>JAWUZG010000141.1:2400000-3600000 GCA_036785705.1 Acanthornis magna | reverse complement strand
AATCCAACAACTTCAGCGCAACCAACAACTTCCATTTTCAGCAGCAAATCACAGAAAGTATTAAAAAAGTTAAGATTATTTTAAAGAAAACTATAACACTGTTTTTATAAAAATACCTTTTGAAAACTATAGTCTCCGAACATGAACAGACTTGGAAATACAACAAAACTCTATAAATGAAGAGAGTTGCAACGCTGACATTTTATGTAGAGCAAAAAATGACCTCTTTTGTCACACCTACATCCTTGTCGCAAAGCCTGACAGCAGTGAACTGGGTCTGGTGCAAAACCACGGAGAGCATCAGCAGCGTAACATCTCCAGACACACAAGGCCCACAGACAAATGCTCTGGGCACGGGGCACTCGTGTTAATCAGGGGAACAACGGCAGAGGCACAGCTACGCCTCTGACAGCAGCACTGTGACTGTGATCATCACTGTAAAAATGCAACCCTTGGAAGCAGTCAGAGGGAGTCTTCTGGAAAACTTCCATTGCCAATGCACACTCACCCACACTGAAGTTGGCCCATTGACCCATTTACCAAATGCAGTAATTTTTTCTTTTGAGAGGGAGGAGAATAATAATATTTTATGAAAACCTTACCCTTGGAGGTTTTTTATTTGTTTTTTTAAATATGTTTTTCCCTATGTGTACAAAAATAAATATTTCCCAACCACGTTTGACCTTTTCACCATGATTTTGTAACCCAGGGGGTTTTTTTCTACTTTACATTTTCATGTTTCAGACAGAAAATATTCTTAAATCATACTAGTGATTTTACCAAGCTGCTAGGAGACGGAACACCAGCACAACCTTCTCCGCTGCTGGGGTTCAACCCCAGGCAGCAGCTCAGCCCCACACAGGCAATCGATTGCTCAGTGCCCACAGTGGATGGGGAGGAGAATCAGTAAGGTAACCGTGAGAAAACAGAGAGAGATACCCATCTATAAATCTCACAAAAACTTGAAAGGTTTAAAAATAATTTTGCAGTTTTAGAAAACTGTAGTTTTATTGCATAATGTCACAATAATATACAATCCCCTGAGAGACTTAGCAAAAAAAAAACAAATCCCACATATTTGAATGCAACAGAACACGAAGACCAAATAAAGACAACCACGAGCTGGTGTCCGAAGACCACCCCAGCAAGACAATTTTTAGGGAAAGCCTCAGATACAACAGGACTTTGTAAGAGCTGTGACTGAAAAATTTAAATAAAAAAATATACAATACAAACACACAAAAAGAGCAACACTAAGCTAAGGACTCTGAAAAATACTGAAGTGAAGCTACACATAGCTCAGAAAGGCAGAATAGGATGTTCAAAATTAGCTACAATAACTGCAAAAGTACCTATGTCTCAAGTTCAGACAAACGGAGTTTCTTAGACATTATCATTCTGGATAAAAAAACCAATGACCGTTGAAAGGCCAGAGCAAATTTTAAAATAATAAACACTGTAATTTCTAGGATGAAAGTTCATAAAGTGTGTATGGCAGATAAATTTGTAATTGAAGTGTAAATCCAAGTGTAAATGCAAAAATTTACCCACCGGGGTACTGATGCTGCTGTTTAAAACTTGCAAGAATTTAACTTTGACTCAAAAAAGACAGTATTTAGGATGGTTTCAGCAGTTCAGTCTCCATGCCCATTCAGTTTCCCCTATAATACTGCCTACCAACAATGCAGCATTTTGGAGAACACAACTACCCAGAAGAGCACCTCCAGATATCCCCAAGAGAACATGAATATATGTGTTCCCAGATACCAATCACTACAGAAAGATGAGAAGAGAGAATGTAGACATTTGCAGAACTTGTACCTAAATGATTTGATCTCTCTTACTGGAAACTGTAACCTATGTAAGTTACACTGAACTTCTTTGGGAAACAAAGTGTTTTCACAAAGCTTCAGAAATTTGACAAGTTCATTTTTCTAGCTTCATAAAGATAAAAGAGTTCACCTGGAATTTGCTGGAAAGAAATGATATAAACAAAGACGCCTGTCTGTCATTCATTGCTTTTACATAATCTTGTCTTTGTCGTATACAAATAAAAATGTATTTGTATTATCTTTGATTGATGCAAATTACCACTATTTTAAAATAATGATACTGACAGTTTTAAGGGATTTGCTTCACAGCATCATACTTATGATCTCTTTCAGTAAGCATCACAGCTCACTGGGAGAAATATTATCAGTTTTGATTTATTGCTATCCTTAGAGAATGGCTGAGGACTTTTACCAAGTACAACATGGGTCAAGATACCAACTTAATAGATTAAAAACCTGCAAGTGATTCATCTGGAGTTTGCCAGTGATCTCTTTCAAGATACCACCAGATTAAAACAAATAAACAAACAAAAACCCCAACAAGCAAACACACAAAGTGCAGAAATTTCAGCTCCTTTTAGGTAACTTTAATATCTAGCAGCATATATTTTAGTGTAAAGATGTTTCACTCTAGTATCATGAAGTTCAGTTTATCACTAAAGTACGAAAACAATATTTAGACCAGTGATCCAAAAGACAACTAAATATGGGTATTTCAAACAATCAAAAAGGACTCATATTCAGCTACCAATTCCTGGTCATCAAGTTCTTAATTAAAAGCTCAAATAACTTACTCAACAATGAGAGCAGCCAAAAAAGTCCACAAAAGAAACAAAAAAGCTGAAGTGCCTACATTGCAATTGAAAATTTAAAATTCGCACCTCACTGCAATTTGCTTGTACGTTGCATTTAGGGTTTTTGCATCACCTCCATCCATTTGGACTTTTAGTACCTGAATCTTTACATAATTTGTTACAGTTCTTCAGAAGTCTGACGTTCAAGTTCCCTAACACACCAGATATTAATGAACAGGCATAAAAAGATGTCACTTGAATGTATAAACAAATGTATTTAGCTTTTACTAAAATTATATGCAAAATACATCATCCACAAGTATGAAATGAATAATCATCTTATAATGCTGACCAAAAAGTAGAAAAAAGTTCTGCATCAGCCACTTTTCCACTATTTTATTCCATCCCTCAATTCTGTCATTATATTAATTTACAGTGTATATGCTACACATTTTTATACAAAAAACGTTCATTAAAAGTGGCAAAAAATTTCAGCTGAAAGAAATAGTTTTAGTGGTATAATACCTAATTTTATATCAATATCAAAACTGAAAGTTTTTTAGACTGCAGAGTAAGTACAGCCATTAATCAGCCACATGTAACCTAACAAGAGTCAAAGAGTATAATTAATACAACAATACACATTACAGCTCCAGCTGTTGGTTGCTTTTAAAACATATACACACACATACTGTGCATGTCAAGTAAACTCACAACATCAAAATGCAGCACCTGCTGAAAAAAAGGAAAAATAGAAAACGAGCACAAAGTGGTGAAACCATACAGCTGACCTTATTGAGACATTTAAGAATTACTTTGACAGCAAACCTGGCAGCTGAAGAGAATACGGAGCCTGTGGAAGCAGCACAATATTCGGATATTATCTGCTGTGCATTGGCAATTCCCACAGCATGGGCTGGGAGCTCCTGTCACCACTGCAAAGTCAATGCCGCCACCTAAGGGTGATGGCACTGCACTGAACTCACTGACACGGTGCTTACAGAAAGTTACACAGAAAATAAAAATTACTCTTGCATTGTGATTCTAATGCCCTTACAGCGGTCATATGTAGCTGATTTATGCACATGTACACAAGCTTTGCTTTTTCCCCTTCTATTAACATCAAACTCAGCATAAACGTTTCACTGTAAGAACAGCATTATAGAAACCGCCCAGGTCAAAATGCAACAGATCTAAAAAAAAAAAAAAAAAAAAAAAAACCACCACCACCACCACCAAAAAATCAAACTCTGAGAAAGAAGTTTCTATCACTAGATTTCTAAAGAATTGACTGAACCATTTTATGACATTTAAAAAATTAATAAAGTTAATGTTCCAGAAGGGCTTGTCAAAACACAAACTTTTCCAAAATGTTTTTACTACCAAACAGATGTCTTGTACAGTTCTTATGAAAGCATGGCTTCCCATACCTCAACTGAGTATGAGCATAGCTGTTCAGCGCATTTTTAAAGCACTGAACCTTACTTTTATGGTACATTAGGTGGTTTTAATGCATATGTAGTGTTTGAGAAACTAATTTATCATTACTAGTGCATACCACCAGCATGCCATCTGCATGAAGCTTTTGCTTTAGAAATCTCTAAATCAGTACCTTGACAGAAGATGAAACATGATTATCCAAAGCTATGATATACAGTGTACACAGCAAAGAAATCAATCTCGGTATGTACACAGTCCTCCAGTGTGAGGGTGGTGAGGCATCAGAAGAGATTGCCCAGAGATGTGGTGGATTGCCCCATCCCTGGAAGGGGACAAGGTGGATGGGGCTTTGAGCCACCTGACCTGCTGGGACAGTGGTAGTGAGGCTGGGACCAGATGATCTTTAAGGTCCCCTCCAACCCAAACCATAATAAGACTTTACAATCTTCCTGAACATATATATGTGTATATATATATATATAGATATATTTTAGCAAGCATCTAGTTATTGAGAGATGCTAGTAGCTCAGCATAAACAATTCCTAAATAGAATGAGCTACATGCAGTGTGATTTAGAGTGATTTAGTGTGCTGCTGGCTTAGCATCAGTAGCCAGATTTGTTGAAGCCTTAGGCCAGAAGCTGTGAACTTAGACCTAGATATGCTTTCAGCCAAAATAATTAATTTGCTTAGTCATCTTCCTAGGAACTGGTACAGTGCTGTGCTGCAGCTTTAGTATGAAAATAATATTGACAAGATAGTGATGTTTTGGCTGTTGCTTAGCAATGTTTATTATCTTGAGACTAGTGTTTTTTTAGCTTTCCATGCTCTGCCAGTGAGCAGGTGCACCAGAAAATAATGCTACAGTTGTCAGCAGAAACTGTAACTCAACAAAACAAGAAATAAAGGGCCTGCCTGTGTGGTGGACACAAAGAATCCAGTAAAGTGCTTGAAGACACAAACCAAAAATCACCATTAGAACAAGGCATGGGAAGAGTGTGTGAGGGGCAGGGGCATAAGTCATAAGAGTGTAATTTCCTGGGGTTTTCTTTGTTCTGGGTCCCTCTTTGAAGGCACCCAACCTGAGCTGACCTGATGCTGTACCACTCAATTAAATCAGTGATTTTTATAAATCCAGTGTCTGAGACTCTGCTGCAGGAAACCTAGGAAACTTAGGTCACGCCTGAAGGAGGAGGACGTGGCTGTGTCTACAAAAAAAACCCAGAAACAGTGTCCTGCTGAACATGGGGGTTTAATTGTAAGAGTAATAATTGAAGGGGGAAATCTGGAACAACTACAGTTCTTTTCAAAACCTCAAACAATGAAATAAAGTAGTTAGAAGGTATTTTGGGAAAGTATGCCTGAAGAAACATGGGAAAACAATTCTTTCTCTGAAATTTCTCCAAGTAGAAGAACAGTTTTAAGCAACTGTAAGTAAAAAGTGAAACAGCATATGGAATATACTACGGGGAATGAAAAAAGGAAAGGGAAATTACATTCTTTTGGAATAATTTTTTTTAAAAGCTCTTTCACTCACTTGTTACCATTGAAACAAAATAAGTTATTTCCATACATTCAAAACATTTGACACTGTGCAGTTTATATGCCTCATAATACTGTCTTTCTTCCTGAAACAATTTGCCAAACCCTGGGCTAAACTCAAAGCACTCTCTCCCCTTGATGTTCGTGACACAGGGTACAATGCTGAAGGAAGTCTTTTGTAGATGACATGTACGAAGTAGGAAGGCAAATGCTTCCCAAAGTAAAAACAGAAGTGAGGAGGGGAATATAATAAAAGACAAAAATAGATTTATCAGATTACATGATGCTGATGATTCAGAAAATATGAAAATTAAGTTTATTTTTTCCTATGCATTTTATACTAAGTTGATTCCAGTCCATGCTTTAAAAGCATATGTCAACTGTTTAATTGTGTGACAAAACCGTAATGTTTTATTTAGTCTATCTTAATTCTTTTTTACTGAAACTGAAGAAATACATTATTCACATATCTTAAGCACTGTAGTTTCTATCAAACATAGCGTCACAGTTACCCTGAATTTCAACTCTTATCTGCTGCAAACTGCAAAGGTAAGCAGAACACTTGCAGAATACCCATCACAAAAAATTGTTAAATAGCCACCTATAAAATATTTACTTAAGAAGTGTTATCACATATCAAGCATATTGCCAACTGGGCCAAAACTAGGTTATCTTGAAACTGAAGAGTCAAGAGTCTAACAAAGAAATAGAAACATGGTGAAAGTTAGAATATAACTGTCTTAATGAACGTATTTGGAAACTATCTGACAAATTATTTGTCTTTAAAGATCTACTTCATGCCATCATTTTATTGGAAAGGACGAAGTGCTGCCATAGCAGCACTATTGTAGCTTAGTCACAGTATTATTTCCCATCCACTTCTAAATGAGCTTGTAAAAGAGAAAAGAGAGGAAGGGAACAAAGCATAGAGATAGAAATATTGTCATTCTCTACAGTATCTAGAACTCCACTTCCCTTTACCTTTAGAAGCTCTCTCTCATTATCCATATCTAGCTCCCCACAAAAAAACAAAGACACTGGGTGGAATAGGGAGGAACAAATTTGTAAATACCACCTGTTAAGTTTCAGCAACCACTGCATTATAATTTTAGCCATTAAGTCACCCAGTTAAGGAAAAGCAATTAAAAAGAAAACAGTGTGCTAAATCAAATTAGTTAAGTGGAGAAGGTTTTTCCCCAGCTCTACAGTGAACTCCCAAATCTAGGTCTACTCTATTTGTAATAAGGAAAACAGGCTGTGCAAAAAGCTTCTGGAGGTAACCCTTCCCTTTGGATCTGATGTAGTCACTACCTTGTTCTGCATCTCATAAAACCTTTAAAACATTTTAGGACTCCACCTTTCTATGAAAGGTTGCAACAAAAGCAATTTAGATTAAGCACCCTCCACTCTCAGTGAGAGTACAATATGTTAGTGTGGAGCAGCTCTCTGATTTTGCAGCTGAAGCTACGTGCTCTCTATGTGGGGTGTAGGATAAAAAAAGCAGTTGGTACAAAAGATAACAATAAAATTAACCTGTCCATCTTCCACCAGCTTCATTCACATTAAACATTCACATGATGCAAACACAGAAGTTATAGCACTCTATTCCAATCACTACCATAAAATAAGAAGTACAACTAAACTCAGCCAAGAAATTAAGAAATTATCTAGTTTTGTCTGGACAAAGTTATAATTTATTATTCCATTTACACTGAAATTCTGTGAGATTGTTCAATTGTGTCATGCCGCTTGGGGGCAGGTCAGGAGAGACAAAACAACAGCATACTTCACAAATCCTGCAAAGTTGTAGTTTTTGGTTTTTTTACTAGGTTCTCAATTAGACCAGTATGCTCAGAAAAGAGGCTCAGCATGCAATTATTCCTTCATTCAAAGGACAGAGGGAAAAAAAACATATTTTGAAGAGATACTAATCATAAACAGTTATGTAAATAACAACAACCTTTTGCTGTTAAGTTAGCCACGCAACATTAAGATTTTCCTCCTACATCCTTTGTCCCATTTATTAATTGCAGCTTTCACTTATTACCATGACATAATCAGCACTTCAAAACCAGGAAAGGGTCTATTTTTCTGTGAAATGTCTAGCATATTCAACAATCAGAACATAAATTCTTCTTCCTCTGTTTCTGCTCAGCAGTCTGATAATGGAGTTACTTAGCAACAGATGAAGCAACTGAACTGTGCTGCCTGATCCACACACATTTCACTGCAAAGTAATACTCACAAAGGCATTATTTAGCTGATGGCTGCCTCTGCCTGGATGTATTTTTGAAGTGTAAAACCCATTAGTGTGAGACAAGCCTACACGAAAACTCAACCATCATGTACTATCTGTAATGCACTACACATTTTGAAATTAACAGAAATTGCCTGTGAGGGTCACATACATGATTTTGAGCACTTCTGAGAAAGGAATAAACAAGAAAATACAAACCACAAGACTATTTACTCTATTTACATGGATGCTATAGCAGTTGCTTAAAAGCAGGGGGGATAGGAGTCCTCTTTCTATAGCATACTGACAATGAAGGAACTTCAAATACACAGATCAAGCCCTCGTATGTCAAGTACACCTTTCTTCCCACAGAATATTTTGATTTCAGAGAATGAATGCTTACTCATATTGAAAGTACACACACACACACATTTTCCCAAACCACCTTCTTCACTAGAACAGCAGAAAGTAATATATGCCACACCAAATATTAAGAGAGAAGATATTTTAGAAGGGAGAAAAGTAACTCACAGAATTTGACAAAACATTTGCCAACCATTACTATGACTCCCTTTCAAGATAATTCCACAACTAAACAATTGAACAATTCCTGTATTTTTTATTTATTTTGGTATGTGAAAATTTCTATTTTGCAACTGCATGAGAACTACTTGTAAGTTGTCTTGGTTCATCACACTGCCAGCAAGACTTTAAAGTCCCTTGCCCCTAGCAACGGGAAAGCACAGCAGCTTCTGCAGCTTTATCATCTAGTGGCATTGTTCAAGTGTTATTTTATTCTAAAGATTCAACACCCTGGAGTTCATAACAGCTTCACAACTTATTTCACATGTACATATGAAGATCTATGGAGCTGAATTTTAATTTTACAGAGCTATACACCAAGTTTGTCACAAGACATTTGTTTACCCGCTGAAAAAGTAAGGATGGGCAGGAATTTAAGTGCAATTAGATACTAAAAAAAAAGTACATTCACTAAAAAATTGGGAAAAAATTCAGTTTTGATAAGTCACTTGACAAATTCTCAGAGGGACAAAATTTAGAGAAATTTCCTATTCATTTGACAACAAAAATTTTTGTCTTATTTCCAATTAAAAATCAGTGTTACATTTTCAACAATGAAGGCAACCAATTAGAGTGCAAGTTAAGAGCACATTTCACAACTGCATTAAAAAGAATTAAGATACTTCCTATGTTCCATTTCAACTAAGAACTTTGATGACATCTCAGATATTAAAACTACCAAGTCTTTAAGTGCTAATAACTGCAGTAACAACTTCTTAGGTTACATTTCACACTATAAAGAGAATAAATACTTCAGTGATGAAAACTCTAAGATGCACCTACAAGGAAAGTTAATTTAATACCCCACCCAAATATTTTCCAATAATCGTGCACATATGCAGATATTTAAACCTAGAGCATCCTTAATTACAATTAAGCCATCTTTCACATACAATTATGCAAATCTTGAAGATTTTCCTCTTCCATTCAAAGATAAATAATTTGAATTTACCTACCTTTCTCCTTCCAGAGAAGGAAGGAAGACATTTTTCTTTCCAGACATCTCAGAACATTTTTTTTCTCTCTCTCTTTCTTTCTCTCTTTCCTTCTCTCTCTTTCTTTCTTTCTCATATTTAAAGTTTTGTATATATTAAGGTAAGTATTAGAAGGACTAACATTGACAGTATTCAAGATTTTATTTCAGTAGAG
This sequence comes from Acanthornis magna, assembly GCA_036785705.1. Lineage (NCBI taxonomy): Eukaryota > Metazoa > Chordata > Aves > Passeriformes > Acanthizidae > Acanthornis > Acanthornis magna. The sequence continues at coordinate 3,590,426 of JAWUZG010000141.1, read as the reverse complement.
GAGGAGGGACACAGCCTTTTTCTGCATCTGAACTATACAGAAATTTCAGTTTTGGTCTCAATCTCCTATTTTTCAACTTTCTACTGTTCTGATTGAAACCAGTAACTGGCTGACTTTTTCTTTCTTTTTTGTTTTAATATAAACCACTCTCGAATCAACAATCTTAAGCATTAGCATCTCTCTGTCTATTTGAAGCCAAGTATCAAATTATTTTTTAATACAAGGTATGCTGTTTTCTTACACAATTTATTTGTTCCAGTTCAGCACTTTTCAAACGAAGTTTATAACCTGATGTTAGCTGACAGTTAAAAATTCAATTGCAAGCAAGTCTTACTACTTACTTGGAAGAAAAAAATTTTTAAAATAAAATTTTAAAAAAACCTAAGTCAATGTTCTGCTATACTATTTACAAGCTACTGGCTTTCTACATTAGAAACCATCATTTCAGAAACTGCTTAGAATTAGGACACAGATTATTTTATTACTTCTCATCAACTTCCTTCTACTAGCACAGGCACACTACTTGACTTTATCCTGATGAGAAAGTGATGTATTTCATGAAAATAATATCAGAGTGTATCACTTGTAATCAAGAGCCCATGCTCCAAAAATCTTTTAGCTTAACTAAGCTTGCACTTTTTACTGCACTTGTAGAAACAAAATAAACATTCCATATGAACTAAGTATTTTCCTAGACAAACCATGCATCTCCCAAACAATTACTCCTGAAATGTCATATTAAAAACAAGAAGTTAGTATGTTTAGCTTAGCTTGTACTCTGTGTCACCTTCCGAGCCATCTCTGCAGAGTTGCAATTTTCACAGCCAGAAACATTTTTAAGCAATTCACTTGCAAAAAGCAGCCATTCTAAAGCAAAATTTAAAAAGATAAATAGCAAGAGAAAGCTTTGACAATCAAAATGCCTTGGGAAGAAAAAAATCACGATATATACTTACTAATTTGTTTTCTTGCATATATATTCTTTGCAGCTTCAGACAGCCTTTAGCTATAATGATCATTCCTTCATCTGAGATCTTGTAACATTGCCCAAAATGTATGTCTTTCAATTCCCTGCATTTTGAACCGAGCTGCAATTAATGAAATCAAAGGGGAAAAAAAACAGTAACAGGATTTGATTGAAATGAAGAGACAAGAGAAAAGATTTTTTTCTGCTTCTCTACCCTCCATTCAAAATTATCTTTCTTTCCAGGCTTTGAAACACTATACACAAACAAGAAAGATTTTAATTATATGACAAAATGAAGTTGCTAACTGAAGTCAAAAAAATGCAGCTAAGAGCAGCACATTAGAAGTAAGTTATTTACTGGGTGTATATATAGCTAACAATGCCTCTCTGCTCAACCATTGACAGCATTACCCTAATTCCTAAATGCTGCTTTAACACTTTCAGAGAGTTGATGAAACCTTCCTGAACACCCAACAAATAAAGATCTCAGTCACCTTCAGCATTCATGAAGCAAAAATGAGTTACTTAAACACTGGTTTCAAATAGCAATCAAGCTCAGAAAAATTGAATCCAACAGAAGTGAAGTATAGTATGTCAAACTGCAGATTTAACCACAAAGGGAATCATTTAGTCCTTGAGTATTAAAAAGAAAAAAGAATGTATGTGCAGTCTCTAGAGAACAGCACTTACTGCACCATCAAAATGTCTCCATAAACCAATTTTTAGAACAGAAGATTTTTTTAATTTTAATTAAATCCTAAGAGAGGATATCTTCTTCCAGGTCCCTTTTTGCACTTGGGACGCTAAACATACTAAGTTTATGGAATGAATTTGTGGAATGGATGGTTACCTGCTTCAGGCCTTCATCAGTGAGTCTGTCTTGATTACCCACATGGACCTTCTGAAGAAGAGGACACTGAGAGGCAACTGCAATAATAGAGGTGTCAGAAAGCTGTTTACACCTGTAGGCAGTATACCTTAGGAGCCCAGGACATTTAATTGCCAATATGCATACTCCTGTATCAGATACATTGCGACAATCAGAAATATTGATTTCAGTAATATTCTGGCTTCTTGATGCTATTTTTTCCAACAGCTCGTCAGTGACCTGCAAAGAAAAAAACAAATACATATATAGCTTTTTCCATATAGATTTTTAATGTCATTAGGACAAAAATGGCTGTTTGTAAGATGCATTTCCATGAGCTATGGGGAGAATGGAACTGTACCTTTACAAACATTACCTACAACTGCATATTTCACTGTAATTGGTTTGTTTCAGGGGGCTTTTTTGATGCTTTTGATGGAATATGGACAATTGGGGGAAAGACAGTTCTGATAGACTATTCAGACTACAGCTAGAAGGTTTCACGATAAAGCTCACAGAGGGAGAGGCAACAGCTAGACAAGTACAAAAAATATGGGCAGCTGCAGGCATTTATGTCACTACAAAAAGAATCCCAAACAGCAGCCCAACTTGACAGAAGTTTTCAAGTATCAGATTGAGCTCCAAAGTCAGGAGGGTAACCACAGACCTACTTCTCTTTTCAGCAACCACGAATAGACTATATGTGGTGGCCAGGTATTAGAAAGATAAATTACTTGTCGGTAGAATTGCCTTATTAAGGTTTAAGGCTTGATGTGCTTCAATGACCCCAGCTCCTAGGGGAGGTTAATAAAGCTTGGGGAGAGTGATGTACTACTGATAGTGGACACAAAGAATGCAGAATTTACAGACCACAATGACATTTGGCAGAACTCCCTAGATAAGGAAGAAACTAACAAAGCCAACTCAGCAACTGTGCTGAACCAGCTCCAACTGGGTAAAAGGCGATTCTGGCAAGGGGAGATGGCAAACACCACAGACCACCAACACAAGAAACCCACCAACCCAAAAGAAGAGAAGGACTGAGAATGTGAACTAATTAACATAAAAAGTGAGGGAATCATTTAATCAATAGAAGATAGAACACTAACTAATAACAGAACTATTTTATGCCAATGAATATTACTGCCTTTGTTTACTGAAATTTATGTGATTTCATACTGATAATCATTTCTGCCCTGCGGCAATCATGTTAGCCTTCATTCCATTTGTTACCTGTAGTAATGGTGCATGGAAAGGCAGTGTTTAAATGTCTTGAAACTTTTTTTTTTCCCATTTTAGCGTATTAGCAGGTATGCTCAATTAAACTAAAGGGAGGACTATTGAGGAATACACTCAGTGCAGTTAGCTCCGGGTGCAGCTCTAGTGGAGCTCAGGCTGAGCTCTGGGTGGCACAGCCAGTGGAAAAAGGCCATGAACTGATGCCAACCCTTTGTACAACAAAGGGCACAGAGACCTGGGTCACTGCTGGCTGAGGGACACTTGGAAACACAGCAGGAGCCAAGGGGCACCAGATGTCCCTGTGCAGACTGTGACGGTGTAAAAGCCATGAGGTCCCTTTGTTGGGGGTCCTTCCTCCTCCTCGGCACCAGCTTGAGCTGTTATTCTGTTGTTGCACCATAATTACATTATTTTAAGGACCCAGAAGTCTGAGATTCTGCTGTGGGAAGCCTGAAATGGAGCCAGTAAGGAAAGTGGTCTGACTGTGTGAGTGTGGGGTGTGCAGGGAGCCAAGCGAAGCATCCATCACCTCCCTGGGGATGCCGCTGTGGAGGGGCTTTGGTCCCACTCAGGTGGTACCAGTGTGGTTGACATGGATGCTCAGACAGAAAAGTTTCCTAAACCTTTGTAAAAAGCTATTCCATCCATTTCATAACTACATGCACTGTAGTTAGCCAAAATGACAATAATCCTAAAAGAAGACAATCGTACAAAGGACCACTCAGAAATACTTATCCATCACTAGGCACAGATGAGATTTAGCTTTAGCCAAAGAGAGCAAGAAAGCAACACAAATCCCTTTTGATTTTTGTCTTAGACAGCTGAGGAACAGTCTTTGCTGCATTCAATCTGTTTTTCATTTGTAGCAAGTCCAATCTTCTTTCTTGCTCTTTCATCAGGCAGGTGTTAAGATGGAAAAGAACTGTGCTGGTTTTGCCTGAGGTAGAAGTAATTTTCTTTACAGTGACTAGTATGGGACTATGTTGTGGATTTGTGTTGATTTTCTTACTGCTGAGCAGGGATTGCACAGAGACAAGGCTTTTTCTGCTTTTCACATGGCCACGCTGGCATAGAGGCTGGGAGGGGACACAGCTGGGACACATGACCCCAGCTGACTAAAGGATATTCCAGACCATGCGGCATCATTCCTATTGTATAAAGTGAAGGGAAGACGGAGGAAGGGGTGGGGGGGACATTTCCAGTGATGGTGTTTGCCTTCCCAAGACATCATTCTGTGTGATGGGGCCCTGCTCTGCTGGAGATGGCTGAAAACCTGCCAGCCAATAGGAAATAGTGAATTAAACCTTTGTCTTGCTTTTTGTGCATGCATGCATGTGTGTGTGTGCATGTAACTTTTGCTTTCCCTAATAAACTGTCTTTAAACCCATAAGTTTTGTAGCTTTTACTCTTCTAATCCTCTCCCCAACCCTACTGGTAGGGGAGTGAGCGAGTGGCTGCCTGGGCCTTGGCTGCTGGCAGGGGTTAAACCACAACAACGACAAATTGCAAAGGAAAAAAAAAACCCTTCTTCAAATGGAACCCTCCAACAATTATCTCTCTGTACCCTGTATTTTCATGAAACTCTCATGATAATGTTTATAAACCCCTGCAAGTCACTACTCAACAAGAAACCTAAGGGAGTGGGCAAACAATACCAGCATCCCTAAAGTTTTCCATGGAGGGAAGTTACCTACCCTGCACAATTTATGGCTAGTCTCCCTAAGGATCTCACTAAATTAAATCCACAAATATTTCATTCTAGGATTGGCTAAAGGCCTAAAAAAGAAAAAACAACCACAAACACCGTCTCTCTTCTAATCAGTAAGAGTCATACCAACTGAAGAAAAAACAAAGTAAATTTGTTAAAACAAACAGAGCAAGCATGATGTATGTGACCATTCTTCAAACGACAGGATCCTCAGAAAAACTCATGTTTGTCTTTGAATTAATAAGAGGTCTGATAGCTCCTATAAATGGAACTACCACTACCTGATGCAGGTAACCCACAACCCATTTCAAACAGCACTTGTGCTCATACTGTTTAACAACTGATCTCAGAAAAAATACACTATATTTAAAGGAACTAATCTAAGGGTCCTGACATTTTCAGCTAATAGCAGAAAAATTCGTGGAAGTACAGATTACCACCAATTCATGTGTTTCTTTTGTTTACCTCTGGTCAAAAGTACAAGTTCCAAGAACAAATTCTGAGTCATCAAAACAATTATTCCACAATGATACTTTCATACCTGCTGACGACTACTGAGATCCAGTTGCTTCCAAAACTGAAAATCTAAACAGAGGTCACGCCAATATTTACAGACTAATGACACCGAAAGGCAACGCTCATTCAGAGATAAGTTGGAAAATATCTGTAAAGAGAGCACAAAAAAAAATTGTCATATTTTAGAGACAGAAATATTTTATTACCAATTCATCTTGAAAAAGACAGAAAAGTATTTGCATGCATTATAACACACACATCTAGAACTTGCCCCCAGCTTGATTAGTCAGAGACAGTAACAAAAAACCTACATCCCACAAGAACTGACAATATTAGTAAGTCACATTAGCATAACCAACAATAGAATATATCCTACTTAAGTACTCATTTCATAGACCAAGTTTCAAAAATGCTTCTGAGATGGCACACCTAAAGAATTACAAATATTAGCTCAGTGTTATTTGCAAGCCATTTAAAAAGTGCTTTCACTCCTATCCTGAAATGGATGAAAAACATTTCCTTTTATTTTTTAACTCAATTGGTAAGAAGGCTCATAAAGGTATTAAAACATCAGGTCTTGTGGGAAGGCAGCATGGGATGGGAGGGTAGATTAGCAGAGTAAATCAGTGTCAAGAAAAAGGAACTTAAGCAGAGAATTAGCCTTCTATGCACCAAGGTTTTGAGCACTATAGCAGCTGGCAAAAAAAGAATAAACTTTGACTTTATGGCAAGCTCATAAATTGCTATAACATGTATTACATTCAGCCCTTTCTTAAAAGTACTGTTCTTTATTAATAAATACAAAAAGAAGGTCTGTCAAGAGTTTCACATGAAGGTACCCTGTCACCACAAATGAACTTAAATTGACATGTCATCCTATCACAAGAAAAGGCAGTAGTGGTATTAAGATACCTAGACAGGAGTACGGACTGCGAAACATGAAAAGATCCTCCCACTGATCTGAGGACATCAAGTACTAAATAGAAGTACTACTGCTAATCTCAGGCAATTTTCTCAAGAAAATCTGAAAATATTGGAGAGTGTCCTTAGAAAAGCACGGAAGTCTAGAAAATGCAAAAACATTCAAAGAAGCTACCAGGACTGTTTAGCCTAGGAAAAGGGATGGCCAAGGGAAAAAAAAAAACCGAACAAGCAAACAAACAAACAAACAAACCAAAACAGTAAGGAAGCATTGAACTATAATGGTAACTTACAGACCATTGGTCATTGGGTGGTCTTTGGAACAGACTAGGCAATGAATTGTCAAGAATAACAATCACCAAAATATGGGTACACCATAATGTACCCTTTGTTTTAGGAGATGGCTTATACCCGCAGTTTTAAATATGTATATCCCCTACAAGACCCCTTGATGAAACAGAGTTGTAATAAGAGAGGAGCGGGTCAAATTCATGATGCTCTGTAAATGCTTGCAAGATCTATCATTCCCCTCTTCTTTTACCTATGAGAAACTTGCAATGTCTTACACAAGACTCCTCAGTGTCGAAGGATTGTGTGTGAACCCTATTTCTGCACAGGCCTCTGCTCGATTACCAGAACCGGTGTCTGCTTCTCATTAGGCAGCCAGTTAAACACAGTAGACAGAACTGCAAACAAAACATTCAGTGCCTGCTTTCTCCCTGCAGTTCTCATCTATATGGTGAATCCATGCACAGAACAGGAGGTGGCTGCGATCAGCACTCCAAAAATACCATCATCCTCAGTCAAGCAGAAAGAAAGCACTGAATAGTAAGTGGTAATTTGGCATCTCACATTTCTGCTGTAAAAGTGTAATTCTTGACATTAGAAAAGGTGACAGCCTGATGACATTCAGTAATTCTAAGTTAGTAAGAGCAGTAAGAAACTTGAATTCCTGCTACTGGCATGAAACAGAAGACTGAATCTTTTAACAGTTATAAAAACTTTAGAAGAGAACAAAGCAACATGATCTACATTATGTTTAGACAGACATTTAACTGACTCTAATTAATATTAACAAAGGATATCAAGGCTGGCATTATAAAATACTTCAACTAATCCTTACTCAAGTGGGAAATAAATATGTTTATTTGTGGAAATGCCACCTATACTTTGAGAAACAAAACTTGCAGCTCTGAAGAACATGGTAAACATGGAATAGTAAAGACTGTTCCTATTACAACTGCCACAATTAAAATGACAGCCCATAAATAATTTTTGTATTTTGTTTTGTCTATATTGGGTTTGCATGGCAAGGTTTTGAGACTGGGGGGTGGGGGGGAGGTTTACAAAGGCAGCTTGTCTGAGAAGCCGATAGAACCTTCCCTCATGTGTTAGAGAGCCATTGTCAGTCGACTCCCAAGATGGACCCATCGCTGGCCAAGGCTGAGACAGTCAGTGATGGCAGCAGCACCTCTGGGATAATGTAAGGAAAAAAAAAAAGTCATCAAGCAGAAGCAAGTTGTGGCCAGAAATGGAGTGAGAATATGTGATGAAGAAGCAGCAGCAGAAACAAGGTATGATGTAACCCCTATTCTAGTTCTCCTGAGCAGCTGGAAGAAAGGTAGAGAATTGTGAATGAAGTTAGGCCAAGGAAGGTGGGAAGGGTTAGGAAAGATGGTGGTTTTACTTCTCATTTTCTTACTCTGATTTGATCGGTAATAAATTCAGCTAATTGCCCCAAGTTCAGTCCATTTTGCCCATGACACTGAGTGATCTCTCCCTGCCGTGAACCTTTCTTCATGTTTTCTCTCACCAGTCAAGGAGGGGAGTGACAGGGCTTTGGAGAGGGAACCTGGTGTCCAGCCAGATCAACCCACCACGCAATCATCCCACCAAAAGCTGAAAGCCCTCACAAATCACAGAGCTACTGCTAACCTGCTACTACTACATGAAACAGCTGCAGCAATGACAAAAAAGAAACAAGTTTGATCCAGTTCTTGATACAAACAGTGCTTGGCATAGAAAACATTCTGAAAGAAATGTCTGAAAGCATTTGCAGTGATGTTTTAGTCCATGCTGTACCTAAGTCCAGAACAGAGACAATTAAGGAGTATAGATGCCCCAAACTGACTCCTTAGAAAACAACCAGTGAGGTCACCAGGAGGAGAAGTGATACAAAGTCACTGCAGAAGTTCCTGCATAAACAGGAGTAGCCACTTTAAGTTACATAAGCAGTAGGCCTTGGAAAACAAGGCCTTGCCAGTTTTATCCTATTAGCTGTAAAAGTTCCAGCTATAAAAAGATGCTGAATAATGCTGTGTAAAACATAGGCTTCTCTTCAGAGCTTGCAATTGTTAAAAGATGACATATTGAATTACACTAAATGGAATTTAGTAGCAAGGACTATACATGTTCCAGGTGGTGGCACATCACCCTTACATTAAGGGATTAGCCTAGCTATTGGTTAAAATACTACAGTAATGCATAGCGTGCTTCGACTCACTTTGATGACTTCACCACCCCTTCATTCCATATTATTCTCTAGATAAATACTGATATTGTGGCAGCTTAATTGTCCTGACTTAGATTTTCTAATTCCCAAGGATGTATAAATACAGCTGAAAGCTAAAACCATTCCTACCCACGAGCCTGTTTGTTTAACTCCCACTTATGACAGATAACTTTGAGGGCAATGGTTCTACTAGTTAGCACATTTAGCTCCTGAAAATTGCACTCAAACACGTACACTTTCGCATCCACCACTCAATTTGTTCCGCCTCAACTCTGCCTAATCCCCCTTCCAAACACCAGAATATCCTTCACGGTAAAGGAAAAAAAAAGTCCAATAGCTTTGTCTAAAACCATTTTACATTTTTTCCCCTGTTGGTAAAAGGCAAGGGTAGAGGAAGCAGAGTTCTGGAAAAAGGAGCTTACTCTCCCTCATCTCACCCTCTTTCAGCCCAAATTCCTAATGCAGATGTCAGTTCCTCCCATTTCACCCTTTCATGTCATAGTTAAGATTAGTGGGTTTCTCTTTCCCTTCAATGGATGCAAGAGACTCTCTGAGCCTCCAGGCTGTATCCCATTTAAGGATACCCGATCACAATGTTCTCCACTGACAGCCTTATCATACCTTCCAGACACAGTACATTCTTTAACAAGCACCTCTTGCTTTGAAATAAAACTGCTCACACAGGCTCATTAAAGACCAGGAATGCTTTCCTTGCCTCAGTCTTTATTAACAAGACTGGTTGCTCTCCGGGTACCCAGCCCACTGAGCTGGAAGACAGGGACAGGGAGCAGAGTGAAGTCCCCCCAATAATCCGAGGGCGAAGGGTCAGTGACCTGCTACACCACTTACACACACACAGGTCTAGGGGACAAATGACACCCATGGGCCCTGAAGGAGCTGGTGGAAGTGCTCACCAAGCCACTTTCAATTATTTACAAGCAGTCCTGGCTAACAGCGGTGCTTCCAGTTCACTGGAGGCTGCCAAAGGTGATGCTCATCGACAAGAATGGCTGGAAGGAGGATCCAGGGAACTACAGGCCTGTCAGTCAGACCTTGATCCTGGAAAAGGGTATGGAGCAGATCATCTAGAGGGATGTTACATGGCACATACAGGACAAACAGGGGCCAGGCCCAGCCAGCAGGGGTTTGCGAAAGGCAGGTCCTGCTTGACCTGCCTGGTCTCCTCCCATGACCAGGGGACCTGCTTGGTGGAATGAGTGGAAGGCTATAAATTCTGTTTGCCTGGAATTTAGTAAAGTCTTTGACAGAGCACTCTCCCACAGAAACTCGCTGCTCATGGCTTGCATGGGTGCACTGTTCACCAGGTAAAAACTGGCTGGACAGCCGAGCCCAGGAAGTGCTGGTGAATGGAGCTACACCCAGATCGCCACCAGAAATGGTGTGGGAGCAGGACCAGGCCAGTGACCATTGCCCTGTTCTGGGCACTGGTGAAGCCACAATGCACTCCTGTGTCCAGTTCTGAGTCCCTCACTACAACAAAAATCCTGAGGTGCTGAAGCATGTCCAGAGAAGGGCTCTGGAGCTGGGGAAGGATCTGGAGCACAAGTCTGATGAGGAGCAGCTGAGGGAGCTGGGGGTGCTCAGCCTGGAGAAAAGGAGGCTCAGCAGGGACCTTCTCACTCTGTACAACTCCTGGCAGGCAGGTGTAGCCAGGTGAGCTACAGGTCAGGGTCTTCTCCCATGCAAAAAGGGACAGGATGACAAGAAATGGCCTCAAACTGAGGCAGAGGAGGTTTAGTTTAGACATCAGGAAAAATTTCTTCACTGAAAAGGACTGGAACAGGCTTCCCAGGTACAAATCCTATATAAGAGAAAAGCCGTGTTGTTTTACCTTTAAACAACAAAACACAGCTAATTCCACAGTATCCCACCTGAGTCAATCCACCATTCTGAATCTGGTGATGTTCAATTGACTTTAATCCAGCTAAACTAAGTCCTTGCACAGCACAATTCAGAACACCAAAAAAAGAGCACCTGACCAAGTTTGGGTGTTTTCCTCAATTTTGTAAAATATTTTCTAAGACAATGGATGAGAAAGGGAGAAAGCAAATTCTGATTAGTATTAGTGAAGGGTCCAAGCAGAGAAACTAGAAATAAAGTCGTTCTGTGTATTCTCTCCTTTACCAAATCCCTGCATGATGGGCTTCAGCCATTATACCCTCAACACTTCTCCACTGTTTCTATGTTGGATGTATGCTAGGTACAAGCTGTGTGCTCAAAACAGAATACTTTGAACTCTTGTGCTAAATGTTACCATTTCAGCAGGAACAGAGGAGAAAAAAATCCAACAAAACAAACAAAATACTCCAAAAGGTATCCTATAAATACTTTTTTTTTTAAAGATTACTGATCAGTTTTGAAGTATCACAAATCCATGTATTGAATTTATTTAGTGCGTCCTTAAATATTTGGTCATTTTGGTCTTAAACCAAGTTCCTCTAAATCAACCAAGTGAAGAAGATAACAGCACTTTTAATCAAAGGAAATAATGAAAAGTCAACCACATCCATGAAAGTTACTATGAAAAAAAGTTTAGTAGTAGAAAATTGTGTATGTGGTTGCTAACACAACATCCTCAGCATGAAGTTTTCTAAAAAGCAATTCACATCACCCAAATCAAATATAAAGTAAACATAAGACTAACTCAAGAAATAATTTTAACCTATAAAAAGACAATCTTAATTTCAAAAAAATTTAAAAACCACAGTCAAGGAGTTAGAATTATTGATTGCACACACCAAAGAAGCTTTTGCTTTAGGAAAGGATGTAAGAATTCAGTCAGTTGCTAATACCATCCTTTAAAAAGACATTGCTAATGTTAAGAACAAGGTATAGCTCTATGAACATGAATAAAATATAGACCCTATGGCAAAAGAGACTGTAAAAGATCTGTGCATCCCCTATTTCTGTCCATCATTTTCATTTGAAAGAAATAATTTTATTTCTGTGAATGATGCTCTCCTCTATCAATAAAAAACTGCTGTATTCAAGAACAGGTATCTACAAAATTTTTTTCATTACACTGCATCAGGTAGGTTTGTTTGAAAGCAAAAAGATTATGGAATTAACAACAAAAGAACAATTAAGTGTACACTCAAACATTTCATGGTGCCTAGGTAACTTGAGACATTCATTCTTGGAAAGGACTCATTTGTTTCATCAACCTTTTTTGGCAACTAACTGAAACTTCCTTAACAAAAATATTTTTAAAGTATCATTTGACAAAAGCAACATGGTTAGTGCATGACATTTCACTATGAACTGTAAAACACAGTATTTACTAATTGTAGGCATAGAGCAGTTAAGCCATCAGTGGTTTCTGTTTATTAAATGTTGCTTCATTCTATTTCAGAAAACTCAAGAATCATGCATAACAGAAGCAGAAGGAAGAACAGACAAATACCTGCTCTGTTTTGAAGAGACTTCTTCACTTTGCCCACACATAACTCCAACACAACAAGGGAAATATGAACAATTCTGAGTTTATGAAAGATGTGAGCACTGAATGCACACAAAGGACCCTCAGTACACTCATGAAGGAAATCAAGTTAAAAGTGCTCTTGTGATTATGAAAAATGTGCCAGCCAGGAAAAGTGATGGTGTGATTTCACATCAGGCAGGATTCTCTTGGCAAGTTACCATCAATAGGAACAGTTTACGAGTCCCCTTCCAGGCACCTGAATTTTAGCACTGGGTTTTGTGACTGTATTTAGAGAAACTCTTTTCAGGCAGTTGATCCTAAGTTAAAGTTTTGCAACATTACATTGGTGTCAGATTAGCCAGCTGAATTTACTCGCCCTGCAATTGCATGATCACTCCACAGAGCACAAAGCCAGTGGCAGGAACACGCAGCCAGAGGTTACAAAAGGAGACAGACACTGCCCTTACCAGCCACTTACTCACAGATTGCCTTAGCTGCAAGGCAACTTGAGCTTCTGTAAGAAATTACTGTCCTCCTAATGGAAGGGAAGAGCCCTGACCGATAAGCAGAGTGCCTGTACTTGAAGGGGCTCACAATGTTTTTACTTCCAGACACATAATTGTCCTCACTAAAAGACACCAGGTAGTGCTTCTGAGACACTATGCCAGTTAGAAAGCAGAGACATTAAAACAAAGCAAGACCTGTGAAAGATCAAACACGGGCCAGGCAACCTGAACAAAAGAAACAAATAAATGAATAGGGAATGAAAGCAGAAGTTACACTTTATTTTACATTCCAACACTGCACAACTTGTAATCTGTTTGTTATCTCTGTGCAATAGTATGTCGTTTTGGAGATGCAGAACAAGACAAGCCAACACCTAAACAACATTAGGGAAAGTTTTACTGGCCATAAGTGTTTCGGTATCTATCCCCATCAGATAAAGAAGGAATTTCATTCCAAGACATTTCTCCTCCATCACATAGCTGTGATGTTAAAACCTACACGCTTACACAAAAGCCGCCTTTTCAAACACACCTTTGGAAAGCAAAACAATTGTTTTTATAATTCTGCAACAAATAATAAAACTCATAAAGGCATCTTTCCGAAAATTATCATTGAAATAATGAGCATATACTTTCTGCTTTTTAGTTACTATTCCAGTGGTACAACTTCCCTTCACAACTGCACCCCTCAACTGCATTCCAAAAGCTCAGCAACACCACAGCAAACCTCAAACTGCTTAATTTCCCTGCTAGAATCACAGGGCTATTGTAAGCTTCATGGGAAAAACAAAAAACAAACAAGAAACCCAAAAAACAAAACAAATCCATAACAAACCACATTGCTGTGTTGAGTATTGCTAAAGAAAAAGGAGTTCAGGTGAGTTAATACTGAAATTAAAGAACATTTTACCTCCTAGCATCAGCCACAAAGGTTCAAAACCCTTTCCATGCCTCTTAGAGCTATATCTAAAAGATCAGCACAAACTTTAGACAGGACAAACTGATGGGAACACCAGCATAAGCAGGAAAGAAAGATGCTATTACAACAGTGACTCCATGAACTTGTGGATGAAGTCCAATCCAAATTATGTATTCTGATGTCTCTGCCTCCTGACTAGGCCAAATAAAAAAATTTAAAAAAAAAATACAGTGCAACTATAAAATGCACATGCATTTTTTTCAGAAACAAAAGTCAGAATTCAAAAGTCAGAAGACAAAATCAAAGGTCTAGCTCTAGTCTATCAAACCCACTTCATTTCACTCAGATTACCTTAAATTCAGTAGTAGCAGTACAGTGATAGCAGGAATGCATTTTGCATCAACACTATCACAAAAAACATGCTAAGTTATCATGGCAACAGTTATTACAACAAGGGAAGAATGAGAAAAGCAAGTAAAAAGCACAGAGTAAATACACAAGAAAAGGAGACAATAGTGCTTCAAACAACAGTAATAATATATTTATGAAAACCCTACATTAAATAAAATACACACCCACATACACACACACACACACACACCTTCCCTTTATAGAGCATTAGCCCTAAGCCAAACCTTAGAGAGGGTCTCTGCTGAAGGCACATGTTCATGCTTTATAAATGTAAGAGCAGCAAACTGAGAAAGAGGACCTCAAAAAGAAGACGTCGTCTATTCAAGACCCTTCTTGCTTTGAAGCAAGTTCAAGCACATCCCAAACATTCCTGATAAGAACATTCCTTTTGGTATTAAAAGAAAAGAATCAATAAATAGAAATCCCAGCTTGTCACACAACCTAGGAGACAGGAAACCACTTTTGCCAAGAGCTGGAAAACGATACAGTGTAAGAACATTTAAGTATCTCACCAAATTAAGCTTTTTATTTCCTTTTATTTGACAAGGGACAGGAACACAGCTGAACTTTCTATCAACTTTCTCTTAACTAAAGATTGCATCTTAATTGTCTTTCTTGAACAAATGTCATTGAGTTTGACCAGAATCTTCCAACTACTGTAACAGGCCATGTTTTTCATGACCTTTGGCTCTCCTCTAATGCCTCTCACACTTGTGTGAGGTTTTCCAAAGAGATCACAGCGCCCACAGCCTAAGGCAGTACTCTAGAAGAGGCTTTAGAAACACCAAGCACAGGAGAGAATTTCCTTTCTGTGTTTTACACACACAACTCCTCAAAAGGAAATCTCAAGTGTTTGAACTGGCATTCTCTCTTAAGTTCACAGCTCAGACTGCAGACCATTTTTCACCTTTTTTGATTAAACAGCAGCACTGCAAAGAGGTAACAGGTACAACAGGAAGATTTATTTCTTTTTCCATTTTATTTATGCTTTCCAGGAAATAACAGCAGTGAAACTTCAATAGGCACAGATTTGTGACATAAAGCACAAATTTTTAGAACTTAGTAATGTGTAACACATGATTTTGTAATTTTCTGTATTGGATACTTAGAAGCAGCTCCCTGTATGTTTTTTGTTTGTTTTTTTTTTCATTCACACTTGTCTAGGTCAGAGTCAAGCTGATTGATCTATAATTCCTTAATTCCCCTCGAGTTTTAAAGAGAATGGCTTTAAATTACCCTTTAGTCAAGGGTAATCACCCTCCTCTACCAAGACTAAAGATGACATTTTGCCCACTTCGTAACACTGTTTTCTCATACATGTTTCAGCAGCCAAATGAAAAGCAAAACGCATAAGCTTGATTGTTAAACCACAATCCTTTTACCACTTCATATTGACCAGGATACCTCTTCACCAGCCAGGGAAACAGGATCAACTGGCACACTGCACCATGAACCTCCCAATCCACTAGGGCCCATCCAACGATCCGCAGGCCAACCTCAGTCTGACAAACCCTTCCACCCATCCCAGACCCCTGGCTTAGACGAGACTGAACCACTGGCAACAGCAAAACAGCATCTGAGCAGACAAAGTGGCCAGCTCTTAGGGGCTCCTGCCGTGTTTCTTGGGGTTTGTCTCAAAGCCACCTACAGACACTGGTGACAGACACTCCTGCACCAGCACCGCTGCATCAGGTCACAAATGTGGGAATCAAGGAAAAAAACAGCAGGATCTGCCTCCTGATGCTTGTCAGAATGGATCTCCTGTCCTCGTATTAAGGTTTGCATCTCCACAACCTACTGTGAAAAGCTCAGTAAAGATTTTGGGTATACCTGTCTCCCAGCCTCTCATAGTAAAATTACACCTTTGGAGAAAGGATTATATTTAGGATATTCAATCTGTATCAAAACCCATCCTAAGAAGGCACCTATAAATCCATTTGACAAGATGCCTGGTTAGAAATCTGAAGTCAAAAGTTCCATAACTGAGTAGTATATTTTGGAAACAGCCACAAAGCCCCAAACAATGGAATAATTAGGAGACAGATATATAGATACAGATGTAAATATCTTGTATATGTATACATACATAATCTCAAAAAATCTAAAACAACAAACCCAACTCACAAGTATGACTAAGGATTGCAGGGCAAATTTGGGGGTGAGTAGGTTGGTTCCTACCACAATGCTGGAAATAATGGCCTATTTTTTAAAAAACATTGCAGAAGGAACTGGACTACAGGGCAACTGTAGAGACAAAATCACTGGGGGAGGTAGATGTCTGCCCTGATTTCAGCTAGGATAGAATTCTTCCCAGTTGCTGGTCGAGTGCTCTGTAGCTGTTTTGTACAAATACAATTGTACAAAACAAATGTATTGTGCATCACTTGGTTCTCTCTTTCTTGCTCTCCTTTTCACAAAAATATTGTTAGTAGCATATTTTATTTTGCTTCAGCTATTAAACCGTTCTTATCATAAACCACCAGGTATACTTTTTCCCTTCAGTTCTCCTCACCAGTCTGGCGATGTGGTGAATGAGTGGCTGTCTGGTACTTAATTGCCAGCTGGTGTTAAAAAGAAAACAAAACCACCTAGTTTGTAAAAAACAAACAAACAAAATCCCCCACAACCTTGAAAGTACAGGTAAGAATGAAATATTGTGTCTGTATAAAACAGAGAAGAGATTAAATAACATTTAAACTAGTCCATAGGTGAGATGCATATAACACCTTTCACTATTAAATTTATAGTGTATTTATATATTATAAATATATATTAAATATTAATGCAATAAATATTAAATAGAAATTCTTAAGATCTTTTTGAAAAAGTGAAACTGAGTACTAAAAGTAACCACAGAAAAGTACTCATACGATTGATCAAAAAGTATTTAAGCTAAACAAATCAAGCCAGTTTCCTGAAACCAAATATCAAAGAAAAAAGTTATCTTCCAATAAGTGGCAAACAGATGGATTCCCTACTAGAAGAACTGCAAGACAAAGTTTCAGTTTTGCAATCAGAGATGAGATTAATTCAGATGATCGCTCATGAGTTTTTATTTGCCTAGAATTAATTTGCATAGTGCATCCATTAAACATGACATATCATTACTAACACATTTACTTGCATTTAAAAAGAAAACAACAAACAACAACACAAAAACCCTCAAACCAACCAAACCTCCCACAGAGTTAGTGTTATGTGCATGAAAGACAGATAAGTCAGTTGCTACTGTGTGACAACAAAAGAGTAGAGGAAGTACTTTTGACATTGGATGTACAACTAGCAAAATGTGAACACCAACAGTCATCTGTATCACACTCCTCCATTACTATGTCCTGCTTTAAGTTCTGCCATCTGACCTCCGAGAAACCTCCTGAAATCCTGAAAATTTATTCCGCAAAATTTAAAAGGACACTCACAGCAGACTATGGAAAACATCACTGGCTCAGTTCCAGCTAGACTCATCGTTTCAGCTAATGTTTAGCTGAAGGAAGTCAGCACAGTGGTCAAGAGAGTAGTTTAAAAATGGAAAGTAGTTCCAAAAGAGAACAGTATTAAAGGAACACAAAGACAGCAAAAGGGACAGGAAAGGTGAGACAGTTCCTTGGATACACAGTGTAAGAAGTTATGAAAGCATGTAATTCAAGAAGGCTGCAAGTACTGTGGAACTAGTAAGGCCAAAATTGATCCACAATACCCAGCAATACAAACTGTTCAATAATCAACACTGAAAACTTCTATGGGTAGCTCCAGCAGCCACGGAAGCACTAAATGCAGTGACAGGCCCCCTTGCCGAGTACTCCACCAGCGATATAAGTAAAAGTCAACTTGTGAAGGGCACCTTACGAAGTTAACGGGTGCAGTCCAAATATTTACGAGAGAGATTCTGGAGCTCATTTGCATCTGCTCCTCCAGGTAATGGCTCACAACGCCTTTTACAAGGACAAACAAACGGGGTCGGGGAACGGGACACCAAACAAAGCCAAACAACACCCCCAGAACCGTGTCTATGTCCCCAAAGCCTGGCGCTGAGACCGCTCCGGCCCGGGCCGGCCTCCTCCGGCTACCCCCGCACCGAGCCCGCCCGGCGACACCGGCTCCCAAATCCCCAGGGAGAGGGCTGGCACGTCCATCCCCCCATGCCGACCCACCTTGAGGAGGATGGAAGGTGGCAGCTGATTGATGTCCGGGGTGGGCGGCGGCGGCGGCTCCCGGCAGCTGTCGCCGGGGTACTCCAGCGGCTCCTCGCAGCCCGCCTCGCCGCCCCGCTCCTTCTCCTCCTCCCGGCCCTGCTCCTTCTCCTCCTGGGGCGCGGGAGGCGGCGGCGAGGCGGGCTGTCCCCCGCCGCTCTGCCCGGCGGTGCCCCCGCCGCTCTCCCCCGCGGCGCCGGGCAGGGCGAGCAGCTGCGGCTCCGCCGGGCACTGGCAGGCGCCGGGCTCGGGCTCGGCGGCGGCGCAGCGCGGCTGCTTGCAGGGCGGGCAGGCGGGCAGCCCGGCCCCCTTGCGCTTGCACACCATCTCGGAGGAGACCTCGCCGGGCGGCCCCAGGAGGCCCCGCACCGGCGAGGGCAGCAGGCCGGAGAGGAAGAGGCGCTGGCAGCGGCCCGGCGGCTCCCAGGCGGCGGGCGCTAGGCGCAGGAGGCGGCGGGCGACGCGCTGCTCCGCGGCGGTTAGCGACACGTAGGGCGGCGGCGGCAGCAGCGGGTCCCCGGCGGGCAGCGGCTGCTCCGGGGCGGGCGGGCTGGCGCCGTGCACGATGAAGCAGAGCATGCAGGGCCCGCGCAGGAAGCAGCTCCGGCTGCGCGGCGGCGGCACCTTCCCCCGCGGGCGGCGGCGGTCCCGGCTCAGGCTCCTTGCCTCCTTCGAGAGCAGGTGGCCCATATAGGAGGGGAGGCGGCGGCGGCGGAAGGGCGGGTGTCACCTGCGGGAGGCGGCGCCGGGAGCTGACATGCTGCCGGCGGGCCGGGGCAGCTAGGCGGTGGCGGCGGCGGCGGCGGCGGGGCTGGTTCCGGGACGCCGGGAGGGAGGGAGAAGCTTCCGCTACCGCCGGCCTGACCTCCCCCGGGGAGCGGGGGCGGTGCTCCGCGGGCCGGCGCTGCTGCCGGAGCGGCCGCGCTGGGCCCGGAGGAGGCTGGGCCGCGGGTGGGTGCTTGCTGTGGGCTCCTGTGTCACATCGGGGCGCTCACCGTGTGGATGCGGCTGCTCGGGCTGCATACGGCACGCCCGCGTGGGGCATGTGCGGGTGTGCATTGTCACTGAATCGTTAGGGCTGGAAGGGACCTCTGCAGATCATCTCGTCCTACCCCCCTGCCGAGGCGGGGTCACCTGGAGCAGGTAACAGAGGAACGCGGCCTGGTGGGTTTGGAATGTCTTCAGAGAGGGAGACGCCACGGCCTGCCTGTTCTGGTGTTCTGCCGCCCTCAGCGTGAAGCTCTCGTTGAGGTGGAACTTATTCTGTTTTAGTTTATGGTCATTGTCCCTTGTCCTGTCACTGGGCAGCACTGCAAAGAGTGTGGGACCGTCCTGTTGGCACCGGCCTTGGAGATACTTCTACACATTACCGAGATTCTCTTTCTCTTCTCTGAACTGAGCAGGCCCAGCTTCTGCAGTCTCTCGTTATAAGAGAGATGCTCCAGACCCATCTTCACCTTTGTGGCCTTCGCTGAACCCCCTCACATACCTCCTTGCCATATATATATACACATAAGTCATGCAAAATACGTGCGTATTTTTGAGTAACAGGTATAAAAGTTTGGTGGGTTCCACTTTGTAGGCAAATGTCAGGGGACCCCTGCTCGCTCGTCTCAGGTTATGTGCAGGCCAGTGGCTGAGGTTTTGCAGGGGCAAAGCAACACAAGCTTAGAGACCACCAAAAGCAGTCTTCCAAGTTTTCCTCTGTCAACACAACCTTCCCACCAACACTCTCCAGAGAATACTTGTTTTCTGCTCTTTGAATTCATTGTACACCCAGGACCAGGGCTTAGATGGGACCTCTAACCTCCTATGGCCTCCTGCATACGCTCACCTCTAACTGCAGTGTGTTGAACCTCGATGCAGGTGCCCAGGTGTGTAAATCCTTGCTGGAGGCTGCAGTGTTTTAATTAAGACTATGCTTAGTGCCTAGCAAAAACAATTTGTTGCAGCATTCAGTTCTAAACTGTTGACCTAGCTATATAGACTTAGATATATACTTAAAATATATACACAATTTTGCCTTTAGTAAAAGGTATTCAGGGAAGGAGAAGGTGAGTTATAGCTAGACTATATATGATGCAGTACTAATATTAAATAACAAAGGGCAGGAAAGAAATGCACAGTATTTTATATTGTGTAGCACATCTTTTGGCCTTTTGCCCAGGGATGAGTTATGTTAGGATTGAAATACCCATCCTGCTATTATTTTTGTTTGTAACCTCTATTATTAGTCTTCAGCAGCTCTGTAAAAATATGTTTTCTATGAGAAAAGTACTAAATATACATTTGGATAGAAGTAAAGCAGTAGAATATTCTGTTTGGATATATAACTCAATGAGGTTCATCAATATAAACCACAGCAAATTTTTGCAAAAAGATTGGCAAGGTCTTTTCTGCTCTGTTGGGAGAATGGGTTGAAAAGCAGAAGACAGCTGGAAGTAGCCCTTATTGAGACTGTGTGAATGACAGGCCAGCGATCTTCTTTCACAGACTGGGTTAACAGTGCTTGCTCTGCACTTGTGTATCCCACGTGTTGCTTCAGGGCTCCCCCAGTTAGCAAGGTGATGGACACAAATTCATCTTTGGGCCTTAGCCATAGGTGTGTGATTGTCCCAGCTGCCTGCATGTGGCAGCTCACACCCTCCTTCCTTGCACAGACTGCAAAATTTTATTTCAGTAAGGAAAAGCAAAGGCAACATTAAAAAAAGATGAAGGTCCAAGTCAAATCTTCAAACCAATCAGAACTCAAAATAAGTGCTGGCCTCCTTCAATTTCTCCAGAGTGTGTCCTTCTCACACATGCCACAGTACTTCAAGAACTGCTCCAGAGTGGAGCCCTCCCACGGGTCCGCAATTCCTGCCAGGAGCCTGCTCCAGAACAGGCTTCTGATGGGGTCACGTGTGCCTTTGGACATTCACCTCCTCCGGCATGAGATCCTCCAGGGGCTGCAGGTGGTTCTTTGCTCCACAGTGGACTCTTCCATGGGTCGCAGTCGCCTCGACTCAAGTCCACACTGGAGTTCCAGCCTGTCCAGTACAACAGCACAGGAGCACAGCAGTGCCCTGGCCACCCTCCAGCCCAGGCACTTTGCCATGGCTGTCACCAAAGTGTTCCCAGGCACAACACGCTGAGATGACCGGCAGTGCAGCCAGCAGCAGAATCAGAGCAGACACTAACAAGCACTGGGCTCTAACAGACAGGCAGGAAAGCGAGCCCCATGGCAAGCACAATAGCCTGCCAATTAATAGCTAAACAGCAGTAACAGCTACAAATTCAGTGTAGCACATTCCAATCAAATCTACCATTATTTCAACCCTTCATGCACTACATTGGGTGCCAAAACAACTGACATGGTTTAACCCCAGATGTTCTTTTTTTCATTTCAATTGCTTGTTTTTCTTGGGTTTCATTTCTTCTCTCTTTGTTTTGTTTTCATTTTTTTCCATTTTCCTTCCATTTTTAGTACTAATATTATTATTTCTAAATTATTAAACTGTTGTTATGTCAACCCACGAGTTTGTTTCTCACTTTTACAATTCTAATTCTTTTCCTATACCACTAGGGTGGGGGAGTGAGAGGGAGGGAGTGAGCAGCTGCATTTTTCTTAGTTGCCAGCTAGGGTTAAATCCCAACAACTGTGTTTGTTACAAATATATTTGGTATGATTATTTTCCCATCAAGTAGGTTACAGAATCACAGAATCCATTAGGTTGGAAAAGACCTCTGAGATCATTGAGTCCAACCTTTTACCAAACACTGCCATGTCAACTAGACCATGGCATAAAGTGCCTCATTCCAGTTTTTCCATAAATGCCTCCAGGAATAGTTACTCCACCACCTCCCTGGACAGCTCATTCCAATATCTAATCACCCATTCTGTGACGGAATTCTTCCTAGTATCCAAACTAAGTCTCCCCTGCAGCAGCTTAAGACCATGTTCTCCGGTCCTGTCAGTGGTTCCCTGGGAGAAGAGGCCAGCCTCCACCTGGCTACACCCTCCAGTCAGGGAGCTGCAGAGAGCAATAAGGTCGAGCCGCCTTTCCTTCAGGATAAATGCGCCCAGATTCCTCAGCTGCTCCTCATCAGACTAGTGCTCCAGACCCTTCCCCAGCTCCATTCCCTTCTCTGGACAAGCTCCAGCCCCTTAATGTCCCTCCTGAATTGAGGGATCCAGAGCTGGACACAGCACTCAAGCTGCAGCCTCACCGGTGTCCAGCACAGGGTGGACAGTCACTGCCCTGCTCCTGCTGCCCATTATTGCTGACACAAGCCTGGTGCCCTTGGCCTTCTTGGCCACCTGGGCACAGTTGGCTCATGTTCAGCTGCTGCTGACCAGCACCCTCAGGTCCTCTTCCACCAGGCAGCTTTCCAGCCACTCTGCCCCAGCCTGTAGCAATGCAAGGGGTGTTGTGGTCTTGTTGAACCTCAGACCACTGGCCTCAGCCCATTGATCCAGCCTTCCAGATCCCTCTGCAGAGACTTCTACCTTGTAGCAGACCAACACTCCCACCCAAATTGGTGTTGCCCATGAATTTGCTAAGGGTAGATTCAATCCCCTCTTCCAGATCATCAATAAAGATGTTAAACGGAACTGGCCCAAGCACCGATCCCAAGGGGACACCACTGGTGAGCAGATGCCAGCTGGATGCAGACCTTTCACCACCACCCTCTGGGCCCAGCCATCCAGACAGTTCTTAATCCCGCCAAGAGCACACTTGGCCAAGCCGTGGGCTACCAGTTTTTCCAGGCAGATGGTATCAAAGGCTTTACTGAAGTCCAGGCAGATGACATCCACAGCCTTTCTCTTCTGTGCCTGGTGTGTCTTCTGGTTGTAAAAGGAAATTTTAAAAAAAGATTGTTCCATTGGTTTTATGTAACTGTTACCTCAGAATTACTTTGTACAGCTGAGCCATCATTAGCAGATATAATGTGTATCATAAATTACAGTATTTCTGAAATTGCTGCATGTATAAAATTTTTATCACTGTAAGTAAGCTTCCAAGGCAATAATGCTGTCAGGGTGCCATGGGGGTCAGGGCACCAGGCAGGGCAGGACAGGGCCTCACCAGCTGCAACCAGAGGCAAATTTTACCCACTTCCCAATTGTTTTCAAATATCTTTAGTACTTAAAACCTACATATTTATGTCTAGGTGTTTCAGTCAAATAGATCTTCAAAGTTCCCCAAAGATTTGCAATATCTGTAGGCAGATGGAGAAATTCCTTCTATTGTTTTCAGTCTTCCATCTGAAGTTGAAACACACTTCTCCCAAAACACCGCCCACTTCAGTTTCTGAACTGTGCAATTCAGTCTAATCAAGATCTCATTCAAGAAGAGAATGATGTAAGTACCATAACAAAGCTTTGGGTTTTTTTGTTTTTTTTTTTTTTAATTAATCTAGGCAAAACTTTTTAGATACACAGAGGAAGGGTTTAGGTCATTTATCAAGATGGTAGACTGCTCTTTTTCTAACAGCCTTCAAGAGCTGAACAAATTTTAAATTGCAACAGTAAATGATGAGAAATACAGGGAAGTACAGGGTGTTTCTGGTCTATGCAAGGGTTTCAACACTGAGTGTCACTGTTGCTTCATGGAAGGGAAACACAGTAACCACTTGTAGAGTAAAAGCAGAATGAAATATTACATGAACAAATATCAGCTGAGAAATCTTCACTACTTTAATGTCAGAAGGCAGATAGAGCTAGCATTTCATTTCTTCATTATCACTACTTACATTTCATGAAATTAGAAGTCATAAAATCAGTAGTGTGCGATACAACTTACTCAGTCTAGAAATTAAGCAGTAAAATCCCCTCAATTTATGATAGCAAGGGTTTATTACACACATAGCAATAGATTATGACACTTTTCAGTGTTATCTTTGTGCATATTTAAATAGGACACAAAGACTAGTGACCCAAGATTAGTATGGTATTTAATTTTCAGCTGCAAGAGGCACAAGAAAAAAAAATTTAAAGTATCATGTTGTATATAGTCCTGATAACTCTTAAGTGCATATTCATGTGTATTTCAGGACTGACCTTTAGAAAACTGGGTCTATAATTTTTGGCCATATTGCCAATTTGAAAAGATACCAGTTATTTAACTTAAGTAAATTTAAAATAGAATTTGTTTCATTGAGTTATAAGTTGTAACAACTGTGTGATTTAGTATGTTTATTCCCTTTGAATAGCCTTGCTTGCTTAGCAGCAGTAGCTTTGAAGTGGTGTGTTAGGAAGGTCATTATGAAATAGAAGGAAGGAAGTAGCAGAATTTTTGTCTTGGGTTTAGAAACTGATTAAAAGTCCTTTCGTAAAATCCTAGTTGTTTCACTATTGTGCTGGTTTGGGCTGGAATAGACTTAAATTTATTCACAGTAGTTTGTAAGGGGCTGCATTTAGATTGGTGACTGAAACAGCACATAGAAATTTTGTTTATTGCTGAGAAGGGCTTGCACAGATCCAAGGGCTTTTTCTGCTTCTCTCCTCATCCTACAAGTGAACAAGGAATTGGGAGGGGACACAGCAGGAATGGGATGACATCACATTCAGCAATGAAATAAGGGAAGACGAAGGAAGACATTCAGAGTAATGCCATTTTCCTTCCCAGGTCACCATTATGTGATGCAGCTCTGCTTGCCTGGGGATGGCTGAACACCCGCCTGCCCATGGGAAGGGATGAATGAATTCCTTGTTTTGCTTTGCTTGCACATTTGCCTGTTACACCTTTTTTATCTCCACCCAGGAGTTATGATTACTCATCCAATTCTCTCCCCCATCCCACTGGGAGCAGCGAGTGGCTGGGGTCGCATCATCACCATGTGCCCTCAGTCTGCATGGGTATGAACGGAAGTTCCTCAGTTCTCCATTCCTGAAGACCTACAATTTTTATCAGGCTGAAAGGTTGCACCACCATGGAACAAGTAAGGTATTACTGGTGGAGAGTAGATCTCCTCAGCTAAGAGACTAGATTGGGTTAATCCACTCTTAACTGACTCCCTAGATCATGCTGGCTTCTGCTCAGGCAGTGTACTGGGGGTGGAGAAAGTACCCTTCCTCCTGGCTGATTCAGCCACAGAGAAAAGAATGTGTTGTTGCTGGCAACAGTAAAGAGAGAGAGTGACCACTGTGCTGCTCTGGATGAGCAGTGATAAGGAACTTCAGGCATAAGAGAGAGGAAAAAGGGAAGAGAGGACGGAGAAAAAAAGGTGGGAACAGACATCTTCCTTCAGCCTCTGGCATTTGGAAAATTGCAAGACAGACCCCCTCTTACAGTTAGCCCAGAGATAAAACAATTTGAGAGGACTGATGTCTTATGGCCCTTATCCTGAAAACTTAGTAGGGACTCAAATCATAGTCTGTACAGTGTGGGAGATTTATATTTTTGAGGATTAGGTGGAAAAGTTGGGGAGGGGATTTTTGACGTCTCTATATGTTTGATGGATTACATATTAAAATTCCTAAAGGTACTGTTGTTCTGGAAAAAACTGATTCTTTGGAGGGTGGGAGGAATACTTTGAAAGATAAATTCTTTCAACACCAGGGCTGCATATCAAAGTATAAAAGAATATTCCAGCACAGAGAAGAGGTAAGACTTTCTCTGAAATCAGAGAGCTCACACTTAGTAACAGATTACGGTTTTAGACACAGCACAAGCAAAAAGTGAAACATCATGAAATCAGTGAGGACATAATCTAGTATTTGATTCAAGTCAAATTCTGGTTTAATATCTTTTTCCTTTGTGGGATACTAAGGAATATAAAAAGCCTACCTAATTTTAACTGACTTTGCATACTTATTTGAAAACGGCAGTCAGGATCTGGCTGTTCTTGATTTGATTTTTGTTGGCTGGTGTTCTGTTGTGTTTGTACTAAATAGAGTATTTGTGCGTTATCAAATACCATATCCTGCCAGTACACTAAGATAGCAACAGCAGCTCACATTATGAATTTTTTTTTTTTTTTTGTAATAAAAGTATCTGATTTTGCACTCTAATAAGAGATTTTAGAAAATATGTCTCAGTGTTTGTCATGGTTTAATTCTGCCCGCAGCCCAGCCCCACGGAGACGGTCCCTTGCTGCCCTACCAGCGCCATCAGGGAGAGAATCGAAAGGGTCAAAGCCACAAAACTCATGGGCTGAGATACTGATGGGGATGAGTTTAATAGAGAAAGGAAAGGCTATACACACAAGCAAAGCAGAACAAGGAATGAATTCACTGTTTCCCATGGCTGGGCAGGTGTTCAGCCATCCCAGCAGAGCAGGGCCCTGTCACACTGATGGTGACTTGGGAGGACAAACCTCCTCACTCCAAACATCTGCCCCTTCCTCTTTCTTTCCCCACTTTATACACTGACCATGATGTCACATGGTCTGGAATATCCCTCTGGACAGTTTGGGCCACCTGTCCCAGCTGTGTCCCCTCCCAGCCTCCCAGGCCCCCCAGCCTCACCAGTGTGGCTGTGTGAAAAGCAGAAAAGGCCTTGGCTCTGTGCAATCCCTGCTCAGAAATAACAAAAAAATCTCTGAATTATCAACCCTGTGTTTAGCACAATACCAAAACATGCCCCATACCTACCACCTCAGCCAAAATCAGCAGTGTTTAAATGAAAGGCTTGGCTGCTTACTGATAAAGTCATAGTCTTCATTGCAGCCATTGCATTGTCTAATTCTTCATGTGGTTCTCATGGTTGAATGCAGGCTGTGATTCTCATTACTGAATCTCAATTTCAGGGCACTGCAAGAGGAAAAGCAAAATTAATGTCACTACTCTGCTGAATATTTGGGTAGTATATACTGTGAATTATCTGTTTGCAGCAGTAATTTGCCTTTTCTGATTTGTTCTGCAGACATAATCATCTGGTGTTCAAATGTCACCTTAAAGTTCTACTTTGCTGGAAGGAAAAAAGCATAGGTATGACATGTAATTTCAAACCGTTGAATTGCAATAGTTTATACTCTGCTTCCATGACCTGCCAGAGTGTTGACAGCACTCAGTCGGCACACTTGGAAGTGCTCAGCAGTCAGGGTCTCTTGTATGGCTGTAATCTCAGCTGCCTATCTCTCATTACAACAAGGGAAATAGTTGAATGTTTTCATTAATGTTTTGCCCAAAATAATATGTAGGTGTATTTAGGTAGTGGTAACCCTATTCCCAATGGTAGAAGGCAAACTCTCAAGATCTCCATACCTTATGCAATCTGAAAGACCTCCGAAATAACAGGCTTTTTGTTCGTTTGAGGTGATGACCTCCTCAGTAATTAAAATACCCTCAAACTTGTAAACATGAAGAATGGTCTGCCTGAAGATGGCAGTATTTGATTTGGAAGAATAAATCCTGGCGGGAAATGCAGCTTGGTTCCTGTTTTATTATTCATCATACCATGGCACCTAAGTGACAGGCTGTCAATAATTAAAGGGAGGGTAGGAGAAGAGAGGGCACATGTTTCACAGTCTTCTGACCTGCCATAATTTTTCTTTCTCTCTCAGCATAAAGATTCTCTAGTGAGTGTGTAGTAATAATCTATTTTCAGGCATTACAACACTTGCATTCAAGCCTCCAGCAATCCTTACCTAGGAAATCCTTAATTTCTCTTTTTTTTTTTTTTTTTGCTTTTTAATAGCTTGACACTTAAGGTTTGCCCTTCCGTGAAGTGATGATGATAAAAATATCAGCACTATAATAGTTCCATTTCACAGTTTTTGTGTTTGAGCATATATTGAACTTACAGTGCTAAAAATAATTTTGTATCCAGATATTTGGAGATTAGCTGTGAACTACCATATTTAAGTTAAAAATTTTATGCAACTTCAAAAGGGCTCCAACCTTAGGAGAAAAAGAACTGAATAACTTACTAATTATTCTCTCCAGATTTCTTTCAGTAATTCATAGAATAATTACAGCTGCCTTGCAGCAAATTTGTTCTTTACAGGGAATTATGTGAAAAATCATATGTAAATAAACAAACAAACCAGCCCAAATTAAAACAGAGGTTGTCTTAAAAAGAAATCTTGAGCCAGTCTTATTTTCAATGTATTTTTGGAAATTCTGTCTGTATTATGCATGTATGCTTTTTTCACCATTCCAAATAAGTAATTTTAAAGAGTTACATTAGTGTAAGAAGCTCTTTTTGTTGCTTTGATTAAAGACTGCATTGAGGTCAGCGCAACTCATAAGTGGAGGTAATAACTACAATGATCCTGGCTGCTAACAGAGTTGAGAAATTAGTTTGTGGTAACATGGTAACCTTTTACTTTTTGTGGCAGTTGCTTCCAAACTACAGCTGTGGCTCTCAAAAGGGGGTATGAGTCTTGCAAGATCAGAAGAATAGTAACTAGTGGGGTTCCGCAGAACTAAATCTTAAACCCTCTGTTCTTCAACATCTTCATAAATGACTTGGACGAAGGATTTGAAGGTACACTGAGTTTGCAGATAATACGAGGTGGGGAGCTGACTCCCTCAGAGGCAGGGAGGCCCTGCAAAGAGTTCTCAACAAATTGGAGAGATGGGCAATCACCAACTGCATGGAGTTTAACAAGGGCAAGTGCTGGTTCCTGCACCTGGGATGAGGCAACCCTGGACGTATGGACAGACTGGGGAATGAGAGGCTGGAGAGCAGCACCGTAGAAAGGGACCTGGGGGTCCTGATCGATGGCAAGTTGGATCCGAGTCCGCAGTGGTCTGGCAGCCAGGAGGGACATCCCTGTCCTGGGGGAATCAGGCACAGCATCACCAGCTGGGCAAGGGAGGTTATTGTCCTGCTCTGCTCTGGGCTGGGGCAGCCTCACCTTGAGTGCTGGGGGGAGTTTGGGACACCACACTATACGAATGTTATAAAGACATCAGAGAGTGTTGAAAGAGGGGTGCTGAAGATAATGAAGGGTGTAGAGGGGAAGCCACAGGAGGAGCAGCTGTGGTCACTTGGTTTGCTCATCCTGGAGGAGACTGAGGGGAGACCTCATTGGGGCATTCAATATCCTCAGAGGGGCAGCGAGGGGCAGATGCTGACCTCTCCTCCCTGGTGACCAGTGACAGGAGCTGAGAGAATGGCCTGAGGTTGGAGAGGAGGGAGATTTGTGTTAGACACTAGAAAAAGGTTTTTCGCCCAGAGGGTGGTTGGGCACTGGAACAGCAATTTAGAAGTTATTAAAGTAATTTTAAAATGTTAGAAAAGAAGGGAAGAATTTTTAAAAACCATGAAAGTGTTTCAGAGGGTGGCTTGCAAATAGGATTCATACACTTACTTATAAGAACAAACAAACAAACCACACCACACCCATGCCTTTGCCCTTTCTGCCATTTACTTCTAAGGAAGAGGAGCAGGAAAATTACATTGTAGGAAAATTAGATTGCAGACAGGTGCAGACAGAGAATACAATCTGTCTAGGTATAGGATTTCTAAATATAGAAGTAGTTGCTAAAACCTTCTGAGAACAATACCTGCCAAAATAAGATTCTCTAGGAGTTTTTTTATAAAAACAAGTGGGACAAGTTAGAGTATTTTGTCTTGATAACCCCCAAGATAGCAAGTAAATAGTCCATGCTTACTTTCCATGAAGATGGATGTTTGAAGAATCACTTACAAACAAAATTTGTAAGAAATCCTTATGATAAATCTATAAATTAATAACACCATTCATGTAATAATATCTTCCATTCATGTCTGGTCTATTCTTCATCTCTCTGTCCTGCCCACAAATGTTTGTTTCAAGCAACCAAACAACAGAATGGCTGAAAATAGATGACTCACACTGCCATACTATTCTGCCTAGTTAGAGTCTGTCTATTAGGCTGATGCCATAAACTTAAAACCTTGGCAGATGGATGAATATATATTAAATATAATCAAGAATGGATAAAATATTTTTGAAAAGGTAGTCTTTGTAGAAACATTTTTTAAGTAGTGCCAACTCCCTTCAGTCTTTGTCTTTGAAGAGAAATTGGGGCCTTTGCCAGAATTCGTGTTAACTACTGCTGGCAGAAACCTACAGGCAAACTTGCCCTTTATCTGGAAGCAGCAGCTGCAGCACCAAGGTTTCAGAGAAACTCTGTCTCTCAGTAACCTCTCAAGGGTTCATCACCTTTCTCCTGTAAGAGGAATTCTGTCAAACGTTTGTACTCCTGCAAAATGCACATCCCTAAAATTAAAGAAATATCTAACGGGCAAGTATAAAAAGTCGAGGAAGATGAGAGACATCTTGACAGGTTATATGAATGCTGTTGTTAGGATAGTTTCTGCATTTTAAACATTTTAGTAAAAGGGGACACATTCCCAAAGGGTTGACCTACGCAGAATGAAATGCACATATCCTCCCCATTACTATATCAGGGAAATGCATGTGATATGTGTTATGAGATCAACTAGCCTAACTAGAAAAAGAAAGAACGCATTTCTGTTTGAGTTCCATGCTGTCCCATGGCTGAGGGATGGTGGAGAGTAAAACTGGTTGATTTAAAAAACGCGTAAAGCAAGCTTTGTACATGTCATGTGCACCTTTTAACCTTTCCTACCAGTGTGTTTCCAAAGACAGGTAGAGACTGTTTGAAGACACCAGGGCTCTGTCTTCACACAGAGCTGTCCCAGCTGCTGTTGCCATACTGCACTCAGGTTATTGGATGGTGGATAGACATTCCCAACTCGTCAGTTCTTATCCATGTGCAAAATCCAGCGAAACTCCACGGGATTTGGGTTGTAGGGTCAAGTCCTGAATCATGCGCCGCAACAATTCCCCTGCACTAGAGGTTTAAATGAGGGATCTTGCCACAGAAGTGCCTTGAGTGTGTAGGGAAGGACAAAAACAGCTGTGGGCAGCCGCTGCTTCCCATGCTCCATGCGGGACTTGCAGAATTGGCTGCAAATTCACTTTCTGGATGCATTTGTCTAACAATATCTGGCATGTGGGCATGGAGTGAAAAGATCCTGGGATGCAGCCGGCTGGCATTAGCTGCTGGCTGTCTGTGCCTGGTAAATGGGATCCCAGGCTGGGAGAAAGCCCGTAATGCTGCTTTCAAGGAATTGAGCAGGACCAGGGGCCTCTCTCCCACCTGTGCATTGACACTCTGTAAAAGATGTGCTCTTTTTGCTGCTTAGGCTCAACTTCTTTGTCAGAGATGTACTGTGCAGTTTGTCTACTCATGTTTAAATATGCAAGGGAGAAACTGGGGAGGAAAAAAATTTTGAGGCTTCATAAAGGCTAAAGGAACAATGAGATAGAAATAAGTGAGCATTTGAATGGCTTTTCTCCAAGTATTAAAACAGGAAAAGTTTCGCTTTTTGATGCAGGTTTCTTGATAAGAAAAAAATCCACAAAGCAACTGTCTGAAAATGTTATATAGAAAATGTGATTCTTGTTTTAACTGCTCAGGGTGTTGCAGATGCCTTAAAAAGTTCTTTAGGTTTTTCAGAGGATTCTTGAAAACTGCCTATTGTAGATCTTGATCACTTGGGAAAAATATTTAGCCTTGAGTCTAACTCAGGTTTTGAAAGTGTGTCTTGGCATACCAATCCAGACCATCAAAGTACCTAAGGAAAGAAGTAGATCTATTCTTTCACTGTCCATATAAATGAAAATGTACTCTTTTGCCCATCTGAACCCGGCTAGGCAGTGTCTGCTTTCGTCTTTGGTAAAATGTACATTTAATAGTCTTGTTGCAATCCATAAAGTACTGCATATTCCCCTTCTACCTGTGTGTGTGTTACAGGAAACTCTCCAGTCTGCAGGCAATTATCATTCAGAGGATTCAGAGAGAGGTGGTTCTATTTTGCAATACAAGCACAAGACAGCACAGCATGGCTATGGTGGTTGCAGAAAATGTCATACCATTATAGGAAATCAGTAGCAAAATAACTTCATGTCAGTTTTTGCAAGAACCAGGGCATATGCTACCTAATTTTACAGAATGACATGACTTCTGAAATTTAATATTTACTCATCTTCTTCTCTGAAACATGCACACTGCCTTGTTGCAAAGGGGGATTATTTAGAAGTAATTGCACAAATTGCTTGTCACATACAATATTCCTTTACTGCTTGAGAAGCACTCTCTCAGCTGCAGTTAATTTGGACAGTAGTGCCTAATATTCGTTAATTAAAAATCTGTATTCCCTGTGGATTTTCCCATGTCTTTTTCTCCACTTTGTACATTGATGTAAATTTGAGTTGGTTATTATTATGTTTCCTGGTAAATTTTCAGAATAAGTTCTTTACTCACGTAAGTGCTTTGGTCATAATAGTTGTGCTTAAAATTAGCTAAAGTCACTTTTCAGTATAATTAACATATAATTAAAATGGCCCTGTAGTATCTTTTGCTTTTCCAGAACATTTTGTGCATGGACAAGTCTTTGAAAAGAAAACATATTATTTTAACAGGTGCCTTAGATGTATCATGACAATATCTGTGCAGGGGCTAGCCGTAGATGTTGGAAATTATCTGTATGAAATCAAGTTGCATCAGTTGCATGAAGTGTAGTTATGTTGAATGAGGTACAAATGATGGGGGAACTGCTAGGAACAGCTTGGTTTTGGAAAGAAGAGAACCATAACCTGCAGTTAAGATCAAAAGAAAAGTGCACTTGGCCTGTGTCATTTTACTGTTTTTCTGCATTGCCTTCCTAGTTTTTAGATACTAATTTAGGATTGCCACTACTAAGGTGGGCTACATACTGCAGTACAAGTTGAAGCATGATTATTAGGTAAGTTCTACTCCCATGGGAACTTCTACTGGTGAAAAGTCAATTTGTCCTACCTGCAATTCTTGAAGTCCTCAGATGTAGTAATAGGTAACGCACAAAGTAATCTTGTGTTACTTCCTTAAGGCATGTGCCGTTCACATTCAAAGCATTTTTTTCTAAGAGGAATAGCATTTCAAGTTTGGTTTTTGTTTGGGTTTTTTAAAAATAAAAAAAAGCTTTTTCTTTAAAGTTATTTTAATATAATTAAAGTCAGAAGCTGCAGATTAAAGCTTTGATCTGAATGCAAGAGAGCAGTGAAATACCATAACTTCATTTTCCTTTTGTCCATTTCAGATGGAGCACCACTTAAGGTACGCCACTACAGGAGCCCAGTAAGCCACGAAATTTGGATTTCATGTCAACAAAAGTATTTTAATGTTTCTTCCCAAAGCAGACATTTCAATCTGTTGTTTGCTGATCATTTGGATTGCCTATTCCTGAGATAAACCACTTTTCCTATTTAACTGTGAAGAACTTTCATACACATCAATGGCACATTTTTTGTAACAAAATTATGAACTTATAAAGGGATTCCTCAACAGTGGCTACCTAATACATCTCTTTTGGGAGTTAATTGAAAAGGTAAGCCTCCCCTTCTCTTCCTTGTAGTCCACAGTCGTCAAGCAGCTTTGCTTAAGGAAAGGCCTTAATATTGGCACTGGCACACTCAGCCAAAAGTGAGAGAAGGACAGAGGGCTTTGCTGCTGTCTTGGCCAACACTAAAATAGCAGTGGCTTCAAAAGTGCAGGAAGAAGAAAAAAGAATAATGTGAGCCCTTCCTGAGTTTACTGAGCGAGCTATACCCAGCAAGTGTGACTCTTACAGGACAAGGTGACTTCTAAAGATTAATGAATTCAGATTCACGTTACCATGAAGAGAGAAAAAAACCTGTTATCTGCATTCACAGAAGGGGAATATGAGGCACAGACAGGATAAGACAGCCTATAGCCACACAGGAAAGCTGTGGCAGAATAAGAAATAGCATACAGAACTTGCCGGTCATTTCCCATGATCTACTTACTTACCTCATTGCCCCCGTAATGGGGGCTGGGAATGAATTTAGTTCCACATCTTAATACTCACAGAACCTCATGAGGGGGAAGAGAGGTGAAGTGTTCAGGACTGTTGTGCTTCCCTGAGTAACACAGTCTATGAGACAAATCCTAAAATGCTGGAGTGTCTTAAAATGTCTGGGATGATTCGACTTCATTAGGATTAAATGTTCTGAAGACTTCATGATGCAGTGTGTGTGAAATAATTTGGAGATGAAAAGAGTACAGTTTCCAGTTTGAAGAGATTTATTTTGAGACTTCAGACAATTTTATATTACTTTTTGACACACAACTTGTGATCTATCAGCATGAAAGGCTTCAAACTATAAAAAAATTGAGTCTTAATTATTATGTAGATGGGAAATTATAAACCCATCCTCCTTCCTCATCTGCACTGTATTTGATTTGATTTGACAGCATCTTAAAGTCATTACTGGAATTTTTTTTTTCTTTTTTTTTTTTTTTTTTTTTACTTTTACAGTGTTATATCAGTATTTCCCAGCTTTTGATTCACAAGCAATGTATTACTCACAAGCTCTGAAAATAGCACTTGTGAACAAACGAATCATCTGTCCTTGCAGCCCACACTGACTGGAAGTGCAATTAATGTGTTGCCATTATGGTGTTACTTGCTCCACAAGGATCAAGTAAAAATTGAAGGCAACTTGTTCACAGGAGTACAACTGATTGAAAATTCGCTCTACACTGGACTTGGGGACAGTAGTTGTGGGGTTTGACTTTACCTGGTGGCCAGGTGACCACCCAGATGCTCTCTCACTTCCCTCCTCAACTCAACAGGGAAGAAAATAAGATGTCAAAGCTTGTGAGACAAGATTAAAGACAAGGGCGTTATTTATCAGTCACCATCATGGGCAAAACTGACTGCACGAGTGCCTGGGCATCAACAGCCAATGCAGTAATGGACTGCTTGATGGAGAACCTTTTGCTTTCTCTGCTAGAAGTTAGAGGCTGCTCTGTACAGTTTGTGAAAATAATGCATGAAACTATCATAAATGCCCATTTAGAATAGAACAGAACAAAATAGAATTAGTGTATTTTGGTTGGAAGACATGCACATCCAGTCCAATTTTCTGACCACTTCAGGGCTCACCAGAAGTTAGTGTCTTACAAAGGGCATTGTCTAAATACCTGTTAGACACTGACAGACTTGGGGCATTGACCACTTCTCTAAGAAGCCTATTGCAGGGTTCTACCACTCTCTCAACAGCTTTGAGCCTTTTGAGTCACTGGATCCCAGGGAGAAGAGATCAACACTTCCCTCTTCACCTCTCCTCCCCAGGAGGCTGCAGAGAGCAGTGAGATCACCCCTCAGCTTCCTTTTCTCCAAACTGGACAAACCCAAACTCCTGAGCAGCTCCTCACAGGACAGCCCTTCCAGCCCTTCCAGCAGCTCAGTGCCCTCCGCTGGATGCATCCAAGAGCCTTCACTTCCCAGAGCTGTACACTGCACAATTCCCTCTGCTGACTGTGTGGCTGTGCTGTGTTTGATGCACTCCAGGATGGGGTTTTTGCCTTCCTGCTGACTGGTGAGGAACCTGCTGTCCACCACCACACCCAGATCCCTTTCTGCAGGGGTGCTCTCCAGCCACTCCATTCCCAGTTTAGGCTTGTGCCTGGTGTCACTCCTCCTCAGGTGCAGAATCTGACACTTGTTCTTGTTAAATTGCACACCAGTGATGATTATCCAATATTCAATCTATCTAGATCCTTCTGCAAAGCCTTTTTGTGTCAGTAGCATTTCCCAGCCAACATGGTTGATGTACATCCAGCCTCTGCATTCAGAGAATTGATAAGGGTATGGAATAGCACTGTCCCTGGAATTGAGCCCTAAGGAGCACTGCTGGTGACTGGTCTTCAGCCAGATATTGCCTCATTTGCTACAACATCGAGTCCTACCTTTCAGCCAGTTCTTCACCCAGCTCCCCGTGTACCTACTCACCTCGCGGTTGGATCACTTCCCCAGAAGGGTGTCATGAGTGGCACAATTAAAGCCTCTACACAGCAAAGTATCATCTGACTGTATGTACCCTTGTCTTGTTTTGAAAGACAGGTGTCTGCTAAGGAAGGTGGGAACCTCCCTTAGAACAGAGAATGTGAACCCCCTTTCCTGTGAATTATTATAACTTTGGAATCAAGGGCTTTCAGACAAAGGTATGGGAAAAGGAATAACAGTTCTTTAATAATGTTTAGAACAAGGCAATAATACAGAAATAGCAGTTTAAATAGGCAAAGTCAGAATACAACCTGCACCCTGTTAGGGTGGTGCTGGCAGTCCAGTTAAAATAGTGGCTGCAGTCCCGTTGGAGTGATGGATGTGGTCTTGTTGAAGTGGTGATCTTGTGGAAAGATCTCGTCAGTCTCTGGAGGTCCAGTGGTGGCTCTTGAGCTCTTCTCCTCTGGGAATCCAGTGGAAAAGGTAGTCCAGTGTTCCAGAGTCTCTCTCTTACATGCAGGTAGGAATGTTCAGCTCCTCCCTTCTGGGCGGGGCATCTCACAATGAGCTGATGTAAACTTATGAGTTACTCCCGGAGCCCTTGGTGGCCCTTTAGCAGAGATAGCCCCGATGGTGTTATCAGGGCTGGGTCATGGTGACATAAAGAACACTGCCCCACCTGTTTTAACAGCTTATGGAGATGGCAATAGAACACATACTTTTGGTTACACCTTCCATATAACCTAGGACAACACTTTAATGAACATTTCTTCAGCATCTTTAATACTCATATCCTTCAAGATGGACTGGCAATCTGCAAATCAAGAAAGTTATAGTCGAGTGCTTTACTGTTTTGCAGTCCTCACAGCTTCTTGCTCTGGTGGCAAGCTCTTCTTTTAAATAATTTGTGCAGCTGCTGATTCATTCATAGCCTTCTGTATCTACACAGCTGGGCATGTTCAATGGGGTGGCTGAGCCACAAAGGTCCCTCTTCGCTCTGCCTGAGGTTACTCTGTGTCTGAAGGGAAAAGATCATGCCCTGTGGGTCTCTGCAGCGTGGGCTGGCACAGGAGAAGACAATGACAGGCTACAGGGCAAGGCCAGGTAAAGAGAGGTGACAGAGGGCAGACTGAAACACCAACATTCCATGCAGATTTGGAGAGTACT
This sequence comes from Acanthornis magna, assembly GCA_036785705.1. Lineage (NCBI taxonomy): Eukaryota > Metazoa > Chordata > Aves > Passeriformes > Acanthizidae > Acanthornis > Acanthornis magna. Next base: position 3,553,322 of record JAWUZG010000141.1, on the reverse strand, counting down.
CAAAGTCCATGGCAAGTCAGGAGGCCAATAAAAGTTTTTCATCTCAATATGAGCCTAAATGAGATTAATGCCTTGCCAGGACTGTGAACAAAGCAAGGAAGGATTCCTGCATGAATCCTTTAGATTCAATCTGTCTGCATTTCCTCCGTGTTTTCCAAAAACTTTGCTCTATCCTAGTTTGTGCTCAAATGAAAGACAACCTTAAATGTTCAAAACCACTTTGTGGTACTGGTGGAACCACTCCAAAATTCTCATCAAACCATTTTCATTGTACTTGTATAGGTTATATATTAGCTGTTTCTGTCATCTTGCTGATGTCACAGTGCTCTCAAAAAAGGCAATCATGTTCTTTGCTTAACATGTATTTATTATTTGTAGTCTATTTCCTGAGTATTTTGTAAAACATTTTGAAGGGACTCATTACTGGGGACAGGGATATCATTAGTGAACATACCAGCTGAACGTAACTGAATGGGCTGATCTCATTTTATTTATAGCTTCACAGATGAGAGAAATGAACGCCACAGGCCAGGGGTTAACACCAAATTATTTTTTGCTACATTCAGTAATTCACAGTGAATTAAAGTGGGGATCTGTAGACCACAAAAAAAAAAAAACCAACCCACTTTCTTTCTATCACATTAAGCCTTCTCGTTGTATTACAGCTTTTAAAAAGCTTAATCTCTCTCTAGAAAACAAACAAGAGAAAGAAGGAGAGCAAGAACCCAAAACTTGAATCCCGCTCCAAATCGCATTGATCATAGGTACGTGCTAGGTCTATTGCAGAGAATGCAGCATGGCATTTCTTTTTTTGTTGTTTGTTTTGTTTTCTATCTTCTGAGATGTCATTACAGTTAGCTGTGTTGTTTACAGTGCTTTCTTCCTTGCTGATGTGAACCATCTGTGGTGCTTCGGTCAGCTGCACTCTTTTCCTCCTATTTTTTGCTGCTGGTCCACAGTGACTTCAGGAGGACATCACAGTGGAGACTGGAGGACCAAGGAGGACTGCTAAATGTGACCCAAACTTTGCAACTGCAGAGGGTTCCTAGCAAGATGTGCTTGTATGGGCCTACCCAGCAAGGTCTGCCTCCTGCTATGAAAGGAAGGTGCAAAATACTGCTTCTTTATTTTTCTTTATCAGTTTGGAAATACTTACTAAATCTAAACCACAATCTGGGACTTGGTTTCCTCTCCATACACAAGTTCGATGCAACCACCAGAAGTACAAGTATATCACATGGGATGGAAAGATTTAGTCAGGAAAATTATTTTAACTGAAAAAGTTGTCATGGTTTAGTTACTAGTTCTCATCAGAGCTTATCATTAAAGATTTGGATTCTACAGAGTTACTAAGAAAAATATCAAAATCCTGGGCCATGGTTTTTTTCCAAGAAATCTGTGTGCCCTATTCAGTGTCCTCACATATCTGATAGCATTGTGCCAGAAAGAATTTTTAATCCAATTGAGTACTTCTTGCATTATTAGTAGTTCATACATAAAGGAATTATAAAATAACACAGCACGTTGTGCTAAGCAACGAAAATAGAAGAAGATACGATATAAAGTGTCTGCAAAAATCCAGGTCTACAATCATCAGTACACTGTTAACCCGTTGAACAAATGGGTTTTTTTGACAGAACTACTGCACTTTTCTTACAGTGAAATTATTTTGATCAGATTTGTTTGCTTCTTGGCCTCTTCTTTTGCATTCTTCATCATACTGTCCTACCTCTCAAGGTTGCCAGGAGCAATTCTATATTTAACTGCCCTCTATATTCTTAGGGATTATTACTGTAGTGATTACCTCAAATTAAATCTGTTATTTTTTTTTCTAAGAAGAAACAAAAAACAAAACAAACAAACGAAAAGATATGGGATAGAACTCTCTGTCCTCAATACCATTCTTCACAGCTGTCCTTTCTTAACAGCTATATTCTTCAAGTGTTCCAAATATAAAGGAGAAGCTTACGCATTTTCTAGACTGCCATTTGCAGTTTCTCTGTCTGCATCTCAAATATCTGTTATCAAAGCGATGTTGTCATTGAATTAGCCATGCTGCTGCAAGCACATGATGCATGTATAGCACAACAGTTGACCCAACAGTTTTATTTCATGGGGTCCTTCCATTATGTTGAGAAATTCCAAGATAAATCATCAAAATGTTACAAGATTACAGAAAATCTTCAGCTCTTTGACATTAACTCTGAAAGCTGTGGATGTAATATTCCATGGCACTTCAGGGGATGGACCCTGTGCACCCAGTGCTTAAAGCCAAGGGCACATTTGTGCCCCCTAGAGTCAGAGCTGCTAGGTATTGAATACAAATGTATTTTTTCACCTGTGGAGAGAGTATTCAGTGAGTTATATTGATATTTCCATCAGTTAATCAATAAAAACCAAAGGTTCACACAATTAATTGACAAGGATTTCTGCAATGATTTCAAAACAGGACTTAGGGAGTCCTGTTTTGTTTCCTTATTTGCAGTGGCCATTGATATGCATGTAATTTTCCACATGTAACATGTGCTTACACTTGAAGTGTATATTCACTGACATTTCATTTTTTTAATATGGATTTATTTAAAAGCACATTCACCATGAAAAATGCTTTGTCACCATATCTGCCTTAAATGAGTGTTAAGTCCTCTTTATAAAATAATGCCTTTTGGTATTCAGTAAAGTGTCTTTCAAGAGAATTTCTAGATTTCATTGAGACTGTTGTGGTCTTAATGAAAGCTAGAAACGAAATGGAATGGGAAGAGAGAATTGCAAGAGTAAAAGTGAGACAAGTCGTGGATTGAGATACAGACAGTCTTATAGGGACAACAAAAGCTGTGCACACAAGCAAAGCAAAACAAGGAATTAATTCATCCCCTCCCACAACTGGGCAGGTGTTGAGCCATCCCCAGCAGAGCAGGGCCACATCACATGCAACAGTGACTTGGGAAGACAAACACCATCATTCTGAATATTCTCCCCTTCCTTCCTCTCCTCCAGCTTTATATGCAGAGGAGGAAGTCACATGGCCTGGAATATCCCTGTGGTCAGCTGTCCCAGCTGTGTCCCCTCCCAGCTCCTCTGCACCCCCATCCTGCTCACTGCTGGACTGAGAAGCGGCTCAGTGCAAGCCCAGCCCAGCAATAACCAAAACATTCCTGTGTTGTCAACACTGCTTCCAGCACAAACCCAAAATACAGCCCCATGCTAGCTACTGTGAGGAAAATTAACTCTATGCTGGCCTAAACTAGCACAGCACTTCTCCGGTTTTACTTTCACTTTTTTTAGTTTAGAAGCATTTCAACTCATTAGAATAATAGCTGCTTTAAGCTTAGTTGTCTTTTTAGAAGATTCAAACTGGAGGTTTGCATGCTGGCACTGCATTTTTTAAGTCAGGAATACATAAAATTAAATTATGATCATTCACCCTACAGGCAACCAGTAATTTTTAGCTTCAGCTCTGCATATATCTGATAGGTGCTGCCACACACAAAACAAGAGACTTTGATGTTTAAAAGGAAAAAGCCTTTATATTTAGAGACTCTCAAACAGCTTTGTTACTGTCTGTATAAGAATACTTAGGAAGAACCAGAAGTTTAAACAGTTAGCTTTGAACTATATGGAAGATCATGTACTTGTGTCAAGGCCTGAATCCTGATCTTGTTGAACTGAATCAAAATTTGTTTGTAATTGACTCAAAAAATTATTTTTCTGTGAGTTTGTTGCCAAAATCTATCAGATTCATTGTGAACAAATGCTGCTTATCATTTTAGAGAGACAACAATTTGCACTTGTAAACTTACACATAAACACAGATTCTATACTTACTTAAAATTCAATGACAGCAACTGCTTCAGATATGGTGAGCTCAAGGTTAAAGCCATATTGCATTGTGTGAGACATTTGGATGAGGCATTTGCTATTGAAAAAATGTGAGAGATCATAAAAAGTACAAGTTCCAGGTTACAATAATATGAAGCTTTATTCCCTGGCTATAACCATATTGGAGGTTATAATACAAATCTGAGTGAGCTTGCACGTGGAGTTAGACCATCTTTAATTGATGATGGGTGAAAAAGAGGTATCAGTGGAAGAGTTTAGGCAATTTGAATTGCCGGATCAAGATACATTCCTTATCTGAGTCGATTCCTTGTATGATAATGTATTGTAATGGCTTTTACCTTAGAGGAATACGACCTCTAGCATTATGTAACCCAGCAACCACAAGTTTTCAAAAAGAAAGCCACAGAACTATTGATCTATGCGGACAAAGAATTTTCTCCTTTTTCCTCCTCCCAGAAAAGGAAGGATAGCGTTTTAAATGAATACAAAAGGAACCTTTGCAGTTCATACAGTCATTACCCTTCTGAAAGAACACAAGCCCAATACTTATATCCAAGCCACTGTAATGCCATTTTCCACTTCACATAATATGGGAGATTTTAATAGGAAAAGGTGCAGTAAGTATTGTTTCATAGCCATCATAATACAGTTTCAAAATAACTGTCCCCACTGGAGAGTGCAGAACTTCATGGGTATCAAATGGCCAAAGCAATATGAGAGTGACTTACTAAGATCAAACATGGAAGATATAACCTAAATATTTTGCCATGTCGTTTCTCCCAGTGGTCGCCTGCATGCTGATGTCCTGAAGTGGCAGTGCAGCTCCACAAAGGAAGTGGAGCTCAGCCAGAGCTGCCAGCAGCAACAGGTGCTGCTGCTACACCACGGGGAAACCCTGCCCCAAAATATTTTAAAAATATCCTTGTTATGCCACAAATTTGAAACCAAATACGTTACACAGACCCACCTCCTTGGTTAAGGGATTCCTCTCTCCATTATTCAGTTGACAGTAGATACTCCTTGTTTATCTTTTAGGTCCTAGACCTTTGTTTTCAGTTGGAGATTGAACCTAAAAAGTAGCCTAAAAATGAGTTTTTCTTGAAAAAGGAGTTACGTTCCTGAAGAGTGCAGCATCACATAGAACTGCATGCAATAGAAGCTGTGGGGAGATATGAAAATATTAAGATGAATTTTAAGTGGAAAGGTGTAATATCTTTATGAAGATATTCATATATGAAGATATTCTGGCAGGGCCAGAAGTTAATAACAGAGATGAAAATCAAGTGTTCCTAATTCCAATATAAGTACCTGAGGAAAGAAGAATCTGCAGAAGATGGGCATTCAAAATCTAGAGCTATTTTGAAGTTAGGTTATACGAAGTTAGAATAAAGCTTTGATGTATAAAATTTCAAAATAATAAAATGTTTACAAAGCTGAGAAAAGTTTTTTTTCTTGGAGCAATAGCCTGTAAGTGCAAAAGCAAAAGAATATATTTACAAGATGATTTAAAGACTTGTTTTTTCCAATGGAACTGATAGTGTGGATTTAAGTGTCTTAGTTATCCCATTCACTGTATATCGAGGATTAAGAACCAGTAGAATAAGAGTCACAGAAATCAGCGTGCTCTGAATATACTTATCACATTGGGCCTCAAAGGAGCAGCAGCAGACATCTGGTATCTAAATCCTACTGGAATATGTGTGGGGCAGTACCAAGGAGCTTAGTTTTGTTTAGATTTAGGTTCTGCTTATGCCTAAAAGTCAGAAGTCAGCTGGGAGGACAGAGCTGGTGGAAGCTCAATAGGATGAGAATAGGCATTAATTGAGGGCTGTCTCCCAAACATTGTGTTGGAACTGGGCTCCAGGAGCACCAGCCCATTTTACCCCAGGATAAATTAAATACAAATGGGGAAATATTCTAAATAAATAATTTTGAAGTGGAGAGGAAGGACAATTTACAACTAAAAATATACGTAGTTAGGCTTCTTTATGTCTCCAGCTTTGTTTCATTTACTTTGAATTCAGTACTTAATGCTGCTCTGTTTCTTTCCCAGAAATTAAAAACCCTGTCTTGTTCTATTCACTCTACCCTGCATTTAGCAAACAGCAGGTTGTATACTGACCTCTGATTCTCCACATCAATAATTCTATTGGTTAATGGCTCCAAGTGGGGGGACTGCTGGGCTCCTCTAAGCTGTTTGGCACTGTTTGCTGCTCCTTTGCATTAGACTGGAGCATCAAGTAATAAACTACTTACATTCTGCTCTCATCCTATCCCCTCAGGGGTGTTCCCTTGAAGAGGTGAAAAAAATTGATTTTTCTCCATACAGTAGTTTCTGTCTTATACTTGGGTTGCTTAAGTACCACTCTGTACCTAAGTTTCCTTTGAAACAAGAATCACTGAAAGTGAAAGAGCTTTTGCTTTTCCTGATAGTGTTTTGATTTGAAGTTTCTTCTTTTTTCACAACATATTCCAGTAAGAGGTCTTAGAGCAAGGCTGTACAAAATTCAATTGAAGGACAATTTGATAAACTTACCTGAGTTCAGCTAAGTGAAGAAGGCCCAGAATTTTTCATTATTAAGCTATGATGAGCTCTAGTAAGAACTACCTTGAATACACTGCTTTTTTAATATAAGAATGCCTTCACAAAGCTGAGTTCAGTTAGGCTGAGTTAGGCTAGACATATATATAGAGTTATATGGAGGGGAAAAATTGATGCATTCTGAGCAGGGACCCTTTTCCGCTCTTGGACATGACAGGACAGTTGTATCTTCATCAAAGAAGGAGGCTCTAGCCTATGTTTCAGTAGTGTGAAATAATTTCAGTGCCTTTAATTTTCAGTCACTTTCGGAATTGATGCAATTCTTTTTACAAAATTTAGTTTAATTCTTTTTCCAAACGTAAGCTCACACAATTGTCCACATAGATTTAATAGACATTGTTCAAATATATTTATTGCCTCAGTTTTCCTTTTTAAAGCTAAACTGTAAAGCAATAGGTAGTAAGACCTGTCAAATATGTATTTTTTTTATATAGCTAAACCAGAATATTTTCTCTCCCTGTGCTTTGCTTCTATTTTCCATTAAATCTCTTCCAAACTTTGTTTTGAAGATATTCCTCCATGCAACTGCCCCAAGAAGAAAGGAAGGAAATTTCTTCTAGCTTATCTTCCTCATTTTTTAAACTCAAAATGAAAAATTACTCAGCAATAAGAGCTAAGCAGAAACTAGCTCCCATTCCCTACCTTAGTCTTTGTCTAGACCCCAGTTTTTGTCTAGAGCTGCTTTGAAAATTGTTTATACCTTTTCTCTTTTTTTAATTTAAATAGGATAAAAAGATAAGTAGAGAAGTATTCATGGGTTTGAGGTAGTGGAATGTACTAGGATTTGAATTATTTAAATTATATGAAGTCACAAGAGCAGAAAATAACTTTAAAATATTTTTATCCTGGGGTATTGAAACAAAAGTCACACTCCTGAAATTTGTTCTACACAGCCTTTTTTTTGGCACAGTTTAGATTGATTTTTCTGCAGAGAAAAAACCTAGATTACAGGGGAAAATTATAATCATAACAAGTTGGTTAGTATTTAACCTTTATCTAGCATATAGATCAGAACAAGATGAGAAAAGTAAGACCATGTGTACATTGAACATTTTGTATTTGCTGTTGTCTTTTTCTCATTGGCAAAGTTAATTATTGTTTAATTAACATCATCCTCCAAATCATTACTAAGTACATGAATTGCGCTTGTTTTCATACAGTGTCCTTATATCAGTACATTAATTTCTGTGCATTTCCCTAACATGAAAAAATTGTACTCCCTTTTTCTATGCTGCTAATGAGGCTGTATTTTTTTCTGTTCCCATGAGTGGCCTGTACTGCGTAGTTAAATGAGTTTTGTTCTCTTCCTGCATGTCAGAAGAGGCATATAAACTTAGTTTGGTGTTCTCTGCTTGACAAACCTCTGCTAGCTTTTTTCTTTGGATACTTTCAGTCAGAAAGAGATTACATTGTTTCAAAAATCTAGAAACTCCAGACGAGTCTTTCAGTAGCCCCTTTACTCTGTTAGCGGTTATTTTGGGTTTGGCCTTTTGGTTGTCGTTGTTCAGATAATTTCGTCATATCCAGTCCTCAACTATTTTAGATAAGAACGCTGTACCATCACTTTCGTAAGTAAGCAAAAGCCCTTGCTATTCCTGCTGAAAAACTATTTCAGATCAATTTTTGTAGTCAGAAGCAGTCCTCTAGTTTACAACCTAGATACACCTTTGAGCGTGTTATAACCATTGGTTATTCTGTCAGCAATATATGCAGGATATTTTCCTAATATGTCATTCACAGCAGGCATCTCTTTCCTGTTTCCAGGCCAAAAAAAGTGCTGCTCTTCCAGACACCTCTTCTAATATGGATCCTTTATTCCCTTGCTTATTCCAATAACCTTCCCCTACAACTTCTCCCTTTTCTGTCTTAAATCCACTGTATTGACTCTTATGAATATATGAAGTAATCTTAATTCTATGATTTTCATGCTCGATTCTAATATTGACCTAAGTGTGCTATTTTGAAAGGAAAAAAAAGCAAAAAACCCCAAACAAACAAACAAACAAACAAACAAACAAACAAACAAACAAACGAAAAACCCTAATACATAGTAGTGTTAGTAAGAGAGAAATGGCAGAATCAAATATGATAAGAAAAATAAGTGGTAGTTTATTCGGGAGAATTATTATTTTGAACAAAGTCTGGGTTTCTTCTTACACAAAGAATTGTGGTAAACAAAAAAACTGTACAGTGAAAGTCTGTACTCTCTCATAAAACCACAATTTGGAAGGAAGGCAGTTATATAAAAAGAAAGAATAAAGTGTGTAATAAAAGCAGTTGCTTTCAATCTTAGCTCTTCTCGCTCAGTTTTCTCATCAAAACTCTAAATTTTGCAACTTTTCAACCATCACTTTATTTTTCAACCATGACTTTATTTTCATGCAAGCACGTGTTACCTTTAAACTCTAGAAAGCTGGAACAGGGAATGCATGACTGTACAAATAAACAAAAGGCTTTGAAATGGTGCTCCGAGTCAGTCAGAGTGGCGAGATTACAGTGATCAGTTTAGCAAGATGCACATTTTCATTTTAGCCAGGGAAATAATAACACTGCTATTATGCAAGTCAACGACTCAGAACCACTCAGAGCACAGACAGGGGACGGTGTGAGAAATGCTTGCACTGATACTGAGAAATGAACAACTCAGCATTTTACAGTGAAGTGACAAGGGAATGATTTTCAGGAACCGAGATGTGAATGTTACTTCATTTAAAAAAATGTTTTGGACTGTTATTTACGTTTTATATGTCATACAGTATTTAAAATGCAGATGTGTCCCGAGAAGGTCACATAAGCAAAGTACACAAGAAAAAAAAACAAAACCATAAACAAAAAACAAACAAAAAACCCACAGAAAACCACGATCCTCCCACAAAACCACCTGACAGCTAACTGTGTACAACCCAGGAGATAATCTAATGTAGACACACAAGGTCTTGCAACATGTTTCCATCCTCAGCTGTGGTAGTTTCCCTTCATTCCATTACATGTAAATAAGAAAACCATGTTGAATAAAATTACGGCTATTGTGTGGTGTTTGGGGGATTTTTGGCTTTTTTTAAAAGACAGATCCACTGTTTTTTTGGCTTGACTTTCTTTAAGGTGAAAAGACAAAACTGAACACCAAAAAAAATTGTTTAAAATCTGGCAGTCTCCATGCTGAGCAGCCTGGCTGGCACAGCAGCTCCTGAGCGTGTTGGCTGGCTTCCCTTATCTGCTGGAGCACTGTCCTCCATTCAAACAATAAAAAGGGATCTTAAGTCAGATTGTCTCTCTTCTCCCAAGAGCAAGATAAAAGTACACGTATGAGCAATGACTGGAGGTGCAAGGGGATCCCTTGCACACAGAAGCTCTGCTGAGGCTATGAAGCAGATCTGTTTGTACTCTTGTTTCATCAGATGACTCCCAGCAGGGTTTTCTGCAGTCTCTAGGGCTTCCTGTCTCTCTCTGCACACCTTCATCACACTGGAGAACTCCTTTCTTATTCAGACTTCAGGTTTTATGGGTTTAATAAATGCTCCCAGAAGTTAAAGCAGATGTTCTAGCTTTGTTTTCTTGGTTTTCACTTTTCCTTCCTATTTTTAGCAACCTCTTTTGTCAGTCTGCTCTTCAGAGGAACCATCTTTGCACTCAAGTTGCTCTTAAATGCACCCTCAGTGGGAAGCAGCTGAAGGCAACAAGGCATGACTGCACACTGCTTATCTGCAGCGGAAGGAAAGTAATTTCTCTGCTCTTAGGTCAGACCTAACCACCAGTTCTCTTTCTCACTCACCCTGGTTATGACCCAGGGCTTGGGGGTTGTTTCAAAGTCACTTTTAATGTGGAAATTTTTGGAGGACAGAGTCAAATGCCTCCTGTAGCTGTAAGGCTTGAGTTCAGATTTCGAAGGCAGGGCATAAACATGCAGCAAAACAAAAGGGAGCTCCACAAATCTGCCAAATTAAGTAAAGTTGTTGTCAAACAGGTGGTAGCTAAGACATTTTAAATACAGGACCCATTTATCTCACTAGGAATTGTAATTCTGGCTCAGCCAGTCAGGGCAATGTGTCCCATCAAAAACATTGTAGATGTTTCTTTCCCCTATTCATTTGCGTGGTCTTATGGGAGGAAGAACAGATATCCACCTGCAGATAAAATGTAAAATTCAGAAGAGCTGCATTCTTAAAACCTCACTGCTACTTTTTAAAAGTCGTTTCAGTTTAACTCATTCTCTAAGGAATTAATTCTCTGAGAGAGGAAAAAAGGGCAGGTATCCATAATTTTTTGTGTATTGAAAGTGACTTGTGAGTGATAGCTCCTACTCACATATATCTTGAGATATTTACAAATTCTTTGGAAATAATCACAATGGAGCTAGTACTAATCTCATATGTTGTTAATCTCCTTAAAATTTGATAGGGCAAGAAGAAACACTAGAGATAAAAACGAAAAGATGAAACTTGGAGCAAAAGCTGTTCAACTTCTTGTAGTCAATGTGATTTGTATCACCAGCAGTCACCAGAATTCCAGGGGTTTATTTCAACAATACAAGGAAAGACTGGGGGCTCATTGTGTTAATCTCATCCATGAAGTGAAGAGAGTATTTTAGGTGGCAGAGGGTAACCCGTGAAAATGGGGGCAGTGGATTAAAGATAAACTGGTGCAGTGTAGCTTGTCAGTAGGAAGGCCTGCAGACAGTACAGTGACTTCCAGAACTAAGCAATGTGTGGTCAGGATCTCTTTGCCATGGAAGCTAAGACACAGTTGTTTCAAAATCACAAACCAAACACAGCAGGTGTATTTCCACAGTAATTTGCCCTCAGTCTACAACCCACTACCATTTGTCTTGCAGAGTGCACCACAAATGTTTCTGGAAAGTTAGCTGGAAAGAGCCCAAAAAAGCGTCTGAGCAAATACTGTCACTGTGTACCTCCTACTACAGTACTCCACCAAGCTCTGTTTTCCTAATTTTTGGTACCCTGTAATACTTGTCAAGGGTCACTTACTGCAACCTTTGCAATTGTCTTGAGTGTTTAATTCAACGGCATGATGTTGAAGACACAGGGAATATTTTCACAAACTGCCACAGCTGCCTGTTATCTCTTGGTGTCTGAAATCACAGGGTATTCCCCTTGTGACTCCAGAACTCCTCAGGCACCATCAGCTCCTGCTATTACACTGTAGAATAAACTTGTTTGCTCTGTGTGGCTTACTCCCTGTTTTGTGTCATTCATGCTCAGTGCAATTATACTGCAGGATTTCCTAAGTGGAAAACTCGGCGAATGTCAGGGTTTAGGACTGAAAACTAATTCTGATTTCAGAAACTTTTTCAATTTTTTTTTTTTTTTTTTTTTTTGAGGGGCAAGGAGGCAGGAGAAGACTATCTGCAAATAAACCTGTGAAATGAACCAAATTCTGTAAAACTTGGCAAGGAGTTGTTATTTTTAGCAAGATTTTGAACACGTGTTAAACCACAGTGCTCTGCTGTGAGGAGATAGTGAATTTGTAATAACTCATTCCTACCACTTTTTCTCTTAAGCATGACAGCTGAATATTGCAGCCAAACTGAAGTTTGATAACAATCAGATTTACATCAATGTCACTGCTCTAACCCTGGGGAATGTGATAAATACACACACAGGACTCTGAAGGCACTGCCGGTCTAGTCCAAAACTACTGAAGCCTTCTAGAACCAGAATTAGGCAGATAGCTCAGAAACAGTATTTTCCTGTTCTGTTATTGCTAAGCCAGACCAAACTGGCACCATCGCTGGCAGTAGACACAGTAAAATAGTTGGAAAGCAAAGCCCATAGTCTTATGTTTTCATAGGAAGTAGAGATTCGTCTCAAAGTAAATTTGTACCCTCATCCATTACATTGAGGCTGGAAGGTAGAGGTGGGTTCTCTCTGTGTTCTGGAAGACTCCAAGGAGTTATGCACATTTCCCAAAAAGCCATACGTAATTCCACAGGTTGCTTAGATGCAGAAACTTCCTCCTCATGCATGACCTCAACTACTGGACCATTCATTTCTGCAGCAGTCAGTTTTGGGAAGTTACAGAAGATGTTGTGAATGTTAGAATCCTTCAGGATGGAGGAAAATGCTGGTAAAATACAGCTAGGGTTTGGGGTTTTTTGAGATTAGTTGGGGGGTGATGGGGGAGGTAACCAACCTTGTCAGTCCTTACAGTGAAAACTTTCCTGAGAGGGTGAGTTTGCATTAAACTTGAGCCTCCCAAAACAAATTTGTTTGAACATGAACAAGATATTAATCAATAATAAAGGCAAACGTGGGCACTATATATATGTTTCCCTGTTCACTGAGCTCCTGGATTTGAGTAAAAAAGATCTTATTTTAATGAAAAAATCAATTTTCTTGCATATGGGAATGTAAATTTGACCACAAGTAATTAAAATATTGAAATTAATATTCTCTATTTTCTGATGCACACACGCAAGATCAATATATGACAACTAATATATGCCTAGCCAGGCAGATATTCACAGAGGGCATTTTAATTTCTAACCTTTACTTTTGCCTCTCATCTGGTTTTACAAAGCTACCTAGAAAAATGTTAATTAATATTTTTGCATAATATCCAGATCTAAGTTTGAGGATAAAAAATTATATCACATAAATAAAATGTTCAGATTAAATTTACCACACTTGATCTCTTCTCTTTATCACATTCACATGAATTAAAATTTTTCCAAGCACTTACAGGAAGATAAAGTTTTACCATAGGAAAAAGCAAGTGCTTACAAAAAACCCTCACTCTTAAAACTGAAGAGCAGAAAAGTAATTCCATGTATTAGATTCTGCCCAACACATTAGGCTGACAACATAGATAAAATTAAAATTCCCTCCCGGCAAAATCTTGATTTTTAAACGTATTATGTAATTTTTAAATTGTACTCTCTAATATTATTTCTAAATGTAGCTGTTCATTACTGTCTAGTCAATTTTTGGAGCAATTGGCTTGAATTCTAGAAAAACTAGTACTACCCACAGCAACTAAGTCAAAAAGCATTTGAAGTCTAGTGCGATTCCTTCCTGACATTTCAGGTTTAGCAGGAGGTTAATTAGACACAGTTCCAGCGTTGCTGTGTTGCTTTAGGGCACAGCACAACAGGGCAGTTTTTATCTACTTGCAGACTTGGAAGCCTTAGGAGACACCAGCTTAAGACCTTTGGCAGGTTTAAATTGTCTTTTCTCCTGCACGCTTAGAAAATATAGTGAAATTCTGCTCCTTGGCATAAACTGATTGGACAAACTTTTGCTGGTGACATTCTGCTTACGGCCGGAATGGAGACAATATTCATCGCTTTTACGTGATGGTTTTTAGTCATAGTAAAAATTGTAGCATCCAGATGTCTGTACCCAGCAGGTCTTAGAAATTGTGCAGTGTTGTGGTTCATCTTGGTCATTGCCAACCTTCTATTGCATTTGTACTTGGACAAACATGAAGGAAAGAACAAGGATCAATTTAAGAAACTATTTGGCTCTGGTAATTTCTTGTAAGACACTGAAAGCTAACCTTTCATCACAAAAGCTAAAAAAAATACATAAAGAAGGATGTCAGTAACTGTCTATGAAATTATAACCTTGCTTGGCACTAATTAGAAATGATGAGGCACAGGTGAAAAGCACATTTATATATTGTCTCTTCTATACAGTACAATCCTAAATTGTCTCTTGATCCTATGACAACTCTTTTTTGAGGTGATAGGGATAAAAAAGGTTGTTTTTCTTGATACATCCCAGGTATCCATCAGTATCTTATATGTTATGTAGAATGTTAGTAAATCCAGCTGGCATGTCACTATTTAATTTCTGTGTTTCATGTTTCTTCATTCTGTTCATGTTTGTGGACACTTCATCTCTTTCAACCACAAGCTGCACATAACTGATATTTTTGATGTTTGGAGTAATGTATGTAAGACCTTTTTGGAAAAACTCTTCTGTGCAATGTCATTCTGTCAATAAAATGGAAGAAGTAGTCTCTGAAATTAAAACCATTTTGCCCTCTTTGACTATTAAGATTTCATTTGGTCATGTTTTATTGCATCAACATCCCAATAGACATCACAGAAACTAGGATAGTAAGGCTCCAGTCAACATTCTGGGGCAGAGATAGTCCTACGCACTAGTACTAAAAACCAGTTATTTTTGTAAGACCAGTTAGATAGCTTTTCTTTTGAATAAACCTTTCTTTTAAAGCCTCCTACCAAAGTACATGAACTTTGAACCCAATCTTGTTTAAATTTAGAGAACCAAGTTTGGACATAAAACAGTTAAACAAGGCCGTGAATGCCACAGGGCAGTTAAGCACTCTCCACCCTGAATATCTGTCACAGAACAGCTACTGAAAATTTTAAAGGCAAAACTTCAGTGCAACATGAAATAGAGTTGCCCCAGGATGAAGACATTTCTTCCCAGGGCTGTTTTTTCACTCAACAAGAGCTTGCAGGTGTGGCTGCTGCGTCCTTCAGCTTTTCTCAAGAGGAACAGGAGCTGCTCTGCGTTCGTGTTGGTCTCCTTGGAGAAGATACAGAGGGTTTTCCAAAGAGCAATGAAAGTTTTCTTTCTCTCAGGCTTGCTAAAAGGTACCCACTTGTCCAGATGATTCTCACTCATCCACCCCTGTTCCCCAACCCATCTCCATTATTTCATATTCTTAACAATACACATTGTTTTAAATACTATAATAAAGTTAAGTAATTGCAGTTTTTGAGAATGCATCATTGCAGGTCCGCCCTAAAGAGCGTGTGTTTACTCTGGCTGAAGGATTTTTCTCTTCTGTTTGCTTCAAAAACACAAAATCAGTCTATCCTTTAAAAAAGCTTTTTTTTAAAAAAAGGATTTTTTAAGAGTTGCATAATTTTAGAAAATGTAACATAGAAAAATGTAACATTTCTGACTAGGTTAAATTTCTTTATTGATTTGCAATTATAACTTTGAAATAGAAATATAGAAAATAAACAAAAAAAATTAACAAAGTAATGTTTTCAAAATAAGAAGGAAGAGAACCCCCTAGGCCTGTAACATCATTAAATAGCTTGTTTCTTCCAATTTTTGTAGAATCAGCAACTTGAATTTTTTTTTTTGTAACTCACAAATACTGTCATGAACACTACTATCTGTTTTTGAATGCATAAGTGAGTTAAGGCACTGCTGTGGTTCAAAAAAGAGCTGTCCAGTTCTACTCCTGAATCAAATAGTCACAAATGACTTTCAAAATCTTCATGTTCTCTCAAAAGAAATACTAGAGCACAATCCATATTTTAAAATTGCTTTGAACATCATTAATAGTATAACCTTAATTTGCTGTAGGTTCTGAAATTTTATTTTGAAAGTAGATTCATTTTAAACCGAGTAAGTTTTATTTCTATCCTTTTTTGCAATGTACTTATTATCTTTGAAAATGATAATTTTAAAATCTTATAATACTTCAATTAGGTTACTGACATTTACCACACTGGCACCAGAGTGTAAGATTGATTTTTCTTCATTGAATGCATTTTTTTTTTCTTTCATTTTCTTTTTGGTTCTTTTTTTAAAATCTCCTTTTGTGTTCTGTTTTATATTAATTTTACAACTCCACCTACAGTTTTACTATAAAAACAATGACAGTAAAGGAGTCATTACTTTTTTGGAATAAGAACTAGAACTGAATTACCTACCCTACTGCCTTAAATCTCTATCTTAACTTTAGTTTTGTGCTTAAATTAATTTGCAATATGCATGTCATCTGGATTACATTAAGCAAAAGTAAACAGTAACTACAATTATTTACAAAGGAAATTCACATGCTGTAGTCTTGGTTAGCCCATGGTTTTTTATCAGTAACTACCCAGTCAGTGTATCCTTCCAAATACATACATAAAATTGTTGGATTGATTAAAAAACTTCTAAGATGTAAGTCTTTGATTTTCTTTGGAGTGGGACTGATGCATGTGCAAACTACCTCAATCTGAGAAAAACATATGTTAAAAATATAGAAGGGAAGATTATCTCCATGAGAACCCAACTGTAATTATTCCGGTGTTCTCTACAGTTTAAGTTCTTGCACAGACATGTTGGAAGTGCCTTTTCTTTTTGTTTATGTCCACGTCATTTTTTCTGCCCAAATAATCTGTTCTCCCCGGTGTGACAAGTAGAGAAGAGAAAAGGTCTATTTCATCCAAGGTGATGTGATGGATCATATTGCCCTAAATGTTCCCTGGTGGCAGTCCAGCATCACAGAAATATTACCTTCTCGGATTCCTCTGTGGTGGGGGGAACACGGTTGGAACTGATGCTTAACAATTAGATTTTTGAGGCATCACAACACATTCTCCAGCTCGACCTTGGCTGACACAATATCCAAGACAATATAATACTGCAATTTTGAATGGTTTCAATTTGTCCGTTTTTTTGTAAAGTAAAGCCTAATAATAATAATTAGCCCATTTTAAGTTAAGCTATATGACACAGTTTAGTTTAATATAAAGCTTAAAAACAATTTAATGAAGATTCAGATTTTGGAAGTTGTTTCCTCTTGCACATAAATTAAGTATATTTTGTTATTTTCTCATATAAGGCATGTATGTATAAAAATGGAATTATTTGTAATCTTCTTCAACGATTTGTTGCTCTATGGCCCTGACTTAAAACACTTGCATTATCATGTTGGGATAAAGACATCTGAAAACCTATCATCTCTCAGGATCCTATTTTTTTTAGGATCTTGAAATCCTGTCTTCTGCTTCCAATTTTATATGTAACTCATTTATTTTGGTTATTATAAAGAGCCTGTTGTGATAACTTCTTAATATTTTCCTTCTTTAACCTCCTCCCCTCAAGTTTTGATTTTTTTGTTGCCTATTTCCTCAGAAATCACTGAGTACTACTGAACCAAAGCAGGGAGTTTTCTGGGAATGGGTTTAATCACCTCTGCTCTGAATAGGTTTTATGGAAAAGATCCTTTTTCTAAGACAGGCAGCCCAAGTTGCAAAGCTGCCATCACCGGAGTATTTGTGTTCTACCAGGAAGGTGCAAAGACTCTGAAAATCCCTGATTTTTCCTGATTCCTTAGTGTTCTTTAACTCAAAGGGCACAGTAAACAAGTAAAACTTTTTTTTTTGTCATGGGGTTTTTTGGTAAGTTTAATCAATGTTGTCTCCCCTCTGGCACTAAACTTTTCCATTGTATTGACATCACATTAGGGGGAAAAAAAACCACAAAGAAAACAAGTTTATTCAGTGTTCTCTGTTATTCAGTACTTGAAATCTCCACTTCCATTCATCAGCATGAACACATTAAGCATATGTTGTCAACATAAGCATCAAGAATACTATGATTAACTTGTGTTTCTAATTCCTTAGTGCAGGTCCTTCTCACTTTCCCAGTGAGCCATGCAGGATCCTCTGCTGCCAGTAAATAACAGGTCAAAATGCTCTTTATTTTCCCCTTCCAACAGGATCACCGCAATGAGGAGGTGCCTGTGGGCACAAATCTTCAAACTCAGTGCTGTGCCTGTTGCAAACCTGATGGTCCACACAGCCAGAAGCTATTACTCAAATAAGAGGATAAAGAAAAGAGAGTTGTAATCGGTTTTGAATTGTAATTCATTGGTTTAGAAATGTCATGCCAGTCGCATTTCAGTCATCGTGTGATATTAATACTAATCAGCATATATTAGCAGCCAGACATGTTCACAACTGTTCTAACAGCTGAGTGCCTCCAAGCTAAATTGATTTCATCCCTTAGACACCCATTAACACCTCTCCTTCCCATTTAGATAATAGAACACAGTTGTTCAGGGGTGTTTATGAAATGACATTCATTTGATTGATAAGTGACCTTGACTGAATGAGAATATATGCTTGCTGGAATTTAAATGATCACCTTCCTTTTCAATAACCTTGTCGGAGTTATAGGCCTCCAAATCCTCAAAGAATGTAAGTAATCACAATCAGTAAATACCTATTTTCTTTTTTTCATAAGAAGTGTGTTTGGGAGGATTAAGCTTTAAATTAGCTTTTACATACTAATATTCTAATTGTAGAAGGTGCTGAAGTAATCTGAGAAAAATCAGATCAGCTTTTAAAAATAAATCACTGTTTAATTATTTGGGTTTTGTGCCTTAATCCATTTTGAACAACTCTCTGGCTCCAGTAGGCCATTCTTACTAAGATGAAATGAAATATTGAAGCTTCATATATTGTTAATATTATAGTGCAGATAATCTAGCCATGATTAATTAAGAATATTGGAAACGTCTGATACAATGCTAGGAAAAAAAATCAGTTCACTATAGGAAGCTTTTCTAGAGCTGCATTATGAGAGTTTTTCAATAATAGATTAAACAGACTAAATAATTAAAATGTCATTTGATTGAAATCAGACCATTCTCCTTGTATTTCAGCATTACATCCTGAATCAGGCAAGACTGTCTTTTCAGCTCCAGATATGGAGGCAGTCCTTCCTTTTCTGTACATTAATTCATGAAATGCATCAGATAGAATTTAAAAACAAATGACAGACACTGACTGGAACACTTATTTTAAGAATATAAATAGAAATCTAGGGTTAGTGTTTTCAGGGATGGCTGAATGTACTTAAAATCAAATTATTTGGGGGAAAATAGTGAACCCCAAACTTCTTTATTCCAAGGAAGATACTCAGGGTGTGAAAATGCAGGCACTCTGAGTATTCAGCCTGAATGCAATCCCCAAGAGGATGCACTTGAAGGCTGGAGCCCTGCTCGTTCTCGTTGTGCAGCTGCTATTTGTCCTGCTGTTATCCTGAAGGATGGAAGGACACCCGAGCAGCATCACTGCTGTCATAGCAGCTCCAACTGCAGCATTTTCTCAAGTTTCTGAGGCACTTAGGTGCCCTTGATATGACGCTAGATATGAGCAGCCTGTGGGCCAGATGTGGTTCACCAATCATGAATTGGACAGAGTCAATTAGTTATTCAGTTGTGATTAACTACTTTACAGCATTTTACAGCCTTTTCTGCTAAAGCTGTTAAAGACTTTCTAAGAAAAATGCTATAAAAACAAAATGCTAACTGAAATAGAAGTTTTTGGGTCACAAGAGCTCTCAAGAGCAGGTGTTTCATGTATAGCTGGAAAGCCTCAGCAGTGGGAAACCCATCCCAGCATATTCCACAGAACTGGAAGATTGTGATCCTGGCTGGAGGCTGTAGAGAGATCAAACACCCATTGCCAGATTCTGAACAGGCACATGAATTGGTGTCTTCCTCTTTGCAAGACATCATGCCCAACAGACAAACATTTGTTTCTCTTTTAACATTTTTAAATGCAATGATTAATTTAGAAATGTTTTTTCCCCAAATTTGCCAGTTACTGATATAAGTTCTTTCCATTGTATGGAACAGCTGCTTATACTCAATCACATTTAACTGAGAGACAAATGGAAGAAAAAACATTCAAGAGTCAGTTCAAAGCTGTTTGCATAAGTTAATTTAAGGTGTGGGGGGGGTTTGTAACACATTTTCTCTATTCCACTATTATGTCTCTTCTGGTAATTTTGTCTCTGCTGCTAAAAGTGAAAAAATCAATCAAGCATGATCTTCAAGGTGCAGTGATCATACAACACAAAATCATGATATTCCTTACATTAATCAAGGGTCTCGTGTAATTCACAGTTCAGCAGCCACGGTATGAAGTACACTTCTCTTCCTCATGAGCAGCGCTCTCTAACCTACTTTCCAATAACCGAACAAATAAAAGTGGGACTCTGCCTTCAGGGACACCCTGAGGTTGGCTGCACTGCGGTGCCCAACGCTGGTTGCAGTGCCACAGGTGTTTCACTTTTTGGCATTTGCATCCCCCAGGTGAGGGGACAGATGCCAATGCTGTTAAGAGGGACTGGGAGTAAGAAGCCAAATAAACCTAATGTTCTTGGTATGAAACTTAAAAGCCTCAGGTAGAGCTGAAGACTTATATGAAGACCAGGATGTAAACCTAAAATAATAGTTAAGAGAATAAGCTTTGTATAGAGGCACAGCTGACATGACATGAGATAATGAACATGGGATAAAAATGCTTATTCTGTTGTTCCAGTGTTCAGGATAATAGGAGTTAATGCAGGGAAGAAAGAGTCCCAGGCTAATTTTAAATAAAATAAGAGGAGCAGCAAAAAGGGCATCAGCAGTCTTTGTCCTGATTAGAAGAACTGGCAATACTCCAGGTTGTTTTCTAGTTCCTTGGGTCAAAAGAGTTGAAATGATTTGAATGTAATGCAAAATAAACATCACAGTCATTATCACAAAGATTATTATAATAATATTTTTACATGCAATGCATCATTATCTCTCATATTAATTTTGGACTGGCATGGTATAAAAGATTGGTATTGTCATGGAGTTTAAACATGGTATTTTTGGGCTCACAGACTTTTTATAAATTCTTTGAAAATTGAGCTTATGCCATGGTATTTATGCTTTCACCTTGATTGCTACAGGAATGGGCTTCTTTAAAGAATTTTCAGGAAAGAGAGAAGGAAACATAAATTATAACTTGATATACAAGAATAGAATAATGTAAACTAGTTTGTTTACGTGTATTATCACCATGTATTATTCTCACTGATCATAAAGCCTTCAGGCTGATATTCAGCTGCCAGATGCAAACACACATTTAACGTTGTGACTGAAATTTAAAAAAGGGTGAAAGTTATTTGTCTAACTTGTGATTATGAGATCTTTTAAGTTACTGAATGGTCCTTGAGTAACTATTGGATCGCAATAATTGCCAATCCAGATTGTGAATGCTCAGGATACCCTGCTTGCTTCTGCTGTGAGCAATTCAGATTGGTTGCCCAGTTGAAGGAATTCATGTCTGCATCCAATACAACAACAGATGGCATCATTTTTATATTTTTGCCATCACTGATGTATCATATCACAGCAGATCTATGAGCAAAGCTTTTAAACTGAAGGTATTGTGTGAGAAGACTGCTGGTGTCTTGAAAAATTAATCATTTTATTATCCTGAATGGTGTCTGAGATGAGGAAAGAAAAAAAAGCCAGTACATCCTATAAACTCAATTTCACCATCAGAGCCCAAGGTATGCCTGAAATTCCAGAGGCTGCCCATAGTTCGCTGAAATGCCTTCTTCCTGAAAATAAAGGTCTGCACTCAGCACTGACATGATTCTACTTTTGCCTTAGCTGTTCGTCATTTCTTAACTCTGCCCCAGCACACTGACTGAGCCCCGCTCCTGCATCCCAAAATCCTCCTTGGATATCCCTCCTTGCTTTGGCCGGCACAATTGCTCTTAGGGACATCCTGTGGATAAAAGCCGGGGACTAATCTGACAAAAAAACCTTGGTAAAATAGGAGTTTCGTCATTCAGAGCAGTGTCTATACATGCTGTCCTCCTTTCCCAGGTAGCTCTGTTAACACAACAGATGGCTTCACACAGTGGGGAGACAAAGGAACGAGCAGCATGAAAACAGACAGCTTAGAGTAAGACACACATTTTTAATCTACCACTGAGTAATAAACCAGGATTTTAACTTGCACTTGGATTTCCACAGTGCTGATTAATTCCCAGAATATCTTTGAAGGAAAAAAAAAACATTGCCCTCAGTTCATTTGCACATGAATTTATTCCTGTGCCAGCTTCTTGTGCACCACATTTTCAAAGAAGATGTAATATATGGGAGACTTAAGTAATTTTTGTGGAGTTCTGCTGTCTTTTTCCGTGTTTCCTGATAAATCAATGCTTTCATTTTCCTGTGTAGATATAATAGCCATAGCAGAGGCCTGCTCAGTCAGACTGAACGTCCGCTAGCTTGGGACTCATCTGCGATGGCAGCAGACAGAGAGTGGAGAGTACAGACATCATCTATAGGCATAGTTGTGAAAGTGAACACTCACTGAAAAACAGTACTGGCTCCATTTTGACAGACTCATTAAACTCCTTTGGACACACCAAAGTGTTTCCTCTTTTGTATCCAAGAGGACCAAGAAAGTTATTTACCAAGAGACCAGTTAACCTAGACCTGTTGTCGGGGTTTGACCCCGGCTAAATGTGAGGCACCTACGACTGCTAACAGCTCTGGGGCAGGGGCAGGGTATGGGGATTTTTTTCTTTGTCAGTCCATCACCACAATTCTTCTGCTACAAACGCTGTTTCTCTACTCACCCCCCTCCCTATTAAGACACCATTTCTCAGCTCACCCCCTTCCTCCCTCCTTCCAACCAACAGCTCTGGGGTGGGGGCAGGGTATGGGGTTTTTCTTTGGTCAGGGTCAGTCCATCAGGGAGAAGAGTCCTCTACTTAGCCACGGGGTCCCTCCCACGAGAGACAGTCCTCTGCCAACTTCTTTGGCATGGGTCCAATCTCACGAGCAGCAAACCCACCCAAATTTTGCTGCAGCATGAGTTCGTGTCCATAGGGTGCAGACTTCCGAGCCAAGGCTGAACCAAGGCCAGGCTGTTTCCATCCCGGGAGCAAGGCCTCTCTCTCTCCTGCAAGGCCTTTGCAACTCTCAGTTTTTACTGGGACTCCCACTGGATCACAGCTTCCTGCAGGCATCCACCTGCTCCTCTGGCATGGACACCTCCCCACGGGCTGTGGGTGGTTCTCTGCACCCCCATGGACCCCATGGGCTGCAGGGGGACCACCTGCTCTCCCCCCATGGTCTTCACCACGGCCGGCAGAGGGTTTTCAGCTCTGGCGCCTGGAGCACCTCCTCCCCCACCTTCTCCACTGACCTTGGTGCCTCCATGTTGCTTCCCTCACTTATTTTTACCTCCTCCTCCCCCTTCCCTGGCTAAAAAGAAGTGCGTGCTCACATTGTTTTGATTTCTTCTTAAATATGTTATCACAGAGGCGTAACTAACATCTCTAATTGGCCCAGGCTTGGCCAGCAGCATGTCCATCATCTTCAGAGCCATCAGAGATTGGCTCTGCTGGACGTGGTGGAGAAATTTCCAGAACCTTCACACAGGACACACAGGAGCCATCCTTGTACCCCACCCTGCTCACTGGCAAAAACTGGGCCAAGCAAAACCACCACACATGTACTGTAACCCTTTTCTCCAGGGAGGTGATGAGAACCTTCCCTCCAAACTCAGACTGACTCAGCTGCGACTGGGAAAGAGAAAGAAGCAGGAGGAGTGATTTGGTACCAGGTAGAAGCTTTGTGTGTCTTGGAAGGAAGATTGTTTACCTGTGCTGATTGAGACAGAAGAGATGGACTTCTTGAAGACCAGAGACAGGAGGGTACAGCTGATAATTTGACCAAGCAGTACAGGAGGTAAGAAGATAATTTCACAGGTAGAATAACCACATTCAAAAATTGACACACCCCAAACTAATGATATATTTATGAATAATGCACTTCACCTAGACTACTCAAGTTTGCAAAGGATCAGATTAATCAAAAGCCACTCTAGAGAACAGTGATGAAAGTGATGAATCTAAGGACTGTTGGATTCAAGAATTATTTCCTTTTTAGAGTTTCCATGGTCTGCAAGGAATCAGTGGCCACAGGAAGTGACAGATATTGAACAAAACCCAATGGTGTGGTGGATTTCTAAACTTTTTCCTTAAAGTCCTAGTGTGCTGCCAGTGTAACCTTTCTGGGGATACCTGATGCACAGGAAGACCATGTTAAATAATTATGCAAGATGTGCTCAACATATAATTTAAGAGAACATGTTCTCTGAGAAGTCTTTAAATTTCTATGTATATGATTCCAAAAGGAATTAATCAAAGACCCAAAATATATCTGGGCTCTTCCCTCCATTTCATTCTTCAAATAAAAAGTGCACAGCAAAGTTAAGCAATCTCAGGTAGCCAGTGTCCTTTGTCTTTAGGTCTTTCTCTTTTCTGAGACAAAATGAAGAAGCAGCCAGAAAATATTGCTTAATCCCTTCCAGCTAACTTCTCAGTCCTTTTTAGGAATTGCCTGATCCTTCTGTCTTGGGTCCAAGAAATGAATAAATTTAGCATAAAAAGGCAATGCTACTTGTTATGCCTGTGTCCTCAGTTTTGTGTCTCGCTATTAGATAAGTTCCCTTCATAAGTCTCTCATGAAAAGAGCTCAGCATCTTCTTTATCTCTTCATCAGTGCAAAAGGAACCTCTGTAGGCACAGGTCTCTGTGTACCTGCTCTGACTTTTCTTTAATAAATTGCAGGGAGTGAATGCCTTGGATTAGAATAGGCAATTAAAGACTCTTCTAATAAGTTGTTGTGTGTGTCAAAAATACAAAACTGATATTTGTGTGCTAAGCCTGTATTTTCTGTATTTTCCTAGAATAAAAAGTACTGAAAAGTAATTCTTCCTGTTGTATCTATGCTGTATTTCATCTCTACTTTAGACAAAAGAGCAGCTCAGTCACCAAACTTATTCATCCCTCAGTTGAAATGATCAACCACTGTATCAGTTATCCTTAATTTCAGCATTGAAGAGTTTTGTTGATTGTGGGAAATGCATTATAAAGATGTTTCTCTCCTGTCTGATAAACTGAGCATTCCTGAGATAGAAAACAGACAAGGAACTCTGAAACACCTGATCAAACAGCTGTGGTCACCTATGTTTTTACCCAATTGCAGCTGCTTGTCACCAAAGCTCTGGTAGAAGTCGCTTATATATGGTCAAGTCATACTGCACAGTCAGCTGTACACAGATCAGGAGTGTGATACAGCTCAGATTTGCCAGAGACATTTTACAGTCAAAGTTTGGCTTACGGAGTGACTGAAGCTCAAAAACACCTCTGTTTTCCAGCTCGGCTACTGGGCATAATCTTCAGGACGGGATCAGTTTGGCAGCTGGAAAAATGACATTTTGAAGCACTGAAATAAGGTTTGCCAGAGCTCATCAGTCAAAGACCTTGAGGAAAGTAGAACATCTAGGCACAATGATTTGTAACAGTTAATAACTTCACATTTTAGGGAAGGTTTCCTCTCCATAGGCCTATGGTAGAGCAAGCCTTGAGGGAGCTAGAGACTTCAAGTTTCCTAGGCCATGGGAAATTTGCTTTTAGATCTCTTTAGAATAATCCATGGAAACTTCCATGAAATTAGAAAGAACATTTCTCAGTTACGACCAGCTTGATATCACAGCTGTTTTTAATACCCACTGACTAAAAAATTATACTGAGATCTTGACAGGGCTTAAATGAAAATTGCTCCTGCCTATTGTTGCTGTTTATAAATGGAAATACAGATACACCTGGATTAAAATGTTTTTAGAAAGAGAAGGAGCATGCAACTGCTTGCAAACTCTTTTATAAAGATGTAGGATTCCCAACAGACTCGCTGGCTGTTCTGCCCTTAAACTTGTGAGTATCTCCCCCATTCTTTCATTTTAATACAGTATGTTAATTGGCCTGAATTTAAGCCCTTTTTGGTTTTTAGTAACTGACATTTAGAGAGGGTAGGTGATGACAGTCTTCTCAGCAGGTACAAAGGACACATCAATCCTTTTGTAGATAGCTCCTCTCGCTAAGCCAAACTTGGTAAAGGGAGGAGATCCAAGTAATTTAACAGATGTGCAAAAACCTTTTGTGTGTGCAAAGGATGCCTATTTTAAATGGCTTTTAAAAGTCCACCCATTTTCTTTTGCAATTGCTACGTGTTGATGACAGACCTATAATGACTAACAAGTGAAGCATTTAGTAGAAGCTAATATTGGACTGCTGATCTAAGATATACTTAGCAATTTCAGCTGGTTAATGAATGTCAGATCTTGACCCAGAAGTTACAGTTGCTTAAATAGAACAGATTTTATTTTTCTTTAAATCACATTCACCATTTGTTTTCCCAATTCTATCTCTTTGACTAAATCAGATTGAAATCCCAGTGTCTCCAGCCTGCTCTCTTTCTGCTATAATAATTAATACGAAAGGTTTTGTCATTTGAATGTGAATGAATAAGAAGATTCTTTAAGTTTTCAAGTATCATAGTTTCTATTAAATGTTAAACCAGTCGAAAAGCAGCTTGAAGAATAATTTACAGGCTCTGGGTGAGCAAGATGCCTGTGTGGATAACTTTTCAGAAGGATGGACAGCATAAACTATGGAGACGAAGTGCCATTTATGTAAGAAATTTTCTCTATTTAAAGACATACAATAGTCAGTTCCTACTGGATAGTGATTCTAAGCTTTAAAAGCTTTCAGGTTATCAGCCATATAAGAAAGACTAATTCAAGTTACTCTTAGAGTCAAATAGCAATACAATTAGTGCAATTGCAATTCACGAATACACTTTTAATTAATTACTTTCATAAACATTTTATCATGGATATAAGTGATTAAGAACTGTGCATAAAACCTGGAGATATATCCTACTCTTCCCTCATGAGGAGTGCTCTCTCTGAAAGCCTCCTGGAAACTCCCCGGTCTTTGACAGCATCAGGTGTCTCTTCTCTCTGAGGGAGACCCAGGTCTGAATCTCTCTATCAAACTATATTTCACCATCAAACTATACCACAAACTTAAGGCAATTTCAGCAGTTTCTGCTGTTCTACTTAGCTGTGCCCAAAGTTTACCTCTCTTTAGCTTGTGTCTGGATCAAGCAGCACCCCTGCAAGGTTTGGGACATGGATCCAGAGAGAGCTGTGGCAGCTGGTGGTCAGCACTGAGAAAGCTGAGCTTTATGAGGAAAATGCACAGAAATCAATGTTGGGTGCCCAGTGCCTGCTGGTGTCAGCAACTGACACCATTATTGGCCCTAAATTTCTCTTGTGATAGACTGCAGGTCACCCGGCACTTGGAAGGGTATGGTTTCGGGCTTAAGTGGCTTAGTATGGCAAGTACTAAGATTTAAAAATCCATTTGTGAACTCTCAAGTGTACCTTGTGAGACTGCGCTCCGTTTTCACGCACGGGTAATCAGATATAATAAGCAATCATCCAGTTCCAAACTCATACTTCATCACAAATAAACTTGTCACATTACAAAATAGTATCTGATATAGAATGCTCTCACCTCATCTTGAATCGAGTTCAAGAATTTATTATTTAGGATTTTCAAAGTTTTCAAACATTCTGTAGTACTGGTACAAAAGCCCCACGAATTTCATGTCATTCAGACTGGTAATTCATGTGTTTTTTTCACCCTATAAGTTATATACCATTTGCCAAGAGCTCCTCAGCCAGCACTTATGTGACATTTAGTGATATATGGCACTTATGTGATGTATAAAAGATGCTGCTATGTGCTTTACCTATTTGAAAATTATCCATATGCATTCAAGATAACTTTGCCTCCAGGTTCTAAATAATTTGAAGCAGGTATGACATATAGACCATCCTACTCCTTCCTGAAAAATCAACATTTTCCAAATAGATTGTGACAACAGCTTGTCACCTCTTACATGAATCATTCCAACATGTTTCATTAATAGACATGCAATTATAGATTTAGGAACATGCTATATATAGATCCTTCTCAAAGTAGGAGACAATGTGTATTTCTATCTTTAGATAACTAGTCACTGAGAAAACAGAAGAGGTGCTTAAATATTCTCTAGCATAGTTTTGGCAATCTGGTGAGATAATTTTTTAAAAAGAGACTCAGAGATGCAGGCTCTCGTCTGTGAAATTTTGGAATTTCCCCTCACAGTAAACAAACATTGATAAATTCACATGCAATAACTTCCATCCTTTTTTTCTCTTCAATAAAGCTTATCAAATGAGTGAAAAACTTGAGTATGAATGTCTTTGAGATCCAATAATGTGCTAAATAATATTAGCCTTTTCAACAGTCTATCTTGTTTGCTTCAATAACAGATCCAAAGGAAGTGCGAGGCATCCAGATGGCCAGAACACAGTGTCTTAAAGGGAAAAGAAAATCAATGTGAGAACATTACATAACAGAACAAAGTACTCCTTCTTCATTCAGAAGATTTTTTTTTTTCTTCTGAGGGATGGAAAACTGCCAGACTGGCCATATTGCATTAGAAATGTCACTGTTTGCAGTAAATGTGAAATGTAGCCAGTTTCAATCAGTCAATATTAGCCCATCAGTCACTCCAGAGTCATCCTCTGTGAACTTAAAGAGACATACATTGATCTGCAAACCTTTTTCCCCTGCACGGAAACGTCCTAGCATTCCCTCCGTGAATTCCTACAAAAGTGCTCCTTTCCTGAGCTTTATAGCCATATCACAGCAACTTGCCCCCACATCTAGCTGAACCTTTTCATATTGTTTGGTTTAATCAGTCCCATCCACCTAGCACAAGCCCTGTTTACACCTCACAGGGAAATGTTCAAGAGCCAAACATTGTGACTGCTGACTTACCCTTTTCTTTTCCCCCCCAAATCAGCTGCTGGTAATGGTCCCATTTAGAACTGTAACGTTTTTATAAAGAATAATGTCTTGAATTTTATCAAAGATGAGGGGAGAGCATTCTGTATCAGACATTATTTTGGAGTATCGAGTATCATGCACTAGTCTCTGCTCCAAAAAATACACAAGAAAAATGTGTCATCAACATAAGGAAAAACTATAACAATACTACATATACTTGGTGTCTATAATGGATTATAAAATAATTATAAGTTATAAAAAGTAAACAGAAATACAACGTCATTTATTTCCATCATAGTATAAAATGTCTGAGTTTGGGAGGAATCTTTGGAGGTCTCCCGATCCAACTCCCCCTGCTCAAGTAGGGCTGCCTAGATCTGATTACCCGTAACCATATCCAGATGGATTTTGGATACCTCCAAGGAGGGAGACTCCACCACATCCCTCAGTAATCTGTGCCAGTGCTCGGTCATCCTCACAGTTGGTGCCCTTCGCCTCTGCTGCTGTCACTGGGCACCACTGGGAGCAACCTGGCTCTGCTCTCTCAGCTCCCTTGCCACAGATGAGATCCCCCTGAGCTTCCTCTTGTCCAGCACGAGCAGTCCCAGCTTTCCCAGCCTTTCCTCCTAGGAGAGATGCTCCAGTCCATCATATTTGTGACCCTTCATGGGACTCTCCTGTCTGGCTCGTGCTGGGGAGCCCAGCACTGGACACAACATTCAGAAATGGCTGTAAGTCCTAAAGTCTGGCAGGACTTGGGATCAGGAGCTCCCAATCTTCACCTCACCCCTACCCAGCGGCAGAGGGAACCATCAGATTTCTCAGACCTTCATGGGTTTTTGTCAGTGGTTCTGGGCCTCATCCCTGGAAAGTTCAGGAGCTTCCAAAGCAGAATGCAGGGGCTGCTGTACAGAGTGATGTCTCTTTTTGCTGCGCTGTCAGGACAGTCAAGTAAAGATTCAGGTATTGGAGAGAAAATGCACAAATTCAGCAGTCAGCTCTTTCTACATTACTGATGCAGTGAAATTTCCTTTTTTCCTCTTAGTTTGAAACAAGACTGTATATTTTATTTTTTTTTAATGGGAATTCTATTGTTTCCAATAGTTTGATGGACTTTTTAAACCTGTATTTTTAATGACAATTTAAGAAGTTGTCATTAACATTTAGAAATCAGGTATTTAAAAAAAAAATCTAACAAAACAGCGGTTTTTCTTCTGGCTCAAATACTGGAATATGGAAGAGAATAAATTATTAATGAATGTTGTTAAGACAGCATCTCTGCTGTTCCTTTAGACTTACATTTGTTTTCTAACTTTTTTTTTTCATACAGGTTCTGGCATTCCTGAAGCTAACCAGGGAGGCTCACAGATTACAGTGAAAACTCTCAGAGCAAAAAGATATATTTCTAGTCAGATTTATTCCTTAATACTGCTCACTTTGATTCCTAGTATATTAATATTTGGGCGAGGAAGAATTTAAGGATATCAGCCCCAGAACTAAAAGCACTGATTATTAAATGCACTTTCAAATGTACCAGTTTTTGCTAACCATATTTCAGTACATTTGTACATTGTTTCCCCTATCTTAGCCTCATCGTCACCGAGCTGAAACCCAGTCTGACATTTTGACATTCTATCAATATGCTGTAGAGTGCTATAGTATCTGACCATAGGATCCCCTTGAATGCTCAGTCAAACCACTTTGTTCAGATGAAGGTGACAGAGGAGAGCTCACTGAATGGCATAATCAAATAGCTCCATAGAAAACATTGCTATGCGCAGTGTTTATAAAGAAAATCCAACCCAGAAAGTGCCTGGGGCATTTCCATAGGGCCTTCCATTTACTATGGAAGGGCCACAATGAGTAGCATTATTCCCATTTTATAGCTGAGTGGTCCACAGGTTGTAAGGCAAGAGTGCCTTCCAATCTCCCTACTCCTTATTTTACAGAAGTCAGACCCCATGCTGCTAAAGCCTGAGTGCTCTGTATCATCAGCTTAAATCAGCACACCTGCTCTGTCTGGAGCCAGCAGAGGCTGAGCACAAAAACCTTGCAGGAAGTGCTCATAGTGTGATGCTGTGCCCTACAAAAAAGCAGTTTAATTCTTCATCACCTTCAAAGCTCAAGAGTTCACTGTAATATCGCGCCCTGATCGAGAGATAAAAATAAATAAAATGCCACCCAGATCCATGCAGCTACACAATGAGGAAATCTGGTAAGGTGCCCTCTAACTCTGAAGTCAGATGCAATGACAGCTGAAGGATGCACATGCTCAGCAGAAGGGCTCACATCTTTTCCATATCCTCTGGATGCTTTCCCCACTGTCATCTTCGCATTATTATCCAGACTGAGCTTTAATCAATTTGCTCTCAGCCATGCCACAGTCTCTACCGAGCTTTTAATGTGATGCTTGATCACACTCCCTGTGCAGGATGCTGCAGATACAAAATTCCCTCACAGGCTCCCCTAATTGCAATTGCCTGATACTTCTATTGAGCAGAACCACGACATGATCCCATCAAGTGTCCTTCATGCTAGAACAGCTACACCTCATTTAATGATCATTCAGTTGCTTATTTCATAACAAAAATCTATGCACAAATCCAAACATCAAATAAAGCAGATTTTTAAAGGCTGCTTTAATGTCTCAGAACGTATTTAATTTAGTTTTGTCTTTTTTCTTCTTTGGAGGATTCTTGCATCCTACTTTGTTACAGTAATAGGATTATTGAGTTTAACCGCTTATGTTGGGAAGTAAAATACATCCACACAGCCAATGATGATAAGATAGAATTCCTGCAGCCTGGGGGGTCACTAAGAAGTGTCTTCCACAGACTGATACTTACTATGTGTGGGCTGGTTGTAATCATCTCCCCACCCTCCAGCAAAATAAAATCAAAAACGTCACTGAAAAAGTAGTGAAAATGAAACATTCCTGGGTGCCTCTTTTAACTATATGCATTAATTCCCTGACATGTCTTCTTGTCCTCTCCTCTTCCAAATGATTTATAGTGTTTTACCTTTGTGCTACAGCGATTACGTCCCCCATTGCCACGCAAAATAATTCACATTTTGAAACTGTAATGAATTGGCACTGCAGCAGTGACTGTGGGATTTCTCAGTGAATTTTATTTAAGAACTCTGTAATAATATCTATCAGTAATGAATGCCTGCAAGACACGACAGAATACATACATACATATATCCACAGACTTGTATTAATTACTATGCCCTTCTTTTATCCCTAAGTCTTATTTACATTATTCCAAGAGATTAATTTTTTCTCTGTACCTTCTTCTCTTTTCTTTCTTTCCCCTAAGCAATTTGCTTTCTTTGAACAAACTTTTAATTTTTGTGTTCTTCAACAGTGCTATTTTTTCATAGGTCTGCTGCTGCAGATAAGACCATGACATAGTAAAAGGCAACATCAGATACGTTCTCCTCCTCAAATAAAGACAATATTCTCCTTCTAAAATAAATGCTATAAATTCTTTAAATCCACTTATATCATGACTGTCTTATCAAGCAGGCTTCGGGATGAACAATTTAATATTTTTTTCCTGTGCAGGATAGAAAGGCAATTTTGTTATAACAAATCTTTCACACAGCTCTGTGTATGCTTTATGTGTTATGTAATAAGTCCTGCCACTCTGCTGTTATTTGTTGGAGCTGTAATAGAGTTCAAAGGCCCTAACTGAGATTAGGATCCTATTACAGCAGCACTGCCAAGGGGCAAAAGAACTTCACTCTCTGACCCTGTGAAAAGAGTGGAATTAAGCTCAGTAATAATCTTAAGCATGTCCAGGCTAAACATGGATAAGGAAATATGTGAATTAAAGAATGAAAATACTGCTACCCCTATTTTGTCTGTGGGGTAGAAAGTGACAGCAGACTTCCATGATTTATCTGGGACTTATCTTATGGATCTTTATTTTTTTGCAGCTTATTGTCACTAGGAGGAATAAGGCTTAAGCTAAACAGCATAGAAACAATAGTATTTTGAATTGTAATGTGTTAAACAGAAGTATAAAATTTAGATTTGTGAGCACACGGGTATCACTTAAGAAGCAACACTGAGACAAATCTGCACCAAAGGGTATTTTGAAAGCCATTCTTTCTGAGGTCTTTCTGTGGAGCCTGAGGCTTGATTAGGGACATCAGTGGAGAGCAAAGTTAGTAAGAACTGTGATGAATGGGGAGAAAGGGGCATCTAGAGGAAGCAAGGAATCAAGTTGGGAATAAAGGAACAAGACTGGATCTATCATAAACTGGAGGGAAAGGACCAGAAAGGACCAAATTTGCAAAAGGGGCATGAACTCACAGTGGCACAATCTTCTTTAGAAATTAGATTAAAACTTCAGATTCCCAAATCTCAGAGTTCCTAGACTATCAGCAAATCCTTCGCAAATCCTCTTTTCTATCAGTCAATTTTTGAAGACACTATGCTGCAGCTCAGCTTGGAGCTGTATAAAGGCTCAGCATGATCCAGGTGAGTATTTGTGTGGTGACACACAGGCCACAGCTTTGCTTTGTTGCTTGGGCTTTTTAAAAAACATAGGAGACCTCATAGATTAAGGCACTATTGATGTTTTCTACACAAACTTAATAAATCCCTCTTGTGTCTTTGCATTATAATTTGGAAATTCATTTTACACAAGATTTGTTCCTCATCCAGTGCTCTCTGGATAGTCTTGCTCTAGGGACAAATGAGAATTATACGGAGCAGGATGCTGTGTAATCCTTCCATTAATTTTGCAGAAGTTGGAAGATGTGCAGCTGTGGATGCAGCAGAAATTTGACGAAAAAAGGGATGGTCTGAGAATTCAGGGGAATGGAACGGTGCCCTCAGTAAGTGTATCCCTCACTCTCTCATGGACCTCTCACAGCTACATCACCAAAATGGAACCATTCACAAGTGGTCACTACCTCTGTATTCCTCATTCTTGCAGATCTAAGCTCTTCCTGTAGTCTGAAAACATTAGGTATCTGTACCTGCAACACAGGCAACAGGCACTGAATGTGTCCAGTATCATGTCTAACCTAAATCACATCCTGTATCCAAACTATCTGAAAAATCAGCTCGTGAGTGTCTCAAATTGACTGTCAAAAATAGTGGATATTTTCTAATTTATTCTCTCTCAGTTCTCCCTCTGTCAAATTAGAATAATAATTCCTCTTCAGTGCACAGAAGTGCTGTGAAGATAAATTCATTAAGATTTGTAAAGCACTCAGACACTGTAGTGATGAGTGCCACAGAAAAGCCCAAGAGGAAATTAAAAATTCTGCCTTCAGAGCAGAACTTAAAAATGTGACATGGGACCATACACTGAACAATCACAAAGAAACAAAACTATGAATAGCTCCTCATTCAGGGAGCATTATCTGTTTTATTGTGCACAGCAGGAAGCAGGAGTCCGGGTGGGGAGCAGGACGTATGTGATCAGTTAATTAAAACCAGGATTATAGTGCATGACAGGAGATAGAAAATAAAGTTTGGTGGACAATCTGAAGTCTGGCAATTCTACGAGCTGAGCTTTTGGCTACAAATACATGGTAATTCTTTTCCAGAATACTTTTTATGTTTAATATGGAAAAAGCCTAAAAGTTTTCTATCTACCTTAACCGTTTTCACTAAAACATGACAATGGCCATAGGCTTGTCCAATATTACAGCTGATCTCCTAATTCAAGAGATTTGAAGTAGTATTTCTCCTGCTTCTCTCAAGTCAGTTTAATACCTTCTTTCAAATGTGTAGGATCCTACCAGAGAAAACTGATTTTTTAACTAACAGTGTCAAGTGAAATGAATGCTGTTAAAAGAATCTGAAGAAAAAGTTAATTGTACCAATCCAACACCTATTATATGAATGAAACCCAAATTTGCTGTCTGAAATATGCTAAAAATATTGATCCTATCTGAGATTAAGTTATCCCTAACTATGGTAGTGTCTTTTTTAATATAAACACCCATAGTTTAAAAAAAAAAAAAAGGCTGCTTTCAGCATCTGTAAGTCTAAAAACTAGATTAAAAATTCACATTGACAGTTTGGTTTTGCCTTCAGAAAGTCACCTTTCTAATTCTGTTGGCAGCGCTCTGATTGTCTGATTGTTTCTCATTGTTCTGATTGCAGCATATTTCCTTAGTAAGTCAATCAGCAAATGCTGCAAGTTTCATAGTGCCCCAGTAGCCCAGATCCCCTTTTAAAACAAAACTTTTAATGAAACATAGACTAATGATCCTCAGACATATGGGACATTGGGTTTTTAGAAATAAATGTTCTTTTTCTTATAATAAAAAATATTTGTTAGAAATAGGAAGAGCTATTCTCAAGATCTTTATAAAACAAGCAGAGACAGGTATGTCATTTAAAGCCTTTTTTCCTAAATTTTTAGAATTTCTCTCTAGAATATCAAGGGTTTCTTTTTGGTTTTGTTGGGTTTTGTTCATTTGTTTGTTCGCTTTTTCACAAACATGTAAACCTGGGATGTCACTTTCCCAGACAGTACTGAACAATCTTAATTGTTCAGTACTGAATAATCTTAATTAATATTCTCTAATTTCTCATACACATGAAAGAGAAAGGAAAGACAAAAAAGTTTAAAACACTCGTTTATTAGATAAAAGTACCTCTGTAGTTGTCTTCTACTTTTGTACACAGCTTCATTTTGCAATGAAGGACAATTGACAAAGTAAATAAAGCAAATCAAGACTGATAGGATAAGGTGTATTTTAATTTATTAATTTAAGTCTTTCAGTCTTCCTTTCTATTTCCATATGGTTTTAAAGGTTAAAAGCTAGAAAAAGATTTTAAAATGACAGTATGGAAAGGGGATTCAATGTATCCCCTTTAAAAACTACTTGGAGCCCATGCATATGAGTAGTTTCTTAGTAGGTATAATGAACACTTCTGTGGTTGGCACCCAGTGATTGCTGGGTTTAGTGCTTCTCCACTTTTATGTTTTCCCCACATTGGTAAGACTCTAGTGAATACTGAATATGACTGTAACCTGCGAAGAAAAAATTATAGATGTCAAAATGGTAAGACTTTATGTCAGGGAAATATAGATAATGGTGAAGTTAAGTAATGCTGTCACACTTTGCTGGATAAATGATCCATTTTTGAAAGATATCAAGCAGTATTCCTAACACAGGACAGTGTATTAACTTCACCTGAATCACTGGGCATCTCTCCAGAAGCAAGGCTGGGATGAGACAGGCATAAGACCAGCCACAATCATAAAGCTCGAGAGAAGAAAGAGTCTCTGTGGAGCCAAACGATGAATTGTCTGAACTCATCATCTGGGCCAAGTACAAACAGATGGGTCTAAGAAACACCGTGTGACAATATACAGTGTGTCATTTTGTGCTCCAGGCACCAATTACCATAATGGAGTTGGAAGTTCTCATACTTTATCTTTACTGCCCTGACGATGGGTTTTAGATTTCCAATGAATTTTAGAAATCCTCTGCCCCAGGTAAATTTGAATGCTTTAGAGAGGTAGACAGAAAATTCAGCCCCTGGCAGATGTTTGCTAAGAAGCTGCAAGAAGTTGCCAGACATAACAGAGGAGTTTCAGCATCCCTGAGTACTTCAGAAACCTCTCCTGGTCACTTAAGTGTAATGAAAGGCAAAATCCTTTCAAATCTAATTCTGAACCACTCTTCAGATATGAATTTTCACTTTCAGCAGAGGCAAAGAGGAGGTTCAAGAGACTTCAGGGGAAAGTCTAATATGTGATGTATGCAATGCAAATGGTTGGAGGTTTTATGTCACAAGCTTCATTAGTGATACCTGCTGTACTTACTGTAATAGTTTGGTATATTCTGGTATCTGGAAAACAATGAATGAACATGTAAAAAGATATCCTGTCAATATCTCTTTTACACCTACATCTCATGGTAATTTTGTCATCAAGCCCATTTGCCAAACAAAAATTCCGCTGTGAGAAGGTGCAGGACAGGCTTCAAGACAAAAGACTGCAGCATTAGAAATTAAATTGCTCATCTAAATAGCAGTGATAAAGAATTCCCCACTTTCTTTCACATCCACCTTAACGATTTTGTAAATAACAAGAGATCCCTCTTTTGCAGAAAGGATGTGTTCTCTCGAAACTGGAGAATTCACACCTTTAGGAAACGTGCAATTCCCCCCCGCATTGATCTGGTTTTTAACTCCTGCCTTGTT
The DNA here is from genome assembly GCA_036785705.1 of Acanthornis magna. Taxonomy (NCBI): domain Eukaryota; kingdom Metazoa; phylum Chordata; class Aves; order Passeriformes; family Acanthizidae; genus Acanthornis; species Acanthornis magna. The sequence continues at coordinate 3,516,436 of JAWUZG010000141.1, read as the reverse complement.
ACATTTCAATCAAAAGTAACTCTTTTAAGTACACATAATACTAGGAATATTCAAACATACCCCAAACTTACAAGTCTTGATGAGCTGTTTGGTTTCCCAGTCTTGTGCAGCAACCAGCAAAGAGCTGCCATGAACAGAAGGAATCTAAATTTTTGAGTCTAAGTCTTCAGAGTCTGAATTACTCAGCCAAAATGCCAGAGCAGCCTGGCTGGCCTTAAGAGAGGGGAACGAGCACCAAACTGCACAACAATGGCCATTTACTCCCACTCCAGAAAATCTGGATGGCAGGTCAAAAGAAACAGAGCCAGGGGGGAGTTCAGGGGGGCAGTGCCCTTGTTTTTCCAGGCCTGAAGATAAATAAAAATTGCTTGGTCAGAATTCCTGTGTGGGAGGTTCTTGTACAGCACGTTGCCAGATTAAGCACTGTACACCAGTGAAGCAGATCATACGTAATATGTTTCATGGCAAATTTTCTTCCTGATATTTCTCATGCATACAAAAGCTGTAAAAAGGTACCTATGTGTATGATGGTTCTGGGGAACAGGACACAGACTATATATTTATTCCAGTAGGATTAAGATGCATCCCTTCACAGAGATCAACAATAGCAACTCTCTAAATTTGTCAGATCACAGGTGGTAGCCAAGGAAAAAAATTATGATTTCGTAACTGAAGTGTAACATGAGGTGTACTGTCCTGAATCTATCAATCAGAGAAATCCAAATTTTGCAAACACACATCCACAGAACCAGTATGCGCCCTGTTAACTATGGTTGAAAAGTACCTAAAAAAAAAAAAACAAAAACAAAAAAAAAAAAAAACCAAAAAAAAAAAACCAAAAAAAACGTGTCCATGAGTGATATGAAATCTGGAAATCTTCTAGCTACCATAAAATACTGTTAGTTGTAGTAAGACAGTAAATGAACAACATCACCATTAGAGGGCAAGCAAAAAAATCCCCCAAAATTCAATAGGAATACAATAGAAATATCAAGAAAAAAAATCAGCATAAAAGTATTAAAAAAATGCAATAGAGTAGAAAATTAAGCAGAAAAAAGATTCCAAACAATGATAGTGTGTCGATGTCAGTGAGTAGAAAAGTTATACCAGCAAAACACGACAGCACAGCTCTGTGTATGTTATGCCATCAATATGCATGGCCAAACAGAAAATAAATTACAGCAGAAAATTACTTTTGTATAATTGACATTTAGTAATTCTTTGCTGTTCCTTACCTTTCCAATTTCACTTAAAGTATTACCCTTCTGCAGCAGAATTTAATCAGAATGTAATATTCTTTATTAGAATTATCTGTGTGAGAAACAAGACAGGTTCTTCGTATCTTCAGAAATAAAGGGATAAAATGAGTGTGAAATGGAAATGTATCAGAGCTTCTGAAATGGACATTTCCTCTCTAATATATTTACTACCATGTGCTGTAGTGCAACATTTAAATGAAGATACAGTTCAAGATACAGTTCAAGAGTAAAATTTTTACAATATGGCACAATAATTTCGCTTTACTGTCACTAAAGGATTCCTAACACATTTTCAAGAGATCCATTATTACAACCCACACTAACCAGATTTTGATTTGGAGTGCTTGTTAAAAGCAGGTAGCATCTACAATTTTGAATAAACCAATGCAAATTTTTTTCTCTTCTCTTCCTGAATCACTATTGCCATGCATAGGCAAACAGTTTTTGTTTAAAAGGAGACATGTACAATGAAGGACTAAATAATTCATAGCTTCAGACTTCATTCCCTGAGTGTAACACACCAGAACTTCCTGAGCTGGATTCTGCTCTGTTAAGATGACCTTGGTTACTCTGCTTGCACAAAGTTTAAATGTGCCCTTACCAGACACTCGCAGTGCTCATGACACCTTTCAACAATCCCAGTACGTGGCCATGGGAAAAGAATATTTACGTCCTGCTGTTAGAGCTGTCCATTGGGACTGTGATCCAGAGGCCTCATTAATAAAAGAGGGATGGAGGGTAAGCATTTTGTCCAAGCAAAACAACTCATGATCAACTCTGTGATCACAATCAGTGTTGCCTGCCCTCAGCAGAGAGCCTCTAACACATCAGAGACCCCGAGCATTGCACGGTTGGTGCATGACTAATGTTTTATATAATATTTATGTATGAGTGCGAAGTCAGCACTGGGCAGGAGGATTTCTGCTACCTGAGTGATGTTTTCACTTTCTTCCCTTTCTGCAGTGTCAGGAAATAATGACAGAGGGCAATGTAGGGAAGTCTTATAGGACTTGCAGACTGGGATGTATTTAGGGAATTAGGAGTTGGGAAATTCTTTTATGCTGCTCTGCAGAAATCATTCTGACAAGGGGTAATTTTTAGGTCACTTAAGCATGCCCAAAGAGGTGTCCCTTTTAGAAGAAACCCTTTCTCTTGTTCTAGAGACGTGAGCCCTGAAACAACACTGAGGAAAACTGCGGGTCCTGCCAAGTATGCTCAGAAGCACCGGCAGATTAAAGGCATCAAGAAAAATGGTTTAGTGAAAATGGAGGCCAACTGGAGGCACAGAACGACTGCAACTCTTCAGTCAAGCCTCTAGACAGGTCTTCAAGAGAGGAGCTGCCAGCGAGCTACCTGTCAGAGGTGGAAGGGCCCCATAAATTCTGACTCCCAAATCATGCCCCAGGATAATTCTTGGTAATATTAGGCAGTAGACAAAAATATGCCAGGGAATATACTAGGATAGGTATATCCAAGAAATTTAGCAGACTTTGGATTTAATAGCTGTGAAAGCAACTTTTGTGGCTTATCAGAAATTACTTCGCACACGGATCTGGATGCATTGTTGTTCCTGTGAGTCAGGAACAGAAGGCTGCTCATTTTTACAGCATTGTTCCCTTCAGCACTATATAAATTTTGGAGGTTTTATTAGTTAACATTCCAATCTTAAAAGTATTTTTAGAAACATTGCATGATTTATGCAGTCTTAGTAAGAGACTTATGTCAGAATTCATAGCTATCACCCAGGAGCCTGAGAAAAAAGTTTAAAAATTTAATACACAGGTGGAAAGTCGGACATTTGTCCTTCTGAAATAAGAGGTGGAACCTAAGCTAAATTCCACCTTTCTTTTTCTCAATAAAAGTGCAGGTGGTTTTATGTGAAAATTAGAAGAATGGATACCAATTAAATGAAAAGAAGCAATTGAAATTTGATAGTTGCCTAAGCCGGTGACCACTTTACAATTTCACAGTCTTGTTGCCCATTAAATCTATAATCACTCTCAATTTGTCAAGTTACAGTTAGGACAAACACTTTTGAGCCTGGTTTTTTATTAGTTCAGTTCATCAGATAATAATTTTCAATTTCAGCTGTCTACTAGTTTCTTCCAGAAATAGTACAACAAAGTTAACACAAACTGCATATGAATATGGCGCAAACCTTGCAGGCCTTCTGAAGAAATGCTACAGACTTTCACGACACTGAATGAACTTTTCATCTTGCCCACTGGTGAGATTCAACATCCATTATCTACAGAAACTGATTTGTGCCAAGCAATGAAAGGAACATGGATGAAAGAACAAAGGACTTGTTCCTGAATTTGATGATAGCTACATCTGAAAGCTATCAAGTGAATTCAGATTTAAGAATGGATATGACTCCATAGCTCACATCCAAGTTACACCAGACTCTCTGTAGGGCTAAACTGTGACATCTTAGCCCTACAAATCTGAAACTGGACTGAATATGGCACTTGAAGATGAATGTGAGAAGCATTTTTAAATACTGCTAGTGTGTTTAAAATCAGAAAAGACACACCATTTACTGCTTAAAGTCAGAAAGTTACTTCTGTACTGCATGAAAACTAGAATTGGAGGGAAGGGAAGGACTTAGTCAACTAAGATGAATTTTATTTAACTGTATATGAAGACATATCTTTAAGTCAGCTCTGTAAAGCTGTCATTTCAAGTACTCATCAAGTATGTATCAAATACATACCAAGACAAGGAGCCAGTGCTGGGGTCAATACTTTTTAATACCTTCACCAAGAATGAACAATGGAATGGAACAAACCCTCAGCAAGTTCTCGGATGACACCAAGCTGAGTGGAGGAGCTGACACTCCTGATGGATGGGATGCCATCCAGAGGGACCTGGACAAGCTCGAGAAGAGGCCCCTGGGAACCTCCTGAGGTTTAACAAGGCCAAGTGCTGGTGCTGCACCCGGGTCAGGGCAAAGCCCAGTGCCAGCCCAGGCTGGGGATGAACAGATGGAGAGCAGCCCTGCCCAGAAGGGCTTGGGGTGCTGTGGGTGAGAGCTGGACACGAGCCAGCCATGGGCACTGCCAGCCCAGAGAGCCAAGGGTGTCCTGGGCTGCATCCAAAGCCCCGTGGGCAGCAGGGCAGGGAGGGGATTCTGCCCCTCTGCCCCAATCTGTCAGACCCCACCTGCAGAGCTGCCCCAGCGCTGGGGTACAGCACAGGAAGGACATGGAGCTGCTGGAGAGAGTCCAGAGGAAGCCACAAAAATTATCAGAGTTGGAATCATTCAGCCTGGAGAGCAGAAGGATCTGAGGAGACCTTATGGTGGCATTTCAGTACTTAAATGGGCTGTATAAGAAAGATGGGGATGGAGTTTTTAATAAGGCCTGTAGCAATAGCACAGTGGGTAATGATTTTAAACTGAAAGAGGATAGATTCAGACTAGATAAGGAAGAAATTTTTTGTGGTGATCGTGGTGAAACACTGGAACAGGTTCCTTAGAAAAGCTGTAGATGACCCATCCCTGGAATTACTCAAGGTCAGGCTGGATGATGCTCTGATAACCTGATTGTTTGAAGATGTTGCTGTTTATTTCAGGGTGTTGCACTACTCAGCCTTTAAAGGTCTCTTCCAACCCAAACCATTCTAGGATTCTCTGATTCTGTGAAGTATTAAGTTTGTGATTCTCAGAACATGCACTAATAGGCAAACACAACATAAGGTTTGCATAACAAAGTGACTAATTTGCCTCAGCCTTTACATTTTAAACTACTTTTTGCCTTTGCATTTGCACCTTTGTTCACTGACTATGTTGTGATCCTGGTGAGGCTTTGAACATCCTACTGCAACAATTCTGTAACCAGTGTAGGATATTATGGATACAACAACAAACAAACAAACAAACCGGGGAGCAGCTCTGCTGGAAAAGAGCTGAAGGTGCACAGCAGTTTGAGTGATCCAGCTCTGTGCCCTGTTGCAAAGAAGAATGTCCTGGACATGGGGTTGCTCTTATCTCCATCTCGTCATGGTTATCTGCACTCACAACCCAAATGTTTAGACAGAGGTGACTGGAAACAAGGTAGTTTGTCACCACATGGTGACAAACACTTGTGGGGTTCACGGCTGTCCTTATTACTGTACAGAAAGTTCAACGCAATAACTGTGCCATGTCTTGCTTGAACAGAGAATAATAATGTGAGACGTGGGTACTTAGAGATGTTTATTTGAGTAATTCATAGAAAAGGTGCCAATGGAAATCTTGGATTAATGCAGCAAAACCAGTCTTGCTACATTCACTCTTCAAGGTTAGGCATGTTGTTGCATTTGCAAATTATATAAGAAACTCAGATGAAACACAGAGAATGTGTCTTTAAATGTACTTGCCTCATTATCTGAAAGTATCATAATAAATCATATCAAAACACTATTTCCTACAGCTGAAAAAGATTATTTTTTAACTAAGCACAAACCAGATATCTAATATAAACTAGCCAAGATATTTCTGTAATTTGATATTGAAAGTGAGGAATGCTGATGAGCTACAGACGTTATATTCTGTGCACTTACCTCAACAAATTTAGTGCAGTTTCAACTAAAATGGTATAAACATAATCCTAAAATATCTACTGAGCAGGAAAAATCCCATGTTTTACAAGAAACACTCTTCATAATTACATACAATGTCAATAGAGATGATGTCAACATTTATGAAACAAAGCAAATTGTTTTGATAAATGTTTAATTTAAAATATATTTTGTTGACTTTTTTATTTAAATAATGAAATGGAATTAAGTCAGAAGCTTGTCTTTTCCTGCTTTGGATTCTAGAGGGCACAACTGATTTACTGCAGCTGATTAGACAAGGCTAAAAAAAAGCAAAAACCTACTAATCAATTTGTTACCGCTTCACCTGAGGGTGTTCAGAGCTGCAAGACGGATATCTGCCTATTTTTCAGTTGTTGTTTATTGCTGCAAGCAGTAGAATTCATAGTGCTGGCCTTTGGATGTGCTCCCACTCCGTCAGTGCCGATACGCAGTGCCTTCAATGCGCAGGGTATCAGCACCTCACAGGAAAGGCTTCCTGCGATGGGGAATAATGGCTGCTGGGGCATAAAACCCTTGTTCGCAAATCCTGCCGCTGCTTTCAGTGTGATTCGCTTGCCAAAGGTCTCGTGGAAATGTGTGTGTACTCACCCATCCTTAAAACGTGGTGTGGGCCTGCCAGGGGCTACCTAAACTGTGTAAGTGTGATATAAACTGCTAAAAACTCATTACGTGTCCAGTGGAACAACATTTTGGATATGGCAGCAAGCACCATCTTAATTTCCAGGGCCAGGAGCTTGTCAACTCGCCATAATCTTACCAGTAGCAGGAAGCAGTCGGGTTTGTATTTTGTAAAATTTGTTTGTAAAATCTGAGAAAACTGTTGATGCCCAATCTCTCTCCCTCTCTCTTTTTTTCTTTTTAAATATTTTTTATAATTATTTTTACCCAATTCACTTTCTGAGAGAATCTGTTTGTTAATGTATGTATGCTTATTCACAGACCTGACGAGCTGGTATTTCCAGGCAAGATGTGTGAGCTCTTTCACAGTTAGAAGTAGTTTGGGATGGACTCTTTGAGTGTCAAAACCGGTGTGGCAGATAGTTCTTTGTACCCAGTTATTATTGCTGTGCTGTGTAATACTTAAAAGACAATTTTAGTTGTGAAATACGCTCTGCTTCAAGAAGAGTAATGATGTGTAAAGCATCCCAGGGGACTGAGCTCCAGGAATCTAAAGCAGTTTCTGATAAGCAGAAATTCCATTTTGGAGAACTTCTAAAGAAATCCCTGTGTCTCTCCATAAAAGCGTCAAAGTAAATAACGGCAAAATTGACATTTTTTGCCTTGGGAGCTCAACTGTTGTCTCTTCCTAAATCCTTCAGCTTCATAGTTTGCAATGACATGGTGTCCCTCCAGGTGCTCTCTTACTAATAGGTACTGAAAAAATATTGCCGGACAGAACAGTTCTGTTACAAAAAGACATAGGAGTCTAATAACATGTTTCTGACATCAGGACAACAATAATACTTCGTCTTTTCCCTTGAGGTCTATCTTGGTAGCAAAACCAGAATTATAAAATACGGGACAGGTTATACCTCACTCAGAAAAAAACTTCCCAAATATGGAAATGGAAGTGAAAAAAATATTTTAACAGGTTTTAATATTGAAATCACCCTCGGCACCAGAGAAAGGTAAAAATAACAGTAATCCAATTTCACAAATCAAATCCATGCAATTTTTTTTCTTACGTCTAGGGAGAAATTTAGGGGAAGAGTTGCATCTCTTGCTATACTGGCTCTGGGAAACACCTCTCCATCACTTTCTTATAAAGATGTCAAGTCACTTAACCAGCCATGGTGCTGTGAAGACAAATTTATGCAAACCTTTCACCCCAAAATCTTTTCCTTCAAGGAACAACACCTAAGAAATATGTAATCTTATAAACTCCCCCCTCTGTTTTGTGTCTTCCTTCTTGGGGATTTTCAAGTTAAAGAAGATATTTACTTTTATCTTCTGCTGCTGCTTACATTTTAGAAAGATTCTTGTCCTTTACCTTTAGTAGGTATAAATCTAATCTATCCAAAATGATTAAATCATCAACCTGTTCTGCTATCTCAAGGCAAAGGCTGAGCTTCTAGACAATAGATTAACAAGTTCAGTTTTAAAGAGGTTTTTTCTTTGCTTGCAGGATTTTACTTAGTTTTATCAGTTGTGTTCACAACGTAATCCTACCAAAAGCTGTGTCAGCACAACCTAAGGCAGCAGCATATTGCAGCACGGGAGGAGAAATGTGCATTTTGTGTGAGATGCAGGAATACTTTAAGCTGGAATTTGTCCTCAAGGTGGGGGTTTTTTTTAAATACTGTCAACTGTTTTATACAAATGTATTCACAGTGAAGGCCATGATTCATTGAAGCATATGAAGTAGCTTAGCACACGAATAACACTTCTGTCTTCTCCTCAGAGTGGAAAAGATTTCCTATCCCAGGCTTGGAGGGGTCAGTAGGATGCCACCAAAGAGATAATTGCAGCCTGGTGCTTTGGGAATGGCACTGTTTTGTAGGCAAGAGCAGCCTGAGGAGCTGCCACACTCATCCTCCTTCCCTCACTCACACTCATCCTCCTTCCCTGACTGCTCACACAGAGCCCTGTGTGGCTGAGCTGTGCTGGCCCAGCACCTTCCTGGCTGTGGTGTTCAGCGGAGAGGGAGCACACTCGGTTTGAAAAATCATAACAAGACCTAGATAATGAAATTATGTATGTTTTAAAATAACAGTAGGAGTATTTTTTTAAAGCCAAGTCATCTCCTTTATCTCTTTTGCAAAACAGTTGTGTAAACACTTCTGGGAGCAGAAGTGAGGAAAATGCTGAAGGCTGAGGAGGGAAATATCTCTATGGTGGAAGGGTGGCAGAGGAATCAATGCTGACTTAAGATATGGTATCCAAGGATTTTAAATCATGAGCTGCAGTCCGAAATAAAATACCAACAGAAGGCTCAGTGGGCTTTTACCCAGGTACATCCACATACAGCTGTCCTGCTTTCTTGCAGCTGGAAAATGAATTTGCTTTGACACTGTTGAAATCTTTTAAGGTGGCTTCTATACCATGTGAATGGTAAACATTTACGCTGTTTTCCAATCTGGGAAAGTAAGCAGCAAGACATAAATCCTATGATTTTCAAGGAGAGACATTTAGCTGAGAAATTATTATTCCTTTAGCTTAAGAGTCATAATTAACTCTGGTTTTCTTGGTTTGTTTCTTTCATTTTCTTTTTTAAAAGTTAATCAGGAGCATTATGGATTAGCAATGCTGCTCTGTAGAGCTAGAGTTAGGAAAATTAAAACAGTGTGTCAGTCTGTTGTGCCATCTGACGCACAGGATAAAACTTGGGCTTGTCATATCAGGAATGTGGGATCACATTGCAATGACGTAGCATAAACTTTGTAAGTATTTTTTAATTGATCCAAATGCTCAGGAGCTAATCTGCAGGTCTTCTGTCTCATCCCTTTTTGTAAGTTGATGCAGGGCATTATTTAAATCCCTTTTAAAATCCATGTGTGTGTGTTCCAGTACCTGAGCACTGTATATGTGACCACCTATTAGGCTGCAGCCTATGACTCCAATTAATGGTAAAAGCACTAAATTTATCTGGACTTCAAATAATTTGAGGGAATCAGGTGTTTGGATGCAAAATCAGAAATTTGAATGCTTGTCTTTAGGTTTGGATCATGAGTGGATACTCCATTGCATGCTTGGGTTTTGTATTTAGGAATTAGCAAGGATTGGTAGCAGCTTTTAAGAATAAAACCACAACTTGAATTCCCTCACATCACTGACAATCTTCCCTTATTGTCTGCTGAGTTTTAATTCACTGTAAAATTAAACATTGCTGGGCCCTTTTACTTCTCTGAAAACCTCTGGAGCAGATTACATTTTACACAGATGAAAAACAAATTGCGTACGTGCACATAGAGCTTGCTTATTTGTATATGTATATACCCAAATGTGTGCATATATGTAAATATTTATGGAAATGTGTGCATATATGTAAATATTTATGGAAATGTACAAGTAGGCTTACTTCCGTTAATTCCACCACCATTTATTTAGCCACCATAGAGAAGCAAATATTCAAATTAATGTGTACTGGGGTGGAAAAGAATTGACAAGTACTAGGATTTCGGAATGTGTGTCTGCACCATAGCTTATGGTTGGGAAAATCCTGTCAGGTTATTCTAAGGAAAACTCCAGGCCCTTTAAACACAAAATGTGTAGTTTTAAATAGCACAGCATAGATTTGAAAAGGGTCTGAAGGCAGCACTAGTCAGATCGTGGTGTTGTCATAGCAACAGACATTGAAATTCAAAATATGAAGTACAAAATGGGGGTGGGAGAAAAAGAAGAGTAGAGAGGAGAAAAATAGCAAGTAGTAATGAAAATCTCTAAAAAGAATATGAAAATAAGACTTCTATAATCAGTGATAGAATAACTATAATATGCTTATTCTGCTTACTGTTATTTGCATTTTTTCCACCTCTTCCACACAAAAATTTGAAAATGCTTTATAAATATTAACAATCTACACCTTCTAACACCCCTCAAGGAAAGTATTGATGTTGTCATTTATAGAAAGAAATACTGAGGCAGAATGCTTTGCATAAGTAGAATACCTATAGCAGAGGTAAAAAGAGAGTTCAGCTGTTTGCTTAGCTCTGTATTCACATGCTCTTTGCTTCATTGCTTTAACATGCTTCGGTTTTATGATGTTATTATCTGGATATGCAAAAGGAGAACCAGAGTAATTTTCATAAGAGTGGTAGCAAAATTATTCTCTTTCTGACACAAAGGCTTTGGTGCTTTCATACACAGTTTGTGTCATTATTTAAAGGTTTTTCGGTATTACAATAACAGTGACAGAAAATAAGAATGAGTAAAATGGTAAACAGCAATTTTTTTCCCAAAAATGTACAATAGTTTAGAAAAAGATACTCATTCATGCCTAACTCATCAAGGAACTGCAGCAAATCTAACTCAACAGGAAGGAATTAATATGCCTTTGTTGGGCATCAAGGAAACACTGCTGGTTAAAAGCCTGAGATAATGTTTTTGTTAGGTTTTCTTTTTAAATTTATTATTTTATCTTTCGCAGACACCTCTTTACAGTCTTTACTTCTGAGTAGATATCTATATTAACCTTCCTGTATTGCTGACTCTTATATAATTCAATTCTTTAGTATATCCAGGAGCTTTTTTCTGATGTTGAGTTTTGCAATGACTCCCATTTTACTTCAGCATTTTGAAGGAGTGATAATGAGGAACTTTCCATCTCTCTATTTCCTACATTTATATTTCCCTTCAAGGCATGTGATTTAGCTTAAAGTCATTATTCTTGAAGTAATATAATGCTACAGTATGTCTCCTAAGAATAGCTTTGAGGTTTTTCAACACCAGCATCAACAGCATAGAGCAGATAACTTATATGTCACATCCAGGAATTTTAGGCAATGAGCCATAAACAAAGAAACTAGATAAAGGTAGAAAAGAAGCATTAAAAATTATGAAAATGTGCTGACTGAATTATAGACTTGCAGTGTATCAGAGCAGTTGCAGCAAACAGAAGAACAAAGATACTTGAAACCCACAGCTTATCTGAATAGGACAAGAGTCTTACTATTTAAGAAGCAAATCCCTGGTATTTCTGGGGTCAAAATGGTGGGTGAATAGAAAGATAGAATAGAAAGATTGTGATAGAAAGACTGAAAATTCCCTGTTAGTTGGGAAGCCGGAAGAGACTGAAGCACAAGCTGGCAGAAAATGAGTCATGTGAGAGGTGAAGAAAAACCCAGGATACTGAGCTGATTTCTTCAGGTATTTTTAGGAGACAGCTGCTATTGTTTTCAGGTGGTTGGGCCATGAAGTTCTCTGCCTGGTAGCTGTTGAGGAGTTGCACCATGGAACTCGGCACATATCCAGGTGCTTGCCAAGTTTCTCAGGAGGAAGTTTTGCAATAAGGTGTGGAATAATGCTTCAATGTCACTGTTGTCCAAACCAGCGGGTTTTAAGTACTAATGTTGATCATCTCTGGTCTTGCACGAAGATAAAATGTGTACGAGTGAACATTAGGAGCTGTTGGGGGCAGAATGAAAACTTTCAACAAGGATTATGAGGGAAACCCTCCTGCTGCATCACAAGGCTCAGAAAGGTTCCTGCTTTCTAATGCCCTCTTCAGAGAGGAACCGAGGTGTGGCTGGATCCAACCCCAGCGCCAGACTTGGTCAAGAGTTCATGTCTGAAGATTTTTATAGGTGTGATTGAACTTTAGTACAGCTTTGTCCTGCAGAGTTAAGAATAGCAAACCAATTCAGAAAAGTTACTGATTTTAACCAATGATAAAAATGCTTAGACTAAGGGACCTTAATCAGATTAATTACTACACAGTGTAGATAGCTATAACTACTAGTATAGTGCATGATTTATTGAAGCAATATTGCAGGAAGGATATTAAAGCCAGCAAAACAATGATTAAGCAGAGAGTGATGTCACTCACCCACACCAACAACCGAGGGCAAATCTCTTTTGCTCAGCCTTGAGAATTAGCCTCGAGGGGCATCCCCATTCAAGAGCGGAATCTCCACACGCACTCTGAGAAGTAATGTCTTAGAACTCCCTGCCAATAAAAAGAGCAGCTGGGCTTTTGTGGTACAAAGTGACTCACAGTCAGATGTCTCTGGGCCTGCAGTGTCAGCTCAGCAGCGATAACTTGAGATAAATTATCAGCACCATCACTTGTTGGTTCCTTTATCGGGAGCTTCACCTGCCACAGCCCCACCAGTGCCTCTTTCCGTCGGGAAACATTGTTCTTCACATCCTCAGAATGTTTGACTTCGGGACTGAGGAATCAGGGCTGATCTCAGCACTCTTCAACACCAAACACAGCACGAGGCCCCTTCCCTATCCACCACTGATAATTTTTGCAGCTAGGGTTAAATTTGAGCTGGTTTACCCAAACTTAGGCAGAGCATCCTGCTACAGGAGCAAAGAGGAGAGGCTGGAAGAAAGTACATCCAGGGACAGACAGAACGTGTTGAAGCAAGAACTTGTCCATTTCCCTGGTCCTTTTTTTCTCTTCTGGGTCCTTGCAGGAAGCAGCCTCTCCAATTTTGGACTTGGGCAGCAGGCCCTGGGTCAGGCTTGGGAGGAAAAGGGCAAAGGAAATATGTACTGGGCTGAGTGAAGGAATGTGTGCAGAACTGAAGACTGGGACAGGGAGGAGAGAAAATGGTTGAGATCTGCATCCTTTTACAAATAAATTTGCTAATTTGGATTTTAATTGCAAGTGCTGGTATACTTTTAAAGCTTTTTGTATGCAATTAAAAACTGCACTTTCTATATAACATTAACAATTTGATTTCCGAAATATTTTGCATATGTTTACACTTTACTGCAGTGACTACAGTACAGGACTATCTCTTTTTCATCTTTATTTAACAATTATAGGAAAGCTTTGGGAAAAAATCAGCAACCTTGTTACATAAAAAAGCACATAGAATCATTTCTTCCTAAAAAATTAAGTGGGTTCTTCAATGAATTTTTAAACATTCTAATTAGAAAACTAATGAGGAAAGGTTTCTCTTCATACCAATGTCTACCACTTTTCACAAAGTTGCAGGGTTTCAAGGCCACCTAAATGACCAAACTGTAGACAAAAATCATGCAACATCTTCTGTAGACATGTGAGACTGACAAGACATCTGCCTAATAAAATAGTCTATAGCTGAACCAAGACTGGATCAGGCTCTTTGCACCTGCATTTATCATAAAACACTGTAATTGATGAGTTCTTACAGCAAATTCATTATTAGGATATAAGATTTTTATCCCAGATCTAACATAATTGGAAATATACAGAAGTAAATTGCATCTCAAACCCCCATTTTGTACCACAACTAAATAGCTTTTTTTTTTTCTTTTTAATTTCAGTACTATGCAAATGTGTTTATAACTGCATATTGGTCTCAATTTACCTCAAGGCACATAGAGATGCGGCACAAAGGAATGTAATTTTTTTCTCATTTGATAAACAGGTAAATAAAGGAAATTATTTCTATGAGGTGTTTTGAGAGAAAAGGTGTGAATGGCTTAAACAGAGGTAGAAAACTGCATACAGCAAAGTTTCATTAGCGCTCTTTAAACACTCTGGTCTAAAAAGAAGACATGGATTGGAATACGACTGCTCTCTGCACATCTTAGTTTTTAGACGCATTCCTAAATACCAATCACTGCCAAACTCTCAAAAAAAAAAAAAAAAAAAAAAGGATACTTATCTGTAACTCTAATCTAAACTGTTAAGGGGCTCTTCAGTATGTATGAAATGGATTGTGCTACCAGACTTTGTTATTGCTACTTCATTAAACTGATTTTTTTTCATTTGCTTTGAGCATCATCTATTACAAAAGACAATAGATAAAGCTTTAATATTCATGGGTTTTCCCTAATACTATCAAGGCAGTGTCACAATAATAGGTTGTTTTTATTTTTACTTAAGTCCTTCTTCCCCCTTTTCCTCCCCTTCCTCTTATTTTTTCTTTTCCCCCTCTGTTTTTTTTCCCCTCTTTTTTTCCCTCCCCCACTATTTCTTCCCCTTCTTTTTTTCCATTTCCCCCCCTTTTTTTAAAAATTCCCTTTCTCTCTTCTTCACCCCCCCCCCCTTTTTTTTTCCCTGGCATTTTTTCCTCTTGTTTTTCCCCTTCTTTTTCTCTTCCCCCCTTTTTTCTTTTATTCCCTTCTCCCCGCCCCGTTCTTTTTTCCTGCCATTTGCCCTTTTTCTCCCTTCTTTTTCCTTTCGTTGGTTTTTCCCCTCCCCCTTTTCTCACCTTTCCTTTCTTTTTTTCCTCCCTTTTTTAATTTCCTCCCCTTACATTTCCCCGTTTTCCCCTTCCACCCGCATCCTCGTTCCCACGCCTTTCTTTTTCCACTTCCCGCTGCCTCTCCCTGGCGCTGAGCAGCCAAAGCACCGCAGCACGGGGACCGCTCGTCCTAGGAGCTGCGATGCTCGGGCGCTCCTCTCTCTCAGCATCTCCGGGTGTCCCCAGCCGTGTCCCCAGCGCGGGGACGCGCACGGTGGGGGGTGGGGGGGGCGTTGCCGGGAGACGGAGGCGCGCGGCAGGCGGCGGCAGCGCGGGCGCGCCCCCCCCCCGCCCCGGAGCGCGCGCGTCAGCGGGAGGCGGACCGCGCCGCCATTGGCCGGCGGGGCGGCGGGCGGCGCCGCGCCCATTGGCCGGCGCGGGGTCACGCGGCGCGGGCGGGGCCGTGACGCTCGCGGCGGCGGAGGGGGCTCGGCTTGTCAGGTAGGGACGGTCCGCGCGCGCCGCCCGCGCCCCCGCGGCGCCGCGCCCGCGCAAGGGTCCGGCCGCCCCCGCGCCGCCGGCGCCGCTCCGGCCCGGCCCGCACCGGGACCCCCGGGAGAGCCGGGACTCCCGCCCGGCACGGCGCGGCACGGCACGGCGGGGCGGGCGGGCCCCGCGCCGGCTCTACCTGCGGGCGGGGCGGGGCGGGGCGGGCACCGGCGCCGGCGCCGCTTGCGCTCCGCTCCGGCGGGGCGGCGGCGGCGGCCGCATCCGGTCGCGTCCCGGTCGCGTCCCGCGGGGAGGTGTCAGAGGCGCCGCTCGCCCGGCGGCGGCTCCGCCCCGGCGGGGCAGGGGCAGCGCGGCGGGCGCGGATCCCGCCCCCTCCCCGGGTCCGCCGCCGAGCTCCGGGCCGGGGCGCGGGGGGAGGCAGAGGGGGTTCGGCCCCAGTTCGGCCCCGGTTCGGCGGTGCCGGACTCCGGTTCGGCGGTGCCCGGCTGTGGGTTCCCTTGCCGTGCTCCGGCCGGGCTGGAAGTGCTGGCGGTAACGGGAGGACGCTGCCAGGCACTGCGGTGTGTGACCGCCCCGCTCCCCAACAAACGCAGCGGCCCCGGGGTCGGTTTGGGGTTTGGAGTTCTCTTCCTGCTCGGCGGTCCCGCCGTGACAGTTCTGCACAGCCTCAGCTTGTGCAGCGGAGTTGGAGCCTGCACGGTGGGGCCTTCTCAGTGCTGCTGCCCTGGCGCTTTTCGTGTGCCTTTTAGTGCTTTGTGCGTGTGGGATTTTCGTATCTGTAGGGCTACTGAGTGCTCACATATTTGGTGAGAATGGGTTACACAGAAGGGCATTAAACATCCCTTTTCATGCTGGTGTATGTTTCTGTTTGGTTTGACTTTAAATGAGCATACACCCGCGAAGTGACACATCCTGTGCGAACATCAAGGGTTTTGTAAGACTTTTAAACAAGCCAGCTCGTCTCCTCTTTCTCTCATCTCACTACTTTTTGAGTAGGTGAAATAGCTTTTCCCTGCTTTGAAACACACCTGCTCAAAGTGGCTTTGGTGCTCTGCTGTATTCTAATGCAGATTCCTTTGAGAAGTTGCAATGTGAAAAGCAAAAACTACGGGTGATGCATGAATGTCTTTGACAAAAGGAATTTATTGGGTATTAAAATAAGTTAATTCTACCTGTTAAATAATACCTAACAAGGAGATTGCTGATATAGTTTATTACATGTAAGTGCTAGTCTTTAAGAGTCTCAAAGAGATGGGACATTCACATGTGGTCTGCTCACAGTCAAATTGCAAATGATGGACACATTGTAGGTTCAGTTAGAGTAATGATCATTGTGGGTGAGACCAATGCATGTTCCCTCATTTTATAAATTCCTTTTTAATGTGTTGACAGACATTGTCAGTACTGTTACAACTTCAAAACATACATGTGTGGAATGTTAACCCCAGGAAAGTTGGGCTTTGGAGATTTTTGTTTTGAGGAGAATATCAAGTCTCATATGTACACAGGCACTTACTAGCTGAGCAGAAGGTTAGTTATCCATCACCTTTCCTCATTTTCTACAACTGTAACTTCATGTCACAACTGAGTCTTTCGAAGGAAGGTCCTTCATAATTTGGTGTTTGGATTGCCAGTATATAAAGTCACAATGTAGAAGTAATTCTGATACTCGAAAGCAAAGACAGGCCAGAGGTGATAAATAATATAGGGAATAGAAATTTTCAGTTCCTCTGAAGCTGTTAGGGCTTAAAAACTAGCGAAAAAAGGATAAAAGAATGTGAAAGTGTGTACATGGGATGTCTGGCCGATTTTGGTATCTGGAGAACTTTCATGATGCGAGGATGACATGGACCTTTGTTAAGAGAGGAGGAGAGGTGACTTTTGCATCAGTAGATTAGAGATATTTAACTAGGAGTGTAATGGGGAAATTCTGGCTATAGTGGGTTTGTGCTGCGGTTAGGTAACATGGGCTATATTTCCACACTTAAAAAATTCGGAGTTCAGCGCTGTTCTTCCTGCCCTGGAAAGCAGAGGTGCTTTGGTGGTACAAAGCTGCGTTAGATGCGAGAGTGGGACAGGCATCTGGTGGTCTGTGCTTTGTCCATGGGAAACGCCCTGTCCCTGCCTGGTCTGTCCCCCCCTTTTGCAGGCTGTCCTCGATGTTCCCTCGCTGGGAAGCAGCAGGGTGAAGGAAGGTATGTTTGCCATGTCAGGCTGAAGGCGGAGAGAGCTGGCAGCAAGCCCGGAATTGCTCCATACAAGGAGATGGGCTAGGAGCATGAGGTCATCACTTCGCAGGGAGGAGTTTTTTTGCAGTGTGTGGGAAGTAGGTCTAGGAAAAGGAAAAGAGATTTGTTTGCTGGGGGGGAGGAGAAGCGAAGCAGTAAGAGAAGGGAGGAAAGCCTAAATGCATTCCAGTAGGAAGTAAACTGCATGTATGCTCCTATTCTAAGAAAAAAATGCCCAGTTAGTACTGGCCTAATTATATTGTTGATGTGTTTGCCTTATGAAAATGGATTTGAAAACTTAGTGGAGAGCTTCATTCTACAGTAGAGATAGTCTTCGAATTATTGAGTATTCACCATGTCATTATGTGCATGGAAATTCGCAGAAAGTTTCTGCTGTTTAACATTTGTGTCAGGTAAATGTAGCATTCTTTTCAAAGGTTTGTTTTGGAAACTTTTTCTCAGTAGTGAATCAGTGAAATTCATGGCTTTGTTCCTGGGGTTTGAGAGAAGATAATTACTTCTCATTTTAAGAGCTATGTGTATGGTCTCATACAGTACATAGGAAGTTTTGGTGAGGATTCTTAAAAAACAGCAAGAGTCCTTCTAAAATAGCTTTTATTTTAATGTTTGGGATTATAATTTTTTTTCTCTTGTAGGACAGCTTCATTGGATGGAGAGCTCTGATTGCTGTCACCTTGTAGCACTCAATCATATTTGTGACGATTACTCTAATTCTTTTCTATTTGCTCCTGCAAATTTTAATGCAGGGCTCAGTTTGGTTTTGAGTCTGAAGTAATAGGGATTTTTTTCATTCCTGTGTATTTCCCTGATAATAATAAATTTCAAGTGAGTTAGGGTTTTATGCTGTTTTTAATCTAAGTGAACTGTACTTCGTGACATCATTCTGCTTTTAATTTCAGATTGCTCTTTGCTCTGTAGTAACCAGCTTCCCTTGCATTGCTGCCTTTTACAGTTGAGGCAAAATCCCAGATGCTTTAACCACATGCAGTATCAGACTTTGTTCTGCATATCTGGGTTTCTTACTAACCTGCTCTCAATACCCAGATGTGTGTCACAGCAGTTTGTAGAGACAATTCTCTATACTGGTAACTTTACTGCAGTTCAGAGACTGGTTTCTGTCCCTGTGTATGGGTTTGACAGAGTATTGATATTTGGAGTGTTCTAGTTGGCTGTTTAGGATCTTGTTTGCATTGTGGGCTTGCACCTTGAGTAACAAGGGTATTTTGTTAGGCTTTCTGATATGGCTGCACTTATTTTTCGCTGAGGGGACAGTTAGTACTTGGACCAAATCATTCCCTCAGGTTGTTGATAGGGTGAACGTGGAGTAACAACACTAATTGTGTACTGTGAGAGCTTTCTGTGATGTAGCTCTCTATTAAGACAATCACTTGAAACTGTCAGCTGTTGAGGGAGAATTAGAACAATCTCCCTCATTAATATACTATTAATCTGTTCTTTAGGTATGCTGTACAATACCTAAAATGCGATACCATAGTCCACTTGCAATCCTCTCTTGGTCAGAGCTAGTAAGGAAATACTTAATAAGTACTTAGTGGTTTATCACGTTGTTGGAATTTTCTGTATGTCAATCAAATCTTGGTCTGAAGACAGATAGCTGTCTTGCAATTGTCATTACTTAATCTTAAAAGGCTTACAACCTTTTTTTTTTTCATACTGTGGTTCTGTTAGTGATTTATTTCAACATGAAGAGTTGAGAAATTAAGCTTAAGCATAAAACTAAATTACCATAATTAAGACCTAATGAAAAATCAGCTATCTTGTGAGTAGTGGCAACCTGTGAAAAGTTTGTGAATTGTTGCATATTATGTAAGCACTCTTTGCCAGAAGCAGAAGTAAAATCCAGAGTAGTGTTAAAGTGCATTAATCATGAGCCATTTGTTCCCTGAAATTGCCTGTTTGGTAAACGGGAGACATACAATTACAGCAATGAGCATGATAAGAGTTGTGGAGATGAGCCCCTCTGACAGAGTGCTGAATCATACTCAGAGCACTCCATCCTCTCTAATAAATGAGTTGGGCATTTCTGGAGAAAAGTGCTTTGGAAGTAATTGCACAATCACATAGTGCATATTCCAAAGAGGGTGAAATTTTGGTTTTAATCCTCATTTTCTGAGTCTACTAATTTCGTACTTGGTTTGTCAGCTTTGCTGCTTTTCATCAGTTCTGTTTATGCATAACTTTTTGCTTTAGGAAATTTGGAAAATCTTACTCCATACATTGACAGCCTATTGTAGCCTACATGGTTTGTCATTGCATTTGTAATGTTTGTTGTTTGAATTGAGAGTGGCAGCTATAAGTTGTTTTGTCTCTTAACAGAGCATTGGAAAGGACATAGATTTAATAGTTATTTAATAAGACAGGAATTATTGAATATTTGATGCTTTAATACTCAGACAAATAGCCTTTTAATAATGTCTCAGCTGGTGGAAGTAGTTAGCTGCTCCACTAGTAAATCACAAAATTCACCTTTGGTAAACCTATAAACAAGTAAGAATAGCATCATAGGGTAAATCCTGATTTTTGAATACATAATGCTTGTTCTATCTGCTCTTAAGTTGTATAAATTTGTTAAAATATGATCACTTTAGTGTATTGCTTCTGTGTCTACTCAAGTATGCTTTTTAGAATTATGTTAAAGCTTCCTTTTTATGTTTCATGTGTCTTTCAGTTAGCATCTCACTTCCTAGTTGTGGTTTCTGCTTTGAAATGTTCATGAGTGTAAAATAGTAACCCACAGCATTTGTATTCTAAGTTTCAGGAAGTACAGGTAAGGGGTACAGCCAAGTGAAGTGGTTAAATTAAAAAATGTGACAGCTTAAGGACTGTAAAAATCTTTTTAAAACAGGTGTGCAGTCAGCAAAATGTGAGAATTGCAGTGTTAAGGAAAATCATACAACTTTGCAGCAGCTTTTTACTGATTAAAAAATAGAAAACATGGAATCAGAAAAACACATCCTCGTTTTTTTTTTGTATAATTTTTGTATGCCAATGCTGTGAATGCTGTGTTTCCTCCCAGGGAAAGTGTCTTTTCTGAAATTTCCATGGTGTGGTTGATAAACTGAAGTTCACCAGATGAAAGGAAATGCCTAATTTGCCAAATACAGAAGAAATGGTAGCAGTTGAAGTGTGCATCTGAAAAAGCAAACAGTTGTAAAGGGTCTGTAAGAAAGATAGAAGAAAGCTATGTAATACCCAGTTCTACCTTTTGGATTAGGTGAATGTTGAAATTGGAGTGGAAAATCTCTCGTCAGTGAATGTGTTAAATAAATTTGAATCTACTGTTTTAATAAGTTTAATTGGCATCCAGATAATCTTTTTTTTTTTTTTTTTTTTTTAATATGAGAAGATGATTATATGCCATTCTTAGTGAGGTCAAAATCTCAGTTTGAGTCAGTTCTTGTGTTCTTCTAGCTCTGCTTCTCTGGAGCCAGCTGGTACCCTCTGAAGGAGAACCTACCCATAGCTGATGGGAGTTTTCTGCAGGCCCTACTTCAGCCACAATATGGAAGCTCATTACAGCAGATTTGTGCCCTTTGCAGAGCAGTTTTCCAGAGGTGTCCCGTCCCTGGATGCCTTGTGTCCCAAGGCTTCATGTTTCCAGGAAGCATGCAGTTCATACCCCGTGCAGAAAAAATCAGTCCGATGGGCTCTGGCATGATGATTTGTTGTGCTCTAGAATTTCATCTCCAAAGTCATCCCAGCCAGGTTTGGGGAGCCTAAGTGGGGATGTAGGGATTAAGCAGTGTGGGTGTGGTCAGTCTGCTTTTGGGGAGGGGGAGCGGCCATTTCCAAAGCTCTGATTGAGCAGATGGTTGTTAACATTTGGTCATTACAATAGGATGGCTTGTGTCCCTCTACAGAATTTTTTTCAGATTAAGTTGGGATTTCAGGTTTAAAGATGCAGTCAGTCAAATTCCCTTCAGCTGTCTCAGAGTACAGTAAGGCAAGAATTCTGAGGGAGCTAAATAACCTTTGTCTACAATACAGCATTATTATAATCCCTAACTCATTGCTGAAAAATATCCATGGATGGTGCTGTGTTATGAAGAATATTGTCCTTCTAAATTAAATATTAGTTGCCTGATATAATTTCTGGAAAGAATAATTCTGAGAGGCAGACGGAAAGACTGGGTATGAAATAATTTATTGCAATAAAGATCAGGTAGGCCAAATCTTATATATGCAAATAATATGCTTTCCATATGAAGAGTCCAAGCATGCATGTGCACTTCAGGACTACTTGTCCAGACATCTGGAAGATTAAACCTCTACTGCTTTTAACTGTTTGTTATAGCATCCATTAATTAAAGCTTGATTCATTCATACATTTTCAAGTGAGAATAACAGCCTGGAGGAGGAGTGTTAGCTGGGAAGGCTGATGACACCCAAACAAAACTGGCTGGAACTAAGAAAAGATAGGGTGGGTTTCTTCATGTATTTTGGTATATATTTATAGAATGTATGTGTTAATATTTGTTACACACTTAAAGCCTGTAAAAGGGTACAAATAAGTAGTTCAGTCATCTGCCTTTCAGGTGAGGGTAACTGTATCCCATTTCACAGAATTATCACAATATCTTTTAGGACATGGAGCCTGGGAAGGAACAGTCATTCAGCTCAGGAACAGCAAACAAAGGCTCAAGGCAACACCTTTCACTGAACCACACGATGTGTTATATTTCCTGCAGTGTAACAGCCTGGAGTATCGTCATTTGGGAAGAGACAGGACTCTCTAATGGACCTGTGGTCCTTGTGGCCAGTATTTTCTGTACAAAGTACTGTCTAATCAAACTACATTAAATGTGGTACAATGTGCCAAGGAAATAAGTGACCTCGAGAAGACTGAATGAACACTGAGTTAACTAAGTAGAGAGTTTAATGAACCAGAAGGATGTAATTAGTTTAATGAATGAGGAAAGAAGAAGAAACATCCTGATTGCTCTTTGAATTTCTTTTCTAAGAGCCATAAATACTTGGAACTAGATTATGTTTCTCCTGAGGAGACCAGTATTGTCATCTATTACAGACTAATGGCAGATTTGTTATGTAATTGTTTTGTCTGAAGTGAGACATTCTGGTTGATATTGGGCCATAGGAAGAAGTTAAATGCCTCTAGACTTTTAGAAGTATTTCACATCCTGTGGATTTATCTTTTTCTGAGGCTGTCCTTAAATCTTGAGGGCTAATACAGTGTTACCGGAAGAAGCTTCTAGTAGTATTCTGGATTTCTGAGTTGAAATGTGCAATGGCAGCAGCCAGCTGAATTTTGGGACCTGAAACCTTTCCAAGGAGGAGTCTTAGGTGTAGCTCTGTGATGATGAGAGACCCTCATATGAGTATTCGTCACTCCTCTTTCCCCTGAAGAGGTGTTTGCATCAGCAGCCTCAGGACTGAGGGTTTGCTTGTGGGTTTTATGTGTGTGCTTCTTCTGACTTGCTGTGTATTCATCTCAAGACAGGTGAATATCAAGATATGAAACACTACTTTCAGAGGTTTGGGGTTTTTTTTCAAATAATGAAGGCTGCTTCCTACCTTTAGAATAGAGAACTTGGTATCTGATTGAAATCTAAATATCTAAAAGAAATCAGCAAAGAAATAAGTTAACTGTGTATAGAATAACTCTTTAGTCAAGATGGTTACTACAGGTACTTTTTAATTTTAGTGTTGACTCTTGCTGCCACTCTTTTTCACTTTCACTGGTCATCTAAGACAAGAAATCTCTTGACAATGCAGTAGTTTAGTTTTCTTTAGTTGCTCTTCTTTTGCTCAGAATTTTCTTTAATACACAAAATAATACATTCTTTAAGCAAGCTTGAGTCAATGATGTGTGTATTTTTTATTCTGTTCTCAATTCGTGGTCAATTGGACATTTTAGCATTATATATTTCTTTGTAATGTTGGACCAGTCCTTTTCTTTAGCTGGTACAGTTTGTTAACAGGGATGGAGATGCACAGTACCTGCCACATGATAATCACTTTCAGGAGCCTTATCCTGCTAAATCCATTTTTCTTTTAGGATCTAGTGTGGAGATACATGTTTGAACACTGCAGAATTGAGAGTTCAGTGAAAATTTGTTACTCAGGAGCTCTCTATTGAGGCCATGCTTTTCTTTGATTGTCCTTGCATCCTGGAACTGAACTTAGGGAAAGTGTAATTCTTGGAAAAGCAGAGGAAGGAAAGGAAAGCTTTTTTTTTCCTTGTAAGCACATAAGAGGTAATGAGAAACTAGGTGTTTGTACCCTTTGAAAGCAAAGTGGAGATTGTGGTTTATTTTGTCACTTTTTCAGCTTTAACAAGGCAATAGCACTGAGTCTTTAAGCACAGTGGTAGGATGTGACTTGTGTCAGCTAGCCGAGTTTTCTTCCTAAACTGTATCTGCCTTCACCTCCTTGTTTTTCTGCCTGGTGAGATCCAGTCTTGCTATTTAGCTGTGACTGTGAGGTAGAAACTTCTGCAGGGTGGAAGCAAAACTGGTTGAGTAACTGCATCTAAAAATCACTTACTGCATGGTTCACTACCAAATGTCAGCTCTACCCTTCACCCATTCTTTCACAGAAGGCCTGAGATGATAAAGAGCATGTTGAGGAAGTTACCAGGCCATGGGAAGCAGCAAACAGCTGAAGGTGTGTTGGAGAATGAGATTATTGCTTAGAATAGTCTCGGCAAATGGGAGATGTCATCTGGAACAAAGCAGGGGTCAGTGAGCACAGAAGCTCACTGACTGTCTGTAAGCTGGACGGAATGGATGCGTGGTGGGGGAAGACGCACGGGAAGATGAAGTTCTGTGAAAAAACCCATATTTTTTTGATAATTAACAAATAAGGATGCATTATCATATTGTTAGGAAGAGGGTAAGCACTTGGGCAAGGAGCTTGAAAGTAATTTGTACTAATCTCTCTGTTTTTCTCAGAGTTGGTTGGTCCTACAGTATCCCACTGTTTTAGCTTCTGAATTCTTAAGTGAGGTGGGGACCAATTGGAGGGTGTTTAGAGGATAGCAGTGGTCTAGAAAATGATTTAAGATGAAAGATTGAAAAAATCAAAATTGTGGTTTGGGATTCTAGGCAGAGAATTTGGGAGCTGTTTTTTTGGCTTTTATCTGCTTTTTCTTTTTTTTTTTTTTTTTTTTGGACTGCTGACAAGTGTAAATCCTATTCTTTGATGGAGCCCACTGCTTCTTATTTGCATGTATTTTTAATAACATCACAGCTGCAGGAGCTGCTAGGGAAAAGCGTGGTCTTCCTACAGCTGCAGGGATGAGAGAATGAGAGTGCACTGTTTGAGGATGTTTGTACGTGACCAAGTGAAATCCACGTAGCTCGGTACTTGCTGCTGTCAGATAAGAAGGGGCTCTTGGCACAAATGTGGAGTAATAGTTCTGCTTTTTCAGTTCAGAGGCATCTTGAGATGGAACTCTTGCTGTTGTACAGATCTGTGGTTTTCTAATGAATTCTTATAATAAATTTGTACTTCTTTGTTTCATGGTCTCAGAAATATCTTTAGGCATTGAATTATCTCATTTAATTATTTACTAGGCAAAGAAGTACGTAAGAGCAACTTTCTAAAAATTTCATTAGGTGTTCTCAAGTTCTTCTGGAAAACACTTCAGGCATCTGACATACCATATCACTTTGTGCTATAATGATTTTTTCTTTTGGTGTACTTTGATCTTAGACCTGTCATTCTTACCTGTTTTGTGAGCTAAAAAATTCTCTTTACTTTTTCTGTGTGGAAGCTGCTCCATGCTATGATCAATATTATCTATACTTATTTTGGTGCTTTATGCTTTTCGTGAGATAGAAGAATTTTAACATATAGGAATACCACTAATGTATCAGCAACATAAGAACATATTGCATTCTCCCTTCCCATCATTTAAAAATAGTCTGATATTCTGGATGGTTTCCAACTTGACCACTTGAAAGCACTGAACAAATGCTTTTGAAGGTGTGTGTTCAGAATTTTTTCTGGTAATGATATTAAATACCTCCTACCAGTGTATTATGTTGCATTTATTGACATTTGACTTCATCTGCTGTTTTCTGTGCTTGCTGCTTGGTGTTCTGAGGTTCTGTGGATTTCGTAATGATCTGTTAGTTTTGATTGATCATAATAATTTTGTGTAAAGCACAGATGTTTCTGTAATGACAGGCAGGTAACCATTCTGAAGAGCAGCCCAAGTCCTGGCACAGATCATGGTGAGGCTTCTGAGGTCTCTCCCCTTTGAAGCTTTGTCTCTTAAATCTTACCCTGGAAGGTATTCCATTCTCTGACAGCTTCCTCTCAGAGACATCATCAGAAACTTCTTAGAAATGTTTTGTTCACTTCCTCTCCCAACACCTTTTTCCACAGGATCTTTGATTCCTTCGCAGAACTCTTCAAGTAGTGAAATGTGATTTTGCTCTGCAAAAGATGCATTTTTTTTTTCTTTTGACTTATTCTAGTCTACAGATTCTTGGGTATGGTTTTAACCACCTTTTGCAGTATCACTGTCAGACTGTATTGTGCTTCTTCCAATTGCCTTGTCAGCTCTGAAAAAAATTTGATTTATTTTCCACTCTCAATTTCTCTTTGCTTGGCTCACCTTAAGGCTAAGTTTTTGCAAAACTAATAGTTTGGAAATTTGATAGTTGGTACTTCAGTGCTTTGACTCAATGGCATCTGATTCTGTTGAATTTTTACTATTAATTTGATGTTTTAATTGCTCCTCTGATGCTTCATTTTAAAGAATGCCTTATATATCCTAAATCTAAAGAGGATCTGATTGGGGATTGGCTTTGACTGTCTTGGTAGTAATTTCAGAAGACAACAGGTCATCTAGATTTTCTGCTCTGTCCTTGTCTTCTTATAAATCAGTCTTTTATGCCTTCATTATCTAGTGGATTATTGCACTGGAGTAGCAAGATGTCTGTAACTATCAGATTCTCCTATGTTTGAGCTCAGAAATAGCAGTGGGAATTTTGTGAGGTTTTATTGCCCTCTGACAGATGGCTGCGCAGCTCACTGGGAAGCTTTTATTATGCTTCCATGTACTAGCTAGTGTGCGCCTATTAATTAGACCAGTATTGGACTTGTGCTACCAGCTTTAAGTTCTGCTGAGGACCTGTGTGCAGGTGAAAATATGTACATAGGTACAACATCAGTAGTAATTGGAATTCTAAAGAAAAGTTGGGTTTCCATTTATTTTTCGTACTGACAAACAAAAGTCTGCACTCTAAAATATGTGATAGAGTAGTTCTTTAAAAATAAATAAAAAAAAAGGTGTGTTCCCTGTTTGTGTTCAGGGAGCAGAACTTTCTGTGTTGAAGTGGCTCCAATCTGTTGTTTCATATGATAAATGGAATTTTTTTAAGGGCTTCATTTTACAACATGCAGTTCTTAATATCTGCTTGAAGCTTGAATGTGCCCGGGTGCTGGTGGTGGTGTTTGTTCTACTTTCACGAGTTCCATTTGAATGTGAATTAGGATTTGTGTTCCTGTCCAGCAATAGTCCGGTGTTTCCACCTGGGTTGTGTTTGTATTGGGAAGACTGGAGCCAAATTTACTCTAGTGTTTTGCTCCTGCTTGTAATTTTTTGTGAGTGAGTACTTTCCCTTGGCTTTGCAGCTTTGAAACAAATTATTTTATATCTGTTCTTTAGAAATGTGGTGAATTTTATACTGCTTATAACCTGCATTTTTTTAATCTCCTTTTGTGTCTGCTTGCATAGCTGCTGTTCCTTTGCAGTGAGTGAATGTTAGCATCAGTTAGTCTTTTCTATTTTTGGTCATGGAGAATAGAAGTTTTGTATTTATATTAGGCAGTTCTTTGTGTCTTGAACGTCACTAAGTAACCAGAAAGGAATACTAAGTAATGCCTGCTTGAATATGAACTAAGACTATCCCTTCTTAAGATTTTATAGATGTGATCAGTGCTTTGTTTTAAATAATGGAAATATTGAAAATAGTTTTGCTTTCTTCACCCTTGCACACTGTGTCTTTCTTTCAGTTTTGCTTTATGTGTTTTCTTGTAAGGGCATTGCTGAGCTGTTACGTCTCAACTAAAGTTGGACATTCTTGTGTGAGATTGTGAGGTAATATTTCTCACGGGTCCACATGTAGATTATACAGTTTATCTTGCACTTATAAGCTGTATGCAGAGCTTGTTCCTTACCAATTTTTTATATTTTATGTACTTTTTTCCTTCATATAAATCTTCAAAAACCCTCTGTGTCAATTTGCTTCACCTAAATTGCAGTCTGGAGTTACAACTTGAAATTTTGGTCCTGCTAGTCATCCTGACTTCGGACCTCTTATTGTTCTAGGTATTGGAGCGCTTTGAGCCATATAAGAAATTGGTATCTTGAGTGGCTCCTTTCTCTTGTTGCCAGTTGTTTTCTTACACTTTTATGAAAACAACATTACTAACTTTGTTTTTCGTGTAACAAACTTTGGCTTTCCATGCTTTCATTTTCCTTGTTAATGGGTTTTTGGTTTTGTTTTATCAGGGGCAAGGTTCAGAAATAAACAAAATTGTCTAGTTTTTCAGCAACAATACACTTGTCATAAGAAATTCCGAGAACTTAAAAAAAAATTCTAACAAGTGTAATTATTTATTCACTCGAAATTACATGTATGATGTGATAGCATACTAGTACTTGCAGTTGTTTGAGAAGTCCACTCTTCTTTTAGTTTAACTGCCTTGTTTTTAAAAAAAAAAGCTGGCCTCTGGTAATAATCTGAACATGCAGGGCAACTTACCTAAGTTTGAGTTTTGCAATGTGTTTGAAAATACTGAAATAGTAAAAAAAAATTTTGATATGTTTTTCTTCCACAGAGTCCCCAGAAAAGAAAAAAAAGAGTGTATTTCAGAAAGTGAAAATCAGAGGAAGTAGCTGCTGACAGAGGAAAACTGTACTAAAGGACATTTCTGGAGGAAAACTTTTAAGGTATGTTAGCTAAGTTAAGCTTTGCAGAAAAGCCTTCCTGAAAATCAGCTGCCTGCTTTGCTTTGAGTAGACTAGTATTTCAAGTAAGTTTTGAAATAATCAGGCTAATTTATTAACTTAGGATGTTTATTGTGGGCAAAAATTCTGTGGAAGGATTAATTTTGCTAGTTTATGTTTCATACATTGTGTCTGTGCCTACAAAGATGATCTTCTGAATATGCGGTTAGGTGAAGCATGTGTTTTGTGTTTCATGCTCTTGTGCATTGCAGGAATAGATCCTTCACTAACAGAAATGTCAGTTGTTTGACCATCTAATTTTTATTTAAGGTGTGGGTGGAGAGCTAAGAATGATTTATTTCATTATTTTAATGGAATATAACTACATTGAGAAATTGAGAAGGACTAACAAATTGATAACCTACTGTAAAAATGCTTTTAGATTTGTACAGAAGCCTTGATTTTGAGGATTTGTCTCCTAAATCCAAATCCTCTTTGTTTTCTTATTTTGACATATTTTTAATGTTTATAGAAAGTGTTTGCAAAATAAAAGACGTTTTGTATTCTATGTGATTTGGAGCCCATGCAGATTTAGGAGCAAGGGAGCAGACAGCATAATGAAGAGTGAGAGAAGCCAGATCTGTGTTGTGCTTTCCTGGTCAGAAGTTAACTGAGGGCCAGGTGTGCTTTCTGGGTTTGTGGTTTTTTAGTTGCCTGCCTTGTCACTGGTATTGTGAAGTCACGTTTCAACTAATGTGTGTGGATCCATCATTATTTTAAGATTATCAATCACAATCTTGGATGTAATTGATGGCAATATGTAGCACAAGGCACCAGTTGTATGTTAAGTAGGAGAGCATCCTGCAAAAGTGTTGCTTTGTATGTGCTCTGTTCTTCGCTGCTCGTTTGATTTCAGGCAGTGTCAGACACAGGACCTTTGGTCTGACGTGGCATGGCCACTTTCACATGTCACAGACAGATTGCAATTGTTGAATGAAATGCAGATTGGCTGTGGAAACTCTTTAGAGAAATCCAGGAATTTCTCTAATTCTGCTGCTGGAATCCAGGAACACAACTAACTGGAGTATTTGCTTTATTTCTTGAAGGGAGTGTTACAATATTGAAGGGTTATGTGGCTACCACTGAAGTTTCTCACTGTTAGGCTGACAAAATTTAACATTGACTTGTTTGGAATCTGACTGCACCACTGTGCTGGTGGTTGAGACAAATTGTAAATTGTCTTCAGTGACTCTGCTTAAATTTAGAGCAGTTTGAGATACGGTTGCTCAGTCAGACTATATTATTAAATGTACGTTGAATGTGTACTTCCTGTAATGATTAGTTCGTTGTTTTGAGAGTGACACTATAAAGAAAGTAAGTCCTACTTTCTTGGAATTGGCTGTGAAACATATTTTACTCTTAAGCTTAACAAATATTTTTTGACTAATTTACTTTTTTTTTTTAGCAATCTATATCTATCTCTATATGTAGCAATCTATATCTATCTCTATATGTATAGAGCTTCCTTATATTTTAAAATTAAAAAAAAAGCTGAAACTCATTTGTTTTATTTGGTGGTACTGGTATTTTATTGCTTTTACAAAACATGCTAGAATTCTGCTTGAAACTTCACTGGCATGTCAAATTATGCAAGCTTTGTTCATGTATGGAAAAGAGATAAACCTCATGGGTATCTACCAGAAGCAGAACAAATCTCTTCACATTAAGAGTAAAGCAATTCCTGAAGGTTTTCTTCTGTATGAATTTAGTATATCCTATTTGTTGTTATCACTTCTTCATCTTCTTTTAAAACATTATGCCATCTCTGTCTTTTACTTTAAGATAAAGTATTCTCCCGTATTTTTTGGGAAAGATTTTCTTCTCCCTCAGAATAGCTCTCACACTGTACTTTCATCTTTTCAGCATTAGAGAAGAAAGAATGTTTGTGTCTCAAGCTCACCATATCTCATACCAGTTCCACATTACGTCTCTTCTGGGTTCTCAATTTTGCCAGTAGTATGTGGTTGCAAAATCAATTTGGGAATCTGTCTTTGTCTTTCAGTGTGAGCTTTTTAATGCTGTATGGCAAAGCAAAAAATATGGGAATATTGGTATTCCATAATCCAGTAGCTGTGAGCGTGGGGAAGCACAAGGAGGATCACACCACGAGTAGCAGCCTAGCTGTTTGCTGTCCTTAAACATCTTCTGGTGCCATGGTTGGAGACACAGGGCTGATCTAAATGGATCATCATGCCCAAATGATCATTGTAGTGCCCTTCTGACTGAAATACTCTGTTCTGTTGGTCTGACCCTGTAGGGCAGCTCTCATCTCATCTGTGGGCACTAACGAGGGAGACACCAAACTTGGGAAAATACCTGTCTGTGTTGGTGCCAGATGTTGTCTTTTTGAACCCTGGCCTTTCAAATTTTGCTTGTGGTTCTTAAGAGTATTTGAAAATTAGATTGTTTGTGTGTTTGGTAAATCTTATAGTTCTGACTTCAAATAAATGGCTCTGTGATCTGTACTGTTTTCAATTGTTTAAAACTATTAAAAAAACATTAAAAAATTAGAAGTGGTTTTAAGTGACAGCAGTGGGTTTTAACAGTGCTTAAAATTTAAGCTTAGTTAAGTGCCTTAGGTCTAGAATACTTCTTTACCACTTCTTCGCCTCCACAATAAAGCATTTGAACTGGGCTGGATGTCTTGACTGAACATTTTCTGAGTTTACATGGACATCACATGGCAGTTGGCTTACCCATTTGGGAATCACCAGTTCTGAGTCTTTATGCTTGTTAGTTTAATAAATCAGAGTTTTATCACTTTCACAAAACAAGTTCTTGCTGTGCTGCTTCTGTCACAGTGAAAGGAATAATTTAAAGCAAAGACAAGAGTCCAGTGTGCATACAATTTTTGCCTATGTATCCAGGCATCTAATGGTGGATTTGGAAAAAATCTGATTACTGCTTCCTGAAGAGAAGCTTAGCAGGCTGGAGCCAGATATTGTTGGGTCTTTTGTTCTATTGATTTTTGTAATCTTATGGCTCCTCTGTAAATCAGTAGAAGCAGACTGAAATATCACATGCTGAGAATATTTCCTCCTTCCCTTGCTATACTGCCTCTCAGTAAAAAACAGAGGCTAGGGTAAAAGCAAGCAAACCATTAGTTTACTCATAGCACAAGGCCGAACTTCACTGTGAGTTTCAGTTCCCATCTCTTCTAAATCTGGAATGTAAGAAAACAAGGATACTGTCTTTTCTCACGGCTATTGTGCTAGGGTAGTTAGGTCATATGCTAAAATGGGGTAGGAGAAAAATGAGAAGTCATAAAAGTGGATCCAGATCTAAAGGGCATCAAAAATTCACAAGTGCAGCTTTAGTCATGTTAATAAACTTTAAGATTTTTTCTTCGGTTCATATTACTAAAATGTTTGTGGTTTTGCAAGACTGTTCCTGAATTTTAACTGTGGAGGTATTTTCATTAATGCTACTAACAATGACATAGTTCATAAATAGAGCCAACATAAACTATTTACTGTTGCTGTGTATGACTGAGTTCCTAGCTATCAGGAATAATCCTGTCTAAAATACACAGCTTTAAATTAAAAAGATTATGAAAGCTTGCAGTAGGTTTAAGGTTCCTCATGCAGCCTTGATTTGTCTGTATTGAGTAGATACATAGTAATGTGGCACTGTTCTAGTTTTCTTTACTGGGGCTTTGTTTTGTTATGTAGCATGATTTGTGTTCTGAGAATAAACACGTAGTACATGAGGCTTATTTCAGAGGCTGCTTGAGGTTCTGATTTGCAAAATCTTCTGAAATTTTGTGCAGTAACTGAAGCCAATAACGTATTTATTTTTTCTGAATACCTAATATGCTAAAAATGCTAGGCACTCTGAAAAGTCTGTCTTTAAGCCTTGTACATACTAGTTTGAGCTGCTGCAGTGTTGACATTAGTTTATGTGTCTCAGTTCTTAATGTAAAACAAGAATATTAGTCCTATTTCCTTCATTGGACTGCTAGGAAGATAAATTTGTTAATGTTTGTAGAACACTGCTAATTTAGGTAGCAATGTAAAGCCTGTGAATAAGTGGGTATTTCTGTGTTAAAAGGAACCAAGACTTTGCTGTAGTGCAGGAATTAGTGAATAGGCAATGCACAGGCTGTGGCTGCCCTGCAGTCCAGAGATAAGGGTTGCATTTTATGTAAGTTTATCTTACCTAGAGGGAAGCTGATTAGTATAGGAACAGGTAATTGGTGCGTACACGGAAGAGAGGGTTCAGCCCACATTACAAAACCTGTTCAAGAGTGTGTAGAAATTACTTACATATGCGGGTTTCAGCTTTTCCACGATGTAGCTGCTTGTTTATCAGCATCAGATGCAGGTGTTTCAGAGCTAACTTTAGCAATGTGTCTTTGACCTCCAGTTCTGCTACAGGATTTCATAAGGCAGCATATCATACCAGTTTATCAATCTTGTTTTATGTCAGTTTGGTCCATAAGAATGGACTGTCCTAGGCAAAAATGGTGTGAACTTAAGAGCTTGGACCCAGGGAGACAGTGTATGGTTGGATGGAAAAGCTGGTTTGGGATATTTTCTGGCTTTTGGGAGGTTGAATCTGCAGGTTTAGTGGCCTGTTAACACAGGGTTTAGGAGCAGTCTAGCTTCCAAATAGTTACCAATTTCCCACAGATGCAGTGCCTGAGAGCTGGTGTTTCATTTGGATTTTTCTGTGCTCTTAGGACAGTAAACAACAGAAACAAATGCTTCAGGTCACCAAGAGTGGGAAAGTGCAGTTGGCAGCTTGTCTGGAGATACTGTTAGGTATACTTATTTGGTTAAATATGTAGATTTGTCTTTAGTGTTTGTCTTAGATGCTGTTATGTTTTCTTTCATACTGTACTTTAAATCAGGGAGGTACATTTTCTTAGAAATGGAAACTGGAGAGCAATTCTAAAGCTGAAATCTTTTCCAGTCAGAGTTTGGTGTTCAAAACAGCGCTCTGACCCTCCCTTCAGTTTATACTGAGGAGATAAATGTATGTGGTTAATCTTACGATTAAGTTATTTCGGGGTTTAGACATTAATAGTTGCTCTTTGTCTCACCAGAAGTTTTTCTTTTGATAATTGTTTCATCAGTCTTCTTCTCCTTTCAGATGTGGTGAAGAGCCTGTATTTTCCCCTGTCTGGTATATAGTGCCTTAAAAAATGGGGTTTGGAGGTGATCTGAAGTACTCTCATGATGCTTTATTAAAACTGCAAGACTGGGAACTACGGCTGCTGGAAACGGTGAAGAAATTTATGGTAATGAGAGTAAAAAGCGATAAGGAATATGCGTCCACTTTACAGAATCTCTGTAACCAAGTAGATAAAGAGAGCGCTTGTCAATTGGATTATATCAGCAATGTGTCCAAGGTAAGTCTGAAGCATTTTGAATGTGAAATATCCGTGGAAATAACAGTGCTGGGTTTATTTTTGTTTGTGTTGGTTTGAGTTGGATTCCTGTTCATTCAGTTTCTTGAGAGTTAATGCTGCCAAAGTATTTAAAATGGGCTTCTTATAGTTCCTAAGTGAAATATGCAGAAGTTGAGCTCCAGTCTTGCTTTCAAAACAACTGAACTAGAATCTACTCTGATTTTTGAAATCCAGTATTTTACATAACTTCAAAATACTCACTTCTTGAGCCTGCTATTTTGTTTAGTGTTTTGAAAATCGAGTATGCTATAGTAGGCTTTTCGTTTAAGATAGGAACTATTGTTTATGTTATATAGAATTCGTGACAGAAATAGAAAAATGCCAGGAAACCAAGGCGAAGCCTAACATTCCAGCTGTTACTCATACTGCAGCATGTGTTTTAAAAGCGAAACATTAATTCAGGATGTTTCTCATAATTGTGAGGTTATTTTGTATTCCATTTAAAATGACTGTGTTGACTTTTTAAAAAGGTAAAGCTGTCTGTTCTCCAAATTACTGATTTTCAGATTTAGAGCTGTAAATGTACTGCTGAAGCAAACTTCCTTTATCACCTGTTTGAAAGTTTTAGCCCTGACTTGGATTCTCTACTGTCAAGAGAAGACTGCTCTGTTTTGATGGCTTATTCAGTTCTTGGCCCTCGTGCTGTAGCAGTGGTTACACAGTCCCTTCAGTCTGGCGTGAATCCTTGTTTTCTCTCTGCAGGAAAACACCCTTTATGGGTCAAGTTAAATTTTAGACAAAGCAGTTTTTATGTAGTGGGCTTCTGGGGTGCCTGCTTGGACAGTAGCTGTGGCGTAGCACTAGGAACAGGACCGCTCCTTGTGCAGCAGGAGGGATTTGCACAGGGTTAAAGTGGCTGTGTGTGCCTTGAAAGCTCTGCTGCTCTAGCTGGGCTGCTTCAGCACTGCGCAGTGCTTATGTAGAACATGTTCTGTTGTTGCTTCCCTCCCCCACAATAATTCTTGCCTTGTAAATTGAAATACTGCCCCTTTTTTTTTTTCATTGACACAGAGTATTTAGCATTATAAGGTATAAACAACCATTAATCTTCACATAGGTGGCTCAGCCCAGGACAGTTTGTGTTAATAACATGAGCACTTCTTGTGAGCAGATGAATTTAGAAAAGCTGAAGATCTGACTTAAGCCTTGTTCTTTTTGGCTTGAAGAGAGGCATGTGTGTCACATATTGATATCTTGTTTTTGACATAGGCACTCTAGTTGTTGTTCAGCATCATTTTTGTTCCCTTTTTTTTCTTCTTCCTCTTAAGGAGGCGTAATGTTTTGCTAAGTTGCATCCCTGGTTTCTTCATCTTTATATGACAGCAGAAGTATTCATATAGATTGGCAGACCTTTTATATGGGCTTGCCTTAAAATTTTACTGGCACATTGGATTTTAAAGTTGTGTAGTGACATCTTACTGGTTTTGGCAGTTAAAAAGCCTGAATTATTTTTTAATTTACTAATATCATTCTAATTCATTTTGCTCTTTCATTATACTTTCATTATACTTCTCTCTTCTTCACATTTTACAGAATCAAAGGATGATGCAAATATTATGGGACAGAAGTCTAATATCTTTTATCTTCTAAGATGTAAAATACCTGTGTTTGGTATTTTGGTATTATCTGGCATTTTGTAGCATTAAAACCAAATAGCAAGCTGTTTAATTTTCCATCAGTTTTGTTTGGTTGGTTTTGTGTTGTGGTTGTTTGTTTTGTTTTGTTTTGATTTCTAAGTGTACATCAAGAATCAACACTTAGAGAGAAATGGTATTTGGGAAAATCTGTCCTATTTTTTTTCATGTGGAGACAACAAACTTGCTGGAAGGCATGGTTGTAGCAGCTGGTAATGCTAGAAAAGAGGTGTTTTTAAGAGCTTCCAGACAGCTCTTTTGTGTGTGTATATGTCTAAAAAATACCGTTAAACCAAAGAAACCAAATAATACTGTATTTTATTGCATTTGTTGGATTGTGGTCATTTTCTGTGGAAGGAAATGCTTTGCCTTTTCTGCTGTCCCCACCCAGTTTTTTTTGTCCCATATAAATCTCAATTTTTGAAGCGTTTTCACTTCAGCTTTTCCTCTTTTTAAATAATAAAGTATAGTCATACAGAGCACAGAAATGCTGCTTAACTGATATTTCCCTATGGAAACATCACTTTCATCTTTTCCTGATGGAAAGAGTGATTTGAAGAGCAGGAAAATATGCAAATTTTTATTTTAATGGGAAGGGAAGTGGTTGCTATGTTTCTGACTTACTTAAGCTCACTTGGTGAATTGTAAACTAAATATTTCTTTGGAATACCTGTACTGTTGAAAAATGCTTTTTTGTGACTTTTCAGGATTAAAACAGTAGTTGTCTCATTGGTAATAAATCAGCCATACAGAAAATGGATGACTGACTACATTTTCACCTTTGAGAGCACTTTTATGAACTCTTCTGTAGCCACAAGGCTCACTGCTCTCACAGAGGTGTTCAGTGACGTTTTTTCCTATACGGCTTTGCAGTATGGCTTCTGAAATGGTTTTCAACCAGGGAAGCTTTAGAGCTGGACCTTTTACAACACCATACTTTAAGCAGTGTAGAAAGCTCTTTGCCAGTCTGTGGGATATTTACAAGGTAGGGGAAGTGTTAAACATAATCCAGTATATAGGAGACTTAATTGTCTTTTGTTTTGTTCTCTGGAATCTAGTTTGTGTTGCAGCATTCTTATGTAGAGATGGAAATATTACAGGATATAAAGAAACCCCAAAGCTAACAAACAAATTACTTTTCTAAGGTTTTGATCTAAGGTTGATTTCTGTTTTAGTAAGAATGAGATAAATGCCAATAAAACTCATATACTGGCTGCCTTCAAAACCTGGTAATTCTGTGGCATGTAGCCTCTCCAAAATCTTAAGTGTAGCATAGCATTCATTGTCAGGGAGTTGCCTTTAAGGAATCCAATGTGTGACAGCAATCCTGAGGGTAACCAGGGCTTTTATTTGAACTGAAGTTTAATTTTGCATTTGTGTCTGCAGTATCTCTAGATGTGTATCTGCATTCAAAGCCGCACACAGCACATTAAGCTGTCCTGAAAAGTGACAGATGTCCAAGGAAGCTGTTAAAGCAAGGGTACAGAAAGAGGCTGGGTTACAGTGACACATGAGTGCTGTGTCTGTGCTTTGGTGCTGGTGGCCTGACTGATGCTGCTGCGTGCAGCAGCTGAGGAATGGCATCCTCTGAAGCCACCACCACTGCAGTGCACACTGCTGTCAGGAATTTAGGCAAAGGTGGAAGTCAGCTTGGGCAGAGCAACTCTGCAGGGGAACTGGAGGACAAGGGATGTGGGAACATGGTTGTCAGGGGTGTTTTGGGGGGTATTTAAAAAACATAAGGCTGCATTGCTTCCTGTGGTGTTCAGAAGTACTAGGATAGTGCAGAGGGGTGAATACAAAATACTGTGTTTTTGTCACTGGTGCTTTTTGATGTTTTTATGAGTAAGATTGAGGCATGATTTTGCTGTCACAGGAGGATCTCAAATGCATTTGGGTAAGTTTAAAATTAGTTCTTTTGCTGAAGTTTTTTAGAGTAATGCATCTTTTCCCGCTATTAATTGTTTGGTTATTTGTGAGCTGAAATAAATAAGTGCTTTTCTGTTCTGACTTTTTTTATAGTCTTGGTTGCTTGTGGTACAGCAAACAGAACAGCTGAGCAAAATAATGAAGACACATGCAGAGGATCTTAATTCTGGGCCCTTGCATAGGCTTACAATGATGATCAAAGATAAGCAGCAAGTTAAGAAGAGTTTCGTAGGTGTTCATCAACAAATTGAAGCAGAGATGTACAAGGTATTTTATTCATCTGTGCTTGATAAATTGATTGTAATTCTGTATGTTTAAAAATGCTAAATTGAGAGTGTTTTTTTTTAGTTGCTCTGTTTTTGTTTATGCTATGGTAGAATCATAGTGTGTGATATGTAGAATGCCTAGTTTAAATAATTTTCTACACAGTTTTTCTTTCCTGCTAGCTGTCAAGGCAAAGATGGAAAACTTTCTTCTGTGGACAGATAACACTGGAAATGCTCCTCTTAGAGTAGAGGATAATTCTTGTGTGTCACTTCACTGTTCCGTCTCTCTTCTGTTTTCATTCCACTCTAGATGTTCCTGGGACCAGGGCACTGTAAACTTTTGTTAAGGAGTGCTCTTGGCAGTCCAGACTGTTTTGGGTGGGGACAGGATTTTAGTCCCTCTGCTAAAATATAAATCAGGTGTATAACAAACATTGAGATTGCAGGTGAAACTTTTCAGAGTGTTTTCCATGACATGTCAGTTGTCCTTCTTGTGTTGAAAGTGCTGTATCTTGTCAATAAAGCTGACAGAAATCACAGTTTCAGACAGATGCTCTGGGGAGAAATTTAGCTACAGATGTCAAAAATCAGAGTGATAGTCTGAGAGCTCTACTGAGAGAAGGAAAAGCACTGTTCCTTTTTTCTTCCAGCAGAGCATTTGGGATTTGGAGTAGTGTAATTAAAATGTAACATCTGAGTAAAGCAGTAACACTGTCACAGACTGATGAGTAAAATGTTCTTGGGCCAGTTATGAGAAGAACTTGGAGCTATTCTCTGTTTAGACTAAGAATATTTTAAGTTAAATACATTGGCTCTAATAAGTTTGCTTCCACAATATCCTAGAATCTTGGCAACTTCCCCCAGTAGTGACCATGGGGACTACATCTTTTTTGATGCATGGTCCGTAGGCTGTCATTATCTGATAAAATTTCCAAGCCAAATAATCACTCACTGCTACTGATGGGTTGTTGCATCTCAAAAAAGCCAAGATGGAAGAAGAGGAAAAACTGGTAGCATGTGTTAGAAATAGCAGAAAGTTATAGAGAATTGCAGAAAGAGAAAAAGAAAGATAAGAAACAGGCTGAATGGAGTAAGATGACTGGAAAGTCAGGCATACTTTGAAAACAGACTATGCAAAATTATTTTTCTTTTCTCTTAATAGGTCAAACCCTAATAAAATCTCTAATAAAAATGTCTTCTAAAATAAGACCTTTCCAAGAAAGCATAATGCATATTGAGCACTCACCAAATGATTATTACAAACCATATTGATTTTATTTAATTATGGGCTGCGTAGCCATGAAAACATTTTGCATCCTGCTGAATAAGCTTGCATTGTTGTTTGGTTTGAGGTTTTTTGGGTTTGTTTTTTCTTTTTTCCCCTTCCTGATTTTGCAAAGAAACATTTCAGTAGTGTTCTCCCATTGTTAGCTGACATTGTTTATTCGAGGTTTTGTGTACGTGGAGCACTTTGAGAACGATTCCCTGAAATACAAAATACTTCTCATGTTTTATGGTATTATTTTTGCTTTTGTTATGCACAGAGGTAAAATGCTGATTATATCCCAGGACAGTATCCAAAGTTTGTGAACATCAGTGTCTCTGCAGTTCCTGTTTCTAGGATATGCTGGCATAAAAGTGTGTTTAGGTGAAATACATATGTGCCAGCTTTTGTAATTCTAGAGACCTCTACAGTGAGGAATCTTTTGGTGAAAATTGTTAAGGACAAGGAAATAACATGGCTTTTGCACACACATCATAGGGCTTGTATCTTGTAGATTTATTCCACTTTCCGTTAAGATGTTAAATAGTTTCTTCATGAAATTTGAGGGGAAAAAAGTAGAGTACTGTGCTAATTAGGTGGGCAAGACCTTTTGAAATAAAAATTGAGTTTAAAGTAATCCTTGACCATCTTAGTTCCTTAAGTGTTCTTTGGGTACAGACATGCTCTTGGTGTTTGTTTTATCTGTTGGAAGAACACCATGCAACAATCAGGAAAATATATACTGTAATTATTATAAAGGTTTCATAATGCTAGTGGCCTGTCTTTCATTTTTCAGTTTTCTGTAAGAGAAGCTGTTCGAGTTATTTATGTCTTAATTGTGATCACTACTTCCTAATTACATCTTTTTCTCCATTTCTCATGATGTCTTTATAATATACATTTGTCATAAAGTTATTTTTCTTGTATCACCTCTATTAGTGTATAATAACAGCAATTGTGAGCATAATTTACGGTGTCTAGAAATATGAGATGAGTATATGTGATTGATGTCGAGGAAAGGTTCTGCCTTTGAATTAAATTTTGCACATTTGGCCCAAAAATAGAAGCTGTAGACAGCAATTTGTTGGATCTTTAAGGAATTTGATTAGGTTTTCAGATGTTCTGAGGGGTGAAAGTAATGTTATCTGGGCCTTGCCTTGTGGAAAAAAAGGGAAAATTGTAAACTTTAGCCTTGTCTGTGCCAGCTGCAAGAGGAACAGTTTTTCAGTAGAATGGACTTCTTTTTCTGCATATTCACTGAGGGGAGCACTTCTGTTAAAACAATAAGTTTCTATGATTTTCCAATGGTAGTCTTGTTTTTCTGTTGGTTTTTTTTGTTGTGGTTTTGGTTTTGGGTTTGATGGTTTTTGTTGTTTTTTTTTTTCCTTTTCCCAGGTAATTTTTACTTTCCTTTACAAGATACGCTAGCATTTTTTGGTATTGTGATGACTGGATTGTTACTGGCTTTTGTTTGCAATTTAATGATTTGGGATTATTTCTGAACAGTGCACTAATTTTGTTACACAGTGAATGAATGCCAGGGATAGAAAAGACAACTTTATTTTGGTTTTTTGACCAAAAATGTCATGTTCACTGGTCTGTTTCATGGTAGAGGTTTTTAGTTTGGTTGGTTGCTTGTGTAGTTGGGTTTTTGTTTGGGTTTTTTTTGTTTGTTGGTTTGGTTTTCCTTTTTTAGGGTTTTAATTTTACAATTGATAGGTTGTTTCATGCCAAGTTGCCCTTCCTTAGTTATTTGTATGAAGTGTAACATCTAAAAATTCTGCTTTTTTTTTTTTTTAGGTGCTAAAGAAATTCCTTCCTATGCGTAGACGTTTTAAGCTAGTATGATCTTAGTAAAGCATCTTTTTGATGTTTTTTTTTCTTTATAATTTAAATGGAATATTGTTGATGATTAGCTGGATTTTCTGAATATATTTTTAATTACATTGATGGAAATAGGGATCTGGGTCTTAGGCCTCTCATTTAATTCCATGCATTTATTGATTTTGATTTTACACCATGTAATTTGCAACATGTAATTTGCACTATGTAATTGCTCCATGTAATATCCTTTTAAGATTATCTCAAGCCAATGGAAAGTGTAGCATCCTTATTTTGTATAATAATTTCTGTTAACTCTCTTTCACTAATGCTATTAATTTTTTTATGTGTTGAGAATAAGTATTTTTAATGCTTTTTATATTTCTCTTTTCTTAAAGGTCACAAAGACAGAACTAGAGAAACTAAAATCTAGCTACAGGCAACTAATAAAAGAAGTAAATTCTGCCAAAGAAAAGTATAAAGAAGCTGTGGCTAAAGGTATAACTGACTTAATTTTGTGTATTTATTAGTGCCTTTTTCAAACCTGCTAAAAATGTTACAATGAACCAAGGTAATTTTTTTATTTTGAGCAACTTGATTAACCTGTACAAGCTTTTTTAGTGTCTTAAGTAAGACAGGCTGATTGTCATCATGTATGCTTCGTATAATCTTTTTAATATACATAAAATATAAATGGTGATTCTTTTAAGTTGTGGTATTATTCCTTCAGTGGATGTTTTTGAAATCTGAAATTGCTCAGATGGACTCTTGTCCTATCTGCATTGTCGCTGCAGCCTATTTGCCTGGGAACTATTATTGTTGCTACAATGGCATCAGCATCAGATCCTGTCGGTGTAACACACCAAACCTTTGTCAGCCTCTTCTGAAAGAGGAAAATAAGTCATTTGCACACTGAGGTTTGTTTTTTAGGGAATGATGTGTTCAATCTGTATGGATTTTGATTCCTGTTGAAGTGTGCTGGAATGATGAGACAAAAGAGAGCCT
Organism: Acanthornis magna; assembly: GCA_036785705.1. Taxonomy (NCBI): domain Eukaryota; kingdom Metazoa; phylum Chordata; class Aves; order Passeriformes; family Acanthizidae; genus Acanthornis; species Acanthornis magna. The sequence continues at coordinate 3,474,714 of JAWUZG010000141.1, read as the reverse complement.
TTGTTCTACTTTATATTGAAATATCAAGCTAATAGTTGTTCTTATGTGTCCATCTAAGATTTTCTTTCCTTCCTTTAGTGAAAATTGACTGAATGGCAGTGTAGTAAGTGTAATTCCAAGATTCATCCTAAGATTTTGTATGACTGCCTAAAGGACAGTTAATGTTTTTAGTTCTGTTGTAGTATAATTGTAGTAGCTCTCAGGAGAGAAAGAGTGTTTCTTTCCAGATTTGTCTAACATTTGGACAAAACAGCAGGGGATGAGAAGTTACACTTAACACTATGGAACTTTAACTAGTGTTTTTTTTCTTTTACTGAAGTTCATAATAACTTAAAAATAAAAATGCATGACTCAGTTGTTCATTTCATTCAGTTCCATGTTTTCTATATTTAACTTAATTTGGTTACTTGGTTTATCCTCAAGTAACTACTTAACTTTGGAATATGTGGTATGTAACTTGGAAAATATAATAGGGTGCTCTGATCTTAGGATGTTATTTTAAGCCTGTTCTATCCTGTCATCCTGTTACCAGTCTGGTCATTCTCTATTCCTGAAGCACCAAACTTTCTCATTGGAATAAAAGACTGTTTTGGCTGTCAGCAGCTGTGATGTTTTGATGTGGTTTTGATTAACTGAATTAATGTTTCTTGAGATAGACAGCAAACATAAATTGTTTTTAAGACTCTTATCTCCTGTGGTTTTCTTTGGCCTTCTCTTTCAGGCTTTTATCTAATGTTTGTCATACTTAATTTTGCTTCCGCTAAAATCTTGGTGTAAATCTGTTTTGACAAACACTGACGCCCATAAAAATGTTACATGCTTTTCTCCCAAAAGTTGCAGAATTGCTGCATCCCAGACCCTGTTCCTGTTTACAAATACTTGTGCAGTTGATGAGCTACTGCAGTTGTTTATCAGCTGCAGTTCAGCTGAGTCGCTTGGATTTTTTTAAGTCGTTGTATTTCTGAGCTTTTAGGTTGTCAAACTGGTTCGCTGGTGAAAGTTAGGGAAGCCTTAAAATTATAATGCTTCATTATTCCAGGCTGTTCTTTATTCAGTAAGCAATGCTTATTTAAATTATGTGTGATTAAGATACATTACTTTTGTTAATGTACAAACTGGTTCAGTTTTTCAGGATTTCAAGGATTGTTGAAAACAAGGGAAGAAACAGTGCTTACCAGAACAGTGGGAGAACCAAGTATGGAAAATAAGCTCAAACCCAGCCACTTTTGTTTAACAAAAAAGTGAAAATCTTTCCACGTGAGCTATTGCAAGTAATGTGTTAAAATAGCCCACCCAGGTTCATTTCTGTAAAATGTTGTTTAAAACAGAATAATTTCCTCTGGAAATCAAGTCTGTAGGACAGTGACTGGCCTTGCTACTCTGGAGCTGAAGGGGACAGCTACCCCTTAGGATATAAAATTTTAGCTTTACCCGGGGGGGTTACCTGTGAAATCATGCAGCATCTGTATGAGCTAGTCCCCAGGAAAGGAACGGAAATCACACAAAGTAATGTCTGACAAATGTCTCTGTTTGGAAGAGCAGTGACTTTGAAATGTAGTGCCTTTTTTCTGTGTTGTTTTGGAGTAGCAAAGCTACTTTCTGGTGAGAGGGTAGGTTTATTAGAGCTGCTAGTGAAAGAGGTACAACTGGTTCTTCAGCTTGTGAAGAGAATTGCTCCCCAGTTTTTTGGTTGAATTGTTGAAAGTGATACTAAATTCTGGGCTAAACACACACAGTAGAGGATATTAACTGATAAGGGTAAAGGCTGGCAAAGTTGATACAGTGGAAAGTGATATGATTTTCTGGAATCAGGAAGTATTCTCAGGTAAACTTGAATTTCTGTGTGCTCTACTTTGCATCAGCTGAGTATGCAGTCACTTTGAATCAGTGAAATCCTAATACAGGGTTACAGGTGTTTTCATTTTTTGCTGAAAACACTAGGAGGATCACTGGAAAGAGTAAGTGTTAAGGACTGCATAATGATACTGGTTTTGTTTGTGTTTGGGCAATGGGTAAAGCAGCTGGTGGGAATTTTTGCATTGATTTTTAGTGGGGAAGAGGGAACTGGCTTCTGAAGGAATGCAAGAGCTTCCTTATGGATGACTGTGCTCTCCAGGTCTGGAGGAAGGTTAAAATGTCTGAGACTGTGGCCCAGAAGCTGTTCTGGGGAACCTCTGGTAGCACAGCTTCTGCTTGTGCAGCGAGGGAAGCAGTGGGAGCACCACTGAGCCTTGGCTGCCTCTTCAGCCTTAGGCTGGGTTGCACTGCCTTGCTGTGGCCACCTGTGTCTGCCTGATGGCTCAGTCAGAAGTGACTGATTTATCTTGTTTGTTCTAGCCCTTACCCAGTAAGTCATGCATAGCTGCTCCTTTCTGGACCAGTGATTAACATGGGAATCACAAATACACTCCTGTTGGTTTTTCTTCAGCATGGAGGCTCCAGGTGTCAGGCAGTCTGGTTGATCTGAATTATCTGATTATCTGAAATAATTTAATGACACTTGCATGATAATTTTCTGCTTTTTTTCCCCCAGTCATTCATTCTTACGGTTTCTTAATGTATGGTAAGAGAAAACAGGCTGAGAGGGGTTGAAGTAGTAGTAGTAGTAGTAGTAGTACTACCTGGAGTAGTCGAGTGCCTCTGTAATGAGGCATACTTCAGTTTTTGGGACTCTGTGGACAGATCGAATGAAATAGTCTCTTCTGGACTGGAAAGCTGTGTTAAAAAACCCCCACAAAGTATGTACTTTGTATGTATGTTCCTTCTGCAAAGGAACAAAGCATGTTCCTTTGCAGAACTGAGGCATTGGAGTCATAGGGCATGCAGGGGTCTTTGGAGAAAATGGAAGACAAAAGCTTATTATATTATTTTTCTATAATGAAATAGATGGCCCTGTGAAGTGTTTCGGATGTGTAATACTGAGAAAAAACAGTGTAAACATCTTAAAACAGCATACAAAGTCTCAGAGTGCATCCGAGTCTGAGTTTACGGTGCTGTGCTCATCAGTGATGCTGAGTAACAAGGTGATTAGAAATGTGACAGGTTGATGCTGCTGCAGAGCAGCACATCAAGCCAAAATTTGTGCCAGATGGAAAAGGCATTGTTTCACTAAAGAAGTCACAAATCTTCCGAAATAATTTAATGAATAATGTATTAAGAATACAAAATGGAGACTGTAGGACAACTTTAAGTATGAAGTGTGATATTTCATTACAATTTGAATCTCATTTGATTGGACCATTAACTGCTTCCACTCGAGTTTGCTGTTTGCACAATTATTTTTGTTTCTGCAGGATTGTGCATCTTTATTAGTTCCATATAGTTCCATCTGTCTGTGGGGGTTTCAAATGTTTTCATCCTTTAATTTTTTGATTAAGCACTACTTATTGCTATATAAATAAGGAAATAGTGATTACACGAAACAATAATTATAGTAATTTCATCACATGTTTTTAAAAAAGTTGAAATGCAATAATAAAATTTAGCATCTATTTTTGTAGCTCACTTTGGTGTTAGATGTTGAAGTGCGGAACGGTTGCTCATATATCAGTAGATATTGCAAGTTGGAACAGAGCCAGTGTAGCTTTGAGAGGTTCATACTGAATTTTAATACAGAATACTCTTTAGAAAAAATCATAGTTTTTGTGTAAATACATTAATTAGAGGTGTTTATTGTATTCTTATTCCCAGTTCATTACTGATTGAATGTAGAAACTGTGTTGTAGCATGCTTATTTGACATAATGGATCTGACATAAATAGTAAAGGAAAAATATATTGACTCTAAGTATTTAATATCATAATTTCATTTTATGCTACTACAGCAGCATAAAAAATATTGCACCAGATTTCTCTAGGCTTGTGTTCCTTGACAACATTGTGATTTAGGGGAGCCTAGAAGTATTAACTGTACACCTTGTGCGTTACACCACATTGCTTCTGCTGGAAGAATGTTTTGCCTGCAACTCCGGTGATTTAATACTTCTGAATTGATGTGACTTCTGTGGTACACACTGAAGTTGCACAACACCATAAGCTTACATCTATGATAAATAAGGGAGCTGTTAAAAAGGCTTTCATTAAATCAAATTATTGTCCTACTATTCTCTGTAATAGCCATGTGGTCAGAAAATACTTATTAGGTGGCTGGTGCATTCATTCTGAGATGGCTGTAAAATTGTTGTTATACAGGTAAATTTCCTGGTGGCATGTGTTGCCTGTAGTTGTTGCTGCAATGAGGGAAACTCCTAGTAGGATATTCTTTTAAGCTTAGTTTTGACTGAAACTCTCATATTGTTCAGGCAAAACAAGTAATGCTGGCTGAACAGGTCTGTCGTACAGAGGTCAGCAGACTGCAGAGATTTAAAATTAGTGCCCCACTGTGAGTGTTCCAACATGTGTGTACTACCAGTGCTTGCTTGGAAGGAGCAGGGTTGTTTGTTCCGTGTAAAATAAAGCTTTTAGAGCAGGAAACCCTGGGGATTGCAGAGATTGTGCTGACTTCTCGTGGAGTGTGGGACGAGCTTGGTTCTGTTGTTTCCTCTTAACGTAGACATGCAGCCCCAGGATGTGTTCTCCTCAGTCCTCACAGACCAGCAGGCACAGGACTGAGAGAATTGGCTAGAGGTGCTTAATAGCTCAGACGTCTGACAGCAGTTCAAAAGACAGAACATTAATTTTTGCTATTTTTATGTGAAGTTGTATACTCAAGATTAGGCTGATAGCTTTGGTGATCTAATGCTTAACTCAGAAATTTAGATTTGGTATTCTGTAAATTTGAACTTTTTAAATATATGCAAATATTTTGGGGGTTTTTTTCCCATTAGAAAAATAATTATTATTTGCAGTCATTAATCTGTTAAGTAATAATTGAGGGAAGCCTCTTATCCTCTTCTCAAAAATTGGTTGTGTGGAGGAAGGAGTGGGTGATTTTATTTGTTGAAGAAACACATTCATGTAAGACTCTTGCAAAACATGAAGGGAAAAAACTTTATAGATTGAACATGGAGATCCTATCTTGTTTCTGTCTATCATTGTGATTTTGGTCTTGTAAACCCTGTGTTAATTAAGAGCACTGTGTTTGCACCTCTTGATTTGCAGAGTGATGATAAGGCTGGTCACCCACTAAATTTCCGACTGTGCTTCCAGAGACAGAGCTAACAGTCAAAGCTATCCCAGTTCAGTGGCAGCAGTTTGCGTAAAAACTACTTTGTAGATAGCAATATTTAAAAAGTTTTGGACACAAGTCTGGCATTGTAGTATGAAATACATAATTTAAGGAGGTAATTTGGGTCAGGAAGGTCCCGAAATCAGTTGAATGGGTATTATAGAGTGATCGATTATAGACTTAAGTTCTGCAACCTTTGTCTTTCCTATTAAGTGATGAAAACCTAGGAAATTGAACAAACTATAAGGAAATAGAACTGGAGAAGTTAAAATGTTGCTTCCAAAAGCAGGGTGCAACAGTTTTATTCTCAAGAACTGACTGTAAATTGTGTAACATACTCTTCAATATTGGGAATCCATTAACATAAATATACATAATTACACTGGCTTGATATATAAAGTAGTCCTTTTTTCTTGTCGTATCTAGGCTTTTAAATTATTTGCTGTAATTTAAGTGCTTAGTCCGTACTAAAATTCAACTGAGATAAAGATCATGTTGCAGTCCCCCTAGTATTTGCTCCAGTTTCAGTCTGTGGAGCAGTTGTGTCAAGCTTCACAATTCTCTAATGTAAAAATATTTTATTGTTTTAAAAGAATATGTTGCTAGAAAAAGAGCTGTTTGAAAGACGTGGCCATCTCATTCATAAGTATAAAGAATGTGTTCACTACCATAATGTAAGCAAATAATATAATGGAGTGTTTTTTTCCAGGCACAATTAAATAATGCTCTGTGAAAAGGTGTGTCTCCAAAGTTGAAATAAATAAGGAAGTGACTATATTGGAGTTTTGTTGTTGATAAACAAATATAAAGATAGCAAAATGCTCAGAATTATCTCTGTTGTTGAAAATGCTGAAAAAATATGGGTGTAAAGATAAATGCAGTTCTGGAAAATTATTTGAAAAGCTGCAGTCATAAACAATGGGAAATGAGTAGTAGATCACTATATGCATTGACAGCTTTATAGTTTGGTACTGGTATTTACAAAAATAAAAGTTTCTAAATCAAACTGAAAAAGTTTTTTCTGTCTGAAAAATTACTTTATGCTCAAAATTTGCGTATGTACTCAGGTGAGGATTGTTGCTTCCTTCAAAAAAAACCGAAAAAAAGGAAGAAAAATAGCAAAATCTCTGATTCTCCCCTCTTTTTCAATTTTAAAATTTTCTGAGATCAAATACTGGGATGCTTACTGAGGTTTTAATGTTGAAAATTGCAACAACTCTGAAGCCAAGCTGCTGGGCTTTATGTGGGACGTTGCCTATTCTGTCCTTAATCCGAACCCATGAGGTTTGTTTTGTTTTATTTGTGATCCCTTCCCATCGTACCATGCCCTTTCCTTAGCAGTCTCCTCCAGTGCCCCCTCAGGAGTGCCGGTCATGCTCTCCATTCTGTGTAATTCCCAGTTTAAAGCCCTTGTAATGAGGTCAGTCATCTTTCTGGCAAAAATACTTTTATTCTGCTTACGAGTAAAAGCAGAATATCCTATCTTTCAATTGGATGGTGGTCTGCAAAAAGGGTCCCACAGCTGTAGAATCCAAACCCCTGTGGCCAGCACTGGTTCCACAGCTACGATTTAGCAGCCTGTGTTGTCAGTGCCCTCCTTGCACCCTTTCCCTTCGCTGGCAGGCTTGAGGAGGACACACAGCTTGGTCCCTCGTGCTTTCCCCAGAGCTCTATAGTCACTTCTGGTGCTGTGCAGGTTTCCCCTGGCAGTGTCATTGGTGCCCACATTTCTTAAGGCACTGCCTCTGCTGTTTTTCCCTATACTCACCTACACCCAGAAATTTGAATGGATTTACTTTTTGCAGTCCCTGAACTACAAGAGTTCCTGGCATGTATTTTAGTCCTCAATTTCTCTGGGATTGGTAGTCATAGTTTTATTTATGTATAAAGGCTTTCTTCCTTCTTGTTACTCATGTAGTTTTTCAACTTGTCCTTTTATTTTTCATTTTATTTGTCTATTTCCACAGTTCTTGCTTATTTAAGGTTTCTCACTGTGTTTCTGTTGGAGGGATGTAACCATATATTATCACATCAGATGTGTCATTGGCTCCTTTTGAAACTAAATTAAATTAATTCTCAATAACTGGGCTTGTGTAATATTGTGTCAGATATTATCTTCATTGGTGTAACTTCATGGGCTGGCATTCACTGTGCACTGAAGCCAAAGGTCACATTTCAATACCAGGAGCTGTAAATCTAGAAATTTAGTTTGTCTGTTGTGAGCTAAGCCTTTGTAATATCTCTGTTGCTTCTTTTATGAACACTTTGTCCTCACTACTGAATGGCTGAAAGTCTAGCTGGAAAGAGTTGTAAGAGGGTAAAAACCAGAACTTGTTGGTGTGATTGTTTCTTTTAAAGACCAAATATGTGTGAAAACTTTCTCTATTTGCAATATTTATTTCCTTTAGATCAGTTTCTTTGAAGCATTTGCACTGTAATTGATGTTGATTTAAAAAAAGATAAAGCAAACGTTATGAACTGAAATTTTTCTCAGTTAGTTGTCCCATCCAGTATTTTTTGTTCCATTACTAGGCCACAAGATTCTAATACTTATGATTGCAAGAACTTCGGATTGGCAAATCTGCCTTTTGATTGAAAATAGCCTAAAACATTCCTTTCCTGGATGGCTATGTTGTACTGTATGTAGTAGAATCTTAGATGAGTTTCTATTAGAAATTGAAATATTGGATGCCAGAATCATAGAAAAAGAATGCCAGCCTTTTCTTTGTAAATGTAAAACTTTAATAATTGAATTTTGCAAGCTTCACAGTACAGTTTATGGTGTGACATATTGTATACACAGTCAGTTTCTATTAACATTAAACAGTTTTGTCAACAGCTGATGACAGTAGAATTATAATTAGATCTATTTATGAAATTCATTATACACATAAAGAAAATTGGATGTTTTCCTCTGTGATAATTGACATATAGAACAACTGTGTACTCTGCCTCACTGCATTTTGCTACTTTAAAAAATGAATTACAATATGGAAATAATATTGTAGCTGTGTTCCCTGAATTAAATATAGGTTCAAGGCTCTATTTTAAAGTTGAGTGAATATGATAATTTGATTTATGTCACAATTAGTTGAGGTGTTCTGCTGAGGAATAATGTATAGCAGAGGTATTTAGTTCTTAAAACATATGGGAAAATCGGGTAGTTTAGCTGTTAATGAGGTTTCTGAAAGAGATATAATATTATTAAATTGCTGGTTATATGGATTTGATAATTTCAGTTTGAATTTTCAGTTTAGTTTAACAGTTGAAGGTGGTTTGTTGCAGTTCCCAGGTTAAAAACCTGTACTGGTGTTACATGGTTTGATTTCACATGTGTTGATATTTCATAAGCTGAAGAGCGAGAAGGGATGTATTTTAAACTCATGCACAGGCAACTTACAGTTTTTAAGCTCCTGAACTCTGACACATGGAGATAATTTTGAATTATTTGATCTAGGGTGTGCGTGAGTAGGAATAGCCAAACAGAGTATAAACTCAAGAAAGAATGCATTTTTGCCTCTGCCACCACCTTGCCTGACCATTCTGGCTTCTCTGGACAGTGTCCTCCTATAGAGTGGCCAGCGAAACTTGGTGCTTTCAGCCTTGGCTTCCACCTGCCTCGTCCTCTCTTTCTTCATCCAGTCTTAACTGCTACATGACCTTTTCACTTCCAAACTTCCTTCAGTCATCTTCCATTATTTCCCCTTGTTCCATATGCCTCTCCTTCTCCAGAAAGACCTTACAGTGTGTATGTTTCACTATGAAGGTAACCAGGTTGGCTCTGTAGCTTACTTTATTTAGAAACAAATCTGTATGATACTCTGAAATGAGCTGAGGTGTTCTGCTCAGGAATAATACATATGGAAGAGGAATTTAGTCCTTAAGGCAGATGCAAAAATGGGATTTTACGCCATCCCGTTACATTGTTGTGCTTGTGTTTGACATGCGCATTTGAAGGTGTTTAACTTCTGGGATGGTATTCTGATGTGTTGGATTTTTTTTTTTTTGTTTACCCTTACTAATGGTCTATGTTTCTTTGAGAAATAGTGTGATTTTTTTTGTTTGTTTGTTTGTTTTGGGGAAATAAAAAACATTATTCTCCTCATGGAACATGAGTTTAGATGGTTTGCCAAAGACAAAACCTGCTGTGTATGGCTAAAGTTTAAGATCGACTTGTGAACGTTATCTCTCCAAAACAGTTCTACAGAAAATTTTAAAGGGGATTGTTTCATTCATCCCTACATGACAAATTCTTGTCTGGTGACAGCTCTGGAGGTGTGTTTTGTCTTTGTCATACCGAGTAACTCAGATAATTGTAGTGTAAGAAATCTGTACTTTCCATGTACAAAATTAGGTCAGCAGTTAGATTGTTTTCAATTAAATGAAAGACATAATATCCTTTTAAAGTGATTTTTATTAATCCATGTTTGAAGTGTAGCTGACAGTGGCAAGGTAGCAAGTGTCTAGAGAGCCATACAAGAGTACAGACTGATAGAAATGTGCTCCAGCTTCGTGGTAATTTGTTACCTAGGGAGTTCCTGAGTCAGAAGTGCTGTCCTAGTTTTTAGTAGCTCTTCAGGATTTTTTTTTTCATACACTTGTCCATTCACTGTTAAACCACATAAGTTTTTCAAGCTTATGATAACTTTTACTGAAAGAATACATAGGTTAGCTGTGTGCTTTGTTTTTACTATTTCCATGTAATGCAGTTTTTACATTGAAAGATGTTGTGCAGGTCTCTTAACTGTGTCTTTTCTTACATGTTCCTCCTCAGACTCCTAGTGCTTCAGGACCCTTCATTGTAGTCATTCTTTCTGTATTCCTCTTGCTTCCTACCTTGCTGATGGTTAGTGCCCTTCTCTAAACCTTTTGCATGTCAAATATATCCACCTTGAGGCCATTTAGGCATACTTTTAAGTGGATTTAATCAGTGGCATAACAACCCTGTCTGTTCCTTTGCTAAATAACATTGTGTCCAGTAGCTTCTGAACACTGAGTTAACATTTCCATCAATCTTTCTGATCTCATTTTGGTGTGCATTGAGTAAGCTTACAACAGATTACAAAACCTGAATAGTTTTTTACCCATGTGCATCTCCCGAAATATTCACTATAATTTAACATTGTGAGTTCTAATCAGTACCTTTCAACATTTCTTTTCCAGTACTTCACATTTGGTTTCCCTATTTGCTGCTTTCAGTCAGCATCTTCATCATCATTATCTTCATCACCTCACCTATCAGAGCCCAGCTGATTTTTCTGGGGCTCTCCATGAGTGCCTACTTCCTCCTGTAAAAACTAATCATAATATTTCAGCTAAAACTTTCTCAAGTACCTTTGAAATTTCAAAGCTAAGCCCTATCCAGTCCTCATAATTTGTTCTGATTTCATTTATTCTCTAACCTCTCCTTCTGATGCCTCAGAAGAAAGAGATTCATTGACTCTTTCATGAAGTAATGTTTCATCCTGGAAGTCTCTGAAGGTCTGAGGTAGTGATCACAGAAGGAAAAAAAAAGTCTTTTTTCTTGTACCAACTCCTTTTATATGGTGACTGTCGTTTACTTTTTGTGACAAGCTTGCTGACTCCAATGTATATGAAAGAGGATTTGTTACTGGTTTTGCCTCAACTTTTTTTTAGTGTGCCTTTAATGTGTGTCTGTGTTTTGATTTATTTGAGTTCACAGCCCCTTGTGTATTCCTTATATGACACAGCTCTTCAAGGTCTGCTTTCAGGCAGCTGTTCTGCCACTTAGCTGTGAATGCTTATATTTTCTTTTTTCTCAACTGCTTTGTGATGGGTAGTAGACATGTTTTTTATTACATAAATTATTTTAAGTTTGTAAGAAATGCAGTGGTCTGAATGGGATTGCTTTAGTTAGCGTGTGTTAATCTGTACAGGTAGTTGTGACTCTGCACTTGATATTTGCAGATATGGGATTAATTTAAAATTATTTTAGTTCCTGAAAAAGTAATGAGATACTTCATAAATATCAAGGCAAGGATGTCATTAAAAGCTTATGTGCCTGTTCAGATTACATCTGAAATAAGAGTTCATTTTCTTCACAGTAGCTGTTATGGGGCTATGTTTTGGATTTGTGGAAAGAGTGTGCCCCACATACCCCACATGTCTGTGCAGTTACTGCAGCAAAGAACAGAACAGGTGACCTCTTGAAGTGCCTTGTGGCTCTGCAGTTCAGCCTTCACCTGGTCCTGTCAGCCTTGAGGACTTGAGAACTTGAGGATTTCCAGTCTCAGTGGTGCAAAGCTGAGGCTGTAGAGCCAAACCTCCTGATCAGGATATCAGCATGACAGGGAAATGTTAAGTTGTAGGAGAGAAGCTGCCCATTTTGGACAGGGGTAATAATGTGAGAGTTCATATGTGAGCTACTCATGTGTAGCTACTCATATGTAGATTGCATCATGGCGTTATTAGGATTATATGTAGCAATAAGAGTGTTTAAACACAAAAAAGAATAGATTTTTTATGAAACTGACGTAGTAGGACATCTCTCTCTGTATTAAAAATATTTGAAAATAATAGCTTTGAGGTAGTTATGTGTCTGAGATTTTTCTTCGTAATTATATTATTTTCATACTTGTGGTTTTCATATACTTTTAGATAACAAATTCTCCTGTTTCTGCTCGAAGAAAATAGCTTTTTTCTTACATGTTTATTAGTTAGAAAACTTAGACTTTTGAATGTAGTAATTATCTCAAAATGGTAGGATTCTACCTTCCTCAGAGAAGTACCTTACAAATTACTGTAGAAAAAGGGGCAGACTTGCCTGTAATCTACCAGGTATGTCATCTACAGGCCTGTATACTTTTAAATCACCATGTGCATTTTTGTTTTGTTTTCTCTTAGGGAAGGAGACAGAGAAAGCCAAAGATCGATGTGAAAAAGCCACTATGAAACTTCATATGTTGCATAACCAATATGTGTTGGCACTAAAAGGAGCACAATTACATCAGCACCAATATTATGATACTACACTTCCTCTGTTACTTGATTCACTACAGAAGATGCAAGAAGAAATGATTAAAGCCCTGTAAGATGTATTCCTACATATTTCTAACTTGTTCAATTTTCTGTGTGTAATATTCTAAATAATTTACAGGAATAGTTGAAAATAAACTGTGATTAATTAACTGTATTTCAGGGGATAACAGTTGGAAAAAGTCTATCCAAATGATGCAGACAGTAGTTCTGAGTGCTTACTTATGCCTACCAGCAGGACACCGTGTTCTTATAAATTCTTACAGATTGATACAGATATCAGTGTTGATATCTTAGCTTGTGATTTGTCCTTCAGCTGATAGACTGTGGCAAGTTTGTTGCCTCTCTGGTAGTCATTATTATGAAATTCCACCAGCAACAAATTTGGTTTAAACTGCCCAAGTCTCTTGGAAGTGATTGTGGAGGAGAGCCATGCCAGGTGCATGATAATTATACGTGTGGGAGAATTAGCAGGATTATGTAAACTTGATCTCACTTAAGGAATCCAACCTTAAAAATTATCTCTTTCCTAAAAGATCATTTTTACATCATTACAGAGTATGTGTAATGTGATGATCTCTGAGAACAGATATTAAGGACTTCTAGCCCTCCTTTCTGGTTTGTAATCATGCTGCCTCTTTGTCTTAGCCTGAAAAAAAGGGCAGATACCCTTTTTTGTAAGTATTGCTCATTTAGATGTGAAACACTCTTCTTTAACTCATTACCTATTCTGAAGTCAGTGTTCATCTTGATTTCACTGCACAGGAAGTGAGGGAGAGTTGGGGATTCCACGCATTATGTGGTGCAGGCGTCATTAGTTTCCCTATGCAGTATCATATTAATTTTTTTTATTCAGGTGCTGATATTGAAATAAACCTTTGTAGTCGTCCCTGTACAGTCCTTTAAATTTTGTATGTAAGATCACAGCAAAAGGCTACAGTTAAATGTGTGTGCTATATTTAAGGTGATTTTTTTAGAATCATGAGATACAATAATTAACTGAAGAAATTTATGATGGAGCAAGAACTTATTGAAACCACTTATCTTTTCTCTGCCTGGAGTAAAAACCTTTCAAAAATATTTTTGTCACTACCTAGACATTCTGTGCGTTCTGAATGTATTGGAAAATTATTCTTTTATAATGACTTTGGTGTACATAAAGAGATGCTGATTTCAGGTGTAGCGCTTGGTGTGACAACGTGTATGAAACAGAACTGCCTCAATAGCCCTTATTTTACAGGTGAATTGTTTCTTTAAATTGAAAAAAAAATAGATTAATATTACTATTTTTTTCCTTTTTAAAAATCATTGTAATTGACACAGATTCTCTTTCTCTTAGACATGGCATTGCTGTAGTTGATGTTTAGCTATGTTTTCATCACACTCCATGAGCTATTTTCTGGAATCTTTTCACACATGATACTCTCAGACAGGGCAAGATTTAATTCTGTGTCTTCTCTGTTTTCTGCTCAGAACAAAAGTATTTTGAAAATACCCTATCACAGATCTTTTTTTTACAGAGTAAACATAACTTGAGATTTTATCCAGGAAAAAATTACTGATACTTTTTTCTCTGCGTGTTCCTCTGGGCTAGCCAAAATTCTTCAGTGGCTGCCATGCTTCACATCCTGGCAAGCTAGCAAATTTGTCAGAGATAAAAATGAAATAGGAAGTAATTATGAAGGCACATTATGGAGGAAAACTAAAGGAGAATAGAAGGGTGTTCTGAGTATGTGTCACTAGATGCTGATAAGAGTAGTGTCACAATATCACCTCTTCTTGGTTCACACTTCACTTGGTTTTTCCCACTCTTGGAAGCAGGTAAAGGCAAGGTTGGGTGGCTTGTACTTCCTCACAGCAACTTAGTGAATTATTTTCTTTCCTCTTGTACATATATGCTTACTTGTGATTTATGCCTGTTTTTGTCTGAATGACAAATCATCATGTAAACATATATATAAAAAGAAAGTTAAAAAAATACAGAAAACCACTTTTTAAAGGAAATGCACACCTTTCTGTGACTCATTTTGCCTTATGCCGCAATATATTTTGTCATGAGACATAGAAATATTTTAGTGTAGGTTGTAACAGGCATGGCAAGTCCTGTGTGAAGAAGAGTGTCATCAATGAGCTCTATACATTCCCTTTCCGTGTAATCTCTCCAGTTTTTACTTTAGCTGTGCTGAATGTAGGTGCACTGAAACCAGCAGAATGAACATGGTTTTAAGAGACTCGTAGCCCGCCTAAGCCTGTAGAGAAAAGGCCTCAGGTGATGCATTATTTCTTTGAATAATATATTATCTTATTTTTCCCTTTTTAGCCAGTTGCAACAAGAGTTTGTAGAAACAGCAAAAGGAAAGTTTAAGCATCTTCAATGCCATCTATGCCTTCAGTGCCATGTTATACACTAGAATTTTTTTTTCCTCTCTAGAAAAGGGATCTTGGATGAGTACAGCGAGATCACCAGTCTTGTAACAGAAGAGATTGTGAATGTCCATAAAGAGATCCAGACCTCGGTGGAACAGATAGACCCTAACTCTGAGTACAACGACTTCATAGATACTCACAGGTAAACATTTCCATCTCATGTTTCTTCTTGAGGAAACCCTGCTTTAAGGTGTAGCCCGCCTTAAATGTTCAGAGGAATTTGCTTCTGTTTGTTTCCTTTTACATTGTAAAACTGTAAAACCTTATCCCAATTTGAAAAGTGTTCTACTTGCACGTACAGAAAGCTGGCTGAACTGTCTCTTTGACTGGCTCTAGAAAAACAAATTTCCAGTTAAGTGAGAAGAGCCATAACTTTGGTACTGGCAGCAGATTATACATTACAGTTTAGACTCAGAGTGAGCTAAGTTACTGTTAATTTGGATGCAATTTGCATTCTGGGCTAAACTTGTTCTGGTTTAAAGTCAACTCTAGGTACCTCTGTACTCTGTAGTTACTGCAGGTTGAGCTTTCAGAGCATGCAGATAATGCAAGAAAGTTTTTACTTAGAAAATAAAGTATATTTCCCATTTATTAAACTATTACTCTGTATTAGTATATGCAGAAATAGCCTTAAGACTTCTTGTTTTTTGTTGTTTTTATTATGTGTGAATTGATGGTTGTCACGTGCAGTTTTATGGCAGAAGAAGGTAAGAATGTGGACTACCATTCACATTGGTAGTCCTTGAGAGCCTTGATTGTGCTGTGAACTTGATTCAAAGAATTGTAATGCATTTTATTACCTTATGAGATTTTAGAACGATGTTCTTTGTTCAAATGAAAAAGAGTAAGTATCCAGTTGCTATCTGCCCTTTTATTGCATATGTAATTTAACTATATTCTAGTCAATAAAATATTTAAGAACCTCATTATTTGCTCTATGATCTACTCAAATATACAACTATTATTTTGAAATACTAACAATTATTTACTAAATTAGATCATCAGAAGTTGTTGAACAAGAAATAGAGTTTGATACATCTTTACTAGAAGAAAATGAAAACCTTCAAGCTAATGAGATCATGTGGAATAATTTAACAGCAGAAAGTTTGCAAGTCATGTAAGTCTGTCTTTACAAATCTTTCATCCTTTGGAAACGCTGTTCTATGGTATATCTGTGCGCACTGAGATCCTTGCATAGCTATGTCCCCATTTTTAAGGTGCAGTTTCTAAATACAGTATTCGGTCTACAGACTCTCTCCCATGCTAGTTCTACTGTTCTTTGCTCAAAACCCTCCTTCTCAGTCTTTCCAAAAACTTGTAATAATTTTTAATTTATGGTCCTCTCTGTGCCAGTTAATATATAAAATGCCCCAAATCTACCATAAGTCCTCCTTGGGAACATGCTGGTTCATTTTCCCAAAAGTGTTTCCACACTCACTAGTATAGGAAAAAGAATGAAAAATTTTGATTAAACCACTGAGTAGAATTACGTGGTCAGTGATTTAAATCACCATGTAGAAAATTTTCATGAATATATTTATTTCTCTTGTTTTTAAGTGTTTGCTTCTGTTTTCCAAAGGAGATTCTTATTCATTATTGTAACCTTTAGAATACATTAGCTCAGTAACACAGATGTAGCTGTTGTATAGCATTTCACAGAGCTTTTAGCTATTCAGGGTGATGAACTTCCTCTCTATGTGTTTCGTTAATATATTGCCTAGTTAAATATTTTCATTACTTTTACCAACTTCACCTTTAATCATTTGTTATGGGGAACGAATCGACTGCTGAGATTATTATATTCATATATTATCAGCCTCAACTTTTGACATAAAATGGTCCTGTGTGGTCACTTGTGAGATTGCAACTATTAATCATGCTTTAAAAATGGGAAATTAAGAATTTCATTGGCTGATGATCTTTTTGCTGTGTCTACTGTATTTCAGTTTTTGTTTGACTTACTTGAAGTATTTTCCCCTTGGAAAGTATAACAGATGCAAATAAGACATCAATGATACATCGTGGGAGTTTTATTTTTTTTTTTTTTTTTTTTAAATTTCATTTTCTTGCTCAAACTGTCATCCTTATTTCCTGTAGGTTTTTCTGAAAATCAAAATCAGGCTGAAGTATTTCAAACATAAACATATTGCAGTGTCTTCTGCAGGTTACTCTAGTCCCTGTGTTTTCTCAACATGACAGAAACCAAAAAGCTCAAAAAGATAAATTCTTGTTTGGCTTGCCTTTTGTATCCAGTTGTTTAGAAATAAGACATCAGCATATCTTAATAAAAGAGATTAAATGTTGCTTTTCTGATAAATATTTCTGATTAAATGTACATTTGTGTTATAAATGTATGTCTGTATATTTGCCTACAAATACACATTTTTCAGTACAGTTTTCATTGTGTTCTGTTGCAAATCTTACATTCATCCACTTGAAATTTTGTGAATTTGAATAAGAAATTTTATAGTGTGGCATTATTTCTGGCACAGAAGTCAGGTAGCTCTTTTAACTCTTGCTATCTTTAAGCTGTTCACCTTCTGGTATAGATTTAGTACTCTTAGAAAAACAGTTAAACCATGTTAGGTCAGACCAAAGAGAATCATTGCCTGGAGAATCATTCAATTTGATTTTCTGACCCCAGCAGCTCATCAAGCCAGTGTTTTCAAGGAATCATCCTCTGTATCTCACAGATCTCATTTCTGAGTGATTACGGTCATTTTAGAACCACTTTCCATTCTCTACGTAAATAAAGCTGTGGATTATTTTTTCCCAATTGTGTATTTGCCTATTTCCATATGTACTGAAATGATAGCCCAGGTATTGGGTGTCGTAAGGTCTGGAGTAATCCTTCTGCGTTCTTTGCATTCAAACCGTTCCTCCTACTGCAAATAACATTATGTGATCAGCATTCTTTGTCACTTTTCAAACTGTCCTTTTATTTGGATTATTTATGAACCTCCACTGTCTCCTGGGACTGTAAAAAACTCTTTATTCTTATCCTGTTTGTCCTTTTGCTTTTTAATGCAGGTGTGAACCGTTCATTTTTTGTTACAGTTCTCTGTAACTGTCTTTATTCATACACCTTGTTAACTGCGTTTTAGATATGTTGTTACAGTCTTGCCTTAAAGCCACTGCCGCAAAAAAAACCAACCCACAGGTATTTGTATCAACTGTGTATGACTAGAATGACTTCTGAAAAATCGGCTCTAGATGTGATGAAACAATAGGAATTTAACTGTTGATCTTTAGTACTGAAATCATGGCCTTGGATCTTAAAAATGCTACATCGTTATGTTTCTGCAGAGGAGAACTATGTTCAGTATCCACCAAATAAAATAAATGCACAAGGTGGATTTATTTTGCAAACATCTAAAACATTCAAAGACCTATTGATTTGTAATCAATAATATTTGGTTGAATTGGCTGTTTTATTGAGTCTGCAATAGAAAAATGACAGCTTTACATACACCACTGTTTAAAGGTTTTAATAAAGTATATTTTAATGGAGCATGATGAGAAAGCTGCTCTTTACATTCTAAGGTGAACTTATATTTATGAATAAAGTTTTTACAAAGGGAGGTAGTTAAAAGTCAATTTTGACTAGCTAACATTTCTAAGAAATGAGTTATGGTGTCTCCTGATAAATATTCATGGTTGTCGCTGAATAATACTCAGAAATTCTGAAAGGTGTAACAGAATAAAAGTTTATGCTTTGAAGATACATGCTTTAAAAGCTGAGAGGAGGCAACCAGAAAGAGGTAAGGGTTGATCAGTGAGCATCATTAATACCCTATTTAGATTCAAAAATCTTCTGAAATAGAAGATTTCAAAGATCAAGGATTTATTTTAAATGATAGTTGTGTCAGAATGAAGCTAATAACTAAAGAAATATCAAAGGAAGCTTTCCAGGTAGAGTTATTGTGTGGTTTTTAAAGCTGATAAGGGTTATAGTGATTTACTGGTTAGTAATAGAAATCCTTTTGTAAACTGAATGTGTCCAGAAGGCAAATATGACACCACAAGAAAATTCCTTTGGCAAACCACAGCCAAGATGATACAAGACAGATGCAGAGTTGTCAGTCGTAGCCAGTTTGAATGAAAGTTACTGTTTAAACAAAGAATAGATGTTGAGTACAAGGAGGCAAGTGAGTTTAGTGTGAATATGGTAGCTTTTTTCTTTTCTCCTCTAAGATAAATAAAAATGTCCTGAAGTATCTCAAAAGTTTCAGGAAGAACTGTAGGAACTTTCTGTTTTAATCAGATGCTGCAGTATAAAATATAAAATGTAATATTTTTGAGCTGATGAAATAATGAAGATGTTGTATCTGCATGTATATACTCATTTCTTCCAGTGATGAACAGTCTTATTAATTTGGTTTTAATTTCATGACTATTGATGCTTGATCATTAGATAAAACATCTGCTTCCTGTAAATCACTTGTTAAGCAAATACAGTGTTGATTAAAATTTTGTTTAGAAAGCTGATCAAAAAGCAGTTACAAAATTGTTAATTACTTTTTTAGGAAGGTATTAAAATAAAAAAGTTAGTTGGTATTAAGTTGGAGACCCAGTTTAAAAAACCACGGAGAAGTTCAGCATACGAATTTTGATAGCCTAAAACTAATAAAAATGTGTATGAAAAGGGCAGCTGTGAGGACGTTACTTTAAGAGAAATATTTTGAATATTTATCTTATTTCAAAATAAACACATGTAGAAGCTTGGTCTTTTGGGAAATAACTTTTGGTAGTTCACTCTGTTGCTTTTCTTTAGTAATTTAAGTCTCCCAGAATAAAATGCGTGACTGAGTACAGACCATATGTAATCAACATTGTACAAAATATATTGGGAGGAGAGGACTAATTCAGTGTTTGGAATCAAGTAATTCAGTTTGGTATATATGGACATGTGGAATGTGCCTCCTCCAACTTAGGGAGTTGTGCATGCCGCTCCCTGGTCTGGAATGGCTTTGGGCCATAGATCTGCGCAGTGGTAATTACTGCATGTATTTTGCCTGTGTTCTACTCTTCCCTTCAGTAATTTTATTGAAATTGGGCTTGAAAATAAAGGGGAAGAAAGTAAGGTAAGTTAAAGATAAATACCAAGAAGGAAATGAGATGTACATGCTCATTTATTTTTAAGAGATGGTTCTGACTTAACAATTCCTTGAAATCAACATATTGATATGCATTTTAGGCGTCATTAATATGTAAGCTATTTACTTGCATTGTTCAGAATGCAAATGTTGCTGTACATGCAGTGAATTTTTTTTGTTGGAATATTTACCAGCATAATTACAAAGTGTCAGTAATGGTTTTAAAGTGTAATAACCCCTTCTCTGTTCGTATTGAGTGTTTTTGTACAGCTTTATTTTTCCTTTGATTTAACCATTACCAGAGATTGTAACCTAAAAAAGGATAATTGTGAAGAAGGATAGAATCACTATTGTAACAGAAAGTGATAATTTGTACTTTTGCTATTTCTAGAAGTAAATACAACCCAGCTACTGATTCTATGTATTTATTAAAGACATACTCTAGGAGTTGGAAGGCTTTTGTCTTTCTTAAAGCATCTCATAAATTAGCAATATATTACGAAGGCATTAATGCACAGAACTCATCACATATTCTGGAAAAAATACTGTCTTGATAGGAGAACCTGCAGGCAGCAGATCATTCTGTTACCTTGTGTGTATACAGATGCTAGTATGGAATCTAAAAATTCACCAAGCAGTGTGTAAGATAATCTAAAAAATAATGCTCCTTTACAGCTTCAGGAAAAAAATTACAATGTTCCCAAATATATACAGTTTATGCTTTTACAACTTTGGTTTCTGAAATCTATTTTACAGGTTAAAAACAGTAATAGAAGAACTGATGCAGACACAGCAAACCCTTTTGAGCAAAGAGGAGCTTGTGTTGGAACTAGAGAAAAAAATAGAAGAGTCCTCTAAGACATGTGAAAAGAAATCTGAGTAAGTTGAAATTAAATTTCAAAATACAATAATTTGAGGGGAAAGAGTTGTCTGTAATGCAGTTCATAAGACTTACTAATCTTGTTCTGCTTTTGTGTGTTAGCAATTACTATGAAAAACAGCAATAGGTTGATCGTCTCTAAAATAACCATTGCCTACTGCAGACCCTAACTCATTGAAGAATTGAGCAGCTCCACGAGTTTAATACAATTGTCCTAATTTTGGCATGGCTCAAAAGCTGGATCTTTCATTAGTGGTATAACTTCAGCTTGATCGAAGAAGATGAGTGAGTTCAATTTCCTCTCTGGACAGAATTCTTAGTGTAGGTGTAATTCTGTGAAAGGCTTTCAGAGTCATGTGTAAGACTTTCTTATGCAGTAATATGTTTGGAACTTGTCAGGTTAAGTTCATTCTTCTTTGCATTTCCTCTGCAAAAGTGTATATGTAAAGAATGCAAATCTCATACCCTGTAGTACTGCATAGTAGGTAACAAAGGTGAGGGATTAACAGGTGATTTAGTGCACCATAAATAAAACATTATTATAAAGAATCATTCTTGGGCAACATCTTTAGGTTTTTCTTCCTCCTTCAGTTAGAAAAAAAATTCACATACTCTTCTAAACTGAAATTAGTACAACAGATAAAGAAATCTTTTGTCTGTCATGATGTTTTTCTGATTCTTGTTGCAATCAGTCTTAATCTTACTAATTTGGTAATAAATACTAGTTTACAGTACCAGTAGTGAGTTGGAATGCAAGTCCTTCAGGTAATCCTTCATCCACTGAAGAACTTTTCAAGCTCTTTGTTGAAGGAATCTTGTCACATGATACATTATATAGTATTTAACTCATACCCAAAACTTCATTTAGGTATATGATATCAGTGTTTTGATTACGTATTTCTTGTCCTTTCTTTGGTGGAGTTCACATGCACTTAAAGTGTGTTTTCCAGTTTTTAATTCTTCACCTGTCTTCCTTGCTGTATGCTGCTTAGAGGATAAACTGTATTTGAACTAGTTGAGTTTGATGGGGTGGGTTTTTTTTCCCCCTTAGTATTGTTTTGTTAACAGTTACCACTCTCTGAAAGTAGTTCAGACCACAGTATTGCTTACTGTGTGGACGCTTCTCTCACTGATTCTCTAGCAGATGTTTGTGGTGTAGAGAATATTATTTCAGTTCAAATTGCACCAGTACCTGTTTGTCTTACTAAAAGGCAGGAAATCTGTCTTAGATATCTAGTTGTAAGATGAAGGCTTCCCTGAAATCATCCTTGTTTTGATTTGTCAATGATCATGCCTACCTCCAGCAAATCCCATTTTCACCTTTTACCTCCAGTGCAGAGTGATCAGGGTGTTTCAACATGTGCTTACTGTCCCTGGAAGATCTTGTCCAACTGTTGCTTTGGGTTTAATCATGACTGCATAGGGTCATACCTTATGGCCATGTCTTGGTAGAATTACTCTGGCACTAATACCCTTTTCAAATGGTGATATTACCTTCAACACAGAAAACATTTTCATTGTATTTTATTTATATATGTGTATGTCAAGCCTACCGTCTGCCTTCCCAGCATGATAACATATTGAATATTTGGGTTTTGATTCAGTTCACCTTTCTAGCACTTCCTCATGGGTTGCCCTGATCTGCAGGGATCCTTCACACAACATCTCACTCTCTGAAGTTGCTAGTAGTTACTGCTAGCAACGAGGGCTTTAAAGTTTGCACTCATGCAAGCCACAGGTAAATAATTTTATAGATTCTATTTCTTCATGCATGACTGGAGTGGCAGGCATTCAAAGTTGGATTTGGGAAACTGAATCCATCTTGGTAATCCAACTGGTAGTCCATCTTGCTGCAGTTCAGGAAATAGACTGACTTATGACTGACTTTTCACTTGCAGAGTATGTCTTGTTATTGCTGTGTTGTGATAGGTTGAAACCATTCTGTGTTTGATTATGCCACTCTAGCCAGTGTGCGTTCAGCAAAGCTTTGCTGATGGTGGAAGCCTGTTATTTTCTAAGGGTGATGTCTTCTTCCTCTCATAAATGAGACCAGGTAAAAACAAACTGTCTTGAGGATAAGGTCAGGATAATTGTTCATTTGCTTCTGTCATGCTTTTAAATCTGTGCGGGCTCATGGCAAATCTCAGTTTCAGATTTGGTAATCATGTCTGCATGCCTCACACTTACCCTTTTTGAATGAATGATCATTCTGCTGATTGTGCGGAGTTTTGTTCATTAGTGACTTGGTATAACACTCATCAGTAAGGAAATGATCTTTATCTTCTCCTGCCAATGAGGATTTTATGGCAGGTGGTTCCCCTGTCACTTTGAAACCCATGTGAATACTCATTTGGCTGAGCATCAGTTTGTGAAGGATCAATCCCTGTACGAACAACTTTTGCCTTTCTTTTTTTCTTCAAGGGCAGGGCTATTAGGAGGGTTTGTCTTCTAGGCATTGTCCTGAAGATACAGAGCAACACAATACTCTGATTTTTCTTCATGTTGTCCTCATTCTTCATAGTTCTGGTCCATTTACCTCTTTCATCTGTTCTTGTAGACTGTGAGAACTGTCCGTGTCTTATAGACCACATGTCCCTGGGCACCGGTTGAGTGCTTTTAAGTATGTCTGTATTATACTGGGGGTGATTCTGTCTTTTATGCAGCTTCTGTCAATCTTTGGGTTTGACAATTCTTTGGGATAATAGAGTCATCTGGATACCTGCAGATGCTCTAAGTGCTTGTCCTTCAATAATGATTTAATTGTGACTGTCTGAGTATTCAGAGGTATGAGGGGTATTCAGAGAAGAAGTATAAAAATAATCAGAAGACAAAAAGTTGCTTTTAGCTCTTCATAAAGATCAGTTTATTTACCTTCATCAGAAGACAGTTATAACACAGTGCAGAAATACTTACGGAGCAGAGGAGAATACAGATATCTCTAATGTGATGCCGTATGAATTTATATGGGACATGAGGTGAATCTAATATTGCAAATTATTACTTCAACAACTACACTGATTGCAGTGGATTTCTCATCACTGGAAATCATTATCTAAAATTTATTTATTCTCTAAAGGAAGGGGAGCACCACTGTTTATAAATTCAGTCAAATGTGGATTGTTTTCATCAGAGGAGAAACTCAGAGGAGTTTCACCTATATTTATTACAACATGATTTTTGTGATAGAAGAGAATGGGTATTTTCCTGATAGAAGAGAATGAGTGTTTGTTTGCATTGTCTTGTTGCTTTGAAAATTTTCTGGAATTGCTTCACCTTTGAATAAATAATTATGTTGAGGACTTGTCATGCTTTCTTCCCCCCAGCTTTTATGAAGCAAATTTAACTAGTTGTAATCATGTGTATTTTAAATTGTTATTTTTCTCTGCAGTATTGTACTCTTGCTGAGCCAAAAGCAAGCGCTTGAAGAACTTAAGCAAACAGTCCAGCAATTGAGATGCTCTGAAGCAAAATTTGCAGCCCAGAAAGAACTACTGGAACAAAAGGTTCAAGAGAATGATGGGAAAGAGCCACCACCTGTAGTGAATTATGAAGAAGATGCCAGATCAGTGACTTCTATGGTAAGTTTGACATCTGTTTGACTGAATTGTGTAGCCCTGCTGTTGTACTTCAGTCCCAGGATGAGAGGATCAAGATACTCACTAGGGTGACTAAAGTGAAAGGACTTCACTTTGCATTTTTGGAGACTTGTTTGGACAAGGAGTTCACTTGCATAATTTTTTTTATTTTTTAGTTGCAATAACTCATAACAGTCAGTGTCTGGGGATTTGGATTGGTCTTGTGTACACTTGATGCTTAGATTTTCATTACACTGTTTTATAATGAAAAGTCTTAACCCTTACATAGATTTAGAAAATGTGACTGAGCAGCTATTGATAATTTCCTTGGCTGTGTTGAAGAAATTAATTCACAGTTGTTGACAGAAAATTAATCGCAAAAGCTGGAATTCCTGCATGTGTTACAAATTGAAAAATTAATTTTATGTACTGTAATTACTCTCTTCTTAAACATTGTTTTCTTTGCAACACATTTTTAAATGTTTACATGTTCTTAATAATTAAAAGGAACTTTTTTTGCTCTGAGGAGACCTCCTGTAATTTAAATAAGTACCTTATTTTGCTAATATTTTGTGAGACTTTCTTTTCTCAATTGTATGCAGCTATGCGCAAAGTTTGTAGGCCACATAAAAAAGCAAACAAACAGTACCTGTTTACTAAAGGGACAAACAGTAGTGTTTGCCTTTGTGGATTAGTTTTGACGTGTATGAGATATTTGTGACTTCTTTTCTTTGAGGTTTAGTCTGACATTCTTTTTGGCCCATGGGGCAGTAGCTCTGTGAAATGATAATTAAATGGTTGTTTCTGAGAGGAAAGCTTTTTTCTTCCTCTATCTGTGGAATCGTTTGATTCCCATTCTACAATTATACTTGATTGTCAGCATTCTCTTGCTTCCACTGCTGTTTAATATTTACAAGGCATTATAAAGTGGTTGTCATGTACACTGGTACAAAACGTTATTTTGCAAAGCTTGTATACTTGTCATGACCTAGAAGGAGTTTAAAAAGTACAAAAAAGATGAAGAAGGAGAAAAGAAGAATAGGGATAATGATTGCAAAATTATTTTGGGAGGATTGGAAACTTTTTGGGGTAGGCTATCTTGTTGGGTATTTAGTATCATACCGTGTAGTAGTGCTAGTGAGTAGTGTCTGCTGGGGTTACTTGAGATGATTAGTCTAATGGTAAGAATCATGATAGAGGATAAGGTGAGTTTTTGTTTTTTTTATTTTCTAAACCAGTAAGTGAAATTTAGTGTTGAGGCAGCTTGTGAAAGTAAGTCAGGGATGCATTCTTACATCAGGGATAACATTAACATTCCTTTTTTACGTGGATTTTGTACTTTGAGTAACTTGCTCTAGTTTATATAGTTCATCTGGCTTGTTATCTGAGAGTTCAGAGTGCCTCCACCTTTTATGAAAATAATGCTGATTATTCAAGTTACCTTGCAGAGAAGGTTGTGTGATTTGTAAAGTTTCATCTGAAGAAATTAAGTTGTGCAGAATTACCACTTCTCTTGCTTCTTCAAGGCAAAATTTGCCAGAAGGACTAATCCACTCTTGGACATCCATCCACTCTTGGACATGCAGACTTATTTTGCAGGTGCCAGATGTGGAAGTCCTTGCCTTGCACAGGAGACTGAATGGGACTGAAAACAGGATTAACTGTGAAAGCAGGCAACTTTATTTCCACACCTAAGTCAAGTTCAGCATTTACATGCACACGATTCAGCAGCCCTTCGGTACTGAGGCTGCCTTAGGATCAGCAGGCATTGCCCCAGAAGGAAATCGTCACGATCCACTGCAGCTTGCACTGGATCCTGTTCATCCTGCTGCTCAAGCTGTTTTTTCCCTTAGGACCTGCTGGAGCTCCTTCCCCTCAGTAAAGAATTCTACCAGCTTTCGGACTTGAAAAAAGACAGGAGCTTAATGTGCCTGATGGTGTTGGTATTGGCTGTGCCTTCTGAGAAGGGGCTTGAGGTGATCCTAAAATGATTCGATGCCTGTGATGTTGGATAAGCCTTGCGCCTGGGTGCTGGGCCAGCACGCAGCACAAGTGCTGAGAGGTGGTGCAGGCTCTGGGGCGTTTTTCTGTCACACAGCCTCTTCCCCAGCTGGTCACTCCCGTGACCTGTCAGCCCTGCTGTCTCTGCACACGAAAGGACTGCTGCTGTCACCCTGCAGTGGAGCAGAGAGGGTTACGGTGGTGTTGGGTGGTCACTGCCAGTACTGGGGCTGTCTCCTCTCTCACAGCCCCTGCCAAAGCTGTGTTCCCCGCACAGCAAGACTCTGCTCAGGTGCTGGAACCTCTCCTTTTTTAGACTGAAACTTTTTTCCCTTATCATTATCTGCCACTGTAAGGAGTCGCCCTCCATCTTTCTTTTGCTCTTCCTTCAAGTGCTAAAGGGCTTCAGTGAGATCTTCCTGCAGAACATCTTCCTTCTCCAGGCTGAACAACTCTCTCAGCCTGTTGTCATAGGAGGGGTGCTCCAGCCCTGTGGTCAGCTCAGTGGCTTTCCTCTGGATTTTTTCCAACATCTCCATCTCTTTCTTTGTGTTAAGGACCCCAGATCTGTGTGCAGTTCTCAAGGTGGGGTCTCACAAGGGCAGAGTAGAGGGGGCAAGTCACCTCCATCGTCCTGCTGCTCATAGTGCTGTCAATGTAGCCCAGAGTGTGGTTGCCCCTTGGGGCTGCAAGTGCACACTTTTGGGTCATATTTAGCTCTTTGTCTACTAAGTCCTTCTCTGCAGGGCTGCTCTTGATGTGTTCCTCTTTCTCCCAGTCTGTGCTCATGTCTGGCATTTCCCTGACCTGGCAGTCTTGGCTGTATCTCGAGATGAAAGAATAGTACTCTGATGGGTTGTTTCTGTAAGTAAATATCCTGGTGATCTTTAAAATGAGATTTTTTTTTTTTTTTTTAGCAGAAGTCCTTAGAATTATAGAGCTGTAAAAGATCAGCAATGAAATATTCTTACCTGCTGATGGCTCGTCCTGCAATCGTTCAAGAGGATCACTGTTTGTTCAGCTATAAATTCGTTTAGGTTTCTCCTCTTTATCTGAGAGCAGTTCATCTAAATGTTGCTCTGATACACTTGAATGTGGTTATCTATTCCTCTTCAGAAATTAATTGTAAACACTTGTTTTACAAATTCTTTTCCTAAGAATTACAAAATCATACTTGGCTTGTGTTGTCAGCATCCATATGGAGCAAATTTTCATGTCTTCAGTCGCAAGTAATTTTTTTGTTTTGTAATTTAAAAGAGGATATGCAAAGCAATTTTGTAAAGTTTCATATCTCCTAAGTATTTATATCATATAAATAGAGCCAATTTCATGGTGGAATAGTTTGCAAATTGTTTTGTTTCCCTTCTCTTACATTAGGTAACTGTATAATAGAATACTAACAAGGAATGAAATTCTGAAATGCTGTTAGATATGCTTTTATAGACAATGTAGTGTTACATGAGTTTTTTAACTTCGTTTCCTTGTTCTTTGTTGCCTTTATTAACTATAGGAAGTTTCAGATTCTGTTAGGGTCTTCAATATGGTTTGCTTCAGTCAATGTATTTTATTTTTTGTAGAATATTACCTATGTATTGGTAGTCATGTACTCATTTTAGGAAAAAAAGTAAATTACTGAATGATTCTATTTTTTCAATGAGGATATCATAGCAAGGAGTGAAACAAAAATGAATTTTTGTTGTTTCTGAGCATTGCATTCACAAGTTTTGTCATTGTATATGGAAAAATGAAACATTTTATTGTTTCTAGCAGTTATACTTTTCTGCTGACTTATCCATGGTATACGGCAATAATTATAATGCTGAAGGTACTAGAAGTTTAAAATCTTGTCTTTGAGCCCCTTAGAGTTACGCATTTATGTTATTCACTGTGTTAATGGGAGATTCATAGCTCTCATTTTCTTCTGTATTTAGTGTGGAGATAGATACTTTTTAAAAGCTGGTTATTCCTTGTAAACAGATATATTTTGACAAAAACATAGTAGTAGCCAAATTGTTATGTATTATGTCACTTTATAAAATTTAACCAGTAAGCAGAAGTTACTTGAGCTAAGTTTTCAGTGTTTAGTGGATGTAAGGTCTTTCATTTCTCTTAAGGTAATAAGGTATATTTTTGCTATTAGTATGATCAACAAAGCATGGCAGTAGTCCATGGTAATTAAAATGAAGAAAACAACAGCAACAAAACTTTCATATGTCTAATGATCAGATTAGAAATAAAAACAAGATTAATTTTTGAATATTGCAGTGCCAGCTAAACATTTACTCAGGTAATTAAGTACAATTACAATGATTTGCATTTCATGGTAAACTTTAAACTTACAGCATCAGTATTGCCTTGGAAATTGTTACAGAATAAGAAATCTTCAGGGAGTGCTTAAACCAGGCAATAGATTTAGTTAATATAAAATAGTAATTAATTTTGTTTGGCAATAATATAGCAAAGTCTCTGTGCCACTGTATTATGTCTCCTCCTTTTTCCTTACGTGGTAAAAACAAATTTTATAAAGGCATAAACCCATTATTTTTAAGAAAGTGTGTTTGAAATTACACGCTGTTCTCACTGTAGAAGTGTTCCACGCAGATTTATTTTGCGTACTGCAGCATTTTCCTGGATCTGGCTGGCAAAACCGGGACTTGGTGTGCAAGCTCTGCAACACTTGAGAGACTTGTCAGCAGGTGGAGCTCAGTGCCAGAAGACTAGTTATGATTGAATAACTCAAATCTGTTAGCATGAACTCGTGAGAGGTACACAGGGCAGAAAAGTTGAAGCACCGTTGTGCAGCCAGTGGGATGCTATAATGCCTTGTGCCAGTAGAGAGCCAGGCTTAAAACTGTACACAGGAGAAAACGGTTTTATCTGTTGTAGCGTAACTACTTGAAAGGGAAAAAAAAAGAAATACAAGTTCACCTCATATATAATCGCTTTTGTTGTTTGTTATTCCTTTGTAAAAGGCTTCAGAGATCTTATCTGTAGTGATTGCTTTAGAAGTAAGATAAGCCAGCTTTTAGTGAAGATTGTGGTAATTAAAAAAATTAGTTCTTGGTCATTATGAAAGGAAAAAAATACTAAATGCATGAAATAGAGCTAAAGTGCTACTTTCATAGCTTGTAAATTATTCTACCTAATGTTAATGCTTTATCTTTCCATCCTTGCTTCCTAGAATCCGTGACTCACTGCTCTTATTAGTATGATCAACAAACCAATATTCAGTCTTCCTCTGCAGGTTTGGATTTGAGGTGAATATTTTCAGGACTCTCACTAAAATTGTAATTGACAAATTTAATCAATTAATATGTTTTGAATTTTTTACTATCAGCTACATAGATATGGAGGAGGATTTTCGGGAATTTGCTGTTTGAATAAAGATGTTTAATTGCATACATTTTAGATGATAGATCAGAAGGTCCTGAAACATAATCTGCTGAGAGAAGTACCACAGTCTTGGGGGGTCCTTTTCCCATGCTGTCTCAGGCTATGAAGGATTTTTGTTTTCAAACATGCAGGGAAGTGATTGCCTTCTGTGACAGGCCATTGCAGCAGTAGCTGGAAACATAACAGCCGAGATAAATTTGTCATTTTTCTTACTGATTCAGAAGAGTTGACGCACTTATGCTCTGTAATGTGTCACCCAACATCTCCCTTATCTGTCCACGGAAGTAATTCTCTGCTGATTGGAGGCTCATGACCCTGATATAAAACTAAGATTATATTAGGGCATGGTAGGGGAGCCCTTCACAGTTATTTGGTTTATATATTTATAAACCTTGTACACTTCCACTATGTTATTGCAAGATTTTGGCCTTCTTGTCAATAGAAACAGGGCCAGACTTTGTCTGTGCAGCATTGGTATCCTTATCCTGTCTTTTATTTTAGTCTCAGCAGAGGAAATGCTGCCAGTGCAGTCATGCTGTAGAAATTTTGCCTATTTATTCATAAAAGACTTGGAAATAAACAGTTTTATTTGGTGGTTGCCTGGACAGCTGAAGTTCAGCTAAGTGATCTCTGTTTATGGCCACTTTCCAAGCTTGCTGGCTGGGGCCTGTGTTTCTGGCTTATAGCCAGAATTTGACATGGATCAAAAATGCCCCAATTGTCAGATGTTTTTAGGAAGTGTGGAGGATGAATTCTATTCATCTTTCTCTCATAGTGAATATGTTCTAGCTTCTGTTTGTTCTTTTCATGAATCCCAGTTGCCTAATGGACATATATCAGAGGAAGAACAATACAAAAGAAGATTGTAAGGTAGCAGACAGATAAAACCAGTTATACTTTGTCCCACTGTCTAGTCCAGAATTTACAGGATGAGAAGTCAGTGGAGCTGTCAAATCTCTTTCCATTGAACATGCCCGGAAACTTCTGAAGTAAATGTTTGGACTAAGTTCACACACTAAGGCTCAGAACTTACTTGTTTCTTAAGGTTAGCATATTATCTATCAAAAAGTGTTAAGAAATAACCTAGTCTTGAGGAAAGGTGAAATTAGAAGTGTGAGCAAAATTTTTGAGGAGTTGAGGGAGGTGGATCATTCACAGAAACAGAACTCTTTGAGTATTTGAAGTGCAGAGTTAGTTTACCCTCTGTGTATGAAGGAGAGTTATAAGTACTTGAGATAAGTACCTAGACCTCTCTTGAACTGCCAAAAATATTTCAAGAGCTTTCATTTCTTCCTCGAGGAAGAAGTCTTCACCATGTTGCAGAACTGCATACCCACTGGGGATTTGTTATTTCAGTCAGAATCTTCTGTGGATTAGGAAAGCTTCACACAGAAGTTTCCTTTTGAACAGAAATCACATACTGGTATCCAGCATATGTTTCTCTGTCTGCTGGGAGGAAAGTAGTAATTCTCTGCCAAAATCATCATCATTGCCTTCTTGCATCTTTTTCATAGTAGTAGGACTGAATTAGTGTGATTGCTAACTTCTCAT
Organism: Acanthornis magna; assembly: GCA_036785705.1. Classification (NCBI taxonomy): domain Eukaryota; kingdom Metazoa; phylum Chordata; class Aves; order Passeriformes; family Acanthizidae; genus Acanthornis; species Acanthornis magna. The sequence continues at coordinate 3,443,629 of JAWUZG010000141.1, read as the reverse complement.
AGCCTCTAGGCAACACACAGGAAGTAATGTGATAGAATTTGGCTGCTTTAAATCACCTCTCTGCTTTTCTCTCTTCCTTTTAAAGAGGCTGATTAAAAATACTATTGTCCTTAAAGGCAATTATTATGCTTCTAAAACTCCTAAAATCTGCCGTAAAATAATTCTTGGAATTAGGATTTATGGTTTTAATCTAATGTCACTGGTAGTTTATTGCCAGATTGAAGTGAATGATTTTATGCTTCGCTTTGTGGCTTCTGATTTTTTTTCTGCCATGTGGGGAAGTTCTCACCTGCTACAGACTTGACAAACCAGAATGGGAATCCAATTTTCAGGCTACTGTCTTTAAGTTACAGACCTATTTTTTTGTTCTCCTTTTTATTTTTTTGTTTTTTACTGTTGGTGATTTTTAACAGTGGGTAGATGAAATGGCATGTTTCAGATACTACTTTTTTTTTTTTTTTAAATCATCCAGCAGTCGGATAGATGCAAAACATTTCTGGTCAGTTTGGGATCCAGGTGCCGGAACATCAGCACTAATACCATTTTTAGATTGCCTAAGGTATCCTGCCTGTGACATGAAGCTGTGACTCATGTATGCCAGTCCTGTGTAGATGTCCTGGATAACCTAGGCCATAAAAAGTACTGGATATTAATAATCAAACAGGTGAAGCCTCCTTTCCAACAGATTCCCAAGTTCTTGGTTCAAAATAATCTTTAATGTTAGGGAAAATGAAAGTTCTGTGTGAGATAGTGGTAGTCACTGTAACTTTGTAAAAAAATTCCAGGATTACTCATCTCAATTTCATTTTAGGGAGGTACAGAAACAGATCATAAGAAACTTAATTTTTATTTGGCTGTTGTATTAGGGTAATGTGAGAAAGGCAATGACATTTGCATGAAGATAATATCAGATATCCAGAGGTTTCTGAAATTAACCATCATCCTAGGGAAGAAAGGACGCTTGGAGTATCACAGCCAAGGTGCATGGAAATGTGTCATTCTCAGAAAACTATTGAAGGTCTTTCCTTTTGGGAATATGTAGGATTTTGTGGATCAGAAGCAGGTGCATTCTCTGGAAGTTACTGCAAAATCTTTATGCAAGCAAAATGATTTTTTAAACCAGATTTTTTTTTGTCAACTTCCTGCAAAAAGCAAGCTAGAAGCTGTCTAGAAGCTAAAGTTTAGATCAGTGAAAGCAGAAAAAAAGAAAAAGAAAAACAAACCAAATTAAGGATAGAGTGGCAGAGCCAGATAGTGGCGGCTCCAGAGGAGAAGAGCATTTGGTCAGGTTCAGAGTGCACCTAGGAGTTCGGTCAGGAGCAGAATGAAAAAGGGTCAAAAACAGTGCTGAGGACAAGACTTTCATGTGGGTCCAAAGTCCACACAGGACCAAATATAGGATTGAGGAAAGCTACAATATGCCCATGTATTCCTCATCCATGAGGAAGGGCTGGAGACAGAGCAGTTGTCAGTATAATTTCATAAGACAGTATTTCTTTGAGACTGTGGCTCTGACTTTATTAACACATGTTGCCACTTCGGTACATGGCACCACTTCGGTGCCAAATCAAAGCAAAAATAGTATGATAAGAAAAATACAGTATAGAAGCGATAGAACCTGAGCTATATCTGCAAATTTTTGTTTCTGATGCGCCTTGGAATACTTGTTCCCAGATCTTGGCTCTGAATATTAAGATGAAATAAAATCACTTAATGTTTGGCTTTATAATACAAACTTCTGTCATTTTACTTTAAATTAAATTTCCCTAGTTTTTCTGAAACTCTGTAACAATGAGGACTTTCACAATGTCTGACTGAAATTATATCACTCTGGAAATGTGTAGCATTTACTCAGCAACTGCTATAAAAATGAAACAACTGTAGGTAGGAGAGAGAGAAAAATGGAAACTCAAGAATATTGGGTTTGGGGATGGGGGGGCTAAATGAGGTGCCTGACAGGGTTGACAATTTCTGTATTGTGTTAACCTGAAGTTTTCATCTTCTGTGCTAGCTGCTCTCTAGAGCAGTGGAACTTGGTGATTGTTTATACCAAATTCAGTGTAATACAGCAAATGTTGCAGTACCGAAGGAGCTGATGTGACTGAGCTGCCCATAGGCCATTGCACTGAAGAAGGATACACATCTTTGTATAATTTTTAAGTGAGGGGAGATGTATTCAGAGAGTTCTGGAAAAAAAAAAAAGTTAAAAAGTGACTTCTGGGTTTAAAAAAACAAACCTTTTAGGTACACTTGTATTTTGTTAGTCTGAAAGACAATCCCACATCCTCAAGGAAGATGGAAGTTCAGTGCTGCTGATATAAATTCAATTTTCTTATGTTAATTTGTTGGCTATTATAGCATAAAGGGAAGATGTTGTTTTCTCTATAGGGGGTGAGAGGAAGGCAAACCTGCAGGTGGGAATTGTGAACATTTCCTCCTAATAGGATGCTGTTACAGTGTCGTTGTGTTCACTTTGTGATTGCTGATTCTAATTCCAGGCCACAATAATATGTGACAACTACGTAAGTACCATTAATTGAGGAATGATTAGTCTTAGAGTAGTTTTTTACGGGTCAATGAAGTAGCTTTTTGACAGAAATGCAGCTGTTTTCTTTTCAGGCTATTTTGTGGTAATATCCAAAGCTGTGACTGTGTATTGGAGGGTTTCAGTCTGCTTCAGATGCTGCTCCTTTTTTGTGTTTGATCTGTTTAGTCTGTAGGGATTTATAACTTGTAAATTAACACTGGTTATGTGGATAGGTGTATGTAAAATTTGATCTTGGCCTTAAAGTGTCTCAGGAACTGTGTAATAATGAAATGTAGCTTTATAATATGTAATAAAAAATAGTGAGGAAAAGAGGATTTTCAACCAACATGACTGAAGTATTTAATCAGCTATTTTCTTCAACATACATTTTATAACTGTTATATATATATATAGATACATATCTATATATAGATATACATATATATATATATATAAAACTGTACCCACAAATGAGAAATTACTGATTTTTATTGAGGGTGTGGTCAAAAGGAGTTTTTTCTTTGATTCGACAAGCAGCTTGAGCATGCTAAATAAGTACTACTTACGGAGTTTGAAGAGAGACTGCTTGGTTTTTCAGACCCTTTTTAATAAGTAATGACTGAAATAAGAAAGAATATCTGTTGACTGAGCTAATAAGTCAAAGTCTTTTTGCATTTCTGTAGAAGTGCTGCCTTATTTATTTTGATTCATTGTGCTAGATAAAATTTATGAACCTCAGCTTGAATAGGATTGAAATCTGTTACTTGTTGGTATCATTGCTGACTTGCACACTGAGTCTGTCCTCCTTGATGTCTATATTTTCAAAATAGTCTTGTTTGTGTCTGTGATTTGTAGCTGGGATCTGTGATGGGTTCAGTGGACCATAGGTTTTACTCAGAGTAGGATTTGAGCACTGCTGATTTTGAGGGTTTGCATTTTTGTTGTTCTGTTGTTTAAATTGGCAGATATTTGTTGTTTTGGCACCCTGCAAAGATTACTCATTAAGCCTACCTCAGTTATGGTGCTCAAGTTGTGCTCAAGCTGTCACAGAGTTGGTCTATCATTTTATCTATTAACACGCAGGCTGATTTTGTGCATAAACAAGTATCTGTGAAAACCAATTGCAAACATCATATTCTGAGTATCCTGCCAAACAGCTGTCAAACAGAAATACCTGATCAAATTTGAATCTAGGCAGAGTGCAAACTCTTTCCAGTTATGAAAGGTTCCGTTTTATTCTTTCACATGTCTAACATAAATGTGTATCTGGCTAAGAACCATTTTTGTCCCCTCTTCCTGAAGCTCTTCAGGGTTAACTCCACGAAACTTTTATTGTGGTGAAACAAATGCATCCTCTCTCAATATGATTTTCCTAACAGGTTACAATCACCAGTCCATATTTAATAACACTGTTTACTGGGAGAAGAAAAAGGCTTCACTTCCTACCTGGTCGCATAACATGCAATGCTGTTTCTTGTTGCTTGACACGGCGTTTTCCAGTTGGCTTCACTAATGCCAGTCAGTGAGTCTCTCGAGCCTGTTAATGAATTGTAAGATGGATCTTGATTGGTGTATGCCAGTGTGTGGGTGGAAGAACTGAAGGAATGTTACCTTGTACTAGTCACAGTGTGATAACAAACATAAAAACAGTGCCCTTGTGGTACAATCCCATGCTGGTTGGCTGGGAGGACTGGATTCTCCTCAGGCCTGTAAAAACTTCCTTTAAAGTTAGAACTTCCTTTAAAGTTACTCTCCCCCTAGAGAACAGTGTTTTCTGTAGGTTGGCATAGACCTCTGCTGAAGTTGGTTTTCAGGTCCCTGCCTGCAGCACGGGATCCCACAGCAATCGGATATTTAGTTCTTGGTGTCTTGTGAACCCTAGGAGGATTTATGGTTACTTGTGGATTTCAAGGTCGTGCAGTATAGTGATGCTGTTCTTGTTCTCTGTTCTTTACATGTTGACTTCCGTCCACTTCTTACCCAACAACTGTTCAGGGCATAGCTGCTTCAATACATCTAATCCATTCCAGGGACCAGACTTTCTTGGGCTTAAATGCCCAGGATCTGTAATGTTGTGCCTACACTAGCTTTATATGATACTTACCTTTGGCAGGCATTACGGAGTGTAAGTGTGGCTAAAAACCAACCAAATCTGACAGTGTTTGAATATATTTGATGAGATCTGGAAAGACTGTCATTGCTCCTGTTAGTGAGTAGTGCATTCTAATTAAAGTAATTGACCTGTATACTAAATGCAGTCAATAACAAATGCTGCAGTCAGTTCAGGCTGTCTTTATAAATACTGCATTTAGATATATTTTGGGCTGAATAACCCCCAGTTGGCAGAGTTGGAAGCAGCATCAGCTGCTTCATTGTCCTATGCACAGAGTATTTGCTCCCATAGCTTTAGTTTTCCCTTTATGCCGTTGGCACAGAATCCAGTTAGTTGCTTCAGTTGTCTTCCCATGCCTTCTTTGGTTACAAAATGCTGAAGTCTAAAGAGATGCAGTCCTCCTTAGAATACACTTTTTCGGATGGAACCTCTGCTTGAGTTGAGGACAGACAATTTTTTTTTTGTTTGCTTGTTTTCCAGAATCTGTAGGAAACAACCCCCAAACTGTCCTTCTCGCTGACCTGTTATCTTTGTTCTGCATTCCTTGTACTTCCCTGGAGCATCTTTTGGCTAACCTCCATGGTAGAAATAAATCACCTGCTCGTAGCTTATGTCTGTAATTTTCCTCTTTGCTGACTTCTAATCCCCCACCTACAAACCGCTATACAGATTTGCTTTATGTGATGATATTTTATCAAGATACTGATGCCATTGTACTCAGTGGGACCAGAGAAGCTTTGCCTGTGCAGATTTGGAATAAAAGATTGAGAACAGTTTTTGTTTTGTGCTCCGCTGAAATGTGGCTTGGCTTCCAGTCTGGGGATTTCAGAGTTTTTAAATAACCAACACAGGTTTTTATAGTAATGAGAAAAGGAGAATGGTTTGTGCTTCTCAGTCTGCAGGGCGTGTAAGTATATATGGATTTCTGGCAAGTCTATTACTGTTATTTTAAGTTTGTGGCTAGTAAAGACAATTTCCAGTTCCAGATGGCATTCTTTGGCATGCACACTGCTCTTCAGGAATTCGCCAGCATGCTTGTGGTAGCTGTGGGTGATCTTCATCTCCTCCTTACTTCAGCTACTGACTGTTGCAGAGAGCATTAGGAATTGAGGTATTTTGGACGTTTTTTGCAAGACTTTATGTTTACCAGTCTGGATCCTCATGTAAGAATGTCCTGTCCTTGTGCTTGTATTTGCTTAGTCTGCTGAGTTCATTCTGTCGAGTACTGCATGCATAGCTTAGTTCTTCAGGCACTTGCACTGGAAAGTTTTTCATGCCTCATATGAAATGTAGCCGAGGGGTTCTTCGCCTGTGGCTTTGTGTTATCAGCCCATATAGTCATTACTCTAGTTCTTTTTACTAGGCCAGTAGTTGTAATAAAGTTCTGTTAGTCCTTAAGTAATATTTAACAGTTTGAAAAGTTTGTTGTAAACTTTTCTAAAACTTGAGCTAACTACCGTACATGTAAAACTTCACTGTTCCATTGAGGAAGTGCCATTATGGAATACCATCATTTGTTAACAAGTGCCAAAACCACTCTCTACCTTTTTAATTTTTTTTATGAATAAATGAGTGTATGAAAACTTCAGGACATAAAATTAATTTTATGCACTGATGTCCATCTTCAGCAGAGGACAATTGATGTTTTCAGTTGATGTTTTATCACAATTAGTTAATAGAGATGCAGTTTTCCACATAAAGAAACACTGCACAACACATGTCTACATAGAAAAAAACCATTTCTTCCATTACCAAGAATTTTCATTCTAGGTCAGGTATTCATTTTTTCTCTTTAAGTTGAAAGAGGTATGGCAAGACCAGTCTGTGTGTGGATAGATGTGTATAACCAGTTCTGAAACATATTTCACATTGAAGACTTTACCACTTCAAATGGCAGCTGTAGTGTAGGTCTTGATTAAAACTCTGGGGCAGCATTTCCAGCATTTCTCTGTTTTTCTGAGAATTTGGGTCATAAAAACCTGAAACTATTTCAAACAGATATATGCAGTATTAAAGAATAAAATTAGCCTCTTTGATTCAAAAATGCTCCTAAGAGTTTTTTAATTGAAATGGTGTGTGGATGCATGTTTATTCAGTGCTTTTTGACTTGTGATTCTTGGTTTTTTTGAAGCAGCAGCAGCACAGCCTGAATGCTGTGCAAGATGTTGTCCTGGCAGATGCTGACCTTCAGCAGCAGCCAGTTCATCATACCACTGTTTTTTTCTCATGCCATTGGTTTTTTGAATGATGACCTGCCAGAGGATGCAAGATGTAGGCTTTTCTGCTTTTGTGATCATTAGATACTGCAGTATGGCTGTGAGCACTCAGTGCAGTGTTTTATGTTCTCCCACTGAAACTTGATGAGCTTACACAGAATTACAGCAAGAGAGAACTTGTGGGTGTGTTTGGAGGTCTGCTACTGTGATGTGGCAATGGCAACCAAGGAAGAGAAGGACCATGCCATGAAAAGGTAGCTCCCTTTCATATATAGCAAGTGCTGTACAGACTGAAATTTGATTGTTTGTTACTACTTGAAACTAGTAGAGTGATGATTTAAGAATTTATCAATTTTTTGTGCATTCAGTTAATAATGGCTTTGTTGATTAATAACAGTGTTCTTGAAATTAGTGAAACAGTTCATATCTGAAAATGGACCACCAGCCTGAGCTTGTTTTAGGATGCAGGTCTTAATTTTCTGTGTTACATGTTTCCACAGTTAAATAAGGTAATAGCATTTAAACTTAATTTTTAGAAAGTATTTATTTGTTCTACATATGTCTTTAAACCTTAAGAAGTAGAATTGGTTTGTTAAATTGCCTTTATTGAAATCAGATGTCATTTACTTGACACCATTATGTGATCAATGCATGGAGGTGTCTTTGGATTTAGTGCTGTAGAGATAGATTCATTAAGCAAAGAGGGAATACTTAATTTCAGTGACCTATATGCATTGCAAAAGCCTTTGTCTGGTTACTTTTTCCTTCTTGATACATGGCCTCAGTGCCTCAGCTTAGGTGTTGAGGTACATTTAGTCATCTTTTTCCCTAAAGAACTGTTGACATTCTGCTAATTTGGTGAAATCAAAGTATCATCCTTTTAAAAATAAAAAAGCTGTTAGGTGTATAAGAGTTAAAATGTACTGTGTTTTTGAAAACATTATTGCTAACCCCCATTAAGAGGTGCTTGACTTCCTTTAAGACCTTTAATACATGTTTGTGTGTTTGGAAGATTTGCTAATTATTTAAAAGATGAAGGTGACATTTCCCTGACATTTCATATGTAGCTTGAAAAATTAGTCCTCTGAAAGTCTTAATTAAAACAGAAAACAGAGCAGACAACTTAACTGTACATTCTGTTATGATAGATAGGGATTCAAAAAAGAAAGCAGAGGGTCAATCGTATTGTAGTATTCATAATTCTTTAAAAAAAATTAATCTATTTACACAGAGTGTTTGCTGACATCTGAACTTTTCCTAAGTAAAATATGCCAAAGATTTTTCAGGTTTTTGTCTCCAAATACTTTACCACTCTCTTGCTTAATACTTTTTCGTACTGTCGTTTTCCTGGGAAAAAAAATAAAATTAATAAAATTTCTAGCCTCTGTTATAGCTTCAAGATCTGGTGTATAAGGAATAAAATGTGTGAAAGTAAAAATGAGAGAAAAAAATTTATTTTGAAAGAAAACAAGTGTTTTTTGATAGTAAGTTGAGTAAATTCCTGAGCTTGTTGCAAATTGCATGTATTGTGTCTAACAGCCTCTTAAAAATTTTTAATATTAGCACTGTATTGTGTTACTACATTCCTGCAGAGCAGCCTGTAGGAGCAGTGCCTCATTTAACATATACCAATAATGGCTTCTGATTTACCACTAAAAGTAAGGTCTAAATGTTCCTGAAGATATCGGGTCACTAGAGGTGCTCAAAACCGAAAAAGAGGTGGCAGAAATTTTCAGGAAAAGAAGAAAGAAGAGAGCAGAAAACATTGCATCACTGTATAAATTGATGTGCACTTGCTTCCCAAATGCTATAGAACTGCAGAATAATTTAAATTGGAAAAGATCTCAGGGGGTCCATCTGGTCCTGCTTCTTGCTCAGAGCAGGACCATCTTTCAAGTTATATCAGGCTGCAAAATGCCTTGTGCAGTTGAGGTTCTAGCAGCTCCAGTAATGGAAGTCCCTCTGGGAAACCTGTTTCAGTATTTGATCACTGTCCTCATTGTGATTTTTTTTTTTCGGTATCTAACTGGAGTTTTTCTTAATGCAAATTTTCCTTTTGCTGTGTAACACGGAAGAGTTCGGCTTCATGTAACCAATTATATTTTCAGCTCCCTTAATTGGAAATCTGATGTAGGAGAATTCAGAAAGGCAAAATAATGCTCAGATATGTGAAGGAGCTTCTGTAGAATTAGCGAATAAGAGTGAATAAGTAGATTGGGCTTTACAGACTTGAGAAATGTAATGAAGGGAAGTAATAAAGATGTGTTCAGTGTGTTGGGTGTGGGGATAGGTGGGAGAATTGAATGGGGAATAATGACTGTTCTCTGTCTTTGCAGAAGCAAGAAGTAGGGACCATCAAATAACCACAGCAGGCAAATGACTCAAAGCAAGCACACAAACATGTTCTTCAAAGACATGTAACCAAATTGTGCAACTGGCTGCTGCAGCAGTGGGTTGCAATAGGTTATGTAGATAATAGATTCAGAAAAAAAGCTGAAAAATATGAAAGGAAAATCCTTCCATGACTTGCATGTAGAAACATCACATATTGACTAAGTTAGTCAGGCTGATCTTATAGCATATGTCTTCAGAGGACAAAGACATGCTGTGAAGAATTGTCATTCTCTTTTTCTCACAGGTTATTAGTCCACTGGCAGGGTCTGGGATATGCCTTTGGTCTGAGAAAATACAACTCTTATTAAATTTCACACTAGTAAGTCTTCTTTTTCAGGCTACCCCCTACAATGCAGAATGGGGAACATTAATTTGCCTATTGTGCAGTGTTTTACAATATGTGTACCTCAATTATGTATCATTTCTGCTGCTTTGGAAGGTGTTTGTTGTGTTTAAAACAGAAAATGCTGCCTTATCATAAAATGATTTTTGAATAGTTATGTCGTTTAATTGGTTTCACTGTGTACTTGAGATATTTTTAATTAGCTTTGAATGTTTAAATTTTTAATAACTGCATTACATCTACATGGCTCTGCACAGTTCTAGATATGTACAGGAGCAAACTAAGAAAATGTATATCATAATAAGGAAATGCATATTATGATTCCTGGAAGGGGGCTCCAAAGAGATGATCTGCTCAACTCAAGTAATCAGCTTATATTCAGCTAGCAATGGGTTTTGTGTGTGAGTGTCATACCTAATAGCTTAAAATGCCCTGTGCTTTTTTGGTAAAGATTGCATGATTCTTTATCTGGTTTTCTACGTGTGGCCTATCTAATGTACCCAGTTCTATCACGGATGGAAAAAAAAAAAAAAGAAAAGAGAGAAAAGCCTTTTGAGGAATGAGATTAGTCTTACTTCTGAAATCAAGTCAGACTTCGGGGATATTGGCCATGTTCCACTGTATGCTCATATTTTAGTATGTCAACATTTACATCTCTTTCAGTATGTGCTAATAGCTATAAAAGAGACACGTGAAGATTTTGTGGTTAGTTTATCCACTCATCAATATGCAGGCCATAGTTAATGTTGTAGTCTTAAGTTCATGACATGCTTTTGGGGCCCCTCCTAAATAACTTCTGATCTCTACTACTGAAGTGGCTGATGCAGAGGATCATTTTCAGAAAATTATTTTCTTTATTTTGAATTTCTACAGTCTTCTAAAAAACCAAAAATATTCTTCGTTCTGCCCCTTGTCTAAATTTGAAGCCTTAAGATGAGCCTTGTTCAGGCACCTTTTTTATCGGGGAAATTGTATCTTCAAGAAAGGAAGTGAGCGTTCACTTTACAAAAGCTGTGTTTATTGCTATGGCAGATACTGTCTGTATGCCTGTTTTATCTGTATGTTCACTGAACATATCATGTGCCATAGCTACTGGAATTCCCCTGTCTGGTTCTATCTTACAGCCCTTGTACTGTACTGAAATAGTTTTCATCAAAATCTCTGGGGACCAGTTCCCCAGCCAAATCACAGAAACAGTGCTATCACTCTCATCTTTCAGATATCACTGATTATGTTCTTCTAATTGAAATCTCATTTTCTTCCAAGAAAATTTTCTCTTTGAGTTGGAGAGTCCTCATCATATTTCCTCTAAATTTCCTGTGAAGGTTCTGTGATTTAATTTGCAAGTTCACATTCAACTTCTGTATCCATGTGGATGGTTCACATCTGACTCATGAGGCATTTTTTTCTTTGAATTGAATAATATTAGAGTATGGGCTTATTTATATCACTATACATACATGTCTGACTAGTGTTTTAGGAATATAAATGGTCCATTTTTCTTTGTCTCTCTTACTGATAGTGTTACACCTTTGATTGGTAGTGTTACTATTTGCCTGTCCCTCAGAAGCATTAATTCTGTTTTATCTTTATCTTAGATCTCTCTCCAGCCTCTTACTTCATAATAAGAGTATAGAATATTTTTCTTTTATAATGACATCTAAAATACAGCCCCAATCCTGTATTTATACGGCTAAAAATGCTCTTCTGGGCTCTTACATCACGCAGTTCAATTTAAGCAAAATCTTTTCTTCCTGTTGCTTTGTCTTGCTCATGTTCATTGAAAATAGTGTTATGACTGTGAGACATCTGGCCTGTCTTTTTGATTGTGTCGCACTGATGGGTAATTGTTTCATTTCTTGTGACTCTTAAGATTTGCAGTGATTTTGCTCAGTTACAGAAATGTATGCTTGGCAAGTGGGAGATTGTGGTCCACGAGACCATATCACTTGTAGTGCATGACCACAGGAGATAAATTATAGTGAAAAATCCACTAAAACACACACAGGACCTCACGCTGCACAAAATCCCCCAAAGAGAACACAGGAAACACAGAAGCCTAGCTTCTGGTCATATATAAAGATGCAATTGAAGAAATCTTCTTGTAAAATAGCAACTGCTTCACTTGTGTTTTTCAGCTGACCTCCATCCTGCCCTTCTCTTTTGGTTCTTATGCTTTATTTCTCCTTTCTATCTCTTGTGAGAAGAGAAAGTGAAATTAAGAGCGCCAGAATGGTTGTCTTCTGTTGTGACATCTCTTGAAAAGAGCTGAAGTAATTGTTTCCCCTCTTAAGAAGGAAAGAAGACTGGAACATCCTGTATCCTTCTGTTCCAACACTCTGTAGGAACTGCCCCACCGTGCTTCAGTGATACCAGGAAGGTTATAGCCCTGCAAGCAAGAGCACATCTCTAGTTCTTCCTGTTTACTCCCTAGCTGTGTGCATCAGCATGGAGGCATTTCAGTGGGGTCCCAGTGAAGCTGACTTTGTGCTTGGAGTGGCCGAAATTCCCTGGTGTTCTTTCAGGTGTTCTCCTGCTGACCTGTCTACCTACTGCAGGCTCTGGGCATCTCACTGGTGTGAGTGGGATGGCATCTCATCCCACACCTTATCATTGGTAAACCTGATGATAGCACCCTCCCCAGTAATACCTAGTTTATGAAATAATTCACTTCAATTCGTTCTGGGGAGTGGTTAGAAACATAACTAATTTCGTGAAAGGGAAATATCGGTCAATGCATTTTTCATAATTCCTTGTATTATGTGTTCTCATGACGCAGGTGTGTTTAAACACAGTTAAGAAATAGGTTAAAATGCTCTCTAATGACTGTATGTATTTTCATATATACCTAACTTCTTAATAGTAGAGTACAATTTTTTCTGTAGTAATTCAGTTATTGAACTAAATATTGTGGCCCAGATTAGTTTGCTTTTTAGTGAAATTAGTGTAGTATAAAATGAAGAATTGAGAAATCATGCTACCATTTTCTTAATATCTCTGAAAGTAATTAATTTAAACTGAAATGAAACTGAATTAGCTAATATGCTTTAGTAGCTGCCTTGTGTATGCTAGCAAGTATATGCTACTCCATAATGATCTCAACAGCATCCCTGAAGCAGAATTCCTGATTCCTTTCCAATGTCAATCTCAGGTTTGTTGGTCTGATAGTCACATGTCTTACAACTCTGAAACTTTTGTCATGACTACATATTTGGCTTGTTTGTTCTGTTTGGTGATATCTGGTGTCTGTTGGAATGAGCATTGTGTGGAATTATAATGACCTTTCTGAGCACAGTTTCCTTCAGAAATTTTAAATAACCTAATACCTGAGATAATCCTTTCACCTAATAAATCCTTTGTCGAATTGAGAGGGACTTGACTGAGAGATTCAAAATTTGATGAGGCCAGGGTGAGATCACTGAAAGATAGCCCTGATGTGTATTTGCTTTATTTTGTAAATCAGACTTAAAATAACACCCTGATTTAACTAGTAAGATCGTACACACAGGTACATAAATACGTACATATAAACATACGTACATATATACGTACATATATAATATATGCATATAAAAAGAAGTAGATGGGATGTTCTTACATGTAGTAGATGGGTTGTAGCCTTCCACTAGTTTAGGAAAAGAAATATACTTAATGTGCATATAAAAATTCCTTTATGTACTGATTTGTGTACTGTTCCGAGTGAAAACATGTTTCCTACAAGATCTAGTGGATCCTTCTAAGGTACCCTGCAGCTGGACAGTGGCAAAAAAAATCAATTGAAGGCCACTGTTGCAGCTCTTTAGTTTTATCTAGGTTGCCCTAAAAATACTAAAATGGAATAAATAAACTCAGTACAGGCTATAGTTGTGTTCTGTTATATGTTTGGGCATGCCTGCCGTGCAGACAAATTCTAAATCTTCATTGCTGTAAGATACAGAGTAGTTTTAGTATGTCAGGGGAAAGAGCTATGGAAATGCTAGATACTGTTTATAAATGTATTGCAGTTGGAACAGGACATGTACTACATTTTGAACAAAGCCAAGGTTTATCCTTTAAATCCACATTTCAATACTCTATTTAATGCGACTGTTTCCCTCTGTGTGTCATTCAGTGGTGCTTATCAAAGTTGGCCCAGTCCTTGAGTCTGGTATTTTGAGTGAAAAATGCTTCATTTTGTTAATATTTTTTTTTGTTAAGAAGAAACTGGTGAATGTAGAACCTCACTTGTAGTTTGATGTTGTTACTGGATAGCTGGGTTGTTAGTGTGCACTAGAAATAAAACTCTTCAGTTTTGGTTGTGGGAAGCAAAATAGAATTCGTGCAACTTTTGGTGACTTATTTTCTCCTTTCATATAAAAACTATACATTTAACTGGTGTTAAATCTCGTGGCTCACTTCTGAAGAGATGTGGGGAATGGACCATTGCACAACCAACGTGCAAGCAGAAATAGACTTTGTGTCTAAGTTGTTAATGTGTTTTTTTTGTTCGGGTTTGTTTTCGGGTTTTGCAGTTTTTTGTTTGTGAAGACAGTTTAATTCAGCAGCATTATAAGAGTAAAAATTGGGATTCAGCACAGATCTGTTTTATTAAAATGAGATCATTTGGTGTATGATATTACTTCAGTCTGATAAAAGGTATAAAAATGTTATTGATGGTTAAATGGGCACATGGGTATTTCTGTGATGGATGCATTCCCTATCAGGGTTTTGACAATTTGACTGGTTTTTGCACTCTTTTACTTAATAGCATACAAATTAGGGCAAATTGCAGAATTTTGCTATCAAATAAATAATGTTATTTTGATAAGATAATGTTTAACATGTATCTTGTAAAATAAACTGTATTTGGAAATAATTTTCAAACACTGCTAAATTTGGTGTGCAGAATGAATAGATTTTGTTTCTTGTTTGGGAGTCTTGGAATAAACTGAAGCTGCATTTATTACATTATGAGATTTTTGGTTTCTTCTGTCAAAGGGGTACATGGGAAACTTGGAAGCAATTTTTCTTTGTAACACTGGCAAAGAGTTGTAGTCTGTCTCCATTATCAGTTTTTTGCAGTTTAGTTAGCCTATAGCTAATTTGAATGAGGTTGTTAATGTGTGGTTTCTCTGCTTCAAGTTTATTTTCTTTGTGAGTACGCACTGAAATATCTTTGCTGTTTCTAAAGGTGATTTACAAGCAATAAACTCAGTTTGTCCATGTTGAAAACAGTTTGTTTGGTTTTGGGTTTTTTTAAGAATAGTTATTAATTTTGAGAGCTGATACTAAGAGATGAAGAAAAATATAGTCTTTGGACTAAGTCAGCGTATGAGACCTTGGAATTTACATTGACTTATGCTGAACTGGAGATGATTTTAAAGGCTGTTTCAGTGTTCCAGTCAGAGAATTCTTGCAGAATTTCAAATCCAGACAGTGGCTGCACTCACGGTTTATAGTAATGCCAGAATGCTCCAATTACTTGCACCAATGGTGCTAATATTTACAGATAGTCTGTTGTTAGAGAAGAACCTCTTAATAAAAGGAAAAAAACCCTAAACATGTACTAAGTAAGGATAATGCACGTATGTAGAGTGTTTTATTAAGTGGGTTTTTTAAATTATATATTTTCAAATCATTGTCCTTTTAAAATGACAGGTATTTCAGGAGAACTGAGAGTTATGTCGCTTGATTTTAGGCTATAAAAGAATTTCAGTTTTCTTTCTACTTAAAATAATTATTCAAAATATTTAAGGAAATACAGAATTAGTAAGTGGTTAAATTGATCTGAGCTTAGTCCTGCTGATGTTGACATTTCCTGGTTTGTACCAGTAGAAGCTCAGCCCCTATGTTCTATTTAAATAAAATTCAGGAATCTATATTGCAGATTCTCCAATAAATCAATCATCATACAGATTTGCTTGTTTTCACTGGAGATTCTGCTCTTTCTTCTAGGACAAGAAGGATAAAGTCTCAAGGTTTGACACTATACGTCATTCCATAGCTGGAATTATAAGGTCTCCAAAATCCATGCTGGGATCATCATCAGTAAGTAGTACCTATACTGTAGTGTTGTGATATATTCTCTTATTTTTACCACTTAAATAAGATTTTTAGTGAAACATCGTGCATTTCCATCTAAATGGACAAAAATTACATTGAAGTGGTATTATATAAACACGGTTCTGATTGATCAGCATACAGGATAATATTATGGTATAATGGTATGTCAGAACAACTTGCTACACTTTAGGAGAATCACAATTTGTATGTTCTTTGCAGCTCCTAGAGTGGTGCTGTGTTGTTCAGAGTACTCTTCCCAATGAAGCTGATTTTCTTGAAATGCACTGTATTATAATAATCTGTAGTAGATAGCCATCTATGTTTTACCAATTGTTGCAATAATGACATTCCCCATATTTGTTATAAAAGCATTGATGTATAAGCATATTGTTACTATTGCTACTACTGCTGAACTATTTAAGTAACTGTTACAGATCTTGTTTAAATGCCCACTAAAAATGAATGGTGTTGAGTTTCTCTGAGTTATTGTTGGCCTTAGTTCAAGTCCTATAATTGTTGGACAAGCTACCTTGTTTCTTTCACTTTTGTATTTCCTCTTGCTCGTTTCATATGGAAGCTTGCAAGATTAGAATCCTTGAGTACCTACTTAGGGATGTGTCACATTTTACTTGAAAACCTTCCTGTTTTTTCTTGAAGTGGAAAATGTGATCATCCCAACCCTCCCAGCATAAAATCAAACCAAACCAAAAAGCAAAAAAACAAGCAAAGGAAAAAAAAAAGCCTTCAAAAAAGTTGGGCAGAGTTTTTAAAACTGTTTAAAAATGCCTTTTAATTGTGATCATGTCACCTGAAATATAAGCTCAAAATAACATTCTTGGGAAAACTTCAGAAGCAATGGGTCTTCTATTTTATGCTGCAGGATTGCATCCAAGGATGGATGCACAGCAAACCATATTTAAGGGCACAGCAAAGTTTATTTAAGCTAGACAGTATTCAGGATGAGTGGAAGAGATACCAATTACATATGTATAAATGTACATGTGTGTAGAGAGGTCAATTGTATACAGTGATGAAGGAATGGGAAAATAAATATGATAATGAGATAAAATTAGGGTAGAAAAGCTTTTCCTATAAAAAAGTGAAAGTTGCATAAGATTTGAAAAGTCACAGGAAAAAACCTTGCTAAAATATTAAAATATCCTTGGTGTTAAACAATATCTCCACATTATTGTGACCTTCATTTTATAAAACTTCGGATTGTTGTAAAAATGCAGCATTTCATCATAAAAACCCATTAAATGTGTGTAGCTGAGACATAGCATTCAACTCTATTTCTATGTATTATAAAAACTTATGGCTTCAAAATAAACCAAAAAACTTCCATAAACCACAAAACAACGCTACCTAAAATTGCTTCAAAGAAAAATCGGAAGAGAAATCTCAAGAGGAAGATCAAAATAAAACCTTTAGATTAAATTGGGGGAAGTCAATGTTGAAATTTCAATTGGCCTAAAGTGGTATTTCAAATGAGCTATGTGCCACATTCTGATTTTCATGCCGTGGAAGCTGGTATAAACCTGGCTGTAGATACATGGTAGATAGGATTGGCGAAACCTTGGAATATGTTTGGAAGAAGTAAGATTGGCATTGGTTCATTTGAGTCAGAAAACAAAATCTGAGTATCAAATGCAATCTTGATTCCCTGTTGCTTAAATGAAACCTAAATTACTTCAGGGTTAGAATATATAAACTAGCCAATTTCCAGTTTTGCTTTGTGTTTTGATTTAGTGATTTCTTGTGTGTTAGAAAAGCAGACCATACATATAAGGCTAAAATTTGCTTCACAAATTATCACTTAGCTATTAAATGTGGTCAGCTGTTTCCTGCTGACTGTTACATAACCATGCTTAATTGCTAGATATATAAACTGGTACTTCAAACTTATTATCCATCCACAAAGTATTCAAAGTGATTATTGAATGTGCATTATAAAGCAATATTAATATACATAAAAGAATTTGTTATTTTTTCAAATAGACCACTACAAAAAGGGATCTCAAAGCAGATTTGGAAAAGGACTGGTACTGATCCTTTCATGTAGTCTAGTTTAAAATGTCATGTTACCTACCTGTTTACAAATTATCTGTTTTCAGTATTTTAAGTTTTTAAAGTACTTTTAAGTATTTAATTTTTGAATATATTGAAACTTTAGAAATTGAGCAATATCTTGGTTTAAATATAGTCCTGTTTTAAAAACATGGTCCAGTATTTAATTGGTGGGGTTTTTGAATTGAATTTTGTTTGTGTAAATTAGAGAGGACTAATGTTTTGTATGTCATCTGAAAAAAGTCAGGGGGAAACCATGTCATTCCAAAAGCAGCCAGGAATTTTTGTGTGTTGGCACTGAAATGCTATATATGCTCTCAGAATGAGAAGCTAAGGGGTAATGCAGGAAAAAAGTGTACTTTGCAGAGGAAACAAGGCTAAGGATTCAGGTGTTTTTTCTTGGACAAAATCCAAGCCAGTTTCGTAATAGAAAGAGATGTAAGTTTAATCAAATGAGGGGAGGACACACAACAGTGGGAGTCACTTTCACGTACCGGTAATGAAATGCTGCGAATAATCTGAATGAAGAGTCTGAACTGATTGCATCATGAATGCAAGCTTCTGCCCTTCTGCATTATTTTTTTTTGGTACGAGGCATTTGAGCTTGACACAAACATCTGCTCTTGCTTATAGGATAATTTTTTTATTGTTTATAGGATAATAGGTGGAATTAATGCTTGTTTCAGATTGTATCTTATTAGCATGTGGGAATGAGCCAGGTATGCAGTGACAGAATATTCCATAGGGTATTGTCTCAAATTATCAACCTAAATTTATTGCTTTACATTCTCATTTGTGTGTGTGCTACTCTTTTACACTGTGAGAGAAAAAATACCTTGAGATAATGTTTTATTTGCCCAAAGATGGAAAATTAGAAAGTACAGAACATTTGCATCCAGAATACATGTGAAAATACAATTATTACTTTAATAAAATACCATCCCCATTATTATTTTTATTTAATTGGCAGCGTAAGTGCAGGAATAACATACAATTTTTTTTTTGAGTTAGAAATAACACACTGCTGTTTGCTCAGTTTTTCTTTTGAAATAAGCGCAGCAGCTGGGGACTGCTTCTTTTTACTATGGGAGAAGAATATCTGTTCCAATGGATTGTTAAACAGGGAGAGAGAAAAGGGCTCAATATAAGTAAAGAGGACAGTACTAGGTCCACGAGGAGCATGATGAAGTATATGAGGCCATCTCCTCGTAGAAGAAAAAGTATGGTTAAGTATGTGTACCCCATCCAAAAATCCATGAGTGAAATACGACGATAAATGGAAATCTTGAGGGAAAAAGAACAGGCCAAAAAAAAAAAGGTGGGGGACGGAGGGAGGGAGGGAGACTAGAAGTTTTCAGTCTGAGTTCCTTTTCTTCTGCATGATTTGGTTAATTGTTTATTTTTACCTTCCAGCCAAATTAACAACATAAATCCTAGAAGTAATATTCCTTCCTTTAGGCTGTTGCATCACTGAATGCTTCTGTAACTGTACATACAAATGAACAAAAGATCTCATCCCCCAAGTGAGATTGTAAAGCATTAAGGGCTAGAATATAAACTTGTCATATTAACTTGCTGGCTGATATTTAAGTGGAGCTTAAAGAAAAAGGTGGGAATTTAATATTGTGCAAGTAGCTTTTCTTCCCACCTGTTTTCAACAAAGACCAACTTATCATTTTTTTCGAACTATAAAATGCAGTAGAAATATTAGTACTAATAGTGGTAAACTGAGTTGAAATCAATATTAAAGTGTTTATATATCTTGCATTTGTACTGTTTTTTCTGGGCTTTCAGACATGTTTCATTCTATAGCCAGTCAGGGTGAATATTGTGTCATAGAGAAAATATGTTGGAATCAGAAAACTTACTCATAAAAATAATGCAATTTCTTTAACACTCAAGACAAGAATAATTGCTGCTTACTTCATCAGAAAACCCACCTTGATATGAGAAAAAGTAGAGGTAAGGTAAAGTGAAGGACAGTCAACAGAAAAAACTTTGTGAAATTTTCATTGTGTCATTCCAAAGTAATAAATAATAGTCCAATCAAATTTAAAAGAGAGGGAAGATTGATGATAGAGTTATAGACAACACTGTAGTTATCTGTGTCTCAAATGCTCTGTTTTCCTTCCATAAGTTCTTTCTCTGTCATAAAGGCACTTAAGATGTTTTGTTTTGGGATGTGATCCTGATTGCCTGAACAGTGCCTCATCCTGCACCCAGTTTGTACCTAAGCAGGTGTTACTGTCTGCTGGCTTCCTTTTTAAGCTGTAAAATAAATTGCACGTCAGGGATTTTTTTAACCTTTCTCTTGTGAAGGCCATGAAGTAGATCAGTGACCCTGAACTGTCCTCTTCTCCTTACAAACATTCCCTCTCAAGTAAAAATCTGCTTCTGTGTTATAGGGTTTGCTGCTCTGAACATACCAGAGGTCTAGGTTTTCTTTCAAGTGAAGCTCAGCATCTCTGAACAATAAATATTGGAGTAAACACATTGTCTAACAATTTGAAAGCTTTTTTCTTTCGTGACGAGTTAGTGAAAGAAAATGACATAATGTCATTTAACAGTGGCAGACAGCTTTCACCTGAGATGTATTTAACTGTAGATGAAATTGAAAGATATGACTACCTTCTTGCCCAGTCAATATCTCTGATTTTTAGCAGTTCACTGTGCTGATAAGCACATAACCTTGGCATTTGCCCCTAAAAACTCTGTGCAATTAGTGTTCGAGCTGTAGTTATTTCTTGCACAGTCCTTCCCATCTCTGACTCTGTAACAGGGCACTCTCACTCTTCCTAGTGGTGAGTCTGTTAAGTATAGAGCTGGTTTCAAATCTCAGGTCTGAAATTCTCCTTGGTGAGAATTTCATCCATGATGACCTTCTCTGTGTGTCTGCTGATGTCTGAGAACACAAGGCTCTATCAGATTCTTAAATAAATATGTTCTCCAGTTTTCCATCAAGATCCTGGACTCTGACGTATAACTTAGAAAGACAGCCAGGAGCCCACAGAGACATTTTTAATAGCAAAAATTTTATGCAAGTGCTAAAGAATTGCAGATATTTGGAAACAAGGGTTTCTTAGTAGCTTCTGTTTCTTGGGTCTGCTCATTTCCCCTCAGAGAGTGTGAGGCCATTCCTAGTGTTTTTTGGACTAGGTGGGGCATTGTAATCTAAGTATCTTCTGAGTAGGACCTTAAATGTGCAGATGGCATCCAACCTGGGTTTTCATCAGGGCAGAGCAATAGGAGAGGTTAATTCAGAACGGTGTGCTTTGTTTGTATCTGTTTGATTGTCCTTCACTGAGGTGTAGCTCTCCATGCTATTTACCTGGATGCAGTTCAGGAGGCTGGGAAACATTCACAGATCTGTTCAATTCACAATAAAGTGTGTGCTGGGTTATGTTGTTCAGAGTTTTACCACTCTGGCTGTGAGAATTTCTTTGAGTTCTGGCAATGGTTTTGAATGACCCGCAGCTTAAATAACGGCTTGCCTTCCTATCCATAACAAATAAATCTGAGACGGTGATTGACAAAGTATGAAGTTTTCTTTAGTGTTTTCTTAAATAGTGTAGGCATGTTAAAATTAATTTGTGAAATCATAGGTTAAAATTCATTAACTGCCACTTGCAGCTATTAGCTTCCATATGCAGCAAATTCCATGCAGTGAAAATAATTACTTACAATCTTTGTGTCTTCAGAAACCCTCATCATAGAGTTCATAAGGACAGTACACCCAGGAGTGTATTCTGCACTACAGGGTAAATTCTAGGGAAAATGTCTCATAATTATTAATTGATTTGGATGCAATTGATAAATTCTGCATAAACAGTTTATCCAATTCAAATGCTTTGGATAAGCCAATTTAATATGGTTTTGTGTTTGAGAACTTTCTGTCTGGATAGAGAAATGATTAATTTTCAGTTGTTGTTAATAATGTGTCAGAATGTGTGGGAAAGAGTTGGTCTGTATGGCTTATGAAAAGAGCAAGCCAGATAAAAAAAATTACATTTTTTTATGGATGATTCCATAAACTTCTGCTTTTGAGGTATTAATTTTTGAAGTAAAGAAAGTGAGAAAAGAAAGTGATCAGTATGTCTTTGTGCAAATGTAAGAGCCTTGATTTTGCTGGTTAATAGAAATACATTATTTAGGTACATAGAAAAGAAATTATTGTTTGTGATACTTTTCAAGTACAAGTAAACTCTAAAAATGTACTGTTATAGTAACATTTTTCTTCACTATTTTTCCCAAGTTCTTTGATGTAATCTCAACCACTGAGAAGCCGTTGGCTGAGCAAGACTGGTATCATGGTGCAATTCCAAGAATAGAAGCCCAGGAGCTGTTAAAACAGCAAGGAGACTTCTTGGTGCGAGAGAGCCACGGGAAACCTGGTGAATATGTCCTTTCTGTGTTTTCAGATGGACAACGGAGACACTTTATCATACAATATGCTGATGTACGTCTCTGATATAGTACTGAATATTCAATTTAGGATCTACATAGTTTACTGTAGCAAATGGATTTAGCCTTTATGTGAAAGCATGAAAGCTGTTGGAAGTATTTCCATCAGCACTGGAATCAGGGGAAAAGTTCATTTTGGGAAAGAAATGAAGTATCAGATTTTTCAGTATCTCTTATCTTGTATTGAATAGCCAAGGCATTTCTGTAAATGTTTTGAAATCTAGAACTTGTTGCTCTTTATTTATGCATGTATGTTTGGTTATTTTAAACTCACTTTCATAGTTGGTGCTAATTAGGCCACTTTTAATTCAGACTGTAGAGATCCCATTGAATCTTCCTGAAAAATGGAAACAGGCATGGAGAAGAAAATAATCTGTTTGGTTTTTATGCATATGGGAATTGGAGTCCCTGTTGCACTTGAGATGCTTATGTTCTTTTTAAACCTATGGTTATTGTTTTGTTAATTATAACACAAACATTTCTGGATATTGCACAATGAATATACTTCTAAGGACCAGAACTGAACCCCTTGTTGCTCTGAGGAAAAATTGATAACTATTAATTATTATATGCCTTTATCCAGTGTATTTATTTTTCTTCTTCTTAATGCACTGCTTGGTTTTTTAGAATGTATTTTAATGTGTTTTTGTTTTTACCATGCAGAATTTTAAATTTATTCAAAACATGACAGTTCCCGTAATATTACTAGAAATTTTTCTCAATGTACGAAATTGCAGCAAATCATTCTCAGTTTTGATTCCGTAGTGCTGTCTCTTCAGTCTCTTGTAATAAAGTTTCTCACATACAGAAAAATTTTCAAATTTAATCGCATAATGATATTTACACTGAGGAAATTTAGTTGTCTGAATCCCCAGATGATGCAGCATGCCTGGGGTAACTTGATGTTGTGTACCTGGTTTATTTCCTTTCAATGAGAGGCAGTGATATTTTTCAAACTTCACAGAGGTTGGAATGCTTCTCTATGATTAATGATTATAGACACTCGTCATGCTGGAGAGTGTTCATTAGTTCTCAACTAGAATTTTCCTTGCAGAAGTGAACACACGGTCTGTGTTTCTTTTATTTTATTTTGATTTTATGACCTTAAAGTATTTTGATGTGTCAGAGTGCTGAATGAGAAAGTAACAGCTGTTAGATTACCTATACCTAGAGTCTTACAAGATACATGGTGCTCCCTGATCTGACCCAGCAGAAATAAATGCACATTATATCCATGGTGCGACTGAAATAATTTTGTGCAAATCATTGTATGTGGCAAGTAGATCTTCAAAATAGATAGACTGGGCTTTCAACTCCAATTTTGAGGCTTACCTGTAAGCCAACTCTTCTTTTATATTGTGGGGGTTTTTCTGCCAAAGCAAAATGAAACAAAACAAAACAAGCTCTCTTTATCTCCACAATTTTGTACTTTCTCTTTTTATTTGAAATGTAAGACTGATACTGTTTAATGTTGCATAGCGTGGACTCTGACAATACCATCAGGTCAAGATATTTATCTGCTTGTACATTTAGTAATAGAGCATTATGTTCATCTGCTCTTGGGATTAATTAGTGGTAGATTTTTTTGTCAATCATGGAAGATAAAACCTTTTTTTCTTAAAGATATTCAGTAGTTCTTATGCACTGCTATGGGGTCAATTTTCTGAGAATGAGAAAAACGTTATTAAGCTTTAGAAAGGAGGTGTTGGGGGTGTTAGTGTCATATAGTGAGGGACATATTCATGAACATTTTTGTAGGGAAGTTTGAGGCGAATTTTATACAAGGATTTGTTTTTTGTTTGTTTGTTTATATGGTGTGAACAATGTGGAGTTGGATCTCTCACAGGTCTCTGTATTTTCTTCTGAATCAAATACTGAAGACCAGAGTAGGACATTTGTTTTAACACCGGTCCCTTAGTTGTATAAGTGTTCTGTCTCTGGTTTTGCCATTATTTTAAAGGCTAATCTTGATACATTAATAATTTTATGTGTGATAGATTAATTCATCATTCAGCTTTAAGCATCAAAATTCACTGCTGCCACTCAGGGCTACCATTGTTTTCACTTTGGCTTATTTGAGGCTGTGCCATTTAAAAAAAATTTTTTTTAGTGATCTTAGTAAGGTTGAGGATTGGGTGCAAATGCACAGAATCAAAGGACACTGCCTGCCCTGAAGGTTTTCCATAAACAGCAGCAGATGGGCGCATGGCTGGATCTGAGATGAGGCAGGAATAGGTGGCTGTGCTAAGGAGACTCTTAGGACATGAGGTTTTCTGGGTCATCAGCACAGAAGTATGAAGTAGCTTATTTGAAAGGAACGGCAACTAGTGTTAGTGGTCAATCAAAGCTGAGTCACTATTTAATGAGCAACGAAGCATTCAGATGGTGAAAACATTTTCATGATCGAGATCTGTGAATGTTAAAAACAGCTGACATGACCCAGCTGTCTTTACTAATAGCAGTGACACGTTTCAGGAAGTTAATGCTTTAACCCCTAAGGAGCACAATAACCCTACCATGCTCTGTGCAAGGAATTCAGCCCTGGGGGCTAGGAGGGATGCATGCCAGTGGTAGAGGTGTTCATTGCCAGTTGTGTAAATGAAGTTGAATCACCATCTGTGCTCTGAGTTTTTTGAATTGCAATACTTGTTCATTGTTGCCCTTGTCAGGCTGGCTTATGACAGCTGCTGCCTTGTGGGAAAAGCTCTCTCACTGTTGATGCTGAGTCTTGTGAAAGCAGGAGACTTTATCATGTTTCATGATCAGCTGCAGGGTCTTGCCAAACTTCTCTTTGAATCCTGTGCATGACCTGCCTTTGTCTCTAGCTCCTTTAGACTCCCGTGGTAAATATTCTTTATTAAAGAGCAGTAATGCATCCTATAATCTGTGCCAGGGATTTACTAATTTTATGAGACATAATAAATGAAGGAAGATCAGATTAAGAAAGTATTGCTTATCTCCTGTGTATTTTATTGTCAGAGTTTTTTGTTTGCTTTCTGCAATTTTTAGAAATAATTCAGAAGTTGGTGTTGTTTTGCCTGGTTTAGAATATTTTTATTTCACTCAGTAATAGTTTAAAATTTAACTGGCCTATCTATTTAAATTAAGAGTTTAAGTAGTTATTTTATCATATTGCATTAAATGACTGATGCAGTAATTTTGCATTTATTAATTTATCATTTTACTATCTATCATTATGGTTAAGTCAGTATAGATGTTATTCACTGGGTCAGAAATGGAATCTAAACTCTGTAAAAGTGTACATTTTTTTCTGTTTTGTTACTAGTGAGGAAAGTTTGCATTTTTGTGGTTTCTTGTTCAAACTATTGGTTGTAGAGAAGTAACTTCTTCCTTTTGCCTTCATACAGAATCAATATCGTTTTGAAGGAACTGGGTTTCCAACTATTCCTCAGCTCATAGAACATCATTACACAACAAAGCAAGTTATTACAAAGAAGTCAGGTGTTGTTCTGCTGAATCCTGTTGTTAAGGTAATGCTTACATTCCAGAACCTTTACTTAACTGACAGTAATTTTGGGAGGTTTCTGTTATTATTCAAAATAAGATACTATGGAACTTCTCAGAAGATTTTAAATTTTTGTTCATTTTGTGACTCTGTTCCTGACCTCTTGCAAACTTCTCACCTGTGTGCAGTACAGTCACTTAAAACATCTCTCCATACTGATTCTTACAATGAATTTTTGCTATTTTGAAAGAATGGTATTTGACTTCTTACCAGGTATCCTCTTATTTTTCTTTTTGGTTTCGCATTTGGATTTTCCTACTAAGTAATTCAAAATAGTAGTTCATTGCCCTTCCTTCCATAAAATAAAAAATTTCTGTTATATGATGGAGAAGATCTCATGAAATTTGGAAGACTTGTGAGAATGCTATTTTGTCTCTGTTTTATATCACAAAAATAAGAGGCAAAGAAAAAATACTCCAGCATCAATGAAAATTTAAAATAAAAATACCGTTTTTAATCAGGAGGCTATTGCAGAAAGCTATTCCGTCTTTCAGGATGGAAACAAAAAGGGATAAGTATTAAACTATATCAATGTTTTAGGAATCTCCTTGACTGCTTCCAGCAGTTTTGCAATTAGTATCTTATCTTGTTGGTATTTTGTTCATAAGCAAACTCCACTTATATATTTGCATCTTAACTATGGATATGCCTTTTGTTCTTGATACATGTATTATTTTAAGACTGGTTTCAAACCTGTGGTCAACAAAATTTTAGGAAGTATGACAATTTATATTTCAGCTTTAGTTACCTACTCCAGGGTCCTAGTTCTTTTCTGCTGATAATCCTAAGAAAGGATGTTCTTTTTCTCAGAATTGCACTTATCTGCACTTAACTATTTTATATAATTCTAAAATTTTAAGAATCAGACATGGTAAGTACACATTTTATATTAATATCTTGCTGAATACCAGACTGATGCTTCACTGAACATGAGTTAGTGCTTACATTCATTGTAGAACACGTGAGACAGCATAAGACAGTTTTTGATATGTAATTCTTTTTGATATAACTGGTTTAAGCTACAAATAAAAGGTAGTCAAGCTCAAAATGAAATATTTTATATCTGTTTGCATATTTCTCTTTCTCTTTAATTCCATGTTTATTTTAAACATTTAATGCTTTTTCTGCTTCCTGACTGTATATACTGTGAGAGCAGCCCTGTTTTACCAAGTGTTGACCTATGGTATAGCATGTTACTACGTAATCTCAGTTATTGTCTCTTAAACTGGAGCACACCGTATGTAAAACATCTATTCATTCTCTGTTTTTTACTTTGAAGACAGAGGAATTTCACATTCCTGACATTTTTGTTTCATCTTGCTCTTACTTTTTTATAGAGTTAAGTTCTAATTTATCCATAGTCTTGTGTAACTGTAGCCAAATAATTTTTCTAGTACCCATATTATGGAAGAAACCTATTCCCAAATGGCTTTCCTGGTCATTTGAAGTACCTTTAGATAGTCTAAATCCCTTGATGATCTGTCTGTGGTGGATCTTTCTAGAACTTGAATCCATACCATTAGGAATGCGTTCAGGTGCATCATAACTGCCTTGCAAAGTGATAGAGGACAATTTTCAAGACAGACTTTTTAGCTTCCCTGCTGTCACAGAGTATAAAGCCAGGCTTTTTGTTTTTCTTCTTTTCAGGGGAAAATGAAGTGGGTCCACTCCTCTCTGGACTTGTTGACTTCAGTTAGTCTTAGTATCAATTAAACTTAGTATTAACTAAAAATTAGTGGAAATATTAGTATTTCCTCTATGGCTGTTCTAGTTGGTAGTTGATCTGAGCTGCAGTGCAAAACTACTTCAGCTGCTCAGGTTTCCCCAAAATTAGGCAAGTAATCGGCATCTATTAATAAAATCCACAGGCTGCAGCTGTGTTTTCACGTGACTTACCTTGTCCTGGTATGCATCAGTCTTAATATTCAAGGGTATTTCCTTTAGAGTTAATAAACCTTTCAACTTTCATTCTGATATATTACGTAAAGTAATGGAAAGGGCGACTGTTAGAACTAAGAAGAATACTGAATGACAGGAAACTGATTGTATAGGTTTTATATATATATATATATATACTACATAGATTGCAGGTAGGCTTTCAAGAATTTATGAAATAGGATGTCAGTTTCTATAGCTGCTAATACATGGTGTAAACTAAAAACAATGTATAGTATACTTAGTGCTTCATGACCAGCAGTTTGAGCCAAATAAGGCAGTGTTGAAAAGGGTGTTAGCTACGAGATTTGAATTTCTTTAGAGCAGCTGTTCTCAAAAATATTTAAATTGTTTTGGTTTGAGCTGTGATTTTGTGGTTGTTTTAGTTCTCCCATCTGATAAAATCTATTTGCTGTATTCTGAAGAAATACTTCAGAATGTAGAAAAAAAGTGTTTTGAGCTTTCCTTTTTAATTTGCTTGGAGCTCTGGCGTTCGTATGGGAAAGTGGAGAGATTTTAAGTCATTTTCAGAAGTAACATATGCACTCTGACACCTAGTGTTGGGGGTAATTTATGCATCATGGGAAAGTGGAGAGATTTTAAGTCATTTTCAGAAGTAACATATGCACTCTGACACCTAGTGTTGGGGCTAATTTATGCATCATGTGCTATTACCAAGATGTCTTTAATCATTTCTTTAAAATTCATTTGACATCTGCAAAGACTGTTTTTGCTTTGTTCGCATTATAGCTGCAGAGCAATCTTTGTCATTTCGTGCAATCTTTAATCTTTTTATGCAAATTGCTGTCCCTGTAATAACGTATTTAGAACTTGAAAGTTAAATACGACAAACTTCACAGCAAAAGAGAAGTTTAGGTTTTTAGTTTGTTTTTGCTTTCCTTCCTTCCCGCAGTCATTCATCCTCCTTTACCGTATTAGTAAAATTAGTGTTCACCTTCTGTGACGTTGCCCTTGAAAGGAACAGGCTTAATTGTGTCACAAAAGGCCTGTCCCATGTCCCATTTCATGTAGACCGAATCTGCCTGCTTGGAATTTTAATGATTTTGTAATAATAGAATTGAAATAAGAAAAACTGAGGGCATTAAAAAGATATCTGCAAGTAACTTCTTTAATGGAAAAAATGTCTCATATTTATTTATAATCTTCTAGAAAAAATGCAGATTATGTTCTTCAGGTTATTATTGGTGGACTGACTGGTACGTAAAGCCCCTGAGTAACCTCAGAGCACACCCAAGGACTTTATTGGTAAAAAGGCTACTTTAACCATATTGGATGTATTTTAACTTTTTAACATCTTTCATCTCCTGTTTTGGACGTTTTTAGATGTTGTGAAATTCCTTTTTTTTTTTAATATTTAAGAAATCTGCATTAAGTTGTGAATGTGCTTCAGTTTGACTACTAGAAAAGAGAATCATCAAAAAAATAAGGAATACTATTTTTATTTAAACGTACCTGAATTAAAGTTTTCACTTGGATCAGAAGTACACCTTTGAAGTGAGTCTGCTCATGGGGGGGAGTTCAGTTTTCAGAACCAGGAAAGATCTAGCCTGAAACAATGCTTTTCCACTAAATAAATGTTTCAGATTCTGACCACCAATTGATTTACTCTGGAGATCTGCTACTATTTCACTAGTGCTAATGTAGTCCTGGTGTTTGGATGCTCTGCAGTTAATTCAAATTCTGAACTTACGAAAAAGAATTAACTGCTGCATTGTCAGATTAGTTAGGCCGTGTGTTCATTACTAATAACTTCCATTTAGACACCCTGGATCTATTTTTATGTGACAAAGAAGCCTGTGATATGGCCTTATATGTTTTGTGTACATGGGAAAATGACAGATCAGAAATGTTGAGATGAAAGAAAAGTGTTGAACCAAAAAAATAGGTATTTCTCAGTAGTGTTTCTAACGCTGATAAGTTTGCAAATGACGTGAGAATTCTCTGCAGATCTGATGCTGTCTTGTTAGGTATGAATATTTTGATGAGTTAGGCATGGAAAGAAATTATAAAGAAATAAATTTTTAAGTTAGGAAGATTGTTTTCGTGAAAATCCATTCAAAAAATCTGACACGACCCTGATTTTTTGTTGGTGGAGGTTTTTGGGGCTTTATTTTGGCAAAGCAAACTGAAGCTCACTGTTGCAGACAACATGTGCTCAGAGTACAGGTGGTGCATGTCTCTCAGGCCAGCAGAGCGCACCTAGAGGAATTTAAGGAGGCTGCTGAACAGCCTCAGTTTCAGGCAAGCATCAGACCCTGCTGGGAGATAGTGGATGGAAACAAGGATACTTAAAAAGGAGACTTCCAAGTTTATCACAAAGTAATGCTGTCACACAATTATAGATGCTCATCTCGTGGCTGCAGAGAATTAAGATGCTGCAGAGGGAAGAAGTGGCAGTAATGGTGCTGCCTTTGGGGAAGATCATCTTGCATCTGTTTGACCTGAGGACAACTCTTGAGGAGCAGAAATCTGAAAGGCAGAAGCAGCCTGTAGCAGGGAGTGATTCAGTTACTGCAGCTCTGCCTTGGCTAGATTTGTATCTCCAAAGCGGATTCCTGTGGCACCCTGAATTACCTGCATGCTACCCACCCTCTTGGCCAGGCATTCTGTAGGATGACCATCTGGTGGTCGTGGTCCCTGGGTGTTGATTTTTGGCCCAAAGCTGTAATTCTCATGGGTGTAATTAAAGTCTAGTACATGCATTTTTAAAAGTCAAAATGTATCTTCAGTTCTCTTTAAGGAAATTGAATTCACAATGAGAAGTGAGTGTTTATAATATGTAGAAGAGGTACTTACAGAAAATGAATGTATTTATTGAATATGCATGAAATGAATCAATAGCCTGCAGCTATTGACGTTTGTTAGCAGAGTTCAGTATCTTAATATTAGAGGTGCATTTCAGTTACATTCTTATTTTTTCAGAATTTGGAGAAGTGTAACAGGATTTGCTTCTAACATTTTCTGGCTGAGATTATTGCAATACTTCTGTCAGGTAACAAAAGGAATGCATCATCCTTAATGGTGGCCTGTACTTGTCAAGGCATGTCATCCTGGTGAGAAAAGAGAAAAAAGAGAGTAATTTGCTCTTTGTGCTAACAACATACTAAACCAAATTTATTTATAATTTCAACTATATTGACTGCTTTCAAAATCGAAAGGATTTATTTTGTAAAAAAATCTCATTAAAATGCATTGTAATAATGGAGGGAGATAAGGCTACCTGAACAATAAGTAACAAGGATTGTTTTATATTCAGTGATCAAAAGTTTTCTCTAGGCTTTTTTTCCTAGAAGTCATGGCATTAAACATCAGCTTTATCGAATGTTTCTGGTTCAGTCATGGCTTTCTGGTATTTCTTTCCATGATCAGGTTTAGATAAAAATTGAGGGATAACACTCCTAAAGGGTGTAAGCATTATGCTTAAACCTATTAAAAAAGAAGTATTTTATCAAGTATATGAATTTCATTTTAGCAAACACAATGTAATTTTTGACCAATCTCGTAAATAAAAATCTCTGTCCTAGAAATTTTAGATGGGAACCTTGGCAACATGTGCATTCCTAGTTTCTGTACTACTTTCATATAAAAAAATTATAGAATGGTGTATAGCTGTGTGAAGTGCAAATTGAACAAAATGAGTTATCTCAAACACAACAACACTGAAACAGTAGGAAATAGAAAAAATAACTAAAATTTATGAAGCAAGAGATGGAAGCAAACCGTTCATTCTTACAAAAAAATAAGAAAAGGTATGTTGTTAGGAGAGGGTAAAAATTACTAAATTAAAGATTTCAGAGGAAGTTTTTTGATAACTGGTAACTAGGAGAATAAACTACTTCAATTAAAGCATCCTTCATCGAAGATTATGTAGATTTACTAGATTCTGTTGCCGACACTTGTGAACAAATTGAATGTGAAAATCAAAAGGTTGACTCTATTCTGTAATATTCTGTGTTTAAGTTGTGCCGTATGGAGCACTTGTAAAATCTGGGGCTTTGCACTTTGTCATCAGAAGTTTTATTGTCAGATGTTAATACAGCACAACAAAAAAATTGTTTGAGAATTGTGTATGATTGCAACAGCTTTTCTCCTGAACTAACATCCTGGGATTTTTTATGGATTCTGACTTCTTCGCCGTATTTGGAATTCAAACATTGCTTAATAATTATTTTATATAAGATTGAGAGTTGCAAACTTCTTGTAGTCCTCTAATTATATTCTTCTTCCTGATTTTGCTAGTGCAGTCAGGATGACTTTAATGCAAATAATGTTTTGAATTTTCAGTATTTTCATAGGATGTGGCTGACAAGCACATAACCTTCCTTGAACGTGGGCTCTCACGGGTCAAAAACCACAGTGTAGATTGAGAATAGGAATGAGTGTCTGTGCTCTTAAATTCCTTTGTAGAGCTACAGTTATGCACAGTGAGGTATTGTGAAGTAGCTTGTGGTTGCTTAAGGATTTTAGCCTCCACCAATTTCAGTGGACCAAAATGTTAAAAAGGAGTGAAATGACATTTCACCTGTGGAGAAGTGAAGGATGCACACAAAAGGAGCTACAGGGTAAGAAGGGTCTGTTTTTTTAAATCAGGTCTGTGCATCTGGTGTATGTTGTAGTGTCTGAATTCTCAAGAAGATCTGTTTATTTAAATGTTGATTAAGGAGGAATTCAGGGGTGAGATTAGATAGGGCTTTGGGACTCCTTATTTGCAAGGTAAATAGTGTTTTTATCCTACTGTTGAGGCTAGCATGATTTCATCATCAGTTCACAATGAAGTAAATGCTATTACCAGTTCTGTCTTTTCTGTCACTTGGATTTCTTCTTAATAGAGTTGCCACTGATGTACACGGTGTATCCACTGTGATTGCTAAAATCAAGATCAGCCCCAGAGGCTGATGATCAGTAGTACAAAGTCTAATTGGAGGGCAGTAACTGCTGGTGTACCCCCGGGTCCAATCCTTCCTTCATCCACTGTTTCATTACCAAGCTCGGTGATGGGGCATGAGCAATTTCACTGATGAGACCAAATTGTGATGAGGGGCTGACACACCAGAGGGTTGTGCTGCCGTGCAGAGGGACCTGGAAAGGCTGGAGAAAGGGGCTGACCTCATGGAGATCAAAAGGGGAAGAGCGAAGTCCTGCAACTGGGGAAGCACAAGCCCAGGCCACCACCACATAGATGTTTTTCCCTTACCTCTTGTGTTCATATTAGGGATTGAAACTATGAACAGTAAATTTGTTTGCTCAATTGGAGGCCAGTTTATTCAAAAAGAGTTTTGACACACTGAGGAGGACACTGCATCATTAATTCTCAGAGTTTTGAGTTTTGGAAAGAGATGCAAAGGATACGGTATGATGCAACTCTTGTGGTTCAATCCCAGCTGGCAACTAAGCCCAAGACAGCTGAGCATTGACTTCCCCCACGGTGGGGCAGGGGAGAGAATCAGAGGGGTAAAAACTGCGGAAGTCATTGAGATATAGACAGTGTAATAGGTTAAAAAAAAAAAGCTGTGCACACAAGCAAAGCAAAACAAGGAATGAATTCGCTGCTTCCTGTGGTTGATCTGGTGTTCATCCATCTCCTGGAAAGCACGGGTACATTGCATGTAATGGTGACTTGGGAAGAAAAATGCCTTCACCCTGAAGATCTTCCCCTTCCTTCTTTTTCCCCAGGTTTATATGCTAAGCATGGTGCCGTATGGTGTGGGATATTCCTTTGGTCATTTTGGGGTCAGTTGTCCTGGCTGTGTCCCCTCCCAACTAACTCCTTTTACAGCTGCTAGAATAGGGGGGGAATTCTTCAAAACATTCATGTTCACTGTTTAATGTTTCATGTTTAGTTTTAGGGAAGACTGTGCACACATGCATGCCATAAAGATTGCTTTATGTGTTAATCATCTTTGTCAAGAGGCTAATTTAACATGTAAAACCAAAATATAACCCTATACTAGCTACTGTGAACAAAATTACCCAAGCCAAAACCAGCATAGCAACAAAGAGTAGATTGGTACAGAACACAGAGGAAAATTTTGTCAAGCCAAAGTCACTAATACAGGAGAAAAAATATTGCTGAATACAGCATTCAGAAGATTACACAAGTAATAATAGAATCTGCTAATATTTAGCAGAGCCATTTGGTGTGTGTACTGCTTCCCTTTGTGTGTCCTTCGTTGATTGGCTTTTTTTCTGCTACTAAGAGATTTTCCAGTGCTTTTTGCTATTTTGAATAATGAGTTAGTGGTATGTGAGAAACCAGAAATATCTTGTTGAGGAACTGTGTGCATCTGATGTAAAAAACCTGGTGCAGCATGTTTCTTTTAAACTGTTGGCATCTACGTAATGTTGTATGACTTCTGATTCAAAGCCAACATCTGTCTTGCTTGGAATGCAAGCAGAGCTCACTGGTACACTGAAATCTCATAAACTAAGGCTGCAGTTTCCTTTCTGTGTGGCTTTGCCTTTTTCCTGCTCTTTCACGGTCACAAATTAGCTAATACAGCAGAGTATTTGAAATTGTGACAGGTTATTTCTGTTCCATTTCAGTGGTTTTAGCATGTTATCTGAAGATGATGACAGCCAGTGCAAAATGAGCAGGTGTGGCTAGGAAAGGGTAGGATGAAGGATCTTGGGATTTTGCTTCGAGCAAAATAGTAATTTGGTGGAAGCTCTGTTGTGGAACTGCGGCACTTTGAAAGGCATTGCATGCTGACCACTGTAACTTAGACATTATTTTTTAAAGATGAATTAAGTGTTTCTCTTCCTGGGCTGAAGAAATCATCTGACTGGAAACAACTGGATGTTTTTGAAATTAAGTTGGGATAGAACTAAGCATGTGGTTAAGGATATTGCATAATTCAAGGAGACTCTCTTGCACATTTTTGCAAACACCTGTAGTTCCCCCAACCTCATCTGACATACCTTTTTAAGTGTGGGTGGAAGTAAAAATGTGTTTGCACCTACGTGAAAATATTTTAGCCTATTTTAATCATTTGAGTGTTTGGGGTGGGGTGTTGTGATGTGTAATATCACTCTGGGGAGCTGAATTTACTATATTAAGTAGAGAGAAATACAATGTGCTTTAATGTGTTTGGAGTGTAACGGTTTTGACATAAACTTGGCTTTCTTTTTCCTGTGCTTAAGGATTTCACATTCTATGTCTTTTTCTTTCTCAGTTGTTATTTTCCTTCTCTATTTTTCTTTATTTCCTGTCTTTTTCCTGAAATAGCCCCAGCATCATTTTAGCCCTTTCATAAATAACAAAATACAAGCTTAGGGAAGTAGTGCACATCCTTAAAAAAACCTGAGGAAAACTGGTATTGTTTGTTGAATTATTCAGTCATTTTGTCTACTGGTCTTCAAAAAAGAATGGTCAAAGAACAGCTGTTCAGGCAATCTGAGGTCACTTCTGCAGTTTATACATTCCATGGTAGCTTATCCAAATCTCATTTCTACCCTCTTGTTCTATGGACACTTAGAATCTGGTTTAGCAGAAAGGTTGAACTTCACAGAATTTTTTTTACATAACATTAAGAAGTCAGATAAAATAGTCCTTTTTCCAAGGAGCTAAACCTGTCTGTGCTATTATTCTGTTTTACAGCTCACATTGAGTTTCATCAGTGTGGCTTAATACAGTGCTGTTAATAATGCAAAGCAGCTTCCATAACAATTTTTACAGCTCATGAATCTTTATTCTGAAACAGTTTTAAAGAAGTTGCCAGTGAGGTTTTTCAAAACTCTTCTTGTAAAACTCACTTGTTCTTATGAAAAATCTTTTCCACCAGCTACTTTATTTCTGTACCTAATCTGAAAGACTTGAAACACATAGTTTATGATTCATGAAATTGATATGAACATTAGATCTACTGGCATAGGTGGTATCAAAAATAGTACTTCTCTAAAAAGATAATTTCTCATTCCCACATTGATAAGCCCTATCCACATGCACACAGCTGCTACTTTTTTTTCGTCTGGTTCATCAAGTTCTGATAAGTGAGATTTGAATACCCATCTGATGAAAATTGTCTGCGATTCTGATTTTCTTAGCCATAAAAAGAATTTTACTCCAATTATCCTTAGTACTGAAAATGAAAGATTAACTTTCCATTTTTATTGTGGAAAAATAGCTCTTAGCTGCAGTAATTCATACTACTGATATTTAATATTTAACTTGGAAGAAGAAGAACAAATAATACTTTACAAAGTATTTTGTGATGCATTTTTTCTGCTTAAAACATGAAGAAACAGGCATCATGAGTGTTTATGCATGGGCTCCTGAGATGTTAACAATATCCCTCTATTTTTGAGGTCTTTTAGAAAAATGGTAAAGATTAATGTGCTGGGATGAGGGAAAGGGTAGAGATATTTAGGTTTTTCATAAATTCCACATGCTGTGCTCAGATAGATTCTGAGGTTGGAAAGTCATATGTTTTGAGTTCTCTTAAAGCAGTAAGTTTTGGTTTTGGTTGATTCCTTTTGGGGCTCTCTAAATCAACTGAAGTTTCCAATCCCTAGAGTTTTTAGCCTTTTTTATTTTTGTTACATCTACAATTAAGATGAAAAACAGTGACAGCATTTAGTATAAATACTCCCTCCTGAACTAGGAAGAGTAAGTAATGTGACAGAGAACATGAGATAAGTAAATAACAGTGATGATAACAGAGGTCTTACTTATTCATACTGTGTTGGAACCTGATAAGGATTACTTCACTCTTCCTCTTTGAAAGATCTTGCTTTGGAGTTTGGGTAAGAATCTTGATTTTGTTTGGTGGTCCTCTGAAACTGAATACAAGCACAGGTGGCATTTTTTTTCTCCCTTTTCTCTCTCCTAATAGAAATGGTGAGATTTTTAGAACCGAATGTTTAAGCTGAGGCTCATAAATTTATATCTAATTCTCAAAATGTCTGTTTTTAAAAGTTTAGTATCTAATTGCCTGACTGCTGGTTTTTAATTTGAAAAGGTACCATTTTAGAATTCTTAATGATTTAAATTGTTACTGAGAATTATAGAAAAATAATGCTAAGGGAATTTGAACACTAAGTATTAGTTCATGGTTATGTTTTCTATTTTATTGAAAGCTGTTATAATTTACTGCAACTAATTTGTAAACCTTCTTCCTGGCATAGTAATTTGTGATTTCTTTGATGTGGTTTCTCCTAATGAAGGGGGATGAGCAGGAGGAAAACTGCACTTACATATTTTGAAGACGTTTAGGGTAATAGTGATAACATTTCAGTCTCATAGCTCAGAAAAGGAAAAATGAGATTTCATTTACTACAACAGGCATCTGCTGTTCAAACTGTGTTCTCAGTGGCTTGCACACAACTCCAGTACCTGCATTCTCTCTGAAGAAAGGAGTGCTGAACAATTGATTCCTTGCTGATTGTTCAAGGTTTGAACCTTATCATGGTCCGGGGAACCATGAAACTTAGTAATTTTTGCATTATAAAAGGAATGCAGCATATCCAGGAAAATAATACTGCATATGCAGAATATTTTACAAATAAAAGGAGACATTTCCGATTATTTTAATGTATTCATTTTCTCAGTTGAAGGTTTTATTTCTTTAATTACTGAGCTCTCTGGGGTTTGTTTTTTGTGAGTTACAGTTGGCTTTTGAAATAATGCTTCTCTTTGAAAATGTTTATCTTCATTGAAATCAAACAAGTGTAGTTGCACAGAGTCTGGAGAGGTAGTCACTAGCAAGCTAGTGCATCTAAGAAACCTTTAGTGTGATGAGCATTATCAAGTACATGGCGATTGGGGAAGGGTTACAGTGTCAAGGCTGACTGAGTTCTCTGCTTTGTGAACTGACATTTTGACAGTTCGATTCTCAGTGTTTGGCCAACAGATGTAGCAGTACTTCCAAAGGTAGGATACAGTGACAGTATTCCAAACATCTTGTTAGTAAACCTGTGCTTGAAGTGTGGCATTCATGTAACTCAGTTTCTCCTCCTGGGGGAAGCCAGAGAACAGAAATAAAGTGGAATGTGGTAAAGCTTGTGGATTTCCCAGGTAATTCTGTTTGGAAATAAGGTATATAATTAAGATTACAAATGAGTATGCTCAAGTGGTGAGTATGGGTATGCTCAATTTGCGTGACTGAGTTTGTCTGAAGTGCTTTTATAGTCTGTGGTCCAAAATTAACAAGAGAAAAATCTGAACAAGCGCAAGGTAAAGAGAGATTTATAGCAGTGTCACAAGAACAGGAATGCATCATAAACAGCTTCCTTTTGGGTGAAATTGTAATGGGCATTAATAGTCTCAGGAGTTCTGTTCGCTGTCATTCCGATTAGTCTGATTAGGTACAAAAATGTGGTGGATTTGCTCCATTTGATTTGGAAGCAACTCTATTGAAATGAAAATTTCTGTGACTTGGACTGATGTGCATTTAAGTGTCTGTTGATCTATACCTACATTCAAGAATATTTCTTATGTCCCATTTTGCTGTCACATTTCTTTTGTAACTTTCAATATCTTTTGCACACATGATTAATATGCAGAGTAATGGCATTTGACAACTGGAAAAATACTTACGTTCTATTCGCCGTCAGAACTAAGCACTTAGAGAAGATAATGAACATCATGATCAGACAGAGACGTGATTTTATTTCATAACCTTTGTTTCTGATGTGCTAGTATTTATCCATTGATTGGTGTACCTTATTGATGTCTTTAATTATTGAGAGTTAGTCAGATTATTTAATGATCTCATATTAAACTCAGGGCAGTTCAAGCA
Organism: Acanthornis magna; assembly: GCA_036785705.1. Lineage (NCBI taxonomy): Eukaryota > Metazoa > Chordata > Aves > Passeriformes > Acanthizidae > Acanthornis > Acanthornis magna. Next base: position 3,405,248 of record JAWUZG010000141.1, on the reverse strand, counting down.
GATTTAGTAAGATGACAAACTTAACAGTAGAAAGTCTTGTAATTGTCCACCTTACTATGCTGTTCATATAATAGTGTATTAATTAAAGGCAATTATCTGAACCATTGACAATTTGTTTTGAACCACTATTTAAATTAATATACAACACATTGCAGATTATAAAATTGGGTTTGTTTCTTTTTTAATGCCAGAATTGTACACTGGCATGATGTAGATGACTCTCTGTTCTGTTAGATTTTTTTCTTACTGTCTACTGAAGAAACTGCTTTTTTGCAGTTTATAGGAGTTAGATCAAACAAAGTTGACCAATCTTTGAATAATTCTTTGATTGTGGAAAATCTGGCAGAACCACAATAAAGTAATGAATGAGTTACAGTGGTAAAAGAAATGACTGAAGGTTTTCATAAAAAGTACAGGTAGTGATTAATGTACAGATACAATGATAATAAATCCTTCAGCAGATAATTTGATTGCAGTTTATGGTGCTATTTTCTTTGGTTAGTTCTCTGAAGAATTATCAGACTTTTTTTCTTTCATAAACAAGCTTTTGAAATGTCATATTGTCAATTTATTCAAAAAGTTGTTCACTGAAGTACTGAATCCTTGGATTTAAGCAGTAAAAAATCCATTAAGTTTTAGTTCTATGACTTTTTGGCTTTACCACACTTACTTCAATGTTGATAATTACATTATTACCTCTAAGTAGTAATTTTTGTGGGTTTTGGTTGTTTTTTTTTTTTTTACAGCTTTCTTTGCAAATTGTTTTCTTAAACTTGAGTTTTATTATTAAAGGAAAGTGTGCAGTTTGAGGGCACTTCTTATCTACTTGTAGTATAACAGCTTCTGAATGAGACATTCATTCAGCAAAAAGCATCTATCAAAAGGAGGAGATGAAGAAAATATGTTTCTTATGATGTGTCTTGATTTGAAAGACAGGTGTCTGCCAAGGAAGGCAGGAGCCTCCTTTGGAATAGGGAATATGACTCCTTTTCCTTCGGAATTACTATAACTTTGAAATCAAGGGGCTCTTAAGCAAGAGATTGGGGAAAAAAGGAATAACAGCTTTTTACTAATATTCAGAGCAAGGCAATAATACAGAAACAACAGTTTAAATAGACAAAGTCAGAATACACCTGCCACCCTGTTAGGGTGGTGCTAGCAGTCCAGTTAAAATGGTGGCTGCAGTCCCGTTGGAGTGATGGATGTGCTCTTGTTGAAATGGTGATCTTGTGGAAAGATCTCATTGGTCTCTGGAGGTCCAGTGGTGGTTCTCGAGCTCTCCTCCTCTGGGAATCCAGTGGAAAAGGTAGTCCAGTGTTCCAGAGTCTCAGTTTATATGCAGGTAGGGATGTTCAGCTACTCCCTTCTGGGCGGGGCATCTTGCAATGGGCTGATGTAAACTTATGAGTCACTCCCAGAGCCCTTGATGGCCATGAGCAGAGATAGCCCCGATGGTGTTATCAGGGCTGGGTCATGGTGACATAAAGAACACTGCCCCACCTGTTTGAACAGCTTATGGAGATGGTAACAGAATACATACACCTTCCATGTGACCTAGGACATGATGTTTGATCAGTGAAGCAGTAGTTTTAATCAATAATTTTGTCTGTAGGAGAAAAATAAATCATTGGATACTGAGAATTTCCTCTTAAGTCCCCCAGTGTCCCCCCCCAGGGAAGAGAAATGGCAAAGGTTGGATCCCATCACACAGCATGGTGGTGTGGTGCAGGAATTCTTGGGGGGAGCGCTGAGAGGTGGTGTGTGTTGGGAGTTTGGGTTAGTGGAGGCATTCAGAGAGTCTCAAGAATGTACACTGTGCACACTTGTGACTTTATACTTAATGAACAAAAGCATAGAAATCGCAATAGCAATCATCTCCACCCCTTTTTTAATTGGCTGAATTTATGTTGGACAGAAAATCTCCAGAGGTGATGACTCCACCACCTCCCTGGGATGTTTACTCCAATTCCTAACCACTCTGTCAGTTTTGTAATTTCTAATCTGAGCCTCCCTGGCGCAATTTAAGGTCATTTCCTCTAATCCTTTTACTTCGGATGTGACAAAAGAGAATGACCACCATCTGACTACAACCTCCTCTGACAGTGAGGGCTCCCCTGAGCCTCCTTTGTTTCAGTGAACGCCCCCAGCTCCCTCAGCTGCTCCTCATCAGGCCTGTGCTCCAGACCCCTCCCCAGCTCCGTTCCCTTCCCTGGACATGCTCCAGCACCTCAGTGTCCATCCTGAATTGAAGCTCAGCACAGACAGATGGTCACTGCCTGGACAAAATACTTTATCTCACATGTGTTATCTTTTCAAGCAGTTGCCTGTGGTATTCCAAGGTTCCAGAGAAGATGTAAGAGATTAACTTCTCTTCTTGTTGAGAAGTGGAAAGATCAGTTCATTTTCATGTGCACTGAGGAGAAAAATGTGGGAGTTTTTTTGATCTAGTAATAAGTTACTTCATATGCTAAAATGAAGTTTTCTTATCTCATTTTCACTTGAGAAATTGTTAAACACAGGGTGCTAGATATCATTTCCAGAGCTTGTGTGGAACTTTTCGTAGTGCTCATCTGCCTACATAGTGTCACATTTTAGGCTTAATTTCTAATAAAAATTTTCTATGTGGTTTCACTCACTATTTTATTGTATAGCAAGCTTTCTAAACTCTTGAATTATAAATGCTTAGCCTTAAACTTCTTGGTATGCTTGCGACTGAGTGTTCTAAATGTAATACTTCTTCAGCTCCATTTCAACTGAAATATATCTTAGAGAAACTGTAGCTTGCATATTTGCACAGACTGAAAATTCTTCTTTCTTTTTCATAGGATAAGAAATGGGTTCTCAATCATGAAGATGTCACACTGGGGGAATTACTGGGCAAAGTAAGTAATAAAGGGAGCTAAATAACATTTGAGTAAGTATATTGTAATCGTCAGGCCATTTCTGTGTACCTTATCTTTTAAATTATTGTGGCATGCAATTTTTATATCAATTTTTTTTTACATAAATGCACAAGACAGCCTTGTGCTTTCAACAGATGTAAATCACACTTAGTAGTAAACATTATAATGTTTGTGCTGAAAGTATTTAACTAGAAAACATCTTTCTTTTTTGGAAGGGTTTTGAGCTAACTAGATTTCTATAAAGCATGATGTGGCTGTTTTACTTTCTGTAGTCTGAGAAAAATGTTGCAAAACAAATAAAAATGTGGAGAAACAGGTACATATTTATGTATTTGTACATAATATTTGATATAATGAGATGACTAAATCAATATTTCTTAAAACAAATGGTAATTGCTTGTTCAGGATTGTTTTCATTCATTCACTGATGAACATTAGGTAATTTCACAGTGTTATTTGTATTAAATTAATTCTTGTGTAGTTTATAAATTTGTAGTTTACAAATTCTGCCTAGTCTTTAAAATCAGGCAAATTCCTCACATTTTTGGCACCTTTGCACCTGCAAAGACCATTGTGTGTGCTACTCTGGACACAATGTTCGAAAAGGTTTTCCAAAAACTGAAAAATAAGATTAAATGAGGAGGAGACAAATCAAAGCAGTAATTGCCTTCTTACTATGATACACACAAAAAAATTGATAAAAAATTCAAGAAATTGGGGAATAAAATGCTGTCACAAAATTCTGTTACCTGGGATAAAATCTCTTTGGCAGTCTATAATGACAGAAAGAATGACCAGACTGAGCTGTGTGTGCATAAAAGGCAGATGCTGCCAGATCTTCACATTCTTAAACAGGATAGTATCAAGGGAGAAAAATAAAGATGTTCCAGGCATAAAAAAGCTTTGACTTCCTAACAAACAAATATACATCAGTTTTGATGTGTAAAGACAGTTAAAGCAATTTGAAAATCATTTCAGTAAATTCAGTGTACATGTGTATTGCATGCCTTTGGCAAATAGCATTTTTAACATTCAATAAAGACAACTCAGAATTTTAAAGTGATTATAGAAGGATGTTCTTTAAAGAAAAGGGAACAGGTTAAAAACTTTCTTGGAACACAATATAAATCCATTATGCATCCATCTCTAAAAGGACATAGTCATACTTAAAAAGATGAGAATGACACAAACATCAGTATCTGTATGACAAAATGTGAAATAAACTACAGCCATTCACCACAGAAGTGAGATATCTGAGAGCCTGCAAAATGTTGAGGGGCCTGGAAAAGGTGAGGAAGAACTCATAAAAGTTTGATGTGTAAAATATGCAAACTTCAGAAAAGATGATTTTCCATCACATCATGAGTGAATGGTCAGTTTATTTACTCAGTATTAATTCTGTAACACCCACAAAATGAAAGTTGCGTAATAGGAATTTAGTGTTGCGCTAAAAATCATGTATTTAATAATAATTCACAATATTTTCAAAAAATAAGTGAATCACTTTCAAGGCTTATATAAAGCTATGGGGTGAGTTCAGATTTCACTGTTAAATATTTCTCACCAGAAGGGTAGAGGAAGAGTGGGCTGGGAGCAGCTCAGCTGCTTACCTTGGGCGCCTCATGGCATTTCAGATGTGAGAAGTCATGTGCTGGCTTCGAGAAGTGCCTTAGAGGGGCTGTCAGAGATCCTAAGCTACATCTTCCCTTTCCCAGGGTACAGAAAAAAATTCCAGAAAAGTGTTTAGCCCTGCATTTCTTCTCTTGTTACTGAAGGCACATTATGTTTTCCGTCCCTGAATCTCTGTTTCCCCTTTTTGTCCTCTTTCTTTGGCAATACTATATTCAGCTTCATGATGTAATGAAATGTTTATCACTCAGGAAAGGAAAGGAAACATCTCCAGCAGAATTGTTTGAAGTCACATGCAGCCCCATATACCAGAACACAGAAGTGTAATGCATGTGGAAATGAATCAGACATAGTTTTAGAATTCAGTTGTGCTTAATCTTTGGGAAATACAATGCTTAACTGGAAGTAGGAGATCTATAGTTTCCTTCTTGTTTTCTTCTCTTGAGGGTTTTTTCATTGATAGCAGTATTTTGTTTTATGCTTCACAATTTCCTTCTTCCTTCAGTTTGTGTCCTAATTAATTTTCCTTTGTTTTTATTAAATTAGAAATGCATCTGGTGGAGACTATTTTATGGTATTTATTACTTCAGTTTTCTTCCGTGAAAGCTAAAAAAAAAAAAAATTAACTTGCCTTGGGGATATGTTGTTGGCTACCTAAAATATCTGATTATAAAAGGAGTTGCTTTCTAAAGTCTTGTCCAAATGGGAAGCCTTACAGATTTCCCTTTATAGAGCGGTGCTGAACTTAGGTTTTAAAGAAATTCTGGATCACCAGATACAACAATACGTTTTGCAGTGGATTTAATTTATGATAAAAATTAATATTCAGTGCTTTCATTCTTCTTCCTTTGTAGTTTTTCTTTTTTGTATATGTGAGAATATTTATGTTGTTTTGATGTGTTTTGTCCTAGTTTTAGAGACCATTTTTCGGTCTCTTGCAGGACTGCAAGTTAAAAATGATTCAGAAATACAATAGTGTGAAAACAAAAGAGCGCAAGAGCAAAAATATGAAAAACAAAGTACTACAGTCAATGCCAGTTGATTTTCAAAGTTACTAAGAGATCTTTTGAGAAAATTCTAATTACTTAATTGATGGTGGTTTTTTCCTCTTTCCAGCAAGGTCAAACCAGAACTCATGTGCTGTGTCCATATAATAGATGTACTATGTCAGAGTGAACTGATTTTTAGGGCAGATACTGGAGGAAAATCTCATTTGGTTTCATAAACACATTCCAAAGATCTGTGCTGGTTTAGATAGCTGTCTGCATTATTTTTTCTGGCAATTTTTTAAGATTTTATTTACTTAGAAATACTTTTTTCTCCAATTTCAGGGTAATTTTGGTGAGGTATACAAAGGAACATTAAAGGATAAAACTCCTGTTGCTGTAAAAACTTGCAAAGAAGATCTTCCTCAGGAACTGAAAATAAAATTTCTGTCAGAAGCCAGGTAGGTTCTCTAAAATTACATGAAATAAATACTTGCGGAGTTCCTTTCAACTTTTATCAGTAGATGATGCATTTACAAAACCTGACCGTCAGAAAAACTCAAAGATGCAGTAGTCAAACTCTTCCTTCCATTGTCTCGCTCAGTACATTCCACAACTGTCGCCCTGGTTACTAAACATGGGCATTTTTAGTGTGTAAATGCATCTGCGCTTGCTGAAACCATCTCTTTGACAAAGCAAGCCATGCCTGTGAAAGAAAACTTCGTTGTCTTAAGTGCTTTCATTTAGAACTTCTAAGATGTGCCATGAGGATTGGGAAGACTGGAAGAATAAATGTTAATTTAAGTGTGATTATACCAGGCCTAACTCCTGCCTTACATGCATGGCTAATAAAGGTGATCAATGTATCTAGGTTACTTTTTAAAGTGGGGTATAAACCCCATTTATTAATTTTCTCTTTCTAAGAAGAGTTTGCTCTAGTGGAGGTATTTTATGCTGTGTCAACCAGCATGTTATTCCATGCGTGTTTTTCAAAGTACAGTCATGGCACAATGTGCAAAATATTCTGAGTGTCATCTGATAGGGATAGGTAGGTTCTGAGACCCCAGGCAGAGGAGTGTCTTAATGTAATAATTCTTAAACTAGCTTTCTCCCTCTGGCTATGAATCTTCATATGTTTCAATTTTTGCTCCCGAAATAGTGTGATCAATATTGAAAAGTAAAAGATACTATCTACACTTATAAAATGAAGATCAGCCACCCTATCTGTTGAATCATTTTAAAAACCTGGTAACTTGGCAACTGCAAAGATGTGTCATTTGTTAAGCAGCTTGACACTAATGGAAAAAAATTATCTGAGAAAATGGAATGTGTTATTTTTCACTAAATATGTATGTACCAGGTAGGCTAGTATTGCTCTCTTGATCCTAGGAAAAAAGGGAAAAAGAGGAGGTGCTTTGAATCAGCAAATACAGCAGGAACATTTAAGTTACAAGATCTCTGTAGAATTTTTTCTTGCTCTTCATTTCACTTACAAATCATAGCATGCTGTTTTAGGCTGGAAATGTTCTTATTAAAGCATTGTGTCAAAAGATGTAAATGTTTTCGTTTAATACTCAAAATTTCTGTCCTTATAGTCTTTTAAAACTTATTGTATTAATTAATCTCTCAAAGTAAAATTGAAAAAAGTGTGCTTTTGAACAGTGCAGCAGGGAAGTATAGAGGCACACTGTGCGTTCTGTTTCGATGTAGCTCTGCTGCTGGTCCACCACTGAAATGCTGTTTAAATACAAGGGTTCTTAAGAAACTACAAACTTGTCAGGCAGTTTTTCAGTTATGTAGACAAATGTAATGTAGACAAATGGTAAAATTACAGTAAGAATAATTTTTGATTTATTAGTGAATCAGTATGCCGACCATTTCAAACAGAGTGATGATTGATCTGTTATTTTGATTTTTTTCTTTGATAACAGTAATGACATCTTCTATTAAAATAGCATTAAAGGTTTAAGATACTTTCCTGTAAGATTTAATCAGTTTGTAAAGTTTATTTTTATAATAAACTTATTGTGTGTTTTGCAGAATACTCAAACAATATGATCATCCTAATATTGTAAAACTTATAGGAGTTTGCACTCAACGACAGCCTATTTATATCGTTATGGAACTTGTTCCAGGTAATTGTTTTTTTCCTTTATTTGCAGCATATTTTCATAGGTTTCTTTGTTTCCATAGTGCCAAATGTGTTGTTTTCTATTTGTCTTATTCTGCATTCTTGTGACTGACCTCAAAAGTCACCTGTGTTGCAAATCCTTGGAAATACTAGGTTCTGCTAGTTTTGGAGTGGTTGAGCTCCACAAATCTGTTGAGAATTTTATTGTAGTCTTTCAAGACAACAGAAGCTTCATTGTTCTCCCGACAAGATATTGAATGCTATTTCCTTTAACAATAGTAAGGTAGGGAATGTTAAGAAGTATTTAAAGGAACTTAATGTCTGGGTAGTGTTTCAATTTTAGTAACTCATATTTTGGTCACCTTTAGTAATATACATTTTTTCTTTACCAAAATGTTTTGTTTGGTTTTTGGGTTGCTCTTGATTGATTTTTGGAATCGAGTTCATTTTATTCAGAAATGGCTGGAGTGAATTTCAAGTTGTTGGTATTATAGCAGCTTTTGGGCAATTTTACCTCTTTACTGATTTTCTCAGCAGCTGGAAAATGTGTTGGTTTGGTAGCCTCTAGTACTGCTTAATATGCAACACTGTATTTGTTTTATATATCACTGGATTTGTCTTCAAAATTATACTGCAAGCTGCTTTAAGAGCCATTTTATTCAGGAAGACTTAGATTGCTTATAATTCTTGAATACTGGCCATAATATGAGAGCACGGATGAAATATTTGACCTTGTGGAGTTTTCTGCCTTTATTAAATTAGATTATATTAGATTATTGTATTTGTATGCACGATTAACTTTATTAAAATGGAGACTGAAAGCAGTGTCCTCGGTTTTAAGGGGTACTTTAGTCATCAGCTTCTCCAGACATCTCTGAAGATAAAAGTAAATCCTGATCTTTTAACACCTTTATCATTCTGGTTCAGGTTTTTCAGAGCCTTCTACAAGTTGTTGAAACACAGTAATGCAATTGAGGAGGAATTAGTGAGAACTCTCCTCTGATTCTCACGCCTGTTTTGCAGTCCAAGTCTATATAAACATTCTTGGGTTCGAATTTGCAAGAAGCTTCTTGCAAAGAGAATTGTTGCCCTGTTTTGATGGTGTGTAAAGCCTGTGGGGTGGCTGCTCTGCCTGCCTGCCCCCAAAGACACAGCACTACCTCCAAACCATCACACCTTCCCTTGGCACACCCAGGGACTGACCAAATCAGCAGGAAACATCAGGATTCCAGCTCTGAAGAGCATGACAGGGAAAAGCCAAATCACTTAGATCAGTAGAAAGGCAGCAATTCTGATGTTACTGAGATTTAGATGAGATGACAAAAAATTATAGTTTTAAGTGCTCTGACTTGGCATTTAATGCCGCCCTTTGAGGAATAGGATAGTGGTAAACTTGTCTTCCACTCCACATTAAACTTCCTCAGTATCTCATTGTTTTGTCTTAAATATGTTTATGCTTGAAGGTGTTTAAGCAGTTTAACTCTGACATTCTGTTTAACAACTAAAAATGGCAAGTTTTAACTTAGAATTGTATTCTGTGAATGTATGGCTGAGAGCACATGTAATTTATAAATGTCTGGCAGTTTTTTTCCCTGAGGATAAAATTAGAAGCATCTCCATAAAACAAGGGATTTCTCCTGCGTTTTCTGACTTCTGTTTAATGCTTGCAATTTTTCTGCCATTTTTATATCCCAGATACATGTAGGCTGTACACCTACTGTGTCTTTTGAGACTCTTGGTGTGGTTTCATAGCAGCTAATTCTGCTTTGCATTCAAGATTCTGATTTCAATTCAGTCTTAATTTCTTCAGGTATTAGAAATGTATATTGAAACTTACCACTTTATTGAGAGAGGTGCTACTCTGTTAGTGATTCTGTCATAAACTGTCTCTGCAGAGACGTCTTTGTTGCATGTGTAAATAAGATTAAAAACTATGCATATGGATAAAGACATCAGTGAAAATAATAAAGGTTGCAGATGCATATTTAAGCATGTGTCCATCCCTTGTTACAGGCAAAAATAGCCCAGATGTTGCCAGCAAATAACAGAGAAACAAAGTTGTCAAAGACTATTATCCTTTGCAGCAGACCCCTTTTCTTGGGGGGTGGTGTGGGAGTGTTATCATGAGTGATGTGTGTCCTAAAGAACGATAGCGATAAAGAAATGTCAAGATGGACAATGTCGGAAGGATTAACTGAAATAAGAAATAATGTAGCATATCATCGATACACACAATCATAGAATGGTTTGGGTTGGAAGGGGCCTTGAATACCATCCAGGTCCAACCACCCTGCCGTGGGCAGGGACACCTTCCACTAGACCAGGTTGGTCTGAGCCCAGCCCACCTGGCCTTGAACACAACTAACTCCATATTAGTGAGAAACAAGCATCATTTACTTACTATTCACTTTGTGTTGGTCATGCTGATCTCACTGTACCTGTCCTCCCAGTGTCAATCCATCATAGGTTATTGTTGCTTTCAGTGGAGGGGTGCCGGGGTGTCCCGGTGTGCTGCAGCCTCCTTGGAGGAAGCGTCCCCTCCAGAACAGCTTCTCCAGAGGCTTCAGCAACTCCCCAAAGCAGCAGGGTGACTTCAGCAAGTGATTTCAGCTCCTTGCGAAGTCAGCTCTTGCAGAACCACCCGAGGGCCGACTCGGGGACAGAGAGAGGAGGGGCAGGTGCCATATGGCAATTCCACAAGATAATCTTTATTGTGAGCAGCTCTTGTGAAGGGAAAGGCCAGGGACAGCAGTTGCACCCTGCCTGAAGGCCGAGGCACGGCTCTTTTATGGGGAAGGCAGGGGGTGGGACTGGAGTTAGTTGACCAATTTGGTACAAGACATTACCACAGAAAAGCAGGGTACACTGGGTAGTACACTGGGTGGTCACCATGTCCTAGAGGTGGTTCTTTATCTCTGAGTCCTTTTGCCCTCAGGCCAAGGCAGTGCAGAGGGCTGAGTCAAACGCTCAAAGCTCTCCACAATTCCCCCTTCTTTTCTTACTAAGAACATTTCCTCAACAGTTTCTAAAAGCAGCGTAAAAAAACATGAAAACATGAGCAATACAATAAGAATTACAATGAAAATTCACAAAGCACCTTTAACTAAAGAAAGCGCCCACCTTTGGAGTCCCCATAGTCCAAGAAGTTTTCCATCGTGAGTTTTTTGGCTGAGTCAAACACTTAAAGCTCTCCACAGGTTACTCCAGTACAGAAGGAAAGACTTGGTCCTTTTCTCAATCCACCTATCAAGACATGAGGAAAAGGTCTTGATATAATGTATATGTATGTTATATAGGTGCTCTTTAAGGGACGCACACATAGGAAAATGCATCAATCTCCCTGCCATTGGCTGGGTTTTTAGAGGGCCAGGTCTCTCCTTAGTCTTGTCCTACAGGTCATTCTTGCAGCTTCCTTTACAAGTGGGAACATCCTGTAAGCAGCATGTATGCACTGTTTATTTATTGCATAATTTAGATTTGTTATTGCTTTCTAAAAGCTGTTCTTCCAATTGTTGAAAAACTAAACTAAGTAAAATATTCTATGTCATATATAAACAGAAGCCACAATGTATGTAACAGCAATTTCCTTCACGTATACGTGGAAAGTTACATGTATGCAAGAAATGTGACATAAAAACACCTGTCAGGAATTTACAATGAGAGCTGCTAAAAAAGATTAGATTTTTTTTAAATCCTAAACAAATTGTCCTGCCTTTCCTCCCCTTGCCTTCCCAAAATTACCAATATAGCCATGGAAAATGAACCAGGAAACCATTACTATTTTTCTTATAAAAGTTTTATATGTTTGTAAGTTGAGATCTATACACAAATCTGATTTGCAGGCTTAAGTTATGCTAGCAAGCTTTTGGGAAAAAGGAATTCAGCCAAGCAGATGGTTTGACAGTTTTTGTGATTGCATAATGGATAAATTGCAATAACCTTTAAAGCACTCTTGCAAATTATTAATTTTATTCTTCTTTACCTTAATGACATTGAAATACTAACTAAAAGGATAGACAGCCCTGATCCTTACAAGGATTCAGTACTGTAACTACTAGATGGCTTTTCAGCCACCATGTGATAATTAAAAACCCCTGAATTTTACAGTGGCATGGTCTTCTTCTGTGAAATTTTTAATAGACTAAGAAATGAGAAAACAACCCTATCTGGAAATTATCTTTGCATTAAAACATTTTGTTAATGGAGAACTTACAGAGACTTCCTCTTCTTGTATGATTTATAACTCTTTCTCTATGTCAACTCTTGTTCCTAGTTTGAAAATACTAAGACTGTTAAAAAGACTTCTCCTTAGATAAATCAGACTGTTGCAACACATTAGTATCTTGAAAAACTCTGAACATCATATAGGTTCCTATAAGTTATTTTCGTTGTAATATTCTTCCCTACTTTTTACTGCTTTACAGTGAAATGTTCTCTAAGATGGTTTGATAAGGTTTGTTGCAAAGGTCACATTTGGTGGAATTTTTTTCTGGTATCTTCTGATGTAAAAGTAGGAATACTGCACTATTTTGTAACTTAATACAGTTACTTTTTATTAGTCTGTTGTGATACACTTCAAGTACTCAGCTTATCCTGAGAAAGACAGAAGTTGAAAAGAGAATTGCTAATGAATTTTGGGGAAAGAAACCCTTTATGGTGAGACTTGCCAATTGCTTGGTGTTAGTATAGAGCCATGGGTTAGTATTTTATGTGGACTTGACTGACTTGACTGAAAAGTGATGTGGTAAATGTGCAACACGAGTCTTGAAGCTGTTCAGTGAGAATTGCTGCATATTTACAACCATTAATGTAGATAAGCCTTTTTCCAAGGTGGTTTCCCAGGTGAGAAACACTAGAACATTCTGTAAGAGGACTGTATATGATGCTGTGTAAGATAGAGTATAACTTTTCTGTAATGCCAAGTCAGTCTAAGAAACTGAGCATTTTACTCCTATTTTCTGTGTTAATTTATTCATTTTCCTTTGCTCCTGTGCCTGTTTTCCCAGTGGGATTTTTGTGCTTTATCTTGCATTGTTGAACTTAAAACTGAAGAAAGAGAAATAATTATGAGGATCTGCTTTGGTATTCATAACAGCAAAAGAACTATTTGCCATTGTCTCTTAAGGCCACACGGGGCATAAGGAGTTTTCATAACAGCTCATTTTAGCAAATTTATATGATGATCAAAAAGACTGCCTGGAATACTGCCAGAGTCCAGACTGACAACCTGAGACAAATGGATGCTGAATTTTGTTGGGGCATGGAGAAGATTATCAGGAAAATGCTGAAGGGGCTGACAGAGCCTGCTGCCTGTTCTTTTCTTTTCAGAGGGAACTCAGCATTTTTTCATGGAAAAAGACAGGAAATGAAGAAACTAAAATGCCCTTCTCTTTTACCAATTCTAACTGTTATCTTTCTGGCCCCAACTTCTCTTTTAGTGATGATCAATCACAAAGTGGGTTTTAATTCATTGCAATACTCAGGATCATTTAAGTGCATTTTCATTTGCTTATAATTTATCGTGCAATCTCCCATGTAATCAAAAAGGAACTGCAGGAGTCCCATTAAAAATTTGAATGTTTTTTCCTCTTCCTTTAGGGGAAGAACAAATCAAGATCAAATGTAATCTGTTAAGATGCAAAAACCAATCCTAAGCCACAACATTCTTTCTTCTCCTTCTTTATGTTCATTTCAATTTACTTGAATTTTAGCTAGTCCTGAAAGGAGAATTTAATTTAGAATTAAGAACTTGGCATGTGTCTGAAATGCATGTTCTGGAATGGGGTGTTTTGAAGATTGATGTGGAGTCCTGTGGTGCAGTTACCACTTTATGCAACTGTCTCATTAGCTTATCTTGTGGAATCTTCCACTGTGCCTCTGTCCCTCCAGCAAAGAGTCTGCAAGATAAGCACCATCATTGCACTTGCCCCAGCTCTCTCTGGAAGGATTTGTCTGATTGAAAGTAAAAGCTAACATCTTTGTTCCAATGCTTGATTCAAGGTAGCATAAGGAAGCTTGAAGTCACAGGTTTTGTGACCTGCTCCTTTTAGAAGTGTGACTGTTCAATCACAAGTTGGTAGCCTACTTTCTGTTTCAGGTTTCTATATATTTAAACATTTTTATAAGCAACATAGTTAAAATTAAAACCCCAAAAATATTTTGGAATAATTTTATTTCTGCTATGTCAGGCATTCAAATATAGGCTGTTGAAGTATCTGTCTTGTCTGTTGAGTCTTAATTTAGCTTCCTCTAGCATATGCATTATGCTAATATGGTACATGATGAGTATATTATATATTATGACATTATGAAAACTAGATCTCCTTTCTGTACCAGTTCCTTGCCTCGCACAGTTCTAAATAGTTTCCAGGAGTGTCTCTTGTCTCCTGATCTGTTCTGTGCCCATAGACCATATTTAGTCTGTTCTATCAGTGATCTGCTCCAAGTGTGATTCTCCTCCCCTCTCCCCAGTGGGTATTTATGGACATTTTTCATTCTTATACTAATGCATTGTAGACATTTCCCTGGAGTACCAGTGTGCATTCCTGATACTGTAGAACTCCTTTTTGATAATAGGTACATGCTTTAAAAAAAAAGCAACTTGCTTTTTAACCTGACAGTGAGTTTGTGTTCCTTGTTTTGTCATGTTGATATGTTCTGAATGCTGGCAGCTGGAAACAGGTAGAGCTATGCCTGTATGTGTAAAGAGCTCTGGAAATATCCAGTAATCTCATAGCATGGGAAGATTGTCAGAATTAGGTGTCAGCTATGCTCAGCATAGAGCTAGACATGTGTAGCCAGCTTCCAAGGGGGAGTTCAGCAAGGTCATAACTTCCATCTTTGCAGCTGGATACAGTAACCTGTAGAGGTTTGTCTGATTCATTTGGGATGCAAATTGCCTGTGCCACTGATGCAGAAACAAATCAGAGGTGACAGGTTTTATTAGCTCGGGTGCAGCACTGCTTGATGTGAGCTGCCCCTGACTCCCAGGCACACCTGGAATGAGCGTGGCCATTTCTGCCGTGTCTCAATCCAGGGTCACCGTCCCTGGAAATGCTCATAAAAGGACTAAACCTGGCACTTTGAGATATGGCCTAGTGGGCATGGTGGTGTTTGGGCAGAGGTCGACCTTGATGATCATGGAGGTGTTTTTTACCCCAAGGGATTGTGTGGTTCTTAGCCCAAGCTCTGGGGTTGCCTCTGCAGCCTGTTCATGCTGTCCTGCCTGCAGCTGACTTTGGTCTTGCTTGGTTTATTCACTCACTCCCTTTCTTCTGAAAGGTGACTCCATCGCTGCTTTCTGTGTGATACAGCACTTCTTATTTCCACAGGGTGTGTTATGTCAGAAGCATTTACAAATAAAGCTCAGTGTCCTGCCTGACTTATGAGGCTCACTTTTAAAAAAGAGAGGGCATAGAGTGTAGAAATACCTACAGATCCATTATAGGTGGTGCTTAGGAGCTGGTACAACTTAGTAAATCTTAAATGACTTTTGTGGAATTGCTCTTATTTTCTGCATGTAGTGATACTTCAGAGTATAGCACCAAATCACAGCTGACTTTTCTCTTGCATTCTCTGCATTTCTCTTGTTATTTGCACTGGAGCAAGCAAACCCATTTATAACTTAAGTCTCAGTGCTGAGACTGAGATATGTATAATCTATTTATTAATATGAAGTACAATATCCATATTATCTTAGCTTTTCTGCTAAATTGATTATCTTCTTGGATAAAGGAGAGCAGATGCTAAGAGCAGCTGAAGTGCTTGTATTTCATGGCTTACTTGAGCCTTAGATTAGACATGCTGTCTCTGAGGTGCCACTGTTTTCATATACAGGCCTGGAATGCTGATTGGTGCTGAGAAATATGTGAATTTATAGTTTCACATTGTGTGATTAAGCTTCTGCATTTTCTGCTTTGGTGTGGCTTTTTTTTCTTTCTTGCTTCTGGAGGCAGTGAGATCTCTATGGAGATCAATCGTGCGGCTTTTTTTTATAATTGCTTCTCTTTAGAGAGCCCTTAAAACTTTATTATAAAGTTCGGCATGATCTGCCCCAGTGGTTGTATTGTGCATGCTCAGTAGCTTTTGTCAGCAGATTGCAGATCTGAGTCCTATCTTCCAGTCGCATCCTCAGTCTTTACTGCATACTGTCCAAAATCAATACAACAACAAAAAAAAAAGGGTCAGTCAAATTCCAGTTAGAGATAAGGTGCAGTGATAGTGACTGTCTGGCCTTGTTTCCTATTCTTTTTTTTTTTTTCTGTAGTCAAATAAGTTACCTTCTCATTACTGGTTGGCGAAGCCACTTCCTGTCTACTCTACAGTTTCTCTTCACACAGACCCCTATCTGCTTCTTTAGTTTTTGTGTCTTACTTAATCCTCTTAATTTTTGAGCTTACATTTTTCTTTGTCTCTACATCTCTGCAGCTTGCTGTACTTCTGTCTCTGCCATCTCCTCTTGCTGGGCATTTCACCCAAAGAGCCAAACACCTCCCGTGGATTCCTTCTCTCCGTGTGTCCAACTTTGCTCTCTCCTCACCAGCCCTTCTTGTAGTACACACACATAGAGACAGACACTGTTTCTTCTTCCTTCCCTTGCTCTAAGCCCTGTAATGTACATGGGTGTCTTCCTCCCTCTTTGCTTCATGGATTCCAGCTCTGAGATTGTTAAGGAAAATTCGGATTCCTTTGTTGGGGTGTAGGTGGTGGTGATTAAAAATTCCTTTCGGCTCAGAGCTACTCTGATAAAACAGGACCACAGCTCCGCTCTCTGGTCTTCTTTTATTGTAACATTTTGGACTCCAGCTGGATTTTTATCTCTTCAAATGTTCTAGGCTTTGTTGCCACTGTATTTTGTATCAACACTGCAAAAAGTCAAATCAGCAAGTTGATGAAACTAGAAAATCCATTTTAAAGTTTAATAAAAACAACAAACATAAAGAATTAGCAAAGTGTTTTGGTGGCTGCAAAAACTTCTATATTTAACTGATTTCTTTTTATTCGTTGTTATTCACGTGGTTTTTCTTACTTTGCCTAGGACAGTTTTTGCTATTGTAGCTATTTAATGTGTCTGCATTTAAAAAATGTTCAGTGTTTTTCTTTACATTAAAAAACCCTCGTTCTCC
Source organism: Acanthornis magna (assembly GCA_036785705.1). Classification (NCBI taxonomy): domain Eukaryota; kingdom Metazoa; phylum Chordata; class Aves; order Passeriformes; family Acanthizidae; genus Acanthornis; species Acanthornis magna. The sequence continues at coordinate 3,388,474 of JAWUZG010000141.1, read as the reverse complement.
AAGTACATTGTGTTTCACATCAGCTATCATGTCTCTCTAATCTGAAATTCTTTTCAAGTCCTTTGATTATGGATTATTGAGCATAGAACAACTACAGGAATTATTTATTGAAGAATGGAAGACCTCCTGGGCAAAGATGATTTTCCTTTCAGTTAGTTTCTGAAGTTGGTTTTATCTATGCATTCACAGTGCGTCTCCTTACAGCCACAATACCAAAACATGGATCCAGGTAGTCTGGGTAGTATTATTTTGGCAGCAAAGAAGACAAGGAATGCTAGCTGTCGATGTCTCACTGTGATTTCTGGTTTCTTCTTGACAGATGATGACAGACTCTGTTTTGGACAGGCACTTACATCACTTGGGATATTGGCTTCATGCTCTAGCTTGTTTGATCCACCTGTAATCTAAAGCAAAACTGCTGAGCATTGTCAATATTTTCTTTATTTTTATTATCATATGTCTATGGTCTGTCATCCTGTTAAAAGGAAGTGAAATAGCACATATAAATGTGTTGCAACTTTCTTCTCATCTTCATTTTATCACAGTGCAGTTATTTCGTGCTTGTGAGTCGTCTGTGTTCTGGCCTCATCGCAGGTTGTCCGCTAAAAAGTCATCCACAGCACAGTTCTGGTACAAGCCACATTTTCTCTGTGTTTACTTCTTTGTTGTTGCTGTTTGTGTCCTTGCCTCTCAATGCGCACCATTCATTGGAATTTTTTTTCCCCCTTTTGTCATCTTTTGTTTTCACATACAGGTTTTTCTACTCCTACTTCATTACTGCCATTGTTAACAGTACATTGGCAGCACTTTGCATGGTTATAACAACTTTTATTTCTTTTGCTTAACGGGAAAAACAAAGTTTTAACTGGATTTCACAATAGTAGTCTGTAGGCAGTTTAAAAAATAAACCTTGGGTTTATTTACAGTTTCTGTTACTACATATATAAAACGAAAGAATTTTTTAAAAGGGAAAGCACTGCATTGCATACAAATGATCTGCTAGTTAAAATGTCAAGGAACACTATTTTAATGAAAATGAGTGTTTTACCATTTCCAAATCCTTGTGTTCTCAATAGTTTGTCAAATAGCTTCTTACATACTTAAAAATCATATCTCCTAGAATTCCCTAGAGATGCATGTTTACTTTCTAAATTCATGGGTTTTAGTAACCCTCTCTGGATTTGTGTTTTAGATAATGTATATGGGATTAAGATACTGGGCAATAAGGAAATTCTGAATTGCTTTAAGGCTACTTAAAATACTGACCATTTAAATTCTCAAATTTATAAATAGTTACAGGTGCAGAGAAAGGTAATTTCAATAATATTGCAGTAGCCTGTAAAACAGTTATTAATATTGAATTCTAGAGCTTCTCTGGGTTCAGTTACCACTAGGAGGTGTGGCCAGATGCAGGATGAATGTGTTTATAAATATAAGAAGAATTAAGCATCCTCTTTAAACCAATGTAGTTAAGAAGGCCATTTAACAAAGGAAGTTCTCCCACATTATTTAAACTTATATGTGAGTTTATACATATAACTTCATATCATTCTTAATAATTTGTATTGTATTAAGACATTGATTAATATTTGTATAATTATTTGTAACATTATTAGGATGCTATATAGAGATAAAATATATAAACAATGTATGCCTATATATCAATTAAGTGGGAGATTTCCCATCATCATTTCAAAACATATTTTAATTGTGTTCATTGTCAATCCTGGTTATCAGAATGATGCCAAGAATGCCTAGAGCAAGTAGGTATTGCCATTGTGGGCACCTGCTCAGGAGAACACTGAAATATGTAGTCATAGTTGATTATAAATGCAGTGAAGTCAGAGATTGCCATAACTAAATGTTTTGTAAACCCGTTTAACATTTTTCATTGCTGTTTCTTCTATTTTTTTATTTCGTCTCGTAAATCACAGATAGTGGGTTTTTTTTTTCTTGCAAAGCATTGCTTGCTTTTTGTGTGCCAATGAGTGAACTGTTTTATTGCCATGAAAGTCTGCTTATTGTACAACAAGAAGTTTATGCTGTAAAAAGCACAGCCAACACAAGGAATTGCTGATATGTGGTATTTTCACACTCTCAGAATTCCTGCATGTAATGAGAAATAGTTCCCATTCACAGCAAAATACACGAAGGGCTGTGTTCAGGAATCCACTTAAAATGGGCTGCTCTCATGGAGCTTCTGCTTATGAACTACATTTTGTCCCCTACTTAGTAAAATAATTCTCTTTTACCAGGAAGGCACTGCAGTGCTGTTATTTATCCTCCTGTAAACGCAAAACAGGCAAGCAGTTTCTGTGAGGTGATAATATATATAATGGTCTAATTTTTTTTTTTTTTTTTGAGTTCTTAGAGAGGAACAAACCTCATTTTCTGGTAGTGTTGTGGGCCATTAATTGGAATAACAGGTAGCCATGCAGAATACAATGGAAATTCCACATAAAAGAGAAAGCGTTACTTACTATCGTGTAGTCATCTAGTTTTGTATCAGTTGTTTCATAGTCAAATTGGTCTGTTTATTTCATTTTTATCAACAGCTGTTACATTGGAAATAATGCTCTGACACTATGGGCTGCAAATAGTCAATTAGGGCTTTTTATATTAAAACTTACTCTAAAAAGTGCATGAAGATATTACCTAACCACAGTTGTGCACTGAAGAGTTTGTAGTGAAATCCTCTTAATTCAGGCTTGAAGATACTCATGTGGATGCTTTGCTGTGAAGGTGAATAGCTGGAACATTGACCACAGTAAAAGTCAGAATTTACTGAGTAACTCTATTGCTTAAAGGACACACACCTAAACCTGTGTTAGTATCACAATGATGAGGATAATCAGATTTAGCCTAACACTACCTATCTTCTGCAGAGTGAGATGTGTATCACTTTCCTGTTTTATTTTGTCTGCAACTAACACTGCTTTTAAATTAATGTTAAACAGAATATTTAGAAGATGTTTTGGTCATCTCTATGCAAGGACAGGTGCAAGAAAACAGAACAGCTAGTGAAAACTCTGAGACAGATTAAAATAATGTAATTAGAAATCTATTTTGGTGATAGGCATCAAATACACTGTATGCAGCTTAAGGTATACGGGACTGGTTTTGCTGAAAACTTCAGAGTTTTGTAGTGTATGCCATGCTCTGAAAATCAGCACATCTGAATCACTTCCTGATGGTATTGAATTGCATGGGAAGGTAACAGGCTTGTGCTTAGTGGGTTTGAAATATTCTGATGTAAGGAACTGAGCAGCTTTTAATATCATTTAGAAACAAATTGTTGAAAATTGTGATCTTAAGCTCATTTTTAAAAGTTTTAATGGATATGGTTAGGTTTTCTTCTGTTCCCTTGTTGTCTTTAGTACCTTACTACTTCAGAACAGATGGTTTTACTGTTGATTGTGGAGAGCACTAACTTACATATGAAAAAGAATTTATATGAATTGTGAGGATTACAGCTTACACTGATGTTGTTACAGCGGTGTTTTTTAAGTTAGAAAAGGGGTGAGGGCTTTTGGGGATTTGTTTCTGGGGTTTTTTTTCCTTTTTTGTGGTTTTCCCTTTTTGTTTGTTTGTTTATTTTGTTTTCCCAGAATATCAAACTGATCTTACCCGTCTTTTCAGTTCTTCCTACAGCAAGTTGTTAGCAATTCTTAGTCTTCACTATTGAAACATTGGCTGATTGAGAGTAGGGGTTTTTTAAGATGGTCTTATATGTATTTTTATGAGGTGCCTCGATTTACTGCTCTCATTCAAGTAATGCCACAGTTTATCATGATGGGAAGATTTCACATTCATAAAGGCATGTAGTTATACTTATTAAAAGTCATGCTCATTAAAAGATGATTCCTGTATAGAGAGCAGTGAGGTCTCAGCATACAAATAACAAAATTTTTGTCAGCTTGTTGTGTGCGTTGCTGTGGGGAGCTGCTAAAAAATTATTTTTAGCTGTCTGCTGGAGCCAAAGTAATTTTGCTTACATGTGCAAGAAATGGCACATATTTAATTGGAGAGTTTATCTTACTTCCCTCTGGCAATGCCTGCTTTTTGCCAGTGACCAGACTATGTCAGTAACCTCTCAGATTAAAGAAAAGGTTATTATTACCCAGTCCAGTTTGCAGTAATCATCTATCCTTTTTCACTGGAGTTTAAAATTCAGTATTCCAAGATTCACTCTTGTCAGACTTTGGAGATGTAATGTGTGTAATCATACTTTGCAAAACAGATATATTTCAAATTGGCTTTAGAGTCAAGGCAATCCAGTAGCTTCTTGCTCTCCCATCTGTGTGTAACTCAGTCTGGGAGTAAATTCTGAAGGCATTATAGTTACACATCATCACATCTGACTTTTTTTTTTAATATTGTCTTACTTTATTTCTTACAGTATGAAGTGCAAATATAAGTGGTCTCAAAAAAAAAAAAATCACATATGACATCATTTCCCATTGATAAGAAAAAGCAGTATATAAAATTGTGTAACAGTGCATGGATTTCAAGAAAGAATCCTTAGAGTCAATTCAGTCCTAAATGAAAAGAAACAAATACTGGAGCAATGACTGGCTACTCACTAGCAAATAATTGTGTGATGTGAAAAGCTCTGCTGTGAGTTTTTTTGTTTTGCCTGGAATAATAAAATATATTTTAGAAAAAATCTTTAATACATTTATATCAATCAGAACATGGCTCTGCAGTGTTTGTATAATATTCCTCCAGCTTACCTTTGTCCTTAATCAGTTTCTCAGAAGATTTTTTTGCTAACACAATTTTCGTTTTGGAAATCCTCCACGGTGACCCCAACCCACTTCTCAGACAAGAGGGCAATACCTTTGCTCATCCAAGGCAGAAGACTGAAGGCACATTAAGAACTGTTCACCTTCCACTGCCCTGGTCAAATGTCCATGTAGCATTGCCTAAGAAGAAAACACTGTTACCTCTCAAAATACATCAGTGTAGAATTTGAGAAGTGTCGCTGCAAATGATCAATTAAAAATTAATTACCCTCCTGTAACTAATAGGACCTAACCTCTTTGTTTGCAATTAATAATTCTGTGATTAGAGAAGAATATGTATCACAGGTTATTGGTTGTTTTTGCCAATAGTTGTTGTGTGAGTCTGTATTTAATGTACACTGGTGAAAACTTAGGGTATATCAAAACATGCTGTGCTGTTTTCACTTTTAAGCACCTAATATTTAAGGGAAAATGTATTTTTGAAAGGTGAGTTCCTTCCATTTTCTTGGGCTAGCCTCAGACTGATGGGATAAGGAGAACAGCTAATAACCTGCGTTTTGTTTGGTATTGCAACCCTAATGAGAAATGAATTTGAGTATCCTATCAATCGTGTCTCACTGTCCATCTGTCTGTTTTTTCTAGGAGGTGATTTCCTGTCATTTCTAAGAAAAAAGAAGGATGAGCTGAAAACCAAACAGTTGGTGAAATTTTCATTAGATGCTGCCTCTGGTATGGCGTATCTCGAATCTAAAAATTGTATACATAGGTAAGGAAGATTTTTTTCTCACTCTTGTACCTTTGCTCAGTGGAAATGCAAGCTGTTTAAAGGTGTATGGCGCTTATCATTACAGGAGTGATCCCTATGTTTAAAAAAAAAATCCACTTTTTCTGAAAGTAGGGCATTATTGCTTGTCTAATTCAAAAATCATCTGGGTAAAAATATAACTACTACATTATTTGATCTCTACAGTTTGATGCTATTAATATAAGTTAGAAAATTTTTCACCGTAAGGATGTGCATTATAAAGAACCTGATTCATACAGTGACAGTGAATCATAGTAAGAAGCATTCTGTGAGACTTATATTGTGTCTGAAATTTACAAATACTTGCTTGGCCATCAGAAAAGTTACCTTTGAAGTGAGCTTCAGAAAAATCCACTGGTTTCTCACATAATAGAGAAGAAGTAAAATCCTGTACAATAAAATATTAATTGCCTTGATTGCTTTGTCTGAAGTACGGAAGATTATCAAGCATTATGCTGTTGGAGTTTCTTTTTTCTGTTCCTACCATTCCTTTTTCTTACATCTTCTCCAGTTTGACTCTGCCATTGCTGAGCTTATACTCCGTTTGTATCAACAGGAATGGAATTCAGTCCTACCTGTTTCTTCTCTCAGAATAGCACAGTATATATCCTCCTCAATGCTGGGGTTGAAATATCAGATGTAAACATAATGATGATCCATTTCACAGAAAAATTACAAAGAAGAAGTTTTAGTTTCTGATGTTGATGTCATCTACTTTGTAGAACATCTGTAGGTGAGCTGTGTGACACCTCACTTACATAATCAGTCCGTCTGGGACTTAACACCTCTCTGGTGTTATCAGAGACCTCAACATTTCTCTTAGATTTTTATCAGCAGTGCATGAGTCAGTTGCAGTCCTGCACATCAAGTTAATTGAAACAATTCTGCAAGATCATTGATGTGTAAGAATCATGGAAAGAAAGAAAAAACCTAACTCATGATCTAAAGCTATGGAATATTCCCTTAGGAAAATCCAAGAAAGGGATTGTAAGCATTCTGTCATGAGAGAATGTGTTTGAACCTGGCTCCGTTTGTCAAGGATATAATGGTACAAAAATCAGAGCAAGTAACAGCATTAATGATTTACACTAGCCTCATAGATGTTCTAGTGCTTAATAATTCCTGTAACAGTCGGATCAGTGTTAAATCCAAAGTGCTTGTTTAGACCTCCTGTGTTCCTGGAAAATGAAATCATAGATAAAAATAGTAGCTGGATAACTGAAGTTAATAATTGCAATTACTGAAAAAAAAAAAGCAATATTTATTCACTAAATGATAGCATGATGCCTACAAAATACAAATAGTTGGGTTTTGGTTTTTTTTAACTCTGGAAAAAGGGTATCTTTGAACAACTGTGTGGAATGGAGCTGTTCTAGTTGCTACAGATGACAGTGTGGCTCCACTGTATCTCTGAAATTTGCACTGCTGGTTGGACAATAGGAACTGCTATTCCTAAGATGTGTTTACAAAGCTGATAGTGATCTAGAGAATGTATTTCAGAAAGAAGATATGTGCAGCATTGTCTTACCATATGAAGATTTTATTGTTCCGTTGTTTTCAGTTAGAAAGCTGAATAAAAATGTGTCATGTAGTTCCCAAGCCAGGAGAAGGAGGTAAAATCTGACCTGTTTGTTGGTGCCATGGACTTGCCGAAGCACACAGCCTGGGTTACAAATACTGTAGTACAAGGAGAGAAGTTCTTTCCCCTCGTTCACTTTTTAACTTTCAAAATATTAATGAGATTTGTTTATTATCACAGATTGTCTCAAAAGGTTATCAGAGAGAGCTAGCACTTTCCTTAAAGGAAGAACCAGAATTTTTAGGAAACCTATTCTGAATAAAACTAGAGTTTTAAAGTGCACCCAAGCAAGCAAAACATGTGTTCAGGAAAACTGCTTACTCTTAGGAAACACACAGGTTAATAAATCAAAATATGCATTTGCAGTATTAGTTTATCAGTCTTATTCACTACACAACATTCTTTTCTAGTTTATGTGATTAGCCGCAGCATGTGCTTACTTTATTTATGAGTTAATTCTTCTAAATTTGATAGGTAAACATAATGAAGATTTCAGAATTAGGAGAGCAACCAACCAAATTTAGTGATTTTGCAGTAATGGTGAAGGAACTTACGGATGGTTTGGTTTGTTGGTTGGTGTTTTTTGAGTTATTAATACAGGTTTATTAACAAATGCTTAGTCTAGGAAAGTCACTCATGATGTTTTAAAATGTGTTTGACCAAAGACTAAACGGCAATTTAGTAGGCTTAGCAGACATAAAATTTTGTGTGGTGTGCTCCCTATTTGAGGAATTTGAAGATTTCTGGACCCCCTGGGGAATGGCTGGAGATACATCAGTCTAGAACCCCTGTCTGTCACAGAAACTCAGAAAAGTCAAGCTGTCTTGTGCTCAGTGAACAAGTTTTTAGGTGTTCTGACTCAGAACCCCACTGGAATTTCCTCACCCAAGCACTGAAAGTGCAGCCAAGTGACTGCATTGTCTGTGCAACGAATCTGGGAGCCTTTGATCCCTCATTTTTAGGTCAGGTCAGACAAGATTAGTCATGTGTAAATTTAATGTTGACAGCAGGTAAATGGGAATGGAACAATTTAATTCACAGTAGGAGGAAGCTTCAGCACTCCGTGAAAAGAGTGGTGGTTTTCTGAAAGAATGTTAAACTTGTTCTTTTTTTGTCAGAAGCTTCATCTACTGAAAGTGGTTCTCAGGTAAAAAAGAGGTGAGAAAATTAACTAGCGAGAAAATGGACTAAGCAGTGGTTAAAAAAACCCTATCTTTTAATTTGTTTAAACGTCCATAGGCTTTGATTACTATTGCTTAAAGACCAGTAACGTGTAATTAAAAATAGTTTCTGTTATGTAGATTGCAGTAAAATAAAATCGGTTTGCTTCATGCTGTTGTCTTTCTGCAGTATTCAATTTGTTGATTTAAGGATTTTTTCAGAATCCCACATATATTTTTTTCAGTTGTTTAGGTGACTAATTTAGTATCATGCATATTTGGCTACCTGCTAAGCGAGACTGAGGGCTACTCATTAGTTTATTAACATGATTTTTAATGTTGCTCTTTAGTTGTGACTGCAATAGCTACACTTAACCTTTATACTTTAAAATTCTACCCAAATTTGTATTGGATTTCAGAAATCATTGTCTGAGTTATAATTTGACTTACCCTTTCAGTAGCTGGGACAGTGCCACAATTAATGTGCTGTTTGTTTTCTATTTTTTTATGTGTTAGCCATTTCAGTAGGTGAAAATGCTTACATTGGCATGTAAGTGATTATTGAATGATTATTTGATCTACATTCTTATTTCCTCTAGCATCCAGCTATCAGTCGTTCTTTGCTCTCTCCTTTCTCTTTAAAGAACAGAAATGACTGATTTTAAAGGGGGGAAAAGCTGCATGGAAAGATGTTATTAACAAAACAAAAAGAGTGGTTGAACACACACAGAAGAATGTAGTCATTTCATCTCCATTTAATTAACATGAGGTTGAAGAATGGTTTCTTGCTTTTCATTTTTACCATATGCTATTGTTCAGATAGTTCCATTTTTCTGTTAATTAGAAACAGAAGATAAGGATGGAGATGTGATAATTTGAGTTGGTTTAATAAGCATTTCCGAGTGCCCTTCTTTTCCAGTATTTGGTTTGCATGTGGTGAATTCATTTGTCCATAATTTCTGTTTAGTTTTCAAAGCAATCTTGGGGGTGGTTTCGGAGGGAAGCTGCAAATACCCTGACTCTGTTGGGTGTGCAGGGACATCTTCCACAAGATCAGGGTGATTTATTTGCAATAGATGCACTGTGTGTTTGAGAGGACAGGGATTAAGGCCAAGTTCTCCTTTCAGTTGATGAATTTATCTTCTGGAAGTCTCCCATATTCTGAAATAAAGATGTGTTGGTTGGCAAGATGATCATGTTCTCTGGTCTAGTTCTTCTGTTTTTAGTCATATTGCTGCCGCTGCTTCTTTTTGCCTTAGTTTTGTAGCTGTTAAAAACTCTGTATTGTGTTAAATCTGGCTGGTTTACTTTCATCTTATCCTCACTCTGTGGATATTAATTCAGGATTTCTAGAGTTTTCATTAGGTATGTATAATTTAATTTAATTACATATAAATTGCTAGGAAAATATTTGCTTCCCTGCTACTAATCTAGTTTGGCTGATCTGCTCTGCTATCAGAGCTTTTTTTCCCTCTCAAGTCTGGTAATGCATAGAATTTTGGAAAAATGCCTCAGGACCCTTTCATAACCGTGAACTTAAGAACTATACTAAGCAGTTAAGTAAGTCTTTCATTTCCTGTGAATCTTCCGTTTCTACCTGGAACAATAGTTCAATTACCAGGAAAAGGATGAAAAGTGGTCCTTTTCAATTTAGCACATGTGCTGCTCAGTTTTGTGTGTTTCAGGAGTGACTCAGGTCTCCTGGGAGCAGGAGAATGATGATTTAGCTCCAAAATGGAACAGGTCTCCTTCCTAAGACGCAGGAACAACCTGTCTGCTGATTTCTCTGGAAGATCCTGTGGAAGACAGTAGCTAAATGTTTCTCTGTGTGTGTCCTTAAGAGGCTCCACACAGCCCAGTGCTCCGTGGAGTAGCTGCTTTAGTTCTGTTCTAAGCAGTGACTTGGTCTCCTGAAGCACAACATGTTTAAATACTGCATTTCCTCCTGGCCACTTGCAATGCCTGAGGCCTTTATTGCAGTTTCTGTGATTTCCTCTGTTAGTGTATGACTTACTAAGAAAAATTACATTTTGGCAGTAAACCACATGAACTCTCCAAGATTTAGTGCAAGGGTTAATTTTTCATTATTAATTATCTTTTTATGATTCATTCAGAGTTACATGTATAAAATGAAGTGATGATGTGAGATTCCATTTCTATAGCTTTGTTTCATAGAAAATTTATTTATTACTGAATGAAAAAAATATGTACTATTGTGTTGATAGTATCTATTGATTGTGCTTCAATGAATAAGTCTTTCAGAGAATTGTTGTCAGTAGTACAGTTGAAACACCCCATAAATGTAATGAATAATCATTGTTTTGATCCTTTTTTTATAAGATGATGTCTCTTCTTTATAAAAAATGATGTTTCAACACATTTCTTTTTCAATAGGAATGTTAGAAACAGAAATTTTTCTGGTTTTTTTGAAGATAAAAACACATATGGGAACTATATATAACTATAGTTTAGTTAGTTAGTTAGTTAGTTAGTTTGTTTGTTTGTTTGTTTGTTTGTTTGTTTTTTTAAAAAGCCACCAAAATTTACTCTGCCCTATTTATAAAATAAGTTTTAGTCAGCCTTTGAATTTGATTGGCACATTACTGTGTGTTGAACTTTTATTTTTTTATATGGATATGCCTCATGCAACCTTCTCTGTGTCCTCTTAACTAGTAAGGTCTTTTCCAGCAAAATAAGTATTTCCACTCCCTTTATTTGATTATAAAGATACTGTGCAATTAAAGCATTGCCAGTTTTATACACCTCATTATTTTTTTATTTAGTCTGTTGGTCATAAGTGGTACTAATGGAAAAACCATTTGCAAGATTACCAAAAACCCTCCTTCTCACAGTTCTGTTGTGGGTAAGTGAGGATCTGTCTGCCATCTCTTTCCAAAAAAAAGTGATTTCAGAGAGGTGCTCTTGGGGCTTCCAGCTGTTGCTAAACAAATAAAGGAAGCACTGACTGTTTCCAAAACAGAGAGGAGAATGCTGCTCTCCTCTCATCGCACTAACGCCAGCACTCCACGGGTGCTGTTGGGGTACTTGGTCTGCCGTGATCCTTTTTTTCATCAGTGGCTGTTAAAACTGCATTTCAGACCATAATATTGATCATGACAAATGTGTCAGTGCTTTCAAATGCTCCAGGAAATAATCTGTCATGGTTTTCACACTATTGTGTTCAAAATGAGGAGTTTCCCACCCTAAAATAATGAACACGATGCACTCCAACTGCTGTCATCCAGGAGAGGCAGGTGAACACTGCTACATTTCACTCAGCTTGCCATATAGGAATAGGTTATAGGGTATTATATACCAGGTTTAAGCTTTTAAGAATAGATTTTCAAGAGATTCCTCCTTCCTTTTTTTTTTTTTTTCTCCTGTCACGTTGATAAGTGTGGGTTGATCCTAGAGAAAGGCATTTACAATTAAAGTTGGATCAGTTCTGAATCAGTATTTCTGCTTGTCTGAGGTCTCACTTGAGCACCATGATTAGTTTTTTCTTTAATGAACTTGTATGAATCTGATAAAAGTATTAAGGGAAAAAAACACATGAAACATAAGTATCCAAGCCCATGAAATTAAATATTATGAATATAGTATCCTTTAAACTCATTATAGTATATTAGAATGATTATTGAATTCTAAGTATCCTATAATGGAAGTGGCTGTGAACTATGGTGAAGAATTGCTTCTGAATAAAAATTGAACTTTGTTCTACTCTGTTATCTGTTTCCCTAAGCAATTGAATTTTGACATGGCTGGTAACAAAAGAATTTAAAAGGAAGAGGAATACAGTTTTTTCCTTGTGGACTCTGTGCATTTGTTGTACTGGTTGATACTGCTTCCCCTTGTGTGCTTTATTTGAAATTCGCCTCAGGCTGTATTAAAAGCAAACTAGGCAACACAGATTTAGCTTTGCCTTAGCTGCAGAAAGCTTGTAATTAGGGTAACAGATGTGTGGGTTTGGATGGCCAGAGTGTGATATAGGAAAGGTCTGAATATGTTTTTGTTTGCCGTAAATCTCCGCATGTCATTCTATCTCCATTACACCAAGATATCTTTCATACATTCCTGATTTATGCTCGAGGTAGTCCTGATACCAGAGGAGTCAGTGGTCACAGTGTGTAGGAAATACATATTTGAGTTGTGGCTTTTTCATATTACTATGTCAAATAAACATGCAGTAGACTGCACAAAGTATTACATTAACTTAATGATTGGTACATTAATGACAGAACTGGAAGTTCTGGTGCTTTTTTTTTTTTTTTTTCGTTTGGAATAACATGGTACTTTATTCAGCTGCTGATAGGACAGATTTTGTTTGCCGTGGGGATTTTCCAGCACTAATTACCTCTACCACTTATGATTCTTCTTTTAAATATTAAATTATAAGGCATCTATTCATACCAGTGGAAAAGAAAGTTCTTGTTCAACTGTGGTCATTCTGAGGCTGATATTAATAATTAATGTTCCCAGAGGCCAGTTTAGTATCGGATATTAGATTATGCTGTTCCTAAGCTTAGAAAGGCAAATTGAAGTTTGTTCATATAAAATAAATAAAGGGAAATTACCTTTTTCTTTCCATGTTTGTATTTTCTTTTGAAAAAGCAGTTACTATGTTTCATCTTCATTTTTGCCTAATTGACATTTCCTTTAGGTTCCATTTTATGTCTAAACAGAACACAGCCCATATATCACCTGAATGGCATCAGGGGTAATCCAGTGTGATCAGTCAAACATAGTTCTTTATATTGTTTTGAAGTGTCTGTTAAAAGCTTCAATAAGGTTGATATTTTCATTTTATTGCAAAGTTTCCCTAGTGGTCCCTATTCAGTATGTGCTTAAATATCATCTTTTATGTGTTCTCCATAAAATGGGGAAAATATCCAATTACTGCAGACCTCTGAGCTTTCAGTATTTCAGTTGTTCTAGGATGGTGATTTAAAATGTCATGCAGAGTTAAACTAAAGATAGTAATAATTAAATTGGTTGGTATGTTACTGCAGAATTGTTTTGTCAACCTAGATATTAAAAAAAATGTGGTGTCAATATTGTCAGTAAGCTATATTAATAAAGATATATGTGGTGATAGAATTCACTGATAACTGCTAATACAAGGGAAGCTGAAAATCCATTGCTTTTCACAAGAGCTAGAAATTTATAATGGGTTCTGGTTTTGCTTTCTGTTTCGCACATCTCATCTGTCATTAGCAGTTAGAGGTTGGGTATTTACCATTGGAAGGCAGATTCTTCATTCTGTTCAGGTGACTCTTGGCAATGCATTTGTAAGGAACTTCTGATGTTTCATGTGATTATGTATAAATTGTGTGTGACCTGAGATCTCAGTCTCGCAAGGAAGAACATGAAAAATCCTCTCTAAGGGGCAGTCATTGTATACAAATGTAAAGGGACAGAAGTGTGCCATTTTAAGGATAAGATTTTGTAAGAAAATGACCCTAAACCCGCTTCTTATAGTTCCTTTACCTTCTGATAGTCCAGGGCTTCTCATTCTGAGATTTCATACCTGTTCTTTGCATTGTCCTTGCCCTTCCAGATTTTACTGCACAACTGGCTAAGACGGGAATGAGGAAAAAGAATATGCAAAAGGAAAATCTGTTGAGAAAGAAATATTTTTTGTTCTTGGTACTGCATAGATAAAGCATAGTTGTATTGCTTGCTAGCTGATATTTCTGCTGTTACATGTTTAAGTAAATTACAACAAATCTGTCCCCTAAAATCTCCGATAATGGTCTGGTCTTTTTGTGGTGCTGAACTCCTGTTTGGGTTCCAGGAATCATCAGAGAGTCCAAAAGAACAACACAAAAATTCAGAATATTGTGAGACAGAGTAACAAAATGTTGTATATGATGCATATAGTTACATGATCTCTTCTTTGAGAAGTGTCTATTTTATTCTTATGGGGCAGTTGTTCTAGATAAAACCAAAATGAAGTTATTAATAAACTTAGTATTTTATAGACAGTGGGGAGAAACATTAAGTATCAAAATTATAAAAAGGCTTATATTAGAATAGATTCTTAGGTTGTAAACAATTCATAAGAAATTTCAGAAGAGGAGATTTACATTTTTTTCTTGTCAAAGAAGTCACATAGTATGAAAAAATATTTATTTCTTGCCATTGTGGAGTTGAATTAGTCTATCTTTTTCTAATGAGATATCCCTGATACAGAAAGCTCACTGCTAAAAAATGAGTAAACTTTGCTAGGAATAAAGGAAATAAGACTAAAAGAAATGGAAGCAAATTTTCTTAGACTCCCTCATCCTGTTTAACAAACAGTAGCATTTTAAGCGTGACATTATTGTGCTGTATTTGTTTTTATTTACTGCAGTACCGCTTTCTTGTTGATAAATATTCAGAATTTACAAGTATTATTCATTAAATTAATTTGAATAACGTATTTTTTAGAATAATAAATCTACTCAGGCAACAGGCTCTTTCTAATTAAGAAGCGAAAAGTAAAAAATGAAAGTACTGTGTAAAAATTGTATAAAAATAACATGCAGTTAGTGTTTGTGGAAGCTATTGTGCTGACCATAAAGTCATATAGCTCTTCTGGATAGCGTAAATAGTATTTTCTCTACTCTCATAGTCCTGTTACAGTGGAGACCAGTGGGTGAAATGTAATTACTTTGTAAGAAAAATGGGCTGCAGGATTCCATTTGTGCAGTGGACAAAGGAGGTATTAGTAGATAAATTAGATGATAGGATAAGACAGAAGCAGAAGAATATGGGAGGAGGAGAAGGGGAGAATGCAGTCAGCTACAGCAGTTGCCTCAGATGTGAGGTTTAGGGTGGCTCTTCGAGCACAAATCATTGACCACAGGGTTTGTTTAGAAAAGCTGAAACATTCTTCCATGCCCTGATTTCCCTTCTTTAGGGTGTAGAACTTCCCCTGGTTTCTTTCTGACAGCAGAAAATTCTAATTAGTCTTTCTGAAAAAGAAAAAGATGATTATATCTAAGATATAATGCACTAAGATATAAAGTATTGGTTCAGTATTTTATTGGCTTCCTGATGCTAATTTTTCACATTCCAAAGAGGAATGTACCACAATTATCTCAGACAGGAAATGACTTTCATTTAGTAAAAATTCTTAGACTGTATGTGGTAACAAATAACAAATTCCCAAATGGATTTCCTGAAGGAAATAAATATATTTCCCTTTTCTGAGTTTTATACACATACATACACACACACAAATATAAATATATATATATGCTTACTAGGTTACACCTATTTTGTGGATTTGACAAAATGTTTATGCATTATTTTTTCAGATAGCACTAGTGATGATATACTTTACTCTATTTTTTACCACTGCCTCAGGAGTTTTTTTCAGAAGTGTCTCCAAGCTTTACAGTGCTGCAGTTTCATCTCTGATGTGTCATATTCATCGTTGTGCTATGGCTGTGTACATAGTGAAAAACAGATGAAAGAAGGATGTGTAATGGGTTTTAGTGTGTATTCATGAAATAACTTAGTTTTAAAGTTTATGGGACTTTAAAACATTATGGCATATGGTTCTACATATCAAATAATAAAGGAAAGGCTGTTTTCCAGCTCTTTTTTGAAAATCAGGACGTTTTTCTCATAAAGCTAAGACAAACTTACGAGAAGTTACGCCTGTTCAGCCCAGTTCAAAGGTAAATTCAGTTCCAATAAGTACTGGGCACAAAAAATATTGTGATCAAATTTAAACTGTCTGAAAGGAATCACAGTTGCTGAGGATGAGTAAAATAAAACACACAGAAAGCTAAGTGCATGTTTTGCTCTCTTTTTGTCATTGCTCTGTTGTTCTAAGCCTCTTTCCTCCTCATTCAGCAGAACTGTAGTGCATGGATATGATTTTTTGAAACATTTTTATCACTGCAAGTTTTGATTGAAATAAGGACTTACTCTGTTGTAGGCTTTTTCAAAATCCCTTATGCAAGGCAGTAAACAAGGAAGGGCATATTGGCATGTTAGCTGGTTTGGAAGATAGATGGAGATCATCAAGGTACATGGAGATGTGAGAATTGTTGAATCAATGTTACAGTACTTAAATGTTCACAGATTTCAGCTGAGTCATTCAAGACTGACATATAAAGCTCCAGGCAATGCTGGATGTCAGATACTTCATCAAGTGTCCTGGCTTCTGGGAAAGAAAAATAGATGAGTGAAATAAGGGCCAAGCCCTAATTAAAAAAAAAACCAAAAAACAAAAAACCAAACTATATATAGGAGTTAGGATGATATACGTAAAAGTACTTCATTTGAAAGGCTTCTGCTTTGGAATACTTTCAGTTTTGGAGATCAGTAAGATCAATAAGCCTAAAAATGCTCAAAAAGAAGGATTTAAACTTTATGGCTATGACTATTGCAGCTTAGCAGTTAGTTGGTTATAAAAATTTCCAGTCCTACCCACTAACAAATTAATTGACTGTCTTTCCTGCCTGGTGTCTTAGACCTCACTGGCTTCTCATCTGCTTCCATTATTGCTTGTGCAGACCATCCTCTCTTGTACAGGATTATCTGCACTAGTGTCTTACTCTCCTTGCAGGGTCATGCATGGATTCCTGAAATCCCACTCCCACCTCATGAAAATTCTGAGTAAGCTAAACAGAGAGCAAAATTGAGATGACAAGGTCTCGCGTGCTGCTATTGTCTTTTTTTGGCAAAACTCAAGTATGAAATACTACTATTGTGGTTACGTATTTATTTATTATCCTGGTTATTCATTAATAAATTTTCATTTCAGAGGGGCTGTTAAAACTTCTGTACACATTATTAATCTTCTATAACACAGCTGGACTTCAGTTGTAAATTGAAACCAGTTGTTTTTAAGTTTGTAAGTCAATAAGCATCTCTAACCACAGGAGAGCAATATAACCCTCAGAGAGAGTCAGGCAGACAGAGCTCTTAGCAAGCTGTAAAAGTTATGGAAGATTTTTCTATGTCAAACATAAAGACATATTTTTTCCTTAAGCAGGCAGTTTCTGCTTCTTTTAACTATCAAGGAGCTATTAAATGGAAGTGTTTCAGTTCCCTTTTGGGGGGTATTTTATTGTAACTTATACAAAGCTTGGTAATCTTTTAGATTTGACAGTGGGCCAGTATTTTTCTCTGATGGTTTTAACCTATTCTTTAGAGCTACACAGTTCATCTCTACTGTTATTTCAAGCTCCTTGCAGTTGGTGTTGCCTGAACCTGGCGCTGGACTCCCAAGTGCCACATTCTGCTGCTGACAACAGCCTGGGTTGGGAGAAAGGACAAAGTGGTGCTCCCTAAAGGAGCCTGCAGTTCAGGAAGCCAAAATTTGTGTGATAGCTTTGCCACACACCATGTGGGGCCGCATGTGGCATCTGACACCAGACTGCCTCTAATCACAGGGAAATGTCTGAAGCTGCGTAGAAAGGAAATCTGAGCAGACTCAGCAGCAGCTTTTTAATTTTTATGACTTTGCCTGAGTCTACCTGTACCCAGCAGGCAACACCTGTAGCACACTTCTTTACAGAAGTGAGCAGTTTGTGTCAATTGCATTTAAAATTTTGTGACTGGTCGAAAAAGTCACGTTTTCATATATGATCAAATGAACAAATGCACTAATCCAGGAAATGAATAATTATTTGGATGTTTTCCTCTTTGCTACATTTTTGTTGGGTAGTATATGCCTCATAGTATAATAATAGATTCCAGGGCATTTGACAATTCTGATATTTACTTTAAGTCAATAAAAAGTTGGATTAATTTACATAATCCATCTCTTTGAAACAGACACTGGTCTGTACACCTGTTGAAGTGGTTTTGGTTTATTAAGTAACTTCATTAATAAAATAGAATTTCATAATTTTCCTAGACAGATTTCTCACAATCTAGTAGATAATAAGCTTTTATTCTCTAATGCTCAATTTAATTCCATTACTTGCATTTAATTGGAATCCATATCTGGTTTGGTTTTCTTTTCTTTCAACACGATTGCCTAGTAGTATTTGTATTTTACTCAAAGTTTGTATTAAGGGTTAATTTTTGAAAATATTATAATTCCTGTCTTAGAGGCTAAATCTTACCTTCATTCAAATAGATATATCTCCGCCCTCCCTCTTCCCTGTTCTCTCCCTTTCTTTCTCTCCCTTCTCCCCTCTCCCTCTCTTCTCCTCATTTCTCCTTCTCCCCTTTCTTTTTATTTATTTGCCCTTACTGTTGCTTGCAGCTGCTCCTAATTTGATATTATCTGGAAATTTAATTAAATTCCTGTTTGACTTTTCCCTCAGATCATTAACAAAGCTATTAAATGAAAACAGGCAACTTCGGTTTGTTGCCCTATATTATATCACCTTCTGAGAAATTTCTTACCCATAATCCTTTAAGCAGGAAGATTTTAAACATTTAGCAGATGACTAGCTGAACTTTGGTTATTTTATAACCTTTGCCCACAGCAGATGCTGAAATGAATGTAGCATTAAATGGCAAAAAGGATCCTGTGCCCCTACAATGTAACGACAACATAGATTTTTGTGTGGCAATATTTCAGAATAATAGCCAGCTGTAGTAAATTCGTAGCTTTGCAATAGTTTTCCAATAGTTGATTTGCTTCCTGCCTTTATATTAAGCACAGGAAAGTGTTCCCTGCACCTCCAACAAAGTGTGAATCCATGTAGGATGCAGAGCACTCCAGATCCGTAGGGAATCAACACTGTGCACGAGTGAACACACTTCAACAGAGAGCAGCCGGGAGCAGAGTGGCTGCTTCTAAATGTAGAAGCCTGGAGTTTCCAGGGAAAGGACATTCTTATAACACTTGACTTCATGAGACAGCTCAAGGTTTTAACAGAAGGAAAAGGATAGGGTTCGGTAGGTGATGAACTTGGAGCGCCTGGACTTGCTAACAGCTTTTCCTTGGCTCATCCCAGCTGTGAAATCTTCCTATGGCGAACAAGAATGTAACATGTGAGTTCATCCAGCTCCCAAAAGCTGGGGAAGTCCTGTCCCACCTCCTGCTATCAATATGAGATCCTTAATCAGCACTGTCATCTCATTTTTCTTCAACGTCTCCTACTTTGCGTACCCCACTATAATTCCTTCAAAATTCCATCACTTTCTTCTTTTTCTTGTGATGAAAAAAGTGCAAAGTATTTTCTTCCACATATAAGTTCTGGTTGTGGGTAGGAAACCTATTGTGGTTTGTAAGTAATAGCAACAAAAACCAGGACAGAGGTTCAGTTTCTTTCCTATCTTGTTAATTAACAGAAAATTAATAGGTAATTTTATTTCTCTAAATTTCACTTTATATAATCCTCTACAATGTATTAGTCACATGAAATTTCTTTCGTATTTCTGTAAGCTAACTGCAACTCTTACTTTGCTGTCTAGGACAATTAGTAAATTATTACTCATCTTCATTTTCATTCATCTTAAGATTATTTTATTATAGTTACAAAACAGACTATTTTTAAAATATTAAAATACTTCAAGATGCCATTTAGCATTTGTTGGTAATCCTTGAATAAAGGTAGGGAGTTATTGTAAGGTACAAATTACAATTTTTTTCTCTGATTGAAAAATTATGAATTAGTGGACCATTCCTGTATCTTTGTCTATGGTTTCCATTGCTAAGAAAGCTTAGCTGGCATATGCTACCTGTGCCATCCATTTAAATTATTTCCTCCCTAAATAAGAAACATCCCCAGAGGAATAATTGCCTAAAATGTGGCTGATTTTTCTCTCTTTGATATTGGCTTTCTTTATGACTGTCTCTTAAAATTCAGGAGGTTTCTTTTTTCCACTCATCCACTCAGCTTAGGACCGCGACACAATCCTCTTGTCTTGCACTGCTTGAGTCTGCTCCTTCTCTGCTCTGTCTTTTCCTCCTGATTTCTAATCAGACCTAATTTATTTGGTTTCTTTCTTATACTTTATGTATTATTTTCATGAATATGTAGTGTCTTGAGCCTTAATTATGCTGGATGCTTCATTTTTTTTGTGTCCTGATGATTACCTTTATGTTTTTTACCTTCATGAATAAAGTGTTTCAGGATCCAGCACCTATAAAATACTTTATCTACTAAAAAATCATGAACATTAGTTCATGCTTATCTGTTACTTTTAAAATCTTAATCCATGCCTGTCTACCGTAGGAGCAAAAGTAAATTTAAATTATTGAAATGCATGTAGAGATAACTTGAACTACAGTTGCTGTTGAATACCACATTATTGGTGCTGTCTGTTGAAATAGCAGAAGAGCCTAAAGTTGCTGCCTGCCTCAGATGAACTTTGACATTCACCAGTGGCAAGTACTTAAATCTAACCTGGGAAGACAGAAAGGCTTTGAAATACGTCCTTTTTCACTAGGGCCTGAAAAACCCTGCAAATACTATATTACTGTGCTACTTTATTGCATTCTAGTGAAAAAGGTGGGAAAAAAGTGACCTATATATTATAATTGTAGATATATAATTACAATTATGCTTTTGAATTTCTTGGTTTCTTGGGCACTTGCAGTGTTTTTCAATTCCTCATGCTCTGCTTTGCATTATTAGTCATTTAAACTTATTATGTTACAATATTAACACTAGATAATGGCTTTGTTTAATAGAATGAAAAGTTTATTTTCTAAAAACCTTGATCAACAGAAAGGCAACAATAGAAGCTACTCTGCTTTAGACATTTTCTTTAAATCCAGCATGCAAGTTTTTCTATCACTGATATATAATGGACAAGGGAATATGATCTTTGACCATATCTGGTCTGCCTCTTCAGATGTTTCCAGTTTTGTAAACAAGTTAAACCAATATTTAATGTTTCTGTACAGAGAATTCAATTATGTTTTGGCATTATACTATGGAATAGAATAAGGAAGAGATGCATTCAGAACTAAATTCAGAATTAAGAACTAAACTGAGGGATCCTCCTGGTATAAAAGGACAAGGACACTCATTGTGACAGGTCCTGTGTAATCACAGAGGTTGAATAAAGCTATGATATTGTAATAAAAATGCACTTATTAGCACAACTATGTGCTCTACTGTTGTATTTCATTTTAGTTGCTTCTGTGAAAAATACAGTGAAAATTTTGCTTGAAAATGTTATTTTTCTTCCTATGAATAGTACAGCTTACTTGTATGACTGGTTATGGAAATGGAAGACACTGAGATTGTGATTTAAGTCAACTGTAATTTTATCAAGCACAAAATGTAAACTTCTGTTCTGGTACATCTTGCATAATTATTCTTTGGACACTTAATTTCCCCTCTAATTCAGTTAGTATAAAATAGATTTTTGGGGACTATTAAAATCCTACATGTTTCTTAAATGTACCCATATTTGTTCTTATGCCCTGTAATGTTTTATCAAAACCCAAGAGCTAAGGAGTGGTTGCATGGAACCCAGCAGAGGAGTTATTTCTTTGTTTGTCCTGTCATTAAGGAGTTCCAGAATGAGTTTTTCATTTTCCAGTTGCTCTAATATTGTAGGATTTCCATGGAGTTGCCTATCTTCCATTCTGATGACTGTCCAGGCCCTTAGTTTTTCATTAAAATAGGCACACAAAGAGAAATTGGATTGCAAACCTTTGTTTCAAGGTATAGCACAAAGGGGAAAAAAAAAAGAATTAGACATTTTGTTCAGCATATTACATGTAATCAACAGTGCACAGGAAAAATGGGTTATAAAAATCTACAGGGATATCAATGCATAGAGGACTATTATAGACTAAAATGACTATGATGCCATTTTCACCAAAATAACTATTCAGAAGAATACAGGCAATAACTATTTAGTTCTAAAACAGTTGAGAAACAAAGCAGATAAAAACCATTTAGATGCTGCTGATAAGAATGTTTCTGTTCCAGGAGCAGGCATTGTGAAGACAACCTCAGAAATAGGAAAAAGGGGGGAGGAATAGATGATGCAGCAATTTATTGCTTCATTTCCATCTTCATAGTCTGCTGCTTTGATTCTCCGCAGAAACTGCTCATTGTCTACTATCCCCTTCTTTATCTCTTTTTAAATTGCTGGTACAGAAAACTTGCCCTGCTAGGAGAATGCAGGGCACACAGTAGCCTGCCAAGATACAACTGAAAGATAAAAGTTTCCTAATGTGTCGGTGGATCTGTACAGTCCCTTGAATCATATTTGGGCGGCAGACAATGCATTGACAGTTGTGTTCAGCTCCTGAGCACGGTTTTTGTGGGGGTTGTTGTGTTACTTTCTATCTTTTGAGTTCTTTTTGCGAAATTTTTAAGTCCTTCACCTGAAAACTGCAGAGTGCTTTAAAAAGAGTAATTGAATGTCACTAATGCTGTGAGGTGGGAAAAGTTGCTCTTTTTATAGCTGAGAAGAGCTGAGCAATACCCAAAACTGTGGATTGCAAGGAGAGCGCCTGACATTATTGAGAAATCATTGCAGCGTCCAACTTGGAGTTTCTCTGGTTTAACAGCACTGTTTGTACATGGAGATGAAGATGGACTTGCATTATAAGAAAAACTGAAATTATTAGCATTGCAGTTAATACAGCCCAATGGTGTTCATAGTAGATAAAATAATGCGAAGAAATAATGAAATCAAAAAATACAGAATGCATGAAAGGATGTTCTTCTGACCCTCAAGTGTTTTCCCAGTCTGTTACTAGGCACATATTATTTCTTGTGTGCTTCACATACAGCAAAATTAGCATGTGCATATCAAGAATGCTCTGAAATAGGTGTGTTTTGATTTAGACACCACTAGAAATTACATCAGGTATTTGAAGGTGAGGTGTCTTATAGTCCACAGAAACCCCAACAATTTAACTTGTACTTTCACTGCCCGCCCCTTTTTTTTGTGTTTAGGTAATAGACTATTTTCACTGAATTTAATGTGCAGAGGAGATAAACTGATCCTGTTCACTAATTAATTACTTGCTTTTATCACCTAAGAGTGTTTTAACTGCATGATCCAGGGACAGAATATAAAATGGCTAATTAGTTCAGTGAGGCAGTCTGTGCTGTTGTTTTGGTAATGAGGAGTTTACTCTCTTGTTTTGATTCGCTTTAACTCACAGAATTCCATTGCAGTGCTGGGTGGTACTTGCTCTGTTGATCTTCTGGGTTGTGGAGGGGTCGTGGGGAGGAAGTATAAAAATATCCTTAGAGAAAGGCTTAGTAGGTTTATGTCTTTATGGACAGACAGGAATCCAGGTGGTAGCAACTCCCAGCACAGAGAAAGTTCCTCTACTTTCTCTTCAACTGGATGTTGAATTTTTAGCAAAACTCTCTCTTGCAGTTTCAGCATATTCAACTCAGAGATCCCTAGGAGATGTCCTCTTTGTGTTTATAGGGACTGCAAAGCAGTGCTTAGAAAGGAAATTTTCAAAATTCATACTAGTTTTTAGTTGTTAGTAGTTGGGGGGAAGGCACTTTGTTTCTAGCAGCACTAGGAACTTACATAATCTTGGTATTAAATAGTGAGAGTTGGCTTTTCTTTTACTAAAGAACTTAATCTGTAGCACTTCAGTGTAATTTGTGACCAATTTATAGAGCTTTCACAGTGTAAAGAAAGAATAATTTCTTGCTTTCTATCTTTGTTAAATACTGATTTTTATGGAGTTACTGCTTTAAGTAGCAAATGCTTTATGAGGGGGGAAAAAAGTCCCAAACAGAGACTCCTAATTTCATGCAATTATCTCTGTATTTCTTCAGGATGTTGGCTTTAGGGAACATTAGGGAGAAGGAAGAGAATACAAATACAACCCACTTGTTTTTCAGGAGGAAGAAGACAAATGGAATGTAGCTGATTTTGGTGCAGGTTTTGGTTTGGGGGTTGGTGTGGGGGGGTTTTGTTGTTTACTTGTTTGATTTGGTTTGTTTTTTTATAGCCATATAGAAAGAGTAAAGTTTTACCATAAATGTTTAACACTGGTGTTTGACTCTAATATTGACTCCTTGTAGTTAATTTTGGTTATCAGACCTATGTATTTACATTTTCATGTTTTCCTAATTCACGTTCTTTATCTTACATATGAGTGAAACTCCATTGTGTGTATTTCATATGAAAGATTAAGAAGAAAAGGGTCATTGTAAGCACCTTAACACTATTATAATAGAACTCCTATCTGTAGAAAATAAAAATTAATTAGACTCATGGAAACCGGAAGAAAATTAATGTCAAAATTTATTATTTTAAAGCAATGGGAGTAATAGTTGCTGATGCAGGTTTTTTTTCCCAGATTCTGGCTATAAATTCTGTAATAAATCACATTGACCAAAATCTTGTGTCTAGACTGAAAAGTAAGAACATCCTTTTAAAGGAAGCTGTCAGACATAATGAGAAACAGTGAAGAATTTATTTGAAAAAGTACAAAAAAATCTTAACCAAACCCTCAGAACAATAGTAAAAAATACCCCAAAAGTTGAGGTCACTATAGCCTTCCATGTAACAGTGGTTTTTTTAAAAATGCTTTTAAGCATGCGGATACATATTAAAAAAAAAAATCTGTGAAATTAAGCAACAAATCACTGAGGATGTGAAACAGATAGAAAATGACACTAGAAATACTAACAAGATAATCTCACTTTGGGACATTTGTAAGCCTGAGGAAAGAAAGTATCCAATCTAAAGTATTTTCTAAAGAAGTGAGAGAAAGAGCCTGTCATACACATGAAGATGGAAAAAGGCACATTTGCTTGTGTCAGAAGTAAATGTATGGACTTTATTAAGACAAATGATATATTGAAAGTAATACAGAGTATTATAGCATAAAAATGGGAGATTTTAGCTAAAAGCAGAAAAAGGTATTAATACTGTGAGACTCATAACATGCAAACATTTAATTTTCTCTTTGTAGTGTTAATTTACAAATATCCTGAACAGACTGTCACAGTCTTTATCGACTTCCACAAATACCAGTTGATTTTCATGGAAGTATTTTAGTCAGTTTTCGGTAGGGATGTAAAGCTTTTTCTCTAAATGACTCTGAATGAAAAAGAAAACTCTCATGCACAAAACTGACAAAAAATTGTGCAAACTGAGTGTAATCTTTGTTTATAAGCATCACACTGTGCACTATTTATGATCTACTATCCTTAATAAACAGACTTATGCATGAGAAATAAACCTAAGGCAGCTCAGTATATAGATTTTTCTTAACCTGACTCGATATGTTTAAATACTAGGGCACACTTCAGGTAGGGAGATGCCTGTGATTTCAATTAACTGTAAATTTTCTTTGAGATACGATCTCATTACTTTTTCCACTCCTTATGTGCATCAGTTGCAAAATCTAGGCTATATTGAGTAAAATGATAAAAAAACTAATTACTGAAGTATGTTTGGAACCTAAGCCATAAATTCTTGAAGTTCCGTGGTGATGCTTTTTATGCACTCGAGTAGAAGCAATAACAACTTGATTTTGTTTTGCTGCTCGCTTGCTTTAACCAATGTAGCTGTATGTAACAATACCACTAACATCAAACTGTGTAACTTAGTGCACTGTGAACTATTTTATGCATTTGTGCACATCTTCAGCTGGTGCCTGTGGGTTCAGGTTTGTTTTTTAGTGGTCCACCTTCTCAAACTGCAAGAATAATTTCATTTATATCACTCAAGCTCAAGAGCTATGAATGTTCTTAGTGGCGGAAAAGCTGGGTGAGGCAAATATGTTAAAGGATAAAATATGTTACAATATTTAGGGTCATGCACAGGCTCTGTCTAAATTTTAAATAATGTAGCCCATTATCAGTATGGATGAGCTGGTCAAAGTGGATGTGTGGGCTTTAGCATCCTTAAACATGGCTCAAGACTTTTACTTTGGCCTAAATATAGTTCAGTCTGTTGTCATTGATGTCCCCACCATGGATAATCTTGGAAGCTGTTTACCACTGGTTCAGACCTTCCTTTCTGCATGAGCTGCAGAAACAAATTCCATACAAACAAAATTCTGTAGCTGTGGAAACAAATTTCGTGCACGTCATGGGCAGAATTCTAAGTTAGTTTCTTCCAAGAGCAGTGTAGTTTGCATGCACCAAATTCATTCTTCGAAAACCAATGAATGTGCATTAAGTGCTCAGGGGATTCACTTCAAAACTATGCTACAGCTCCAATTCAAAACATCAAAGTTAATGTCGTTTTTCTGGAATATTCATGTCAGGCAAGCCATTTGCAAGCATATTAGTTATTTAAGCTGAATAAAAACACAGTAAGTTTACTTTAGAAGTATTTTGCCCGTGATCTTCCTAATGGTATAGAATTAATCCTCATGCTCAATATATCTCACCCTTTAAAAATTTACTGTATTTTATTACATTAAGATGGAAATAATAATATATATGTTTTTATGTTCTATTTTAATAAGCTGTGAAACACTGAAATTTAATATACATGTAGTGTGTTTCTAATATATTATTAGCATGTGGAGAAGCCACAGTAGATCTTTTATCAGGTATTACTACATGATGTCTCCTAATCTAAAAAAAACCAACAAATTTGTGATGAAGAGAGGGAAAGGAAGACTGTTGACTTTCTGAGCTTCTCATCCATCACTGAGCCAAAATTCCTTTTCCTGTGCTGAGTAGCCTTTAACTTTTGATGGAAACCCTGATGGTCTGAGGGAAGATGGAGCTGTTTCTCAGATTTCTGACTGAAGCACATCGTGAACACATTTCAGGACGGTTCTTCAAATTCTGTTTCATTTCATAGAAGAGCTGATTTGTTAATCTGTGGGTTTATTTCTGTGACCACGGAGGGCAGTTGTGATGAGTTAACTTTTCCTGGCTGCCAGACTCCCACCCAGACACTTTCTCACTCCCCCTCCTCAACAAGACAGGGAAGTAAATAAGACAGAAAACTTGTAGGTCAAGATAAAGACAAGGGAATCACATACCAATTACCGTCACAGCAAAATGAGTGAACTTGGGTAACCTGAATTTAATGTATTGCAACTTAAAATAGTGTTGGATGGTGAGAAATAAGTTGACAGTTGTGATCAGCTCCTGAACACAATTTTTGTGGGGGTTGTTGTGTTACTTTCTGTCTTTTGAGTTCTTTTTGCAGAGGGGCTCAATCATTTTAAATTACTTCCAAGTACTTTCAGACCTGTAAAAACGTGGGTGTTTATTTCTTTTTCTAACTTAGAGACCTGGCTGCAAGGAACTGCTTGGTAGGTGAAAGCAACATTTTAAAAATAAGCGATTTTGGGATGTCCCGGCAAGAGGACGATGGTGTGTACTCATCCTCAGGCCTAAAGCAAATTCCTATCAAGTGGACTGCTCCAGAAGCTCTCAACTATGGTAAGGACATAACTGGATTTTCTTGCCAAAAAAAAAAAAAATCCAAAGTACAGTAAAGAGCACCAGGGCCACAATATTTGAGTGTATGTGCATACAATATTCCTTTTCCCCAGTTCAAATAAATGATGTTTAAAATAATTTTAATCTTTCAGTCTGATTTATGTAAAAAGCATGGTTTTGCCTTGGAAAAAGAATAGGGCAGCAACACCAGAATTGCTATCATGCAGCAATAGCAGAGTGCTTTGGTTCTGTTGCTGACTCATTCTCATAGACAGCCTCGTCAGTCATCTAAATTATGATCGTTAGCAAAATGAATGGCAAGTTCTGCATATTTATGGCCACTCATTGGAAACAGTAGAAAATGTTAATGTACTAGAGCACTGTGTTGCATAACTCACTGCATTGGTGAGAAACATAGTCACTGATTTTTTTTCTTTTTTTTTCTTTTTAACTGCAGCTTTTCTTTACCTGCATTTTTGTGTATCACTAGGCTGTTATATTGGGGGTAAAAATTCATTCTCACTGAGGGAAGTGGTCCACACCACATAGGTCATAGTTTCAGAATAGAGAGAAGCTGCTGTACTTAGTGTTTTTTGCTTATAGGAAACTAGAAAAATAAGTTTTCCTAGGTAAAGTGGGCTGTGAAGAAACAGCACATTTAATAAATGATGGCATGTTTTGAATGTACTTCTCTCAACCAATTCTTTAATTGAATACATACAATAAAATATTTTACAGTTCTTCATTTGGAAGGTCTATAAATATTTCTGCCATCTCTTGCAGCCTTTTTTCAGAAATCGTGCATTGGAAATCATAAGTTTGTGAATTATGACTGATAGCAGAATGCTTCCTCTCATTAGCGCTTTTGCAGCAGTTAATGACATAACACAGTAAAGCAGATCTTCCCTTTGGAAGGCTGGCAGTAAATTCAGTGGCAGTACTTGATCCTGTGTTACCAATTATTCTGAGAGGCGTTAGCGTTGTCATCATTCACCTCTGAACTCTTTGCCCTTTTGGGTGTTTGATCCAATATAAAAGGTGTTTTGGGTTTTTATTTTTGTTATTTTGGCATTGTGTTCAGTGTATTTGATATATTACGAAAACCTCTCCTTCATAACCATATGGGGTCCAGTTGGCTGCATCGAGCAGGAATAAGCTCTTGTGACAACACCTTCGCTTGGTACTGCTCTGTCTTTCTTTTCCGCACAGTACTGGAGAGGAGGGGATTGTTGATTAACATTTTGTGTTTCCTAAAGCACATACATATGCAAGCAGCTATAAGTCATTTTGTAGTGTTTGGGAAATAAGCTCTCTCAAACATCTGTTAGTATGTTCAGCAGTCTAATACTCAGCTTTCAAAATGTCATAAAAGGTTTCTGTGTGTTTTTGAATGAGATTCTTTTTTACTCCCTTGAAAGATAGGAGTAAAACTAACTGGATTATGTTTTATTGTTTTCCATTCTAATAATATGGTTTTAAGAATTGCATTGATTTGTGTAGGTAAGACTGAAGGTATTTAAGATACCAGAATGAAATAAAACTAAACCTACAGTATTTCAAAACTAGTTGATAATCACTGGCCACGTCGGTCCTTAATGTCTAGATTCAAAGGCTGGAACAAAATGAGGAGTAGGATCATTTGGCCATTACATGAATGCTGAAGTGCCTAAGAAGCTGCAAAAAAAGTTCTTTTTCAGTCTCTTCTGAAGTCACTGTGTATGACAAATTAAGAGCAGTCATTAAAGTATTTTAGGGTAAGAAAAAACAAGTTGTGAAGGCTAGACACCTGATTAGGGCATGTGGAGTGATTAGGGCATTGTGTCAGAAGTTATAAGCAAAATTCAGATGCCACTGGGATTTCTGAGAAATGGAGCCTTTGGTTCTGTGGATGCTGTTCAGTGCCATTCCACACCTTTATGGTGACTTGGGAGGACAAACCCCATCAGTGCAAATGTTCCCCTTCCTCCTTCATCCCCCCACTTTATGCACTGACCGTGATATCACATGGTCTGGAATGGTCAGTTTGGTCACTTTGGGTCACCTATCCCAGCTGTGTCCCCTCCCAGCCTCCCAGGCCCCCCAGGCTCACCAGTGTGGCTGTGTGAAAAGCGGCAAAGGCCTTGGCTCTGTGCAATCCCTGCTCAGCAATAACAAAAACATCTCTGTGTTACCAGCCCTGTGCTCAGCACAAAACCAAGACACAGCCCCGTACCTGCCACTGTGAATAAAATTAATTCTGCCCCACCAAAACTAGCACATGTTTAGGAGGAGTGTAGGGTGTTTTTACTCCCTGATCTTTTAAAATTGACACACGTGTTTAATATGTATGTTTTACCAGTACAATATTGTGAGTTATTTGTGATGTTAATAGCAATGTGTGGAGGACTTGGGGGTTTTTTTCTGAACAGATTTCTTCCCCCCTGATAATGTAATAGCAGAAAATATAATTAACTGTACAGAGCTTGTACTTTCTAAAAAAAAAAAAAACCCAAAACAGCTAATCACCTATCTTGTATCTGCTGAATGCTTTCAGTGAAAAGTATTAAATTACTGCATGCCAAACTGCGAGGAGTTGATACACAGAAAAGAAAACCAATCTTATGCCAAAGAGCATAGTGAATATCCATAATTGCCAACTATGAGGCACGCAAGCTAAAACAGCACAGCTGGAAGTGGTATTTAGTCTAGGAGTAAACTGAATTTTCTGACGTCAGAAGAGTTGTCACTGTCATCAACTGTCACTATAATTTACATGTATTTTCCTTTTTTTCCTAGTCAGAAGTGCTTTAGTTTGGTTTCTTTGATGATTAGAGATAAACAAACAATACATTCACAAGTGATGTTTTTAAAGAATAAAGACACACAAATACAAAATAATAGTATGGTACAAAGAAGAACAGTTATGAAAAAAGTTGAAAGTAATGTTGGAAATGTATTTTTAAGGTAACATTTTCACTGATTCTGCTGCAAAAGGCTAGGAGCCTTAACTTTCTGAGGTAAATCCATCAGGTACAATAGAAATATCTGCTCCAAAATGTCTCCTTTTCCTGTAATAGAAAGCTATCATTCCATAAAGAGGCTTAGAATTCAATTATCCATCATTTATCTATTTTGCTATATCTGAAGCATAATTGGAGGCAATGGAACCAGCAGGCCTGATTTTTTTCTTAAACTGATTGGGCTCATGAGTTCTTCAGGGTGCAGCCATACTTTCATTTCCAGAGATCAGTTTCTCAAAGCATGAGAACCAGGCCTTCTTCACACTTGAAAACAATGTCGGTGGTAGCTCCTCTCGGAGTAATTGCTGCCATGCTGCAGTAGAGAACTGGGGAAGGTTTTTTTTTAAGAATATTTCAAATTGAAAGTGGTTGTTAATAAGGGGGAAAACCCTGAAATTTTTCTATCCTTTTCTATTAAAAGAAAAATGGTTTTATACATTAAGGAATGAAATTCTTAACTTGCGTGACTGACGTGGTGAGGCCTCTATATAACAGTAGAACTTAGAGTTAGCTTATGTTATTCCTAGGTATTGATTTTAATATCATTTGTTTTTTCTTTTAAATACTGGAGAGTGTGAAATCTGCAGAATGTGTTATTAGTAGCCACAGCTTTGTTTTGCTTGAAGCTGCCCTTCCGTAAAAGTAACACTTTTACCTTTACAGAAAATGTTGGGCCATAATTATCTGAAATACTAATTTCTCTGTATGTTAAGCTGAGGGTTTGCTTTCCTTTTCTTAGGGAGATACACATCTGAGAGCGATGTATGGAGCTTTGGAATCCTTTTGTGGGAGACCTTCAGTTTAGGAGTGTGCCCATACCCTGGAATGACCAACCAACAAGCACGAGAGCAAGTTGAGAAAGGTAATTATTCACAGGGAGTGAAAGAAATGCTGGATAAATTGTAAGGATGCAGTTTAAAATAGCAAAGAAATAACACAAGAGTTTTGTGGCAACTTTAGCAAAAATAATATGAGGTTTTCTATAGGCCTTTTGAAAAAAAAGGAATATACTGACCAGTAACTTAAAAGGTTAGAAGACTTACAGCATGCTGACTTTCATTGTTGCAGAACTAACAGGTGAGATGGAAAGGAGGGATTTACTGCTGTGCAAAGCAGAAGCTTGAACAGAATGAATTATTTAAGATTATGCTAATGCAGGTATAAATATTCTAAACTGCCAGGAAAAAATCTGTATCATTCCATCTTCTTTATTAAATCATTTCATAGAAGAATTTAGCAATTATGATGGAGAATGGTAAGCTAGTTGAGCATTGCGAGCTGCATTTCACTTTTACAAAATAATCAAAAGGCTTTTACTTAAAATAGCAAATAACTGTGAGCAGGGTTTCAGGACTTTGATTTATTTCCATCGTCTTTAGTGGCATTTCAGAACTGTTCCTTCCCTACATAGTACTACTGTATAATTTATAAATGGGTACTAAGCTAGTAAAACTTCTAAATGATTTAAAACAAAACAGACAACAAACAAACAAAAAAAACCTGGTTTGCTGATTTACACACATTGCCAGTATTTATTATAGTTTTATAAGCACTGTAGGTGACTATCGAAGTTTCTCCTTAAAGGCCAAATCAGATCCTAGTGCCCAAGCCATTCTTATTTGAAGTTACATGCATTCATCCAGTAACTAGAGCAGATGCGTGCACTATAAAAAAAAACAAAAATACTTCTCAGATTTACCTGTTTTAACAGGTCAGTGTCATTGCACTGTTCTTTAGAAAGGGAGACGCAGAGACCTGTGCAGCGAGTCTGGAGTCACAGAGCTGCATTTGCTCAGAGCTACCTGTGCTAAACAAGTCATGGAATCTCAGAGCCAAAGAAAGGCTGAGGTGTGCAGTGACCTCTGAATGTCATCTGCTCAGGTGGGATCACATCCAGATGGCTTTTGCATATCCCTGTGGATGAAGATGCCACTGCCTCTCTGGGCAACCTTTGCTGAGTCATCCTCACCGAGAAGAGGTGTTCCCTGATGTTCAGGAGGAATTCCCATGTTTCAGTGTGCACTCTTCACCTCTGTGTCCTGTCACTGGGCATGGGAAGAGCCCAGACCCCATTCTCTTTGCACCCTCCCTGCAGCTGTTTATGTGCATTGGTGAGATCCACTGAGCCTTCTCCTCTCCAGGATGAGCTGCTCCAACTCACTCAGCATTTCCTCATAGGAGAGATGCTTCGGTGTCCCTCTCATCTTGGTGACCCTTCCTGGACTCTCCGCATTGTGCTCGTGTCTGTCTTTTGCTGGGGAGCCCAGACCTGGGCACATCACTGAACAGAGGGGGCAGAGGATCTCCCTGAACCTGCCGCAACACTCCTCATGCAGCTCAGTCTGCCATTAGCATTCTTTGCTGGAAAAGCTCATTGCTGGTGGTTGTTCAATCCTTGGTGCCCAGCAGGGCCCCCACGCCCTTCCTGACAAGCTGCTTCCCAGCTGGGCTCCCCCAGCCCGTGCTGGTGCCTGGGTTCGTTCCTTCCTGGGCGCAGGACTTTGCTCTTCCCCTGTTGAATTGCTTGAGGTTCCTGTCAGCCCTTTCTCCAGCCTGGCCCTGTCCCTCTGGATGGTCCCTGACCCTCTGGGGTATCAGGCCCTCCTCAGTTTGGTGTCACCAGAAAATTTGCTGAGGGTGCAGCTGTCCCCTCACCCAGAGTGTTAATGATGACGTGACACAGGACTGGAACCAGTACTGGCCCTGGAGCTCCGCTCAGACTTTGTACCACTCATCATCCATCACCTCCCTTCAGGGCTCACTGCTCAGCCAGTTTTCAATCCACCTCCTTGTCTGATCATCTAGCCCATAATTCAGCAGTGTCTTTGTGAGGATTTTGTAGTGATATCCCTCATGTACCAGGCCACGCATCTCACTGTAGAAGTTTCTCACATTGGTCAGGCATGACTTGCTGAGTGCATCCTTGCTGATTTTCTGCAGGCTTACTCCTGATGACTTTCTTGTCCTTCAGGCACCTGGAAATTGTTTCCAGCATTAGCTGCTCCATCACCTTCCGGGATCAAGGTGATGCTGACCAGCCTGCCGTTCCCTGGGTGCTCTGACTTGAAGATAGGAGTGACATTGGCTTTACTCCTATCTTCAGGTGAAAGTAGTCACAATGATGTGTTGGGATTATTGGGAGAGGTGTGACAGTGACATCAGGCAGTTCTCTCAGCGCTTGTGGGTGCATCAGGGCCCATGGGCTTAACTAAGTCCAGTATGCTTAAGTATTCTCTGGCCAGGTCCTCTTCCACCAAGGGTAGATTTTCCTTGTTCGTGCCTTTCCCACTGATCCTGGAGCCTGGGATTCTTGAAGGCTGGTCTTGCTACTGGAGGCTGAGGTGAAGAAAGCATTCAGTGCCTCAGCCTTCTCTATGTCCTGCATCTCTGAGTTACTCAGTGCCCAATTCAGCTGTGGGCACACATTTTTTCAAGTCCTCCTTTTGTCCCCTAGATAATTAGAGAAGCCCTGCCTGTTGTCTTTGACACCCTTGGCCAGATTGAAAAACATCTGGGATTTGTCTTTCTTAGCTTCATCCCCTGAGGCTCAAGACAGTGCTTCTGTATTCCTCCCATTACCTGATTTTGTGTTTGATTTTATCCAGGAGCTCCACATAATCCTCCTGGCATTTTGCCCAACTTCCTTCTCATTGGGAAATTGTCTTTCTTGCTGTGAGTACACCTCTGTGGTCCAGGGTATTGATGATATGCCTGAATGGCCACTTACCTGTGACTTTTGAATGATTAGCTGCTAATTTACTTAACTGATTGTCCATTCTCTTGCTCATTGCCGAGTCAGAGACCTCCTTTGGCTGATGGCAGCGGAGAGGTGTGGAAGCCACTGCCTATCTTAAGCAAACTAGAAGAGAAGGGATATTGAGATAAGATGGAAAGATATAAAAGTTAAGAAAACAGAAGGAGGAAAAATTAATTACTAAAGTGGAAATGGGGAGGAACTTCCTTAAGGAGCCAAAAAAAGGAAGAAACGTGAGAATAAGAGTTGAGACGTTTTCAAAAAGAGCAGAGAAACTTACTCCCATCTTAATTTTTATTATCAATTTCCTCACTGTGGGGAAGAAAGGAAAATCAGAAGGCAGCTACTTCCTAAGGTACAGGAAACAAATCTGAGCACGTTGCTGCTATTAGGGATGAGCAGCAAACTGACAACTTACCATGCCCAACGTAAATGTCACTGGTACCCGAGCTTTAATTAGTTTCATAATTATCTCTCATGTATAGGTTATGTATTGAAGACGTTCCTCATATTGCGTTAAAGGTCTTTTTTAATGAAACGGTCTTGAACTTCACTCTTTTCTTTTTAGATTTGTCAATATGCATCAATTTTCAGTACTAAAAGTTTTCCTCACTTTTTCTGTGTACCAGGCTACCGAATGTCTGCACCACAAAAATGCCCAGAAGAAATATATAAAATAATGCAGAGGTGCTGGGACTACAAGCCAGAAAACCGGCCAAAATTCAGTGAGATTCAGAAAGAGCTGTCTTCAATCAAAAAGAAAGTGACATAGTGATGAAGAAGTGCCAAACTCAATGTCTGGGACTTTATTTTCCAGTGAAGTAATTTTTTCCCTCAAACACTATGCATTTATACAGCATTATTTGCAATACTCTTCTAGGATTACTTTGAAATTAACTGGTGTACCATCTTGAATGATGTTTACACCTGCATTAAAGATATATACTGCGAAATGCTATATATCCAGTCACAGTAGTACTGTAATTTAGGTTACATGTACATAGGAAAGCACATACTATAAATTTAAGGGACTGTGGCTTCTATCTAGCAAATAACTGCTAGTGACATTTTTCAGAGGTGTTCTACTTTAAGCTGTGCTCTCACTCTGCTATCCCTGTCCTTTATGTCAACATAATACTGTGGGGATTGTCTTACATGTTGGCCTTAAAACTGAAGAGTGTTTTGACAAGTATTTCAACTAGAAGCTTTTTTTTTTTCTTTTTTAATTCTTTCTGCATCTGATTTATTTAGGTGATACTTTGTTTTAAGCATGAAGCTCAGCTAGATTCTGGATGCAAACATACTTACTGAATGGAAAAATCCAGAATTTTCTTTTGTAGTTGAATTACTTGTGCATTTATTACCATACAATAGGAATACTTCTGACTTTTTATGTGATCTACTTAAATCATGCCTTTTTTTTCCTACAATGCCATCAGAATTCAGTAATATGTTTCTTTTAGAGTGACCTATGTTTATTTTAGGAAAAAAAACCCAGTATAAAGTCTTGACTATACATGCTAAGAAATACTGCAAACCATCTGCCTTCCAAAGAGTATGAAAAAGTAGTAGGCCA
This sequence comes from Acanthornis magna, assembly GCA_036785705.1. Classification (NCBI taxonomy): domain Eukaryota; kingdom Metazoa; phylum Chordata; class Aves; order Passeriformes; family Acanthizidae; genus Acanthornis; species Acanthornis magna. The sequence continues at coordinate 3,352,594 of JAWUZG010000141.1, read as the reverse complement.
AGAAAAAGAAGTTTATTAATGATAGCAGCAGATAACAAATGTCATTGATCTTAGAGGAGCTAAAGAATGTGTTGCTAGATTTGCTTTTGATCCTTATATTTTCCCTTAAATTGGTAAAAATTCTCAGAATGCAGCTGGAACCTGCAAAAATTTATTCTGAACAGAAGAACATTCCACGCATAGTGTCCAAAGGAAAAATACTACTTCTGTATGGCATGAGGAAGTTTTTCAAACAACCAAAAGGAAAGAAGTACGCTTAAAGCCTCTGGCAGGGAACAGCAGAGTAGAAATACTAACCTTCTATTTTTCTTACATAATTGCAATCAAATATCAAAAGACTGGGGATAAACAAGGTTTAAATGCACCAGGAATATAAACCTTGTGTTTGTATATATATACATATAAATATATATTAAAAAAAAAAGCCAGAAAGAATAAAAAACTTACTAGATAGAGGAGGGAGGAAATGCACCATTTGTTACTTTGACTCTGGGTCCTCTTTGCAGCTGGAATTGTTTTCTAGGGCTCTACATAGAAATAGGAACAAGTTACAGTATCCCTCTCTTGAGTTCCAGCATTAAGGTGCTTAAAATATTCATAGGAATTTACTAAGATGTTCAGATCAAGGGATACCAGTTGCTGCTAATGCAAGTAAGAAACAGGGATTGTAAGTAACACAGCATCTGGAATGTTAATTAGCCTTATATTTTAGTGTTACAGTGGGATTGAGATGTAGTGAAGTCAGTGGCTACATTACATTTTTATTTCTGTTAGGGTGGCTTTTCTATTGTCCACATCATCTTTTGCTCTCTAAAGTATATTTACAGTAGTGCTGAGTGGTGGTTTAGGGCTATGTGTGACCAAAATATGTGTAGTCTAGAGGAATTTGTCTGTTACATAGGAATTAGTATCCAACTACAACAGTGAATGGTTGTGGGAGCACATCACCTGTATTTGGTGTGGTACTGTCAGTATCCAGGTGTAAGGAATGGTGAGTGCTTCTTGCATTTTGTTAAGTGATTTTTTGTTTTTGGAGATAAGGAAGCATATATATACACATACCCGTGAAAGTGTAGTGCTTGGAAAACTTGGTGGCATAAATTAAAACTTCATTATAAGTGTACTGGATATATTTACTTAGTTCTGTACTTCAAGTAGCCCAGAGATATTTTTCAAGAGCAATAGGAAACATTCTTGTTAGTTTGTATGCTTCTAAGTAGTACACAGGGTCTGTGCCTTAATTTGCTAGTATGCTAATGCAAGTGCAAGTGTACTAAGATTTAAGGAATGTTTCACAATCATTTGGGAAAATCTGAGGTTCATCCAATAGCATTTCCTTATGTATGCATCCCTGAAGTCTGCAAGTAAGGATAACAGTGTTCATGGCTTTTCTGGGGAGTTAATATTCTTCTGTGAGAGAGATGGACTGTTTCTTTGCCATATGCCCTCTTGACAGCAAAAAATACTGCTTTATTCTGATAAAATAAAATACTGTTCTCTTCGTCGTAAATTAACCAGTCACCATCCTGACTCTTGCAGAAAGATAAAAACCATACTAACATTTTATTCTGAAATAGTTAACCTCCACAGACATATATCAGGCTCCTGTTTAAATTTAAAGTCTTTTTAAAACAGGGGATTTCTACAGCATTAGGAAAATTTATTACTATTCCTGAAGTCAGCATCAGTTCAGTTCAAAACTAATATAGGTATAGAACAAATTTCAACACAGGTACATGTCTTTTCAATTATTTAAACTTTTTGTGTCATTAATTTAACAGTTTGTGGCAGATTCTGTTCATCGTGTCTCAGTTGTAATTGTTGAAACTATACAATTTAGGAAGTGGAGTCCATACCTAGAGATGCTGTGGAATCCACAACCAAGCCTGCCATGCCATGAAATTTAAAAGAAAGACGTTCAAGAAGCAAAGTTGCAGTATCTTCTCTCCATGGCCTTTTAATAACTTAACCTTGTCAGGTTAATTTACCAGGTTTGTGGTCATTTGGCTCATGTACTGTTTGTCATAGAGAACATACAGAGAAGATGAGATTCAGTCTCTTTTGCAAGTGTGTATTTCAGCTTAGGTTGTGACAGTGGCACTGTCACAACCTGGGGACCCTGAGGGAATCCTAAATGATTTTACACTGTTAACCATGGGAAACTCTGAATACTGTTATCCTTAGCTTGTAACAGAGAGGGAATTCAACAGGTTATCTCTTACTTTCATGTTTTTCCTAGGACTTGCATTCATCATTTTAAGAAAATTGCTTTGACAGAAAAAAGTGCATCCTTAGTTTATTTTTAGTAGAAAATAAGCACATATTGGCTTCCAAGTCCAGTTGTCAGTGAAATCATAAGGTTTCCTAAGCTTCTTTATTTTACAAAAAGTAAAATAGCGAAAAGTATCTGATCTGAAAACAAACCTTGCTTCAGCCAAGGGTGATCTTGTAGAGTTAGCATCCCACCAAGGCATTATCTTTGAAATGTGCGTTTTCGTTAGTTTCTGTGAAAACCAGTGAACTAGCCTTTCATTTAGCAACTACAGTTACACTGCATTTCTTCCTAACAAAAAATATGCCTTTTTGCGGAGTTGCCTAGAACTTTTTTGGATATTGTTATTGGGAAGTGCATCACCAGAAGGCCATTAGTAAGAACTGCAGCTTGTGAAGCCCATTCTTACTGACAGGAGAGAGAAAACTGGTTAAGGATATATTAGGTTATTCGTACTTAAGTATTTTTTCATCCATGTCTTTGACCACCTGTTACGCTTGCTTAAATCCTACAAGCACATCATTAAAACTTGACTATGAAGTTACCCATTTGTTATCTCTTTATAACTATTTTGTTACCCTTTTTGCACCCATTGCAAAGGTAATAAAGAAGAAGAAAACCCCACATTTTTTCTGAGGTTACAGAGTAACTAAGTCTCAGAAGCATTTAAAAAATGTCTCCCCTCCAATTTTCCCAGATGTGTTGCCGCACAAATATTAACAATAGTGATTAAATACCAGCCCTGTTTCCAGTATTCTTGCTGTCATACCCTGTAAATGTCAGTGCTACTCACAGACTTGAGAGAGTGCAATATTTTAAGACCTAAGCTAGTGTGTAAGTAGTGTCATCAAACGTGGTATTCAAGAGCAGCAGTTCTGAAAATAATTGATTGTCACAAATAATAACTCATTATAGAGATTAAATAAAGAGAAAGAACCTGAGAGAGTCCACTTTCTGTAACAGCTGTCCTGTTTGTAGGCAGTAGAAGTATTTGTTATGCCAGTGCACTTGGATTTGTATCATTTTTATGGCTAAGCATAAAATAGTTTACTATTAAAGGAAGAGTTTGCCAATTTTTTTTTCCTAAGGCATAAACAGACTTCAGATATTGTTGGAAGCATTCCTCCTTGGCAAATCAGGGAAGAATACCGCACTACCAACCAAGTTACAAATTTTTTTCTTCTTAGAATGGTTTTCATGCAGTCCTTCACTTTTCCTGTATTACTATACAGGACTTGAGTTAGTAATTGCAGAGTACAGGGAAAATCAATTTTTCCTGAAGTTTCAAACAACCATGTGTTTTTAAGGGATCTGGTAAATTTGGAATATCAGCTCTATTAAAAGTATTTTCTTCCAGTTTCCTTCTACAGATTTACCAAAAAACAAAACAAACAAACAAAAACACAGGCCATAATCATCACTAACAACTTACTCGGAAAGTGAATCAACCTCAGGAGCCTGTCCATTTTTTTAAGAGTAACTTAAAAAGTGGGGTAGCTTCCCATTATGAATAAATAAATAAAATAAATAAATATACCCAACCTTACTTCTAGACCAAAGAAGGAAAGATTCTCTCATTGAAAAGTCCAGCAAGATCTGCCTGGTAGCTCCAACATTTTTGTTAATTTTCACATTCTGCTATCAGAGTCATTGTGTTCATTATAATAAGCACCACATAAAAGAGGAGCTGAGAGCTCCTGTCTTTAAACTTTCACAGCTTTGACCCTAGAATCCAACTTGATTTTACGTCTCTGTCAAATAAGCAAAAGGAATTTCTGTATTTCAGGCTTAGGGCTACTGTATAAAACAGAAAGGTTCAGAGATGTATTTTCTGTTCTCTCCCAGGGAGTGCTACCTCCACCAACAACCCTAGGTTACCATTATGTCCCCTTTAATACAAAATTTCAAGTGGAATATATGTCTGAGTACAGAACTTGGGTGTTAACTCAGAGTTACTTCATTTTCAGGCAGTTATTATTGGCTGTTTCAGAGCACCGTTTTCTCAGGTGTCATCAAGGCAGGACTTAAATTAGGATTTTCAGACTGTTTAGTTGGGGGTTTTTTGGTGAGATAAAATGCTAACTAGGTCACTAACTACGAGCATTGTTATTTTGTAGCTGTTTGAGATTGTAGCTGTGAGAGGGTAGTTCATTTAGAGATCTCAGATACATATGCCTTCTCCAAATGAAAAGCTGTTAGCCATACTTAGAAAAAATGGATAAATAAAGCCCTCAAATATACTTGACTGAAGTCATAAATTGAAAACATAGAAGAGCCATGAACTAGATTCTCTCTTCCTCTGTCTCCCAGAATGGAACGCTTTGTAAATAAAACTCGAATTAATTGGTTTTGTGTTTATAGATAAATACGGCCTCTGAACCATTGTGATAACCTAGGATTCACATTGAGCAGAGAAGGCTTGAAAAAATCCTGAATTGCTACTATTTGGAACTGTCATCTGGTTTTAGAAATACAAGTGTTTATAGCTAAGTGTTTCATTTAAGTTTTGTGAACACACTCAGTGAGCCAGCCATTGAAACTTTTCATCAATATAAGGCAACTAGGCTTTTTGAAAGAAAAATAAGGCCAGTGATTCCTTCTGCATTACAGATGTTGAAAGTATGAGCCAAAACTTTCCATTACTAAAAAAAAAGATGCACAGTGCTGTCTTTTCAGTCAACTCAGTCTTTCTCAACATGTGAAAAATCCTGTAATTGCTAAATGCAAGTAGTAATACAAAATTCTTCTGTTACTGATTTGTAAACTACTTGACCCTGAGCTGTTGCCTCAGTTCTCAAAGAATCTTTCTTCTCTTTAAAGAGGGCTGCAGTAAGCTTACACTTCTAGCTGCACTCTGCTGTAATAATCTGTACTGTTGTATCTCCCAAGTATTTCCTAATTCTGAAGGCTCCATGTACCATAGATGGCGCCCTTTCATTTACAAAAAAAAAAGTCATTCTGGTGACTGAAAAGTCCAAATACACTCCTGCTTTTGTTTAACTCAGAAATACTGTGGTGATGTTATGCCTTGATACCCAGGGCAATATGTTTGTATGAAAATGGAAAAAAAAACCCATGAATCAAGGTGAGGCCCATTGTTCAAATCACATTTTTAACCAAGTTGCAGACCCTAGCTATAGCATGACTTGTCCACATCATAAAAGACATCAGAGGAGCAACATTCTTGACTGTCTAGTTTACAATACAGAGCATCCTACTCCACTTAAGGAGAATTACTCCACTTAAGGAGAATTATAAAGCCAAATATGCTCCTTGACATTTTGCTGTCAGGCCAAATTGAACCAGTAACTTCATAATCAACAGCAGTGACTTAATTCCACCTAAGCCTTGTTGTGAACTTCCTTCTACTTAACAGACCTTTTCAGATAGTGTTAATTTTCATTGTTGTCATCCGTTTTGCTTTCAGAAGTTTGACTTCTCTGTGTCATACAACATTTACATACAGTGGTAATTATACACACCCCCCTCACCACGAAGTGCTGAGACCTGCAATTCCAGAAGATTAGCATTATTGTTATGTACAGGGAACTGATCTTGCACTGGGTCTCAATTGATATGGCTTGACATGTCTGTTTCCACTGTTAATTGTACCATTACCTGTAAATCACAAGTTAACTTGTTTTTGCTGCAAGCTTCCCACCTAATTTTCACAAAAATGCTGAAAACATGTAACAGGGAAAAACCCCACGATGCAGGGTCATCACACAGGGCACAAAAGGCAGGCAGACTCCTCCAAAGAAGCACTGAGGAGTGAAAGCCAACATAAAACACCTGCCTTGTACCTTCTGTTAAAGGACTGAATAGTTACATACGTGTTCAAATGACTTCTGGGGATGAAACCTGGGCTGGGGTTGTAGGACTGCTGTTTTTAAAGTTGCATGTGTTGCTTTTCCTTTGCATAACTGTTGGCAGCTGGAGATGGAGCAGGGGTGTTGGGAAGGAGGGAAATTCGGATCACTGACCTGCCATCACAAGCAAGATTTTTGACACCAGTAGCCTTGAGTAGGCACAGATACCATTTGCAGATGTCTTTGGGTATCTACTCAATTCTCAATTTTGTGCCAAAATATGCACCAGCAAGTCTAATACCAGGTAAAGCACCTTTTATGCTCTTTGTTGTTTAAAAATAATATATTTGTGAAACAGATCGATAATACGTAACACTGGAAATGGGTGCTTCTTCCCTAAAGTACACACATTTTAAAAAAAGAAAAAAACCCCCAATGTTTGTGAGTTTATCTGGCTTTTAATCAAGTCTGAAAATGATAACTATGTTATACAGTTGCCAGTTGTCGGTCCTTTATGATTTTAAATAGATCTGCATTTTAACTTTATTTATTTGCCAATTTTTTATATACTTTAAAGTTACACTTCAGAACTCAAGCTAACTTTTTATTTTCCTAGGCTGTTATATAACAGATTTTCAGTATTCTTGTAAACTGCAGACCTTTTTTGAATAGTCCTTTGTCTTCTCCTTTGGACCAGTTACCACTAATGAGTCTGCAGTCCCCTTTTTACTGTACTCTTCCAATAAATGTAAAATATTTGTATCAAGCTGTCTCATCTTATTTGATATTTACAAGTTGTGTTTTTTCATTTGCTTCTGTAATCAAGCGGAAGAACAACTCTAGTAACATTGCTTTTGGGAATAGACACAATTCAAAATACTCTGTTTCACACAGGGGGGGAAATAACCAATTTTATTTGATTTTTTTTGCAATTTCTGGACATAATATCTGTATGATCGTCACTCACAGTTTTGCATTACTTTTGGTTACCTTTTGCATAGCAGAAGATACTGAAGCAAGGAGTAACCTAGGGGGCAGAAGGGAAAGGAGATGTTGAAACAGGCTGAGAACTTTGTTACAGGGACATTATTATGCCTTAAAAAAATATAAACTAATCTTTTGAGATTTGTGGCTAACATAAAATATGAATATACCCCATCTGAAGAACTTCTTCCACTACCTAGCGCTCCCTGCAGATGCACCTTGTTTGAAGACACAAAACCAGGCAGAAAGATGGGGATTTGGGTACCTGCACCTTACGTGGTGGTGGTAAGCACTCTGCACACTGGCACAGCACTGGGGTTTGCAAGACTTGGTGCCTACCTGAAGGATTTACAGCTCTGGTTGCTCAGTGGGACTGAGGTATCTGGGGTTTGTGTCAATTTTTTTTCTAATGGAATACAGCTGTTCCCTTTTACAAACTCATGGAGGCATTTTCCCCCACCATCTCCCAATAATGGTGACTGGATCAGGAGTCCAAAGCTCGTCCCCTGATTTCCCCAGCGCGTGTTGGAACAGAAGACAGCACAGCGTGGGATTGCACACAGGTCTGGTACAATTCTGCTGAGACTAATTTATTAGCAGGATAATTTTAGAAAAGGTTACTGCAGCTAAATCTGTTCTACTCAGTGATGCCTGGCCTCCAAATAATAGAAACGTGTTGTTTGAAAACCTGCGACTGCCAAACACTGAGCAGCACAGGGTCATCAGATTTCCTCATTTGAAGTGTCACAGCAGTGAAACAGGAATGAGACTAAAGAAAGGAGCCTTGAAGGAGATCAGAGCCTTTGTACAGTCCTACATTTTTTACAGTTTAGAAGTACAGTTAAAAGACTTGCTGTTGAAAAGATTTAGTTGATTAAGACTTCTCAGAAGATCCCAAAGGACGCTGGTGCCCAAGGGCCACCTTAAATGGCAGATCACAGCATTTCCATTCTTGAGATGCCCAGCTTATCCATGCAGGCACATCTTACCCTAACAAACCTCATGGCCTGCAGGAACAAAATGCTCCAAGGTAGATATTCCCCAGTTCCAAGGTGACCATAACACCTCATTTCGTATTTCAGCTCAGGTTCTCCCCTGGGAACTTTTTGTGCCTTGCTGACTTTTGAGCCCTAACCGCGCAGGTACTGTACAGCTGGCAGAACTCCACACAGAAGACATTTGGGCACGGAAGTTTTGACACTGGATAGAAGTGCTTGTTTGAGTTTTTTTTCTAGACAGCCAGCATTTGCATGTCAGACATGCCTCCTTCCCTTTTAGATCCAAATACTGTGCATACAAAGATGTTTTGGTACTTGGGTACAAATCCTCTCTTGATGTTTGGCAGAAATACCATTTTTATTAAATGAGGGAGAGATTAATCTTGCTCAGAGACACAGAAGAGGCTCACATCTGAGGACTCCAAGCAGAAGAATGTGCTTGCCTTCAGCCTGGTAATTTGGGGGATTCGTGGAAAAGCAGGGAAGGGGAAAGTTGTTTAGGGGAGTGAGTCTTCTCTTTCAGCATATTCAGATTAGAGGCACACTGGGTCTGCTGAGTTCCGTAAATGTTCTCCTGGGTCCCTATGTTTCCACCAACTCCACACTCTAGAAGCTTAACTTGGCCAAGGACCATAGAGGGAACAAAAGCCAAGTATTCCTATATTTAAGATTTCTGGTAGATCCATCCTCTAAAACCAAATAGATCTGAGAAAGTCTGCAGCAAAGTGCACCTGCACAGTGTGGAGCACGAGGGCCATTACAGATCACTGAGTATGAACTTTCACCAGTGCCAGAATTTTCTGGTAAGGAGCTTCTGATATGAAAATGGTTTGAAGGACTGTGTGGTCTCCATCACACTCTGCAGCTCCTGTTCAGTCCTCCTTGAACTCATGTTCCAGCCATAACAAAATGCAAAGATACAATGACATCACTGATATGGTCTGGATTGCAGCTGTACCCTTTACACCTCAAAGGACATGATACAGATAACCCCAGAAAATCCGGAAGTCAATGACACATGCACACACCACTGGCACTGCAGCACACAGAGCTCTCCTTTGAGGCAATTTCATCAGCATTCACCTCCTCCTCCATCACCCTCCAGTCCTTGTGGGTCTGCTGCACTAAAAGCACTGCTGCTAAACAGTGTGCAGAAATGCATCAGGACTAAAGAAGTAGCTCTGTGTTGAGAATACGGAATAATGAGACACAGTGCTCTATTTTTCTAATAACTTAAGCTCCCATAGCTTTCAATGACCTAATCTGCTGCAAAAAGAAGTCGGGGAAGAGTAAAATCAAGCTACTAGCTGGCTTAGAATCTTCAAAAGAATCCTCAAAGGAACAGGCTGGCATTTGACCACGCTGTAATGGAAAGAAGCATGCATCTTCAAGAGACGTTTTCAACTCATGATGGATTAGTTCTCTGACAGCTGAAAGAAAAATGAGATTGCATTAGCAACACCTGGAGTATATTGAAATATTTCTCTACTCTCTATCTTAAAAACTTGCACTGCCAAGTGCAATTCACTAAAGAGAAGGTGTAGGGAAGGGTTAGTAGCATAATCCGGTTGCTAAAATTTAGTCTGTGCAGTCAGTAGCTGTGAAAGCCCATCCTGTTAACATTAAGACATGGAAGTCACAGCCCCTGTAAAGTCAGACAAACACATTCTAAGCCCTTACGCATAAGGGTCCTGGAGACCTTCACTCTGCTAAACCTACCACCCTGTGAATGCAGAAATCCTTTCCACTACTCTATTGCCCTGAGTCTGAAATGAAAAGAATGCAGTGACATAGATTTATCTAAATATAATTAGACAACCTTCAAATATGATGGAGCTAGGCAGCTCCACTTCACTCATAGTTATGGACCCAGAGGGTTGGGTCTCTAAAGTCTGGGCCTGAACTGGGGTCATTTTTGTGCTATGCACCTGATTTACAGAGAGATACATTGACTTTCTGTCTTTCCCCAGATTTCAGGGAGTGTTTGTCAAGCCCAGGGGGTTTGACAAGCTCTATCAAGCTTGGGATGCTTTTCTTTTTTCTTCTATAGAGCAACAATATTTAAGCAGGAAAACTATGAAAAACAAAACCTTGATCACTGCTGGGGAGGTGTGAGAGTCAGGAAAGGCCTTGGCTCAGTGCGCGCCCTGCTCAGCAGTAACAAAAACACCCCCGTGTTATCAACACTGTGATAACACGGGGATGTTATCAAACAGTTCACCACAATTATCTGTTCACCACAAATGCAAAACACGGCTACTGTGAAGAAAATTATCTCTATCCCAGCCAAAACCAGCACAACAGAGCGCACAGAGAAATTTTAGGTGTGAGGGAGTGCTCTTGCATCTCGCTGGGATGCAGCACTTCCACACTCGGATCCCACGAGTCTGAAGCTGTCCCGTGTGAAGAGCTGCAGATGTGCTGGCTGAAGGAAGCAGGTGATCAGGGCTGTTCCTCAGAGATTACATGAAATAAAATAAGCAGTGTAAGCACCCTGTAGGTGTTCACATCAAACAGTCCCTGCAGTGCCTCCTCCAGCCCCATGAAGCTGTGTCTTCACAACAGGGAGGAGCAGGGAGGAAAGCCCTTGCCCAGCAGTTGTGTCCTTGGCTTTTAGGGCTGTAGAAGAAGTTTTACCAAGGCCTTGGAACAAAGTTAATCGCTTCCCTGCAGACCCAGTTCCAGCTCTGGCTACTGAATTTCAGAAAGATCCATTCTGGGGCTCACAGATGTGCTTCATCCAGAAATGTGTGAGAGACACTTGGCTAAGCATGGAGAGGTGGCACCAGATCTTCCCCACGAAGGGCTCAACCTGCCCCTTCCAAACCAGTGTGTGTGCTGATGCCTTTTCAGCTTGTAAAAATATGAATCAGACACAGCAGAAAAGGGAAAAGGGAATTTACCTCGGATCCTAGACTAATCCCCCAATAAGAAACGTAGTAAATGAAGTAATTGTTCCCCTATTCTAATGATCCCCCCCTAAATGAGACTACAGCTTAGTTTACAAAAACATGTTCCACAGAGAAGGCTCTGTCCAAGGTTGGAGCCTCTAGTTCTGAGATAGTAAAAATGTTTGGTCTTCTTTTCTTTGCAAGATACCAGACAAAACTAAATGAGACTACAGCTTAGTTTACAAAAACGTGTTCCACAGAGAAGGCTCTGTCCAAGGTTGGAGCCTCCAGTTCTGAGATAGTAAAAATGTTTGGTCTTCTTTGCTTTGCAAGATACCAGACAAAGCTAAATATCAGACTACAAGAGTTATAAACATGCAGGGCTAAAGTACAAGGAGTGTGTATGGAGGGTACCAGGGAAGGGAAAGGGTATAAAAATGTATAAAAAGGGTATAAAAAGAAAAGACAAAAATCACCAGCATCAGTGCCAGCAGCTGTCTTGGACCTTGGCAGCTCCAGCATCCTGCATCCTTCCACAGGCCTGTCCCTCTCCTCTGAGCTGAAAAATGTCACTTAAAGCAGTTCCTGAAAGCCAGAGACTATTGATGACTTTGAAAAGCATAAACAACATATGCCACAGTCTGTCATTCAGGGATTATTAGGTTTATAGCTATAACTTCTCTAATTAAAAAATCACTGTGAAATACAAGGTTTAAGTGAATTTAAAACTAGGAAGTGGGAAAACCCATGCAGCCTTTTAATTTTTCTGCAGTTTCTTCATGATCCACTTGTAAGCAGTAGCTGCTTTACATTCTGATGTTCACCTACACTGGTATATGGGAGTTTTTATTGAGGGGAGGGTGCACTCTTCATTAATAATAAGTTTCAGGACAAAAATTGTGCCAGACAATTGCAGAAAAGTCGAACTTCAGGCAGCTTTATGCCCAGCTATTTGATCTATAGAGTGAAAACCAGGCTGCTAGATCTTTCTACAGTGTTATCATCACCAGTGCTCCTTCCTCTCTCTGTTTCACTCTTCACAGAGCTGATGGTGAACTCAGATTAAAGCAACAGAATCCAAGAGTCAATATGCTATTATTTTAACCAAGCACCTGATTATTATGGGAGAAAAATTTTAAAGCAGATAAATTCGTACCTTCTTTTATGATAAAAGTAGCCTTCACTTCCCAAGACATCTTGGGGTGCTCCTGCTGTGAGGTTAAGGGTAGCTTACATGCCAGAAAAACATTCGCCTGAAACTTTGAGGCAAGCAAAATTTTACAAACATCAAAAATCAGAACATAGCCTATCTCTCTTTTATTCCTCGTTATTATAATATTCTTCAGCCACGGGGATATCAAAGACTTTGGTGGCAATGGATGCAATTTAGCTGCTCCCTAGAGACGGCTTTAGAGAATGCATAATCAATTTTATAAATGAGCAGCTGGCCTGCACAGCAAGGTGCACTCTGCGTTTCACCAAAATGAATAATGAATTGCACATACTCGGCATCAAGAAGATTGGCTTTCCTCTCAGAAACTTACTGAGCCTTGTTTGTTTCACTTGTTGAAAGATAAACTGAAGCCTGGCTGTTGCATAGTGAGCCCAAATTTTTTTTGCAATAGCCATGGCTCCCAGACATGGGCCATGCTTGGACACTCAGGGCAGCAGCTCGGGAATGTCATTCTTCCCAGACCCTGTGGATCCTTCACTGGACACAACCACCAGCAAGCCTGAGGCTCCAGCCTTGGACATTATCTTTTGCAGGCCCATCAAGTTGATAATCTTAGCTAAATGGCAAGTATTTCTTTTTATACTGAACAAAAATATTTTATTGCAGAAGCAGAAAAACGATTTACAATGCCACATCTATTTCTCTCAAACTTAGTGATCTCTATGATCCAGGACAAAAGTTTGCTCAGGCCCAAGGGCATTTTGTTGACTTTCCACTGGCCTTTAAGTCTATAATGTGATTTCTCGGGTCTCTGTGTGGAAATGATTTGTGACTCTCATATTCCCATTGAGAATAACCCATCCATTATACAGCCTCTAGCAAAAGCGGCACCGTGACAGGTCCTTTGAGGTCACAGAGGCTACAGCAATGCTTCAAATGGGCAGGCACGACAGACCTGCTGCTCCTCACAAAGCACAGAGAGCAGCAGCACAAAAGGAACAGAATGTGGAACCTGAGAAACAGAGCACCCACCACCTTTACAAGGGCACATTCACACCTCGATGTGCATTTTTTTCCTGACAAGAGAGTCTCTGAATAAATCTGACTTCAGCTGCCCTACTCCAGCCCCTAGGAAATGTTGTACTTCCAGCACCAAGCCTTTCTTTCCTGAGATTCCGAGGTGTGCCTGATGAGATTTTGCTGGCATTTACATTTTGACCTCCTTATTATCAGTCGAGCAAGAAGGGAACGAGACTGTCGTCACTGCTAAGAGCTGGCTCCGAGATGTCTGTGGGTTTTTTCTGATCTTGTTTGCGTGTTTTGAGAGAGACTTGTGGCAAGAGTGATGGAGCTGTGCAGACTATATTCAGCAACAACATAAGCCAGGAGAAAAAGTGCACCTGTGGGAGCACACAGAAACAGTGCTGGGTTCCGTTCCGTGTGTGCTGCAGGAATTCAGCACATCACTGTGAGCCTGCTCTGCCCCTGCGCTTCTTAATGACTTGAGCAAAACACCAATAATTCTCTCAGCACATGTTTTAGCACACAACTGCTTGTTCGGACACTTCAAGCTTCTGATGCTAGATGGATGCAAAATTAAATGCAGCGTCCAACAGTCCCATTATATCACCACTAGTATGGTGACTTCCCTCTTCTGACTCGCCCCAAGCAGGCCCAGAGACACTTCAGAGACAAAGTCAGAGCAGTGGGGATTTGCTTTATTCGGCATGCTGGGTGTGGGGGATTCACTCCTCCAAACACACACCCCAGCACTGCCAACACACAATATTATGGGTAACATTCATGAATATTCATCACATTCTCTGGGATAGGAGTGGCTATACAAGTCATTTTTCAGAAATTATTAATATCATTAGCTGTGTGCCACGCATGCGCTGTGTGTCCTGGTGGTCTTTGGGGGTCTTCTCGTGATGAAGATCTGTAGTCTTCATCACAGTGCACTTTTCACCTTTCTCCCTGGAGCATGTGCAGTTCTTGGTGGGCTGATTCAGCAGGTTTTGTGCTGGCTTCAAACAGATTCTTATCCCTCTTATCTTGACAAGATAAAGGGAACCCTGTTTTCCTAGGTTTAAAATTCACATATTCTGTCTCTCAGTAGTTAACTTGAGTTACCTATTGACCAACCCTTTCTCACTTTTCACTACATGATGAGACCTCAGTCAAGACCTGAAGCATCACATCTTCACATGAACCAGAGAAGACCATGCTGAGACCTTGGCGTTCACTGTTTCCAACACTGAGGCCAGAGATGGAAACACAGCCTGGAATAACACACCACGGTGTGGTCTCCCAACACCTGAGCAACCATCCAGGAGTGTGATTAAGGCTCCTGGCTGTTGCCAGAGCCTGGCAGGGCTCTGCTGGGAAGCAGAGCTTTCTGCTGCTGGCACAGCAACAGCTGCAGTCCCAAGCAAGCCCAGCAGCTGCTCGGGTGGCAGTTCCCAAACTGGCAATGGCTTTTGCTGCAGCACTGCCCACCAGCTGGCAGCCATCCCCGATGGCCAAGCCAAGCAGGGATAAATGGTCTGCTTTTTACCTCTGAGCATGCCTCCTCTTCCTCTTGCTGTTCTAGGTGTAAGGACAAGGAGAATGCATCCAAACGTGGGGTTTGGCAGCTGCTCCTCTCAGAAGGCACCAGAGCTCAGCTCTGCACATCCAAAGCAAAGCCTGGATCTTGTTTGTCTTGTTGTACTGAGAGCAGCCAGGTAGCTCCTTCACTTCTGCATTCTGCTTCTTCAGTATTCAGCTGTGCTTTTCTTCTGTTCTCAGATCAACTACCAATTTTGTAACATCAAGAATTCACAAAAATGTCATGAAGTACTTTGTTTCTAAATTTCTAAAAAAGTTCATTACGTGACTACTAAGTAATTAGTCCTAAAATACATTTTTAAATGGAGCTGTAGACAAGAACCAATCTGTTGCTAAACCTTGAACATTTTTCTTCACGTGGGAAGCTCTGCCTCAAAAATGCTGCACAGCCTCACTAGGAATGGACCTGCTCTTCATGTGTTTTCTGCTGAGCCTCTGGAGAAATGCTCCACAGTCTAGGACTGAGGAGGCCATTGTGGTACTTAAGTGGCACTGACACTCCACATGCAGCAAGCAGAGTTATCTGCACCCTCCCTTTTGACAGAAAGGTTGTTTTCCCAAGGGAGACCAATTTGCGTGTCAGGAAACACGTTTCCAAGTCCCCTCCTTTTGCTGTTGTTTTTTGAGGGCAGACAGCACACTGCAGCATGCCACGTGGAAAAATGACAGGTGGCTGACATGTTGTGTGCCATTTGGATCAGGTCATGTCACAAAGACTCAGCTGTGGCAGGACTGCCAAAGGGAATGGCTCTCCAGAAAATCCCAGACCTCACTAACCTGGAGAGAGGAGATCGACTCCTCACAAGAAAGGACAGAATTATTCAATACAGGGACAAGCTCGTCCTTCTGAACAACATGTTTTCCTGCGTGGTTCTTACTCCTCTTTTTAGCAAGAAGTCTGGATAGATGGCACTAGTCCTTAATTCTTATTTAGGGAGGAAACTAGTGCAAGCTAGTATGAAGCATTATGCGGGACCTGAAAAGGAACACCAGTCTTAACCTTCTCAGTAAAGGCTGAAAAAGCTGCTCTTTCATCATTCTCTCTGACAGCAGTTGATGTCATAAACAAAAAATGTCACAGTCACCAGATTCCTCTCTGATCATGTAAATGTTATTACTCACACACACACAGATTAAAAAAAAAGAAGAAAAAAAAGCTAAAAAGATGTTAAATTTTCAAATATTTGAGATATTTTGGGTGTTTTGAACAAGAACTCTTTATGTGCCTATGGCTGTTTATTTGCCCATCTATGCAAATTCCGAGGAGCAAAGGGAGCCACCAACTTTCTACAATTCAGAGACTTTTAAAATACGATTTTATTTTTACAAGCAAATGAAGTAGGCTGTAGCCAGGCAGCTTGGGCACAAACACAGCTATAAAGAAAAAGGGCTGAGAGGGCAAGTGATCTACAGTGCATGGGCAAGCTGAGTGCCAACAGGAGAACAGCACTGTGAGCCACAGGGCAAGAGCTGCTCCTCAAACCCAATTTTCACCTGCACAGCTGGTCTGTGTTGTGGAGAGGGCAGGGCAGAGGGGTGGAAAAACCACCTTGCCTTCCAAACCAGCAGACTCATTTCGCACCAATTGCATTAAGAAGATCATAATTAAGCACCCAATAAAAGCTCCTCGTTACCCTGCCTACACGTGCAGGAGGTTGGTTGTACTCTACTTCATTGGTAGGTCCACCAGTGTCTGAGGATTTAGATGGCTCTGTCGGAAACGTTTGGGGTAAAAGCTAGAGAAAAATGTTCCAGCAGCATGAGAAAACATGAGTATTGCAATAAGGATCTGCATCCCACCTCTTCAAGATTGCATCTTGATGCTTGTGTTAATATTTAAGCCTTTTCCTCAGAGCAAAGCCTGCGTCCATCGCCACATCTTTTCCTCCTTAATCAGCAGGAGTTCTGTGCTGCAAGTAGGAGATAATCTTTTGTGAGAGGTTTCTAGTAGGATACTGTGCACATGTTCTGTTGTTGTTGGGTTTTTGATTTTCATGGGTTTTTTTCCTTTCTAATAAGGTAGTCACCAACTTCCCATGATTATGAGAGGAAACAGAGCAGCAAAATGAAAGTGAAACCCTGCATTGAGTTGTAGCCTTACTAATAGGTTTTTTTTTTTAACTTTACCTAATAAACATGTAAATATTTTTCAGTAAGAAATAGGACCAACTCTCAAGTAAGTCAGTCACATATTACTTACGCATTAGCAGAGATTATTCAAAAATTCAGTGCAATCCTCGCAGCCGGTCTGTGAACAGAGGGCGAATAAAGGCAATGTAGTTTTTGCTAGATGAAAAACACATCAGCAGAGCTCTCGTTAGAGCTACAATCACAAAAGACACACTTGACAAACTGCATCCTAATTGTGCTGCCCAAGGGATTTACAGCTGGTTTCTGTGCAAACATTATTCAATCAGGCATTTTTCTTCTGTGGGCATCCTGTAGGCAAGCACAGCCAGGGGGAGAGCAGGCCAGCGGTGTTACAGCTGTTACCTTTCCTTCCCTTCTCATAACCATTACTCTGCCCCTTGTCACTGCGAGCACATTGAATTTCCTTGCTATTGATTACACAGTGGGCGACGTATCGAAGGCATTTCAGTGCTGAGTGAGATGCCTGTCACTGCAGCAGCAGGAAAGGAAGGCAATTATGCTCCTGAGGGTGGATGGGGTGAGGTTACCAGCACCAGAGCACAGTCTGATCTGTGGGGTTACCGCACAGATCACCCCTGCTCAAAGCCTGCAGCAGAACAAGTCTGGAAGCACCCATGCAGCATTGCAGTGATGTCCCAGCTGCTTCCACAAATCCTCCCCATCTCAGCCGACTCCCTGCTTGTCCCAGCGTCACAAAAAATGCATGGAAGTTCAGTAGGAAACACTGCTCAGACATCCAACCGCAACAATTTCTGTCTATTTTTCATTTCCAAACACAGGCACTTTTTCTCACAGAACGCGATTTCACTCCAATCTCTCCATTTGTTTATTTTATATGCATTTTTCCTCCTGAAACTCCTCTTTCGGTCGCTGCTACATGGCTTGAGCCATGCCATTATTTCTGTTTGAGAGAATTCCATTCACACAAAGCATGGCTGTCATCTTACTATATATCCAGTTTTTAAAACAGGCATCGAGCAAATTATTAATGGAGGTGAGCAGGAGGAGGCAGAACTTCTCTAACACCCTCCTGTCCAAATGCTAACATTGTAAGTCAAGCTCAGATGACAGGACTATGCTTCAGTGATACTGAACACGCACAGGAAAAAAGAGAGTGCAACAATACAGATTTTGAAAAATGAAAAAAAAAAGTTATCTTCCGTGTATATTTGTAGGTTTTGCTTTCATTAAACCAGGTACGAACAGAGCTGTTGGTGTCACTGTCCAGCCACTGGGCAAGCAGCACACAACAAATCAAGGCAGGGCTGCCCTGGGAAGGTCTCAGCCTTCCATTATCCAGCCCCTGGAGGGGAGGCCAACCTTTGGGGCAGGTGGGTGCAGTGGGCAGCCAGGTCTGGCCATCGGGGCCACCCTGGCTCCGAGCACTGAGGTGGCAGCTGCTCTCCAGATGGTCCCATGTCTTCGTCCCTCACCCTTCATCGCACACCCCTCACTCATGCACAAAACTGCAGGTACAGTCTGGATTTTACAGAAATCCAGCATCAGCTGCAGAAAAATGGGGCTTCAAAGAACAGCAAAACACTTGCAGAAAAACAAATTCAGCCAGGAAGAAGTTTTACGGTAAAGGTCCTATGTGTCTCGTCTTTTTCTAATTTCTTGTTCATGAAAATCAAAGTTAAACACTTCGTTTTTCTTCCTTAGTAAGCTTTGCTTCAGAGATGCATTAAAAAGGAGTCAGGGGAGGGGAGAGAAGGTGTGATTCTTCTATGACTTCTGTGACATCATTAAATCCACATGGAGCAGCTCAAATAAGGACTCACTCCCCTTGAGAAACAGCATTCGTCCTCTGATGCTGCAAGCTGAAGACACAATGCTTCTACAAAGGATTCTGTTAAGGCTTCATTGCTTCTGAATTTAGGGAATTTTGTATAGCCTCCAAAAGTGGCAGCATCCAGGAATTAAGCAGGTTTTGGGTGGGCCCTCCAGCGACGCTGTCACTGTGCTGGCTGGGGGAAAGCGATTCCTTAGCAGGGACCCAGCCAGGCTGCCTCAGGCTCTCGCTGCAGCTGGTGCCGATGAAGCTGCAGGGTCAGAAGGGTTGTGGAAGGCTCATTTACACCACAGATCTGCTTTGTGTCAGGCAGAGCATCAAATGCAGTGTATCTGGTGGCTGAGTGGTCTTCCATCTCCAGGTCCCTCTGGCTGCCCCTTGCGCTAACTGGAATTGGCCTGGCTGTTGATCGAAAGTTATTCCAAGGCTTCTGTAGCCTTCAGACCCAGGTTTCAAGACTCGAAAGAGCATTACAGATTCGTCTCAGATCCCAGTCAAGCCACGGCTCTGATTTGTCAAGGACCTTTCAAGGCTGTGGATTTGTCACCGCTTTTGTAAGTCCCTCCAGGACACATCTGTGTTCCTTGCATCTACCGAATACCACACAGCATTTTCCTTGCAAACAGGAGACCTTCCTTCCCACATCCGTGTGCACTTAGACAGGTGCCCGAAAGACAGAGAAGTTTTAAATGTATTTCCTTTAAAAGGGTATGGATACCATCAGCAGGCATCAATTTTCACAGCTGTCCCTTGTTTCAGCACCATTTAAAGGCTCTCAAATGCACCATAACCAAATTGAAAAGTCAAATCTACTCTTGTGTTACTAAAGAGGATCTACTGAGAAAACCATGTTAAAATACAAAACAGCGCCCAAACCTCAGTAAATATTCCTCCATCCTCTGATGCTTTTGCTGCCATGGATAAGGTATTGAAATTGTTTTTGAGTATTTGTTCAAGCACTTTTTATAGTGTTTAGTCATTCATTATGAAAATTGTCATGTCCTTATGTTCATGGTTTCCCATCCTGCACAATTAGGACACATCCATCAACAACATCATAAAACATCCACCTGCACTATAATCAAGTCCAATATAAACTGCAACAATCCCCTCCAACAAAATATTATGTGCATAGTTTGGAAATTTCAAAAGGACATGTAAATCTTAAAACCTTTGCACTGAAAAAGAAGAAAAAAACCCTTGACTTTCAGCTCCCACATACATGAAACATCAGTTTGAGTCATAAACTGCTCAAGATCTGTCTTAAAGAATAAATGCTCTGAAACACCTCCCTATCCATCTTGGAAGTTTGTTTTTGAACCTTCTGTGCAGATTAGAAGGTGCTTCATACCTAATCCCCAGTTCATCCTCTCATTTTTTGTGCTGGTACTGTCTTTCATGTCATAAAGTCCCTTTCCTTCAGCCCTGGCCTGTTTTCCTCTCAGTGTTTGATCCAACATCATTAAACCACCAATCAAGAACAGCAGAGAACAGTTGTTAAACAGTAGCTTGAAGTAGTTTTACAGTATTTGAAGCTCCCACATAGGTAACACATACCTGCAGTGTAACACTGAGCAGGCTGTGGGAATAAATGGCTCTGGGTATCTTGAACATCTGCTCCCCTAGAAGCTGTGCCAAGCCTGTGGAGCTGCAGTGATGGACAGGACAGAGAGAGAAGGCACTTCCCTGCTGTGATTCACAGGGAGCCTGAGGTGTGTCCTCCTGAGAGCCCAGCGGAGCATCCAACCTCTCCTCCTCTGACAGAGCAAGCTGGTGAGTCAGCACTCCTGCTTAATTCTTTCATCTTTCAGCAAATAACCCTTTTCCTTTTACATCATGCATTTTTTCTAAAAAACAGTATTATTTTATTTTTCTGTAGACACCTCATATAACAACAGATCAAAACAGATCTTATGCAGTAAAGGCCTTTTCAGACCCTTTGAAGTGGAGTTTTTGAAGGTTCAGGGCAAGACTCCTGTTATTTCCCAGGAGCAAATATTGCCCAGTGAAAAGACTGGAGCAATAAAGAGACAAAAAGTGGGTTTTTCTGCCATGTTTCTCCCTTACCAGCCAGGCTTTTTCCTCCTCATTACACACAGTTAACAGCAAAATGGAATGATATTTTAGGGTACTGCATTGGCTGAAATACGCACACTTGGTAACACCTTCTGTCCAGTTTTTGAAAGAGCACTTAAGTTTTGAAAGAAGAAAATGATGAAACATGCAAAAGCCTTGAAAAGGTTTGCTATCATTGCATTCCACACTTCAAAAGCCTTGAGAGACAGGAAACCTCCTCTGAACTCCAGGAGCTGCACAATCGCTTTTCCCAGCTACACCTAAAGGTCCTTCTGCAGCACTGCTTGTAAAGCAACATCTACAGACCTGTCTGGCTAACAAATGTGGAGCACTGGTTTTACTTGGATTGTTGCTGTAGCACGCAAAAGGCAATATAACAGCCAAAACACGCAAGAAAGAGAGGGGAAGGGACATGGTAATTCTAGTTTTCTTGCGTTGTAAAATGTAAATCACCTGGCATGTATTAAATAATTATATTCACCAAACCTCTGCTCAGTCTGTGGCCATAATTGACAGGCAATTTAGAAAAAAAAAATGAAAAAGTGCTCCTCATAAAATGCCACCCTTCAAGGTGTAAAGTATCGTGAGTCACTGTAGACTAATCTGAAAGGTCAATATGCAAAACTGGAGAAGCACATGTACTCTAGAAAGGCGTGCTGTCAGGTCCTCCAAAGCAGCGATGGTTTTGTCCTATGCAAATCATATAATCCCAATTCCTGCCAGGTTCGTTTTGTTCCCTGTAGAAACTCACTCTAAGCCAAGGCAATAATTAGATTCACACCTTTTAATTGCTTTTTTTCTCTTTGGGTTAAAAAGGCTGGAATTTCTGCATTTCTGTTGGGAGGGAAAGGAAAGCAGAAACCAAATAAAAGCCTGCCCTAAAGATCTGTCACTTCTCTCTCCAGTCCAAGCCACATTCCTGCTCTTACAGCCTTTCCTGAGCACACTGAAGGAAGTGTTTACGTATGATTTGGGAATTGCAGAGGACAGAGCCCCACATCAGCCACCCTATGGCCACACAGCAACAGGGAGAGGAGCTACCACAGCTCTGGATTTGCTCACCTCCGCTGGGAAGAGGAGAATTCTGCATGTGCAGAGGCAGGCAGAGGATGCAAACCAATGTACAGCCCACTTCCCACAGCACCAAATCCTCCTGCCTTCTTTCTCAGGGAGGAGGAGTGACCCTCATAACAGAGACTAAGTCCAGTCAAGGAGAGAGCAAGGGTGAAGCCAAAGGCAGGGCAAATAAAACGTGGAGAGCTGAAGAAAAGGAAAGTTCAAAGAGCTAGGGGGGAGAAAAAAAAGGAGGAGGGAACAACTAGCCAAATTCAGATGGGGAAAAACTTCATTGTAGCCACTGTTATATGGGTATATTGCAGGAAAATTGGCAGTCCAGCTGCAGTAGCACAGGGAAAAGCTAGTTAATACTGAACTGAACATCCCCAATGAAATTTAAATAAATGTATCCAGTGCCTGACACAGGGGACCAAAGCCTCCAGGAACTGTGGAATTAAACAGCTTTATCGCTACAGATCTCCAAGAAAGCCTGTGAGACACTTCTAGGCAGTGAGGGAGTGAAGAACATTTCAAGCCAAGAGGTCACTGAGAAAGGTTGGAGTAACCAAGGAGAAGGACCAGCAAACGCTGCACAATGGTCGATGAAATTCAAAAGGAGAGAAACAAACTAAAACAAAACACACTTGAATTGCTAAAGTTTGTTTGTAAATGTGAAATAAGGCGGCTGTCAGATGTTCTCTGCCCCTGGTAAACAGCAGGGATGCACTTAAAAGTGAATGGTAGGGTTGCCCAGGTTACAGAAAACACAGTGAAGTTGTGTGCTCTTAACACCGTTTTTGCATTAATTTCTCCCACATCAGTGCTCTGCCTGGGACCCTCAACACCTTGTTTGCTTCTGCACTGCTTATGTTCTCACTGAGAAGGCTCCAGCGACATGCAAACAATGTCCAGAATAGTGGGGCATCAGCACTGGTTATTGAAATACGAAGAAAACAATATTCCACACATATAAAAAGAAAAAAATAAGGAAAGCTGCATACATTAAAAGTTGTCTAATTCTTAGCATAAGTGGGCTGAAATAAATTTTGTGCCTTCTTTGGGATGATCCTTGCAAGAATATGAGGCAGTAATTCCAGGAAACAAAGACTGGAAATCCATGTTACAGGAAGTACAATCCAACTTACCTACTAAAGGTTTGTTTTAAGTGAAGAAGGAACAGAGTGGTTGATTTTTTTCTCTCCGCATTTGAACCAAGGAAAAGCATCACCTGCTATTGTTGAATCATTCCAACTGTTTTCCACAGCCCACCACAAGTTTTTCAGAGCATACTTCACCTCTCCCTGCTCCTGCAGCATCCTTAGGGCAACCTTGGTGACCCAGAACATGTTGCATAACAAATGTCCCTGTTTTTGAAAATCATCAATAATACTTCGTGCATCAAGCTGCTTCCATTCTGGTTGACAAAGATATTTGCCAGTTATCCTCAGTGCTCTCTTTCCTGCCCATGCCTTTCCACATTTCCACCTGCCACCACGGACAGAACAGATTGCACTGCAGTGTACACAGAAGTATCTCTTAAGTAAAATGCTGCTTGCTTGAAAACCAAACCAAACAACCAGAGCTGCAATCTCTGGTGACCAGCATGGTGTTCCAAAAATAACCTTCATCCCTTCCTGAAATGTACAGCATCCCTCATTCTGCTGTAAACCAAAGACAAATGTATCAATTCTTCCTCAGAAATACAGAGGAGTACCCTGGAAAAACCAACTGCCTTTCCCACAAAGTTAATCAAGGAACACACGTTCTCCCAACTGCAGCGCAAATTCTGACTCAAACTGAATTTCTCTGCCAATCGTTTTCCATTGTAAGAAGCAGCACTCCAACTATACTTAGAGCTGGCTTAAATTTTTGCTCTGCAGCAAAATGAGCAATCCTATGGAGAATTAAGGAACATTAAGATTTTAAAGTGCAAAATAAGAAGGGAAATCAAAAAGGATAGTATACCACTAGCTCATCTGGAAGAAGAACTTCCTGTTTTGGATATGACAGAGGACTAAACCAAGAGGACACTGGGGAAATTAAACAGCTGGAAGAGGTAAATTGCAGGCCTAGAAGCACAGTCTCTTAACTTTATCCAATAGTAAGTACTATCTCTGTTTAATACAGTGATACCACCTTTTTAATGTCCATATTACCCCTCTGAAGTAGAGCTGTACCTTGCAAGGACATGTAGCACTGTCTGTTTGTATGAAGTTTTGCTGTCCTGTTTCTTTGCTGTCTCCTGCTCTAGCCGCATCAGCACTATTGCTGTTACAGTAGGACAAAAAAAAATGTATTAAGGAAGGGCAGCACGTTTTATCCATGCTAGAGGTCAATATCCTGTTTTGAAAGCTGTAGTTGCATTTTTAGGAGGTACAGCTAAGACGGGAGTATATGAGCAACCATTTTTCGGGGGGCAAGAATGAAGTAGTGAATAGAGATGTTCTTCTGCATTGTCCCTTTATACCATTCTTTGATCCAGATGTATGATAAATGTGCTGCACAAAGTGTTTAGAGAAAAATTAATGCACAATTTTTCCTCCTCCTCGAAAAGTAGTTCTGGTTTCTCTGACTGTGATGGATATCCTCTGCTTTTGTTTTCGATTGATCCTAGGTGGTAAAGGAATAGTAAAATAGTCTCTTTTCTGCATTTGCATTATCCAGCTACAGGTCTGAAGTGTTGAATTAGGATTTCAAGCACTATTTGTAACCCAGGGCTCACCACATTGGTTTAGGAATTCGTTGCATCAAATAACTCAGCTGCTCATTTTTTTGCCTCTTAAAGCTTGCTTTTGTCAACTTGTCCTCAAATGAAAGCTAGGCTGTCATTAGTCAGAGCCAACGGGGGGTCCGCTGGAGATCACTGCACAGGGAGGCTGTACAGAAGGATTTCTGTGCTAAACATCACCCCTAGGGAGCCTGCAATAACTAACAGCATCACAGCTGCCTGGGTGTAGTTTAACTTCAATCAATGAACTTCTTGATAAAATTTTGATGCTGACTGGAATGCTGGAGAAAATAAAAAATTCCACTGTATGAAGGGATTAGCGCTGTCTTGCTATAGAAAACAACCTCTGAGTGCGTATTCCAAGACTTAAAACAACGCCATAAGTGTGCCACTCAATACATGAAAAAAAAGGCCTCTTACAGCATTGTGAGCTGCACAAAGTAGAGGACAATAATATTTGTTACCAAGGCCTGAGTTTGGGTCAAATTTGGTGAAATATTTGTTTTGTTTTGTTTTGGGTTTGGTTTGGTTTTGGTTTTGGTTTTGGTTTTGGTTTTGGTTTTGGTTTTGGTTTTGGTTTTGGTTTTGGTTTTGGTTTTGGTTTTGGTTTTGGTTTTGGTTTTGGTTTTGGTTTTGGGTGGGGATAGCAGAATTGTTCACTGCTATTGCAGGATTCCATCGTGCTTGCTGCATATGCAAGGATCACATTCTGCTTCCCTTCCTCATACAAAACCAAAGAATTAAGAAAACCCACGTATTTCCTTGTTCAGTACCAGCACCAATCTCATCCTGACCACCCAAAAGATAGAGGGATGCTGTCACTATGGCAGATGGCTCATACATTGTTCAAGGTAAGGATGTTACACGGCTTAGACAAGAGGATCCATATCCTCAGAAAGAGCTCCAAGCCACCTTACAAAACAAAGTGCAAGACAAATTCACTGTTTCACTTCTGATGAAATAAGCCCTTCTTCCTGGAACCAGTACGTTGTTCTTACGCTGAAGGACAGCATTAGAAACAAATTCAGACATGTAACTTCTACTCACTTTATCTCCTCTCAAAGCTATTTCTAGTAAGTTGTCCAACATCTCAGCTGAAAATTATCATTTATAGCCATCATTTAGTTTAGAGGTTATATGAAATCTTATTAATCAACTCTGGCTGCATTTTTCCAAAGAAATAATCGATAACTTGTATTTCAAGTCACAATTTGGTATCCTGAGACATGAAGGCACGTCTCACTGATTCAGGTGGACCTGTGAGAAACAATACGTTCAGTTAGCTGTAGGTCACATATTCCCTGGATTTGATCAAAATGTGAACTAGCAAGCACCACGAGGCACAGCTTTAGCTCTCACTGCCATGCCCACCAGGGTCATTTCGAGCACTGTGTGATTTTAGACAAGAACAGAACATTAGTGGAACAAGGCATATGGAAGCTGATCACTCACACATGAGTTTTGAACACAAGACACATTACATTAGCTCTCAATATTTCAAAGATTGCATTGCTCTGAATTTAAAAGTCCTTGGGTAATGTGTTTCTGGGCCTGCAGTTTTATTCTGTGCCACCTAGGACTGACATGAGCAGAAAGCTTTAGAGAGGATGTGGTGTCCTATATTAGCAGTGTAAAAGCCAGCATTATGCCTTAAAAAATTTCATTACT
Source organism: Acanthornis magna (assembly GCA_036785705.1). Lineage (NCBI taxonomy): Eukaryota > Metazoa > Chordata > Aves > Passeriformes > Acanthizidae > Acanthornis > Acanthornis magna. Next base: position 3,326,385 of record JAWUZG010000141.1, on the reverse strand, counting down.
TGCTCAAGAGATCCAAACTACCCTTTAAGTGGTATTACAGGATTTTTGATTTTTGAAAATAATTTTTAAAAAATTTTAAAATCATTTTAAATAAAGATACACAGCAATCCAAAAGCATTTGAACAAGAGCACATCTAGCTGGGAAAATATCGTGAGCTGGAAGGGACCCACAAGGACCATCAAAGTCCGACTCATGGTCCTGTACAGGACACCCCAATAGTCACATCATGGGCCCAAGAGCGCTGTCCAAATGCTTCTTGCACTCTGTCAGGCTCAGAGCACTGCCCTGGGGAGCTGTTCCAGTGCCCAAACACCCTCTGGGGAAAGAAAGCTTTCCTGATAGTAAGCCCAAACCTCCCCTGGCTCAACCTCAGGCCATTTAATCAAGTCCTGTCACTGTCACCACAGAGCAGAGGTCAGTGCCTGCCCCTCCTCTTCCCCTCATGAGGAAGCTGCACACCCCAGTGAGGTCTCCCCTCAGTCTCCTCCAGGCTGAGCACACCAAGCGCCCTCAGCCACTCCTCGTGTGGCTTCCACTCGAGGCCCTGCACCATCTTTGTTGCCCTCTTTTGGACACTCTCTGACAGCTTAATGTCTTTTTTACATTGTGGCACCCAAAACTGCCCCCAGCACTCAAGGTGAGGCTGCCCCAGCGCAGAGCAGAGCAGGACAATCCTCTCCCTTACCCAGCTGGTGCTGCTGTGCCTGATGGCCGCAGGACAGGGATGTCCCTCCTGGCTGCCAGAGCACTGCTGACTCATATTCACCTTGCCATCCACCAGGACGCCCAGGACCCTTTCCATGGTGCTGCTCTCCATCCTCTTGTCAGCATCTCCCAATTTAATGTCATCAGTAAACATACTTAGTGCACCTTTGAGTCCTGGGTCCCAGTTGTTTATGAAGATGTTGAAGAGCACAGGGCTGAGGACAGAGCCCAGCAGAACCCCACCAGTGACAGGACACCAGTGTGATGTCCCCCCAGTCACTACAACCCTTGGTGCCTGACCCGTGATCCAGTTGCTCACAGGATGTGTTTATCCAGATGTGTGCTGGGGGTTTTGTCCAGAAGGATCCTGTAAGAGACAGTATTGAAATCTCTGCTGAAATCCAGAAAACTACAACATTTGGTTTTCCTTGGTCAACTAGGTGGGTTACCTAGTCGCGAAATGAAAAAGGTTTGACAAGCAGAAGTTTCCCCTCATGAAGTGTACTGGCTGTGACCAGTGGCTGCATTGTCCTTCAGGTGTTTTTTCAATACCTTCAAGAATAATTTTCCTCAGAATTCTACCAGTGACTCCAGTAAAAGTGTGACTGACAGGCCCGTAGTTTCCAGAGTGATCCTTCTTGCCCTTCTTGAAAATTGGGAAAACGTTCACCAGCTTACAGTCAACTGAATGAATCTTCTATGGATTCCCAAGAAGGTTCAATAATCATTGAGAGAGGCTCACGATGACATCAGCAGCTCTTTGAGTATTCTCAGATGAAACCCATCATGACCCATAGGTTTGTAGGGATCCAGCAGCAGAACCTGCACAGGTTCTGGATCCACTGGGATCATTCTCATAGTCGTGATTCTCCAGCTCAGGGTACTGGGACCCCCTTAGCCCCTCAGCAGTGTGGAAGACAGAGGCAAAGAAAGCAATAAACACCCCTGCCTTGTCTCTGTCCCTGTTTGGGAGGTGACCACCCTTAGCCTGTAATGGGCAGTGTTACCTCCACACTGCTTTTTGCTCCTGAGCTATTTAAAAAGGCTCATTTCATTGTCCCCCCAGTTCTGGCAGCTTCAGCTCCAGTTGAGTTTTGGCTGAATAAATTTTCTTTGTCACAGCAGCATCTCTGTATTCTTCCCATGTCCCCCGACCTTGGCCACACATCTCTTTTCTTCCCTTCTCCAGAAGAAAATTCCTGCTCCATCAAGCCAGCCTCCTGCCTCACCTGCTTGACTTCCAACATTTTGGAATTGCCTGTTCCTGTGCCCTTAGGAGGTGGTGCTTAAAAAGTGACCAGCACTGACATACTCCAGCACCTTCAAAAGAATTTTCACAGGCATCCTTACCCACTAGTTCTCTGAGTTCTCTCTCTCTCTTTTTCAGCAGACTGAAAAAATATGATCTAGTGAGACTTCATGGTGTCTTCAAAAATCTGGATAGGATGAAATGGAGATCTATTTAAAAGTTAATCACCTTACATCAGCTTGTCAAGTATTTTGGTTTTCTCATCAGTACAGATGTGCAATTATTAATAAGTTACAATTTCAGCCCAAAACATACAGGGAGCTGTGCAATAATAATTAGTTTTGATCGTGCTAAACTCTGGAGAAGGGAATGAGTCAATTAATATGAGGTGGGAGATAAGGGACCTGAAAGAAGTGGAGGTAATAAATGAAGGGATGAAGCGGTTTTGCATCTTTGGTTTGAAGAACATCACCAAGAAGCACAAAGTCAAGAAAATCTGCAACAGTGCAGAAAGCAGAAAAGATGCAGATGAAAGGCAGCAGCAACAGTTCAGAAGAATAAAACCAGGACATTTTAATTCTGGTTCTGTCACAATTCAGTGTCGGGGCTTGGGGAAATGGTTTCTTCCATGACTCAGTCCTCCTCTGTTTAAAACTGGAATGACAGTTTCTCAGCAGTGCTTTCCCCCAACTTTTCCACAGCATGCTGATCACTGGTAAAAAGAAAAGCATGTGAACCCTTCTACCAGGGTTTGCAGTTGCAAGGTATAGCTGTTACTACCTGTAGTTTTCAAGATCATGGTAAGAAATGTAATGTTCCCCATGCTGTGGTGGACCTGAGGTATGTGCAGCACAGAGGATGCTTCCTCTTCCTCACTCCCTTCTGCATGGAGGATGCTTCCCTGGAATTTGCAGGTGTTCAGTGGAATAGTGGAAGCTGCCAAACGCTCAGGACTGGGGCAGGCTATTGGCAAGAGCAATGGAGGAGGCAGACAAGGGAAGAGCTGAGGTGACACACGCCTGACTCATCCCTGCAGGGACACAGACACCACCTGAGTCAGAGCCCAGGTTGGTGTGACAGCTCATGTCACTGCACGGAGCAGCTTCCGACTGAAGACTCTCATGTGCAGAAAGATGAACTGCAGTGGCTGCTAAAGAGCTTGATTTACGAAGCAAAAGAGCTGTCACTCCTGAGTGCTCCCGGGAGGCCCAGGGGGGCTGCCCCTGCAGCACTGCCACCAAACCTCCTCCAGACCCTCTGGCCTGCTCAGAGTAGCTAAAGATTCAGGATCTCAGAGCCTCCATGCTACGTCAGATACTGTGTCAAAGTGTCTCCTTGAAAGGAAAAAACAACGACAAGAGCTAAAATCCTCTGCAAGACTAAGTTTAAAAAAGAAAATAAGTAGAAATTCCCAGCTCGTGGTGGCATGAGATTAAGAAGTGTCTTTAATGTAGAGCTCATGTTACAACACCTGTGAGTTACATACTGTAAATAACCAAAAGTAATGAGGGAAACAAAACACATTCCAGCCCACAACAAAGTTTTGGAAGAAGCAAAAAAATTATTTTTGTCCCTTTTAGGTATTCATACTAATAACATAAATGTTTTATAACTTTGATTAAAGGAAATAATTTCATCTTTAATTCAAACTAAGTAATTTCCAGCACAAACACGACATCTTTTTAATTAAAATAGGAGTGGACTTAATTTTTTCCCTTGAATAGTAATCACTTTTTCTGTCCTTGGAGATCAGACGATCATGTTAAAGTCCCTCAAATTACAGCAGAAAGTTTTGATGTCTTTTTAAGGTTAAATTATTGTTAGACAGCAGCATTAAGTAGCAGCTTCAATATTGAAAGGGGTAAAGCGTTTATTTTCCAGCACTTGTTATGAAACTGTAATGAAAAAAAAAGAAGAAACACAGAAAAAAAAAAAAAGCATCCCAAGGTTTCTAGATTAGTTTTGTTTTTAAAAGCAGAATGGTTCAGTTATGTAGCAACCTGAAACTCCCTGAACCCAGCAAGTCACTTGACCTGTATTGAATCTTAAAGCAGAAATAACACAGCATTTTGTCATTTCAATGCAAAGCCCACTAACACTGAGAAGTGCTCATGTGTGTGTTGGGGAAGGAGCCCATCCCAGGGTTTTTATCGGTGGCCCATCGATATTGCTCAAAATCTTTATTATGGTGGTTTGCGCTACAATATGCTTTATGAAAACTCCTCCGCCAATAATTTTCTATTAATTAGCTGGTGCGACACAGTACGGAGTGTTGAGCTCAGAGCAGGGATGACCTCAGCAGTGAGAAGTTGTCCCATGCTGGATAGTGTCCTTTGTCACCATTTTCAGGCGTGGCTGGTTTTGTTGTTGCTGATGTATTACACTCCCAGGTCACAGGACCTGGCAGAGCAAGGACACCTGTGCGAGCTGTGTGACAAAGGAGACGATGGCAGAGCTTTGAGTGGGAGTGGACAAGTTAAGGATTATCAGGGAGCCTGAGAAAGAGATACTGGAACCATGCTCTTCACTCCTGAGACAGAAATAGGGACATCTGTGTGAAAAAAACATCAAGATTCTGTATCCTGTCCCCTGCAGCCCCATCCCCAACAAGAGAGAAGGCAGTCACTCACAGAAAAGGAGAGAATGGAGGCAAGCCTATGCTCAGGGGGGTGAGTGAACCCTCTCCAGAACATGCCTCACCTCCTCAGGTGCCTCTATACAACAAGTGTGAGGCTTTGGATGTGGCAGGTCTGCCAGCTGATGATGTGGATGATGGTCCATCGACCCCAGAGGTGCTGCTCACATCAGAAAGGCCAATTCCTATGTCATGGCCACCTCCATGAGGAAGAAAATGCTGGTTACAGTTGTTCCTTCCCCTTTCAAAATGCTACTGCTTAAAAGGCATTCCTTATTGCCAGCCTGCACTTTATGTAAGTCTTACAAATATGCAAATTATAGTTTTACTACAGGCTTATTCATTTTAATTTTTCTAGGAGTACCTAATAGGAAAGATGCACAAAAGCATAGAATATTGGAAGAAAATCCCTTTTTTCTTCACAGAACAAAAAAAAAAAGCCTTGTCCTACACTTGTCAATATTGAAAACATTTACCACATAAACCTCATGAGTACATTCCTAAAAAGTTTTACCAAGCAAAGGTGCTGAGGAACCTCAGCAGGTCCCCTCCCCTGGTTTGTCATAGTTTCTCTCCTGCTAGCCTGCAGCCCCCCAGCCACAGCCCCTGCCAGTGCCTGGTGCTGGGAGGGGAGCTGTGATGGATCAGTGCTCGAATGAGCAAGACTAGAAATGAATAAATAAATACATAAACAAATAAATAAATAAATAACCACAGGGATAATTAAAGCTGTCTGGATTTTCCTCTCAGACATCTCTCTGCATTTTCTTTTCCCCTGAAATATTTGTGTTTGGTGTTGCTGGGTTTTTTTGTTTTGGTTTGGTTTTGGGGTGGTTTTTTTTTCTCTTTTCTTCTCTCCTTGATTTCCTCCACTTCAGAGGCGAAAGAACTGCCTGGCAGGCACCCAGGCTCCCAACAGCTGGATGCTGGATGCTCTCTGGAAGCTGCCGCTCTCCACCCTGTGGGCAGCCCAGCATCCCAGAGGGGAAGCGCGAAAAGCATCCGACGAGGCGAGGAACCACCGAGAGGCTGATTGATGGCAGGCAGAAGCTCGGCCACATGCTGCAGCTCACACATCCACAGGGTCCCCTGGCAAGGATTAAGCTGGTGCTGGGGGCACAAGGAATTGCATCCTTTCTTTAGCCCCGAAGGGGAGTTTTTGTCCTGTCACTCACTGGGCTGGGGGAGGCAGCAAGGGGCTCATCCCCACACCTGCCCTGGGTCACCCTTGCTCCTGCAGCCCCACAGAAGTCCTTTTGTAAGCCAAAGGGGTCTGGTTCCCTCACCCACATCCAGGCTGGGGGCTTTGACAGGAAGAGCAATCTCAAAAGTGTTTTTTCATAAAAGTGCTGCTGACTAAAATACATCTGCCACTCGGTGGATTGAGCCATTTGATTTGACATTTAAATGCAGAAATCTCTTACTGCGAAGTGATTTAACACTCCACTGAAACACCACTGTTACAACATAATTTTCAGAGTAAGAAAAATTTAAACAGTCACCTGTCCAACCAACCTGTTCCCAGAAATGTAACAAGGTCTGCAGGTGTCTCTTTTTGGGCAGAAACCCCAGAGCTGCTGCTGGTGCTGGCAGCATCGCCTGTGCCTCTCCCTTCTGATTTACAGGAGCAGACTAGAGGGGACCAGATGGGCACAGAGGGCATCTGCACCCAAACCCACGCTCTCCTCCTTCCACCAGGAACAGGCTGAAGGGGCAGGCAGCGCTTCTGAGAGCAGTTTGGAGATAAATGTATTGTTATGGGAAAGCAGCTGCTGGGAAAGAAAAGCAGTGTTAATGTGGAGGTAGCTAGAGGGAGTAGAGGAAAAGTTGAGAAAACATGAGGCCTCCGAAAAATCTCGTGACTGGACACAACACCGGAATAATGGGAGAAAAAATCAGTCCTTGACTGGAGAAAAATCCAAAATAATAAATAGTGAAAGAGATGGAAAAATCCAAAATAGTAGTTCCAAACCAACAGATTAAATCAATGCATTCCTCTCTGCCTTTTTGGCAGCACTGGGCTGATGGCTGCCCACTTATGCACAACTGAGGATAACATATTTCACATGAGGATTAATAGGAAGATTATATTTTTCTCCTCCTTACTATTTCTGAAAAAAATATAATACATCCATCCAAAGCTAATACAACCTACTTTTCAAATCCAGAATGCATTTTCAGAGACCTTTTAAGGAAATCCAATATTGACAATTGATGCACTGTATAGTGTAGCAGAAAGCTGGGAAAGTTAGAGGACAGTGAAAGACAAATAATATACCCACGTTCCCCCCCTCTTGTGTATTTCATTTTTCCTGCTCTCAGAAAGGAAAGGTTTTCACCTCATAGACATCCGAGTGCTCAGAAACATCATAATGACCAAAAGGTTATTAGAAAGCATTTAACTTTCTGCCACTTTTACAAGAGATGTAATAGGTATGTGCTCCCTATCTTTCATTTTCATTGCTTGCAGCAAAAACATTTTGCAGGTTTTAGCGCAGTGGCTTCTTCCTTTTCTTGATGATGCTCACCGCAGAACTGTTTCTGATAAGGACAGTATGATTTCTCTCCTCCACCTTCAGAGTCCTATTTGTCTAGTGTATAAAAACACAGTGCACCGCCTGGACTTAATATGCTAAAGCAAACTATGGAAAAGCAGACTGAAATCAATGCAGCTAAAACATGCCTGGATTTGGTTCAATTTTTTTAAAAGATTTCATTACAAATACAAGAACAATCTATCTAAATTCTTCTTTTAAGACCAACTAGACCAATGTCAACAATAAAATTCCAGTAACCAAACAATAAAAATTTTGTATTTTCATGTGCACTCTATTTAAAACAAATTATTTAATTTTATGTGGGAAAGCACTTCCAAATACGCAGAAAAAAATGGGCATAAATGCAATGAACAGACCATTACAGTCACATGCAAAATAATAATACATACCAATGCATGTGATACATTTGTATCCAATCATGTTTTTCAATTCCATGAACTATTTCTAAATTGCCTCATGCCAAGGAGAAACTGTGCTACAGTTTATTATGAAACTTCTTTTCCCCCTAACCTTTTTGGTATCTCCCCCTAGCAATCACTGTCACAGCCTTTTACTTTTCTCTGGGATGTTAGGAGAAGGTAAATGGCAGAAATAAAAATCCATGGATGCAGAAAGGACAAACAACTTTTAAATTAACTGTTGAATTTTGGAATTGAAAAATGAAAAAGGACATCTGCATGAGCCTGGGCTGAGCAACCTACAACTATGTTCAGCTCTGTTCAAAACTGCATCACAACTTTTAATCTCAAATTTCCTTTCTGGAAAAAAAAATATGTGAAAACAGACTTACAGCAAAAGAAGGCCCAAACAGAAAAATATCTTGGTTCCAAAGATATTTTAAGTGCACAACAGAACTTTCTTCAGCTTTCAGGTTTTGTTCAGATGTTACATTATCTCCATATGTGATACTAACAGGCAGCAGAAGTAACACAACAAAATCCCTTCACAAAAACAAAGTAGAGACAACCCTAAATGTACCCATTCCTGGTAGACCTGAGACATGCACAGCTGGAGGACAGCGCTTTCCCCATCTCACTAAAAATATATATATTTAAGTGAATGAACCATCAGTTTGCACCCTCTCATTTTAATGTTGATGTTTTACTGCTCTCCTGTGTACACATATGAAGAGATGTAAAAACAGACTAGATTGCATTCAGTTACTCTGATATCACATTGCTGAAATTACAAAATTGTACTCATTTTTAAATACATGACAAACACTAACCCATCTATTTAATGACTCCTAAGGCAATACAATTTTTGCATCCTTTCAGCTATTACAACATAGTCCTGGGATTAAAAATACTTTTTAAAAAACTTTTTAAACTCTTGTAAGGGCGCAGATTTTCTTGACAGGAAGTTCCACAAGTGTTAGTTGGCTCAAATTCCTTTTTGAGCATTAGGGAGCAAAGCCTCCTCCTTCCTCCTGTCCACTTGGGAATAATGCAATGCTGTACATGAGCCACCTCCAAGTGAAGCTGGAGAGCACTGCAGCTCAGGCAGCACTTGGCAGAGCAGCAGTGCTGACAGAAGGGCTGCAAAGGCCCTGGTGAATGTCCTGCTCGTGGACCATGACCCTGAGGCTGCACCCAGGAGCATATGGTCTCCTACATTGTGCTCTGTAAATCCTTTTTTTTCTCCTCCAATCAATGTTAGTTCAGTGATTCTCAAGCACATTTGAGGCACGGGTTTTGGACAGTATAGAAGCAGTATATGGGATTACCCATTATGAGTGTATTATCCCATAATGGTGCACAGTAAGTTCCTGCTGGCTCATGCAGAAACAAAGGCCACCTTTGAAGACACCTTGGCACAAACCGCATGCTTCCAGATACCAAAGAAAAGAGGAGTGTTAGGGGTACTAAGCCAGGAGTCACAACTCAGGCAGCTCACCTTAAAAAAGTATGGCCTAAAACAGCCTTAAAGCAGAATCATAGAATCATTGATTCATTGAATCATAGAATTACAGAATAGCCTGAACTGGAAGGCACCCACAAAGATCCAACTGCTGGCCCTGCACAGGACCCTCTCCAAGAGTCACAGAATGCCTGAGAGCATTGTCCAAACACTTCTTGCACTCTGTCAGGCTGGTGCTGTGACCACTGCCCTGGGGAGCTGTTCCAGTGCCCAAACACCCTCAGGGAGAAGACCTTCTTTTCTGACATCCAACCTAAACCTCCTCTGACACAACTTCAGGCCATTTAATCAAGTCCTGTCACTGTCACCACAGAGCAGAGGTCAGTGCCTGCCCCTCCTCTTCCCCTCATGAGGAAGCTGCACACCCCAATGAGGTCTCCCCTCAGTCTCCTCCAGGCTGAACACACCAAGCGCCCTCAGTCACTCTTCGTGTGGCTTCCACTCGAGGCCCTTCACCATCTTTGTTGCCCTCTTTTGGACACTCTCTGTCAGCTTAATGTCTTTTTTACATTGTGGCACCCAAAACTGCCCCCAGCACTCAAGGTGAGGCTGCCCCAGTGCAGAGCAGAGCAGGACAATGCCCTCCCTTACCCAGCTCGTGCTGCTGTGCCTGATGGCCCCAGGACAGGGATGTTCATCCTGGCTGCCAGGGCACTGCTGACTCAGATCCAATTTGCAATTGATCAGGACCCTCAGGCCCCTTTCTGCAGCTGCTTTTCAGCCTCTCATCCCCCAGAGTGTCCATACATCCCCGGTTGCCCCATCCCAGGTGCAGAATCCAGTACTTGTGCTTTTCAAACTCCATAGTCTGTGATTGCCCATCTCTCCAATTTGTTGCGGTCTCTCTTCAGGACTTAACGCCCTTAACAATAAATTTATGGCTACAGTATGACTTCTGAAATCCAGTTTTTTGCCAAAGTGCAGCAGATAATGCATGTACAGTGCAATAGTGTGAAGTGCCAGAGAGCCTCCTGTGCCCAGCACCAAGATGCCTCCTTGTAGAAAAGCGTCACTGCAATGCTACCTGTTGAACCCCACACAGACTCTGCCTCCTCCTTCTTCACAGCCCTCATGAAAGCTCTGCAGAGATCACTCTGTGATCCAATCATGCTGGGACAGCTGGCAAGGAAAGACTGCCCACTTGGATATAAAACATATTTATTTTGTAGGCTTTTCAGTCTCCCATAGACTATACACTCCTGCTGCAAAGTTCTTAGTGCTTTGTGTAATCCCACACTATTTCATACAAGCATTTAGGAAATGTAATGTTTTTCTTTTCTTTCTTTTCTTTTTTTTTTTTTTTTTTCTTTTCTCATTGCTTACAATGATCCCTAATGCTTTATCAAAGTGCTCTAGAATTTAGTGGGTCAGAATTATAAAAGCCACAAACTAAAATTTTATGAATAGCTAACGGAAACAAATGTCATACACCTTGAGGTAGTGGCAAATAAATGCTCTTAGAAGAAATCATATGCTTCTGCATTGAATAACACAGTTGTGAAGAAAAATTTAAATCTATTTAATATTAATGTAGTACACTGATTTCAGTGGGAATATTACCACAACACTGGTGATGATGTCGTTATTAAAATTTCTGGAAAATAACCAAGCTTTTCATTTTCCCTTGCACACTGCAGTCTGTATTTAGAGACTAAGGGACAGCCTTCAATCTTCTTCTGCTTCCCTACTTCGAAAATGTCCTGGGGTGACACTATGAAGCCACTTTATTCCTCAACCACCTGCTTAATGCCCAGGGCTGCTGTGCCTGTAAGATGAACCCAGGGGAGCCAGGGCCAGAGCCAGGGTCAGTTCTTTTCCTCCCCTGGCTCTCCCTATCGTCCTTCCTTCCTCTCCAGCCTGGGGAGCCTGTGGGGTGGCTCCAGTGTGATCCGAACACCGAGGAAGGCCACGCCAGTGAGTGAAGGGGCAGAGCCACCGTGTTCCACCCGTTTCATGTGCCGTGAGGAGGAGGAGGACTGGCATTCAGGAATCAGCAAGGTTTCTTTTTCCATCTCCCCTCCTCTAGGCTGCTGAGTGGACTCCCCTTCCCAGAGACTGGGGAAACTGGTTATCAGCTCCTTGCAGGCACCCTTTCCCTTTTTTTCCCCCTCTTTGCTTTTCCCGGTTTTATTTTGAGTTAATAAATAGTTTAGGGTTTTTTGTGTTAATAAATAGTTCAGTTTTTCCACTTTCACCTGCTGTGGTTGTTTCATTGGTGGAGGGAAGAGGGGAAGCCCCTTTTTCCCTTTGGGAGGAGGCACTCATCCCTGAGCGCTTCCTCCTGATAACTTTGTCTCCAAAACTGAGACAAAGTAAATCACTGCCCAGTTATATCGGATAGATGCTTGGGAAAAGGTAATAAGGATAGTGGTCATGGTTAAGAAAACATAATACACTCACGATGAAGACATTTAAAGGCTGAAACCTAACACTTGAGCATCTAGTACTATCTATCCTCCATTAGCTTTTCAAGTAGTAGAGAAAGGAATGCAAATGCTTGCAGGCATGGAAGCATCTCTGCAATGAATATGTATTTTAGAATTTCAAACTGAACTTTCACAACATCTTTCAGCCAGTTCTGCCATTCTAAGTCATACTCTTGAAGTTTTGCAAAATTAGTCATCGCCTCATATGTCAAATTGTCACACATAAAGAGGACAAGACACTCACTTAAGGAAACAGACAAAGGCTCAGCTACTTTTTTGCTCTCTCACTGCTTTTTAACCTCAGGAATGAAAAAAATTAATTTGCTTCTGAATGAGTGTCATATAACAGCAGTGGCGCTTTGCATTTGGGAACTGCAAATAGATTTGAATTTTATGCATAGAAAGAACAGCAAGAATTTTGAAGAATTAGACCTTCATCAAAGCTTAATTTATGTGATACAGGAAGACATAAATAGTATTTGTTAGAAAGAATGGTAGAAAAAAGCTGCATGAGAACAGTTCTAACTGTAGCCAATATAAATACATGCATTTATTTTTAGAGTAGGTTTTTTTTTATTAAATGATGTAATGACAGATCACAATGTTTCAAGAAGTTCATCAATATTTGATGTATTTTCTACTTGGATAATGAAAAGCCTGAAAGGCTTTCTAACTGATCTCCTGAGCTTTAAAGTGAACTAGAAATTCTACCGTATGTTGTACATAGCTGTGATCTCAGTTTTGAAGGCAGGTAATTATCTAAAAAATAAACCCCAAACATTTTATTCACATACTGTACTTCAAGCTAGCCCTGTGGTATCATCTATTAGTATTCAGATGATTATCCAGTGAGTGTTGAAACTATGCAAAAAACCTATGGAAATCTGGATCAGCACTGACATGCTCCCCTTTTCTGCTTTTCTTTTCTTTTTTAATTTTTAAGGAAATAATGTCTAAAGTCTTTCTGACAAGATGCTACCCTGCATTGCAGTTCATTCCCTGAGTGTATCTGTTGTTCTGGTACTGTAGAGGAGTTGGGCTATCTTGCACTCTCCATTGTGCTCCAATCCACAGCACACAAGGCAACCAGGATGTAAATGCAAGTCAACTAATTACACTGCCTTGTTGACAACTTTAAAATGCAGCAGGTGGATGGGGGAAAATTTAGTCATCTCCCTCAGATGCATGATGTCATGCATAACAAAGGACAGAAGATGAACACTTAGTTGAAGTACTGGCATTCCAAGTACAAACCCTAAAAGGTAGTTGAAATAATCTATAATTGTTCATAAATACAAGTTACAATTTTAATATGTATTAATTCTGAAAACAAAACACCCAGAGGTTGCTCTTGGTGCTCTGTGCTTGAATTATGCGCACAGAGAGACACCTTCCCTCTGTAGTGTATAGAAGGAGGAAATGTTACCTTCAGATACTTCCCCACTAACACACACCGACTGTACTAGCAATAATATGCCTCTGATTACTCTCATTCATCAAACCATTTTCAGCAACAGAAATTAATTTTTCAACAAATGAAATTATGCTTTTTTTTTTTTTTTTTGTTAGACATGATAACTGATTCAGAGCAGGAGAGTATACAGTGAAACAGTCTGAAGTGGTAATTTAAGATAAAGACCCTTCTGCAGGTCACATGTGTCTCATGAACACTACCTTAATAATGCACAGGGCACACAGGCATCCTTTCTTTATTTCCACCAAATAAATGGAAATTATTCCTCTCGGTCAGAAGGAAACTGTCTCACAGGTAATGTAAGACTTAGACCAAGAGATTTTGAATGTGTTGTAGTCATCAGGCTCCACATTTCCTGAAGAGCTGGAGGAGTGCAGTGGGCTAGACAGCAGTGCTTCGGGAGCTTCCATGCTTTCTGTTGTGGGACAGAGTAGCCAAAAGCATTTTTGTGCCACACACTCCTTTTTTTTGGATTCCTTCCCTCTACTCACAACTGAATTTGGTCTTGGTTGATACCAGAGGTTGCTTAGATTCCCTTGAAAGACCACTCTGCTCCCATTTCTCCCCTTCCTGCTGGCCACTTGCAGAGAAAAACTGCATGAAGTGAAAGGACCTGAAGGGCATTTCTTCACCCAAAGCCCTAGTGAACTAGAAATTAATTTTAAAAACTCCAAGGAAGATACTTGCTGTCTGATAGGGAGAAACATAAATGAAGGAGGATTGTGGTTATCTGCCAGTGACAAACACTGCCGAGGATCCCATTTTCTCTTAAATAATTTTTGTTTAAATGATGCTATTCATTCATGTCCCAAAAGCTCACAATTTAGGAGCAAACTCTTTAGTCAGGTTCTGCTATTTTTGTGTATGATTCTATAGCTGCTTTGGGTTGGTCCATTTAGCTATCTTTCATACTCTCAGGAAAAAAGTCTCACAGTCTCACTGAGCTTTAATGTAAATAATGAGGACTAAATCCCAATCTCTATAGCAAAGTCTTCTTTCTTACATGACTTGTGCTTCAGGGAGTTAAAACAATAAAGACGACAAAGGGATGTACAGAACAGGTTCTATGCAAGCTCCAATTCATTTCACTAAAATAGCTTAAGAGTAACCTATGTACAGTACTGCTGACAAGAACATCTTCCTTCACTAGCAAAGCAAGCTACCACCTTAAAAAAAGAGATGTCTGGAATATGCAAAAAGCATTTTCAAATCTGTGTCAGTGTTCCTGCAGATGACATCCTCCTACTGCAGCATTAAAGAACAGTTAGAAAAGCATTTTTTGCATTTCTGATTTTAGTAAGAGGAGGGAATTCCACTCATCCACAGAGAAACTCTTCTACTCATTGACAGAGATGATCTTCTAAATCAGCAGGTCATGGTACTCAATATACAATAAAGAAATACCTTGACCAATGACTTTTATTTCTTCTTAGGAAATCTATTTTCTCTTTGGGTTTTCTTAACACAGAGATATGAAAGAACCACCAGGTCCTAACTATCACTAATCAGCACGACTTACAACACTAAAATTGTAGCCCTTGGTTCTTGTCAATTAGAAAATCTGACATAAAATACCTAACCTGCCTTGGCAAATGTAATTCTCATCATCACATTAAATTTCACTGACTTCCTTGACATATTTTCAAAGGCTGCTGTCTGGTAAACTGAAGACAATTTTGCTTCACAACTGAAAAAAGGACTTATTTTTACTGTGATTTAAAGGTAGTTGAAGAAACTAACTACACTATATTCCTCCTTCCTATTTTGTACCTAATTCTCTTTTACATCTTCTTGAGAGTTTTTTCTTTTGCCTCAGGAGGGCAAAGCGACTCTAGTATAAATAAAAATCATACCCTTTACATTTTGGCCTCAAGACATCATTAAATCCTTATACTTACTCATTAATAACCATCATTAGTTGTTTTGTCTACAATTATTTATGATACATGGCTCAGAGCAAGGTAATTGTCTATCTACAGAGAGGCTTACAACTGAAAAAAAAATACAATTATGTGGAATTTTAGGACAATAAAGATCTGTGAATACATATTTTGCTTACTAGCCTAAAAAGAGTAAAGACTTATTCTCCACACAGTGATATTACTTCTCTTGTCTAAATAATTAGGCATCTTAACTGTCTCTGTGTACCACCTTGACCAAAGGACTGCACATAACTAACATATTTTCCTGGTATCTATTGTGAATATCCTGAAGTACTCCGCAACACAAAACAAAAGAAAAAAAACAGGGGAAAGAGCACAGATTGTAAATACATGCAGACAAAACTGAAATTACTGAGCCAGGGTTGTTTTTCTCTTCCCATCTTTGCCATTTTTCAGAACAGGATACCTACTGCATTCACAGTATCAATTCAGATGTGCTCACGTTAGTGCATCACCACGGAGAGATTGTCCTATTAAAAGGAAAATGTGGAACAGGATTCCTACAGCTGCACACATTCATTTCATGAAATAAACAACCCTACTGTTACTGCTTTAAAATGTGTCCCTTATGGCAATAGTCTTAAATCCACTAAAACACAATGGGCCTTTTCAGGAATGATTCTATTGCAAGTTCAAAGAGAAAGATTATATACCTGGAAATATGCTGTGGGAGTGAATTACATCCATGCCAAATTCATCATATTCTCAGCAAAATAACCTCCTCTCTCTCCACCCAAAGTCATCTGACAGAGTTTGCTTCAGACCCAGGGAAGAGAACTTTTATTTTCAATTATTTTTCACACTGTATGTGAGAAATGTGGCACGAGCTGACGACGAAGCCTTGCACTCCCTTGGTTCTGACTAGTACCAGACTTTGTTTGGGTTAGTTTGCACTGGATTTCAATGACACGACAGCAGAAGTGAGGAGCATTTCAAGGCTCCTGAACACTGGTTTAAACCTTTGATACCATCTGAAGGCTACACAGAGATGACTGTCAGCCCACTTGTAACACCAGACAAGGAGCCTTATCCCCTAGTTCCTTGCAGCTGTTCTAAAATTCACTAATTGAGCCCGACTCCATAATCAATCAAGCCCCAGTGTAAGGAAGGCTCTCTTTGTATACCCTCAGTGTCCCACAAAACCTCATTACATCTGTTTCAACAAAAAGCAACAGGAAAAGAAAATAATACATTTTCAAGGTAAAAGAGCAGCTGGGCAGTCCAAGAGGAAACTTGATTTTGTTTGGTCTTTGCCTTGGCTTTCTGAGCAAGAATGAGCCTACCAACAACAGTAGTGTATTTTGTACAGTGGAACAAAATATATCTGTATCTTGTTGGAAGATTACAGTATAAATAAATTTTCTTGATCTTTAACAACTAAAAACCTAGGAAGACCTGTACCAGACAAATTCTGTCAACCATGGCAAACACCATTTTCATTCCTATTTTGTTCAAGTAAGAACAATGGAATTTTGTGAGAATACACCAAAGTGTTTATGCAGAAAGCCAAGCTGCATCACTATAGTATTAATACAGTTTTCAGGATTCAAACTGTGAAGCAGTAATCCCCAACCAGACAATGTTTAAAAAAAACCCAAAAAAAACAGAAAAAAAGAAGAGTACCAAGGATCACTCAGTAGGCCTTGCTAGTGCCATCAAAAAACCAAATCACCCAAAGTAAGGAAAATTCTGTACTTTGCAAAATAGGGCACAAATATCAAATTATATCATCATGTAAACAAATATATAGCCAGTTCACTTCTCCTGTGAGACAGTATTTAATTATCATTATTTTAATTTAAGATGGGTAAACCATCTCTAGAGAGAAAAAACCCACAACATTCTTCTTCATGTTGAGAACAATTATGTTGTTGCAACACTCAGTTTTTGTGTAATACAACCTTGCAGTTCTTTAAACAAACTGAAGAATATGGGACTTCTTATGTCTTAAAAAATGCAATAAGAAGGTAGCATTTTGGAAACATTAAAATCTTAAAACAGATTTAACATCTTATCCTAAATGCTGTCCCTACAATCTTGATCAATTAAATTCAATTTATTTATATTATATATACATTACATATATTTTAAAATTCAACCTTTCAATTAAATTCAAGAGAACATGTTAGAAGGAACAGAAAGAAAATACTTTCAGTATTTTCTGCTTGGAGCAGAACTGGACTGTTTGTTCAAAATGGAAGATTGCTAGCTTTTTGCACACTGTAGTTACTAGATTGAAAAGGGCTTTTGGGGGAGTGTGAGGTTTTTTGTGTTTTGTTTCCTCCCTATTTTTCCCCTCTTTTTTTTTTTTGTGTGTGTGGTAATGGTTGAGTCTCTGATATCAGATACTGAGCACACAATTTCCCACAATGTAGAAAGTCAGTCTGATGATCAGCGAGTTGAATCCTGGAAAGGTGAGTCAGAGCACTGATCACTGATGCACCAGAAATGTATTCTGAGGGAAAATGACACCACACACAAAGCCAGTGGCAGATTTATTTTAGAAGTAGAGTCTGAAAATTCAAGGGAAGTGCTAGGGACAAAGCAGCACCACATCCTGGGGCTCCAAGGCTGCCAAAGAAGCACCAGAGCTAACAGTGCCAAGCTGTAAGTGGAACCAGGGTGCAGAGTTCTGTAATAGTCACAACTGGTGAACTCAGGCAGGTGAAAAACCGCCCATAGCAAGAGTTTCAGCTGAACACTTCCACTCCAAACCAAGACTAGAGACAACTGATTAAGCAGAAGACAAGAGAAAGAAATATAATGAAGAAATAAATATGAGGAATTAAAATGCAGCAATTTAAGAAATAAAATGAGGAATTAACTTAAGCTACTTCAGATTCCACAGGCTTGACAGACCCAACAGAGAATGGATTATCTGCTTAAAGCAAACACAAAGGTACTATTAGTTGAATGTTGCTGGCATAACAGCCTCCAAAGGCTCATGTATTTGTCATCTTGCATTGAACTCATGCCGGAGATTAAAAATCCAGAAGAGAATCCAGCTGGTACCAATCACTTTACAGAAGAGGAGACATGATCATGACCTGATTGCTACCACAGAAATTTGCTGGGATGAGTCACAACTGGAGTGCTGTGATTGATGGCTACAAACTATTCAGAAAGTACAGGGAAAAAAGGTAGTTGGGGGAATTGTTGTCTATGCCAAAAATGAGATTGATTGCACAAAGCTGTCTTTGAAGAACAGCAATGCGCAAGTCAAGAGCTTGTGGATGGAAATTAGAGACTAAGCCAACAACTAAGCCAAGAAACCTTGTGGATGGTGTCTACTGTATGTTACCTGATCAAGGAGAGGAGATTGGTGAAGAGTTTGTTCTTCATCTACAGGAAGCATCGCATTTGCAGGCCACGATATCAATAGAAGACTTCAGCCACACTTCAGGATGTTTGCTGGGAAAATGGCATGGTCAACTGCAAGCAAACCAGGTAAATAGAGGAGAGCACAGAGGGTAAGTTTCTAGTCCAGATGATGGAGACAGACAAGAGGAGCATTTCTTGACTTGTTTCTCATTAATACAGAACAATTTATGAGAGACACCAAGACTGGAGGTAGCCTAGGCTGCAGCAATCAGGCCCTGGAGGAATTTCCAATATTGAGGGGTACAGGTCTGGTAACAAATAGGGTGAAGACTCTAAACCAAATACAACACACAATGCAGTTTGAAAGGAGAGAGAAGTTAGCAAGATAGAGGTGGCAGGAAACACAAGGAACTAATGTGAATGGCTTGGACACTCTGCAAAGGAAGAAAGGAAGGAAGCAGGTTAAAAAAGAAAATAGGAAGTGATAGTGCACAGACAATTTAGGGCTGGACCTCAGAGGTAAACTGCAGAAAACCTGTAGAGATTTCGAAAAGAAAGGGGTGCTTTTGAACTGGATTTTTCGCCTGAGGACTTACTTCAAGGTGATCTGTTTCTATTCTTAGTCCAAGGAGTGAGATGGGGGCAAGAGTTCTGCAGGTAAGATTACAGAGGAGTTACAAGGACAACAAAAGGGAATTAAAGGGAAAGTAAAGACAAATAGGCCACAAGATTTCAACCCCATTGGACAGTGCACTCAAAGAGAGATATGGGCTGGCAGTGGGAAGAGAAGCATAGTCTGGGATCCAGAACTCCACTGCTCTGAGAGGAGTCCTTGACTTCTGTGCCACACAATGTCCTTGTCTCTAAATGGGAGAGACACAGATTTGATGGACAGGACAGTCACATTTAAAGGGTTGTGGTCAATGGCTCGATGGTCCCAGGGGGATACAAGAGCAAAGAAGATTTCTCCAGCATTAGTGTTGGAAACTTGCCCTGTTAAACTTCTCTGTCAGTGACATGGACAGTGGGATCAGAGCCCTCCCAGCAAATTTGCTGACAGCACCAAGCTGTGTAGTGTGCTGGACACACTGGAGGGAGGGGATGTCACCCAGAGGGACCTTGACAGGCCTGAGAGAGGCCTGAGTGAACCTCATGAAGTTCAGCAGGGCCAAGTGCAAGGTCCTGCACCAGGGTCAGGACAATCCCATGTACAAACACAGGCTGGGCAGAGAATGGATTGAGAGCAGTACTGAGAAGTACTTGGGCTGCTGGATGATGAAAAGCTCAATATGACCCAGCAACAAGCACTGGCAGCCCAGAAACCAAACGTGTCCTGGGCTGTATTAAAAGATTGTGGGCAGCAGTTCAAGGCAGAGGATTCTGGCTCCAT
Source organism: Acanthornis magna (assembly GCA_036785705.1). NCBI lineage: Eukaryota > Metazoa > Chordata > Aves > Passeriformes > Acanthizidae > Acanthornis > Acanthornis magna. The sequence continues at coordinate 3,306,763 of JAWUZG010000141.1, read as the reverse complement.
GCTCCACATGGAGCATTCTCCCCCCACCTGGAGTGCTGTGTCCAGCTCTGGAGTCCTCAGCATAAGAAAGACATGGGCATGCTCAAGGAGACCCCGAGGAGGGCTGCCGAGATGTCCAGGTGGCTGGAGCACCTCTCCTGTGAGGACAGGCCAAGAGAGCAGGGGGTCTTCAGCCTTGAGAAGGCTCCAGGGAGAGCTTAGAGCAGCCCTCTCAAGGGGCTACAGAACAGTTGAAGACAAACTTTTTACCAGGGAGACTAGGGAGCGGTAAAAGGAGGTGTAAGGGTTTTAAAATGAGAGAAGGTTTAGACAAGATATTAGAAATTGTTTACTGTGAGGGTGGCAAGGCACTGGAAACAGGCTATCCAGATATGCTGTGGCTGCCTCATCCCCAGAAGTGCTCAAGGCCAGGCTGGATGGGCCTTGGAACAGCCTATCTCTCATGGCAGGGAGGTTAGAACTATGTGTAATGTCCCTTTCAACCCAAACACTCTGATCCAAACAATTTTCATAGCTTATATAAGCAGCTTATGTGGTTTGTAGGTATTTTTAAGAGATAGAGAATAAATGCACTTTGCAGCTTTACTAGATATATTAAAAAAAAAAAAAAAAAAAAAAGTTTGTTTTTCCCAGGTGTTCAATCAAGCACAGAGTAAGAAAGAAGGGGGGAAGCAGAGCTTTCTGCCAGTAAGGTGTCTACAGAGTTGTGACTGCCTCATAACAGCGTACCATGCAACCTTATCCAAAACCTTAAGAACCTTCCCATTGACTTGAAGGAAGTTCTTTTCACACTATATTAATTACTGTTGCTATGGCTAGTTAGGAAAAAAACTGTTCCCTCTTTCTCTAATGGCCAAAACAAATTAACTTATCAGCACCTGCAGAAATTGAATGCTTCCACTGTACTAGTCCATGTAGAGCTAACATGAACTTTTAACTGACACAAACTTATTTTTCACATTTGTTTTCTCATTCCTTCCATCCTGGTGGCCTTCTATGATGGAGTGGATAAAGGAAAGGTGACAGGTGTCATCGATGTGGAGTTCTGCAAAGCCTTTGACAGCATCCCCTGCGACATCCTTCTCTCTAAATTGGAAATGGATTTGATGAGGGGACTATTAAAGTGGTACAAAGTGGTTGGATGGCCATGCCCAGAGTCCCAATGGACAACAGTGAAAAGTGGCATCCTTTGAGGATCCCTATAGGGACCAATACTGTTAAATGTCTTTATTAATTACACAGATGAAGGGATCAAGTGGTCCCTTAGCAAATTTGCAGATGACACCAAGCTGAGTGGTGCAGCTGACACTCCTGAAGCACAGGATGACATGCAGAGGGCCCTGGACAAGCTCAAGAAGTGACCCATGGAAATCTCATGGGGTTTAACAAGGCCAGGTGCTGGTCATGGAAACCTGACCCCACCTGGGTCATGGAAACCCCCAGTGTGTTACATGAAGGAGTAACCAAAAGTACGTATTCAATTACCATCTCCATAAGCTGTTGAGTAAGCGGGACAGTGGTCTTTATCTCAGCCCTGATAACACCCTCCAGGGGGCTATCTCTGCTCATGGGCCATCAAGGTCTCCTGGAATGATGCACAGAATTACATCAGCCCATTGTGAGATGCCCCAGCCAGAGGAGAGGAGCTGAACATTCGCACCTGCATATAAGCTGAGGTTGGAACACCACAGGCCACTGCCAATGGATTCCCAGAGGACAAGAGTTTGAGAAAACCACTCAACCTCCAGAGACCAACCAGACCTTGCTGCAGGATCACTGCTTCAACAAGACCACATCCATCACTCCACTGGGACTACAGTCACCATTTAACTCGACTGCTACCACCACCCTGACCAACAAGGTATTTCTGTATTATTGCCTTTATTTTAATTTTCCTATTAAATTTTACTTCTGACTCAGAATCTCTCGCAACTTATTTGCATAAAGTTAACTCCTCCACTAGTTTGTTTTCTAATTAGCACACAGTGCCACCCCAGGCTGGGGATGAATAGATGGAGAGCAGCCCTGCCCAGAAGGGCTTGGGGTGCTGTGGGTGAGAGCTGGACACGAGCCAGCCATGGGCACTGCCAGCCCAGAGAGCCAAGTGTGTCCTGGGCTGCATCCAAAGCCCCGTGGGCAGCAGGGCAGGGAGGGGATTCTGCCCCTCTGCCCCAATCTGTCAGACCCCACCTGCAGAGCTGCCCCAGCGCTGGGGTACAGCACAGGAAGGACATGGAGCTGCTGGAGAGAGTCCAGAGGAGGCACCACGGTGATCAGAGGGATGGAGCACCTCTGCTATGGGGAAAGGCTGAGAGAATTGGGATTGTTCAGCCTGGAAAAGAGAAGGCTTTGAGGTGACCTAATTGTGGCCTTCCAGTCTCTGAAGGGAACCCACAAGGATGGAGAGGGACTATTCACAATGGTATGTAGTGACAGGACAAAGGGGAAAGGTTTCAAACTAAGGGAAACTAGGTTTTGATTACATATTAGGAGGAAGTATTTTCCTGTGAGGGTGGTGAGGCCCTGGCTCAGGTTGCCCAGGGAAGCTGTGGATGCCCCACCCCTGGAAATGTTCAAGGACAGGCTGGATGAGGCTTGGGGCAACCTGGTCTAGAGGATGGTGTCCCTGCCCACAGCAGGGGGGTTTGGAGCCAGCTGATCTTTAGAGACCCTTCCAACCCAAGCCAATCCATGACTATATATTTATATTTTATACAGAATTGTTTTCACATTATAATCAACACAGGCAAAATTTATATTCTTGTTCTGGTTACGGACTTTATTTCAAACCCTAGTTTGAGGGTCGTGTAGCAAAAGACTTAACAAAAGGCTCTGAATCATCAACTATCAAATAAGGAAAACAGTGTCATCAGCTGCTTCAGGAAGCACAGGCGCAAGCACATGTCGACAAACAGGGCATGTTCCCGACTATAAGAAGAGAAAAAAAAAATACCAGGTCATTGGCACAGTTTGCATTCAATTCTACTGAAAAAATTATTATTTATAAAGTATTTAGTGTCTTCACAACAGCACCACTGCAAACTCAAATTTGACTGCATAGCTACCTGGAGCTGACAGCTAACACAACTCGGGAGACAAGCTTGTTTTGCTTTTATACCACATACACAGCAAATGCATCAGGTTCTTCTTCAAAGCATTGATTTCACATGTGGTATTTTTTTTTGTAAGGCAAGGATTAAAAAAAAGCTAGGTACAGCCCCAATTTAGTCCTAGTTTTCAGCAGAAGCAGTTTACCATGCCAGCAGAAAAAAGGCAAGATATGTAAATCAAGAAAAATGAATATGGTAATCAACATTATCAAGGTAAAAAAAATTATAAACTGACCAACTAAATCCACCAACCCTCCATGTTAGAGATATTCTGAGATGACCCCCATAGCACAATCAATTAATCTTCCTCTTATACTCTTGACGGAATTATGTGCCATATCTTAGGCTCACTGAGAACTACCAAGTCCAGGTTGGCAATGCACATAAAGGAGAGTGCAAGTGAAAAAAAAATACCAGCTCACTAATTACTGTTTTAGTCTAGCTTCAATATGGTGCAAGCCTTTTTAAGACATTTGGAAGGAAACTGATTACAGATTATGACAATGAAATCTAATACAGTATAGAATTACTAGAGGTAATTAAAAAAAAAAAAAAAAATCTACAAGCATTTCAGTATTTCTCCTGCCAGCCTTAGTTGTCACCATAAATGGGCCTGACATCATGCTATGACAGAGCAGACCCTTTGCTCTTCTCAGAGAAAATGAATACATCTTCTTTACTTCATGGTAAGAATACAGTGAAGAAAGCTTTTCTTGTATCAAAACAAGTTATAACTCATCCCTGTCTTTCATTCTTACTGAAAGTATAACATACTTTCCCTCACAGAAATATTCCCTCTATTAAACAAATTGCCCTTCAGGTTAGTACAAATATAAATTTCTTTCCTCACTTGCACTAGGCTTTGGTTCCATAATGCATAAATTTAACAGCCAGTTATTTCTTGGTATATCACCCCACATTTCCAAAGAGTAACAAGCTTTTCTTCCCAGAAAGATACACAAATACACAAAACACCCACAAATCCTCCACCAATCCTGTAATACTTACTCTCTGTAACCAAGGAGTTATACAAGGTCTGTGAAACAAATGATGACAGGGTAGCTCAGTTACGGTTTCACCTTCCACATATTCATTGTAACAGATAGTACAACACTGCTCTTGACCTAAACCCATGATGAAGAAAAAGCATTATTAGTTTGTTTTACATCTGAGTTCAAATTTAAATACATATGTTATCAAACGTATCACTAATGGTTACAAAATACAGTCACAGTAACTCCAGTAAAGATTAGGTTTTCCAAACAGATCAAAATTATACTCAGATTAAAAAGATCTTAAAATAGCATTATGCAGTATGTTTGTTTAAAAATTGCATCTATGATATTACAGAAAGTTGAACTGGTCCTTAGAAACTTTATGGAAATTACTTTTTCATTATTTTTTCATACCACTGTAGTCACCTGTGATGGTAATCTCTGGCAGACGATCTATGGTTTCTTTCGTAGCTGGGGGATGAGTCTGCTCAGCATCAAATGTAAGGGACTCCAACTGTGCCAGAGCAGCCTGAAAGGGGTAAGCAGAGACCAAGTTCTCTTACTCGCAGATATAAGATTTCATACAAAAACAAACAAGCAAGAAAAGGAATCCAGTTCTAGCAGAATTACTTTTTTAAATGGAAGATATATCTACCAGAGTAATCATTACATCATTTTTATTTTTGTAATGAATGAGATGAAACCTAAGGTCAAATCAGGAATGCCTTGTTTTTTAAGCTTTCTTAGGGTATGAGGACAGAGTCACAACTTAATCTACAACACACATACATTAATTTTATGAAGTTACAAAAGAGGCAGCAAGTTGAAAATGCAATAAAGCGTGCCAGAATAAAACTGTCCTTGCATTTTGCCTCTGAAAATAAATGCCTCAGTGTGTTTCCTGGCTTCAACTATTGAATTACTCGGGCACAAACAAAAATATTAAGTATCTTGGCTATATTAACAGTGTAAACTTCCAGAAATAAAAAACTCAAGATCCACATAGATGTTTCTAATCTTAGACAAAATGCTCTGAAGTAACTGTGTTCTAAACTTAAATTTTTCACCACACAAGATCTTTAAGACTCCAAGGCTACAGCAAGTACATTTCCTGTGTACATCATACATTCAACCATGTAAGACATTGGAAGGATATCCAGTAGAAAAAAAAAATAAATCACAGAACACAGAGTATTTGGTTATATTTGCTAAGAAATGTACTAGCTACACCTGTTTGAACAGCAAACACACTGAAACTGAAGGACCAAGAACACAGAAGCATTGGGTTCACATCCTGAATGAATTAGTCACATCCCTTAAGTACAGCTACTTACTGCTCTAATCAGCTTGAAAATTATTTACTCTAATGACCACAAAAGTCTCTTAGTAAGAAGTATAAGATAGATTGACATTTTTGTAATGTTGGGAATACACTTAACTAAAAAGCTCTATATAGTAGAGAAACACTGGATTATACAGAAACCCCTTTGGCAGTCTTTCCCCTCTTAAATGTTCCCTAAAGTTACTAGAGCTGCAATCTGAAAACATACCTGCACTTGGATCACAGTAACAAGGTAGTTTAAGCAACCATGCTACCACAGATCTAAAATAGTAGGTTTACACCTACAGTCAAACCTTTGTGGCACAGAGAGATCAGCATGAGCTAAAAAAAATATTTACAGCTCCTACTGCCACACGTATTCTCATCTAGAAATCTTGTCAGTTTAAGGGAACACTTGGGGTTATCCCTAGTGCAGTATGCAAGTACCCCTGCAAAACAGGTGCACTGCTCCAATTTAACAGCTAAAACCCATCAAATTCTGGTACAGCAGACAAGACTACCTTACTAAGATTAAGACAATTTTAGTATTTGTAATTGGTTTTTGCTACAACTGCAATGGTCTGAGAATAAATTCTAGGTAAAAATAGTATGCTTAACTACTACACCTGGAAAAACTAAGTAAGATCCCAGGCACACAGAAGGATGCAATACTACAGAAGTCAAGCTTCTCTGTTTATATCCAGCAGGAGTATTCTCTAACAGAAAACACTGTATAGCTTGCTTGCTTTTAAAACCCAGACAAAAGAAACATCATAGATACAAAGCTTTACAGTTACTCTGATGCTTAAAGCCTCATTTTCAAACCCAAAGTAAAGCAGTGTCTGTTTTATAACTTCTGTAAGATGTATCTTCAAAATACTTGTACTTCCTTCCTCTTATTCCTTGTGTGACTGCTTACTTCTCCATGTACCATAAACAAAATGCTGGATATTGCTCTGCTAAAATCAAGAATGCTACTGCCTAGAGGGATATGAGCTCCTCACATCTGTGAATTGGCACAGGAAATACTTGTAAATAAAGTCACTGATGCAGCAGAGGCAACCAGCCTGTTCTATACTCCTAACGAAGTAAAACAGACACTTCCAGCTACATGGCTTCTTCATGACACATGCAAAAAAAATTTTAAAATCATATATGCATTACCATTGCTTTTAAGGAACCCAGAGCCTTACAGAACATAGCTTTTCAGAACAAGTATCTAATATTTTCATTACTTCTCCTCTCCAAATGTAACAATTATTTGGGACAGATCTCTCCCACTCCTTTCCCTCCAGTTAAGATACACATGAATTTAGGATTTATTGTGTCACATCCCTTTCAAGTCTTTCAAAGCAACAGTGAATTATTTTGATCCTATTTTCTGAACAATTTTAGTAACCAACTTCATACCAGAAAAAGATGTGCTCTATATTCTGCTTGAGATTTGAAGGGAATATTTGAAATTCTTACTCAAAACCTGTGTTGCCCATTTGGTCACAGCCAATACAACTATTCCTTTTATTACTCAGTTAACACTTTCTGCTAATTACAAATATGCCAGACTTCAATGCCCACCATAAATTTTCACACCCTTAAGTGCTTCTTTCAAGCACAAATGCTGTGTAAGAGAATTGGCTTTCCCACATTCACAGTGTCCTGCACCACAGGTACCTCTGTAGTCATCTGCCTGCTTGCTAACAGTGTTCAGTGACACCCTGTTCCTGGTGACACAAACGTAATTACAGCACCTCCTCAGGCACCCATGCACATAATCACCTAGGATTACTTTTACAGGTCACCCTGACAAGGCTGCGCATATTTCTTCTGACAGAGTAATTAGGCCAATGTTGTTAGACAGGAATGAGAAAGAAAAACTTAAGAGTCATGATAAACTCTGTCTCCTCTTCAAATGTTAATGTGTAGATTAAAATTAAAAAAAAGGGATTAGTTTCCCCTCTCTACATAGATCCTCTTGCTTTGGTGCAAAGGAGGAGGTCAACTGTTTCTGTAGTTATGGTTTTTTTGATGTAGTGAGCACCAGTAGCTATGAAAGAGACAAGAATTTTCTCTATACAGCTTCAAAATACTGCTTTTTCAATAAGGATACCAACAGACCTTCTCCACATTAACAAGCAGCTCTGAAGTGTCTCTAAATGAGTAATGCTAACAAGATCCTGCACCGCTGGAGAAGACCCTTGATACTTGATCATGAATGGTGACCTCCCATATACCTTGGGGGATGCACAAAACCTGGAAATTGCATGACTGTCAACCTAAGGGAACAGCCCTTCCACAGAAAAGACCTATGAAACTTATTCAGAAAATCACTGACTTTGCACATATCCATGGTAAAAAAACCCCTTTATCTCTGATTGTTCCAATGTCTGCTAGCTTTAGAGAGCATTTCAAAGTGCCCTTGGTATTTTGTCTGCAAGCACACTATGACATACAGCCAGCCCTGTTCACCCCTTTCAAGTAGGTGCTAGCAGTCAGACTGCCCCTTGCTGCCCTAAACTTAAGTCACCCACAAAACACTCAGTTCAGCTATATGTCATACTATATGCCTACACATCATTCAACTCTTATTTTGACAAATACCCTGCGGGGGAGATTTCTGGCAGTGCAAGAATTGTCGCACTGCATCAAACTGGATTTCAGCTAGTTCTATATTCACTCTGACATTGACCAACCTGAAGTAACACACAAAAGACAAAGATCACAATCATGCTCATTCTTAATAATAAATGCTTTGGTCTATCCCAAATTAGACAGATGAAATGGGATTAGAACAAGGTAAGGATAAAAGGTTTTCTTCTTTCAGGTGTTTCTTTTCTGATTGGGTTTTTTGTTTATTATTGTGTGGGGTTTTAATTTTTTTTAAAATTTCAAATACATGGAATCAAGACAGTCATACACAGACAAATCTTCTATTGATCAAAATAAAATTGAGAAATCCAAATGTACACTTGCAAAAAAAAAAAAAAAAGCTGGGACAACTCACAGGCACAGATTCAAGTATAAGCTTTCCTTTGTTACGTAGAGAATTTGGAAAAATTCTTTAGAATAATTTAAATGGCATATGTTTATACTGGTAGAAATCAGTAACTTTTCTTCCCTTATGAGGAAATAAATACACATTCTAAAAGGAGTAGATACTGATCAGTGACTTCTTGTAGTACATCCTTCAAAAGAACTTCCAAGACTTATTTTCATGTCTGCAGACCTGAAAGTTCAAGCTAACACAGGAAAGCAATTTTACTCTTATTCTCCAGATTTTGTTGAAAAATGATTCAATTAAAAACATTTATATGTCACAACATCACCGATATAAGACCACCAAAAATATTTTAATACCTCCACAGCTTCTAAGCGTCCCTCTAGTGCCACGAATGTGAGAAACTGAGGTTCAATGTAAGGAATGGCTTGAGCAAGTCCTAGGCCATCACCAAACTCATCAAGTAGTCTGAAAAACATGGGTTAGGAAACATGGTCTTATTTTCTAAATAAATAGTTACAACAAAAAATCTGTGTATATCAAATTATTGCACGTCACCTGTTAATAACTGACAGACACCCAGCCAGCTGATCTCTCACTCCCCTGCCTCCACTGGACATGTAAATAAGACTAAAAGCTCATGGGTCAAGATAAAGACAGGGAGATGAGTCATCAATCACCACCACAGACAAAACTAACTCCATTTAGGAAAAGCCTTAATTTAATCAAAAGGTTGAACCAGATGACCTTTTGAGCTTTCTTTCAAGTTAGGCTGTTCTATAATTCTATGAATTAACTGCCAATAAAAATGGAATTGGACGATGAGAAACAAAGACAAAAACTAAAACACCTTTTCCTCAACACTCGCTTTATTTCCACTCTCAACTTCATTCCTTCATCCTTGACTCCTCTAAATTCCCCTTATCCCAAGGAGGGCAGAGGGACAAGGAAGAGAGGTTGAGGTCAGTCCATGGCGGTTCCTCTCTGCTATTACTTCCTCCTCACACTACTTTCCTGCTCCTGCATGGGTCTTTCCCACAAGCTGCAGTCCTTCACTAATTGCTCCAGCATAGCTTCTCCACAGACACAGCTCTTTCAGCAAATCCCTACCTGCTCCACCATGGTCTTCTGCAGAGGCTGCAGGTGAAACTCTTCTCCAGCAGCTAGAGCACCTCTTTCCTGTTCTTTTCTGACCTTGGTGTCTGCAGGGCTGTTTCTCTCACATCATCCTCATTTCTCTCTTACACAATGCTTGCTGTCCCACATTTTTTATCCTTTCTTAAATACTTCCCCAGAGGCCCCACCCTGTACTGGGTCCACTGGAGCCAGCTGGAACAGCTGTGTCCCACATGGGGCAGCCCTAGTCTCTCAGAGGCAGCTCTGCAACTCTCTACCCCCGATGCCAGGACAATGGTACCACACTCCACACAGTATATACTTCAGAACATCCTGATGGGAGTTTTTACACTGAAAGGGCAAACAGTTCAGCAAATATGTTTCAAATGTATGCTATTAAGGTTGTTTTACAACTAACAATCAGATTTTGATTACATCATGTGCCACAGTTCATGGCTTGGCAGCTCCTTTGAGTTCTGTTTTAGAAATTCAGAAATCAAATCTTAGAATGGGTACAACTGAAATCATGTATAGGTCTGCATATGCTCAGCAGACAAAACTTAACAGACCATCAGCATCTTTGTTCCTGTATTTAGTAACTAGGAAGCTTACCAAGGCTAACCTCCAACACTTAAAGCACAGCTTCTGTCCCTACCACACAACTCCATTGCTAGCTCACTGCCTGACAATGTAAGAACACATGCCTTACTTCTAGTTTGGGCTCTCATGCATAAGTCCCTTTTATGCTTTTCCACATATAATTTCACAAGGAGAAATTACCAGTGTTGGTATATCTGCCCTGTAGTTTATATTTTAATAAGCAGAAGAGAGTAAGTGTTAGGTCTCTCACTGGAAAGCCTTCTGTCTATCTCATTCTAAAACAAACACATTATACTATTAGATATTATATATAATTCTGACTCTGGCTCCAATCACTATATTCATGGTATTTGCAGTATTCTTATAATAAATGTATTGCAATATCCTTCAGTAATCTAGTAACAGAAAAATTGAGTGAAGCATTCAAAATTATGACAATATTAGGTAAGTGCACAGCATTTCAAAGAGAAATAAAACAGTTTTATAATGGCTAAGTTACACCAGTTTCAAAGGAGGAAAGACCAATTACAAAATATGACTGACTTGAATGCTGATTACATTTACATTGCCTTACTTTTGCTATACTTCCACTTGAGAATTAAATGAAAAAATACACCCATCCCTTGCACATTCAGGACATCAAAATTTTCTCAAATCACAGTCTGACTTAGCAAACCTATTCCCTTTTCTCTCATTAGAAGACACATAGCACTTGAAGGACCTTAAACCTTAAAACAGAGATTATCAGTCCTTAAAGCAACTGCATACTGATAGCCATGAATACTTTTGACATCTTACATAAAAAATAAAATAGTAACTACAAACCCTATGAAATTAAAACAGACAACTATCAAACACATACCTCCACTCCACATCCAGGTCTTCACTCACACTGGAGTCATCCTCAAGGCTGTTACTTCCATCCAACAGGAAGAATCCAAGATGTACAAAATCAGGAACTGGATCATTTTCCCCATCACTGCTACTTTCTACTTCTTCTTGGTACTGTGACCAAGGAATTTCGCCTTCCTCCAAGAATGTCTGCTCCCTTTATATAAATAAATGAAAAGCTAAAACTAAAAAGCAGAGGGAATATACAAATACATATAAGCAACAAAGGCTAAACAGAACATGAAGACTAAACAGGCACCTTTCCCAGAGTGCAGAGTCACGGATTAGGAATCTAGCATTGCCATAAAAATTCAAGAAACTCCCAGTGGTATCAGCTCCAGACTCAGAATCTAGTAAGACCCATGATTCTATGGCAAAGTTACTTGTCTAATGCTCAAGGACAGCAGTACAGCAAGCAGTCTGCTTTGTATTATCCATAGTACAGCTAAGGTTAATAAATTTGGTACCAAACATTTCCTCATTTATCTACAAGTTCCTAAAGGCATTAAGCAGAAAGACTGTCTGGAGCAGCCTCCATGGCAAAGCTTGGCCTGAATGCAATGCAAAGCGCTGCTACTTGCAAGAGGAGCTGTCTTGCAAGAGAAAGACTCCTTCCTGGATACTCTGGAGGAGCACAAGTCGCCTGGATGTTGAGAGTCACAGAGCTGCGAGTCCCACCTTCCTTAGGGAAAATAAACAGGAACTATGTAAAAAATGCATACATTTTCAGGCTGTTCATATCAAAGAAAGTTAAAGAGCACACAGCTCGACTGCTGCTCTGAAAGAGATGAGTTTTCATAAAGTTTTCATAAAGTCACACCAGTTCTCCAAGTCCCAAGAGTTTGGAAAATACTAGAAAAGTATTAACAACAAATTGGTCTGCTTGGCAACAGACTCTCTGTGAGCCTAAGAGTGGAAAAAGCTGGAAGAACACTTAGGCATGGCTTTTGCTTTACAAAGACCCAAACTAGAGTCAATATTAGATGCTTAGAGAAAAGCCAAGCACGCTCTTCTTAGCTATATGTAACTACAAATTTTGCCTTATAGAAAAGACAGCTGCAGTTTATAAAGCACTGAATGACTGGAAAAGAAAAGTAAGTTACATGAACTAGAGCAAGCAAGTAATTCAAGTTTACTTTAATCACTGCTAGGGCTGCAGAAAATAAGAAGCAGCAGTGGAATAAGAGAAGCAATAAAGCAGAAAGATAAACAAGTTATTTTCAAGAAGCACTAAGCAGTAACAGAAGATGTTTACATAACATACTTGTGTTAACAATTAACTTACCTAACTGGCTTTTTAAAGTCAGTATATTAAGTGTATTAACCATATTGACACTACATGCCAATGCATTCTCACTGTTTCTGTACTTTTCATTAGATAGAACTGTTTGCATGAAATGCCATACTTTCCCTGATTTGAAATACATACAACTACTCAGATTATAGTGATGTAGGCAAATTACTGTTGCTAGCATGGTAATTGTTTTTAGAATACATGTTATTCTGGGTAGTGTCATGTGGACACCCTACTACTGCTGATGCCAGAAGCTATAGGAAGTTAGCTAATAAAGCCATACCCTTCTTGGAAACAGAAGTCTGTGTTCTCCTCTTTCACACCACTGCTGCTCCTCTGCATCTCCGGGTCCTGTTCCTGCCTGCCTAGGATAGTCTCCCAGCTTTCATCTCTTGAGGACAGCTCTTTACCCATAGCAGTAAAATAGGAAGGCACAGCTGCAGACCATTCTCCATCACTGCACTCTGAGCTGCAATTGAAACAAGATAACAGAGTACAAATTTAAACACTGCTTTAGAGGAAAGAAAACAAACATAAACACTCTGCCAGTTCTTACTTTTCTATGAACATTGCTCTCAATATAGGCAATATTTTTTCTAGGAGAAATTAATCTTGTGCTATTTATAGATGCATTACAAATCAAGTCTGTGTAGAGTTGATTAAAAAAAAAAATTAGTCTGTAGAAAGAATTCAAGAGTTCTGCCCATCCTGCTTTGAAAAGATGTTTTGTTCTTCCCTTGCCACATAAGCAGAATGCATGAAACAACTCAAGAATAGAAACCAGACTCACTATACACATCCTTCTCCCAGATTACAAGAACAGCATCAGTGGCACTGCTTGATTAACAAATAATAATCAATGTCAGCCTTACCTCTCAGCCAAACAAATCTAAAGTAAAATCTGTCAGAACATATAAGCCATATAGAATGATCTTTTTTAAGACACAAAGATAAAATGCATGACTTACTGCAAACTATTTGATTCACTAGCAATTTGTAGATCTGAAACTGTAAAAATTAATAGTTACTTTGGAAACACCTATTAATCTGAAGAATTTCCATTAAAAAAGGGATTATGAGCAACCCTACCAAGTTATTATTCAGATATTACAAGGAAGAACAATTTCTTTCAAAAGGCTGTAGACAAGAACATAAATAGGCTTCCATGCAGAATATTGACATTTGGTAGCAAAAAACCAAATTGTGAAGAACAAACCTAGAAGGGAACTTTCAAAGACCCATAACTTGCTAAAAACCATGCTGAACAAGGCTTTCAGTCTTTACCCTCCATCTGCTCAGTAAAAATGAAATAAAAATAAACTAGTAATAGTCCTCAGTGGTAAGATGCTCTGACTGCAGACATAAGGAAAGGCTTTTTTACATTACCAGAAGAGTGAAGGAGAACTGAAAAGTTGGCATCTTGTTATCTGATCATATTGTGAAATGCCTCAAGTTTTTACATCTCATTTGCTAACATATTGTTAAGTTTTGCACATTATTTACCCAAAAGATTCAATATTAAAACAGATACAAAACTGAAATTTTACCTGGCTTCATCTTTTGGGGACATTAAGTAATGTCTGTTGCAGTCTTCAAACTGATTCCAAAAAGCACTGTCACATAGAGCATTGTTTTGTTCTTGAGCTGCTGCATTTCTTCTTAGGTCAGTTTCTGTGTTCTTTTGATCACTGTGCATTCTTGAGAGAAAGAACAAACCTGAACTCATCTCTTCTTTGCCATCTCTCAAGGGACACTCAGGATGGCATTGCTGGACATCAGCAATTCCAATTCTCCTCCAGGAATCACTTTCCTCTTCATCATCACTAGGGAGATGATTTTCGCTGTCCACCTGTTCTGCAGTATTTTGTTCTCTAATTTTAGGTCTCACTACTAGCTCAGATGAATTTTCTTGGTCAGCCTCTCCATCACTGATGTTTAATACATCAGCAATTGGTATGTGGGCTCCAATTCCATCAACTACGTGTTTGATCTGCTGTGTTTCATAACTGGCACCACTCAGGCTAATTTTTGGTATATCTTCATCTTCAGCAGATTTAAGTACCCTATTGTCTGGACACACTGAAAGCATTGGCCCTGCTTCTTCACAACTTTCCCCAAAAGTGCTGAAGTGCAAAGCAGACAGCTGGGAGTGCATGTCACGAAGAGACTCCAACTCTTTTCCATATTGAGAAAGTGCATTATCTAGTCTTCCCTGAATTATACCTGCTGCTTCTCTTATCTGAGAATATTTCCCTTGAGCATCCTCTTCCTCGCCATCACTGCTATCTGGCTCATAGGAATCAATGTTTACAAAAGAAATTCCATTCTTACCATTCAAATCATTACACCCTCCAGATGAGTATTCTGCAAGGTCTTCAGAATTTTCATAAGGATTTACAAAATCCTGTGAGATTTGGTTGCCTTCTAGACCATTACAGAATACAGAAAATGGTGATGTGCTCAATTCAGAAGTTTGGCTTGATGCACTTTGGCAAACAGATTCTCTAGTGCCAGTGTCTTTTGACAAAAGCTCATCTAATAAATCAGCAGAAACTTGAACCAATGGACTGGAACCTTCAGAGAAAGCTGAAAGAAAGAACACACTGGAATAGTCAAAAACAGAAATATTCTCATCTACAACAACTGCTCATTAAAAAGAAGGGATAATTTACTAGGACTGCAGTACAAAGTGATAGAAACATTTATCAGAGATGCAGTCATTCTCCAACAATGTATTTACTTCCCCATCTATACAAACTAAGCCTATAGAAATAGATCTAAATTATACCATTCCAGCTACAGATGTGATAGGGAAAAAAGGTATTAAAGGAACATGTACATACGCAGAATTTTTACATTGTTTTACAGAAAAGGGAATTATCACAGGAAAACTGGAAGAACATTTCTCTGCATATTGGACTATCCATTCATTAACTAGCTAAATTGTGCCTTCTGCCACACTCAGATAAAGCCACATATTGCTACTATAAATTACATACTAAGAGGACTGTAGTTTGTACATGCATCTTTGAGTGCAACTCCTCATAAGAAGAAAATCGCAGGGTTCAATGTGGTATTACAGTTAATAGTTGCTTCATCACAAATGCATTTTAGTTATATTACACTTGAACACCTCTTGCATAAAGGGACAATAAACATCAAATCTAGAAACAAGAGTTAAAGAAGGTAAAAACATGTATACTGCTGCTACTACAAAATCAATCCTTTAAGTAATTTTTACACTCCTAACCAAGGCAACAGCCCAGACTATTTTGTCCAAAGTCTCATCTAAATCATTACTCCATGACTAGGTTGGTGAATTCCTGGCACTGGAATCTTATGAGATCTATGCCCCTCAGCACTAAGAGCCTGGCTTCCAGGAAATAATACTATGTCTAATTAGAATCTTGAAGCTCCTCCACAAAACTGCTAACAGCCAAGGCTGGCTGGCAGGCCCTGCTGGAGATCATCCAGTCCACTCCTCTCGCTTGCACAGTCATGTATGAGATGCTGGAGAGCAGCATCATGGAAAGGGACCTGAAGGCTGAAGGTCCTGGTCGACAGCAAGTTGGATCTGAGTCAGCAGTGCCCTGGCAGCCAGGATGAACATCCTTGTCCTGGGGCCATCAGGCACAGCTGCACCAGCTGGGTAAGGGAGGGCATTGTCCTGCTCTGCTCTGCACTGGGGCAGCCTCACCTTGAGTGCTGGGGGCAGTTTTGGGTGCCACAATGTAAAAAAGACATTAAGCTGACAGAGAGTGTCCAAAAGAGGGCAACAAAGATGGTGAAGGGCCTCGAGTGGAAGCCACACGAGGAGTGGCTGAGGGCGCTTGGTGTGCTCAGCCTGGAGGAGACTGAGGGGAGACCTCACTGGGGTGTGCAGCTTCCTCATGAGGGGAAGAGGAGGGGCAGGCACTGACCTCTGCTCTGTGGTGACAGTGACAGGACTTGATTAAATGGCCTGAAGTTGTGTCAGAGGAGGTTTAGGTTGGATGTCAGAAAAGAAGGTCTTCTCCCTGAGGGTGTTTGGGCACTGGAACAGCTCCCCAGGGCAGTGGTCACAGCACCAGCCTGACAGAGTGCAAGAAGTGTTTGGACAATGCTCTCAGGCACTTGATGTGACTCTTGGGGTGTCCTGTGCAGGGCTGGGAGTTGGACTCACTGATCCTTATGGGTTCCTCCTAACTCAGGAAATATGCAGCATTATAGGTAAAATCTACCCACCCAAATATAATATCAACTGAGGGAAAATGTAGCCTAGTGGAGGTAAAGAAAGTAAATAAATCCAAAAGGTTTTGGTAGGATAAATGTGGAGAGTTGTAATACACACACAAACAAATGTAAAGGAAAAGAATTTTGTTATTAGACTAATTTACATACAAAGGATCTGCATTAAGAACAGGGAGTTAATACACCCTCAAACTGCATATATCTGATGATCCCTAAAATAACTGCGTGCAGCTGTCTGTGCAACTGAAACAAGAAAAGTGGTAGCATTATAGAGAGACAGTAGCAAGACCTCCCCAGATATCAAAACTGCCTTACACAAGATAAACCTTTAACTCAATGAAAGCATAGCAAACATATGCTTTTCTATGCATAAAACACATGTAAACACATTTCAATTACATAAAATTAAAACCAGCCCAAGATGATCTACATCACATAACAGATTACAAGAACAATCAAATACAAAGCTAAAACAGCACTATGCCATTATCATTTAAAAAGAAAAAAAAAATAGAGTAAGAAAGCTGTTTCAAAGTAGTCTGTAAGGAAAGGAAGAAAAAAGAAAGCTACTTTGTAGAACCATAGAATCACTTAGGCTGGAAAAGATCTCTAAAATAGCAAGGGCAACCATAAAGCTAACCCTGCCAAATCCACCATTAGACCATGTTCCTAAGTACCAGGTATACACACCTTTTAAGGACCTCCAGGAACTGGTGACTCTACCACTTTTCTGGGCGGCCTGTTCCAATGACTGACATCATGAATCTCCTCTGGTGGAGATATTCTCCCTAACTGCTAATTTAAACCTCCCCAGTGCAATCTCAGGCCATTTCCTCTTGTTCTATCACTTGTTATTTGGCAGAAAGACCCATACCCAGCCCTTACTCCAGCCCCCACTCAGACAGCTGTACAGAGCAAGAAGGTCCCTGTGAGCCTCCTTTTCTCCAGGCCAAACAACCCCAGCTCCCTCAGCTGCTCCTCATCAGACCTGTGCTCCAGACCCCTCCCCAGCTCCGTTCCCACCTCTGGACACACTCCAGCCCCTCAATGTCCTTCCTGAACTGAGGGGCCCAGAGCTGGACACAGAATTCAAGGTGTGGCCTCACCAGTGTCCAGCACAGGGCGATGGTCACTGCCCTGCTCTGGCTGCCACACTAGTGCTGACACAGGCCAGGTGCCCTTGGCCACCTGGAAACACTGATGGTTCATATTCAGCCAGTGTTGAACAGTACCCCCAAGTCCTTTCCTCCCATGCACTTTGGAAGATTTGATCTATATCAAATGGGGGTTTTTAAGCTGAAAGCCTCAGCCAAAGAAATGGGACTATACTTCTAATCCAAGAAGGCATTCTGTATTCATCTACTAAATTATTGTTCAGATGCTAATGCCACAGATGATATTTTGGTAAATACTAACATCCAATATTCATTAAACAGGAAAGGAAAGTGGTCTAACCGGTATAAACAAATTTTTAAAAAAAGAAGTTTTAAAGATGCTTTATAGGCTTAAACTAATTTTCATTAAGGCTGACAAAGACAGAACAACCCGGCTTGTGATACATGAAATATTTCACAGCCTAGTTCCAAAACGTTTCACAGCCCACTTTCAAAACTACGGTTAGAATAGGTATTCTCTTCCAAAGGTGATTTTTAATTTGAACTGAAGACAAAATAATTTGAATTATATAATGTTATTGTTATCTGGTTTCTTAGAATGTGTTAGGACATTATGAATGTTCTTCAGGCAAAACTACACAGCCCAATACAGATTTATTAGATTAGATTATCTATACTTTATAGAATGAAATTTAGTATAAAGGCAAATTAAAGACACAGGAAATATACTTACATGTTATTTAAGCAGCTAGTTTCTTCCCTTCACATTTGGCAATGTGCCTTCCTCCTCCACCCCCAAGCACCCCAGTTTGCAACTAAACTACATATACACAAAGTTATGTACATACATGAAGAATTCTCTTTCTGAGCATCTTCCAATTCTAATTGTTTGCAGTCTTCATTCTGCTGATGTCCATCTCTGTCTTGATTATTCAAAAATGATCTAAACCCAGCAAAGGAATGTTGTCTTCCATATCTTCCACCTGAAGTAGTCTGACATTCTTCTGCAGGTTTGGGCCAGAAAGTTTTGCCAATTCCTTGGCCCATTGCTACATGAGATTAAGGAAAGAAGAAGACACAGACACTCATTAGACAACAATATATCTTTGCAGTTTCCCTCTTCTGTAACACTTCGATATACTTTTACAAGGAATTTTCTATTTCTTTAAAGACTCGAGCTTCATTAACAATATGATTAAGAACATGAAGTGCTCTGGGCCCATATGTTATGACAGCATGTAACTGAGCTTTCACCTACACTAAATAATATTGGCAAACACTGATTGTATCCCCATCTTAATATGTTTTTAGTAAATAACAGAGACTTAATAAAAAAATTTTAAAAAATCAAGCCCAGATGTCATAGCTTTTTTTTATTTTTTTCACTCTGCTCATAAATCTGACGCAACACATATATCAGCTTGCAGAAAAGATTTGCAAGCACTATAATGGAAAATCCTTCAGGTAACACACCACAATTCAGGCAGCCCTAGCTAGCTTATCTTTGTGACTGGAGAAGTATAATTAATCAAATCACACCTTCAAAAACAAAAGTCCCAAGGAGAAGGCTTTATTCTCACTGCAAGAGGTAGTATGTTCAGGCACGGCCATACAAAGCATTGCCCACACACTGCTTCTTATTACAGCAGTTTTTCATATTAATGAACTCACAGCTTTTACCAAGAGAATATGGGATAAGGAGTACAAAGGAACTTGAGAAACAGTGGAGAAAGGCTGCCAATATTGCAATAAGGAGAGATTTTAAATCAGCAGTATAATCAGTATTAATAATCTAACACAAGGGTTCATGCCCAAAGGCTGTTGCTTGTACAAATGCAATTAGAAGTTCACTATTTCAGATATACAGTGACTTTTTTGTGTCCCTCTAAGTCACTTTTAATCTTTACTAGATATGGAATTAAAAAGTTTCTGTTCTTGAAACTCACCAAATTAAAAAGTTAACATTAAAGACAAGCAAGATAAAGTTTGCAACCATTAATATAGAGTATTATGAACTTCAGAAAAATATGAAAGCTTTTTTATTTCCTGGCAGTGCAACTAATCTCTTCATTACTCTTAAAAAGAGAGTATCTATGAGCAGAGACATATGAAAGACATTGAACCTTTGCAGAAAAAAATTAGCAGGTATCTGAAGCTTTTTTTCTCACTTATCTATGAACCCTTATGTAGTTTGATTACATATAATTTTCCTTGGAAATATTTTTGGGTATTTGTCCAGACCTGCCCATCCTACATGAAGAAGCAGAAGCCAAAAGCTAAAATGTTTGTTAACAACTATACTACTGCAACCTTTAGAAAGGTGGGAACTCTAGCATCTTCGGGAAAAAAAAAAAATCTTGGCAATTAACGCAAGAAAAACCAGGACTGACAGTTTATTTTCTTATTTAGTCAGCCAGTAGTTAATATCCTTATTAAGTCAACCAGCAAGTTATTTTTATTCAAGCAAGCGCTGACAATTTTTAAATTCCCCTTGATTACAACATGGTCGGGCAGCAGACTGCCAGAGGGAGCTGACAATTAGCGGCCACCTCCAAACCTGCAGAATAGCAATCCGTCCTCAAACAAGTGGCTGAAACAAACAAGGTAAAAATACAATAAAATTGCCTAACTCTTAATTTCATTTTGTTCTCTAGAACATCAGTATTGTTCAAAAACAGATGTCCACTCAAGAGAGTCAAGCTCTCTGAATGCAAATGTTTCATTTTTAAAAAATTGATGTTCAACATACAAAATCTGTTTAATGCACATTTTTTGTTCCAAATAATGCTCTTGCATACAGAGTATCTCATCACATATTCAACTCTTCTTAGAAGATAGAGCAGAGAGTTACTACTTTTCTGTCCTGGGGAAGATTTATTGGATCAACACAGTGAAAGCTTTCACCACTGACTGGAAGAATGGATGTCACATTTGGTTTCCAGGAGAGGCTAATTTCTACCTAGATACAAAATATCTCAAAATAAGAGAGGGAGGCATGCATTTATATACCTACATGCCTGAAATGAGCAGCATTTAGGCATATGAATGCAGAGACCAATTTACAAGAAACCCTTCAGGCAATGAAGCTGAGACACACAATATCTTCTTCTCAGGTATTTCTTCCAGGCTAGCTCAGCCTTAGAAGTAGGTATTGCTTCAGAAGCTCAGTTTAGCAGACCTGTTCAAAGCACATCCAACATCCAAAGACAAAATGCATTTCTGAAAAACTGACCAGTCTTAGAGAAGCAATACACCAGTGAATAAATTACTAAGGTAGGACAAACAAGCTAGTTATTCACTTCTCTGGCTGAAGATGTTTATATACACACCTCTATACTTCGAAAACGTTATTACAGTCACCTGAATTCCTCAAAAGGATCACAAGTAGAAAAGCATTTGGATTACCAGAGCTTAAAAAAAGAGAGATTAAAAAAATGGGAGGCTGTCTCTTAAAATGCACAGTTCACAAACAGGTAGGTCCAGCCTTTCCCAGGTGCTGCCTTAATCACTGACAGAGTGGTTTGCTTCCTCTTTATTGCTGCCACTACTGCAGTAAGGACGCCACACCCTAGACAGCAAATTACAGGCTGTAACACAGAGAGCCTCAGAATCTTGACCAAATCCATTTGACTTGCCTAACCAATCTCCTTTCACAGGCACTGAAAAAAATTTTAAAATCCCTGTTTTTCCGGAGGTAAGTGTTCAAGGTTAGAGTAGATGCATGCACACACGTATTCACGACCTAGCACTGTAACTTGAGTGTTCATAAATCATCCACTTTCTTGACCACATGTGTCAGTTTTGGAGACAAAGTTTTCAGGAGGAGGCGCTCTGAGATGGGTGCCTCCTCCCAAAGGGAAAAAAGGATTTCCCCTCTTCCCTCTTCCAATGAAACAAATTAACCGCAGCAGGTGAAAGTGGAAAAACTGAACCATTTATTAACACAAAAAACCTAAACTATTTATTAACACAAAATAAAACCGGGAAAAACAAAGAGGGGGGGAAAAAAGGGAAAAGAGTGCCTGCAAGCCTACAACAGGTCCCCCCAGCCTCTGGGAAGAGGGAGTCCACTCAACAGCCTAGAGGAGGGCAGATGGGAAAAAGAAACCTCGTTGAATCCTGAACGCCAGTCCTCCTCCTCACGCAGATGAAGCCGGTGGAACACGGTGGCTCCGCCCCTTCACTCACAGGCGTGGCCTTCCTCGGTGTTCGGACCGCACCGCGGCCACCCTGCAGGAACCACCCTGCAGGCTGGAGAGAAGGATGACAGGAAGGCCAGGGGAGGAAAAAGAACAAACAGAACCGTTTTCCCAAGCTCGCAAGGAAGAGCAGGGCAGAGAGCAGCGCTGCGGTCTCTCTGTCTCTCTTTGTCCCCCATCTCTCTCCTGGCCATTGGACTGACACCTGCAGGTGCAGTTTGGCTGAACCAACCCTGGCTCCAGCCCTGTCCCCCCCGGGTTCATCTTAAAGGCACAGCAGCCCTGGGCATTAAGCAGACAGGTGAGCAATAATGTGACTTCCTAGTATCACTCCAGGACACCACAACACTACATAGAAGAAAAAAAAAAATCTCAAACCAATTTACAGAGCCAGATGTAGGACAACTGGAGTTTCCTGCTCAGAGACATGCTGGCAGGATCCAGTCCTCACCCACTGAAACCCAGTCACCTCCCTTTACCGCCCTCTCCAATTATTACCTTTTTTGTTCTCTCCTATCTCAACTCCCTCACACCCTGTCCATCAGTGACAAGAGCAGCAGCTTTCCTGGGTTAAGGGGTGCATTGACTGAGGGTCACAAAGGTGATCTGAGGCTGGAGCACCTCTCCTGGGAGGACAGGTTAAGAGACCTGGGGCTGTTCTGCCTGGAGAAAAGGCCCCGGGGAGACCTTACCGCACCTTCCAGTACATAAAGTGGGGCTACAAGAGCTGGAGAGGGACTTTTAACAGGACATGTAGGCCTATTACACAGGAGGAGAAAAACCTGGGAGAGTGTGACTGGGGGGCCTGCAAGGGGAGTGGGCAAGAAGTTGGGGAGGTGGGGGGAACAATTCCAAGCGGTTTTCATCCCAAAGAGGGAAGGGTTGTCAATTTTCTGCTGCAGGAAGTATTTAACTAGTTTTCTATTTTTTTAATGAATGTGAAGTTAGCCCCAAATATTTCTTTAAGAAGTACTTTTCCAGTCTTCTAATAACTAATATATTTTTATGTTCTTCTTCAGATTTTCCTAGCATTCGTAAAAAGACTTGTATGCATATTCTGGACCCACTCTCAACACTTGACACAGAAGCAAAAATAAATCCTTTATCCTACTCAGTTGCTCTTTCTTCTCTTACATCTACGAATTACAGAAAACATTTTCTTCTACAAGGCAACAACAGGATGTCACATTCAAGGTCTGAAAAGGGAATGCATGTAATACTGACACAATTACTGTTTTCTAGGTTACCATCTTAAAAAAATAGATCTGCATTTATTCCCAGAAGTATATGAATTCATTTGGCTGTCAAATGGGCAAAATCTAAAACCAGCTCATACTCTTCACACCTGCTCCCTTGACTATTTCTGAATCATAATGAAATCACACCCCTGATCAACTCAAATAAATGTTGCAGGTAAAAGTATTCACATTGTCTTTTAAACTGTATTATCCAATATTCTTTACCTGGAGCCAGTATTCTACATCTCTTTCTTTCCTGCAGATATTGAAAGCTTCCAAGTACAGATGAATTAAAAAAAAAATTTGAATTAGAATGGAGAATTTTCAGTTTGCTAAGCACCACTGCTCAGGGCTGCAAAGACAGTACTTCATTTCAGTTAACAGAAGAAAGGCACATAATAATCCCAAAAAGGAGAGGAATATTTAAATTTAAATAATTTAAGCAACATGCTACTGTCACAATTTCCCTCTCTTGCCGCTATAGGCAGATTAACACTGGGATTCTTTAATTTTTTTACTATACTTACAAGCTTCAAACTACACACACTAGCAAATTAATACTCAAAGCAATGAATATTCAGTTAAAGTTTATTATCACTGTCTGGGATTCATCTAAACCTCAGAAAACCTTATGCCAGGGTCCAACCCCAGCAGGCTGGTAAGTACCACACAGGTGCTCACTCACACTCCCACCCAGTAGAACAGGGAAGAGAATCAGAAGCATAAAAGTGAAAAAATCCAAGGGCTGTGATAAACACAGTTTTGGGGTTTTTAAGGGGGAAAAAAAAAAAAAAGAAAATATGCAAAAAAATAAAAACAAGGAAAAGGAATAATGCAAAAAAAATCCTCATTGCTCACCAGCAACCCACCAATGCTCAGACAGTTCTGAAGTCACAGCAGCCTGGTCAACCTCCTTCCCCCTATCAGCTGAGCATGATGCTACATGGCCTAGAATATCCCTGTGGTCAGCGGGGGTCAATTGTCCTGGTTCCGTCCCCGCTCCTTGTGCACCCCCAGCCTGCTCAGTGGTGTAGTGAGGAACAGAAAAAGCACTTGCTCAGTGCAAGCCCTGCACAGCAATAACAAAAACATCCCTGCGTTATCAACACTATTTTCAGCAAAAAATATAGAACATAGTCCCATGCAAAATCCCATGAAGAAATTTAGCTCAATCCCAGCTGAAACAGTACACTGGATCATAAGCAAAAATCAAACCTTTTTCTTATGAATCCAATCCATTCAACCAAAAGTTCCTTCCTCAAACTCTCTGGTTTAGGAGTGACTTTAGGCTGCTCACTAGGGTATTTCAGAACATAGCAGTGATTATTTCCATAAGTGCATTAGCTCTGCTACAAGTACACGGACAAATGGAGTATGCTTCAGGGATTTATTTTCCAGGCATTTTCTTTTTATCAACCTTCAGGTCATTCTGAACTCTCCTCTGAGCTATAGATTCCATGAATGCCTTGTTTTTACTCAGTACACTTCCTTCTCTTTCCCTGAGGCTTGAAGTAGCCCGTGGTCCAAATTCAATGTGCTGTCAGGCTGGCCCACTACAGATTTAATCTGAAATTAAAATAAAATTGTTTAGTTGCATGTTTGGTTACCTTCGGTTACATTTACAAATGTAATCTGTGTCTCAGATTACATTTTAAAACAGAAGATCCTTTTATAAGCTAGGATCATATAAAAACATTCTGATACTGACCTGAGTCTCTTCCCAAAAGAGGGGGATGAACACCAGCAAGCTAATAGCAGCTTCCTTCCACTTAAATACTAAATAGTTTCTGCTTTGCATTTCCCCTAAACCTTGCAGTTTTATAAGCAATTTGTGCCATAAATGCAAAAGAATTTCTGAAATATTATAGTCTATTAATATTACATCTATTAATTTTACAAATAGTTAAATTTCTGCATTTAACAAAGCATTAGTCAACATGCTGGCTTAAAGAAAGTGGATTAGTATGTTGGACATTGTCTGTATACTCCAAATCTCAACTAATGACCTCATATAATCATTACAGACAATTTAAAATGCTATCCAAACTACGAAAGGTTCTGCCAGACTTGAAATGGAGCAAGTGCTGCCACTATACAAACAAGAGTTAATGAAAGTGTATGTGTGGAAGTATCAGAGGCTAGTCTGAAAGAAATGCATTAGATATATTTACAAGGCAAGCCATGAAGCAAAGCAGAGACACAAAATTTCTGCAAGTCCAGAACTCCCTTAATAAGTGGAACCCAGTCATCACCTTCCATACAGAGGTGTCTGAACAGGTGAGTTGTTACAAACCACCACTGGAGGCAGCTCCTTTCTGTCCTTAGACATCCTCCTAGAGCTGAAGATCCTGAACACCCAGGCTCCTCTGACCAACATGAGGGTACAGAATCCCCCTGCACTGATGGCTGTCCTCTGGTCACTTCAGCCAAGGAGCTGGGGTTAGGCTGGCTTGCTCTCATGCAGCTTCAGGTGTGGCTGCAATGGCTGGCTGTCAAGCTGTAAAGCAGCCTGCAGGAACTTACTCAGCTCTGCCAGATCTCCTTCTTTGAGGATCTAAGTCTGTCTTCATTTTTAAGAAGCTAAGCAGGCTTAGCACAGCTGAGGTGGTAGAATGGAGCCATTCCAGTATTGATTTTATGCAGTTCTCTGAGGGTCTCTGCTTCAGTGCTATACACAACTCCCGCATTATTTCCAGTTTCTTTTGCACTGACTTGCTCTGACTTTAGCACAATCCTGTTTACTTACATAAAACTGTAAATAGTTTGAATGCGTCATTTTCACCTCCCCTGACTTAAGCTCAATCCTCTGTTTGATCTCATCTGATAAACTGACAGCTCTGCCTTACCACAGTAATAATCAGTTTTTCGGCTTTTATCCTAATAGCTTCAGCAGAAATTACACATTAAATCTCAAGAGGGAAGATTAAGTAAATGTAGTACTAAAAGCTTTTAAAGATGAGGGCAGTGTGTATGCCATGTACTAAGTAAGAGCAAGTCCCATCCTCCCTTGGAAAGTTAGCATTATAACTTTAAGAATAAAAAGCCTAGCTTTGCCAGTCGTCCCTGTAGCAATCTGTTCTGTTAATACAGAACACTGTTACGTGTTGCTAATCATCAGGCAAACTTTCCTATCTCTGTCTTTCCCCAACAGAACAAGTTTTTGTAGTCTATATAGGTGTAAAGGCACAGAAGTAGCAATTTTTACCTACTGCTAGTCAGAAGATATCCCTAAATGCAGTCACCACCACCACCCCTACCCCCATATCTGTCCTCTCTTTTTATAGCATTCACATTTTTTCTTCTAAGTTTTGATTACAAACTTTCCAGAGGAGGAAGCGCCTCTCTGGAGCTGAAAGACTTCAAATAAAAGCTAATAATCAACAAAATGCCAAGACTTTTCTACACTTTAAGCTGACAAGGTACACTTTTGCTTTTGTCAGTGCAGATGACCAGAACAAACTTTAAGAAACCAGAACAATCACTTCCTTTCACCCAATAAACACAGCAACTAAGAAATGACAAAAGAATCCTAAGGTGGAAGTTCAGGCCCTGGAAACTCTTACATGATGGAGAGATATAATTCACCACACTAGAAGACTCAAAGATGTATTTTTGAATTGTTGTCTACCATCTTAAATAACTGTCTTTATTAAAGCAAACCTTAACCCAAAACATGGAATAAAATGTTAACCATTATCAGAAACGGTGAACGCAGTTTTTAAAAATTTGTTTTAAAGTTTAGAGTTTTTTTGTTTTGTTTTGAAGAACAGTGAAATCTTACCACTGTAAACTCTTTTTCTTTCATAAACTTAATTCTGTATCTTGGTTACAAGGGTAACAAAGGCCAATCAACAATCCTGTCCAATCAACAGACAGGAGAGCTTACCTAAAATCAGATGGGCCTTTAAGACTTACAAATTTTAGAAACAGAATCTGAGGTGATTCCAATATACCTGTGAAGAAGTAAGATCATTCTCAAAAAGAGAAGCACGGGAAATTATTGTCAGGTAGAAATAAACAACTGAGGAAATTACTAAAGGAGGAGCAATTGCCAATGTTCAGCTAAGCAGAAGGGCAGTGGAGGATTATAGAGGACCACAACACACAGAAGTCAAGTCAATGCTTCCCTCTGTTTTAGCAAATAACAACATACAGAGCTGCATTAGAGTGAAAACTACAAGACAGGAAAAGAAACCCTTGTATCCTGACCAACAATGTAAATCAGATCTTACACTCTGTGTATAGTTTTTAAAAACCATGCATCCAAAAAGATCACTGTTTTCCCTGACACATGGAAACAACACATAAAAATGACATAAGGGAAATGTTTCTACCAGTAGGGACATTGTACCCCTCAAACAGAGGGGAGGCTGAAGAATACCCATCAGAAACACAACCCAGAGAAAGGTATTCAAACAAACATCCAGTGAAGAATCACTGTGAGGAAGAGCTGGGAGAGAGAAAAAGCCTGACAAGAGAATTGTTTGAGGTCTTTACCAGACCCACGGTTATTTCCCCAAACAAATACTCCAGAATTTCAGATATTTATTCTGCCCCCAGGTCTGGAATCACAGTCATACATACCTACTTTTAGGTGTAGGGAAAAACTGGTGGGTTTTTTCCTCCAAACCGCTGGAGCTACAACATGACTGCCTGTCACTATTTGTTTGCTTTCATATAACTTAGAAGATAAATCACAATTTATTTTTATTACTTTTCCACACTTTAAAAAATTTTTTTGAAAGGTTACACAATCAATATGCTGTATGAAATTGCACTGGGTTTACTCAGTACGGTACAAGTACTTAATTTCTTTTGGTCATCTCTTTTTAAAAACTTTTCACTTAAAACACCTTATTACAATCAAGGAAACACATTACAGATCCAGTACCTAGGAGCCAATTTTTAGGCCTCAAAAGTACTGTTGCAGATTCCAGACAGTCAGAATCTTACACCACAAGTTTTTTTAAACTACAAATATCTGGTTCACCAAACACACCTGTTTAACATACAAAGTTGACTATAGCAGCACTAAAACAGGAGGCAGGTTTTGCTGTTGTTTGAAATCATCTGGGTTATGGAAACTTCTCTTGACTGTTTTGGAACATTCTGACACTAAGCTGACAAGATAGGACTCTTTGGTATAACCAATTATCACTAATCTCCTGAGCAATAATCCACAATGTACCCTCAGGATCAGAGCCATTTCTCCGTATTATACTTTTCTAGTATCAACTAGTGGTATCATTTAAATCTCAAATTTGTTATCACCTTGGATTTTCTTTTCCCTGCTTTGCCTCTAGCAGAGAGATCTTGACAATGTTACAGCAATATACAAAAATCACAGGTGACTTTAGAATCTGAGCAACCACAAACTCTGTAGGTCTTGTTTTAATAATTGTTAAGCACACAGACACATAGGTGCCAGCTGGAATTCTCTCTGCTTCCACAATCACACATTTAGTTACCTGAAACTTGTGTAAGGATTTAGTGTAAAAACATCACACTTGAAATTAATCAAATTTGAAAAGCTGTTTCAAAAACCACTCAGAATGGTTACTGCCATTGGCAGCAGAATTTAAAAGTATTTTTCCCACCATGACACATGAGCATTTAACAATTTACATGACCATCCACTCTGTCATCCTTGCAGAGTACTGCACTCATTACTACAAGCTCATCAATAATTACCTCCATTTCCTATATAAATAAGTCAGAGCCCTGCTCCACATAAACAGACTGCGAGGTGTGGCCTGCATGACAATCAAGGTTCTTGTAAGAACTACTGGATTTTGCACCTTGGGACGGCAAACAACTCTCCCTGTATTAAATGCACACAGCACCACTACAAGTGCTTCAGGATATTCCCCTGATAAACTGAATGGTGCGTTTTGTTTGAGCCCAGGCTATCAAAATCACACCTGAAGTTCCAGACACTGGTTCAGGTCAGTGTGTCCTTTAGCAACCATCACAGTACCCCCTGCCCATGGATGCTCTGAACAGAAGGCTGAGATTAGCTCATTGCCCTTCTCCAGTAGTCTGGGTTTATCTCTGCTTATTTGGCATTTCAGGTTGTTTCTGTAATTTGAGCATTATTTCAAGGTAGTCTGAAATAATGAAGTCTTTCAATACATTTTTCAACTGAAATAAATACAAAGTAGTGCTTTAGAACCTGTCAAAATCCCCTACTAAACATATAGATGTAAGACTTCTGAAGGACCACTGTAACTGCAGTGGGCTCTACCAGACTTACAGACCTATTCACTAAAATGCAGTGAGGTCACTACTGTATCACTGGATAAATCAATCAGAACAAATTTCTTCCCCACACTTCCTTCAAAATACTATTCAGAAGTATTAGGAGAAGCCTTGGCGGAATGGTAAATTTTACGTCACAGCTTCAAATTACATCCATACCTCCAATTAGCTCAGATGCCAAATGTGCACAACTCACCCTGCAAACCACAAACCGTGTTCCCCACAAACAGCCCCTAGTGCTGAACAGCACAGCAATACTTTTGGTTTCATTCTAGCCTTCCTAAGAATCCGAGAATCAAAACAAACACAGCTCAACAAGTACTATGGGCCACCAGGGAGATTACTGTGTAAATATGATAGCAATGCCGGCTCAACTTTTTACAACAAATACTCCCTTCAGTGTTTGTAGAATTCATCCAGTACATCCTATCAATGTTTTTCATTTGCTAGTCTAAACTGTTCTTGCAGAAGTATACAACTTCATGGGATCAGCAACAAGGCAACAATTCACAAATAATTCTTATTTTGATGAGGCTTCGATCTCCAAAAATGTTTGCATCTTACCCACACTGCATTGCAATTCACTGTATCGGCAAAGGAAATTAAAAAACCAGGCCTGTTTCACAGAAGCTTCCTGATTCTGCATTTTAATGCAACATCAAAATAAAGACTTTTGTGGACAACTTTTTTCCAGACTTTTTCCTTTCTTTAGTGGGTGAGAAAGAGCAGGAAATCAATTCCGTGAGTCTGACTCAGCTACAAATAAACTTATTTTATGACATACATTTGGTTACACAATTTTAAATAAGCATACTTCTCCCAAATGAAATTTCAATCCATAAAGTATGTATTCTTCATTTTTGCATTAAAAGCCAACATTAACAGTCTGACACCCCTCTTCATTGCTGTAGTACATATTTTTTTCTAGATAGTGTGGCAGAAATCCAATCAAAAGTCATTCTTCCAAACTGCTTAACTCTGTGCACAGACAAATGCAAATCAAGAACTGCACTGAAAAAAGAAGTGCTGAATATGTCACAATATGGAAAAAGGACCTAAACACAATCTCGAAGCTTTCAAACCCATCCTTTAAAGCACTCAGCCACTAAACTTACAATAAACTTCCTAAGTTTTCACACACCATGGAGATTCACATGCTATGTAACTCATGTATTTCTCAGTGTTAATTCACCAGCAGTACCCAGTCAATCCCATGTGCAGTGCAGGGCATCCTGAGAATGCCCAGCTCCACCACAGCCAAGACAAGCTGCTGCTCCAGACAAGCACTTCGAGAGAACTTCTAAAGGTGCAGCAGGAGGTGCTAACCTCCTCCAGGTGCAAAACCCATCCCGTGCAGCATAACTACATATATTAGTAAAACTAACTCGCGTAGAAGAAAAGGCACATCAGCTACAAGCAATGACAAACCCCTGGATTCTGGGCCCAAGACGCACTCCTTCTGACCCTGTGTTTGGGGGTGGCTCTGCCGGCTCAGACCACCTCTCCTCCAGCAAAGAGAGAGGTGTGACTGTTTCACAACTTCGCTGAAGCGATGTCAAACGATGTCACCCCGGCAGTGACCCTGTCACACCCGCGGGTGCTGGCCAGCAGCAGGGGCTGACACAAGGCAGACCCTGCGCAGCGACCTCCCCTTTCCCCGCGGCAGAGTCGCTGCCACGGTGTTTTGAGAAAAGTATTAAAAAAGACAACAAAAACCCCCAACCAAACAAGAAGAAACCAAACCAAAAGCAAAAAGAGAAAGGTTGAGATATAGATATATACATATAGGAAATTAATTGCAAGCCCTTTGCCCCGAAGGCCTGCCCGTGTCCCCTCTGTCGCTAAGCGCAACCCGTCAGCTCCCCCGTACCCTCAAGCAGCCCCAGCCCCTCACGGAAGGGCACTCGGGGACCACCAAGGTGCACCCGCGGTGCCCTCTCGACCCACCGGCTGAGACCCCCGCGCTCGGCCGCAGGCCCGTCCCGGAGGGAAGGGGCGAGGCCGCGGCTCCACAACACAAACGACAAGCCCCGGAGCAGCGAGGTTGTCGACGACTCTGCCCAGCGCCCACAGCCCCCCAACCCCGTCTGCCCCCTTTATGGGCACCACGCGTTGCTGGGGCCAGGACCGGGGCCACACTCACCCCGCCCGCTCCCGCCACCGCCTCTCGCCCGCCTCCGCCGCCGCCGCGGCCAATCCCGCCGCCCGCAGCGTCCGCAAGGGCCAATCAGAGGCCAGGGCGGAGAGTAGCGACCAATCCCGGGCGGGGGCGGGCCCGGGGCGGGCCGGGGGCGGGCCGGGGGCGGGCCGGGGGCGGGCCGGGGGCAGGCCGGGGGCGGGCCGGGGGCAGGCCGGGGGCGGGCTCGGGGCGGGCCGGCCAGGGGGGTGATGCCGGGGCTGCGGTGCCCCGGGACGGGGCTCTGATCCGTTCAGCCGCTGCTCTGTGGCGCTTGTCCTGGGTTCACCCGCCAGCCGCCGAGCCCCAGGCGGCCGCTCGCTCGCTCCCCCCCCAGCAGGACTGGGAAGAGGAGGCGAAAGGGTGAAAACTACAAAACTCATGGGTTGAGGTACAGATAGTTTTAATAGGGAAAGCAAAAGCCGCGCACACAAGCAAAGCAAAACAAGGAATGAATTCAC
The DNA here is from genome assembly GCA_036785705.1 of Acanthornis magna. Lineage (NCBI taxonomy): Eukaryota > Metazoa > Chordata > Aves > Passeriformes > Acanthizidae > Acanthornis > Acanthornis magna. The sequence goes on along the minus strand of JAWUZG010000141.1, from coordinate 3,274,764 downwards.
TGCTTCCCATGGCTGGGCAGGTGTTCAGCCATCCCCACGGCTCGATCGCACTAGTGGTGACTTGGGAGGACAAATGCCGTCACTCCAAACATTGCCCCTTCCTCCTTCTTCCCCCACTTTACACACTGACCGTGATGCCATATGGTCTGGAATATTCCTTTGGTCAGTTTGGGGCCACCTGTCCCAGCTGCGTCCCCTCCCAACCTCCCACCCAACCACATTCTCACCAGTGTGGCCGTGTGAAAAGCAGCAAAGGCCTTGGCTCTGTGCAATCCCTGCTCAGAAATAACAAAAACATCTCTGTGTTATCAGCCCTGTTCTCAGCACAAAACCAAGACACAGCCTTATAGCAGATACTGTGAAGAAAACTTCCTCAACCCCAGTCAAAACTAGCACAGACTTGACTACTGATTTTTTTAAATATTAGTCATTCGTCAGGGAAATCTCTCAATGTCAAGTTTGTGTGGAATGTATTTCAACTAGGATAAGCTCACATTGTTCGACACTTATCAACACAAGTATTCCTACACTCTGTTCTGATAATAAACAGAGTCAGCTCTTGGAAAATAGAAAAAGAAAATACGTATTAGATGATGGCAGCCTAACCTGCTTCCATCTGCAGGCAAAACTTTTTTTGGCTGTTCTGTGTTACCGTGTTGGGTACACCCTAAACAGGAATAATCATTTATGAGCACCAATATCTACCTATTGAAACAAGACAACCATGAAAGAGAGCAAACTTCATCCCCAAAGAAGAAAACAAGTGAACACTAGGCCTAATGAAATGTGATTTGTATTAATGTATCCCATATTCGTGCTGCCATTCAGCAAAAAAAGTCCAAGAATCAAACTCCTCCCTTCCTCCCTTACATCATTCATTCAGTTCTCATTTTTAGTCATTTTGCTCTTCCATGTTTTCTGTCATTATTTGTTATGTCACTCCAATTTAAGCAAGGGGAGTGACAGAAGTGACACACTGCAGCTAGTTTCTGGTATTCTAATATCTTGGCCAGTGCGTGCATGCCAGCTGCCAGTCAGGAGGCCTCATAAATGGCTGTGTTTTTCTGCTCCACAGAAATTCTGACTTAATTTTCTTTTCCTGTACGTAGCTGCTAATTTTTGCAGAACTTACAAAAATCTTGGTTTGATGACTAATAGGTGTGATGACTAATAGGGATGGAGAAAAAGCAGAGGCATTCAATGTTTTGGGGTTTTTTTCTTCACTCTTTAGTAAAGTGACAGGCCTTTTGCTGCCTGGTCCCCTGAGTCAGTACCACCAGTGTGGAAACAGTCATGTTGCATTCCTAGACACTAAAATTGTAAGGGACCAGCTATATGAGGTGAATGTTCACAAGTCCATGGAGTCCAGTGGGATTCATTGCAGGGTACTGGTGGAACTGGTGAATGTTATGGCACAACCCCGCCTGATCATCTTGGAAGACCGGGGAAGTCCCCACTGGCTGGAAGTTGGCCATGTTTTTCCAATTTACCCAGAAGGGTGTGAGGGAGGACCCAGGGACTGACAGACCTGAGAGTCTAACCTCAGCACCTGGGAAAATTATGAAGAAGATCATCCTGGGTACCACTGAAAGACATTCAAAAACAATGCAATATTCAGACACAGTCAACGTGGGTTCAGAAAGGGAAAGTCCTGTTTAACTAATTTTTTATCCTTCTACAATAAGGTTATCTGTCCAGACGGTGAAGGGAAGGCTTCATCCAAAGTGCATGTTGATTTTTTGGGATTTTAATAAGGCTTTTGACACTGTCCCTCTAAACATCCTTTTGGGTAAGTTGTCCAACTGTGCTATGAGTAGGTGCAAGCTGTACTGGATGAAGGACAGGGATAAAAGGGTTGTTGTGAATGTGTCTGGCTGGCTGCTGGTGCTGTTCCTCAGGGTTCAGCTCTAGAGACAGTTCTGTTCCATATATTTATCAATTATCTGGATGCAGGAATTGACAGATTTGCCCCCCACACCCACAGACTGGCATAAAAGGGAGCTGGAGAAATTAGGCACTAAAGGTTAAAATTACCCTCTCTGAATACTCATCATGGTACATCAACTCATCACTCCATGGCAATACAAGAAGTTTTGGCTGAAAATGTGAGTCTAAATAGAGGAATACTACTACTGAGTAAACTTACTGCTTTTGTATCTTCAGGTGAGGAGTAAGTGGGAATTCTTCCTGAAGACTTCCTTTGCTGATTGATGGTTATACTCCAGTAAAAACAACATACAAAAGTCCATGGAGTCTAATAGGCTTTTTCTAATGAATTTTTAATGGTTGCAGAAGACCCCTCTGATGTACCACTGGTGCATCCATGCTATCATTCATGTTGTATTCAAAGGACAAAATAAACACATAAATAGAAAGATGTAAATGCATGTAAGCATTTACTATTTCATAACTTTTAAAATCTTCCAGTATTCAGATCGTGCATTTTTTTTTCCTCAGGAAGCCAAACTGTAGCTTCTCGTATTAATGCTGCACCTGAAAAGAGTGTACAGAGTACTGTATCAAGATCATTGTATCAAGGAGTGCCACCTCTTTTCCAACCCTAAATTATTATGCTTTATAATGAGAGAAAAAATTTTTGATGATCAAGTTCATCCTCCATCACAGAGGATTTCAAAGAAAACTATGACAGAGTACTGAAAGGCAGACATGAAAATATGATGATTCCTGTAAAAAAATTTCTATTGTAAACCATAAACTGTCATGCCTGTGTGCTTTCTTGGATGTGTCCCATTTTCTCTGCAGAAATTTTGTCCAGTAGTTTTCAAGAATTTCCTTTTTTTCCTTTTTTTTTTTTTTTCCCAGGTGCTTGGTATTCCTACGGTGTGCATGAATAGCAGCTTCATTTGGAGTTGCTGTTGTGTGTTAGGAATATTGTACAATTGGTTATTTCAGGACATTTCTGAGCAAACGAGATATTATGTGTACTTCACAGCAGAGCAAATATTTCTTAGAAGCATGAGAATTATTGTATGTACACACTACAAAGTGATTTATTCAAGTACAGTTACTCAGAGGCACCCCCCAAACCCTGAAATTACAGTGCAAGAAGCTGTAAAAACACCACTGACAAACACAGAACTGCAAATAAAATTTTATCTCCAGAAAATTCAGATGTCTGTAAGTTTAGGAAAGCATGTTGTGTTCCAGTTCAAAACACAGATAATGTTAATATAATCCCGTGTGACTCAAGGACAAGGAAACATTCAGTTTAACAAAATGAAGGTAGAAAATTTTAAACTGGTTAAAATAATTTTGCTGACACATTGTAAAATTTGCCAAGGGTTATTTCTGCAAGGAAACATCACTTAAAAGTAGTGTTATTTAAAACTATCATTAAGAACAAGTGTCTAGCAAAATGCAAGATACACTTTGCAAATTGTATAGGTGATGTTGACATCTGGGTTTACAATAATATAAATAACAAATGCATACCAACAATTAGGGAAAGAATTATTATAAATCTATGTCCAGAATTTTGGATTTCAAAGTATTTTTAATTGATTAAGAAGATGATTTCTGCATGACTGGATGATTTCCTACCCTGTACTACAGAGTACTTCCCCAAGGTCCTTTTATTCCTGCCACTTAAAGACTTAAGGAAAAACTTAACAAGATTTAAGTTTTTTCTTCATTCAGTATGGCAATTTCTATGTAACAAAACATTACTTTCTGTATTAAAATCAATTAAATAGTCCTGGAAATAAACAAAGATTCTAAACTAGTTTAATAAAAGTTATTTCTCATTCTTACAGCTAAAATCACTTACTTTGCATGGCACTAGGACTTAGCCTACTGAGCTGCTAAACAAACTATCTACTGTTTCAGACCCTTTTACACCTCCAAAAACAAAGCAAAACAAAAATGGAACAAATGAAATATGATTTTATTCTGGGTCACATTATCTAGATAATCCACTTAGATGCTAAAACACAACCATAAAACATAAAATATTGCTCTGACAGTCCTCATTTGTGCTGGACACTTAAACCAGGTATGAAAGAAAAACAGTATTTAATTTTTTTTTTTGTTGGTAAGATGTGGTTGCTATTCGTAGCAATTACTAACTGGTTAATAACTCTGTGTTTCATATGGCATTTACATAGAACAGGATTTACATAGAATAGGATTGGAATGGGATGGAATAGAATAGAATAGAATAGAATAGAATAGAATAGAATAGAATAGAATAGAATAGAATAGAATAGAATAGAACAGAATAGATTTTTCAGGTGTAAAGACATAAAATGATTATCCAGTCCAACTGCCTGACCACTTCAGGCTTGGCCAACAGGTAAAGTATGTTTTAAAGGGCATTGCCCAAATACTTTTTAAACACTGACAGTCTTGGGGCATCGACCACCTCTCCAGGAAGCCTGTTCCTCTGTAATGCCAGGTGGGAATTTACATCACCTACGCACTACGTATTAGAGACTCAGCCATGTTCCTATCATCCAGACCTCCTAAAATACCTATTGATATGGTTAGTAAAACCTGAGCTCTGCAGGGTAACTCAGACTAGTAAATGAAATACTAACTAACAAAAAATTCCCAAGGCAACCATAACAAATAGAAGTTTCATTAAAGAGAATAGTCTACAGATATTTGTATCTCATAATAATGCACCAGGATATATACACAGGCTATTAAGCATGAAAAAATTATTGCATGCAATCTCTCTATGTCTAAAAGCACTTTCTAAATAAAAGCTCTCTATAATTTGAATTCCTACCAAGGTCTCTGATTAATTCAGTTGATTTGGCAGTGATATGTTGAATCAAAGTACAGATCCTAGCAAACAGGTCTGTATTAAAAACCCAACAAAACATCCCCCACGAAGCCCCATGAAATTCCACAAAAAGCTGCTACACTAACAGCTGCTATACTAGTTATAGCTAGGCAAGACTGCTTCCCTCTTCCAAATGTCTCGGGTGTGTCCATGTGGTACCATAACACAGTAAAATAGTGACACTGCATCCTGCAGGCACACCGAGAGAAATGAAAACTGTCACAGTGATTGATTTGCTTTGCCAGCCAAAAAATATGAAGAGACTCTAGGATTATTTTATAAACATATAGCAAGTTTTTTCAGCCTCTAGTTTCAAAAGTCTGTATTTTGGCCATTTATAGTGAGCTAGCCGGCTTAATTAGAAGCCCTAACAACTGTTCCAAAATGGTTAACTTTTTCTTTTCAGAATAGAATTATAAAGTTTTTTTAATACCAAATCCCAGAGTAGCTGAAATAATTCTGTCATTATTCTCTGAGATTGACTGAAGTACAGCATGCATGTGTGTTATGTCTCCAAATTTTGGCAAAAAATCAAATTTGACAGGTCTGTGGGTGTGAACATCTTCTGGTATTTCGTTGACAGAGTGAAGAAGTTGAAGTGAAGGGTGAAGAGCTGTCAGAGTCCAAGGTGGGCTCTCCCACCAGTGCAGTGAGGAAAGGCAGAGGGAAGGACTTGCCCCGTAGTTCTCTTGGGGGCCGTGTCCAGCTGTGGTTTTACCGCTGGTGCCACAGCTGTGCAACAACTGTTCTGGGCACAGTCCTGGACCTCCCCCTGTCTGGCTTGGAGCTGGAACCCCTGGATGAGCTCCCCAGTTCAGCTTCACCCTGCCTCAGCACCACAGATCTTGCCAGGGCATCACTGAACTGTGTCTGACTGGAATCATCAGTTCTTGACCTTAGTCCTGAACCCTGTGATTTTGTCAGTGAGGCCACTCCTCCCAGCTGACTTGCTGTCACACTTGGCTCCTGGTTGGCTTTGCTTCCCAGAGCAGTCAAGCCTTGCTGTGCCCAATGCAATTCTGATAAACTATTTTGTCAAAAAGAAACAGGTTTAGAGTTTAAGCCTAACGGTTGTTTCTTGAGAGAGGGATCTCAAAGCCTGAGAGATATGCAAGAAATTTAATCCATTAGGACCCAGGTAAATTAAGAGGTATGCCATGCTGTCATTATTGGTATCATGGTAATGATTAAATTTAAAATGAAATTCTGGCCTAGTTGAGGACAAAGAGACAAAATTTTGGAAAGCTCCTCAAAAGCTCAGCAAAAGTGCCTTCTTAATTTGCTTATGTACAGATTTCTGCTGCTCAGAGAAGATTACTATTCCAAGCTCAGAAAAGATAAAGATTACCTTTCTCAAGCAGTCATAATGAAAAACATTTCTGTGTCTCCGGATCTCCAGTCCTCAGCCTGGCCTTTTAGCAAAAACCATCATGGAAGGGGAGTTTGTCTTAGTTTATTGATCTGGCAGATGTACTGGTAAGTATTGAACTAAATTCTGCTTTTAGGTGCAGAAGTACAGGTCCAAGAATAGATAACATTGATGCATTTTTACTTCTGACTGCATTTCTGCCAAAGGTAGGATGATCCTGGGAGCTGTATTTGTGTAATTGACAGTAAAGTTTGAACTACTATACTTTTTTCCAAGTTCAAAATCCCTTTCAGCCTTTTTATTGACACAGTTGAATATACAAATGCTCAAGCCACTCCCTTCCCCTTCTTGAAATAATGGAATATCTGACTTGAGAGAAGGCAGACTAATGCATTAAGGCACTCTTTCATTTAGTAGGTGCTATGGGTGAAGAAGACTTGATCCTAAAATGGAAAATAACTGTGTGAGTTGTATAGCTGCTGCAAGCATGTCTTTGAAACCCTTGTATATTATGGTTATTCAGCAAGTACTCCAAAATGTCCCCCTATTTTAACAACTCCCTGCCTTTTTTTTTTTTTTTTTTCCCTTTGAGGATATATGTATTTATGACCACAGCGAATTGATTTTTAATTTCTTTTTTCTTATGAATGAACTTGGATTTTTTCCATCTTCAGCTCCTGAAATTAAAGAGCCGTCATCCAGTATAGTGACACCACTTTGAAGTGGTGAATTTGTGAACCTATTTTTCACTTCTTCAGCATGCTTTTCCTTACTGAGTCTAGGTGATGTTAAGAACTTTTAAAGCATGTCTGTAATCTTACATAGAGAAAGAGGTTTTGGCATAATGAAAGGGAATAAGGCTATTTTAGATGATAAATGGTGATCTTAATGTATAGGTATTGTGGTTAAGGTTTTCAGATAGGCCCAATAAAGGTGTGTCAGTCCTTCCTCCCCCAAAAAAGTAGCTTGTATTTTATAGATTCTGGTCTCTCATACCTTTTAGTGTGCAGTTTTTCCTCAAACTCAAGACTGTCTGAATCTTTACAACTTGCTCTCTGCAGGTAGTGCTATAGTGAGTCTTCATGTGAATGGCTAAGAAGGAATTTAGGTGTCTCAGTATAATTACACACCCTGTAATTATGTAGCCTCAGCTCGTACCACCCCAGAGAAACTAGGACTGCTGCCTAACACTGATAACATTGCTGCACAGAAAACACCACAGAGTCCTCTCTCCCTAACACTGCACAGCAGAAATATATGGGGTACTCTGGCTGAAGTCACAGACAAAGTCTGCGCGTGTTTTGGAAGCAGAAATTTTTATCCTTTTAATTAAGATAAGGCTAAGAAGGGCAAGTATTTTTGCAACAAAAACTAATTTATGAAAAGGGTAAAATCTGGCAGTTCTCAGATATAGCTTCATCAAAAAGCTAACTGATCAAAAAATTGACATGGCCTACCTATTAGAGAGTTAAAATATTCAAATTCCATGGTTAAATATGTCATATCTGCAGTTTGGTTTCCTAATTAATCCGATTATTTGTCTGTCTGCCTCAGAGTTTTTTTTCAAAGGCAGTGAGTAGAACAGGCTTCACTGTGAAAACACACAGTCCACAGTCCATGTGGAATAACTCCTATGTTTGTTCAGCATCAATTCTTTCATCCACAAGAGACCTGACCCATTGGTTCTTCTCCTCATAGCACAACTGATTTAAGCATGGTACAAACAACATAATTAACAGAGGAACTGAAAATTCAGAATGGAAACTTTCCAGGTTAAATAAGATGGCATAAAGCATTTGCTAGAGTTTGATTTTTCAGCAACCAGAACCTAGGAGTTATTATAGGAATTATCTTGCTACTTATCTTCATTCTGTTTCAGTAACAGCACCTGCAAGATCTTATTGATGTAACTAGCAAACCAGATGGCAACTTTGCTAAATTTTGGGGGGAAAAAAGTGATTGATTTTTTATACAGTCATTGTGTAGGAAAACTGGAGAATATTAAATTGGATGTACATATTGACCTATTTTAAATCAAGCCACCTTGTTACGCTTGTTGATAATCTACTGTACTATTGATTGCTACATACTTCCCTATCCTCCAGAACCTGCTGGCTGTGTTCATATCTTTTATGTGTAAAACATCAGGAGATCATTGGCAGAATCTAAAAGTTATGCATGGCTTCTGCAACCCTTACAGATCATGCTGGGAAAGCCAAGTCTGTTTTGTTTATTCTGTTACACGTTTCAAGCTAATTTGTTTCCTGGCAAAGAAAGTGGCATATATAAACAGTCTGAATTTTCTTTATTTATTGAGCTCATAATCTTCCCCGGCCAGTCAGATTGCTTATTCAAGCTCAGCCAGTTAATAACTATACAAAACACAGTTATCTGACTTAAAACAATTGCTGTAACGTGCAAAATTACGCCCAACTTTCTTCATCCTTTTTTACTGCTTCTGTATACTTTCAAATAAACTGTGCTGATGTTCCCAATAACAGTATTTTAATGTATCACCCAGGAAATAAACAGTGAAAGAATGTTTTCATTGCAGCAACATCTCATTTAGTTTTAGAGGGGAAAAATCTACCAACAACCATTCTATTTTTACAAGTATATAAGTTTGGGTATTTTCCACATACTGTGTATGTAGGTATGTGAAAACTACCAGTCAGGTCTAATCAGCTGTACCACAGGACATATTTAAAGAGTCACCTTATATTATTAATTTCTAAATGGATTTTTTCCTAAATACAGATCTTTCTGTGGAGGCATTAATTCTGAAAAACAGATTTTTTAAGAAGAGAGATAATATTCGAGCATCTCTGCCCTTCATTTCCTTAGCCAGTATGAATATGCAAACATCATAGCACAATGGGAATACTTATTATCTGTTATTACCTGTTTTATGTTTTCTATTGTTTCAGACAAAAGGAAACATAAATATTTGCCCCAGCCCTGGAGAGCTTGCAGTGTAAAGGTGCTGAGCCAAGAGAGAAGCATTCTCTCAGTACAAGAGACGAATGTCAGCTGGCAATTGGCCACATACACTCAGCATAAAATTCCAGAAATTGAAGGGTTTTTTCCAAAGGATTCAGTATGCAATGTATTCCTACAACTTAACACTAATGGTCAGCTAGCCTCCCGTGCACTTCAGTCCAAATTGCAGCCAATTATTGTGCTGAAAGTCTATCCCCCCACTTATTCAGAGCAGAGATCTGTAGAGGATCAGGGGGTGAATTGCACTGCTGTCTAATGGGCCTGTTAGCAAGCTATGTCAAGGTTTCCAGCAGAGCCTCCATACATACTTTATCCCTGCCATTAACAAGGAGGAATGCTAATGCTAAGGATAAGCCTACAGACTATTACAATGCTCCAAAGCACACAGCTATTAAATGAGACAAAACTGGGAGGTTTTGGTCACACATGAAGATGCTTAGTAGCAGATCTAGGTCTTAGCCCTTGAGCTGCAGAGGTGCAGGGGTGTGAGCTGCCCTTGAGACCAATTCTCAGAGGCCGTGGCTGTAGCCACTGTGAAATGGTTGGCATCTTCAGCTCCAGGGGAAACATCTGGAAAACATCGCTTGGATCCAGCTGTGGAGAAAACGAGGGCCAGCTCTTGCTGAGCTCCCAGCTGCCAGCACCTGAGCGCCAGGTGAATTTACACCCAGTTTTGGTGCTTCAACCTCGCACTGAAGCTGCTGTCAAAGATGCTTCGTCCTGCCCAGTACTCCCGAGAGCCTGCGGCAGGGATGTGTTTCCCTATGCCAGATGAGCACAGGAAAGCCTCGCACGCGGGCGCCGCCCCATGGTATTCCATGAATTCCCGCGATCAGGGCCCGGGCAGCAGCCGGCCCTCGGTATTCCATGAATTCCGTGGATCCGGGCCCGGCCCGGCCCCGGGCCCCGTCCCGCCCCGCCCCGGCAGTGCCGCTGCACGGCCGCCAGGTGGCGCCGCGCCGCTGCCGTGAGGGCCCGGGGCGCCCCGCCAGCGCCGGAGCGCGGAGAGCCGTAATTAAATAGTTAACGACGCAGTGAATCGAAGGGGTGACGGCTAACCGCATAAATAAATAGATAGATCAACAGCGGTAATACGAGTTCGATAGATCGAACTCTGTTTTGTAAACCTCATTTCCTCCTTCTTGCCTCAGTGAAGTTTTTTTTTACTGTCAGGCGAGTAAGTTCCTGTTGTGTTTTGGGGAGTGCTGATTCGGACACAATGACGGGAAAACAGCGAGCTGTTTCACGGAGAAAGTTGTGTTCCCGGGCTCCACCTTGGCAGGATGTCACACCCAGGGACACTTCACATGCTCAAGTGGAGGAGCTGTGGAAGGTATGGGGCAGAACCTGTGCAGCCCTTGCTTGAATTCTTTGGGTGATTGTGCTTAATAACGCTTATTTACCATTTCAGTATCTTCAGGCTTAGGATGGGGGAAACATAATTTAATCCATATTTTTCAGAATATGGAAAGTATCCAAAGCGTTGTGGTACAAGCAGCTTAATACGCTGCAATTTCACGACACTAGGGTGATTTAGCTGCCTTTTTTTTATGTCCAGAGAGGATACAAATACCATAGCTGACAGCCGACTCGTGCTACGTCACAACATAAAGAGGATTACACATACAGATTACAGCTCGTAGCGTACCACGGAAATATCTAACACAAACAGTTTACATCAAAATTGGAACTGCTGTTGAAGAACTAAGTGTTTGGATAACTCCGTTATTCTCTCAGGGGTCACGTCTGTGACAGAGGAAGCACACCATGAAGAGGAAGCCCACAAAGTGTTTGGCTGTAGGGATGTGTGTATTGCTGAGCTAGCAAAAGCAGTAACAATAGTGTATGATGTCATTTCTTATCTCTAGGGCCTTTGTGATAATCCACTGCTGCCGTTGCCCTGGGAGCTGGGCATATGCTTAAAATCCATACAGGCCAAGTGCCATAAGATCAACAGACATTGGCTGACAGGCCAAAAAGGTAATGTGCTGAAAAGTCTGCAAATTAGGAAGTTGGAAATAAGCATCTAGTGACTCCAAGATGGAAGGAAAATTCTCATAGAAAGACTGGCAAGGAGTTTATTTTAAAAAATGTTTTGTCTGTTTGGTGGTTTTTTTTTTTAATGCAGAACAATGTTGGTGTGAAATTCTTCAGCTGAGAGGATGCCATTAAAGCAGTAGCACAGCTCCGATCCTCTAAAAAGTGAGAGAGGGTTAGAAATCATTTGTTTGTCAGTAGGACTTTAACACTTGCTTCTGACTTCTGGATGTACCAAAGTGTTTGACATAGCAGGATGCGAGCACATAGTGAAAACCTCTGTATTCAGAAGTGTGAAGGCTGCTGTGTAAACACACTGACATTTGTGTCCGCAGGAACAGACTTCATTTTCTTCACAGTGGCTGCTACAATGATGTGGATTTTGGATTCAGTGTGAGAATAATGTTCATAACACACTATGTTTTAGTTGTTGCTGAATAGGGCTTATCCGTAGTCAAGGACTTTTCAGTGTCTCATGCTCTGCCAATGAGGATTTGCAGAAGACGCTGGTTGGGAGCATGGCCAGGAGAGCTGACCCACACTGGCCAAAGGGATATTCCTTAACATGCAATGTCATGTCCAGTATATAAACTGGGGGGACCTGGCTGGGAGGAGATGGCTGCTCTTTGAGGATGGGCTGGATCTCAGGCGGGGAATAAATGTATTGTGTATTTTTTGTTTTTCTTGGGTTCTGTTTCTCTTTCTCTCTCTCTGTGCTTGGCATTACAATTTTGTTCAGTATTGTTTTTATTATTGTTATATTTTTTCAATTATTAAATTGTTCTTGTCTCTACCCATGAAATTTAACTGTTTTTTCCAATTCTCCTCCCTACTAGGGTGGGCTGGGGGGAGTGAGCCAGAGACTGCATGGTATTAATTGCTGTCTCTTATTGAAGCATGACAATTAGGTATTACATTATAAAATTTTTACTCAGCCCTTCTCTTTCAATGCTCAAAATGTATTTATTAGCCAGAGAGAGGTTGTTAAACTCAGAGGATGTTAAGTAATATGGGAATCTCATTAATGGTCATTCACCCGGTTGCAATTAGCAGACAGTGTGGGTAGCTGGCAAATTTTGTTTGATTTCTGCTGCTGATTTGTGTGCTGACTTTTTTTGGAAATAACAGGATAAAATTCTAAAGATGCTGCATTACAACAATAAGGAGAATTCTGAGGACACTGCTGACTGCTTGCTTGTATTTCACTTGATAGAATCAGAGAATGCTTTGGGTTGGAAATGAGCTCAGACATTATCTACTTCCAGTACCCCTGCCAAGGGTAGGAACACCTTTCTTGGGCAGAGACATCTTCCATTGACTCAAAGGCCCATCCAGCCTGGCCTTGAACACTTGCAGAGATGGAACATCCACAACTTCTCTGGGCAATCTGTTCCAGTTCCTCAAGCTGCTCCCAGTACAGAATGCCTTCTTCCTGTGCTCTATTCTAAAACTATCCTTTCCTTTTAAAACCATTCCTCCTTGTCCTGTCACTACATGCCCATTGTAAAAAGTCCTTTTCCAGCTCCCTTGTAGCCTTTCTAGGTGCTGGAAGGCTGCTAAAAAGTCTCTGCAGAGCCTTCTCTCCTCTAGGCTGAACAGGGCCCAGCTCTCTCAGCCTGTCTTCATAGGAAAGGTGCTACAGCCCTGTAATCCTCTCCATGGCCTTTCTATTAATGTCCTTCTTGAGCCACTCCATGTCCTTCCTGTGCTGTACCCCAGCGCTGGGGCAGCTCTGCAGGTGGGGTCTGACAGATTGGGGCAGAGGGGCAGAATCCCCTCCCTGCCCTGCTGCCCACGGGGCTTTGGATGCAGCCCAGGACACCCTTGGCTCTCTGGGCTGGCAGTGCCCATGGCTGGCTCGTGTCCAGCTCTCACCCACAGCACCCCAAGCCCTTCTGGGCAGGGCTGCTCTCAATCCATTCTCTGCCCAGCCTGTGTTTGTACATGGCATTGCCCTGATGCCAGTGCAAGACCTTGCACTTGGCCCTGCTGAACTTCATGAGGTTCACTCAGGCCTCTCTCAGGCCTGTCAAGGTCCCTCTGGGTGACATCCCCTCCCTCCAGTGTGTCCAGCACACCACACAGCTTGGTGCTGTCAGCAAATTTGCTGGGAGGGCTCTGATCCCACTGTCCATGTCACTGACAGAGATGTTTAACAGGGCAAGTTTCCAACAATAATGCTGGAGAAATCTTCTTTACTCTGGCATCCGCCTGGGACCATCGAACCATTGACCACAACCCTTTAAATGTGACTGTCCTGTCCATCAAATCTGTGTCTCTCCCATTTAGAGACAAGGACATTGTGTGGCACAGAAGTCAAGGACTCCTCTCAGAGCAGTGGGGTTCTGGATCCCAGACTATGTTTCTCTTCCCACTGCCAGCCCATATCTCTCTTTGAGTGCACTGTCCAATGGGGTTGAAATCTTGTGGCCTGTTTGTCTTTACTTTCCCTTTAATTCCCTTTTGTTGTCCTTGTAACTCCTCTGTAATCTTACCTGCAGAACTCTTGCCCCCATCTCACTCCTTGGACTAAGAATAGAAACAGATCACCTTGAAGTAAGTCCTCAGGCGAAAAATCCAGTTCAAAAGCACCCCTTTCTTTTCGAAATCTCTACAGGTTTTCTGCAGTTTACCTCTGAGGTCCAGCCCTAAATTGTCTGTGCACTATCACTTCCTATTTTCTTTTTTAACCTGCTTCCTTCCTTTCTTCCTTTGCAGAGTGTCCAAGCCATTCACATTAGTTCCTTGTGTTTCCTGCCACCTCTATCTTGCTAACTTCCCCTCTCCTTTCAAACTGCGTTGTGTGCCATACCTCCTTTTCCTGTGTCTACTAATTTCTCTTTCTCCATCAATTGTGTGTGATAGAATAATTTATTCCCTATGTTATATTTCAGTCTAATTTCTGCAATATGTACCTTACACTGTCTTCCATTACTGTATTCAGTGAGGACTGTTTTGTCCTTACAGCTAATAAACAGAGAGGCAAAGCGAGTTAATCAAAAGGAAGCCAGACTTTCTTGTCGAGCAGCTAACCAGAGTGGCTGACAGATGGCTCTGAACTGTACTCTGTTTTCATAGTTATCAAAACCTTTCCATACCATCCCCATCTTCCAGAATTTGACTGCTCTTGTTACTGGGATCAGCAGTCAGGGAACAGCTGTGGTGCCCAGCACCGACACCATTCCAAAGGTCATCTTTTGCAGCCTGAAAATTATAGAAAGGCACAAATGGGTTGGAGTTATGAAGAGTTAAGAAGGCTGCAGAGAGCTGTCCTAAGAGCTTAACAATTTGTTCATAACTTCATCATGGGTGTTTTATTTCCTGTTGCTCCCTTGACCAAATATTCCTAGGTAGGACTGTGTCCAGTCAGGGTAACAACAAGTTTTTCCACAGAAATTTTTCAAGTGCAAGTTGTTGAGCGTTTTAATAGAGGAGCAAAATAAAACAGATTTGCCTTCCTGGAAAATGGAAAACCATTTTACAAGAATATTGTTAAAAAAAAAAAAAAAAAAAAAAAAGGAAATGGCACTGAAAATTATGCCTTTTCTGTACTTTGGTGTTCTTTTCTGCTACATTGTATCATGATTTTAGATAGTGTGATGCCTTTGAAAAGCACGCCACACCATCAGCAGTTCATGAATGTCTTTCAATACAGATTTGGTCTCATAAATTCTTGGTTCCCAAAACATTAAAAAGTCTTTTCTTGCATCTGTACTCCTTTCATCATGCAAATACCCTCCTACTGGTACAGTTACAGTTAATTCCTTCTGAATAATACTGCTGTACTTTGGCACGACACTCGAGCTAATAGGCTGTCCATATTCTGAGCCTCAAAAAAATATGAGAAATGATAGATTTTTACAGATGTTGTTGCTGGCATCATTTCTGCATAGCGAACATTGTATCTTTTAATATTGTGAGTCTTTTTAAGGGGACAGGACTTGTGAAATCACAGGAATTCATATGTGGTCTCTTAAATAAGCTGTGTTTCCATTATAAGTAAACACTAAGGAAAGATAAATGATGAAAATAGAATTGTCTACAATTTGCTGCTGGAAAGGAGTATCTTGGTTCTGGTGCTGGTGAACAGTGGCATCCTCATGACTCAGCATTGTGTTCACTGATTTCATGGCAGGGAACTACTGCAAAAATTTAAGGAGCATGTGTGAAACAGGTGCGTTTCTCAAAAATAGGATGGTACTTTTTTTAAACCTACAACAAACGCATACTTTTTCTTGTTTCCAATACACTGTAAAGCTTAATTATATGGAAGATTCATAGGTCACATTTCAAATCAAAGAAGTATTTAGGAAAGGTTTGGTTTACTTAGACAAAGGAGCTAGGTGATATTATACTTTACATGGTTATTTTCTTTCAAAAAAAATTTAGGGCAACTTTAAATAATTCAGTTTCCTTACTCAGGATGATCTTGCTAAATAGTTTCAAAAGGATTATTTCCCTTTAGTTTTCATGAGGATTATGCAAATCTCAAAATATGAGAACCTGGCCAAATCAATCTATAAAACACATGGTGTACTGTCATTTTAGCTGTGTGACAGAAAGAGGTGTGCATAACTGGGTATGTACTATTTAGGCCTTCAGAAGATATGGGAAAATAATAATAAAAATAAAAAAAGTAGAATTTTGACTGTTTTCACCAGAATTGCAGGAATGTCAGATTCCTATACCCAAGGTGGAAGATTTCTTTGTTAATTTTATTTATGTGTGTCTATCATGCCAGTCTGTCATCTAATCAACAAAATCTAACCATCTCTAGGAATGAAATTTGGAGAGTTAACTGTCTCTCAAATTAGATTTCTATTACGTCATCTAGTCAGACCCATCAGCTGATAAAGTTGTGAAGTAGGTGTTACAATATTTCTGATATGTAACCAAATTGAATGTGTTGAAAATGAAAAAAAATTAAAAATTGAGTGTCGGTAAACAAACTGAATTTATAACCTTGCTATATTGAAAAGGTGACATGAATGTTGAAGCAAAGCTGAGATGAGGTGTTACAGAGATGCCATGGCAAGCTTGGTATGAGCCATCTTGGGTATCTGAAACCAGGTGACTAAACCCAAATTTCATATGGTTAACTTTCCCTTCAGGAATACTGTTTAAAGTAGACTGTGGAACAGTAAATTGTTCTCTTAGTTAAAGGAGATTTCTACTGAAATTTTTTTTCTTTAAGCCATGTGCTGCAGGAATACTCGTACTTTCTTTTGAAGCAGGTGATACGGCTGTCAGAGCACTGCAGTTTCAGTGAAAAGGGACCATTTCAAATTTTAATGCATTTTTATGCATTTTACTTTGCATTTCTAACATTTGCCTTTGTTAGAATGCAACATGGGATATGGATAAAAAGAGTTTTTTATTCCAGAGACAAGATAAGCAGGAGCTGTTCACAGAGGTCAAATGTCATCTAAGAACTCTGACAAAATAGTATTTCATGTAGTCCCTTTATGTCTTGCTTCTTCCTTTTCTCTGTAATTATAAAAACAGAGACACACTGCACTGGATCTTGGTTTAAAATAATCCTCCAGAAAAGAAAAACAATTATTCCATCTGCTATACTGCAAGCACTTCAGAAATGTGATGCAAATCGTGATGTATCTCAAAAAAAAAACCTATGTAAATTACACATAAACACATACACATGCAAATACTAGCTTGTATCCCAAACAAGCTTATTCAGCACCCCAGCTGTCAGCATGACAATGGTTAAAAGTCATGTTAAACAAGGAACTTAATTTAAAAATATGATGTGCTGTAGTTGAACTGCCCTGCCCCTGGAATTTTCCTCTGCTCCCTTGTCTGGCTTCTCTTATGTTTAAAAAAAAAAAAAAAAAAAAAAAAAGAGAGAGAGAAAGTAAATAAATCTTCACTTGCTCACTCAAATATGAGTTACAGAAAAAGGAATGACCTTCCAAAGTACTAGGATGGTCAGATCTGTCCATTAGTATTATCCCATCCAAAACCAGTATAAAACAGAACAAAAGCTAAACCTATTCAAAATTACATATTTTGTCATCTGACCCTGCTAAGCACTGGTGCTGACTTGTGGAGCTCTGTGTTTATGCAGGATCACCATAAGTGAAGGATCCTTCCAGCTTCCTCCTCTGCCTGGGCAGACAGCAGAATTTCTGTGCACTTAGGCATGAAGAAGCAAGTGAGAATCCCTGGCTACATTTTTGCTGAGCAGGTCAGATTATCACTTGATGTTGTTGCAGTTGTAGTTGCATTTCCAGTAATAAAGGCAGAAAACAGAATTGTGTCCTTTGGCAGGGAATGAGGAAGATGACAGAAATAGTACTGAATATGCACTGCTCAGTGCAGGATGGAGCAATGTTCACAAACATTCACACGCAAGTCACTGTAGTATTTTTTTTCACCTTTGGCTTTCCTCAATTGTTGCAAGGGATCTTTCCTGGAATTTCCATTACCCACTTATCCTCTACACTTGGACTGCCTGTCAGCTGCTGCCGCCTCTGTAGTACATTTAGGAGAGAAATTTGACATTTGAACTAGTAGCTATGGTTGCAGGCAGTTTGCTTTGTTCTTGGTCTAAAGGAGCCAAGATGGTTTTGCAGCATCGGGGTAAACACTGCTTTTCACCTATATGGAACATCCATCTTTACTGTGACCATGTTTACTGGCTGCTGGGCACATTGCAAATTTGCATAGATTGGGTGAGTCAGTAGATGACAGATTATACATTCTGGTTTGGGAAAATCTTTTACTTTCTTCTTCTGCTTGTTGATCATTATCTTATGCATTGAACATAAGAGATGTTCATGTCAGATAATGCATGTTTCCTAACTTACATGCACTTTTTTTTTAGCACAAATTAGTATCTTGAAACAAATCAGCTGATGGCTGTTTCCTTAAAACACATACTGGGTGTTTCCTTGTAAGAAATACTGAGTGTTTCTAACTTTTAAGATCTATTTAAATCCTATTATGGGACATGCAGCGAGAAGAACAAACTAGTGCAGCAGTAAAATGTCATATAGTACTCCCATGATGGGTTTAAATTTGATACCAACGAGAAAGGAATTAGGTACATCACTTGGCTATTTCACTGAAAGAAGTGTGGGCAGTCTAACTGTGTCTTACATCATACAGTGAGCAAATATTGTTCCTCGAATCATTATAGGAACTGAATGATTTCATGCAGCTAAAAAACCCCAGAAAAATAAGGTATATATAGTCCATGATTTATATCACACCTCATACTCTAAAGAGAATAAAGCCTTGGTTTAAGTGACAGGGAACTTAAAATGTGAGACAAACATCTTCTAAGCATGCTTTTGGTACCAAGGTGATGTGAACCATGAGTTTCAGTACACACTTCTCTTCTGACAGTGTCCCTTGAACCTACAGCCCTGGACCTCTTGCTGAGAGGCAATGATTAGAAGAGTGATGCTTCTAAAAATATTATTCTTCTTCATGCCTGGTTCTTACTCATATACCTGCATTGTTAATTTCTCTAAGTGCCCCATCCTTGTCTTAAAACTAGTGATACACCCTACCGAAACAGGAATTACAGACATTTAAAACCTCAGAAACTATGCTGTTATGGGAGACAGGGAACTTTGTATTTTGGTGGGTTCAGACTTATGAGTCTTTGCAACTCTTACTTGACTCCCCACAAACATTTCTAACAGCACTGAACTGTAGCCAATCAACAATCTGACTTCACAAGCCTGGTCCTGTATTTAATCGTTTGTGTTGGTCTCATCATTCCTGTTTGGGTACAAGTCTGGATTTCTGTAACCTTTTTTCCTGAATATCCCTCTTGTTCCTGTGAGCAATGTATAGGATACACTTCAGGACAAAGAATGTTAAGTAGATCAAGTGATTTCAAATAAAATAGCATGTTGTTTAATATTAATGTATTTACTCTGTGCAAGGTTTACAGAACTCCCTATTCTGAAGTTTACTTTAATGACCACTTGATAAAAGAAGTAATCTCCTATTTCAGAGGATAACTCCAGAATACCAAGTGGGGGAAAAGGAGCTTTGTTTTCCTAGGGTTTATCCATACTGGTCTACATTTAGACTCTAGATTTTTAAGGATTATTCATAGAGTCATCATTTCATTTCATACTGATAACAAGCTTAATATGGAAAGACTTGGGAAAATGCCCTCATCATTTCCACATGAACCTTGTTATCCTTAATTTGAATTGCAGCCATTATCGTGTCTTAGACAATATAAAAACTGAAATAACATCAACTGGTCATATAGAACAATATACATCAAAATGTGCCATGAAGGTAATTCATTAGATTTTACAGGATAGCAAAACTCACCAAGGGGGGTGTGTGTGTTTATGTGCACAATCTGCTGAAGCTGAAAAAACAACTGCTTGAGGAGTGTTTCTTCCTTTGTACCGGCATACCCACTGAGCTGGTAATTATTCCTGCTTTTTATCTAATCATGATAAGGCAGAAAACAATCTCTTTTCCCTGCTTTCTTCCTTCACATATTACTCATAAAAAAAGCATCTGTATGCTGAATCCATTTTTAATTTTCCCTGTCCTTCACAATTAATTTAAAGTGTTTTAAATTGTATGTACACTAGTTAGTGCTCTTCCAAAAATAACAGTATATGAGGTAGTTGTACTGATCTATTCTCACAGACACAGGTCTGAGATAAAATCCCTGGAAGAAAAACCATGTGTATTCAATCAAAGTGTGTCAAAATATTCAGGAAAACATTATAGAAGAAATAGCTAATCCTGGCCTTCTCTCAAATGAAGAAAGTTGGCTATACAAATAACACTGAAAAGCAACACTGACAATTCATTTTAGATTCATAACTGTGAGATATTTAATAAAATACAATTTTATAATCACAAAGCTTGAATTTCAAGACAGCTTGAATCCCATTGAGAGACTAAAATCCCATTTAGAGATAATAAATTCCATTGAATTTCCCTTTTAAAATTATATTTCTGGAGTGGATCAGTATGGACATTATTTATTTATAAATTAGCTTGAGCATATAAACTTCATGTAACTTTCTAATGGAATATGTCTACCTGAATGAAATTAATACATTACAAATTCTTCAAAACATAGGCAGTTCTTTGTTCTACATCTGTATGGTGCTAGTTACTACCAGGACCCCCAGGCTCATTACACAAACAGGGTAACAAAAGTAGCAGCACCGTTAATTATATATTTTCCTATATTTGAATCAGAATGCAGCAGGTTATCATTCCCTCTAAATGGACAAATGCAAGCATACCAGAAAACAACAGAGGTGTATGCTGACAATTTAAAACCAACCTTGTCTTAGGTGCCCATGCTTGTAGACTCTATTAATTTTTGGTTTCTCCTTGTAGTAAAACCAGAATGGGATAAAAGACATGTGGATTATTAGAAGTCTGATAACAATACAAAGAAGTGAAATGAGAAAAACGAAAAATGTTCAGGAGGAAAAGGAGAGGGGGAGGAGGAGAAAAAGTGGAATGAGAAAAAGAAAGTTAGAATGACAGATGTTCAGTAAATGCAGAAAGCAAAGCCAACCCAACACTATTTATGATAAAGATTTCTGTCTGAAATTATTTTCAGATTATTTAAGTCAGTATTGTTCTTTTCAGATTATTTAAGTCAGTAATGTGTTATCCTTCCTATTTGACCCCCTTTTAAGGCAGCTGTTGAAATCTTGCAGGTTTCTACTGTCAGGATTTTTAAACAACTTTCAGGTTTTTCCCAGAGGTTTCTATCTTGATAGTAATCAGTCATTATTCCTCCCACAGAGGATGAGTATTTTTCTTTCACTTACATAGAAATCTAATAGTCATCAAATTTGATTTATCTTCTTAAATTATTTGTATATGTAAGATATTGAAAAAACATCTTCTAAATCTGCTAACACTGGCACAATAATATGATCTTCCCATCAAATTATGCTTGAATTCCTATTGCTAATATTAAAAATTTCCTTGCTATACCCAGATTAAAAGTAAATAAAATAATATCATAATGGCATTAGAATTATGAACATACTGTGATACAATACTTATAAAATATACACCAAACCTGAACAAGAGAGTCAAAAGCCAAAATAAAATGACATACTGAGAAACAACAAAGCAACCAACATCCAGAAAGGAGTCCAGGGAAATCATATGGCTTGAAACAAAAGAAAAACAAACTGGGTAATGGAAGACATGCTGTGCAGAACAAGCAAATACAAACAGCATACAATAATGTACAGAAATGACTGAAATAGGATATGAAATAGAACAAAAGGACTAATGAGGCAGACAGAGAAACAGGCTCCTTAAGTGCATAATAGTAATGATGAAAGGGAAGAAGGAAATCTAAGTGCAGCGTGGCTAAAGCAAATGTGTTGCACAAAGCCCATCATTCCACTGTTTTTGCTTTGACATGTATTTGACACAAGAAGGGTTTTGTCTAGGGATCTAATCCAAGGCATGAGGCTAAGAAAACAATGTCTTTACACCCTGCTGGATACCCTTCTGCAAAAGGAATCCAAGGGGAATATTGAACTCTCATTCTGGAAACACCCACTTTGCAGAATTGTAGAATTGTTATGTAGGCATCTTATAAACTTATTTCTATTAACAATTCACTCTTGTGGCATCTGTTTGAGAGGACAGAAGGGTAGGAAGGAGGATGTAGGATAGAAAAAGGAGGCAGAATGCAGAGCTGTTGGAAGAAGCAGAGTGCCACTAGTCTGTTTTCATTTTCATTTTCGAACTGGCTCCTAGTGAAATGGTGTCAAGCATATTTCTCACCAGCCCAGACACCAGAAAAATCAGCAGGCTCCAGATGAATGGAGGCTGTACAAGGGTAAGGAGGTAGCCAAATAGATTCTGAAAGTTTACAAGTTATCAGTATGAAAATTATGATCTGATTACACAAATTGTAATTGCTGTAAGAGATCAAGAAGATGTAGGGCAAGAATTCTAGTGAAAAAGTAAGAATTTAAATCACTGATAAAAGGGTTAATGAATCCACTGAAAATTTTACACTTAAGTCCCATTTCTGTGACTCAAATAAAAGACTTTACCCAGAATTTTTAATGACATTATAACAAATTTTAGCTATCCATGAATAAATGCTTCATAATTAATGACATTAGAAGTAGAAACAGTATAGATCTGCTGAGCCTATGTTTATTAACATATTAATGTAGAATGATGAAAATGCCATCACTTTGTGATTAATCTCTTCTTAAAGAGGTAAGCTCCCATGAACAGCTAGCCAGAAAATGAGGACATGAGCACTGGTAAAACAGATGTTAAAATCTAGAAGACAATGAGGAAAGAAAGAGGAAGCCTTTGGGTTTTTGTAGTTTTACTTCTCTGAAGGTTACTCAGAAGGAAAAGCCAAACAGATGTGTCAGATCACATGAGTCTTTCAGAAGGCTACAGAGCTGTCTGAAGGGAAAAAAGCAAACGGTCAAGGTGAAGGCATTTGCTGTAGAGATTAAAGCAGCTGTTCATGCATTGTCCAAGAACAAAAGTCATATCTACGGATGGGGACCTCAGTTCTGACAGTTGGAGAGTACAGAACTCCCACCAGAGACCTCCAAGGAATGGAAGATGTGGAACCACCTTTACAACTCATCAACTTTCCCCTAGAACCACAGGACTTTTCTTATCCCATACTTGCATCTTACCATCACCTCCCACCCAGCCGATCTCCTAAGGCTCTGAAATATGACCTGTGACCCAAACTGGTCCTGTCAATAATGGAGAAAAATAATTCAACCTAATTTTCTTTTAAAAAGTGTACTCATACAGAGGCCACAGTGGGAATGGTTTGTTCCAGCTGTAGGACTCATCAGCAAGTACGGTCTTGTAATGGCACATGCAATCAGATTATAACATCAATCCATTATCACAGATGAGTATTAAATGTGTCACTCTCGTGGTTGTACCAAACCTAACTTTCACAAGAATTAAGCTCCCAAATAGCAGTAGTAGTCTTGTGTTGCCACTAACAAATCCAATGAAATCAGAAAATGCTGGAAATAATTTTAATCACTTCATTTCAATTCTAGTTGCTTGCTATAAATGCAGTTACTTATTTATAACATTTTTAACAAACTTTAAGCATCTAACAATTTTCTCCTTTTTTTGATGGGGTTTTTTTTTTTTTGTTTTTTTTGTTTGGTTGGTTGGTTGGTTTGGTTTTTTGGGTTTTTTTTTAGTTTGGTCTTGTTTTGGTTTTTGGGAGTTTTTTTGGTTAGTTGGTTTGTTTTTTGTGGAAATTCGACATTTTCTGGTAATATCAAACACTCCAAATGCTTTGTTACTTCAAGTAGGCACTATGTATCACTCGGCTGTTCAGTTTATAATGCAGGCTCATTACCATACTCATTATTGTGAATTATGGAAGTTTCCTGGCTGGTCTTCATTAACCATCTGGCACTTAAGCACTGATTTGTGTTTATATATAATGTTAATTTTACAAAAGCACCTGAACATCCACTGGTAACACACATTTAATCTGTTTCTCTGAATTTTTACAAAACCTCTGTGATTGCTCCAAAGCCATATTTTGCTTTACCTTTATTATTTTATTTGCATACATGGATGACATAACATAATTGTGTGCATGCAATAACAGAGATAATTTTGTTCTCGTCTTTCAACTGCTTTTTCAATAAAGAAGTTATTTTCTCTGTCTTAGACAGATACTTTAATGAAGCCTTAACCAGGATCAGCTTTTCAGATCTTGTTTTTCACAAAGCAGTAGTTTTGGACTTAATACATTACAGCTTCACTTTATTGCTTTAGGTAAGTTTCCAAATTTCTTTTATCATTTGCTTCTGAAACATGAAGAAAATATATTTTGAGAAGTACAAAATTTCAATAATTACCTTCTGATGCCCACAAAGCACTAGAGTCTAGTCTTAAAGGATCTGGAGGAGAAATTATACAGGTAAGACATAGCTCCTTTTCCCTTTTCAATTCTGTAACATTGCTTTTTATTCTAGGTCTTGATCATTCATAATTTTCAGTGGAAACAAAATCATTTGTAATTACTGCACTATCATTATCAAATATATTAAATCATCAAGGTTTCCCAACATCCATTTTAAAACATTTCAAATGTATTTTATAAATATTTCATTATGGTAACAGCCTGGAAACACTGGGAAATATATTAATCTCAAATTACAATGTCTGCATCTTCAGCAAAGTCTCCATCTTTCTAAGCTGTACATTTCTTCAAACTATTTGTGTGAGCCTAGAGACTGCTATTTTTTTCATACGCTTTTGCAGCTGAACTTGTTTTATCTAACCCATGGCCTTGTACTACTGGGCCATTAAGAAAAATCCTCCTAGCCCCGACAGTGTATATAGCTACCTCAGGCCAACAAGGCCCCACATGATCAAACTCAGAGATTAATCACTCTTTCTTAACAGTTTTCGGAGAAGAGCACTGTAAGCAGCGTGGCCGAGAAAGTCACTCATTCATTAAGCACCACTGGAGCACTAGTTGGTGAACTAAGACAGCAGAGCCCTGTGGGAGAAGGTTTATACACCTAAAGTGGGAAAAGTATGTGTGTGGGGATTTAAGCATTTTGAGCTACAGTTTGGATATTAAACAGTGGATCCTAACTTGCTTCCTGATCCTGGATGAAACTAAGGGGAATACCTGCTGCTGCCCTTTACAGACCAGTCCAGGACAAATGCTCAGAACCCATTTCAGAGTACTCATGTTATTTTGAAATGAGCTGCATTGTTTTCTTCTGTTTTCATATTCTGCTCTCTTTTCCCCCTCAAAGAATACAAACACACATTTTATGCCTTTTTTTTTTTTTTCATTTTATTTTAAGAATTTGCTGTGTATAAACTGCTGTGTTTGGAAGAGTAGGTGGGTGGGAAAGCTGCTGAAGTTGTGTCATTGTGCAGCGGTAAACAAGAGAGGACATGTGCCATCTTGTGAAATATTTAGTTGGAGGACTTAGATGGCAGCATGGCCTGAGGTGTTTTCTCCTAACCTGGTTTTTATCATGCTCCATGTATTGTCATGGGTGAATGCACAGGGTAAACTCTCTGTGACATGTTCTCTTCTCTTACTGAGGCCATGCTCAGAAAAGAAGAGAGCCTTACCAAGAGCTTTCAAAGAAGCACTTTTGGCCTCCATGGGAACTGCTTCTAGTAAAGGCAATGACAGAACTGCATCTCCTTTGGTTATCTCAGCAAACCCTGCCGGCCAGCTCTGGGAGGGCCCCCAATCAGTTTGTTGTTTGGCTGACCTATGCTGTCCACATGTGCCACGATGCTCGTGCATAATGTTAGCTGGATTCTGTGCTCCTTCCCTGGGTCAAGCAGCTAACCCAGCTTTTACCTGCCTGTGCTGCTAGCAGTAAAGGGGTTTCTTTCCCAGAACTTTTGTCTCCCCCACACCTATGAGAGACATGCATTTTTAGAGCAGAATGCTGTCCAAAAGGAATGAAGAGAGTGTGGAGCCACCAGCATAATAGCCTGGAAATAATGTGTCTAAAAGCAGTAGTGCAATAGTAAATCATAGACTTAGTATAGGTGAAAATTGGGTAATTTTTGTATTGTCCTGATTTAAAGCAGATAAACTCTACTCCCCCTGCATTTCCCCTGAGCTATGCTATCAAGTTGATATATTGACTATTTGTCTGTTGGGAACATGCAATTCTTCTAGAAAGTTCCTGATTATTTTGGCCTGGGCCTGCACATTAATTGAAATAGATACTGAAACATAAGGATGACATAGCCAGAATATCAGTAATATTAGAGAGGCTGACAGTAAACTAATTGTAATATAATGAAATTGTATACTGCAGACATCCTGCAAAAGCTTACTTTTAAATTGAATTACCATTGAGATGCTGCATTAGTGATCTCAGCAGGTATGTCCTCTTGCCTGGGATTGGGATCTTTATGTGAGTATCATTATGCAAAGGGCAAGTAGCAAGACCTGTGAGAGTCTGTGAAGGAGCCCTTGGTCTGCTGACACCAGGTAAATCTGTCAAGGACTCTGAGCACCTCAGTAAGGTGTCATATTCACCAGCCTCACCAAAACTGGCCAGGAGTTTGTTCCTCAGAAGTGTGAAAGAGAAAAAGCTTTTGACAAAATGTATGCGAACCTGTTCACAGTTTTAGAATAAGGCTCTGTGTGTTTTCCAGACAGTGGACTGACGAAATCCAAGCCCTGGCCTTTTTCTGACACAAAGCAAATACACTAGAAACAATTTCATTTTGCAGATTTCTCCTTCCCCTGAGGCATTTTCCGCAGCACTTTTTGTCTGTACAAAGTTTCCCAGAGGTCTCTGAGCACAGGGGTTCTGCTGCTAAAATAGCCCTGCATGGCTCTGCCCTTACACCCTGCTCTTGCTTCCTGCTTCTGACCCCCATTAGAAGTTCTGCTGGGTGAAAAGGTTGATCCTTTAGGGCTTGTTATTTATGTGCTCCTGCATTTTCCTCATACATGCAGGAAAAGCGTGTTTCCTTTTTTAAAAATAACATGATTTTAATTAATGCTTTCATTATCTCCTTCCTCATTTTGAGTTCCCACTAGTTAAATTCTACTGACAGTAGTAATAGCCCAAAGAGCATGCTTTACAGATATTTACAGCATTATTCACTGTTTGTATGAAAATTATCTTATTTAAAATAAGGCTGTATATTACTTGTCCATTGCAGTAAAAGATTTCCATTCATAATAGCACCTAATGACTTTTGAGCAATTATCATCAGCTCTCACTCTGCCTTTAGATTCTCGAAAAGTCAACCCTTCAAATAAAGCATTTCTGTCCTTTGCTGTACTGATATATACAATTAAGCTTTGAAGATAATAGGTCTTCAGATTGTGATGGCATCAATTAGCTATGATATTCCTTTGGGTAAATTGCCAGAATAATAGAAGCATGATAGAAAACAGAAAATTATTTGCTTAAGTGAAACTGTGCTTCTCCAGATTGTATTATTATCATCAGTGGTAGCTGTGGAGTAGTAGGAGTAAACATTGTAGGAGTAGGTGTATTTAATAACAATCACAAGAAATTATAACAAGAAAAATCAACTCGTATGTAATCAATGTGTACTGGCATGCTTTCAGAACAGTTCACAAGATAACCTTTAGTGAGGATTTCCACTGTACTGCTGCTTGCACTGTCTGCTACTTGCTGTTTCTTTTAAACTAACACTCATTACTTCTTACAACTTCGGAAATATACAATGAATTTTCATATAATCAGAATTGAGCAATTATTACTCTAATCGCCTTTGAAACAGGAATTGCCATTTTAAGTAACTATACTGTTTTCCAAATTAAGCCCCTAATGTACGCATATCCAGAATTTTCAATTACATTTTATAGCGCCTATTGCAAACCATTCTGTTCTATGAGAAAATCACATTCATTTCTAGATTGTACTGTCACTTTTATTGATCTTTATTGCTTTAGTCACTGCTTCTCTACCTTGTTCAACAGAATATATCAGTGCAGCCCTTTCCTTTGGAAGAAGACATTATATTTTGTCAGAGGTTAAGGCTTTCTTTGTATAAACAGTTGTTCCTGCTGCTGTAAGGCTTGCCTATATGGAGACTGACCAGTTGTTCACTTATTTAATCTGAAGCAATATGCATGCATTTTCCAGGAAACATTGTTATTGCATGGGTAAACTTCAAATTAATTTCACTATTATTCTGTGCAGCTGCACACTGTGATTAGGTGGCAGAAGTCAGTAATCACTGGCTCAACGCTACTCTGTATTTTGGAAAATCTGCGTTTTGGAGTATTTGTGAGAACCATTAGAGCAGACATTTGGGGGGAGATATTTTAGAGTGGGTGCCTTAGCCATTACCTCTATTGTAGGCTTGTACAATGCCTCTCATGTTGTCTTCAGCCTGCAAGTTCCTGGAGAATGGCTATTTATTTTGAAACCTTTTTGTATACAATGGTGAAGCAGCAATCTCTGGAGGACAGGAGTATTACCACTGCTGAGTGAGATTTGACTTTGCATAATTACCTATGCGTTCTTCTTTTTGGATGCTGCTTGTTCTGCTTAATCTTGCTTTGCCTGACAACTTGAGGTAAAAGCACAGTTAAGACTAAGCGTGGTGCTGCATAGCCTCTGTGCTGGCTCTGCAGACTTCCCAGTGAGTCAGAAAAGCTGTCTGTCAGCATCTTAAAACCTTGTCTTGGCATTGTCATGGCACCACTAATTTTTTCTCACATTCCAAATGAACATCAAACTGCTCAAAGTCAGGGGATCAGCTTCTGCCTCCATCTGTGTACATAACTGAAAATAAATAAGCTAAGAATTGCAATTGACTGCAGATTTTGAACTATGCGAGGAACAGTCTGGATCAGGTTGTCCATAGGAAAGAGCTACAGATATATTTGAGTTACAGGTAAACAGTGATCACTGCATGCATACATTTAAAAACTTGCACTGCTTTTATTTTCTTTCATCTATTCAATTGTATATATATATATGTATATCTATGTGGTAATCAATTTTTAATGTGGTATTCCTTTCATGTTCCTGAGTAGAATATGATTGTAGTGGGCATTATCTTCATACAAGATATTTCTCCTTTTTTGGAAGTTTTTCAAATTAGGTACATGTGTTTAGTGCATTACATCATTATAATTTCTTCATCAAATACAGAGCTAGCTGAACTAAATTGCATCAGAAAACTTTCTGTATTTAAGCAGTATATTCAGATATGTCATACATTATAAAATAAATTACTCCCCTTGAAGCTCCATAGATCAGACTGGCCTTTAGGTTTCATTTACAATGATCTAGAGTGTTGGCAATTAACTCGTGAAGCCAGTCCATGAATAGACAGTTGGAAGTGTCTGCTATTTTGATGAGTGAGATTTAAAGAAAAGACAGCACAGAAAAGGGGTCATTCATTTTCTGTCATGTTTTGATAGCCCAGAATACCTAAAGAGATTGCTTTTTTACAAGGATAAATACCCTTACACTTAAGGAAGGCTGCCAAATGGATACTGAATAGCTGAGAGAGGACATCTGGTGATATACCATTTAAAATGGTTAATAATTATTTTTTCTATCACTGCCATCTCATAGCCATAATACTTAATTTTTAAGATTTCCTATAAACATTTGAAGTTTAGTATTCACCTTTAGAACTATATTACTTGAATTTTTCTTCTTTGTATCTGGAATAAAAGAAAAAAGGGATGGGCAACGGTATCCTATGGTTTAATACCCATCCCCATCCCCTCTCTTGCCCAGCAGATTTGTCTAAAACCTAGATTCTGTGATGTAGAGCATATGATGTCCAGCCACCAACATAATACTTAAATGTGTACTCAGGTGTCACTGAAGTAGGATTTAAATGTGTTTAAGTCCTTTGCCAAGAAAGGAGGCTCGCAGAAATAGAGTTCATAAGCAGCATTGTTAAGGAGTTCATTCCAACACCTTTTACTTATTCAAGAAATTTTATTTATTAATTCTATTATCTATGCTACCTGCAATGAAAATACTCATTTAAGCTTACATTAAATGGTTGTTCATGTAAGGATATAAACTCTGGGGAGATTGAAAATGAAGACACCTGTCTTCATCTACTATGAAGAGAACAAGTGCTAACTGAAAACCTTCACAGCTTTGGCTGAAAATGGTGTAAACCAAAAAAAAAAAAAAAAAAAAGGTAGAGAAATTGGCACTGAATTAATTTTCTGTGTGGACAGCTGAATCCATAATGGACGGTGGTAGTGAATCCAAAATATGTGAACCGATGGTGATGATTATGATGATAATATACATGGCTGAGGAGAGTAGATGAGCAAGATGATCTTCATTAACTCTGAGAAACTTAACAAAGTGAAGTCCTCAGTCATCTTACTCACTTCATAGCTGAATGTGGAATACATCAGATTTCAGTGGTGGTCCTGGGAGGAAAACAACACGGTTGTTTGTTGAAAAGTTCCATCTGAACTGAAACTGTAGGGAAAAGAAAGAGTTAGGTGTGGGAAAAGCTCTGGTTACCTGTTACCCAAGGAAAACAGCTCACTGGATGTGACTGGAGGAAAATCTCCTTCATGAGGGAAAGTTAAACAGTAATTCATTGCCCAGAAGTTGGAAAGAAAATAGTACAGGAAAACACTTTTGTCCTGGGCCACTGAACTACAGCAGTGTGCTGAACTCAGTGAGTCAGTATAGCCTAGAAAAGGAAGTGTTCTAATTATATTAGGCTGAAAATTACTAACCGCGTAAAACCTCTGGTTTCATGATGCATTAGAATTTATCCCAAAAGCTATCTCCGGCTAATTACTCACCCTTGCCAGGGCCCTGCTACCAAAGACATCTCTCTTCACTGTCTTCAAGTACTAATACCCATCAAAACTTTTCCCCCTATTAATAATAAGATTCCTTGCTCTTTTATGTAAGCAAACTCCTTTCTCCCCCCCACCCCGGTTTTTTTTCGCCCTTTAGGTTTTATAACTGCTTCAAACATTTCATTTTGAGCCATAGCAATTGTTCCCAGCCTGAAGAACAACCTGTTGTTTCTCTTTTAGATATGGAAAATGGATTGCATGTCTGATAGAGTCTTTTTCTGGCAGTATCAGTTAGTATAATATGGGACATAACCTCTCCCAGCAATACTTTTCTCATTCTGCTCCACAGGGACCTTAAAATTCATTCAAGTACACTTACTGAATTATGAGTGCTGTGCTTGTAAGACACAGATGGACACCTGCACTGTTTGTTTATGGAGTTATTGCTGGGTCTAATGGCATTCAATCACTGGGGAGACACTATCTAGACTGACAGGTGAAAAAGCTTTAAAAAATTATAGGACATTTATATTGTCATGGGCAGCAGCAGCATTCAACTTACCATGTTTGGAGACATGTTCCTAAAAACTGGACAGAATGAGAGTTGTAAAGCAATTTGACCATGTAAGCCAGAGATAAACCACTGCAAACAGATTTTCATATTTATCAGTCATCTATCCATTATAGAACATGGAGGTCTCAAATGTGGTTAGTCAAAAAATTATTATTTGTACATAGCTTATGTTTTTAAGAGCCATGTATAATGTAAAGGTAGGTACCTAATTATTTTTGAAAATATAATGTTGCAAAGCCTGCCCTTCACGTAAACTTATTTTAAAACAAAAGCAATCAAACCCAATGGCCGTAATAAACACCTTGATATAGTTCTACTGTTAGACAAGAACTAAAGTTTCAAAAAGGAAATTTAAATGTGGCCTCCCCAGTGTAGCTAGATACATTCCAAAAGTCTTCAGCTGTTGTGTTCAATAGCCAGCAAGGTAGGTATGTAAACTGTAAGAGCAGCCCATGAGTGAGTGCTCCAGTTACAAACTATAGAAAGTCATGACCACAGGTTTTTTCTTTCTACTTCTCAGTGGAAAATACAATTCTGTTGGTCTATTTCTGGAAGCACTTACTTCACAGTGTTTTAACTCTGTAGTAATTATAAGGAAACCGGAGGTCTTGTGTCATTCCTTTCACTGCTCCTATTTCTCACCTGAGGGTAACGGTTTTCTCCTGAAAGCTAATTTTCTTTTTATTTTCTTCTGTTAATCATAATTGGCATAGCAGCCCCTTTAATGGCACACTGAAAGCCTGGCTAAGAGATCCTGTTCTCTAACGTATTTTAATGTCAGTCTGTCTGACTACTTTTCCATGAATGTGCACAGAACTCAAATATTTGCGCATGCAAATCTAGTAAATCTAGTAGCTGCCTGAGCAAACATGAGCACACTATTGAAACTTCCCATGAGCTTTTTTTAGAAGTTCTGCAGTAAGAATTTGATTCAAGGTCTGACTTTATCTGACAAAGTACTGAAAGTCCATGAAAATAAAAAAAATCCCACTTTTTTAATGCTTATTCAAAGGCTATAATGGTAGGCATTGGTTGGTGTTTACCATTCTACTATTTGTTGTGCATTTAAAATAAATACTTAATTTATTATGGAATGATACATTATCATCTCACTGCTACCTCATCTCATCCCTGGAACCCTGCCTGTAGCATTGCTGTTTTCCCACCCCCTGCTATGATCTCCCTATCCCCCATCTCCATCTGCCCTGAACTTTCTTGTCCTACACTCCCATTCACTTTCTTCAGGATGCATCTCATCTGTGGAAAGCTTTTGTTTCTCCTGATGTTTACCAAAGGGAAGAGAAGAAATAGCATTGAAGTTCAGGACTAAAGCTGCCATTTTCATGAAAGTATATACACCTTTTCCTTCCCCTTCCCCTTCCCCTCCATCTCCTCTTCCCTTGTGCCGTGGGGTGGAAACTACACTAACCAGTTCCCTTTTTTTCTGGGTATATGTGTTCTCTGTCAGTGGGGAACCTCAATATTTTTGGAAGCTTTGGGCATAAAGAGGAAAAGAAGTCTGTAATGTTGCATGAGCAATTGATCAATATCTATCATCGTTCAGGCTTGCAGCCAAATCCAGTATTAGTCCTATTACACAAATAGTGGAGCTTCTGAAGCACCTTATGGATATGTGCTGTGTTCTCAGACAATGGGACTTGCAAGACATGTGAGCGATTATGTGATCTGAATGGGTAAACAGTGCAGATTCTGGGTGATAAAAGTGACATGGTATTTTATGTACTGCAGACTGACAACATCGCTGCAGCAGGGAACAACACATTTTTAGCACCCTACAATTCCCCAAGGCTAATTCCCAACCAGTGATAGTCTGCATGTGACATAACCAATTTTCTTTCCAGCAGGTAGAAAACTTGGCAGTTATGAGTAATGAAATCCTGGCAGCTGGATAACTAATTTGTTAGTATCAGTGTCCATGGAACGAGAGAGAACACGGAGAGGTGTGCATGTGTGTGGAGCAGGCGCATACATGACTGTGTCTGCAAGGTTTATGAGGGTCAGTAGAAAATGCTCATGTGTTTGAATCTTGAAACATCCCCCCACTTTTTTCTTGTAGACTGTTGAAAATACAGTAGCCAATAATGCATGGATAGTAGATGTAATCAGCCATGAAAGTGTCTGTTTTTCTTATTTTCTGAAGAGGTTGTTTAATGATTTAAGTGCTTTCTTTTTGTATAAAAACATTTTCTCATGCATCATAAAAGAAAAAAAGTTACAGTGTTCCTTTTATTATTTTCTGGTATTCTATTTGTAAACTATTGTAGTAGAAATATGTCCAAGTAGTGATAAAACTACTTTGTGTTAGACAGTTCTTTGATTGTAATTAAGTAATTTATTTATGCTGTGTTTTGAATAGCCCTAATAATGTTTGCAGCATGAGTCTCAGAGACACGTTATAGACTCACCATGGTATTTTGAATCACAATGTTAAGTCTCTAAAGAAAATTAATTACTTTATTGCAAAGGTAATTAAGCTTGTTTGTAACAATTTTGAAATCTGATTGGAAGAAGACTAGACTAACAAGTGTAACTGAAGTATTAAAAAATGTTACAATGGCTTCATTTTTCCTCCTTAGCTTCTGATATTCTTATAGAAAAGAAAGTTGCTTTAGGGAAATATCACACACTATTTTAATAAAGATATAAACCAGCCAGCTGGGCATATATATTTATATTTATGCTTTTGATAAAACATATTTCTTGCAAGCCCATAAAACTGAGGGGAATATGACAGCATGAATCTTCAATGAAAATCTGCCAGGACTTGTTTCATTTCTCATTTTTTAATAGGTCAGTTAATGACAGAAATAGTTTAAACAGAAGATTTTACAAAATTGCTGGCAGATGCTTTTATTACTAACAAATGTATGCATATAGATTCATAGCTATGCATGTTTATACATGTGTATGAATTGGGAAGTGTGCATACAGAGAGTAACAGAGATGCTCTAATGTATACATGGTTCTGCCGTGCCCATTCACACTCAAGTGTTTTGACTTCTCTGTCAACAGTAAAGTGGCATAAGACCACTGGTATTTCTGATATTTACCTAGTCAGATTTTTTTCTTCTGGTTTGCAGAAAAGGCACTGAAAAATAACTGCAGAAATAATCTCATAAGCTTCTTAGAACTTAAATAATTTTATAGCAATATTTTAGAACATGACCCTGAAATCTTTGATACCTTGTAGTCCAGTGAATGATTGAATGATGAATATACTGCACCTTGGAAACAGAAGAGCTGTGAACTTTTCAAATACTTTGGCAGCAAAGTGATTTGTCAGAAAGAGTAAAAGGCTTAAATTTATCATCCAACATGAAACAATTGTTCTCTGGGTGAACTTTTGTAAAAATCACACTAACTCTGTGCAAAATTAATCCATGGAATTTCAAGAACTTAATTCTGGAGGTGAATATGACCTCAAGTATCTAAAGCTATGATATACCCTAAACTTACAATCTAGAGACTCTTACTGGCAATTTTAAAGCTCAAAATATGAGATCTTACAGCACTGTTTTTAATGGTTACCAGGGCATATATATCTCAGGCAAGAGAAAATCTTCAGGAAACAAAAAGCTTTTCTTGATAGGTGGAGAGATGTCATGTGTTAGTTTTTGTGCCATTTTATAACAATTATTAAAAGTAATTTCAAGACTGGTGTTTAATGATGTGAAATTTGGACAAATCCGCCTTTGGACAGAAATTTGAACAAATCTGAAGCATCTGGACATGCTTCCTGCATGTCAAGTGTTTTATTCTGCATGAGAAAAATACCTCATGCCCTGGGAGGTCCTGCCTTCCCAATCTGGAAAATGTTGAATGCAAGGACCTCTTCTTGGGAGTTATCACTGAACTGTTGCCTTGTTCTTGTTTTATCTTTAGACATCTAAGCCTAGGATGTAGGCTTGAGAGAGATGACTGGATTAATGGCCAGGGTACTTGGTCTGATTCATTGTGACTGCTCCCACTTTCTAGTCACGCAATCTGTTTGAACTCACTCTAGCCCTGAGAATGCAGAATTCTTCAGGGAGACAGCTGCACTTGCTGTCTCCATTTCACCTCAATCTGGGGAAAGTTAGACTTGCTGAAGACACTTTTAACTTAAGACAGTGCTAGAGAAGGTAACATTAGACCTTCATCTCTTGTTGCACTCTCACACTGTCATAGTCTTCTCTAAAACTGCATGTATGGTTCCATCTCATAGAGGCTGTGTCCTGCTGACAAGCTTAGTGAAAGCCATAAAGAGAAAGCTCTCTGCTGGTGATTTCTCTTTAGTCTTATTCAGAAGGGTCCAAATGGTTGTATGCCACCAACTGCTGAAACACTTCCAAATGCGTCTCTTTAAATTTGTTTACATACAATTTCTTTCAGAAGCCTCCATCACGAACTCCCACCTGTAAGAACAGTAAAATCCTGTGACATTTTTCCTTAGGTGCACCGAAATAAATTGGGAGGGAATCCTCATTAAAGTCACTAGAGCTGCTTGTGCGTTAAGGTACTGCTCATTGTGAAGAGAATTATTGATCTTAGCATACTGTGGATAAAAATAGGAAAAGAATTTTTAATTTTATAGAAATGTTAGAATTATATAAAGATTTTATATAATATTATAAATTAAATTATAATTTTAAAATTATTTATTATTACTTATAAAATGATTATTATTTATTATTATAAATTATTAAATTATAAAGATTTTAAATTCTCTGGTCTGCTTTCATAAATTCTGTGAAATGTTGCTAATGTCACAGAAAATGTAAACAGCAAATAAACCCATACTTTCAATTTTCAACAGGATGAGAAGATAGCTGGAGGGGATTGCTGTTCATATTCTTGCACAGATAACAAATAAACCATTCTCAACTGTCAGGTACAATTGTGATTAGAAGTGTTGGTCAGTCTTGAAGTCTGCCAACAGGAGATGTATATACAAAAGAACACAAACAACAGTTGTTGCAAAATAAGTAACTGAAGATATCATACGCTAGGTAGGCATTTGTGTTCAAATGCCTGCTTGGTAGGTATTGATTTGTCTGTTCAGGGCTGCAATTCTTGGACAATTTTAACATGTGTATCCAGACGTCTACCTGCTGAAAATTGGTTCTTTAGGATTATTTTAGAAACAAAAATCTTTTCCCGTAGAAGCATGCATTTAGAGATTGTTGAACTCTCCACTTTCTACTCATCCATCTTGTGGAAATTTCTTGTGATTATAGGATACAGTGTAGTGACTCTTTAAAATTAACCTTGTAGTACTGGCAAAAAGGAAAAGAAGAACAAGTGCTGCTGGAGACAGAGCAAATATCTGTAGGATTAAGGTTATGTCTGCCCTGCATGTTCCTAGTGATAAACCTGAAGACAATTCAGTCCTATGGAGAGGCATGAGGGCTGTTGTCCCTTTGTGATGGACATAATGGATGTCAGCACTTTCAAGAATATGGTTAAACCCTTTTTCTTTTTTACACACCTTTCATGTGCCCTACTGGAACTCAAACAGTGTCAAAGGAAACAAGCTGAGAGACAGGCTTCATGAAACCGAGTTTTGCAGATTCTTAGGCCAAGAAAAATGTTTCCATGTTCTTTTTTTAATTTCTTAGTCAGACTAAGACTGTTTCTTACAAGCATGGTCCCTTCCAGATTTCGTATCGAGACTCCTGCTACACTGTACTTGTGTACAAAAATGGGACGAAATTATCTATTAGAAAATAACTATCAACTCAGTGGTTATAGCCACTTCCATTTTTCAGAACAAGAAAGGTACTGAATATATATTCGGGAAATGTCAACAACATGCACTACATGAAGAATTTCCATTAACACCGTAATTCCTCCAGGCCTTAAGGGAACACATAACAGTCAATTCCATAGCAGAGATGAAGACTGAAGAAAATAGTGGAAGATTTCCTGTGCAAGTCTGGGGGCTTCCACACTTCCACATTCCTGGTCTTTAGTGGTTGGTTGTGTATCAACTTTGAGTCCTTTATTAGCCAGCCAGGAGGAAACAAGCATGCAGAAAATTCGTAATGTTTGGACCCTGTGAGTTGAACGGGTTTTTGCCTCTCACCATGTATCTCTGTCTTGCTCTCGCTGTAATGGAAAGTAAAATTGTGATCCTCAAAGGTTAGAGATAGGTTTGTGGAGAATGTATTTGCTAAATGAAGAGGGACATCTCCTTTACACTACTAATCTGAATTCATTACCAAACAATGTAGTAATGGTGCAGTTTTCTAGTGGACATGTTCAAGAAATATGATGAGAGTACGCTCAAGTCTTACCATTATTCATTCATAAAACTACTGGAGCATACAAAGCTGTAACTCACATATTTAGGGTATTTGTGATTCAAGAGGAGCAAATTTCCTTCAACATTTTTACTAGAAGAAGTGACAGTGAACTCAAATTGTTCAGAACAAAGGTCTGAAATGAAAACGAAAGCACAGCAGTAAGATCATAACCACATTTCAAACCAAAAAGGAGTTCACTAAGGACTATCAAAGCCTCATGCCATGTAAGTGGAAATATTTTATGCATGCAGATGGTCTATGGTATTTGGCTTATTATTATAGCAAAACAGGTAGGAACATCATGATGTCTTAAATAAACATGTTTCATTTTGATAATTTGCAGTTGCTTTGCTTGTTTTCTTTCACTGTGCATTTGACCACTGGTACTTTCACTCAAGGATTAAATTCTTCCCTACTGAAAGAAGTATTTAATACTCAGGAAATATTTGCTAAAGAGAAGAATGGTAAAAATGAAAATTATATTCTATCTCAAAGGTAGATTATTATAGTTCCCTAGCAGGTATGTTGTATAAAGCCTGGATTCCAAAAGATAGTACTACTAATTTATGAAGTCCCTTTCCAAAGAAGGAGAAAATAACGAAAGAAATTGTGAGTCATGAATTCCACCACCACCAAACCTTCAGTTCTATTTCCTTTTTATAGATTATTTCAAATGAACACACATTTTTCTTTTTCTTCCAGCTCCAGAGAAAAATTAAGGAGCTGTAGCATATGATAGAGAGAGACCCTTAAAGCAGTTGAGAGAAGAATCTCCCATATGTGAAGAAAATCTTGCGAAATTTGATGTAAAATGCAGGGTGATTTTACTGAGGGGACCTGAAGCTTTTCAGCTGACATACCCTGTGAGGCACATACTCTGCAGCACCTGATGTGACAGAGCAACTGTGAGAGAGCGCAGGATTTCATCCAATCATCATTCTGCCTCTGGACATGTGTGTTGCCATTTCATTTGTCCTTCAGCCTCTGAAGAGAAGGGTGCAAACCTTTCTCAAGGTGGTATTTTTATTCATTGCTTCACAGTATTTTAAAAATAAAATACAGTAGTATTTCTCATTCTCATTTTGAAATAGATATTTTTCATATTAATAATAATTTTTAAGTAGTATTATTATTATTATTTCCAAGTGTATCATTTTTGCATTTTCATCTGAATTACTGTTTGTGCCAGTCTTGGTGTCTTTATACCACATCTGACTTTATATCTTTTTTGTTATCCCACAGAACATCCAGATTTGCCTGTGATTGTCTCTTTGTTTCCTGTACAGCTGTTGTTATGGAATACATTCCTTTCTGGTTTTTGTAATGTAACTGCAAGAGAGCCATGGGAGTCCATATGCTTAATGCCCTCCTGCAATGTTTCATAACACTGTGGATCTAAGTGGTAGCCACAGAAATTGATAGAAAATAACTCACTGTCATTATTATTTTCATCCATTCATTTACTAAAACAGCTGTTCTCATTGATTATCTCTAATTTATTTGCTCTTATTTCAGTGTATTATGTTACTTTATACACCTACGTAATTCCTTTAGCCACATTTTTTAGTTCCTCCACTGCAGGCAATGCTTAAAATGTCATTAAAAGCCATGAAAATCCTAATCCTGTGAAGACTTTGAAATTGAGATTTTTTTTTCCAAAGTTACATTCAATTCTGAGATACACTCAAGCATGAATGGAACAAAACAATTCAATTTATTTTTATATGGTTACATTCATATGAAGTTTCATAAAATGACATTTTTTTCCTGAAAAACAAGAGTGATAGCAAGATAAAACCTTGCAGAACTGACAACAGTGCCTTTGGTGCGTGCAGAAAATGACAACAGAGTGGTGTGAAAGATTAGAAAGAAATGAATGTTAAAATAAAAAAGACAGAGGCAAATATTTTGTTACTGTGTCAATAGAATAATATTGGTGTCAGGAGAAAATAACAAAACTGGAGAAGGTGATTGTGATCCATACTACTTGAATGTAAAGGTAAGAGTGAGATTAAATGAGAGAAAGTTGCAGCATAAAATTGCCAGTACCCAAGAAATCCCAAAAAAAGAGCAGTCATGAGAGAGCTGAGAGGAGACCCAGACAAAGTAGGTAGAAGTCAATTGACAGGATCAGGATGGAAGAAATCTAAGGGGAAATTTTGTAAATTAGAAGGGGAAACTTGCCTTTGTTGTCCTAGAAATAGTGGTACCTCTCTATTCTCTGAATAAGAAGAATCTGGCTTCATTATTATGAACCCTTGAAACTTAAGGATTAATATCTAGTATGCATTAAGACAGAAACTACTGAAATACCAGTGTAACCCTGTGATAACAGAAGGTGGTCATTCTCAAAGTAACTGTCTTCAAGCATTTAGAAGAGAGAAAAAGAAAAGAGAGAGCAGAAGAGGGACACAATCAGCTATAAACTGCATAAGGAAATCTGAGAATTTCTTGTAGATTAGAAAAGTAGAAATACTATTGCTTTTTAAATCTAGATTCAAAATATATCTAATTTTTCTGCAGTTGTTCTTTGCTGACTGGTGTAGCCTGTACAGGTTGAAGGTCTGGCTGAAGGCTGTCAGGCTGAGAATGCTGACTGATGCTCCTTTTGCTCCTTCTCCTTAACTCCACAGAGGCACCAGGTCAACTCACTTGTCCTTCCATTAACTTCTGCCATTCTGTTTTCTGAGATGACAGTAACAGGTGAGCATGTAGCTTTCTCTCCAGGTGCATGCACAGTTTTTAGTCACTAGTCCCATGTCTCTGCTGACCAAAGGGTCAGAGTTAGCTGAGACTGAGCTGGTTGTTGTAATACTTCACTCCTGATGCACAGAACAATTCTGGGCAGTGCTGGTCACTGAGCAGGTGCCCAGGTGATGAAGAAACTGCCTGCATTGCACTGCTCCTGTAATACCACAGGGGCAAAAAAATAAAAGTAGAAATAGTTAGCAGGATAGCAAGAATAGTTTCTAAGGCCTGTGAGGGTCAGAAATGAAAAAATGCTCCTTAAAACTCTGGACAAATGTGTGTTAGAAGACAAGGAGAAACATCATCAGCAGTCAAGGCAGGAGCTACATCTGTTAAACAGCAGGACTTCTAGAGCTGGGGGAGCTAATCTGACTTTTTGTAGCACCCATTTTGAGGAGGGGTGTTTACCATTTGTTTGTATTTCATTTTTGTGTCTAGAATATTGGTACTGGTACTTCACAATTCTTACATCTTTGTGCTTTTTGTATGTATATTTTCCTTTCAAAACAGTCTGCTTGGGTTTTGCCAACCATGGTGAAGTAGGATTTTTGAATTTTTATGCATATTTTAATGTTAACTTTCCGGATAATATTGTGGCTTGCTTGGTAAGATACTTGATATCCATAGAGAGCTCCAGCCTATCCATTTCAAAAGACAGAATTTGTCAAATTGAACATGAACTCACCAAATAGACAAAACCAAGCATTTTGTATCAAAATAAGCTCAAGCATAATGGAATGGATGATTACAGTTTATATCACATTACTTCTTTAGTACTTTTAACGGACCAGTAAAATTTGCACACAATATTTTGCACATATAACAGCATTCCAGAGCTAGGTTGCAATGTCTTTAATTACATGAATACTTTCATTGATTTATATGAGATGCTTCATATAAATAACCATAAAAAAAGGTATGTCTATTCCCTGTGCTCACATTCTAGCTTGCAGTTTTATAAGGTTATGGTAGTGCAAAGTGCTTGATATTAAATCCTTACTGACAAATGAGGAGGTTTATTTTACTGACCAAATTGCAATGTGTGCAGATTAATAAAAATATGACTTACTGGGTTCCATGTCATGTGTATAGAGGAGCACGGAGAATTTATGCAATTCTGTAGGGGGAATGCTGTGTTCTGAACAAGTTTATGAGTCCTCATCAAGTGGAGAAACACATGAGTTATGAGTTCTCTTTAAAGCACTGTTATTTGCGGTAGTAAAAATGGCCAGAGCTTCTCTGTCTGACTGTACGAGTTTCATACCCCACAATCTGGGAAGCTGAGGGGACAGAAGGACTACAACGCTGTCACTGAATGGAGACCTGTACCCAGTGGAGGAAACAGCCACCAGGAACCTCACGAAAGTCAACGATTCAGTGCTAAGTCCTGCAAGTGGGAGGGGAGAACCACATGCAGCAATACAGGCCACCAACATACAGGATTGTATTGAGAGGGACAGAGTCGGTGGAGGGAAGCAAATCAGTGAGCTGTTCTTCTCAGAAATACATTGAAATTCACCTGCAGTGAAACTGGGCTTGCTCAGCCTCCCTCAGCTTGGGAGGGGGACCAAATAAGAGCCAATATTTATGAGGAGATTATTGAGAAGATGGAGCCATGATCTTCCCAACAGCGCTTGGCAGGAGGATAAGACACAATGGACACAAACAGCAACAGAAGAGGTTCAGACTGGATAAACAGACAAAAAACCTTTTTCCTCATTAGGGTGGCAAAGCAATAGCACAGTTTGTCCAGGGAGGATGTGCAGTCTCAATGCCAGTTTACAAGACCCAAGGTTTTTCCACACCCAGCGGTGTGAGCAACCTGGTGTGCCCTCACAGCTGGACCTGCTGAGCAGGGGGCTGGACTGGAGGTCTTCTGAATTCCCTTCCAGCCAAAATTGAGTTACTCCGTGATCCTTCATGGCTCCCAAGTGGCCATTGCTCCACTAGGGAGGGTAGCTGGACAGGATGTGCACCTGCATCCCAGGAAATGCCTGTGTGAGAAATTAGCAGCTCTTCCTTGCTCACTTTTTGCTAAGAAAAAAGGATGTGGAATACCCGAAAACCTCACTCTACTATTCATCATGTGTGATACCTCTGCTCTGAGAGACATCAGTGCGTCAGTAGCCACAGCCTTGTCATGCTTGGGCTATGTCTTGTAACACAAAATGAGTGAAAACTGTAGCAGTGGAGGTGGAAAGCCTAGTGCATGTCCTTCCAGAGTAAAAAGAAGAGGGGGGAACACTGTTTTTCAAAAACTGCCTACTGATACAAGAATAAAGGAGCATGACCATTGTTCCTCAGCCTGAGGAATGGGTAAGAAAGGAATAGCTGGGAGCTAACAAGGTCCAAGAGGTGACTGAGGTAAGCCTATGGCAAACCTCAGCTGCACTGTTAAAGAGCTCTCAGTCAGTTCAGTGCCAGCAGCTGCTGCAATGGGGCTGCCTAAAAGAGCACATATCCTCTGCTTGCTTCATTTCGTGCCCACAAAATTACCACTCTGACAAATTGATTACATTGAAAACAGCATCATTATTAACACAAAGCCTTGTTCTGTGCGGTCTTCAAAACTGGGTAAAACATGATTAGGTACAAACAAAAATATGGTCTCTAGAATATTTAGGATACTAAAGAACATTCTTGCAGCACACTACCAGGCATTGCAAGAAACCAATTAATACATTTTGATCAATTTTGTCCTTTTGAGTTAAATGTGATTCTTGCTCCAGTGGAGCTTTTCCTGGAAAGAAGGAAGTTAATACAACATATTATACCAGAAAAAAAGTTATACTCAAATGAACAAAAAATAATTTAACAGTAATCCACTCACTTAATGATTTTTATTTAGAAATTGGAATAATCAATTTAAGGAAAATCTTTTACCATTTTCTTTTATTATAGTTAAAGGCTAAGTTAGATTTGTTATTTACTCATTCTAAATAATTTGTCTAAAGAACACTTCATGAATATAATTATACAAAAAACAGTGATTAATTTTGCATCTCTTCCTGCTTTCATAATCTTTGTCAACTGAACGGAATAATTTGTGCCATTTATGTTTCTTATTACAGTATTTGTCATTAGAATGAGGTGTCAGGAAGCATTTAGACTGTCTCATATTTTATGAGTTAAAATAGTGTGCCATACTGTTGTGAC
This sequence comes from Acanthornis magna, assembly GCA_036785705.1. Lineage (NCBI taxonomy): Eukaryota > Metazoa > Chordata > Aves > Passeriformes > Acanthizidae > Acanthornis > Acanthornis magna. Next base: position 3,231,474 of record JAWUZG010000141.1, on the reverse strand, counting down.
CTTTTCAATTTTCTGTATTTTCCTCTGTTCCTTCATGGAGCTTTCTTTCTCTGCATATCTTCTACAGAGAAGGGCAGTGGAGCTGGTGAAGGGTCTGAGGAGCAGCTGAAGGAGCTGGGGATGTTTATCCTGGAGGAAAGGACACTTAGGGGTGACTTTATACTCTCTACAACTGCCTGACAGGGGGGTGTGCCCAGCTGGGGGTCGGACTCTTCTCTCAGGCAACCAGTGACAGGACAAGAGGACATGGTCTCAACCTGCTCCAGGATGGACAAGAGAAGAAATTTCTTCACAAAAAGGGCGATTAGACATTGGAAGGGGCTGCCCAGGGAGGTGTTGGAGTTACAATCCCTGGAGGTGTTTAAGGAAAGACTGGATGTGACACTCAGAGCCACAGTCTGGTTGATAATGTTGTGTTTGGTTATAGGTTGGACTTAATCTCGAGGCCTTTTCCAACCTAATTGTTTCTGTGATGCTTCATTCTATAACGGTAAATGCACACTTGCAAAGTATGAAGAAAAAAGACACAAAACAGTAGGTCGCATGAAAATAATCCCACTGTGACTATCCATGCAGTGTGGTCTTGTACACTCATTTTGACTCACCTCAAAATGGCTTTTCAGGTATGCCAGCAGCACTGACGCAAGGACATTGTGCTGGGAGAACACAATGTAATTAGGGGACAGGACTCATTGCCATAAGACATGAAGGATACACAGAAATATAGGACATTTCTACACATATCTAAGTGTAAAACTGTTGCTAACAAATGTTGTTGAGATTAAAAACTTTTATTTCTTCGAGGTTTAAACTAGTATTTGACTATGACACATTAGGATGAAACCTTCAAAGAGGTAATTTATCTCACATTGGTTCAGTATCAGGCTCTTTTGCATTGAAATACCTAGTGCTTGCCAATCTTGGAGGCAGTAATAGACATTTGAACTGCAGTTTTTAACTCACTCCTATGACTAACCAGAAAACAGCCTGTCGTTGTGGCTGAGTCAAAGCGCATGCAATCATGGTCCATCCCTGACACTGTGAAGGGGAAAAAAGAACTGAAGAAGCAATGTAATGGATTATATAATTGCCAACAAGACTTCTTTAACTTATATATCATTTAAAATGCAGCCTGAATCACACAATGTGACTGGTGACTACTTGTCTCCCTCAATCTTTGCTTCACTCTCAGATGATGATGGAAACACAGTTGCAGAGACCACAAGTATAGTTAAGACAATTTAGTGCTTCTTGATTAAAGAAAAACATTAGCTGACTGACTGAAACCTGCTTTAGAAAATTCTGAACACTTTCATTTGGTCTTTAGTCCCAGAATGGGCTTTTCTTTTGATATGGATAATATGACAAGAGGTAGAGAGTTAATATTTCAAATGAAATAACTCTGGCACTTTAACTTTGATTAGCAAGTAATTTGTCAGAACAAAGCAAAAAAGTAAATATGAATTCTAGTGGTCAAGACATGACATTGCTCGTGCTTTGTGCAAGCCTCACAACACGAAGGGACTAACCTAAATATCATTTGCTATTGATTCAGCCTGAGAAATCTTGCAGTTGATATACCATAAACTCATTCCATCATATTGCCCTTGCTGGTAGGTTACATAAATAAATGATTGGAAGTGGCTTCTAAATCATAACTCTTATGAGTCAGGCTCACAGATTTCACAGAGACGGAGCAAGACTTATAAAGCTCGGTGTGACCAAAAAACTGATGGCCGGTCCTGAAAGACACATGAAACAAGGTGAAAAGTGATGGAAACTGGGAAGCTGCAAAACACAGAGAGTTTTGTGCTGAGAAAGGTTCAGAGTGTTCCTCTCTCAAGACAGCAGAATATGAGAAATGATGGGAGCTTGGCTAAAGGCGGATGCATGGACAGGACTGGTGGACAGGACAAGGGAGGATAACATCAGACACTCCTTTTTATCGGAGGAAATGAAAGCAGGGAAGACTGCTGAGTACCTTGCTGTCATGCCTTCCTCCCTTGCCGAGAAATAGTTTGTATTTTTCTTCAAATCAAAGTTTTTGCATATCTCCATAAAGTGTCCTTCTCTTTCTGATGAATCCTTCTAATTTTCCAGATATACTCTTTGATACTAAATGCACAGAAAGTAGTCTAAATAATTACCATTATGTTAATTTAAATTAAATGTGCAATTTTTTTAAAAGAAACAATTTAAAATTAAATGCAAAAATATGACAAGCTAAAGTTAAGGGTTGAAACTACTATAACCTTGACGACTTATTTCAAGAAATCATGTTATGTGCTATACCCAAGACCTTCATCAGGTATGAAAATTAAAGGTTGCATAACTACTTACAGAAAGTTGGGGAGTGTTTAAATTTTTAAGTCAGCTCAAGCTTTATAAATGTACCTTAGTACATATATGTAGTACATGTACTATTGCATGTATTATTGCATGTAATGTAGCACATGTATTATTTTCAGTTTAGAAAATGTAGATATATCTAACACAAAAATCTTTTTGAATATCTACATATATGTAGATATATATACATATATACATATGTAGCAAATATTTTGTCAGTACTTTTTCTGTAGTGAAATACTTCAGAGCAAATACTGGTTTTTTTCATTGAAAACAAGACGTTTTCTTGGGAAGGGAAACTAAAGAAGTCAGAGGTCTGATTTTCTGCTTCCAGCTGATGCATGAAAAATAAGTGCTACAGGGTGGGTGGCTGCCACAGGGGCACACTTCTGACTGTTTCATTTTCTCTCCAGGATCTCCAGCTCCTTTTCTGCAGGTCTGCTCCTGTGCAGTCAATGCCCTGCATGAATGGTTTCTCCGGGCTATTACATCTAAGTGCAAAACTTAGCACATTTCAGTGTTGGTCTCCATGAGGTTCCTTCTGGGCCTCCCAGTCTAGAGTTGTCTAGCAAAATACTATCGGAGATGGTGTAGAAAGACAAGACAAATTACACCTGTACGTGGTGGTGGCCATTTCATCACAGCAGCAAACCACATGCTAAAGCACAAAGTCTCATTCATAAGTCCACACTGGCTGAGCCCAATAAAATTCTTGTCCCACCCGTGCTTCAAAATGGTTCTTAGGAGGAACTGCTACATAAAGCTCCACATGTTTTAGGGTGGGTTTGACTACCCTTTACTTTTCCAGATTATCTTGCTTGCCTTTTTGAATGTGGGTTTAACATTTGTCTTCTACCAGTCAGTAGTAGCTCCTTTTTCAATTTTTCCTTTTTAAAATGTAGACATTTCCATTGGCTCTTAGATTAATTTAAAATGCTTCTTATTGTGTTTCAATTCAATACTTATTTCAATCCAAATATGGTTTGACCCAAACTTGAAATGAAAAGTCTACATATAATATAAAAACAAGAAAAATATAAAGAACATTACAGTGTAATAAACATAGATGAATTGCTGAACACTTTCCAGAATAATGAAAAATTAATAAAGTGAACCGATACCTGTGAAACTACAGAACTATTTATTTAAATAATTATAGATATAAAGTGTAAACTTCAGCAAAGAAAACTAAACAAGTTTTCATATTTCAACATTTATATAAGTCAATGAGAATTAACAACAAATCAGAAAAGTTACTGAAAATGCAGATGCAGAACTTGATTAGATAAAAGTTTCTTGTTTCCTATTTTCAATTTGCTTATAATAATTTTTTTAACATTTGCCAGCAGTGCCCCAAATAAGCGTCTCCCCAGTCTTTTAGCAGAATCTGCAGCTTCTCATTGTGGTGCCATCCAGAGTAATGCCAATGTACCTGTTACTTAATACACTTAATTTAGACTTAATATATACAAGTACCCCATTTCTCTCCCTCAGTGTGCATTACTGCTCCATTTCTCATCACTGAATTACCTCTGCTTTTTCCAGTCCACTCATGGAGTCCCTGTGAAATTCCTTGTGGGTTTTTGCCTTTTAGGACTTTCTGTCTTTAAAAATAAATTAATATGGTTTTATATCTGCTGTATCTATGAAATAATGTTGTTAGTTGTTGTTGTTTTTACTATGGCCTAATCAATGCTAACATGGTATCTATGTCTAGAATACTGGCTTTTAAACAATCATTTTCTGAGTAGGCAACACTCTAGGGAAACTGAAAACTAAATAGTAAGTGCTGATGGGCAGGTGCTCAAAATGACCCTATTTATGACTCATATACCAAACTGGTAATTGGTCAGGCAACAAAGTCATGGCACGCGCAGGCACTGAATATGAGACATCCTCTGAAGTGTGTGCAATTTAATTGGTGGTTTTGTTTTCCTCTCAAGGAGAGGTGTGTATCAGGGAAGAATATCAACGCTGAGATCTACCATGATTAGAAACTCATTTACTAGTACTTTAAACATCTACTTTATTGACTTTTAAAGATTTGGTTAGCATGCGTTTGTCTTTTAGTATGCTTAATTTGTTTGATTGTCTTTAAATGTTGCTCCAGAAGGGAAATTGTTTATGCAAATCAGGCATTTTTTTGATGTTATCTTTTTGTTTATATTGAATGTAGCTAAAATCTCCTCTCCCTGAACACAGCACAGGCAAACAGTCACACAAGCAAAAGCCCATGAAAGCGATGTTTCTTTCATGCTTGGTTTTGTTGCCTATCACATGCTCACACACACTCAGACAATCAATATCTGTAAAAAGGAGGTGGGGGTTAAGTAGTTTCTAGGTGGGAATTTATCTTTGTATTGATAACTTAGTGATATCTAGAAAAACATAATGACATCATGAGGGACTGACTTTTATGCAACTTGAGCCTACAAGAGCTGCAGTTCCACCTGGGACACTACTGCCCAAATTCCTTTGTCTGTGATTCTCCCCAGGCATGCCCAATCACATGCTGCGAACCTCATCAGGTTTCCCATGTGACCATGTGGTCATCACTACATAAAAAGGCTTTTTTTTTCTCGTTCTGCTAAAATTCAGTCTCCAGCTTTGTGACTGATGATGGTAATTATCCTTTCCCCGTGTAAAAAGTAGCATGCAACACATTTTATGATTTTATGCTGAGGCAGCTGATCCCTTGAAAGAAAAATCTATGAATCTGTCCAGCTCAGTTCCTTAGAATAGCATCAAGGGAGAGTATCTCTTGATGCTCACATATTCCTCCAGCTTCAGAAGGGCACAAATGCTACTCAGGCTAAAGCACAAGTCTGGTCCCTTGCTCACTCAATTCAAGAGCAAGCAACAGAGAGAAGGGGACAAATTAGGAGATGCTTCAGCTGGATTTACCTGCCCCTTTGCAAAACAATAGCTGAGGAAAGAAGAGCCCTGTACTCCTAACCAGCACAATTAGACAAAGGAGAGCAGAAACTCTGCAAGGGGACTTGAAAGTCCTTGATTCTCATTAGTGAGCTTTTAAAATAGTCCAGCATTCCTCGTGCTATGTGTCTGCCGAGAATGATTTCCCCGTTTCTCATTATGTATGAATGCCAGTGCACTGTGCAGCTCCAGTGCACAGTTGATTAATAAGGTCAGAATTAGAAACTGAGAGCTTTCCTTTTCTTAGCATCTACAGCAGTTTTTTCTCAACAGGGTTTTCTTTGTAGGTTTTCTGTGATCTGAAAAATAGAGCTTACTCTATTCTTACTCTAGGAACAGAAGTTATGTATTTTGTCATGTAAAGCCCTGAACAGTGTGTGGTATCTTAAACTTCTTTTACAAATATTATACATTACGTTTTGAATAGTTTATATTAAAATCTCTTACACGCTATAAAATATTTTGGAAAAACACATTAATTGCTAGGATAGTCCTTTTTATCAGTAGATAAGCTTTATATGCTCAGACACCATTTTGTTTTCAGAAGGATAAGTCATTACTTTATCTGAATTATGAATAAAGCAACTCAGTATCTTTCAAGTGTCACAATGCCATCAATCCACTGTGACTAAATTCCTCTTCCATACAGTGACTAAAGCCATGAATTTCAAATCAATTCTAAATTATTTTAGCTGTCTACAAATTACACAACCTTCTTCCTACCACTGCAGCCAAGGTTTTTCATGTGCAGCTAGCTAACCGTCTATCCAATTATACTTTTTATAAGCCTGTTATCAAGTATGCATTAGTTCAAACCCCTTGTGTCCAGGATTACAAATGTTTGTTGCTTTCTCTTTTTTTTTTTTTTTTTTTTTCCCAGATTTGTCCATGTTTTTTCTTGAGATTATGCAATTCTTAACACTCTGATATTGACTATAGTAACTGGCCTGGAGCTTCCACTTGTTTCATATTCAGTCAGCTCAGATTTTTGGCTTGAAAAAAATAATGGAGAAAAACCGTGAAAACCACTACAGTCCCCATCAGCCTGGAACATAAAAAGGGGAAAAACTGAATGGAGATGATTTTATCCACCTACATCTCAAATTAACCTGGTGCAGAAAGCAGAATTTGAGGGAAACGCTGACTCACAGAAATGTTGGTTGGAAGGAACTTCTGCTACTTGAAGGAGGACTCCTTTAATGTGAGAACTGAGCCAGCTGTGACTTTGTCCTGCTGAGTTTCAATTTGAGGATGGACATTCTGCAGTCTCTCTGGATACCAATAACCCTTCCAGTACTGCACTGCCCTCCTGAAAGGTTGTTCTTTATGTCCAGCCTGAACTTCCAGGTTAAAAGCCATCGCTGCTGCCCCTTGGTTTTCCTTCCACGTCTACAGAGAAGAATTAGGTTCTGTCACTTTGAAACATCTGTTCAGGTTGTTATCGAAAGGCATTAAATTACCTGGCAACCTCCTCTTTGCCAGACTAACCAATCCCATTCTCTATACTGCTCCTCCTATGTCACATGCCAGTAACTGTCTTGGTAGCCCCCACTGATTCCTTCCAGTTTCTTGATATCCAACTGGAACAGCAGCCCCAAAACTGCACACCATGCTCGAGACACAGCCTCACCATAGCCACATGGAAGAAGATAAATTCTTCTTCTGAATCAGGCTCTTCCAGGGTGTGGCTATTTTTTCTGCATTTGTGATTGAGGTGCACTGTTGGCACATTCCCTGCTGTAACATCCAGGTCCTTCCCATCAGGGCTAGTTCTCAGCCTGTTGGTCCCCAGTCTTGGTTGATGGAAGGGATTATTCTGTCCCAAGTGGAATATATGCCCTTCTTGTGGTAGAAACAGTCCCTTGTTTGTCCAGTCCTGAAGTTTCTCAGGGTGCTTCTGGCCTGAAGCTCCAATGTCGGATGTGGCACCACTCCCTCTGATTAAGCATTGTTCACAGATTTGCTGCTGATGGATTCTGTTTTGTCACGCAGGTCAGTGATGAGGCTAATGAAGAAATACTGTGCCAGTACTGACTCCTGGCTAAGGAGCTATTCCAGCCAGGTTCAAGCTGTTGATTACTTGCCTTTGGTTGTCCAGCTGATTCTCAGTCCATCTCACAGTCTGTTTGTCCAGCCTATCTCAAATTCCAAATCAGAATTCTGTGGAAAGCAGAATCAAAAGTCTTATTAATTTCAAGCTTTTTCACAGCCTGCACTTTATCCTCATCCCCTTAGTAAACCATTTCATGGTAGAGATCAGTCAGGCTGATCAAGCTTGATTTTCCCTTGGTGAAACTATATTGACTTTTCCTGATTACTTTCTCATCATTGTCAAACTAAAGGCTTAGAACATATCTTTTTACTCTTCAGAGAAAGAGTAGCTCAAGAAGATATTTGCAGATGACCAGGTCAGCTTTCAATTTCTGTCAGATGAGGATAGATCTGACCTTGCAATGAAGAAGTGGAATCACATCAGCTGTTCCCATGGATAGAGAGTTACTGCAGCAGTTTGGAACCTGGCCATGGAGACTAGCTACTGAACTTTTCTTCTGATCTTTTGACTGTATGACAGCGCACTACATTAATATTGTAGCAAAGCAGCCAAATCACTGTGCATTTAAAATAACAAACTTGTTGGAATCAGCTGCAGAAATTCTTTTCCAAAGCTGTAACTTGTGCAAATACGGTAGTACAGCTTGGAATCTAGGCCACTGGTTAACTCCCTGAATCATTTTCTTTGCTACTTCATTTATTATGGCTTTAAAATACATAATTCATTTTAATGCACCTTTCTGTATGCTATAGCCCCAGCTATATATTCCCTGGTTGTCTCTAAAATTAACTAGTTAAACCAGGTGGTCTGCAGTTCTTATTAAAGTAAAGCATATGGGAACGGGAAATCATCCTGCAGTATCACCATCTTGCAGGCTTTCAGGTAGATACACAACATTATAGCTAAAGGGCATGATGGAGAACATATTCTGCTTTACAATTTAACATTCCTGATGGCATACCAGCCATCATTTTATGTAACATCAATAAGATGATCTCTAAATTTTCAGAATAGTGGGAAAAGTGACATCTATGCTGTGATCCAGGTTTCCAATACACTTAAATCTGTTTGCAGGATTTGATATAGAGAGGTTTAACAGAAAAGGGTGAGACAGAATGCCCTTTCTGAAATTAGACACAAAATCAAACAACAGTCAGCGTAAAAATCCTTTCCACTGTACCTAAACTAAGAGACACATACAATGTAGAGGGACCCACATTCTTCTGCTTGGCATTAACATCTTCTGATGATACTGAGGAAATATTTTTTTCATTTAAATTAATTCATGTAGTTCAGCCCAAAGACTAGTTCCACAGTTACAAAACTTACACTGAATTTGAGAAGCAGATATGCTTTTTCTTCCACATTCTTCACCTACATGATGGAAATGTGACAATGTCAGACTTGCTTGTTTCCAAACACTTCATGAGAATATTAATTCCTTCAGCTCATTAACTGTATGCAGTGTTATGTTCTCATTACATCAGTTCTACACAAAAAAAAGAACTTAAAGTATTACTTTTTCAGTTTTTAAACCCCATCTTATTTTCTATATTAATATAATTTCTACAGATACAGACGGAAACAAAGAAAAGGTAAATACTCTTCATCAGGAAAATAGAGAATGATTTTCTAGAAATAAAACAAGAACAATTAAATGTAGATAAATTTTATGTTGAATTGTATAATTGCTTAACTATATACAGATGTTTTCAGTAAGAAAAACATACAACGCTTACTGTAAATTCTATATTACTCATAAACAAACTGCAAAATCAGTTTACCCACTAATGAGAAAAAGCCTTCCTTTGAGAAACTAAAAACTATTAAAGAAAAACAAGATAATAGGGTTAATTTCAGCAAGATTTCCTGATTATTGATTTAAATTATGATTACAATGATTTAACTCCCTCCACCCTGCTTCTTTCCTTGCCAGGTTCTGCTTTTGCCATTACAAGTGTGAGGGGCAAAGAAGATATCTTGTCTCCTGGGCTAGAAACAGATCAAAGATATCTGTTAATTTCAGAAGTGAGCTCTTAAACAGATTAAGAACAAGGTCAGAAGCATGGAGTAATTCAGGTGTGTTACCAGCTCCTGTTCTCTTTCTGTCCATGTCACTTTGGCCAATAGTTGAAAAGACACAGAGTAATGATGAAATGTTGTCATTTCTTGATCTTCTTTTTCATTGCCTTTGTTGTTCATTTCAGTCAAACTTCTTGCTATCTTTTAAAATGACTTACGTGTTGGCTGACAGCTCAATCCAGCTCTTAAAAGAAGGGTAGGTGTCTGTTGGTATTGCAGATATTCACAAAATATTTCATCCTACTCTGTGAAGAATTCAAAGATTATTTTTCTTTACTGCTGGAAGCAGTCCACTGAACTTTCCCACTAGCAAGATGATCAGATCCCATCAAAGTAGTTTATGATTTTATTTGTCAGAATTAAATTCACCTTGGATGTGCTTTTTATTCCAGGTAGTGAGTTAGGTCTTAGCCTTCCCCCAGGATAAACATTCTGTCCTGACTTCTATTCAGCATGCAGGGGCTAACAACTAGCAGAAGAATGTGAATAAGCCAGACTGCAGGTTTTTTAATAGGCATTGTATTTGTGCAGACACTCAGCGTGCTGGCCACCAGCCTCTGTAATAATCAGCAATGCCAGGCCTATGGATCAAAGATAACAGCTGGATGCATTTCAGGCACCTGTAATTACTCAGATCTGTGGCGAAAGAGAAGTAGATGTTTTTCCAAGGAATGGCTGTGAAGGGAAGTGTTGCAAATGGCACAGCCTCTAGTTAAGTGGAGGCATTTGCAGATGTGGCAGTTCCCAGAACAGCTTGGGAAAAGAGTGAGCTGGGCCCTTCACGTGTCCAGTCCTGTGCACACCCTCTGCAGCGCAGTCACAGTGGATGTCCCTGTGTGAGTGTTTGGGTTTGAGTCAGATGTGGAGCTTGGAAGTGGAGCTCCTGCTGTTCCCCACATGCTCTGGTTCACAGTTCCTGGACAGCACATGTTTGCTCGAGGAGTTGTTGGTTAGTTGGAAGGAGGGAGGGGGTGAGCTGAGAAGCAGTGCCTTAAGAGGGGAGGGGGGTGAGTGAAGAAACAGTGTCTTAAGAGCTTATTTTTACCTCTGATTTATCCTCCAACTCTGTTAGGTTAATAGATCACTTTGCAACTTTTTCGTGTCTGCTCTGCCCTGTCTGTGTGTCCTCCTTATCAGGGGTTTATCTCAACTCATGAGTCCAGTGTGTTTGTGTTTGTTTTTTCCCTCTCCTCTGCACAGCTGCAGCAGGAGAGAGCACAGAGCAGATGCTGTAGGTGCCTGGCATTTAGTCAGGGTCAAACCCACGACACTGGGAAAGAGCAGCCCCAGCAGCAGCTGTGGCAGTGCAATGGCTACAGGGCACTAAGTGCTGATCCGGGGTAGCCCTGCTCTGAAATGCCTTTAGCATGGCAGCATGGGGTAAGAGCCCCTGCAATTTCCCCTTCCATTTCACAGTAAAGTGAAAATACCAGGGATGATTCGATCTCTGGAGGCTCTTCTGAGACAGTTTGCTTTTCCCCTGCATTGATTAAGAAAGTAGACATGCACTTAATATTATAACACACATTTAATTTCTTAGAGTGAAATGGTACTGTACACCATTATTGACTGTGTGCTATTTGGGCACTTTGCCCTTAGCTAGCTATTTCTTTTCTGAGCTACAGACCCATTAAAAATCTTCACTGTAGCTAAGATGTGGTGTTAACCCACAACATCGACTTCATGCACGTTGGTTTGCAATGGTTGCTGTGTAACTGTGCAGAAGTAAAGCACTGCTGTTTCAACTTGTGTCTGTTGTACCATGTCGTGAGCAGTGAGAGCAATTAATCCACCCTACATTTTCCCTAGCTTCGCTATTTATACTTAAGTACGTCTACCAGACAGGTGGATTTGAAAATATTTAAATAATATTTATTTATAGATATTCTTACAGAACTCCTCTGTAGGGCAAGCACAGGGAAATATTTTTAAACGTTCTTGGACACACTCAAGATCATGATGCAAATTCTGTGTCACTGACCCTATTGTATATTTTGGATTTACTTTTCTTTCTCTTGAATCAGAGGTTACAAACTACAAAGGAAGACAACTACTGATTAGATTTTAAACTCCAGTTACATTAACAATACACCACCCACACAAATTGTCATCTGATCCCACATACAGCCATGTACATTTCAGTAGCTTGGCTACAAAATACATCAAAGAAGCACTTGTTTCTATTTGCCTTTTTCTTTTAGTGCCCAGAGGACTTGTTGTTATTTTCATTACGTGCTTAATTCTCCACTGTGTTATGTCCCTTGGGTATCTAACTCTCAAGAAGTTTTAGCTATGCAGAACTCTTAGCTGTGGATAAAAACTGTCAATATGTTAAACATTTGATTGTGTTGCCATTACGTGTGCAATAGACCTTGAGTACAACACAAGTAACTGTTACAAAGCACATTATTCTAGATAAGTCCAACTGTGATGGCAATTCAGTCAGACCTTAAATCATACTGACACAAGTCCAGTTATCTATAACATTGCTTTAAATTAATTTTTAATTACAGAATGGATAGTTAGGTGGACAAACTGAAGAGTTAGTGCTTTAGTTTTATGAAACATACTTGCAATTGAGAAATATAGCAATGGTGATTATAATCTCAACTACAAAATAATGGTCTACATGATTTTACTTTTTACAAAGAACCAGTAAATTGTTGTATCTTGTTTGTCAAATCCTGGTGCTGATAACACCAATATTGTGGGTTCCCCTATAAGGGCCATTTACTTAAGAATAGGGCTCAATGATCCTTGTGGCTCCCTTCCAACTCAGAATATTCTGTGATCCTCTATTTGATTTCACAGGATTACTAAATTATTTCTGTCCTAAATTTCAATAATTTAATACATTGAAAATAAAAAATGAAAAATAGATGGTTTCTTTATATTAAAATGTACCACCTTTTATGTATTTAAAAAAAAATACAACAAATATGTTCTTCCTGTAAAGACAGAGGATAAGACAACATGTACACAAATGCTACAGATTGTATCTTAGGTTTTAGTTTGATTTTGTCTGCTTTCACATTTTCAGTTTTCTGGAGAAATTTACTGGATTAAAGGTAATAGATTTTGAATAGAGATAATGTGATTCAACAGTTTTGTCTAAAATTCTGAATGGAAATGTATTTTTAAATTGCATTTTATCCTAAAGTTGTTAATTTATTTTTTTGTATTAAACCATCCTGCTCCCAAATGCTTTGGTTTTGATTTATGAAATTTAAAATGTCTGAATACTTCAGCATAATATCCATATAAATAATGCTTAAAAAGGAATAAAAGCAATTATATAATTAAAATTATTCATGCACAGTCATACAAAAACAAGTCAAGACTGCTTCCTATGGAAACAAATTTTTGTGTCTCTCATTAAAAGTCTAGGTATAAAATGTGCACATTCTCCCATATGATTTAGAAAAAAATCAAGGCACGTGCATGTTTTTCCAGAAGAAACAAAGTATAGGGTCCTAAGTCAAGATACTTACATAAATAATATTGTTCAATTCCGTGACTAATTTACCCTCCTTAGAACTGGTTTGAGGTATAAATGTGAACACATCTGTGTACATGCATTATATCCGTGGCTCTGGCCTCTAATTTGTAATAGCAATAGAAATTTAGGATCTTAAAAGTTAATTTTTATGAAACAAAATTACTTGATTTTAATCTTTATAACACCTACCTATATCTGTATCTGTATCTGTATTGTACCCATATTTATATCTGTATCTGTATCTGTATCTATATCTATATATCTATGTCTATATGTACAGCTGCATGTATATCTGTATCTGAACCTGGCAATGCAAACTCTATGTTTGAAGGATACATTTAATCAGATATTTTTGTTAATGAACTTTTTTCACTCTTCAAAGTATAGCAGATACAGGCAACAAGACTAAGCCCTCATTCAAGTTTCAAGCCCTCATTCTAAGTATTTTAGTGCCCCCACCAAAAGTCATAATAGTAACATTAAACTGAGTCAGAGAAACTATTTCATGCTTCTTTTGCATCCGACATTAAGAATTTTTAGTTTAACCTTATTTTCACCCTTTTATGTTTTCTATAATGAATCATTATGGGGCCCTTCAGAATTGTGGAAAGTGTGTTTAGTTCTCAACAGCGTAACACAAATTTCGTGCATGTATTTAGTGACACAAGAGGAAGAGTCACCAGACGTTCTTTTAAAAATAACCATCTCAAGAACACGCGATCAATAGGAACACTGCAGGGAGAGCAGCACAGCACCTGCTTGGCAGGCTGACTAGAAAAGCCACTCCTGCTCTGAGCTGCACGGTCTCTTCTTTATCAGGTTGTTTTGTTCTCCAAGAAGGAACTCCTAACAATGAGCAGTTCTGTGCAAACACCTCCTGACAGCCCCTGTGAGGCCGTGCCCTGACACGGCAACAATCCATCTCACAGCTCTGGTAAACCTGCCCGGTGTGGAAATGAGAACATGACAATCAGCCTGGCAGGTGATTGACATCCTGAATGCCAGCAAAGAGGCCAAGAGGGCGAGGAAACACAAAGGTAATGGGAGGCTGCAATTACCCCCAGGTAGTCTGGGCAGATGTCCTATCAGCAAGCTGAGAGTAAACCCTCAGATAGCACAAGTGACTGCTTTGAGGAAGTTTGGGAGTGTCAGCAGGAGAAGCAGCACCTCAGCTGGTCCTGAGAGCAAGGATTTGTTCATGGTGTTACTGTACAAAGTCACTGGGACACCACAGGGTACTGGCACTTGGTATTCTTTGCAGGATCTACAAAGGCAAAATGTCTTGTCTCAAATTTGCACAAAAATGATATTTTTAAACGGAGGATGGAAAAGAAATATTTGTAAGTGACACAAGCAATTGACATCCACCATAATGGAGGCACAGAGGCAACATGTACTACCTCCCCCCACCAAAAAAACAAAACCCTTTAGAAATCCTGTGAGAAATCCACATACCTAAACAGGGCTGGTAATGAAGTACTGAAATGCACAAAATAGAAGGAATTGGGAGTTTAAAGAATAAAATTATTTGGCACATGGGTGTGGTCAACATATTGAGGAAGAGTCAGACAAAGTTGGTAAAGAGAAGCCACACCTCACATAACACTGAAGGTCTCTCAAGGAATCAAAATCGACGTTCACAGGGATGCTGAAGTTCCGGCACCACAGGCACTTAAAATAATCAATCTGTCATAAAACAAGGAAGTGGGATTGCACACAGTTAAATGTAGGAAACGAAAGGTCAGAATGTATGCTCAGTTTTCATGGAGACAGAATGAGTGCTTGGAAGTCCTCCTTCATATAATATGAACCTTCTTCAATGCAGTATTGTGCAGAACAAAAATCTTCATGAGTTCAAAAGTGGTTAGAACATTTAGATCTACTTGTGATTTGATCTAAATATTTCTTGTTTTAAAAAAGTAAATAAATAAATAAAACCAAACTGTATCAAAATCCCCCATCTTCACACGGATGGGACTTTTGAGTGTCTGTAACCATACATTTGGGATATATATTTCAGGGAAGTGCAGTATATGGAGATCGCTTACCTACTGTTGACATAATATTTGGAGAATCCTAAATTCTCAGTTAAAAAGAGAAGAAAAAATAATCTTTTCCTTAATATGCTTGTGAATTCTTTATGGGCTTCAATCAGTGCTTGTCTTTACCCAGCAGTCAAATCCAAGGTAAAATTAGGAAGAAGTCTTATCTTCCTTTAGCCATCAAAACTGCTGAATAAGTTTTTGACTGTCTGTGAGCTCAGAAATAGTGTTCACCTTGGCAAAAAATCATAATTTTTTCCTGAGAATTAATACACAACTACTTTTTAATATCACTGATATTCCATGCTCTTCCAAGGAGGCAGTAGAGGAAAAGTAAAAAATTATGAAAAAAAGGAAATTAAAGGTTCAGATGTTTGGCAAGGTGTAACCAAGGAGACTCAGCTGTGGTCAGAATAAATGCACTAAAATTAGGGGGATCGGGGATAGATTGTACTTTGGGATCAAAATATTCTCTTATTTATTTTTTCAATCCATCAAGATGAATGACGAACAGCATTCAAGAAGTAGAAGGATTTTTTAAAAATATCTTGCTCACCGTTTTTGTCAGAAGAGAGAGAGGAAATGGAATGTGCAGAAACAAGAGAATCATGGCATGTGACATACTGAGAACAAGGAGTTTAATTTTCTCTCACTTTTTCTAGGTGCCTAAATCAGTTGCATCAATATTTGGAATAAAGGTAATATTCTGAGTCCTAAATAGGTTATTGCCTATTTTTCAGGTCTCAGAAATAAGGATCTGAGGGAAAAATTTTAAACATGTTTAATGTGATGAACGTTGAAAAATGTCTGAAGCCCCTGAATTGTTTGCACAGAGTCAATATCACTAAGGCATAGCAGCACATAGAAGATTTATGGGGCTGTAATAGAAAATTAAACCAAAATTGATTCAACAAATTACTGCATATAAGAACAAGCTGAATAATTTAAAAAATCAAAATGAATAATTTGAGTAACTGGGGAGTACAGAAGAAAATTGTTGCATAGGTTAATGTTTATTGCACATCCATTTAGTGACTATCTTGAAGCAACTGTTATTGAATTAAAATATGAATATGTGATATTTTTAAGAGCATGACAGGATAAAGTGTAAGAAACAAAGGCAGATAGTTTCCAAATAGCTGAGAACTGTGCTATACAGTGCTAATACCTGGACTACATTTTTGAGGAGGATCATACACAAATTAAGACCCTTAGTACCTTTCTTGCTACTTTTGTGCAATAAGAGAAACACTGTAAATGCAAACTTAAAAAAGTCCTGGGATGTAACGTCATTTGAATTAAAAAAATATTGGACTCGATGCAGGCATTAGCATAATTTTAGCACCAAAGATGTAAAAAAAATTCCGATAATCATTGCATTTGTTCATTTATTTCTTATGGGGCAGTTGAATTTTTAAAGTACTTTAGGATCCAGCTGCAGAATGAGTAAAAACAACAGAATGAGATCCATTTTATAAATATCTGAAAACTATAAAAATAATAATTTTTTAAAGTGGCTTTATTTTCTGAAAAGATAGCTATAATGCTTAAGAAAAAGAAATTAAAATTGTTTTGGATTTTAGAAAAGATACAAAAAATACGTTTTGCCCTCATAAAGTACTACATGGGTTCTAACTACAAGTTGCCAGATGATTGCTTCTATTTTCTAATCTCTATTCTTTAGGATTACCTAAGGGCCACTTAGGAAGGAATGCTACAGCTTATGCACATCCCGACTGACTTAAACAATTTTGTTATTTTTGTCGTCATGATCAGCTAACTCAGGGTGTTTCGTATCTCCTGAACTTAAAGGCTTATATTGTCCCTTTTGTGCACCCTCCAGAGAGAAGGGAAAATCAAGTCAAATCATCATTCTCCCTTTTTTATTTTTCTGTGGGGGCAACTGCATGGAATTTGCGTGCACTGTGTTTTTAATGTTAGGGAAAACCAAAGGAAAATAATTAGGAGGTTTTATAGCACCATAATTTATTGATGAACATTCATTATGAATTCCTGAAGGGGAAGAAAAAGGTGTCTCACTGTTGTGTTTGAACTCTTTAACTTGCTGATTTAGTGGAAAAAAAGTCTACCCCTATTTCACAAAAAACATTTGATTCCACTCTTCAGAACTACATCATACTGAGGAAAAATCGGGATGCAGCACAGAATGCAGAACAAATAGAATTAAAGAGATGGTGCACAGGGAAAGAGAGGTCTGTGTTGTGTTTGGAGTGAGGCATTGAGGCTGCTGTGCTGAGCATCCCCTGTGCACCTGACAGGACCTTGGGTGGGCAGGAGGGAGTTTGAGGATGGGGAAGGTGGCAGGACGTCCCCCCCACCTCCCTCTCCATGGCTGGTGCATAGATAACTCAGATTGAGTCTAAAGCCCATCTTGGTCTAAAGCCAACCAAGAAGTTATCTCTTGGTGCCCAACAGTCTGAGATCTCCAGCCTTGAATCCACATCTTGGTACGGAGAGAGGATGTGGAGAGAGATGAAAGAAATGAGTACGTGACCAAAAGACACACTTTTACACTATAAAGGACACATGAAATATCACAGAGGTAGAAGCTTCTCTACACTGACATTGGAGTGTGAAAAACTTCTCCCCACAGTCTGGACGCAGCCCTGTGGTAACTTCCTGAGGACTGAGTGAGGATTCTAATGTCACCAAATAGGAGTTTGGTAAGATACACTGGTTTCCTAAATTGTATTTTTCTTTGCTAGCAATAAAAATAGGTACTTTTTACATGTGGCATTTTACCTATTCGTAGTTTTGCCAAATAGGTACCTTTCGTGCTCTGCATTTTTATCTATTTGTAGTGTTGCAGTATAAGTACCTTGTCACACACTGCATTCTTAGCTATTTGTAATTTTGCAGTTGTTCTGTGTAGTTTGTAGTTTTGTCCCAAGTCTTGTGTCTGTTATTTTCTGTGTCTAATAAATTACAATTTATGTCATATTAGACCTAATCAGCCATTATTAAAGAACTTGTGAACGAGACGGGGTCTTGGGGTGCTGGCCACCCCAATAAGAGCTCCTGCTGCTGCCAAAGGCCTAGGCAAAGGCAGAAATTTAGCTAAGCTCCTGTCCCCATTCCTAACAGAAGGGTTTCCCAGGGAGCAGAAGTGGAGGGAATGGCCTCAAGCCACTGGGCGTGAGGCAGTATGTTTAGAACCTCATTTTCACAGCATCAGGAGCAAATTAAAAATACAAAGAATTAAAAGGTGGACAGCTGAATCCACAGCTTTCTAGCTTTCCCCCTCCCCCTTCCTCCCCCCCCCCCCCATTTTTTTTTAATGCCTAAAAGAAATTTTGTATAGACTACTTTGAAGGGAAGACAGCATAGAAACCTTCTTTTTCCATAGAAACATGCCTCAATTTGGCATCCATTATTCAAGATACTCCCTGAACATGGTGGCAAACTATGGAGTAGGCAAAAATAATATCATTTAATAACATTTATCTCCATGAAAGTCCTTTCATAAGAATCGTTTTCCCCTGCAACTTCGCCAGTTATCAACTCCTTTTCCCTTTCAGGTTTACCATGCAGGAACAAGAAAAGAAATGCATTGAGGAGGGGGATAGAGTATGGTTTTTTTTGAAAATTGAAGCTTTTGATGTCATTACACAAGACAAGAGTTATATAATCAGGTTCTCCCAATGGCAAGCACTCAGGAAGAGGTTGCATTCCACAGGCATTCTTGCTTCAAAACCAACCAGGGAAGGACATTAATTTATTACTGCATTACTAAAGCTAGGCCAAAGGTCATGAAAGAAAGCAATAAAAGGAAGGAAAATCACAAACAAGACTGAAATGTACCATATGCCTTTTTTAATTAATCACCACAAGGTGCCACCTGAGCAGCTCTATAAAGTACTGTATAATACTTCTGTTTCACAGGAGGTACAAGGTGCATTTCAGCTGCGAGTTAATTTAATTGCTTTTATTCTGTCTCATTAATATTCGTTTATTGCAGGTTTCTTTGTGGACATAAATGACCTTGAAGGGAGTATGTAATTTCAAACATACATAAATTTGCTGATAATGCTAAATTGGACTGGACTGGTAAATAGAAGAGAGAGACAACCATTTGAAAATTATTGGATTGGATAAGCTTCGAGGCTGATAAAATAGCTCATTCAGTTTAGCAGGAAAAAGTGTAAGATAATGAAATGGGGCACTAGAAACAATCATAGTTTCTTTGGGCTAAAATCATACCAGCTTCAGAATTTGGAACAAACAGACAATTTAAGTGAGATTGATGGTAATTAAGACTGTACCCTTGCAATTTTACATGCATACTTTCAAGTCTCTTCAGTTCTTCTGAAAACAATTGAGAAACAGGAGTCAAAATCATCTCTCACAAATGAGACTGAAAATGATATATGAACAGAAAGTATGAACACAAAAACATTGTGTTTTCTCTTACCCATTAAAGCAATTTCCAGACTCATTTGAAACTGTGCAATCTCTTCCAGCAGTACCAAGAGATTGGCTTGCTCTCAAAACAGCATGAAGGGCTTGATCCCTCAAAGATGATTAAATAGCTTGATCTAGCAAAAGGAAGGAATATTTCTAGCTTCCTCATCAGAATTTCTGTGACACTCCTGATTCTACAGGCTGTATGTTTGGCAGCAAAATCCACTATGCCTGGCAATGGTTGCTATTTATATTGCAGCTCTTAGGAATCCTAGACATGAACCAGGTCTCACTTTGCTGTTCACAACAGATGTACCTGCACCAACTAGAAATGACCTATTGAAGAATATTTGATTTAAACGCGCGACTTTCAATGACAAAGAAGGTCTGAGGACAGCTCGTTTGTTTAACAAACACGAGGAAATGGAGCTGCCATTCAGCTGGCGTGTCTGTCTCCCACAGCAAAGACAAGAGGGTTAAAAGAATTCCTCTGCTTCCTCTGTCTCCTCCTGCTCTTGCATCCCATGTCCATTTTCCCAGCCACAGGCTTTCCCTCCCTTGTCGGGGCTCTGGGCTCAGAAATGCCCTGAATGCCCCGGAATGCTCCTCAGCCCAGCAGCAAAGTGTTCTCTTGTTTTCCTGCAGCTCAGGTACCAGGGCAGGAGGGTGAGGAATGCTGGAGCAGGTGGAGTGCGGAGGAGAGAACAGCAAGGGCTGGGAGATGGATCCTTCGTGCCCCAAACAACACAGGTGTCGCAGAGCATCAGAGAATACACCACGATGTTGCATTTCCCAATAAAAATATAGACCCTTTCTAGTACGAAGGCGTCAAGTATTAGTGCTCCTGCCGGGCTGTTTGCAAGTCATATTTAAATTGTCAAGTAAAACAAAACATTTGACCCATTTCTTTTCATCTGTGAAAGAAGCACACAGTTTATCCTTCATATCTCCTAGTTACTCACACAAGAAAATATTTTAATATAGTCTAGTTTGTATAATTTCAATAAAATAAATGTTCTATGTCAATCAGTGTTGTTTAAATTAATTGGAAGAGTGGCAGGGATTTAAACAAATAGAAACATAAATTTAGTGTCATTAAAATAATGCATTCAAGTTGTTTTGCTTTTAGTTTATTACCAGGCCAACACATAAAATATTAGTTGTTATTAATTCTTTTTAAATTCAGCCCAGACATAATTTAATTAATTGAAGAAACTAAAATGAGACTTTTTATCTTCTTCTGGTGTTAATGGAAGACAGTCTAGGATATTCTGGTTTATTTAAATACAGTAAATGTGTTAAAAATAGACAAGATAGGAAATGAATAATTCTTTGGAGAAATATAGGAGCAAAACCAAATTAATCTTTTCTAAAAGAAAAAGAAAAATCCCATGAGTTTTTCATTGTTATCTTTGTGTTTTCTACGTGTATCTTCGCAATTTTGTGGTCAGACTTGACTGCTCCATCCTTCATGCCATTCCATGGGGATTCCTGCTTGTTTGGACAGCACCGGATAGTTTGCTTCCATCTGTTGCTCCCTCCCTCCCTGGTGTAAAACATAACTAATAGTATTGACAACATAAGGCTAACATTATACAAAGAACAAGAAAGATCCTTTTCCTGACTGATACTACACCCGAAGCACACTCAAAATGCCAAGGAGATTTAATGTGTGTATTTGCTTCAAAAGTTGGGTAAGATAAGCTGGGTGATAAAGGTGGGTAAGAAGGCACCTGTCCCATTTTATCTGCCAGGTTTTTCTGATGCTGGACAGCGAAGTGGAGGTGAGCAGCTTTTGGTGAATGTGTATAGAGCCAGTGCATTCTTTGACCTGATCCTGAAAAATAACTGACCCAGCACACCTTCTCTAATGGAATTGGCTGTAACTCCCTAGGAAAGGAGCACACAAGCTTTTAACTCTTGTGCTTAGAGCAGAAAATTCAGGAAAATTGCTTTTCATCCTCAGAACAGAGAGCAGTATTTATAGCCCAACCAGACTGCCTGAAACTGTGGGACTCTGCAGCAGGGAGATGATGCCCTGGGGTGGGCCTGTCCTGGGGGGAATACCCCCCAACCCCATGGAGCACAACTCGGGACTATCCATGGGACCAGTGGAGATGATGGATGAACCTGTACTAGTGACAGACAAAAAGAGAAAGAAACAATGAAGGAGAGGTGAAAGGGTAAGTCTTTGCAAAAGGGTTTTTCATCTGGATGCATTCTTCAGGATACATTTCAGCTTGATTGGCTTCACCATGCACACTGATATCTACTAGATGAACACTGGAGTCCAGAACACAGATTTGCTGTGGCAGGGGGTCAGAGTCGTGTGAATCCAGGTGAAGTGCTCTTTTATAATTTAAGATTTTGCCTGAAAGCACAATTTAACTGAGACAGCCAGACTTGCTGCATGGTGACCTGCCACAGATTTTGCATATCTGCTTGTGGGCCTGATGAGCTGCCTACAAAAATAAGATGAACAAGCAAACATGTAGAATGGATCTGCAAGTGCCTCCAGTACAGAACACACTGAGATATGGACCTTAATGCATTGGCAGCTTTATTTATGTGCAAGGAAATGGGGAGAAAGGTGTTGAGAAAACACCTTTACAGATTCATCAGAAACATTAAAAGAAGGGAACAAAAATACATTTTGAAATTCAAAGCACTTCTAAATTTAAAAAAATTATATACTTTTCCAAGAAATAGCATGAGTCTTAGCATAAAACTGGAAGAATCCGAATTGAGTGTTTGGTGCCACTTTCTCACAAAACAATAATAAAAGAACAGTAAATTAAAAAAAAAAAAAATACTGCAGATATCCTTCTTGAATTTGAAGAATAATAATGCATCTGGCTGTGAAATAAAAAGTTTAGTTCAGGGCAATGTTCATTTCATGATGACTCGTTTTACTCATTTTCATACTTTTTTGTACCATAAAATTTAAATTTTATTTTTACCATAAAATTTTAAATAAACACTTGACATTTTTATTGTATTTTATTTTATTTGATCATTTGTTTATGAAATAAACTGAACATGTCAAATATTGAAACAAAAAGTACTCAAATAAATATTTGGCATGTTTATTTTGCTTTATTCCATAAATAAATCGTCAAGCAAGATATATGTTAATTTAAACCAGAAAATCAAGGAAAATGGCACAAAAAATTATATAAAAGCCAAATCAAAAATGATAACTCTTCAATACTGAACAGCCAGCAGCTGCCACACACTGCCTTGTCTTCTCACACTGGCAACTCTTGGTGGCAGAGGCCCTCAGGAGCATGCAGCAGCACTGACCCTATAAGGTCAGTGTAAGGATGGGATGATCCAAGACTATCCGAGTAATTCCCAGCACAGGAACTATTCTGGGCCATGCTTCTTGATTGATGTGTCCTGGTGCAGACAGGCTGCTGCCGAGGCTGCAGGGAGAGACAAAGGGAGAAGGGAGAGGGTGGCTGGAGCTGTGGGAGCCTCCCTGTGCTGATGTGCTGAGGATCTTTTGACCCAAACATCTAAATGGGGCTGCTAGAGGACGGCTGCAAAGCGGAACGTGGTCTGCAGAAAAAAATAGGTGTGCTGGCTTGCATCATTGCCGATGATTTTGCGTCATCCAGGCCACCTGACAGGGCTGTCTGGAAGGGGAGGCAGAGGCTGGAGGCGTGGGAAGCAGCTTTGGGGTTTTTTCCTTTCCTCAGAAAGGAAGGCTGAGTAAGGTGCTGGTTTTGTACACAGTAGCCTTGAGCCTGAGCAAGAAAATAACATGAGTAACTACTAAAAGGGGTCACAGAGAGAGAAACTGCTGCACTGGATACATTTCTACACACCATATAAAACAGATAAATTTTCTAACTTGTTTTTCACCTGTTAGCCCGGTGTCACTTTCAGAGGTGTACGCAGGAGAGGAACCTTGTGCCATGGATGGCGTATCCACTGTCACTCTCCGAGTGCCACCAGGTTAGGAGGGGCCAGAGCAGAGAAGGACTGCATCATTGAGTATGTGGGCACACGCAGGCACATGAAATGCTTGCCAGGGTCATTCTTACGTGGTAGACAAGTTAATTGTGCCAGGTGAGGTGCGGTATCAGGACCGTGCAGGGTGGTCTAGCGCAGCTGAGGAGCTGTCTTTCAGCAGCTGGTGCTTTTGGCTGCTCCAGCTGCTGTCGTAGGCAATGAGAAGCAAAGCTCTCAGAACCTCACTTCTGAAGACCCAGTTTTCTTTGATCTGAGGGAGCCCTGGACTGGAATTCACCACTGAGTCTTACGGATTGACAAGAGTGGCAGCAGCCTCCACCCATTGCTGTTGTGATCCCACTGGACGATGGTACCTTGGAGTAGGAGAAGAGACTCCTCAACTGCAATCCTTTGATTTCCAGGCCTTGCTCATAATTTGGGAGGCTGTGCAGTACTTACCTCTGAAGATCCAGTTTAGCACAGCTCATGCAGACACTTGTGCTGACCTGTGATGGATACGCAGTCCTGATCCTGGACTTAGACATAAGCCATCTGAAGTTTCTTTTTTCTTTTTTGGGTCTACACACGCTATGAAAGTCCACCTCTCCTACTTACCTGGAAATTTCTTGTTAAACAGAGGAATTAGACAGAGCTGAATAGCCTTGATCCTGATCTAGCTTCTCAGAGATGAAAAGGACTATCTTCACATGTCCTTCTGTGGTCTACAGATTTTGACAGCCCTGACTTTGAGCAAGTGACTGCCTTGCAGTGGACTATAAATGCAAAGGTGCTAAAGCACAGTCTGCGTGGTGTGAAATCACAGAAGGGATGTGAAGGCAGTCAAAAATGCCAAAATGGTATGGTCTCAGATGGAATACTGAAAGGAAATGTTCCCTGTAAGTTACTCAGTTATGCCAGTGAATTATTTAGAAAGTGAAATATGTTAATAGAAATATGCCAAGTGTGTGCCAGAAAAAATAATAGAAGTTTATTACCCCAGACTACAGAATCCAGCGTTTGGGAAATGTTCCTAAAAATACTGGACATGTCCAGGCAAAAAAGGCAAGATAAATCCAATTTGATACTGAATGGTATCAAGGGATATAAAAGAACTCCGTGAATAAATTGAAGACTAGTATTACAAGAGCCTCAGAACAGTATGTTATTTTGACATACTTTAGATTGCTAATACACTTAAGAAAACACAGAGTGGATTAGCTAGGGCTATTTTAAAACATGGCTTTAGAATGAGAGCTGTGCATAAAAGGGAAACAAATCAAGCACAAAGCTTAAATAAAACAAAGGCCAAACCCCGAGCCCAGGGTTCTGGATGGAGAAGCACCTGACCTCCGGAGACGAGATGGAAATCAGTGTCTGAACCTCCAAGGAACTTTCCTTCCTGATGACCCTCTTCTCCTCAGCTGAAGAGGAAGTCACATAATTGAAAGACCCAGATCATAAGCCTAATCAATTCTTAATGATTTCCAGGATATACTATCTTCGTAAGGTTAGCATTTAAGAAAGTTTTAAATGTATTTTGCTGCCTTTGACACATTTCCTAGTACTGTAACATTTATGACAACTATAGGTATAACCATTATTGGTTTTGCTACAGCCTACAGAAACTAGGTTAAGCTGCAGATAAGGAAAAGAAAGTGTTAAGCATCAGCATTTATGCACTCCTAATTGGATTTATCCTAATTGAATGTATCTCTTGTTGTTCAATAGCCATTGCTCCATCATTCTTCCACTCACTTTAGACAATACTTCTCTTTCCTATTAGGAAAGAAAAGGCCTAACCAGAACTGAAACTCTTATTATATACATGATAGATGTCTGACTTGGCCTACATAACTCATGTCTTGTTTAGTGCTAAAGTAGGGCACAGTTAAAGAGAGAAGAGAATTAGGCAACAAATGGAATAAATGTCTGAAAAGAAGCTCCTCTGAAAAATTCCCATGCACTTCTTTGGATTTTGAACCAGACTCTGGAAAAAAACGTGGTCATGGAGATATATTTGACAGAACTGACTTCTAAGATGGGGGCGGGGGGGGGAAATATTGTCCTTTTTATGCTAATTCCTGTAGGAGACCTGCATGAGCAAGTTGCTGATCACATCCTCCTAGGACTGCTGTTGAAAATGACCCTGGAAATGGTCTGAGTGACTCAGGCTGGCCACACTAGTACGGCCAGCACTGCCATTGATGGTGTACACAGGAAGCTTGCTCTGGCAAAATAAAAGAAATTCATACCTTTCGTATCCAGTTTGATGCTATTGATTTTTTTTCTAAATCATGAGTTTTTACATTTAATAGGTTATGTCATACATTTCAAGAAATGAGATAGTTTATTCTATGAATGCATGATGATATGGCCACTCATAAAAACAACAAAAAAATTACTCCTCCACAATTTTAAAGCAAGAGTTAAAATTAATTCTATCTACCCATTTTCTGTTACCCATAATAAAGTCAAGAAAATATATTCATCATAAAAAATAGTACAAATACTGTTAGTAAGATTGTAGTTTAAAGAAAACCTCAATCCTAAATCCTTCCTTGTTTCCACTTTGTTATTCAGTCAAAGAGATTAAAACAGGAGGCAAGCAGCAGATTTCTGTGTTAGTGGATCAGCTACTCAAGTATCTGTATATTTACTTCAGACTCATGAGATCTGATGGAGGGTTATGTTTCTTTGACATCTGTCTGTGGAAGTCCAGCTTACTTAGAAAGCACTGAATGGGCCTTTATTTATTATCTGCTCCCTTGGTAAATGGTACTTGATGACTGAACAAAAAAGAAAAACAGATTATTAAGATAAAGTAAAATCATTAAGCACAAGCTAGAAAACATACAAAAGTAACACAGGTCAATGCTGTATGCTAAGATATTATTTATCATGTTATAACGTTAGTGCATTTGGATCACAGCCAAAGGTCTGAATTGCAAGACAGTGCCATTTCTGCTGACCTTTTGAAGCACAGTGTAGTTTTCAGAATTCAGAAGTATGAGAGTTTAATATCAATACCGAATAATTCTGTTACAGTGAAGGCACAGGTATTGTAGATTGTCGTTTGCCTCTGAACATAAATGTGATACAGTCATCTGTTTCTACAGCCTCTTCAAACCTTAAAAAAGAGTGCATTCTTACTTACTATATCAATTTCCTCAACACTTTTGCCGATTCAAAACACTAACCTTTTAGAAAGACAGTTATGCTAATGCATACATCCCTGTAAGCTTCCTTAAACATTGAAATAAAATGAAGAGATAAATAAGTTTGCTTTTAACAGAAGGGTTTTTATCAAGGCAAACTCACCAGCTGTTTAGGTTCATCAGATAGTGTGATTTATCAATTTTTCTCCCCAGATGAATGTTGCAAAGCAAATGAAAAAATTAAGGAAAATTATCTATAACCTATCAGTTTCATCTTTTCCTTTCTGTCAGCTGAATTTTAGTGCTGGTGAAAAGTGGAAAGAATAGAAAAGAATCATACTCTTTTTCTGAGAGATGTCGTTTTTCCAGTGCTGCTTGGATCATGCACATCTACTTCTGTGTAAGAAATGCTTCTCTACTATCTAGGAGATTTTATAAGCAGACACAATGAAGACAGTACTGGTCTTCTAATAAGGAGTAATCAGAGCAGGTAGAAAAAGATGATGGCAAAATATATGGCTTTGGGTGAAGGCATTCTTGAACCTTGACAGCACAGGATGCAGTAACCCATGGATTGTCTTTTCTCTGTATTTTAGACTTGGCATATTGCATAGCACAGCGCCACAAAATCTGCCAGAGCACTTGGGCAAAATTCCAGGAAATCTGCCCGGTTTTACTCTTTTTAGTGCCATTTTTCTTAACTAACATGACTTGCTGCTAGTAACATGAATGCTATACTCACTGTATTGGTGGAACTATCTAATATATACTGAGAGGGTGGCAGCTGCTTTTTCTTGCAGAATGACAGCATCAGGAAGAAAATCAGTATTTTCAGAGGCTTTCACCTGAGTCAGTGCAGGCTGTGGTGTGCATCTTTGAAAGATAAGGCAGGCTAAATATGCCTTACACCTAGGACAGTCATTATTACAGAAAATATGCCTCGTGCTATTGTGGCAGGATTGCATTTCATGACAGTTGTGAGACCCAGAGGACACTCTAGCTCCAAGGCTGATAGTGAGATGTTCAATTTGCCTGCTGACTTTGAGCAACCTGAGATATGCCAATATGTTGCTAAGTGGCCAGAGTAAGATTTAAAAGGATGGCTTGACAGAATGTGAAAACATGCAGTGTGAAAAGAAATAATTGCTTTGGAAAATTTCAACATCTCTGTGTGTCTTAGTACGAAGAAAACACATTTTTTCTTTTTCTTTTTTTTTTTTAAAGTAGAATTGTCTAGAAAATATTATTTTAAAAGTCGGCTGTCACAGGAATTGCTTAAAGGCTAGCGTTTATTTCTTGCACAGTTTGGTCAGGTTATCAAGACGTAGGGGACTGGCTTCTGCCAGAATGCTAGACATTCAATGGTCCATGAGGAGCATAATTGTGACTGACAGTAAGTTTATTCATAGAAGTTCTTATTATTTTCTGCTGGAATGAGATTATAGGTATACTTCTAGGAAGACTGAAAGTCTGACAAAGAGATTTACATTACATGGACAGAAATAATTTTTTTTTCTGTATTGTCAAGTGGCTGCTGTGCTGCAAGCCTGCTGATATTTTGATCAATAGTGCACTCCTGACACGTAAGTCTTCTGCGATGAAAGATGCAAGATCTCTTTGAGTGTTAAAGATCAGTCTTTCCCACTCGGTTTTGCAGTGTAACATAACATAACTTCTTAGCAAACATCTCTGCAAAATATGTCTCATTTTTTGACTGATATCAAGCACCATGTTATCATGAAAATAAATGCCCAGGTTCCAACAAAAAAGTACAAGCAGCTATCATTTTGAGAAGAAGGTGGAGAAAGGATTTTGGAGAAAATAGGCTGTCTATATTCATGAAGCAGCCACTTCTGCATCACATCTACTCAAATTCTTTTTCTTACTGTATCCAGACATATTTCCAAGCATTTAGTTCTTGTTCTCAACATCATTTGCATTAACAGCTTGAACAATTTCTCCCACAGGCACCATTTTAAGGACCTCTCTCAGTTCAGATCAGATTGCTGCCCATTATTGCTATCAGGAAGGTATCAGGTTTCCAGTTAAACATGTTAGTGATGAATACCTAAAAAAGCATATCAGAACAGGAATATTCAGGCCTATGTTTATGCTCTGTAATCCTGGTAAATATGGTGCATTTAATTTCTCTTTAGTTGGCATACACCTTGTCCTGCTGTACCTCTGGGCTTCCCATTCCAACAAAACCATCCACACTATTGCTAATACGGTATGTACATAAAATATCAATGTTTTAAGGAACTCAGCACATAACAGCATAAATGTGAGGCAGAATAGGCAACATTCTCAGAAAGTTGTGCTGGGATTTGACAGCTAGGCTCTCCACCGTGCTTTGCTCCATGAAGAGGAATTAAAACATTGTCGTTTCTTCTGCTGGAAGAGCTGTATTGCTGGCTTGCTTTGGGAGAGCTGTTTAAACTGCGATATCATTCTCTGTCTGCTTAGGCACTGCATAAATGCAAACATACTAACAGAGCTCTTTTTTTGTTTGAGGAACAAGTTTGTATTCACGCGTAAATGGATGAGAATTATGTAGAGAACTTTATGCATACAGAGAGATTGTGATAAAAGAAGCCAAGTGCCATTGATATGCAAGAATGATCAGACCAATGGTAAATACCAGGAAATATCACTTGGATTCCATAATGTTTAATTCTGCTGAAGTTTTGGGCAAGTGCAGCAACCATAATGAGTAAATACATGGTTTTGCTTTGTTTTAATCATAGACAAGTTGCAACATTACACATTTAAAATAATTCACTGCAGAAATGTAACATAACCATGACATCTAGTCTTACTAAGCGAAGAGAGGTCCAGAAAAACTCCACACAAAGTAGCAATTAATGAATTATTTTTAAAAATTATTGATAATCTACTTATCTATTTAGACTTCATTTTTCTACCTGTTGATATCCCCTTCTTCTACAG
Source organism: Acanthornis magna (assembly GCA_036785705.1). Taxonomy (NCBI): domain Eukaryota; kingdom Metazoa; phylum Chordata; class Aves; order Passeriformes; family Acanthizidae; genus Acanthornis; species Acanthornis magna. The sequence goes on along the minus strand of JAWUZG010000141.1, from coordinate 3,202,032 downwards.
TTGCCATTATCAGCATTAAAGAAAGTAATGGCAAAGCTGTTTTAACCTGTATTTGAATGCATAGCTTTCTAATTGTCAGTTGTTATTAGTTAATGAAATACATGTTCTTTTACTCTATTTTTGCTAACAACTGGAATTAAGGTAGATTATCTAATTCCATTCTGCTTCAGTAAGTTCTATGCCTTTAGGATAGTTAGACAGATGATTTATAAACTGCATGAGTAAAACAATCCTGAGTGATCAGAACCGTTCTGATGTCCAATCTGATACTCAGCTTCTTTCAGCTTATTGTGGATGCTTTCCAATGTATTGTATTTCTTTCTTTCAAAGAAATAATACAACCCCAGAAGAGATAATGTTATGTTTATCCATTATGACAGTTTGAGTTCAAAATTCACATTGCTTTCCTCTTTGGTCCTGGAGAAGCTGTCCCAAAAAGTTTACGCTGCTTAGAGTGTCCTAGCTCTGCAGAGGCAGGATAAATCCAAAAATTATTGACAGTTTTTTCTTTAGTCATACAAATCCAGGGCCAAGTAATGAATTTCAGTATTGTATTTTGATTCTCACACACAATCCAGACACATGTGAAATTCATATCACTGGATCCCTGGGTTAAAACTGTAAGTAAATGTAGCTTTACTTGCCAATTACAACAAAAGGCGTTGTTTCAACATTCATCTTAAACCAATATAAACCTGTGTTCTCTTGCTTCTGCCAGCACCAGCATTTCTGCAATCAAAGGGACAGTTGGATTCAGGAACTCAGCTGGCTCAAAACAGGTTATTTTCTGTTTGCAATCGGCTTCACTGATGACACTGACCATGCAACATCATGATCTCAAATGCTGCAGCATGAGGCAGGTGATGCTAGTGCAGGAGCAGTGCAAACATAAGAATGGCTCTATTAGCATTAGTGACAAATAAGGCAAACTTAAACTGTACCATTAAAGGCCTGAATTCCCACCCTGTGTGAGCTGTGATTCAGTAAACCCCAATTATCATTCTTTTGAAGTTATGTGAAGGTGGAAGGGCTAACAATTGAATATCAGTTAACATACTGGTTAGCATTAGAAGCAGTAGAAACAAAACACACGAAAGAAAGCAAGATGTCTTAAAATAATGGGAAAGAGAATTGTTCTGTTGAGAAACATATTATCTACCCAGAAATTTGCTGCCTCAGCTGAACAGTGAAACCAGTGCTGGAATAAAGCTATCTTTTCTCATCTAAGAAACTGTTTTGAGGCAGTACCCCAACAACCTTTTGTGACAAAAATAAAAAGAGAGGTTCTTCCTTCCAGGTCTGGTTTGAAGTCCAGACTCAATACTCTCCATCATCCTAAATATAAAAAGTATTCAGCAATTGCCACAACTGCCCTCTTTCCTCCACTGAAGATTACTGTTATAATATTAAGTAAATGATAGTAACAGATGATTTATGGTTTCTTAAAACCGTAAGATTTGATTTATTAGCTTCAGAATAGTTTTCAAAGGTTTACCTTCTAGATTAGTGTTTGTGTAACTGAAGTAACAGTTTAAATCTATTTTAAATCTTACTAAGAATTTTGATTTAAATCCGAAGTTAAATTCTAGAATTATCACTAATTCTATTACTACAAAATGCTCACATTAATATCTGAATAGTATGCTGTGTAACTTACATCATATAATACCTGCTAAAAATGGAAATAATACATTAATGATGATGATGATGATGATGACGATTATTATCTAGAAAACTACCATTTATTTTCATCAAGTTATGTGTTCACATTCTAGATATCAGAAAACATCATCAATGGCAGAGAGATGGGAGTTTTTAGTTTATAGGACATCAAGAAGTTGCACATCAAATATATAGCAATAGCCACAGTTCACAATATGCACAATTTTGCTGAAATTGGAAGCAGAAAAATACTCTATGGAACGCCATAATTCAGTCTCGGTGGGTTTTTACAGTTCAAATGCATAAGTGTGAATATTATCTTAATCACCAATTCTATCACAAACCTCCAATACCTTCCAAAGCATTCTCATTTAATCTTGTAGAAGTTGTTGAAGGTACATTCTCTCACTGTAGGTATATAATTAAATTATTTCTTATCCACTTGATATGCACCAAAATAAAGCTTTACCTGAAGGGGAGCAAGTGGTTGAAAAGCCTCCTGAAAGTAGAGCAGGCATGAACCACTGGAAACACTGCACCACCCAGAGTTTTCTAGCACCTGTCTGATCTGAAGACTCATTTGCCAGACCTTTATCATACAAGCCATGCTCTTGTACGAGCACAGTCTCATTAAAGCATTCCACAAGCTCCTCATAAAAATGTTTCAATTTACTTTTCTTCATTACAAAGTTCTGAGCCCATGCTTGATCATTTTAAATCTCTGTCATTCAGCTGTCGCACCTTTCTTTGAGGTCCCAGCCGACTTGATCTATATATTCATTCTCATCTGCTCCTTTTCAGTTGTTGCACTGCTTTAAGGACAAGCTTTTTCATGTCCATTTTCTCTGTCTGTGAAAGCTTTGCAGTTTCTGCTGGTGGCTTCTAGCAATCAAATAAAGAAAGCTATGAAATACAAAATCAAGAGAAAAACCTCAAAACTGATTTCCTTTCTGAAAGGGAGACCTTGGTCCTAATAATTGCGAAGTAAAAGCTTTGTATCTTCAGCATGTGAATTCAGTGGAGAGACTTGAATGGCTTCTGTCTGTGATGACAGCAATGAGGAGGCAAATTACACCCTTATATACAAATTATACCCAAATTATACACATATCATACCCAAACTATATCCATTTCTTACAAATGCAAGAACAAAATGACACAATGAAAATTTCTGTGCACAAATCAGACACCTGCATTGCTTGTCACCACCACATGGAGAGCCACCAGAGTTTTGCACCTTGCTGAAACTGGCAAGGTGGTCATGGAGCAGACGTGGCCATGTTGACAAGCTTGTGATGAAGTTTGCATGCTGTGAAGAAAAAAGCTGTAGAGGATTGTAGAAGTCAATCCTCTCCCTGTTGCCTCCAGCAGAGAGGAGAACGGGAGACAATTCCCTCCCCTTTGTTGACATATTTTTTCCTCACAACAGAAAGAAAGGGATGAAAGGGTTGAGGAGTGAGGAAATCACTGACTGCAGAAAGGCAACATCACCAGAAGAAAACCGAAGATTCAATGTCAGGATGTTATCATAACTACTTAGTGATTCCTGCTTAAGGCCATTTCACAACAATCTGAGGACCACTTGAGGATTGTTGCAGTACTTGATAGCACACATTTCTATGAGTACTTGTTTCCAATATTCTCTTCTGTAGTGGTGAAGGACACTACACTTACTAAATCTTTACGTGACCGAGGACAATATTTTCTCAACTATCTCAGCACTGTTCCTTATTTAATGAGGAAAAAACAAAATTCAGTAATAAGAACTTTCATGTGTCCTGTCTCTTCTATAACTTTGAAAATCACTAGCAAATATCAATCACATATTACAGAAAAACAATGATAAATAAGTTGTGCTCTTGCAGAATTAATAAAAATGGGCAACCAGGTAGAAGACAGACATCTGATTAATGCCCTTCTGCTGGAGAAACTTCACAGTTAGCTTAACATTATTAGTTAACTTACTTAAACGTATCTTTTCCCTAGAGAAAAATAGGCTAATAAATGCCACCACTGTGAAAGATGGTGCCTGTCCTTTATTAAATTACTTGAAATCAAAGAAGAAGGATCAAAATTATAGGAAACTAAGTCTTACTTGTTCTGCTGTCAACAGAACAGCTACTCTTTCTCCTCCGACCTTTCCTTTTTGGCTTTCAAACTAAACCTCTAAAATGCTGTAACTGTGGGACACCATGTTACAAAATTCTTCCTTTGCACACCTCCCACAGGAATTTTGGGGCCATCTTCACTAGAGCTGAATAAATAATGCTGGAATCTTTCCTTGCTTTTCTTTCTAAATTGTGACATGAAGTAGTGGAGCAATGCAACTAAGTGTTATGCCTCCCTGCAATGTAGGTCATGCACTGCAAGGGTCCCATGAGCTTGTTGCAACATTTTCCAGATTGTAAAAAAGTTGTTGGTTTGGGGGTCTTGTTTCTTTTTAAGGTAACACCTCAGCATCCTCCAGAGTCCTTGCACAGGGGCATTGCTGCCCAGTGGCCCTTAGCAGGCCATCTATCTCCTTGCAGGCAGAGTTGGATATATGACAAACCAGCTGTCCCAGGTTACATGGAAGGTGTAACCAAAAGTAAGTATTCTATTACTGTGTCCATAAGCTGTTAAAAACAGGTCGGGCAGTGTTATTTATGTCACCATGACCCAGCCCTGATAACACCATCGGGGCTATCTCTGCTCATGGCCACCAAGGGCTCCGGGAGTGACTCATAAGTTTACATCAGCTCATTGTGAGATGCTCTGCCCAGAGAGGACAAGCTGAACATCCCTACCTGCATATAAGCTGAGACCCTGGAACACTGGACTACCTTTTCCACTGGATTCCCAAAGGAGAAGAGCTCAAGAGCCACCACTGGACCTCCAGAGACTGATGAGATCTTTCCACAAGATCACCACTTCAACAAGACCACATCCATCACTCCAATGGGACTGCAGCCACTATTTTAACTGGACTGCCAGCACCACCCTAACAGGGTGCAGGCTGTATTCTAACTTTGTCTATTTAAAATGTTATTTCTGTATTATTGCCTTGTTCTAAATATTAGTGTAGAACTGTTATTCCTTTTCCCATATCTTTGTCTGAAAGCCCTTGATTCCAAAGTTATAATAATTCAGAGGGAGGGGGGTTCACATTCTCTATTCTAAGGAAGGCTCCTACCTTCCTTAGCAGACACCTGTGTTTCAAACCAAGACACCAGTTTAAACTCAAAAACAGGCTGGTACAAGGACGTTGCAAGGTACGCCACACAGTAATGGGCATTCTTTCTGTTTGGTAACATATTACAGTACCCTCATCTTGATAAAGTTAATTATTTTTCTATATTAATGTTCAGGTATCCACCGCTTTATAGTGCACACACAAATGCTACACACACACATTTACCACAAAAGTTTCTGTTGACATCTCAATCAGCTAAGCAGCTTTAAGGCTGCCAATACCTCCTTCAACCCCAAATAGCTCAGAGCAGCAGCCACAGAGTGAGGAGTGCACTTCCCTTCCACAGGGGGTGCTTGGGGAAGGTGGGAATATGCTGTTTATCCCTTTGCTTAGTGTAATATTGTTAGTTGTTTGGTTAGAATTAATCGTTAGCATGTTTGTGAGATACATGTGTGGGCATCATAAAAGCTAGACATTTTAGGGATTTCTAGAGTAACTTAGGAAGACAAGAAAGATTAGATTGGTCAGAAGAAATATAGCTAGTGGAATCTGCCAAGATGTTTGGGGGCTTTTGACCATTTTTGTTTGTCTTCTCCTTCTAATAATACAATTTTTTAATAGTTGGACTGCCTACACAATTTTTGTTGCTGTTGTTGTTGTCTTCTACAGACCTCACGCAGTAATGACGATTTTTCATAACCTTTTGGCCTATAGTCAACTGTATCAACAAAGAGAAAAAGGTATTTCTCAAACGGTAAAGTTGATTTGTAATATTATTTTCACAATGCAATTTTCAGTTGAATTGGAAAAAGATCAAAGGAAAAAATAAGAGCCAGAATATAATTTGAAAATACACCAAATTTTTTTTCCCTGCATGTTGAAGCTTCATCTTCAATAGGCAGGAAGCAACAATAGACATATGCAAATTTTGTTCCATACTGTCAACATTATTCCAGGAAAAGTATGTTTGTATATATGCTGTGAAGTGTTAGAAATATCTTCCATATTCTTAGGGTTGTTTGCATTTGACGCTTCAGTGAATTATCTCTCCGAATAAAGATCTAGGACTTCTGTAGAAATGAACAGCTATTTTCTGTTAAGGTGGGTCATGAAACAGCACATTCCCATATAACCACATACATGCCAAGGCATCACTTCAAAACACGGCACAATATTCACTGCCAAATGCAGTTCTGGACCACCCCGGTTGCTCAGGCCATCACTGCATAGTGTGAGGGAGGGCTGTGGATATGCTTGGCTCCTTTCTTAGAGCACATGGCCTCAAACTTGTGGACTCAAAACACACATAAGAGCAGTAGTGAAGTTCCATAATAATTAGCACTTTTTTTACCCCCAAGGTAAATGCTGAAAAAGAGCAAAACATGTCTCTAATGCATTTAATCTCCACATGAACATAGGTGACTGATATTTGATCCATTCTTTGCAATTTAGAGGCTAAGTCAGATGATCAAGACTGTATTTTAAGCAAATATATCACAGTAAAACATAAGTTTGGTTTGACACATTTCTGTTATTACACTTAAAATTATAAAATAGACATTCTAAAGTAGGTATTACTAATTTTATACTGACAACTGACTTTTTAAACACGTATAATGTTTGCTGCCCTGTTGAACATTTATGTTGCTCTTTTCTTTTTAATATTCATCAGTTTTAATTAGAAAACTAAACTGATATTGCTATCTAACTTCATGTGACATATCTGAGACATCGCTCTTTGTTTTGATGCTGCTAATGCAGAACTTTATCCCCATCCATTAGTTGTTGTTTATTCACCTTAGACTATATCTGCACTTAAATATTTGCTGTTCCCAGAATGCTTCCCAGGTTGTGGACAATTCTGAGAATAATCAGGATTATGCTATATTCTCTATATTTAATTAAATACTTCCCTCCTGATATGCTTTCTAGAGACAGAAACTTTTGGGATACTTAGAGATGCAGAAGACTGACTGTATCTTTTTTGGGGGTGCAACTCTAGTATTACATAATAGCCCTGATGACTGTATCTCGTAAGAGCTGAATGACTATGAAAGAGCTGCCCTAAAATATTCAGAATTTCTTTTCTTATCTCAGCCTATGCTTTACTTTTAGAGCCAGGACTGCACTGTTTACAGTAGGAATTTCTCTGTGCTTCATCTGTGCTTTGTGCTGAATCAGCTTTTATTTTCTGAATAAAATACATGTATAGCAGATACATTGTTCAGTTTTTTCTTGTGTACTTATTCGCTTTTTTTTAGGCAATGGCCAAATAGTTAAAGATATGACTGAGTGTACAAATATAAATCACGTATCCAGTAGTATTCAGCAAAGAAAGGAAGCATTCATTTGCTTCATAAAAATACATTGATACATTGCATAATGACCAGATTCATCGTGAATGAACAGCCTTGTCCAATAATTTTTTTTTGCTGTTTGGTATTTAACATTTTGATTTGCACATTCCTTGTTATAGAATGGCATATTATTAGTCTGTAATAACTTCAGGAAGCTTTCATAACACACATTCAGCCAGACTTAACAATATACGGCTTGTCACAGCTTCCTTCTAAGATCTTTGGCGGTAACTTTTTGATTTTTGTCATGCCATGCTCATTGAATTAACACTTGTGGAGCTCTCTGCCCCCTAGAATCCAGCTGTCTTGACTCTTCTAGGATTTAGGCAGGACTGCTCAGCTCAAAGCTCTCCAACAGAAGAGGGCTTTTCTACATTTGGTGGGCAAGCTCGAAAAAATTAATTCAGTGCTCAAGGAAAACATCCTTTACTCAGGTTAAGACATATGGTTCACAGAAAAGCTTGGAAAAAGTGTCAGCACTTGGCAAGGGGGAATCATACATTTCTGAATGGATTGGTAACAATGGTTAGCACCGTTTGTAGAAAAACAGAAGGGTTTCCGTGGGTTTGAAAGAGAGATTTGTGAATCTTCATGGATGTGCATTCTGCACTGTTTTAATCTGTGCTTTTGCAGTTTACTGCAACCTACAATAGAGTAATACAATGATTTACTAAGACCATCAGGGTAACAGAAGTAATCAATTGTCAGCTTCTGTGTTAACTTTTCTGCAGACACATAGTTTCAACATTCTGATTTTGAAAGAGAAGCACCACACCACTTTTCCCTCTCTAAATGATGTATTGTTAAACAAAGACATAAGCTAAACATATATTTAAAACAATGCACTCTAAATGCAGCTGGAGGCAAGTTCTATACATAAGAGAATATACATAAATACATATATATGTACAAGTACCTTATAAAAATCAAATTTCTGCAGCAGTTCAGTTCTGAAATGCAAGAGGCTTTGCTAATTGCCTGATATTCTACTCTGTTATATAGTGTTTCAAGATCAATATATATCATAATATTTCAGAATCTACACTAGGTCAATGCTGTCTAATTCTTAAGCCATGAGCATTTAAGTTATATACAAAAAACAAGCAAATAAATTCAGCATAGGTGAAAGCAATGTTTTATTTTCCTTCACTAGTTCCCAATATTTTAAAGAATGACCTGACTGCTAGGAAAGTGGATTGATTTTTGCAGTCTGGAGCCTTACACCTTCAATAAATGCAAAGACTGGCAAGTACTGCAGCATGATACTAATAGTAGGCAATGAGGCACTGCTAAACCATTTCCTGGTTGATTTTTCATTTGTATTTAAATAAAAGTGATTGATCTGACATTGAGGATACATCAAAATTAAGTGCTTTTAATATTACATCTTTGTGAAATGTAGGTTATCACATCCGGAACTTGAAAAGCTACTGAAGCAGAAAAAAAAAAGGAGTGTATGCTTAGACAAGCTAAATTTCTTAAGAAAATGAAACTAAGAATTGTCTCTCCCTACATCCATTTGTATCAAACCTGATTCCTAACAATACAAATTCCACTGGTGGAAAAAGCAAAGTAGGGCAGGAAGGATCCAGCACAAGGGCAAAGGAACTCATGAAGGGTCTGGAGCACAGGTCTGATGAGGAGCAGCTGAGGGAGCTGGGGGTGTTTAGCCTGGAGAAAACGAGGCTCAGGGGGACCTTATCACTCTTTACAGCTCCCTGAAAGAAGGCTGTAGCCAGGCAGTGGCCAGCCTCTTCTCCCTGGTAACGAGTGATAGGACAAGGGAAAACAGCCTCAAGTTGTGCCAGAGGAGGTTTAAAGTGGATCTAAAGGATAATTTCTTCCCTGAAAGGGTAGTCAAGTATCGGAACAGGCTGCTCAGGGAAGCGGTGGAATTGCCATGCCTGGAAGTGTTCAAAAGGCCTGTGGATGTGACATTTGTTCTCTTTAGCCATCTGATAACTCATGTCCCTATGTGGCACGCTCAGTTTACAGCCACGTCCCCTTGTCCTATGACATGTCCACATGACCTTGTGAAAAGTCCCTCTCCGGCTCTTGTAGACCCCCTGTAGGTACTGGGAGGTGCTCTAAGGTCTCCCTGGAACCTTCTCATCTCCACACTGAACAGCCCCAGCACTCTCAGCCTGCCTTCACAGGAGAAATGCTCAGGCTCTCTGACCACCTTCGTGGCTGTTTTCTGGATGCTCCAGAAGGTCCATGTCCTTCCTACGCTGGGGGTCCCAGCACTGAATGTTCCAGGTGAGGTCTCATGACAGCTGAGCAGAGGGGAAGAATTACCTCCCTGGACCTGCTGGCTAGACCATTGATGGAGCCCAGGACGTGTTTGGCTTTCTGGGCCGCAAACTCACATTGCTGGGTTACAACAAGCTTCTCATCCACCAACAGCCCAAGTCCTTCTTCCCAGAGGTGCTCTCAACTGGATTTGTCACTCAGCCTGTGTTTGTACATGGCATTGCCCTGACCCCAGTGCAAGACCTTGCACTTGGCCCTGCTGAACTTCATGAGGTTCACTCAGGCCTCTCTCAGGCCTGTCAAGGTCCCTCTGGGTGACATCCCCTCCCTCCAGTGTGTCCAGCACACCACAAAGCTTGGTGTTGTCAGCAAATTTGCTGGGAGGGCTCTGATCCCACTGTCCATGTCACTGACAGAGATGTTTAACTGTGCTGGTCCCAACAACAGCCCCTGATGATCACCAGGTCTCCACCTGGACGTTGACCCATTGGCCACAACCTGTTCAGTGTGACCATCCGGCCAATTCCTTATTCACTGAGTGGCCCCACCATCCAATCCATGCCTCTTCAGTTTAGAGACAAGGATATCATCTGGGAGTGTCAAAGTATCAAGTATCAAAGGCTTTGCCAAAATCCAGGTAAATGACATCATTTCTTCTTCCCTTGTCCTCCAGTGCTGTAACCTCATCGCAGAAGGCCACCAAATTTCTCAGGCACAATTTGCCCTCAGTGAAGACATATTGGCTGTCAATCTTCTCCTTATTTTCCACATGTCTTAGCATAGTTTTCAGAAGGATCTGCCCTGTGATCTTGTTGGGTACTGTACTGAGGTGAGGCTGACTGCCTGTAGTTTCCTGGGCTCTTCCTTATTTCCCCTTCTAAAAATGAAGTTGATGTTCCCCCTTTTCCAGCCATGGGAGCTCCACCTGACCATCACAACTTCTCAAATACTTCTCAGAGAAGCTTAGCCTCTTCTTCCACCAGTTCCCTTGGGACCTGTGGATGCATCTCCTCAGAACCCATGGAATTCTGCACCTTCAGTTTCCTCAGTCGTTCTTCAATCTGATCTTCTCCTATAGTGGTTTGTGCTTCATTTTACCTGTCCCTGCCCTTGTCTTCTGTGAGTCGGGCAGGGTTCACTTGCCAATACAGACTGAGGCAAAAAAGTCAAAAAGTACCTCAGCTTTCTCCATGTCCCAGGTAACCAAGTCTCCCATATTCTTCTGGAGAGGGCCCACATTTTCTCTATTCTTTCTTTTACCACTGACATACCTATAGAAGCTTTTATTTCTGCCCTTGATGTTCCTGGCTAAGTTTAATACTACCAGTGCTTTATCTTCCCTGCCTGATCCCTGGGTATTCAGACTAGTTCTCTGTATTTCTCCCAAAATGCCTGTCTTTACTTCCACCCTCTACAGGCTTCCTTTTAGTATTTAAGTTTCTAGAAGCTCCTTGTTCACCCATGCAGGTCTCTTGTGGTTTTGCCTGACTTCCTTTGCCTGACTTCCCATCCTTGGGATGCATTGCTCACAAGATTGGAAGTGGTGGTCCTTGACTATTAACCAGATCTTTTGTGCCCCTCTCCAGGCCCTTATCCCATGATAGTCCAAGAAGCACTTCCCTGAACAGGCCAAGTCAGTACTCCTGAAGTCCATGGCAATGAACTCACTGTGCTCCTTCCTCATTGCCCCAAGCATCTTAAACTCCATCAATTCATGGTCACTGCAGCCCTTGAGCTTCACATTCCCCACCAGCCACCTCCTTGCTGGTGAGAATGGCTGGTGAGTGGTTGGTGGTCCACCATTCCTCACTGACTCCTCTATGACTTGCAGAAGGAAGTATTCATCAAGGCACTCCAGGAATTTCCTGGATTGCCCGTGTCCTGCTGTGTTGTTCCTCCAACAGATGTTGGGCTGGTTGAAGTTCCCTGTGAGGACCAGGGCTTGTGAACATGGGACTCCTCCTCTCTGTCTGTGGAAGGACTCATCTGCTTGGTCCTCCTGGCCAGGCAGCCTGCAGCAGACCCCCACTGTCACCTGTCCCTGCCCTCTCTTTAATCCTGACCTATAAGCCTTTGTTTGGCTCCTCATCCATCCCCAGGTGGAGCTCCGTGCATTCCAGCAGGACAAGAACCTTATTTGCACAGAGGCATTTAAGTTGCCATCCCTACCACCAAAAGCTGACTTACAGGCCAGAGGGGCCTTCCTTCAGGGGCTTTCTTGATGGGCTGTGATCCCCCTCCAGGCCCTGAATATCTCTTGCTGACCCTGGCATGAAAATAATTAAAGTTGGATGGATTGAGGTTCCCCTCCCCTCCGCAGCCACAGCAGCTCTCAACAGTGACTGCAGCAGCCTTTACTGCTCTCCAAAGATGGAACCCAACACCTCAACGTTTTGTCCAGTGGAAGAAGTAGAAGGAGAAATTACGAATAATTACACTGAAGTATGTTCTCGAAGATTTTAGAAAAAGCTCCAAGCATGGGAAAACTTAGCAGTGATACAAGCTTCTTGGCTCCTGCAAAGATCTACCAAAATTTATTGGCCAAATTTTTGTGTACTATTACAGTTTTAACAATTGGGGGGGAGGAGGGGGCAGGGTGGGAAGTGGATGATACTCTTGGCAAAATAAAATAAAATAAAATAGTGGTGCTAACGCACATCCTGACTTTAAGGCATAGGTGTATGCCTCAATGACAGTCATTAAAAGAGAAGCACACACAATGGTAGTACATGTTCCCAGGATGTGCCTAATTCTCAATGGCAGCCAATGCATCTTAAGTACTTCCTTGAAATATTGGGCACGAGCAGACATCAGGCGTGAATGTTTCCAGGCCGAGCAGATTAAATCTGTCAGAATTAGGAGCTAAAAGCTACAAAACGGAGGGCACAACCTGAACCGGCCTGTTCCAGCCGCGACACATTCCTGCAGGAGCATGCAGCACTTCCCATGAAACACGCTACTCCTTCACATGTAGAAAAGCCTGACCCAAGCTGGAGCTTGGCAGCGGCTCACAAACGTGCCTAATGGTGTCAGCGGGCAACAGGGCTCCCACAGAAGGGCGGTCAACTCTGCTCTGCAGAACACCGCGGATGCCGGGGCCGCTCGGTCCCGGAGCTCTCCCCACGCCCCGCACTCCCTCTCCTCCAGACCCCGGCGCCGCCAGGCGCGGGCAGGACGCCGGAGTCCCCAGGCAGCCCTTCCTCCCTCCTTCCTTCCCTCTCGCTTCCTCCTCCAGCCTGGCTTCCCACGGCGGAGGCTGCCACACACCGACCGCCGACGGGGCGGCGGCAGCAGCGCGGACATCGGTGCGCGGCGCCTCCGAGCGGCCGCGGGGCAGCCCCCGCCCGGCCCCGCCGCGCCGAGCCGAACCGGGGGCGTGCAACGGGACTGCCCCTGCTCGGGCGGGAGTGCAGGGGCGGCGGCCGCGGCTCGCCCCGGGGCTCGAACGCGGGGCGGTGCGGCCGGCGGGGGCGGAGCCGCGCCCGTGACGCGGCGCTCCGGCGGCGGCGGGGCCGGCGCTGGCACTGGCGGGCGGGCGGGGGCTCTCTCGGCGCGGAGCTTGTGCGCTGCGGCCCCGGGCGCTCCGGCGGCGGCAGCAGCGCTCCGGCCGGGGGAGGAGGTGCCAGACTCCGGTGCCGCGTGCGGGCAGCGAGCGGGAGCGGAGCGGAGCGCCTGCTGAGGCGGCCGGAGGAGGAGGAGGAGGAGGAGAAGGGAGCGAGGAGCAGCGCCGCTTGGTCGGCCCGGCGCTGCTGCTGCTTCCACTTCCCCGCTGGGCGCTCTCCTGCCCGCGAACTCGATCCGCTCCCGGAAACTCTCGGCTCGCCTCTCAGCCGCGCCGGTGGGGTCTGGATACGGCTCTCGGCCCCGGCGCGGCGGGCGGGGGAGGGGGGTGCGGGGGGCAACTTCTCGCACTTCTCCGGAGAAGGATTTGGGCCGCCCCGCTCCGGGGGCGGCGGCGCCTGCGGTGCCCGCGGCGGCGGGAGAACTTTCGCCTCCGATCGCGGGGCGGCGAGAGGGGCCCGGGAGCGCCGGCCGCGGCGGGAGCAGCGCGGCGGCGGCGGCGGCGGCGGCCCGGCAGCCGCGGAGATGAAGCTGAGCCGGCAGTTCACGGTGTTCGGCAGCGCGGTCTTCTGCGTGGTGATCTTCTCCCTGTACCTGATGCTCGACCGCGGCCACTTCGACCACCCGAAGAGCCCCCGGCGGGAGGGCACCTTCCCCAAGGTGAGCGGGGCGGCGGCCGGGGCGCGGCGGGCGGAGGTGGAGGGGAGGGTGGCGGTGCCGCCAGCTGGGGCCCCTCGCCGTGCCGCTGCCGGGGCTGCCGGGGCTGCCGGGGCGCCGAGGCGCGGCGGCGGCGGGGCCGGCGGGGCGGGGGCCGAGCGGGGCCGCCTGCGGGCGGCGCTGGTGCCGGCCCGGCGGGGCTGCGGCCGCAGAGGCACAGCCCGGGCGCGGGGTCTGCCGGGGGTCGCCCGGGCCGGACGGGGTCGGGACGGGCACGGGCTGGGGCTGCGGCGGCTCCGCGGGGTGCGGGGCGTGCGCGGGCAGGACGGGGAGAGCTGAGAGCTCGGGAGCTCAGCCGTGGCAACAACAGGTAGGTTTAGGGAAATGCTGACTTTGTGGCTGCTTTGCTTTCCGCTGAGCCGTGCTTTGGAGCTTTGGCTGACCCGACTGCTCCGCATGGTTAAACGACGCAGTTCTTCACTTTCCTGTGTCGGCTGCGTGGTAGAGAAGTTTAAAAGCTGTGTGTCCTGATTGTGTTCTAATAAGGAATGTTTAACCATGACAAGAGACATGGACTTCAGAGACGATGTGGTATGCTCTGCAGAACGGCAGAATACTGCTTGCTGTGCACAGCTGTGTGCTCTTGTAGTAACAGACAAAAAACTCAGGCGAAAAGCACTACGTAGAAAACAAAGTTATAACCTGTTTATGCTTCCACGATACCTATTTTTACTGGAAACCAAACGAATAAAAGTATATTTTAGTACTGGAGTGAGACTTCAAGTGAATAAAGGAACTCTTAAGTTTAGTGAAAAAGTAACAGTTATCTCTCTGTTAGAATCACTCTTGTTTCATTCAATGCAGAAGGAATAATTGATAGATTTTTTTTTTAATGGTAGAGACAAAAACCTCTACTTAAATGTAGAGAAAGAGAGCAGATCTGTTCTGCGTTTATTCCTTCAAGTTATAATTCAGAGGTCAGCCTTTAGTTTTTGCAAGAGGGAAGAGAACAGAAAGAAGAGGAGCAAGACAAGGCTGGCTACAGCAGCTGTGTCTGTTCAATGTGTAACTCCAGCAGGAGAGTAATGCCACATGTGGCACTTGTAACAGCTAAATACAAGTGCTGCTTTAGGGATATGGTCAGTATCTTATGTGAGGAAATCACTTAATGTGTCATTATTCCACCAGCTGAGTTTAATACAGCTGAAGTATGTAACAGGAAAGCTCATCCATGGGTGTTGTTTTTTATTTTTAATGTTTCGGGTTGAAATGCTTGAGTGAACAGGGAAGATTTGTTGGATGTGCTTTGTCTTCCATTGTCAGTGTCTTGCTGTTGAAGTTTCTGTTCCTGTCCTATGGTGTAATCCTGGTCAGAGGTGTAACATGGTCTTACCTCTTGTGACCATGGGCTTGGTACCTTAATCTCTTTTTAGGCCTCTTCCTTCTAGGTGATGTAGTCAGCTAGAGACAAATGTTTCGGCTTTCATCCTCCTCCCTTCCCTTGGTCTTTTACAACAGTCTGTTAGTGTTCACTCTTTTTGCCTTTTCCATGTCTATATTTCTTTGTGGTTTCTGATTCCCACTGGAGAAACTTCTGACTCTCCCTGGTCCTTCCTTTGGGTGAAACAGTTACCTTTCCCTTTCTTACTGCTTTATTTTTTGAGGAAGTTGCAGATGAAATGCTTATGATTTTGTCATTTCCTTTTGCTATGCCTATGTTAGAAATTTTTCACTTTGTTACAACTGTGAAACCTCTGACACCTAGCAAATGCTTTGAGTGTTTTATAACATCAGTTAAAAATAAATGCAAAAGATGAAGAGTGGAATAGAAGCCTCCAGAAATCTATGAAAGAAACACTTTAATACTACTGCCTCAACCAACAAAAAGTTGTGTCAGTGCAGTGTTGCCAGAGCTTGAAGTACTGTAAGTGAAACTAGCCACAGATGTAAAACCTTCAGGCTGTTTTTGTTTGTAAAAAGTTATGACAGCAGACTGTAGATTTAAGAATGCATTCTCTTTTCTGATGGCAAAGATCAGAATTTTTTTAGCTCAGAAAAAGGAATTAAGACCTTTTTTTTCCCCCCAGATGTTATTGGTTTGATTCACTTCATACCTCGTTCTATTTTGGCAACGTGCTGTACTGTTCCTCTGCGCAGTTCTGGTAACAACACACGTCACCTTTCATGTCCCGGAAGTTGCACATTGATTAGTTTGTTCTTTCTGACCAACGTGGCTTGCACTAAGCTCAGAGAAGAGAACTGGCTGCTTCTAGAAGCAGTTCCCTGTTTAGCTTATAAGCATTTGCTATCTACATATTCTGTTTGAATTCTACCAGAACTAGAGATGGGATTTTTCAGCTGGTAGTGCCTGTTGAACTGCATTCACCTAAAGTGTCACGGTACCTAGTGCCAGTAGTAACTGCTGGTCCATTTTTGTTTCCATGTTTTTTTCAAAGCAAAGTGTCTTTTTGCATAGTCTCAAGGAAGCTTGCATCAGATTCAGTCTTGTGAACCTGTCTTCTTTTAGGCTTCTCAGTGTAGGCCAGTGTAGTCAAGAGTTGTCCTTACAGAACTTGCTCACTATTTTGAGAGTTCAGGACACCAACAGAAATGTCTTGCAGAAATAGTTTTTGGGCAAGATCTCCCAAAATGGGTGAATATGCATAGGCAGATGGCTTTATGTGCTTGCTAACCAAACATTTAAATGCTTTTCCATGCTGTACTGAACAAAAACTTGGTCAGGCTTGGGACACAGCAGTGACTTTGTGTCTTTTTTTGGTGTTTGTGTTCCAAAAGCTGGCATCAATAGTCAGCTTCACTGTGAGTGTTTGCCACACCTAGGTGGCATCAAGGCAACTATAACAGAACTTTACCTAAAGTGATTTAAGTGCATTTAAGCCATAATAGCAGAAGATCTGTATGTAGCCATAGAATGGAAGATGCTGTTAATTTGGGGAAGCATAGGCACCTATAATAAATGGAGATCAAGGCTTACTATCCTCTCCTCTGTAATTCCTGCTGGTATCTTCATGGATCCTGCCTGTTTGTCAAGTGTATATTATTCTGGTGATGGCCATATCACAAGCTGTGTCTCCCTGAGCCTGTTCCTTGCTCTGTCTCAAGACACATATCAGAATATGGTGAGCCCTAGTGTCCTCTCTCTGGCTAGGAACCATGTTACAGCATTGTGCAGAGACGAGCTCAAGGTGAAGGGACAGCCTTAGGTGCATTTTTAGGTTATTATTGTACCAGCTGTCAGTATGGATCATTGTGTAAGACTCTCCTAGTGAAATATAGTGGAAAAATGGTTGAGTGTATTGTGTTTGTTTGCAATAATACAATATTCTCTGAGAAATCTTGTGTAACTGCAGAGTGGAGGAAGGTTCAAAGTGGTGTTTAGTCCTGTAACATCTCCTATGCAGCAAGTGTCATGTACAAGTGCTGTGTGGGCTGAATTGATAACTAATAAGTGAAAGCTACATTCAAATCAAGTCTTAGAAGACGTCCATAAGCAGCTTATCTTGAAGAACTTGTGTTATTTTGTACAGATGAATTACAAATACTGAGAAACCCATACTAATCTATTCTGGATTTTGGACTCATATAGAAGAATAAAAATGGTTAGCCTAATGGCTTGTTTTCTCAACAAACTTTACCTTGATTTATAACAGATCCATAAAAGCTGTTCATTTGCAGGAGGTTCTGGAGTATTTATTTTGATTCTAGAGTCTCACCTAAGCATGCTTGGTACACATTAGAAGTCCAATTGGAAAAAAGAAAAAGTGGAGGATTTGTTTGTAGTAGTATCATGTATCAGAAATATATGCTCTTTGTCTTCAGTCTTAAGATGAAAGTTAATTTTGTAATGAATTTTATGGGTGAGCAAGGGAAGATGGCATCACGTTGAATCATCCTCTGTCACTACCTGACAGGTAATGCTTTGAACTTGAGCTTTTTCCTCTAACCACTTTTTCACATGGCTTGGTTTAGCTTTTATGGGACAATATCTCTGCACTGTGTGAAAGGTTGTCTCTTTCACCACCAAAAATACATTTTTGAAAGTTAAGCCTGCTATGATTCTGGTAGGTAAATGGACCAGCACCAAGGGATTGCTTCATTTTATCTTTGATCTTTTCTTTAAACTTTATTAAAAGGCAAAGCAGAAACATGCAGCAACTTCCATGCTTACAAGTTTCTTTTTCCTAAACAGCTGTTGTTTGAATAAGACCTCTCTTTGCCCCCTTTGTGTTTTCTCCCCCACCTCCCTCTGACCACCACTATTTGAAGCTTGCTCTCATCTCATGTGTGTTAACTGCTTTTATGGACTCACTGATTGCACTGCATCAAAGAGGGGTGATTAAGTACGCTTCCTCTATAAGTAGCTGCCTTGTTTTTATTTTTTTTTTTGTTCCAGTGTCCTTCCAGCAAATCATTAAGTGTCCTGGCAGTTGGTACTGCTAAAGCTTCTTACTGGATTCATGCTTTCAGGGCATCTATGCAGTGCATCAGATACTCCAGCATAAATAGCATAAGTGGTGGCTGTTCCTGTGTGGAGTGTTATTTCATCTGAGTTTGCCAATAATTTGGCAGTAGTACCACTTGGCCAAAATATGAATCACAGTGGGGCGGAGCAGTAGTGGCAGGAAATTAGGCACCAAATACGTGGCAGAAACACCAGAGTTCTCTGATCTGTGTGTTGAACAAAGGCACCCTGTGAACTTTACTCTGAGGATCTGCTGAGGTAGCATTTCCCTTACTGAAAGGAAGCTCTGCCTTCAGTCAGCCCTGAGTTTCCACTGGGCTGGAGCTGCAGCATGTCAGCTCATGCTTGGTAGGTGGATGCACTATAAACACATTTTCCAGCTAAAGCTTTGCTGTATGCTTTGCCTTAGTGATGTAGCTGAATTCAATGTCTCACCTGGACTATAAATACACATGTTTTGATACTGCATGTTCTTAGTAACTGGTGTGTTTTCATGAGCTCATTTGGGATCTTTCTGACCTTTGTTGTATAATAAGGAACAGGACTTCTGTTTGTACAAGTATTGGAAGCAACAAGGTCAGGTGTTTAGGAAATGTTTATTTGTCACTCTAAATGTGAATGGTGGTAATTAATGTTGTGCATCATTTTGAAGTACTCGTTTTTTGACCTCTGAGCACTGAAAAATTGTGGGCACAGTGACTTTTACAAGCATTCTTATGAGTTTCACATCAGAGATTGAGTGTTGAGTGAAGAAATCCACAGAAGGAATAAATTTTTTTGGATTTGAAACATGTTGACTTACTTAAAAACAAACAAAGAAACAAACCCTTATTAACAGCACTTAGTAAGTTCACAGTCTAAAAGCCTTTGAATGTCATGGAAATGATCCCAAGTCCAAATAATGAAAATTTAGGAATACTTCTGCTGAGCTTCTAGTACTTTGCAAAGGAGGAGCAGCTGCCTTTGTGAACATAATTACAGGTCAGTAACAATTCTTTGTTTTCCTAATGTTCACAGAGCGTATTTGTTTTCGTTGCTTGCACATTTTGTGTAAAGTTCTGGCTAAGCAGCAGTCAAGCAGAAGCTATTAGCCTGCTTCAATTACAGTCTTTAAATCTGGTGCAAAATGCTGAGCAAAATGTATTTTACAGAATACATATTCTACAAAGCAGTAATTCTAACTGAGCACATCCTTCTGCTACCTAGAGTCATTGCCTAACTTAACTGTGTAAACTAAACAGAGAGAGGTTTTCTAGTTTGTTCTTAGTTGAGCTTTTCTCTGTCTGACACATTATTTTCAGTTGTGACTTGTTTGAGTGCAAATAACCATTATTAAAATGCTCCTACTCTTAATGGCAGATTAGCTGTACTTCAATTTTGTACTGCTAGACATTTAAGTAAAGATTCAGCATAGGTAGGGAGGGGAATCAAAAAGGAGATGAACACAAAATGTATCAGTCACAGTAGTAGTGGACATTTTTCAGTTTAATTTACTTTAAAGTGAATATTTCTAGATTTCTTTCTCCTTGCCTTCAGGTCACTGATGATGTCAAAACTAGTCCCTAACAGCAGCTTTATATTTGTCTCTGTAAATGGCATGAAACGTAACTCTAGTGTAATAGTACATTAAGCATTCTTGTTATTTCTGCCTCTGGTGATAAAGCAAAATGTGAAAGTCCATCAGTTTCTTAAAATCTGCTTGTCAGGCTGTTGCATCTTTGAATCAGAACCTTCTCATGCTTTTAAGAGGACAGACTTTTGTACTTATTTAATTCAGAAGAATTCCAGTGTCTCTGTAAAGTGAGCCATTTTAGAATAGTACTTTAAAGGTAGGAAATTACTAACAAGGTTACTTAGGTACTTTTCATTGTCACAAATACATATAAGCTCTTTGCACGGATCAGTAAAGCCTTCAAACCTTGATTTGTCCTTTTAACTTATACATTGTATGCTTTTTTTTGTCCTGTGTCCTACCTTGCAAAGAGAATATACACTGAAAGAGTGTGCTCAAATATTAAGCTTTGATGCTTCACCAGGTTATGTTTTTAAGTTTCACCTGCTTGTTTTTTCTGTGCAGGAGGTGACCATTTAATTGTATGTTTAGTATGTCCTGTTCACTGTACAGTGCCCTGACAGTGAACAGGTAATGCTTCCTGGTCTTACCATCTTGATAAGCTGGCATCTCATCAGAGTTTATGTCAAGATTTTGGCAAAAATATCACGTGATTTCCAGAGAGGTACCTGCGTATAGTCACTGGTGCAGAAAACTGTTATGGTGGCTGCTGTTCATTGCAGCCAGAAAATGAGACTTTGAATCCAGTTTCCTCACGGCTTGCTGTCGTGAATGTGTGTAAGCAATGACCTTGAATTCCACATCCTTTGGAAGCTCTGTCCATTGCGGTGCTCCGCTTTCTCCACCACAGTTCCTTGGTACACCAGAGCCTCTAATGCAGGGCACTGGCAGCTCCTTTGTGGTCTGCTGTTTGCTCTTGTGGGTGAGAAAGGGAATGGGCTCTGGCATGTTTTGAACCAAGCACTGGGTGGCTGCTGGCTGAATCTGGATGCAAATAACCGAATTCCAGCTGACATAACGTCAGAAGTCTCTAATGTGGGTTTCTCCTCTGCCTGCCTGTTTCTGTGAGATCTCCTCATCTGTGGGCCTGTCATACTCCCTCTTCAATTATTTGAGCTAGCTGTCTTTTTCCTGATGAAGTGATCATTAGTGGCCTGTTGAAAGCCACTGCATTTAGAGAAGGACCGTGCATTCACTCAGGAAATGAAAGTTCCAACTAATGTCTTTTCTACAATGTACAGTGTTTAGATAGGAGAAACGGAACACTCTCTACTTCCTCGGAATGAAACACACTGGTCCCTCATTGTGTTCCTGGGCTTCCTTCCTCGTGTTGGATGTCACTGTGCTCCTTTCTGGATAGTCCTTGCCACAAATCAGACTGGTGTCAGAAGCAAACAGAGAAGGACATGCAGAGGGCAGTGGGAAGGCAGACTGCTCTGCAGTATTTGGGGCATGAAAACTGCTGAAGGGTTCGGAGTGACTGAAGCATAAGGAGCTGTTTATGTAGCTGATTCATGTGGTGATAGCGGCAGGTTTCTCAGGGCAGCTAACAGGTGTGGATACTTCTTGTTCCAAAAGGGAGGAGGCTGTGCGGGTCTGCGTTGCCCTCACATGGGAAAATGTTGTTATTAAGTCCAGCCCTGTGTAGCCATGGGGGTGGTGAACAGGTGTGCTGCTCATATGATGCCGTTCTCCTACCACTGTACTATCGGATTGTTGGCACTTTGCACTTGCAGTTCCTTTCCTGTGAAGCAACAGGAGAATTGCCTTTATTTACACACTTTATTACACACTTTATTTACACACTTTATTTTTTTAAATCTTTATTTACACACTCCTGAATATATAAAGACAGAGAGAAATGAAAGAAGAATGTTAGTTACACCAAAGTCCTTAAAAACTTTTTAAGGGGTTGTGTAGGCCAAGTGATTCACATAACTTTATGTTTAGTTTCCTTGTGTTAAAGCAAATATGGAGATTAACAGAGCATCCTTTAATGTTGTTCACACTTACTAGGACATAATCAGACAGCATATCTCCAATTTTCTGTGCAGTTAGGCATTTTTCAATGTCTTGGATCAAGGTTCCTTCTTTTTTGAGAAGACTTGGTGCTGTGAAGTCAGGGATGTTTCTGCTAACATTTATGACTTGTGCAGCTAGTAAAGTTTTGCTATTCAGTGTCTACAAAGCCATGTAGAACCCTAAATTTCAGACAGAATTGGTTAAGGTAAAATTGGTACATCTCTGCTCTGATAAAAAACAGTTTAAAAAATCTCCCTGCTCACCCTCAAATGTGTGGAAAAATTGAAAATTTAATTTAAAACAAATACTGTTGGAGTATGGGTTTAGTAATGGAGAGGATCTCTGTGTTTTATCTTTTAATTAAACCTATTTAATGTCCCCTGTAACACACTTCTAATCTGTTTTTCTGGTAAGACAAGGTCTGTTACTAGCAATTAATAAGATAAAAGAGCTTCACTGTAACTTCACTGTTTGGTACTGTTTGGCCTTGACATTTGAAGTAAGTCAGTTGCCTTCCTTTAAAAATGTTGAAACTGAATTTATTTTCATGTGTTAAATTCATTGTTTTGAGGAGCTGCAGTGTTTTCCATATTCAGCTCATATTTTAAAATCATTTTAGTATTGAACAGGCAATATCTATTTAAAATGAATAAGAAGAAAAGGTGAATGTGCAATGAAAATAGACCTAGCTTTTGCATAATTTGGATCCATGTGAAATTTTCATCTTGAGGATGGATTCCTGACATGAATTATTTTCATACTGAATGAACACTGGGGTCCATTTCTAGTCTGCAACACTGTTGTTTCTTAAAGATAATTATCATGGATGTGGCATTTCACGACAAAAATCAAAAATATTTTGATTAACTCACAAAATTGAATTCCTTTGGTTTCAGCTTGAGTACTGCATGAGGTCTTAGTTACATGTTCTTAACTGTAGCTTTTTATTTCATGTTTTGCATTCAAGTTGAGTTAGCACGTGGCATATTTAAATGCTTGAGAAGAGAGGCATGATGTATCTCACAGCCTCCAGAAAAGAAAGCTGGATTTTCTGTATTAATGTCCTCTATTAAGTTCCACAATGGGAGGTCTTTGTAAGGATTTCTTTCTCCAAATAACAGAAGATCTTCCTCCAAAGTTGAAGTAACATACTTTAACAGACTTCTGAAAATCACTGTCCTAGGTAGGCTGGAAACCCTGCAGCTTACAAATTATTGCTGAATGTATATAGCAGCATATGAAGTTGGTGTTTGAAGGTCATCTGGAAACAAATTGCTATTTGATGACAGGGAACTTGGTTTACCGAGAAAAATATTTTTTCACATAATGAACGGTAGACTGGTAGAAGTTGTTACAGATATTTCAAAGTTTAAAATGTAGTAAGTTAAATGAAGGATATGTCTTGAAGATATGAAATATGATGTGACCTCCAAATTTGGAAGAAGTTTATATCTGTCTTCTAGAGACTGGCAGTATATGCCAGTGGAAGGATCAATCTAAACATTTACTTGGTGAGGGTTTTTGTTGTTCCCCCCCACTGTGTCTGTTATTGTCTTGTAGAGAGTATAATTGGATAGATGATATAAACCAGATTGGTGGTGTGTTCTGTAACCAGGTGGTTGACAGGATAAGCAATATAAAACTCCTTTTGTGTAAGAAGAGATAAAATACTTCTACAACGTACATGAATGAGAATTTAAATTTGAAACAGTTATGATTTTGTAGTTGTAGAGACTGTGTCTATAGTGGTGGGATAGGTGTGAACATTGCTTTAGCTGCTTGCACACTTGGTAACTCTGAGCTGTAGTCATATGCAGTGAAGCAGGGAATGATTTGTATGGATGGCAGGTGTACTCTAGCTTCCTAGGAATCTAAAGATCAGAGCTTCTGCTGGGCAGCCTCTAAAGCCCCTGTCAAACATTGTTTTATGTATGTTATTTTTAGATTGAGTGGCGTAATATGCTATTAGTGTTTCTTACTTTCAGAATATACCTTGCAAGGGGAAACTGTTTTTGCACAGAAATGTGCACACAGTATCTTTAATGTAGCATTTGAAAGATTTTAGTCTGGTTGTTTCTTTTGTGCCACCAGGGGGCATGGGACTACAGTCTGTTTGTTTGGGTTTTTTTTCTTTCCAGTATTCCATCATCTGCATATTGATTTCTTCTTGTTTTCAGTTCATCTGTTTTATAAGTTTCTAGCATTTATCTTTAAACTGTTGGGATTCTGGGATGTGGGTTCTACATCTCAATTAGCTTAATCTGGTTCTGTTGTCAAAATATATTTTAGTCTTTTTGGGAAGCAATAGCTGTCTGCCTGTGTTGCATTTTAAAACCTGTTACTGTTTTCAGGATGTATCAATCTAAGAAACAGAAACAAACAACATGCAGTGGGTCAGCACTTCAAACAGCCTGTAAAATGCAGAGACAAACCAGTAGGTTTAAAAAATACTAAAACATATTGTCTGCAAAATTACAAAGAACTTCTGTAAAGGTAGAATTATAGTAATGACAGTTTAGAATCCAAAAAACTGTTTGTTAAGTCTTGAGAAGGGTTTTGGGGTTTTTTTGGGTTTTTGGGTGGTTTTTTTTTTTTTTATTCCTGCAGGCTTCTCAAAGTCAACAGAATTCAAAAGAATGTACACATCAATTTAGAAAGGAGACCTAATCCTTTGCAAACTACAGTTGCTGAAAAGGAAAATGCAAATATTTCATGTGCACTACTGTCTAAAGGGAAAGAAGTGTAACATACAGATGTTGTTTCTAATATTATACTGTAG
Organism: Acanthornis magna; assembly: GCA_036785705.1. Classification (NCBI taxonomy): domain Eukaryota; kingdom Metazoa; phylum Chordata; class Aves; order Passeriformes; family Acanthizidae; genus Acanthornis; species Acanthornis magna. Next base: position 3,177,513 of record JAWUZG010000141.1, on the reverse strand, counting down.
TCCTTAGAAAATAAGGCAGTGGGGCTGGGAAAAAAATCATTAAAATCATAGGTCATAGAGTAGTTGTCAACTGAGTCAATGGCATTTGTGCTGAATGTAATGGTAAAATGTAGATGCCTGAAACGTTGGCAGGTTTTGCTGTTATGACTGCTGCTTGCAAAAATACCTAATCATACATTGTATATTTTGGGGTCTGAATTCAACTTTAATAATAGGAAGTGACTGGGTTTTTTGTTCTCCTGTCATTTCTTGTTACATTAAAGTAGTTCTGAGGAAATAAAGAAATTGCTATTAAGATTAAATATCCCTAAGACCATGTTAAATAATTTGGCCTTTTGTGATTCTTTAAAAGCCAGCACGTTCATGCCTGATAACATGCAAACCTCAAATAATTTGGGAGGAGTGACTAGCACATGAGAGGGCAGTAGCATTTTGAGGTGTCTTGTTTGGCTGTGCTCCCTCCTGCATTCCAACAATACAGTGATTAGATGCTATTAAATTGCTTTGTGGGATCTGTCTCTTCCTTCCAAGTTGCTCAGGGAGATGCTCTGACTTCTTTCAATTCACATTGATGTTGTTCTGCAGCCTTCCTTTTGCAGACCATTCTAGAACCATCTTCAAAATCCTGTTGTTTGGCAGCAGGAGATGACCTCCCAGCTGAAAATGCCATTAGCTTGATCTCTCTTTTACAGGATTTTCTTGGTGGTTGTAATGGTCCAATTATACAGATTATTCCTATGAACAGACTGTTAAGGGATCTTTTACCCCAATTAAGTGCTCTTGTTAATTTGTCTCCAACTTTCATTGAAAATCTGAAAACTGGTATTTATGGAAATAATATTTTATATGTATGGCAAAAACCTGAAATGTTTATTATATCCTCTTAATCCCATCACGATGTGACTGACTTGTAAAAAATCACTTTCTGTTTGATGTTCTGATAAATGCAAAGATCGGATTTTTGCAAAACTATGTGAAAAAATTGAATTAGCTTTACTTGCTACTTTATACTCTGTGACTGTAAAGAGTATCTTCATATCACTGATTTAATCTTGTGCTGTAAATTCAAGTTCATAAAGGAAAAATGTATCTTTTGCTGTTTTATCTTGTAGTGGAAAGAGAAATTCTTGTGTATTTAGTCAATTCCTTATTAGTTTCTCTTTATGAAAAAATATAAAATAAAGATATATTTTAATTTTTGTATGATCATGCACTATTGTGAAATTGAGGTTTTTTTTTTCTTTTAGGTCTGTCAAGAATTTGTCTGAGAAATAATTAAACTTTACTTTTTTTTTTCTCCCCCCAGGGCCAGCTTTCAATATTGCAAGAAAAAATAGATCATTTAGAACGCCTGTTGGCAGAAAATAATGAGATTATTTCAAACATACGTGATTCTGTGATCAATCTGAGTGAATCAGTAAAGGATGGTCAAAAAAATCCAGAGGCTATAAACTTTAGTCAAGGATCTGTTTCTGAGCTGTTCCCTTCTTCTTCAGTTTTGCTTGCGGTTGATTCTGAGGATTGTTTGTTTGCTTCAAAAAGTGGGAGTCACAGTTCAGATGTACAGGTAAGCAGAACGTCTTTCTCTCTTATTCTGCTGGAGTCCTAGCTGTCACTATGTGTTTAATTCCAAAAATGTCAAGTTGCTGCTAAAAACTTGGTAGTAAGACATAATAGAATTGTTGAAGTGCTGTGTTTAACAGATGTTATGAAACTGTTCCTTTGTACCTTTTTTAAAAGTTCTCTGGGAATTTATTAGTGATTATGAAGAGCCAACATTTGAGAAAGATTAGAAGTTTTTTAAAAAGTCGAAATAAAATGTGATGATTATACACAGATTATTGCCCCCACAGTTCTTTGGAAAGAATTTATTTGAGAGTCTGAGTTTCCCAGAACTGTTGTAAAATTGATGAAAAATAAACTGGAAATAGTGGATAGTCTTGGTTTAAATAGATTTTACTTTTGGAGATATATGTGTAGATGAGGTTTGATGGGGAGGTAAAGAAAGTTCAAGAATTAGTAATTTCAAAAAAATCTTGGGTCCTGTGTTCTCTTTTGAATGTCATTCCTGTGTGTCTCCAGTTTGTATGGGCACTTTGATCAGAAAGGAGGAACATATACCATGTTGACTGGTTGGCATGATCTGGGGAGGTTGAAGTTTTTAAAGTCAAATACTTCAAGTTGAATTTATTTTGCTTTCTGGTGATGCTTGTGAGTTCATGGACTCTTATATATTCAGTTTTAATGGAGTGATTCAGGAGCACTGAGAATACTCTGTGAAGTTTGTGATCTGTACTGTTTTTGTGAGTCTTGTGGGAGTACTATAAATATTCATAGTACTCTAAAGCAAAGATTAAATTTTGAAGTCCAGCTTTCTTATTTTAGAATTTAAAGTATTTCTATTGCAGGAGAAAGACAGTGTACTTCATAAGAATAAGTACACGTATTAGAACAATTGTAACCTCTGATGTATCACGCTTAATGCATTTAAAGTCTTCAGGGATAGGCACCACCTTAATGTCTTTTATAGAGAAAGCAGACTTTTTAAAGGCAATATCTGAACGTCTCTTCATGTTTCTGATATGCATTAAGACTTCTGTGCAGGGAAGTGAAACATCTGGACCTGTGGTTACAGGCTTTCAAGTTAGTGGATTATTAACAGGTAATTCATTGTACAATCTGTTACCATGTTAAGTGATGTAGTTTTTTATGTGCTTTAAAAAGAATAAGTTCTAGTAAATGAATTTTGAGATTTTAAGACACGTTGTCTTAAATTCTTGGGCATGTTAACCTGTTATGAATGGAAGGTAAAACATATTTTCTGATGCTGCTCTTTGTTCTTGCTTCACACCTGCAGAATGTCAGAACATATACCTCCTATCAGCTGCTGCACCTACTACCTACCTAATGGCAGGCTGCAGTAGCTAAACTGCTTTTGGATCATTTTCTTTGCTTTTAAGTACATTTGCATGTACATGTGGAGCAAACATACTTTCCCCTCCTCACACTTTCTTTTCTTCCTGGCACAAGAAGGGAGGTCTTTAATGTTCTCTGTGTCATTGCATTAGTGCCCTCTGCTCAGCAGGTTATTCACCATCATCATTAAGTCACTTTAATATTGCTTCTGTATACAGTTAGTTTCTCAGCTCATGAATCTGAATTGCCTTTCAGTTATGGAATCCAAGATCTTGACTTCAGCAGAATTCCTCTGGCACCACATTAACAAGCTGATCTAAATCACTCTATTTGACTACAGTTTTACTATTTAATACTTTACCAACCCTGATGTATTCTGCAAGATCAGTTAATTTATTTGAGACATTTTTAATAATTATTTTGAGCACTTTTGGAAGGAAATAGATAAGTGTTAATTGCTGCTGTTTGTAAACATTAACTTAAACCCACAGATTTTTACATTACTTTTCCCATGTTCATCTCTTAGGTGGGTGTATGAGAAAGTAGTAAGAGCTAATATAGGTGAGACAAAGTTTTTGCATAAAAAATAACCTTTACAGAATGAAGGCAAAAGAGTCTTCAGTAAATAAATCATGGAAGTTGATTATAATCTCCCATAATGGAGAAACCATTGTAAAAAGGCATTCAAATATGGATGAAAAAACATTGTGATGGTTCAGTGAGAAATATTACTGGATTTGCTAGTCAAAGACATGGGTTTTCTTCTCATAAAACAGAAAAAGCAACTTGCTGACAACATGAGACCAAAAGATTCTCAGATGAGACAGCTAAAGGATGTTTTCTTCATGGAGTAATTATAAATCAAGAAATTGTTTACTTGCTGCTTGTGCTGTTTGCAAGTAAGTAGGAAACTATAATAGAACTGGAAACTGAAAATAAGGCTGAATTGAGAACGCTATAATTCAAATCAAGTTAAAGACTAATGTGCACTTTTTTTCCGAAAGATAAATAATGGAGACAGGTAATAAAACCACAAAAATGAAGAACACTGGATTAAATATGGATATGACCTGATGCTTTTTTAGTTTAGTGGTTCAAGAAGTATCTGGCATTTGTGCTCAGAGAAGATGGAATTCTCAATAGCCATCCATGCTGAGCTGGAAGGTCTTTTAAATAATACAGTGAGGTATCTCCTGTCTTGTCCATTTCAACTACTGAAGCATCTAACATTAGGCTCAGTAGTTGAGAAATGAATGAGACATGAATCACTCTTTAAAAATATGTCTTGAAGAGGCTCAATCTATGCTTTTATTTCTTCTGAGCAGTAGTTTAGTATTCATTGTTAGGATGTCATGTTATGTTTTCATGAAATTTACATTATTTCAGCAGTTTGGGCCCCTCAGTACAGAGAAAGAATAAACCCACATGTTAAAAAGAAAGACAACTGATAACATTTCCAATGTTTTAATGAAAAGCTTGTAGCAATATGGTTGTCTTCTGAAGCAGCCATAATGAAGACAGCGTACTTTTTGAATTTCTATCTGCCTACTGTTTTTACAAAGTCCTTTCTTACAGTATCAGTGTTTTCTACTTAGATGTGAAACTAAAATAGGTTCATGAAACACTTTAACCTCTTTGGCTTTTTACTTACTAAAGGCTTGGAATTTACTCTTCACTTGCAATCATGTAACTTGTTCAAGTGATGATGCAATTTGTAATTATCCTCTGCATAATTCCTGCTGAGGATGGTGTTGTATGAAAGGTAAAACGATAAACTTCTGTCTTTTGGATGTCTTGGCTTAAGTGTAGGGATTTCAGCCTGGTCTGGCTGTAGTTTATTACAGTGGAAATTTTGGTTTTTTTTTTTTCTTGGCTTTTTAAAACTGCTTCTGATGAACATTTGCACCACAGAATGACTGAATGGTTGAGGTTGGCAGGGACCTCAAGCAGGGCCACCAAGAGTCAGGTGTTCAGGATCTTGTCCAGGTGACTTTTCAGTATCTCCAAGGATGGTGATTGCATAGCCTCCCTGGGCTGCCTTCACCAGTGCTCGATTACTGTCACAGAGACTTTGCTGGGTGCTCCTTCTTGCTGTTTTTGAAGATAGGAGTGATGTTGTTTTCTTCCAGTCTTTGGGCACATCTCCTAATCACCATGATTACTCAAAAGTTCTTAAGGGTGGCCTTGCAGTGACAACAGCCAGCACTTATGGGTGCATCCCACCAGGGCTCATGGACTTAGGTATGTTCAATTTGTTTAAGTGTTCCCTGAGCTGGCTCTATTTCAAGAAAGACATCTTTCTCATATGAGTTCTCTCTCCTCCTCTATGAGACCCGGGGTTCCTGAAGGCTGATCTTGCTAGTAAAGACTGAGGCAAAGAAGGTGTTCAGTACCTCAGCCTTTCCCATGTCCTGTGTCACCAGGTCCCCTCCCTCACTCAGCAGCAGATCCTGGCCTTCCTTTTGTCACCTGCCTGCTTACAGAAACCCTTCTTGATGCCTTTGACATTCCTGCTGGATTCAATCCCATCTGTCCTTTAGCTTTCCTAACTTCATCTTTGGGTGCTCACAGAATGTTTCTGTATTCCTCCCTGTATTGGATTTGCGTGAGGTTTTGCTAGAGGTGGGGGCCACAGGGGTGGCCTCTTAGAGAAGCTGCTGGAATTTTCCCCCATCTCCGACAGCCAGTGCCAGGTGGCTCCAAGATGGATTCACCTCTGGCCAAGGCTGGGCCAGACATGGTAGTAACACCACTGGGGTAATAGATTTCAGACAGAGGAAGAAAAAGATACTGTATAGAAGTAGTTGTGGCCAGAAAAGGGAGGAATGAGAATATGTGAGAGGAACAGCTCTGCAGACACCCAGGGCAATGCTGAAGGAGAGGCAGGAGGTGCTCCAGGTGCCAGAGCAGAGATTCAGCTGCAGCCCATGGTGCAGACCGTGGTGAAGCTCCTGTGCCCCTGCAGCCCAGGGAGATCCATGGGGATGCAGAGATCCACCTGCAGCCCAAGGAGCAGCCCCTACTGGAGCAGAGGGATGCCCCAGAAAGGCTGTGATGCCATGGGAAGCCCATGCTGGAGCAGGCTCCACGGCAGCAGGTTTGCTGTCAGGATTGGGACCCTGTGGGGGTCCCAGGCTGGAGCAGGCTGCTCCTGAAGGACTGCACCCTGTGCAAGGGGACCGTGTTGGAGCAGTTCATGAAGAACTGCAGCCCATGAGAAGGACTCATGTTGGAGAAGTTCATGGAGAACTGTTTCCAGTGGGAGGAGTTCCACACTGGTGCAGGGGAAGCACTCCTCTCAGTGGAGGAAGTGGACAGAAAAACAACATGTGATGAACTGACCATAATCCCCATTCTCTGTCTCCCTGCATCAGTGAGGAGAGGAAGTAGAGAATTGAGAATAAAGTTAATCCTGGGAAGCAGGGGAGGGTGGGGGGAAGGTGTTTTTGTTATTTGTTTTACTTCTCGTTATCTTACTCTGTTTTTGATTAATGATAAATTCAACTAATCTCCCTAAGTCAAGTCTGTTTTGCCCATGATGGTAATCAGTGAGTGATCTCTCCTTGCCCTTGTCTCAACTTGTGAGCCTTTCATTATATTTTTTCTCTCCTGCCCACTTGCAGAGGGGACTGACAGAGTGGCATTGGTGGGTGCCTCATGTCCAGATAGGGTCAGTCCACCACACTGCCCCGTTACCTGTCTCTGCCTTCACCTTCCATAGGCTTCCTTTTTGTGTGTGGGTTTTTTTAGGAGCTCCTTGTTCATCCATGTACGCCTCATGGCATTTTTACCTGAATTCCTAATTGTTGGGATAGGCTTCTGTTTAGTTTGGAGGAGGTGATCCTTATTACCACGGGGACTATTAACCAGTTTTCTTGGGCTTCTTTTCCATCCCAGGCATTATGCTGTGAGATCTTGCCAAGCAAAGTGCCCAGAGCCTGCGCTCCTGAAGTCAAGGGATCTGATCTTGTTTTATGTCCCCCTCCCTCCTCCCAGGCTCCTGAACTCTGCAATCCTTATGGTCACTGCAGCCAGCGCTGCCATTGAGCCTCACAGCCCCGATGAGTTCCCCATTGATAGCGAGAGGTCCAGCAGAGCACCTCTCCTCACCGCCTTCTTGGTCCCTTGGATTAGGAATATCAGGAGTATTAGCACCACTGTGCTCCAGGAACGTTCTTCTTCTCTGGGACTTATGCCTGGCTGTGTTGTACCTTGGCCACGTAACAGGGTGGTTAAGTTCCCCATGAGGACCAGGCCCTGCCAATGTCTGTGGAGGCCTCCCCCATGGTTCTCCCTGACCGGAGGGCCTGCAGCAGACTGGCCGCTGCAGGCCTATCGTACACATCCACCGCAATGGCACCCATGCTTTTTAATCCTTGCCCATAAGCTCTCTGTTGGCTTCTTATCCATAGAATCGTAGAATCCAAGAAAATCAGTGCTGTGTTTATCACTAAACTATGCCCCTACGCTCCATTTCCACGTCCTTTTCTGGACACTTCCAGGGGTGGTGGCTCCACCATTTATGTGGGCAGCCTGTGCCAATGCGCGACCACTCCTTCAGTGGAGAATTTTTTCCTGATGTCCAATCTAAACATCTCATGGCACAGCTTGAGGCTGTTTCCTCTTGTCCTATTGTTTGTTTTTGGGGAGCAGAGCCCAACCCCCACCTGGCTCCTCCTGTCAGGGACTTGTAGAGAGTGGTAAGGTCCCCCCTGGGCCTCCTTTTCTCCAGGCTGAGCACCCCCAGCTCCCTTAGCCGCTCCTCATCCGACCTGTGCCCCAGACCCTTCCCCAGGTCCGTTCCCTTCTCTGGACATGCTCCAGCACCTCAATGTCCTTCTTGCAGTGAGGAGTCCAAAACTGGATGCAGGATTTGAGGTGCCTCACCAGTGCCCAGTAGAGAGGGACAATCACTTCCCTGGTCATGCTGGCCCCATTATCTCAGATACATGCCAGGAAGTCTTCAGAGAGGCACCCCAACATGCTAGTTTCCCAGGAGGGGTTTTTTGCTTTCCTTTGTGATTGTGCCTTGTAGATTGTGCCTTTCTTGCTGATCTAGAAATGTTGGAGGTGACCCTGTTTTATTGATTTCTTAGATTTTTTAAAAACCCTTAAATATCATGACATTCCTGACCACTACTCCCTCATAGGGCTGTTGTTGACTCACTCTGTCCTCTTTTATTCTTAGCCAGAAGCTGTCCTTAATAGGTTTGCCATCCTTCAGCAAAGGTACCTCTGCTGCCCTTAGCTGGATCTCATCTCTCCCAAGCAGACACAGATCTGAAAACCAGGATCTCATGGTGTTCTCAGAGAACCCCAAACACCAACTCTGAGGCCAATTATTGATCCATACTGTTGGTGTCCTGCTCTCACACTCTTACCCCTCACTGATAGGAGAGGACTCCACCTATGACCCTGATTACCTACAGAAATCTGCAGTCACTTTTGATGCAGTCTGGGTTGCCTCTGGCAGTATTACATACCCACGTGGAAGGACAACAAGGGATAGCAGCCATTGAGTTGCACAAGCTTTGACAGTTCCTCCATAATATCCAGGATTCAGGCCTTGCAAAGAAGCAAATGACTCAGGACGATGGGTCAGGTCATCAAAGCAGTTAGTTCAGACAACTGTTCCAGGTTGTTTCCTGAATTGTAGTTTCTGACTCTTGAGCTCATGGTTGTATCAGCATGGTTTGAAATAGCTGCCAAGCTGTAGATGTTAGGGAAAACATTATGAAGGTTATGGGCTGTAAAAATTAGTGTCTTGAAGACTGCAGAAAGTTGCTTGTTAAATTCACACTTGCATCCATAGGAAAAAATCATAGGAATGCGTGGAATTCCATGAGTTATTACTTTTTAATCAAATGTTTTTATGGTTGAAATGTCCAAAGAGTTTATCAATATTAAGGTCATTAATTGTTAACTGGCAAATTTACAGAGTACGTGATCACATTTTCTTCAGAACATTGTATTGCAGAGAAAAAATATGGTTCTTTCTTCAAACTCAGATTTTAGAAAATGCCATATTTAGAAAATACATAATAAAATATTATCTATATTATATCTCACATAATAGATATTATTTATTCTTTATATAACATATAAATTAGCCTAATAGCCTTTTAAGAAAATATGCTATTAAGCTAGCAGTTCAAAATAACCCTTATTTGGACCCTTCAAGCTGACAGTACAGAATGTACAGATCTTCAGGTGTTGCATCTGTGTTTTCCACTAATCAATATTGCCCAAAGATAGAAGCAATCCTGGGGGAGCAGTGATGTGACAGGATGATCTCATACAGGCCCTAGATACCTGGTGTACATGGAATCTCTCACGGTTTGTGGGTATCTAGTGCACATTGCAGGCCCAGCTGAGGCTCTGCTGATTTAGGATTACTGTGTTGCATTCCCTTCTTACATTACTTAGTTCCCTTTATACCTTAAGCTAAAGGCCTGTTGTGGATTGACCTTTGCTGGCTGTCAGATTCCAGCCCAGCCAAGGTCAATCCACTGCTCTTCCTTTAAACACCCAAATCTGGGTCTTGGGGATTAAGAGATAGGGAGTGGTGATGGCCAAAACTTGGATTGGATGTTGCTAGAGTGAAATAACTGTGGGGATTCTTTTGTTTCTGATAAGGCAAAAGGAAAAGGAGTGGAGATTTACCTTGTATGTGGGTGCATGTAAAAATTTCCATTTCCTCAGTGTTTTTATGTCACTTTGATTTTAGTGTGGGAAAAGGGTTTTTTTTGGTAAATGTAAGTGAAGTTTGTGAAGAATATATGATGAATGTATATTTTATTGACTGTTCTTAGTTAAGTGTTTCATAGAGGTAAGGGTGGAATGCTCTGGGTGCAGATGTCCAGGTGTTGGCAGTGAGGGGCTCTAGTATCTGTGCCAGACACAGCTCCAAACCCACCACAGGATACAGCCTCCATCAGAAAAGGGTGGTGGTACAGAATGGGTTTTAAGAAGGGCTAAAATGGTGCCTGTCAGTGTGGTATAAGGCTAAAAAAGGGGGAGAGACAGCTCTGTGAACACCATGGTCTGTGATGAAGGAAGCAGAAAAGGTGTTCTAGTCACTGGAGCAGGTGGGGAAGACCACAGTGGAGCAAGTTTTTCCCTGAAACCTGTGGAGGACCTCATGCCAGAGCAGGTAGATATTTTCAGAAGGAACTGGAGCCCATGGGACATCCACACTGAAGGAGGTCCTGAAGTGCTGTAGCTTGTGGAAGGGACCCCATGCTGAAGCAGGCAAATAATGTGAGAAGGAGAGAATGACGGAGAGGAAACATTATGGACTGATCTCTTTCTATCCAAATCTATTTTAATTGGCAACAGATTAATTTAATGTTCCGGAAGTCATGTCTGTTTTTTCTGTGATAGAAATTGGTAAGTGATCTCCCTGTTTTTATCTTCACCCATAATTTATATTTCTCCCCTTTCTTCTGTTGATGAGGAAAAAATGAGAGATCAGCTGGCTGGAGGCCAAAGTCAACAATTGCAAGGCCTTAATTTCTTTAGTCAGATATTTGTTTAAAATATCTGTAGTTTTTAAAGTTTTCCTAGCAGGCCAGAAAGCAGCTTACCACTGGGAAGTTTTAACTCTTACGGTGTTCAAATAGTCAATGACTGCTGTAGGAGTCCTTTTTTTTTGTGTAGATGTATTGTTTTTTGTAGAAAGTTTGTCAGATGTACAGTTGTATTCTAACATGGGTTTGGAACTGATTAAAGTTTAATTATTAAACTAGGAAACAGCTTGTCAGATGTCAGTTCATGTTCATATCTTGTTTTCTTTCTGAAAAGCAAACCAGAGCATTAAAAAAAAAATAATTCCCTAAATCTCACATTAGTAGACTCTCTTTGAAGCTATATGGTGTTCCCTAAGTTTCATAGGAACTTGTTAAAGTAACTCTGGAGTTACTTTACTTACCTATACCTTTATATTTGCATTGAGAAGTGAAATACGTCCTTCCTTGTACAGTTAGTGTACTGGGTAGCAGGAAATTAACAAGAAGCTTTGTTATAGGAATTGGCTATACTTAGGAACATTTTTTCTTGATAGCTTCTTTCAGTTCCCTTTTGTGAGTTTGACGTTTGCCTCAACCTCTCTCATGCTGTCATTCCTTCTTGCTCAGTTTATTTTCTTCATTTCCTGCATTCCCCTGTTTAGTTTACTGTGCTATTCTGTATAATCCTCTTCATACCCTCCTGCCCAATGCCATTGTGAGCTGCCATAATTTTTGTGACTTAAGGCTCTTAATCCTAATGTTTATCTAATCAATGTCAGTTTCCTCAGAACAGACCCTGCCAAATGCTCCTCTTCCTGCCAGCTGTGTCTTGGGTGTCCTAGTGTGATTTGAAACTTGCTCTCATTTGTCAGTTTTCTATTCATTTGGCACATCATCTCTCCCTCTGTAATGAACAAGCTGATCCATTTTTGGGGAAAACAGCTTTGTTTTTTAATAGCAGAACAGTTTCTGTGAATTCATGTTTTATGCTCCTTTATTTTTTTTTTTAGATGCTGGATGTCTACGACATTCTTCCTTTCGATAATCCAGATGGTGGCGTTTGGAAACAAGGATTTGATATCACATACAATGAAAATGAATGGGACAATGAACCACTTCAAGTTTTTGTTGTGCCTCACTCACATAATGATCCAGGTAATATTTTGACTGTATTGATTTGAGGATCTAGAGGCTTTTGGATTCGGAAATGCATTGCCATTTCTGTTAAGATTTGGGGTTTTTTGAAGCATACCAGTTAATATGTTAGATTTAGGTCTGGCAAGGCAGTTAAACAGATGTATAATTCAAGTGCCATTGACTTCCAATGACAATTGTTATGGTACAAGTTGTATGCCTACTGAATTTATTAACCAGAGCAGAATGTCAGTGTTGAAATTGGAAGGTAACATGAATTTCTGGTAACCCATTGAGTTTATTCATTGCTGCATTAAATATGTCCAATTCTTATCTTGATTTTTTGGACTGTCATAGGTATTTAGCCCTTAACCTGTGCTAAAGAGATGTGCTTTTAGAAGATGTGACAATGGCAAATCTGAAGTTTTTGATACTTTCTTCACTGTTTTGTGCACAACCCTAATCTACAGTGGGATACTAAAAAGTCTAGATTTAAACAGAAACCTAGGTATGCCTACATAATTTCACTTCTGCCCAAGTGGGTTTACAGTGTAATAAACAAAATGGAGAAGGGTTTCTTTATTTTGGAATGACATTTTGGTAAAATTTACCAAAAAGCAGTGAATTATGCCACTACACCATAGTCTTGGTACATGTGAACTGACCATGAGAACCTGGTGGCACTGGCTATTGTTGTAGAAAGCCACAATTTCAGTGATACTAAATTTTAGTACTGCATATCTGTCTAACAATTTAATTTGTTGTTTGAAGTACTGTGGATCTGCGTGAAGATACAGTAGTTTGAACATAAATGGCTTTTATTTGCACTTACCTAGCATTTTCAAAGAAAATGAACACTGGAATGTGAAATTACTGTACTGTCCAGTTATGACAGCTAAATTAATGAAGTGTAGATATGGTGAAAATATTCAGAGAAAATAATCACAGTATAAACTTAGATCTGCCTATCTGTGGAACTGTTTTTGAACCTGTGTCCATTTATTTCCTTTCTGGTTTTAGTTCTCCTAAAAACTTCCCTAGAAAGAAGTAATGCTGTACAGGCACTTAATGAATCAAAGCAGTCCTAAAGGAATATACCAAACTTCTCATTCTCGTTGTTCTACTTAGAAAGGGGTGTGTTTATCTGTCTCCCTTTTTTCTGCTGAAGCTGTTTGGATCATATCCTAACCAGCACTGGACTGTTGGCATTCTGCTAGAGGCCAGTTGTCCAGTGTCACATCTGCACTCTTGGAATGACTTTATCTGAATTGAGCAAGGACCCCATGCACAGTGTAGGCTCAGGTAACTTCTCAAGAGCTTGAGGCTTAGGGAATGTCCTGAGGAAAGCTGTGAAGAGATTTGCAAATAACTTCCCCAGTCTCTATTCGAGTCATGAGGTTCAGCAAAGGTTTGCTGTTCTGGCACGGATGTATTTTTATTTTTTTGTATTTCATTTCTACTGGTATTTTTTCTACAGGTTCTAGTAATTTAATTTTTGTTTTTAATTATTTTGGTTTTATTTTACTTACATACCTTCTGTAACTGTCTTTCAGTTTCTTGTCTCTCTCTCACCGGAGTGTGTCAGGGAAGAGGAGTATCTGTGTGGAGCTTTATTTCCAGCTGGACTAAAATCACAACAGCCAACACCTTTTGTGTATAACAAGCTTTGGCATTGGGTGCCTTAATAGGATTTGGTTCATCCTGTAGCACCAGTTCTTTAATCAAAAATTACCCACTGAGTATTAATTCTAAGGAATTTGAGAACTTTTAATTTCTCTGAGTTTATTGAACCACTTCTTCACTCCTTGAATAGTTTGGATATGGACCAAGGCCAATTGTGTGAGGTTCAATGAGGTGGAAGATCAGGTCCCGCCCTTGGGTCACAACAGCCCCTGCATTGCAACAGGCTGGGGCAGAGTGGTTGGAAAGCTCCTGGTGGAAAAGGACCTGAGGGTGATGGTCAGCAGCAGCTGGACATGAGCCAGCTGTGCCCAGGTGGCCAAGAAGGCCAAGGGCACCAGGCTTGTGTCAGCAATAATGGGCAGCAGGAGCAGGGCAATGACTGTCCACCCTGTGCTGGGCACTGGTGAGGCTGCACCTCGAATTCTGTGTCCAGCTCTGGGCCCCTCAGTTCAGAAAGGACTTTGAGGGGCTGGAGAAGGGAACAGAGGTGGGAAAGGGTCTGGAGTACAAGTGTGATGAGGAGAAGCAGATGAGGAATCTCTGTGCATTTAGCCTGGAGAAAAAGAGACTCAGGGGGACCTTATCACTACAACTCCCTGAGAGGAGGTTGTAGCCAGGGGGGTTAGGCTCTTCTCCCATGTAACAAGTGACGAAACAAGAGGAAATGGCCTCAAGTTGTGCCAGGGCAGGTTTAGATGGGATATTTGGTAAAATTTCTTTCATGAAAGGGTGCTGGAACAGGCTGCCCAGAGAAGTGGTGGAATTGCCATCCCTGCAAGTGTTCAGAAGAGCACGTGGATATGGAGCTTAAGGACTTGGTTTAGTGGTGCTAGGTTAACGTGGTGCTAGGTTAATGATTTGACTTGATTTTCTTAGAGGCCTTTTCTGACCCAAATGTTTCTGCGGTTATTTTGGTAAATGCTACCATGTGTCACTATAAATTACACTGTATGCCAAGCAGGTCATAAAGTCTGGAGGCTGTTATTGGCTCAGCTGGACAATGGCAAAGGCCATCAGTATCAGGTTATGCAGGATGTCATCAGAGACCCCAGATTTTTAAATCTATGTCTTTTCAGACCAGGAGACTGAATAGCTCTGGGTTGCGTGTATAAAAATGGTCCCCAAAATAGTGGAATTGTTGGGATGATGGTCACATCTCTTCTTAACTTTCAAATTAGGATGAAAGCTCACTCAGTGAAAAATGCCTTGAGCTTCACTGTATATTTGCCATGATGCTTGAAATATTATGCCACCTTCTGGGAAGTCAGAGAATAACAAAGTTTTGTCCAGGCCCAGAGACCCTCTCCATGCCATTCTTACTGGTTCTTAGTCTGTGTTTAAAAAGCTCAACCAAACAACAAAAAACCCAACAAAAACCCCCACCTCAAAACCCACAACCAGACAAATAAAAAATCCCAACCAACCACCCCCAGCAACGGCAAACCAACCAAAAAAAATAGGTCCCAAATAAAGACCTACATGATGAAAAATATCAGCCAAAAAATTCCACTAAAAAAAACTCAACCAAAACCACCCACCCTCCCAATCCCTCTAAAGAAGTTTATGAGTAGCTAAAATTACTTAACCTTTAAGACAGATAAAGCCTAAATATTACTCTATAAACAGAGGTAGCCTCACCAATACCTTTTCCTGTTTAACTTCTTATCAATCATGGAATTTCCTTTACTTTTTTAGTAGGAATTTCCTTTTTACTTAAGAAGTATGTTAGCCATGTGTTTATTTTTTCATTTTACAGAGGAGTGTTGCCTTTTGGCATACCTGAGAGTCCCATATGAGGAAGTTTCATCAGATTCAACTTTGCCCTCTTCAGCACTGCTCTGGCCCTCTTCCAAACATAGGGATGTAGGCCATAGTGAGCATAGGTTCAGAGATGGATTTTTACAAGCATTTATTACATTTGTCTTGGAGGGAATAATGGATTTAATCTACAATAAAGTACTTGTTTTTTCATCTCTGAGAGAAGTCCTCCCTGTGACTGCCCCTTCAATGACAGAGTCTGAAAAATTCTGTGAAGTTATGAGAACTGTCTCCCATCATTCTGTTACATTTTTTCCTGAATGTATTGCTCACAAGGACTTGCCTGAAGTCTTAATGCTGTTGTCATTCACCCTTGAGAGCTCTCTTGCTTGTGTTTGGTTTTTGTTCCCAAGTCTTCATTCTTAGTCTGTAAATTCTCCATGCCTTTACAATCAAATTGCATCTGTCTTTCACCAGCAGTGACTAAAATGAAGAAATCTGTGTCTCCTCTTGCATACAGTCTAAATATCTCTCAGCTTGTTCAAGCTTCTCAGTTGATATTCATTAGACTTAAACTGAGATAGGGACCTGGTAAAAGCAAACCATTCCTTCACCAAAGGTGTTTGTGTGAGACTGGTTATTGTTTGCTTTTGCAGAGAGTGTTATCATAGAAATCTTGTGACTCAGTAATGCTTTTTAAGGACATTTCTGTGAAATTGTCTGCAGTACAAAATTGCATATTAATAAGCACTGGAAAGAAGGAAAATATGTGTGTAACATCTGAAATCTCTTGTAGAACTAATGGTTACATTATTCCTTTCCCACAGCGGACTAAAAGCATTGTGCAAAGGAAATGCCTTCTGGAAAAAAAGCTTAAGTCATCATGAATGTACATTGTAACAATATATGTGAAAGATATTTACCAAGAAATGGGGTCAGTAAAGGTATAACTATATTAGTTGCAGAAGCTTTAAATTCTCATTAGATTTTATGTTTTCTCATCTGAAGCTAGTTTCTCTTTAAGTTTTCATATAACCAGTTATGCTAGAGAGAATGTGTAGCTCAAAGGCAAAGAAACAGCCTTGAAACAACCTTGTCTGGGGGTGGCATCTCTGCCCGTGGTGGGGCTAGGACCTGGATGGTCCTTTCCAGTCCAAGCCACTCTGTGAATCTATGGAACACAATTCATAGGGAAGGTGATGGGTTTAGGTTCCACATTCTCTTTGGGAGGGATGACTGAATGTGCTGGTGCTCTGAAATACTTTGTGTTGCTAAATTCTGCTAAATCTGGGTTAACTGTGTCTGTGTGAATTTCAGCAAGATCTACAAACTCAGGGTTTTTGTGCAGTAGGTAATGTGTTTATCCATTTTGGGAAATAAGTTTTGAGAGTGGGCCCCCTTCACACTTTTGATCAGTGGTGGAACCGTCTTTAGTTGCTGGCAGTTGATAAAAATTTGAGCACCTCAGCAGCGTGTCTGATTTTGGGAGGACTCACCCAGTGCAGATTAATCTTAAACCATGGAGAGAATTTCGGTTGTTGTGTGAGGTTATAGCCATCACAGATAGGTGGCAGTTCTGTCAGGAGCAGATGAAGGAGTGAGCATGTAACCTGCTGTGCTGGCAGAGCCCTTATCATGGTGAGATTGTCAGCCCGCACAGCTGAACTTGAAAGATGAGGTTCAGATATGACCCGAGGGGTGGCAACCTCTAGCATCTATTGCTCTGTGATGATTTTGGTAATGACTTCTCATTAAATTATGTAAGAATTGAGACTTGTGAGCTTTCTAATATATGTGTGTACCAGATCAGGGTATTTAATTGCTGAATGTGATGGTTACAGACCATATAAGCAGCATTTTAGTGGAATTGGAAGTGACTGAAGTTAATTTTTCTCTTGCGTCTCCACCCATGTGAAGGTGTATGGGTGCATAAGTCAGGGCTAAACACTACTTTTTAATACTTCATTAATTGGTAACTTTGTCTTACTATCACTCACCTTAACTACCTTCTATTATTTAAGGCAGTCTCCATTTCTCAGGAGGAAATCAGTATAGACCCATGAAGGTAGCTGCAGTGTTAAGATATAAGAAAACATAACCATAAAAGTTTGATGCTGTTCATCAACCATGGAGTTTCACACATGTTTTCTGTTGACTGGGTCTGGACTTCCTAATTTTTCTGACATCTTTGGCACACAGATTGCTTAGACTGTTGTCTGACACACCAAAAGATAAGAAATGAACAGCTCACAAGTTTTTCTTTACATGCTGAATTAGGGAAATTAGAGTTTTGTTCCTGACTTATTTCTCAGTATTTCTGTATTTGCAGAAGAGGTGCAGTTCCTTTGAAAATTGACTGGACTGTTAGAGAAAGGACACTTTTAACTGCTCATCAGTAGAAATGTCCTTTCCATCTTACTTATGATGGCAGCAGATTCAATATGTACAAAAGCAAAAATAGATCTTGCATAAGTAAGATCTTGTGTGAGAAGTCTCATTATAATTTTTGTAGTACCTCACAGATCATGGCAGATTTTTCTTTTGGTGAAATGTGCTGTCATTCAATTTTTAGTTATGCTTATGAAATTAAGTCTGATAAATAAAATTATTCTTGTGTTACACTGAACAGTGTATCAATTTTACAAGTGAAGGTATGCTATTGGAAAAGTAAATACACTGTCATAATTTTTTTATATCAGTGTATCTGCTTTTACCTAAATTATTTTATTTGGTATGTATTTTGCAGGAGCAAGAAGCTCATCTATTTATTTTCTTCTGGATCAGAATGAATGCTTTAATAGAGGGATGTTTGTGAGGGGGCTTTCTGTCTTTCTCTGATTTGATTAAACAAAATAGGAAAATGAAAAACAATCTTAGACTGCTTTTAGTTTTAGTTTGAGTTAGCCCTACCTGGGAGACATCATGTTTTTCATGTTTTATTTCACAGTCTTGGCCATGAGCCATCCATCTTTGTTGATAAGATACTTTTTGGTGAAATTAGCACCAAAATGTTATGTCAGAAACATTCATAAAATATTACCTTGTATGTCTGGTCTATTTTTTACATCATAGAATGATGATTTAGAATATTTCTAAATTTAAAAATAAAAATCAATATGTGTATTCTTTATTTTTTTCATGATAAAATAATGATGCAATATTTCTAAATTTAAAAATAAAAATCAATGTGTGTATTCTTTATTTTAAAATAAGGCTTTTTTAAATTGCTGAATCTACAGTGGAGCTAATGCCAAATTGTTTTCATGTGTAATCATGCTTACTAAAATGTAAGTTAAATGCTTGACGTTTAAAGTTAAAACTTAAAAGTTAGCTTTTGGATTTATTTCTAGTGTTTGCATAATTGTCATTATTGTGTGCCTTTGTATCAGTTACACAGACACTCACACACCATGCTTAAGTTCTTCAGAGCTTGTTTAGAGGTAAGAAGTCAGGGCTACGTGTCCATTCGGGCTTTTTTTGTTGTTTTATGAAAACCTTTTACTGTTGCATTATGTGGAGCTTGGATGTAATTAAGAGCAAGAACATCCTCTTTCAGTTTATGATACTTTTTTATTTTCTTAGCTGTCAAAGCTGTCACCTAACTGTGTCTTTTTAGGGGAGCTAGTTAGCTGAAAATCGAGCACAAATGTAAAAAAAAAAAGCTTTTAAAAAATACAGATAATTTTCACTAACTTGAGTGTACATTTTAAAGATCCAAGAACTGAAGTTCCACTAACATATTTGCAAAGAGAATGCTTTTATTTTCTGGAAAGCTATATAGTGCTAGCTGAAATTTAATGGTTTTATTTAATACTGCCATAAAGTTAATAAATTGCTCAAGTTTCTTGTGTTGCAAGAAGCGTCACTGATGTGTGACTTTTAGACTCAGTGAAATTAATTATGATCTTCTGAAAAGTAAATCAGAGATGCAAACTTCTATCAAAAATGCATTAATCTAGTATATACTGGCATAGTATTTCAGACATTCGTGAGGTCTGCCTCTTCATTAAAACAGACTTCATCAGAAGCAATTTTTTTAAAGGCACAATTCGTCTGAAACATTGGACGGTGACTTGTGGAAGCAATTAAAAAGCCTATTTTGTTTTATTTCAACAGTTAGTTTTAAACCAAAAAACAAAAGAAATGCAAATGTAAAAAACCACCCCAGTAGTCTTGCAGATACACATAAGCAGTGCCCAAACAATTTTTGGTAGAAGTGGATTTGTGATTCTTGGCGTGATCAAATGGTTAAATGCTTTTGCTTAATTAAGTTACTTTTTGAATAATGCTAATTTGTCACCTTCTGTTCTGACTTTGTCCTGAAATTTTCCTTGTATCTCTGTATCTGTGTCTTAACTGTGCTAAGACACAAGACTACCTTTTCTCTAGTGCAAGGAGTTGATAGAACTTCAAGAAAGATTTTGAACCTTGCTAGTGTAGACAGGAATAGTGGCAAATCAGTTAATTAAATGTTTCAGTGTTTTTTGCAGAGCCATGAGTTGTGTTGATATTAGGACATGATTCTTGGAGTCTGCTGTCAAGCCAAGTAAATTTACATTTCAGTGGGGAAAAAATCGATAAACCAAACAGCTGCATAACGATGATAAATCTCATGGAGGTGGGGGGAGATAGCAAGTTTCCACACTTTTGAGGACAAGTATAGGAGAGGGAATCAAAAGGCAAGCAACTTAGCAGTGTACACCCTCTGTTGTTACTACATGGGCTGGAAGAAAATGAAATTATCCAGCAAAGTCCTCAATATGTATTAAGTCAAGCCTAGCATAACAACATGAAAGAAGGTACTATTTGTTCTCTTGTTTTCAGGGTTGTTTAACATTGGAATGGTGGAGTCACCATCCCTGGAGGTGTTAAAGGAAAGACTGTACATAGCACTCAATGTCATGGACTGATTGATAAGTAGATGGTTAGTCAGGGGTTGGATTTGATAATCCCAGAGGTCTTTTACAACCCCAGTGATTCTGTGATCCTGTGATTTTTATGTTGACAAAGGGCTTTATGTTCATTTAAACCAACAAGTGTTATTTTGCTGTTAATAGCGTATTTGGTCTTTGGTAATTGCAGCCTTAAACTATTGGAATTTTTCCATGTGTAAACTGTCTTTGTGTTGAAAGTTTCCTGTTCAAAATGTGCTGGTAAACCTTTTTGTTCAGCTTGGGAACAAATTCTTAGTTTGTGGATAAGCAGAAGAATTAACTCGAATTGTAGATTCTTATGTTGTATTAGGGGCTGAGGCATGAAATAATACTGTAACTAGCAACTGCAAATTGGTTTATCCATTATTATGTTTAGCTTTTAATTTTTTTTTTTTTAAATTTTAATATATGTCTCCATGCAAAATTGATGAGTCTCTGTAAGTCATTGGGTTTAGAGCACCACAATTCGGGCAGGATGTGAAGGCTCTTGGATGCATCCAGAGGACGGCACTGAGCTGGTGGAAGGGCTGGAAGGGCTGTCCTGTGAGGAGCAGCTGAGGAGTCTGGGTTTGTCCAGTTTGGAGAAAAGGAAGCTGAGGGGTGACCTCACTGCTCTCTGCAGCTTCCTGGGGAGGGTGTTTCAGAGGCGTATGGATAATGCCCTTACCAACATTTTTTTTGGTCAACCCAGCAATGGTCAGGCAGCTGGACCAGGTGATTGTTATAGGCCCATTTACAGTGCAAAATATTATGTTCTATTCATAAATAAATAGATGCATGGTGAGAAAATTTCAGAGGGCTTTCTTTTGGCTTGCAGCTAAATCTGTGAAAACCTGTAAAAATTTCCTAGGACTCTCTGAAGTGTGTTCAGTTCAGTGTGTTAACCACACTCTTCCTTAGCTTAATAAACTGAGTGTGCTAAAACAAAATAATCTTTCATTTTAGTGCTGTTCTTCCTACATCCTACTGTATTCTTTTGTCAGCTGCTTTGACAGTTAGCTCAGTGTTTTACTTAAGCTGGTTTATTAAGGTTTTCAAGAAAGTTTCAGAAGACTAATTTAGTGTAAATTTGCTTTTATTGCTGCAATATAAAATATTCTAAAATAGTTTATTATGATGATTTATTTCTGTACAGAAAGTCATAGGATGATTTTAATTCATCCTCCATTAGTTGTGTGTTAGGATGATACTTCTCTTGCAGAAGAAATTTCTGCTATAAAGCTATAAACTGGCAGTCTAATATCTGTGGATATTTTTAGTGTAATTATCAGTAAAATATTCCTTTGATTTGTTGAAAAGTAAATGGGAATTGCAAAAGAATAATTGGCTATGTGATCTTAATTCTTTGAGTGGAAGCTTCTATTAAAATAAAAACCAACCCTGCCTGAAATTGGAAGAGGTTGGAAAAAATTTGGTTTTAAATTCAGAGTATTCATCACTTTTGTCTTCAGTCTTCATAAAACTATTGCATAATTGTAATTTGCTGTCAACTTTTTTTTATTAAGCTATTTTCATTCCTCTAAAGAAAGTATGTTTTAAGTTTATGCTTTAAGCCCTCATACAATGCCTTGACAAAATGCATTTTCCCCCTTTAACATGGATTAGACACCACTTGTGTATCTGTACAGAAACTTTCGTCGAAGGTGATGCATCTTCTAAATGCTAAGTATTTGTAACAGAACAAGTACCTAGAACTTTTCCTCTGGAGTTTACTTCTTCTTCTGCAAATTAGAAGCAGTAGCTCTGCATCTACCTGAGATAAATGTTTTTGGGTTTTTGTATCCCTAAAATAAAGGGTAATATATTGTTTCTGAGTAAATAGTCAGGTTTTATTTAATGATAAAGTGGGGTTTTTACTAGACTTGTAATGATTTTATAGTAGTAAGAGTTTTTCATTTATAGAACTTCCTTAAAACAATATAATTTCATTCCATAACAGCCTAATCTTGTGTCCTCTAAGCAGACTGGCACTGTTAGAATGGCAGTGCCTCTGCAGAGCTGAATTGGTAAATCGGAGTGGAGTTTCTAGGGTAATACTTATCTGGAGTGCAGTCATCACATGGTGTGAAAGCTTTCACAAATCTTAAAATGTACATATATGAAAAAAGCTGGTATGAAGAGTACGAATGTGACACTTTACAGTAAGTAGTAAGTAGACAGACTTAATTTTTCCAGTTATAGTTACAGGTTCTGGGAAGAAAGATGCAGGTACTCTGTCATGTAAGGTATTATGAAGTGATTAAAGAATTTTATGTTAGGTCTGAGTATGTGATTAAAATTTCTTTTTCCTTTACATCTCGCTGATGCACAATTGTTTGCATCTATGTGTTCTGCTGAACAAACTTTCTGCTACACAAAGCACAGAAAGCTAGAAAATAGAAAGCATAATAATCCATATGTTTATATGTCTAGGAAATAAAACATCTAAACTCCATAAAAAGTAACTCCTTGAAAGTTTAGCACTTCAAGCTGTCCAGGGCATATAAAGTTCAGCTTTTAAGAAAAGTCTTCACTTAGCTTTTTCTGGGAAGTGGAAAGAAGGTGGTTCTCTAAGAGACTATTCTCTAAAGAGACTAAGAAGCCAGTTCTCTAAAGAGACTTAATTTCATATTTTCTTTTTTATAGGTTGGCTGAAAACTTTTGATGATTACTTCAGAGATCAGACACAGCATATTTTAAATAACATGGTTATGAAACTGCAAGAAGACAGCCGAAGGAAATTTATATGGTCTGAGATTTCTTACTTTGCAAAATGGTGGGACGGAATAGATAGCCAAAAAAAGGATGCCCTTAAAAGGTTTGAATACTGAACTCTTCCGTGTATCTTGTTTTGAGACTTTGCATATTTGACTACCCTGTAAACTTGAGATTTCACTAGTGGTACATAATTGCTAGAGTAATTGACTGTTCAGTTCTGACTTTTTGGGCTTGGTTTGTTTTTTTTCCAGTTGCAAAGTGCTTAGAGAACTGGAGACAAATTATTGAGTTGCCTAAAAATTTGACTAAAATTTTCTGTGTACAGCCATGATCATGTCATTCAAATTGTAATGGAGTTGTGATTATAATCTTTATTTGAAATCACACTAAGGTATTTGTGATAAAATAAATGTGATCTTTCGTATTAGCTGTATATATATGGTATTTTTTTCTTGTTATAACACATATGAAGATTTAGGACATTTTCATGAGTTTTTTTTTACATTTAAATACGTGGGGTTTTTATAAACATGCAGCAATTTTTAAAATCACAAATCAAAATGGAATATAGAAGTGAAAGGTTTGCCTAGACATTGAGACAAGGAAGCAGGCTGCTTGGATAAACTTAAAGTAAGAATCTAGTTTGGAGTTTTCAAAACGTGGAGATTTTTTCCTTTTTTTTCACACTTGTCTTTAAGACAGGACCTAACAGTTCTTAGCTCATCCTTGTGATGGCCTCCTCCTCACACCCCTCTTTGAGATTCGTCTGTTGCAGCGTGCATTAAGTCTGTGAGACCTTCACAGCTGCAAAGGTTAGGTAAAGCTGGAAATCTTGGGATCTAGGCAGAAAACTACTTACTTAAAAAATTATGTGCAGTGCCATGAGTATTATCGTACAGCTGTGTGGCTTTGTGACATTAAAAATATCTCTTGGAACACAGTAAACTGTAAATGTTAGTCACTAGGGAGCTGTGTCCTATCTTCAGAAGAGTCAGGTATTGGTTAAGCTTCTGTAAGACTTGGAGAAGCTGCATTTGAGATTATTTTTGTTGCATGCTTTTCATTACTCTTGTGGGTACCACCTGTGATGTGACTCAGTTTTGATGAGTTCACTGTGGTTTTTTTTTTCTTGAATTCCTTGAACTCTTCTATGTTGGTGTACGATGTAAGTGCTGAAACTGTAGGGACAGCCTGGTGCTGGGAGTGCAATCTTTGTGTTCAGTGACAGCAGAGAGATTGGGTCATCCTGACCTGTTTTGAGAAGGCATTTTACTGAGTGAGATGTTCTGAAGCCTTTATAGATACAATAAACTTCGAAGATCTGTCGGCCCTCTAAAACTCTAAAAAGAATATTAGATCAAAGATGGGGAAATATTAGTAGTGCTTGAAATGTGCAGTGTCTAGGCATCTTGCTCAGTTGGCCTTTGGTGCTGTGGCACATACATTTTTATTTTTGTAGTCTATGCAGGAGACAGCCTTCTTCCTGATCTAAAAAAAAATAAACATCTCATATCGCACATGTAGTAGAGCTGGTTTTCATTGCACAAGGGCATTAAAACCTTCAGTGTTCAACAGTTCATTTTTTCCCTGTTTGATTAAAGAAAAATAATCCAGTAATGGAAGCAGCACAAACAATTTAGATTTTAGCATCACATTGCTGGTAAATGCCTGTTGAGTATACAGAAATTGATTTTAAGAGTGTGTTTTTGTATTGAAGATTCTGAATATGATTTACATATTTTTCAGGTTGATAAAAGATGGACAATTTGAAATAGTAACAGGAGGATGGGTCATGTCTGATGAAGCTTCTTCTCATTATTTTGGTATGATTGACCAAATGATAGAAGGACACCAGTGGCTAGAAAAGAACCTTGGTATGTACATTGATCTGAAATTTAACTATGTTGATACAAGAAGTCAGTAAGAAAATACTTCTATTTTTATTTTCTGAGGTGCTTAGAAGGCTCTCTTTACTCTCCTTTCCTGAAACATTAAATCAGAGCACTTACAGAAGTCTGTAGGATTGAGTCTGGTATTTGCAATTCCTTGCAGATAGAAGTTCCTGGACAAAGTCTATTGGAACAAGTTTATGTCACTGTATTTTGTCTTGATCAATGTAAGTCAGGCATATTATATTGGCATAACCAAATATTAACACTAGATCATGCTGAATTTTAGATTGCATGTCTGTTATCACAAACAGACTTCAAATGCCTCTTCTGTCTTTGAAAATCATGACAAAATTCTTAAAATTATTTAAAAATTGACACTTCTTTTATGTGTTTGGATCTATTCTGCCTGCTCTGTATTCTTTAGCATCTCTTTTGTAAGGCTTAAAAAAAAAAAAAAAAAGAAATTTAGATGTGGCAGTAGTAGAAGTTATAACACCTAAACCCATTGTAATATTAGAATAGAGGCATTGCTGACTGCAGTTACATTGGCTGAATCGTTTTGCTGGCTTTGGAATGTTCTTTTGTTTAGTTCCATAAGTTGAGGCAAACCTTTTTATATGGAAAATATTTGTACAGTGATTTTAATAATAAATTGACATTATTTCATCCAATTAACTGAAATTATTTTGGAAAGCTGTTTCACTGTTTTTCTTAGATTGCAATTTCCATAAACACAGCTTGACATAATTGGAGGGGGAAGGGAAGACCTAATAAAAGGGTAATGCATTCCTTACTGTGTTTTTTTGGAAAGACAGTAAAAAGTGCCAAAGGAAGCATGGTGATGAATTAAACAAGAGTTAGATGTAGCTTCTTTATTTACTAGCATGAAATTCAGTGAAAAGAGAGTATTAATCAACAAGATTCTATTGATCTATTGATCACCAAACTAATAAATAAAAAGAAAATTTAGTTCTGAAGCCGAAAAAGATTAACATTATTTAAACAGAGAAATTTCAACAAGCTACTGCAGTAATCCATCCACATCCATTCATTTTCTTTCAACTTTCTTTTCCAATTGTTTTATCTGTAAACTACTTTAAGTGAAAGAGGCTTTGTATTTAATTAATGATTCCAAATAAAAATATTTGATTCAAAATTGAAACAGTGTAGCAACAAGGAGTATTTGTTGTAAAAGTTTAAGGGTTTTTTTTTTTTTAGAATACCTTACTTATTAAATATTTGATTTATTGGTTTGTTTGTTGCACTGTTTAATTCTAGTTTATTAATTCCAGGGTTCTGCAGGAGGTTTAATACTTAATTGGATATGTCATCTTGGAAATGTTATCTTTAGTGCTCTGATTTGAATTATTGGAATAGCCTTCTCTGAGTGAAAAGTAAAACTTTCTTCTCTTTCTACTTTTTTCTTTTGTCAACAGGAGTAAAACCAAAGTCTGGATGGGCGGTTGATCCATTTGGGCATTCACCAACAATGGCCTACATTTTGAAGCGCACAGGATTTTCCAATATGCTTATACAGAGAATTCATTATTCAGTTAAAAAACATTTTTCAGCACAAAAGACACTAGAATTTTTTTGGAGACAGAACTGGGGTATGTGTTCTTACTTTATGTCAGTTTATATTATTAATTTACACAGGTAAAAGATGAAGAGAACTTGAATAAGTACTATGGAAATATTTAGAGCAGATTTAGCAGACTTAGTCTAGACCTGAAAATTTTAAACTTGCAATTCTGTTTAAAAAAAGTCTTTCATCTAGCTTAAAATTTAGGAGTTTTTTTTTTTCCCTCTTTGAATAACAGAAGGGGAATGAGAATATCTGTGAGTTAGGAAGGGTGCTAAAAGCAAAAAGAATATTATTGCCATTGTTCCTCTGATCTTCCTTTCTCTTCACTTTCGTTTCTGCTTTTACCTTCTCTTGTTTTTTCCATTCTCTCATATTCCTTGCAAGTATACATAAGAAAAATAAAAGGGGTGAAAAATTCTTCTGCTTATTTTTACTTTTTTTCTTTCTCCTACTCCTTTATTTCCTACTATGTGGAAATAAAGTGTAGAAGAAGGAAAGTTTCAACAAATTCAAGTATTGTGCTAATGAGGCAGTGATAGCAGGGGTGATTGGCTTTTGGTTTGTTGTTTTCTTTGTTTTGTTTTGATTTTTTAAAATTGTTGTTTTAATCCACTCAAAGTATAAAAGATGTGGTTTTTTACGTCTAAAATTCTGAAAATCAAGAGTTTTATCTGGGTAAAACACACCTAACATTTGCTCCTGTCTTTCTCAGTCAGCTGGTGCTTGACTAGAACATTCCAATCATGGTCGTATCTCTTTATGAACATAAGTTACATACAAAGGTAGACTCAAGCTATGGATATTCAAAATAAGAAATTGTCTTGATGTGGTATTTTCTAGTGCAGTCCTTGGACTGAGAACATGGAAGTGATTTAGTTTTGGCAAATCTGAGAGGGTTTATTTTAAAGTTCTACTCTATTTAATTCCAGATTTGGGATCCAGTACAGATATTCTTTGTCATATGATGCCTTTCTATAGCTATGATATTCCTCATACTTGTGGCCCGGATCCGAAAATCTGCTGCCAGTTTGATTTCAAACGGCTTCCTGGAGGAAGAATAAGTTGTCCTTGGAGAGTTCCACCAGAAGCCATTCATGCTGGAAATGTTCAACACAGGTACAATTTTTACATACTCCTCAAGGAAATAACTTTTAAAAAATGTAATTATGCTGGTCAAAGATGACATCTGGCATAGCTTGGTGAATTTAGTTCTGTTGTGGTTTAACTCAGCTCCACTCAGCTCACTGTCCTCGTGGTGGAGTGGGGAAGAGAATCAGAAGAGGAGAAGTGAGAAAACTTACGAGTTGAGATGCAGGAGAGGCCTTGGCTCAGTGCATTTGGCTCAGAAATAACAAAATCATCTCTCTGTTGTCAACCTTATTATCAGTGCAAATCCAAACCACAGCCCCATACAGGCCGCTGTGACTCTAACCCAGCCAAAACCAGTGCAAGCTTTTAAAATAAGCTTGTCATAAGTAAACAATACCTATTGCATAACCTAGTGTTTGCTCCTTTGTTCAGAACATAACTGTCAGTGAAATTAGAGGAAAAGTTATAGTTAAGGAAGGTGCATTTTCTAAAATTTTCTATTCATGATACATGAGTTCATCTCTGAATGATAGTCAGAAGAACACAGTCATCTGGTTGCAGCCATGTTAATGGTTTACTGTGATTTTTGTGAATTTTATGAACAGTGACCTGTCCCCTTCAAGTGCAGCGTTCCAGGGGCAGCATGGTGTAGTGTGCTGTAACTACAAACAGTGGGATATTCCCTGTGGTGTATCTTTGAAAAACTTGGCAATCTGTGGCCTAGGTTTCCTGAAGTGCACACCTTAAGTTAATCTGATTCCTATTTCTTTTCCTATTAACCTCAGTTTTAGTTTTCAAATAGGAACACTGAGTTGTTTTGCCAGAGTTGAGAATCAAATTTACACTTCTACAAAACTGCTTCACAGTTTTGTGTGGCAGGGGCAGGGGGCGGAGGTCGAGAGTTGGTGAGGGAGTGTAAAGGAAGGAAAAAAGGAAAAAGAAAAGAAAGGGAAGTAAGTTAAACTGCCAAAGGCTTTTCCAGAAAATGATCATGTTCTATGGTCCTGCTGCTATCTTCAGGCTTCAAACGATATAGAGTTTCCAGAGTTAGAAGTTGAGATAGCTGTTTACAATTTGTGCAAATTGCTGAGCATAACAAAAGTATTTAGGAGAGCAGGGTGACTTTTTGGTCCTTGATGCTGAAATTTTAAAGTGATGATGTGATGATGATGCACTGCTTGTCTACATGTCAAGCATGCATCTTTTTTCTTAGTATAAATTTTGACAAGCATCATGAAAACTTCACTTTAACAAAATTCAATTACAAAATATTACTAAAGATAAAACCAACATTAAACAGAATACATTACAATTGCTGTATTTTAAGGTAGAAATTGGAATGATGATAGGAAAAAGAGGATTTTTTAAAGTAGAGAAATGAAAGATGATGATGACACAAGAAAAGTAGAAAAATTGTGACACACCCAGTGCCTATTGAATGTGAAGGAAAGCTTTTATGTCATGAAATCAGAGTTGTAAAAAAGAAAAGTCTTGACTATATATCTCAATTAGCTGAGACAAATATTTGCAGAAGAGCAACAGCTTGTTTAACAAATTCCTGAAACACAGAGGCTAAAAATAAAAGTAGATTGTCTGCTTGGAATAGTCTTTTTAAGGGTCTTGGTTTTTAATTATCCTTAATCCTTGCACTTCCTAGATGCAACCTTTTCATAACAATCTAAATTAGATCTTGTAAAAGGAATGGGTCTTCACATGTCGAAGCATTTTAAAGAATAAGATAAATGGGGCAGGTATGTAGTGAAAATATAATCAAGCTGAAGAGATGATAATTTCAATATGGTCTCTGAAACTTAATATTTTGCATCAGCTTTTTTTAGAAGAAAGCAGATTTGGTTTCTAACAGGGAGTTGAAACAGCAGTATGCTGTATGATACCTATGGGAAAAGTAAAACTAACACATCTGGAACACTGGAATCACACTTTTTGTGCCTAGTTTCAAATAAACCCACTAAAACGCAGGAAGTAATGTTTTGATGAAGAATGCTAAAACACTACTTGTATTTTATAAAAAAGTTGGAATATTGTAGACAACCAAAAACTTTATTCATCTGACCTCTGTAAGAGCATGTTTTGCAGTTGTTGTGATGAGATGTATGAGTTTCAAAACTGAAAAATCTATCTTTACATCATAAGTTTTCCAAGGTTAAAGGTTTGCAGCACACTAATTAATCTGCCCCTTATCTCTGATTGCTTTAAGGCTAGAAAAATACAGGAGGTTCATGGATTTGAAAAAGGTTGCTTAATTTAGAGACCATGTTTAGATCAGGGACCTTTCTTCAATGCCAAAACTACAACAAAATTAATAAAACCCAGATCTTGAATACTCATCTGGGACTGTGGCTTTTGATTTCAATACTATTATGCCCTTACATATACATTAAAGAGATGATGAGCTGATAACTTCAGGCCAGTAGTTGTTGGATTTTTCACTGCCTTGCCACTTAAGTTGTGACTTGGTAAGAAGGAATGAAGCAGCAACCTAATTGAAAACCTGTACTTGTTTAATTATACTTTATAACAGCTTAGGTTAAAAAGGCTACTGTTGCAATTGCCCTGATTTGCAGCTCCATCCTTGTCCATATGTTTCAATGCTGAAGCTTTTCACACTAGAAAGACAAAACAGCTGGTTTGTTTTTTTTTTTTCTGGATTGTTGGGGCTTTTTTCCCTTGAATGGAAATAAGTTGTTAGCAGAAGCAGAGTTTGTTTTGGTGTGTGTCTCTCTCCTCGAAGTGTGGAAATAGGAGAGAATCTGTTCTGCAAGTTATGTGCTTCAGAGCAGAAGTAGAGAATGGACTTTCCACTTCACCAGCTGCTGTTTAAGAGCCCAGTTTTGCCCTTCAGCTTTTTTCTTTTTATGGTCACATTGTACAATGTGCAACTTGTGTTCAGAGTTACGCTGCTATCTGTCATTGGTGGTTAATGTTTGTGATTACCTAACTCAGGTGGCTATTGCTTCTCTTCCTTTAGCATAAGAAGGGGCAAAACCAGCGATGTTTATTGGTTTGATCTGTATTTACTCAAATACTTGGATTTTTTTGCATTAAAAGAACAAATTGTACATTGTGATACAAAAGGGTTTTCTTTATTGGTGAAAGGTCTCAAGCATTCAGTAATAATCTGAAAGCTTGAAAACAAAAAAATTGTCATGGCTGATCTCCCGCTTGGTTTTCAAATTTTCATTCAGGTAGGCAGGATAAACATATCAAAATTTATCTAATTTAGTTTCACTGTGGAACAATAAAGGGAAGAAATAGGTGAGACTCAATGGAATATTTTTTCTCCGGAGGTGTTTTTTTGTCTTCACCGTGATCTGTCTGGGGCTTCCTACTGGCAGTTTCTCACTCCTGTATGAATTAATGATTTAGGAAGCTATTTGAGAGAAACTTAGAAGGATATACCTGAACTAATGTTCTTCGCTTGTTGATGTTCTGGTTTTGCAATTGAAAGTGGTTTGCAATGGAGGAAGATCCTGCTATCCCCTTAAAAACATGTAATAATCCCACAGTTATCAGTACTTTAAGAAAAGGAGAGCAGCAATAGTGATGAATTTTGCAGTATATTTGGAAGGAAACTAGAGGAGGACTTTGAAGAGAGATGTCAAAGTCCAATATCCTGTTAACTGTAACCTGTACTTTTCAAGAGGCTCAACACTAAAGTATGTTTTCAACCATAGCCTACATGTGGAAAATTTGAGTTAGACTGGCTCCTTAGAAGGAAGCATTGCCAAGTCTTGTGTTGTGCCAATTGTTCTGGTAGCTGGGTGGAGAGGAAGCTTTTGTGTTTATATCTTACAACCTGTTAAAGTCACGGGATGTATTGACTGGTAATCTGAACTATAAATCCTCTAATAGACAGGGGATGGGGAAAGCCACTGGCTGGGTAAATTCTAGTTTCATTAGAGCTCTGTAGATCCTTAACTAGAGTTAATGTTGTGACCCCTTCCTCCCTCCAGAGCACAGTCAGATCTTGTGTTTACACAGTACTTCTGCAATCTGATAAATAAGTAAGCCCCGACATGCTGTTCAAAGAAATAGGGGTTCAAATATATTGTGGACTAGAGTCTTTGCATAAATCTTTCTATAGCGATTTTTCAGGAGTGAGAGTTAAAAGGTGATTTTGCTAGATCATGTATTAAAAAGACATTTAAACCAAAAAACTCATTAGCATCTAAATTTTCTGCTGTTTTCTCTTTAAAGCTTTGAAATTTGTATTCCTGTTTTCTTATATATATTACTATGGTTTATATTACCTATGAGAATTATTTACATAATTTTAATTAGAGGGTATCAGCAGCTGAAGATGCTGATAATAATTATGACTTGGAGGGGGAGGGTTCAAAATGGACTTTTTCAGTAACCTAGACATTAGACTTGTGACTCTTAATATATTGCTGCTGTTGAACTGATAACTTACCCATCCTAGAATTATTAGGTGCCAAAGGATAATTCTGCAGTGTTTTCTGTGCATGCGTGTGTGAGTATTTTGTTTGTGGTTGGTTTTGTTTTGTTTGCTTGTTTAAGACCAAAAGGATAAAAGCAGTGGGTTTAATTTTTCAGGACTCAAAGATTCAAGAGGGATGGCTCTAACACATGTAACAAGTTGGCTGAAGGGAGAACAGTGATTTTTAGCAGCAAACTTCTGCCTGATTTATTTTTTTTATTTGCAAGGCTGGAGTTCCTCAGAGATTAATTTATGGACAGTTTTTCTGTCAAGGACATGAAGATATGAAGCATAGTATCAAAGGAAGGTACCAGAGGGGATGAGAAGATCTTGCTTATTATTGTAAATAGGGGCTGGAGAGGATTAGGATTGTTATCTAAATATAAAGCAGGTAAACATAATTTGAAGTGTAGGTTAGTTTTGGCACAGGCACAAATTGATCCAGACTGCCCTACTGCTTGAGATGGAGCTTGATAAGCTTATTGAAGGATTTAATTAGCATGGTGTTTGCAACAATAGTAGGTTGAATATGGTGTCCCAGTGGGGGGAATTGCATCCAGCTTTTTGTTACAAAGTGAGATAACAGAGTTTTGTATGTCTTGTTTAGGGTCATCCTAATGTGCAACTTGATTTTTAGGAATTGTCTTGCCAAATGCTGGCTTTTCTTCTGCTGTCTTCTGAATTGATCTTCTCTTTTTTCCCCCCCTCAAGGGCTTGGCTTTTATTAGATCAGTACAGGAAGAAGTCAAAGCTTTTCCGTACAAAAGTCCTGTTGGCTCCACTCGGGGATGATTTCCGCTATGTCGAGAGCTCAGAATGGGATCAGCAGTACCAGAATTATCAGAAGCTGTTTGACTATATGAATTCTCGTCCTGACTGGCATGTTAAGGTAACTGCAACACATCTTCTGGTTTGTGAAGAAAACAGTGTTTCCCAGTATTCTGAGATTCTTCATGGAAAAAAGTTGTGGTTAGATTTGCAGTCTTTTTTTAGACTGTGAAAATATATGTTATTTAACAACAGATTGATATGTCTAGTTAGTTTACTTTTTTTTACCTTTACTGCCTTCTCTTCCCCCAAAACAAAAACTTCGCTATTAAAAATATCAACTTGAAAACTATAGACAGTTTCCAAACTAGATTAATTTAGAGGACAGCTATTAGGTTTAATGTTTTCTTAGAGCTCCTGTTTTCACTGGCTTCAGGCATTGCTACTTAAGACTCACAAACTTTGTTACTTAAAACTATTGTATTTTCTTATTAGAAGTTAAAGCAGATTTGGCTGTTTTATTTGAGTCCTCTTGGTTTTACATCCCAAAACAAACCAAAATATCCTAAAAGGTGTCATTGCTGCCACATGTTGTTGAATACAATAAAATCTGAGACTGACCTGGCTACAAAAGGACTGAGTATACTAACACAATTACCAGATGAGACACCCCTTCAATTCAACAATTATGTGTGAGAGTTAAAACACACATTCATGCGCTCCAACTGATGGCCTTAGAAACTTCTTGTAGTATAGATGTTCTCTGTATTCAGACAACTTTTCCTCATCTTTCAGCATGGCAATAACAAATGGGGGACCACACACAGCCTTGGGTTTTCTGAGTATTACATGTGAGTGCATTATTGCTAATTTCACATTTAGGGTTTTTTTTAAACCTGGTATGGTATCTTTCATATGGTTTGTGCATGCATCTGTTTTTCCTTATCTTTTCTGAGACCTCCTCTGATTCTTCCAAATGTGCATTTGAGTAGTGCCTGTAGTAGGTTACTACTTCCTTCTGACTTCTGGACTTCTGTACTGCATAAGAAAGGTGATTTCTTGGGATTATATCTTATCTGAAAACTGGATTTTGTTTCCTATGGGATAGGGGTGACATGATGTATTGTGAAGGACAGGTATGTTTCAGTGGAGGGCAATAGACCTGGAGAGTACTCTTCAAATTTGTTTAAATCTAAAGCCCATGTTTTAAAACTTAAGCTTGCTGCTTTACTAGCTTTACTTCTGTCAAAAATGTATATATTGTGCAGGTAGTTACTCTTTGCATACTAACAGCTACATATTTTCTGTAGTTCTTACTAACCTGGGCTGCATGGTTTTGTCTCTGGGGCAAAAACTGAAGGCTCTAGCTCTGAACTCATTCTTCAAGGACCAGTGCTAGACTGAGACATCTGAAAGTTCCTGTTCTGAAAGGTTCTGCTCAGCCCATTGTGAAGGGTTCTAGCAGTCTACTTCATAGGCTAGGTGTGTCCATCTAGAGTAATGTCTTAGGAATCACATTAGCCCTTGGTTCCTTCATGGAAGTATCTGACCCTTTTTCTGGGTTTTAATACCCAGACAAAAAGATATTAAATCCCCTGGGTCTGCTGCATCATACCTAGGGTATTTTGTTCAGCTGGAGCACTGTTGGCATCAGAACATTTCTCCTTTTCATTTTATTCAGTTACTTAGGTTTTTCTCTCTCTTTTTTTAGTTTTTATTGGGGTTTTTTTTCTCTTGCTTGTGTGTTGCCTATTGGTTGGGTTGGTTTTTTTTGGGTTTTTTGTATTTGTCTGATTTTGTTTGAGTATTTGTTTGAAACCGATGTCATTTATTCTTCAAAATATGAGCTTAAACGGAGAACTTTCACACTCTTCTGCACTTTCCCTAGTGGAATGTAAATCCACAGGCATGTAACAGGTCATGCTCAGCTATGTAAGAACCTGGATTGTATAAAGGAAAAGTTCGCATTTCTTCCTGCAGTGCTGAGATACCTGGGATATTACTGCTTGCACAAGGGAGTGCCTACTCTGCCTTTCTGATCTGAAGAGAGATTTAATCTTTCAGACAGCTCTTTGTGATGTTTATCTAGTGGATATGTCTGTTAGCATTGAGATTCTCCTGCCAGCCACC
Source organism: Acanthornis magna (assembly GCA_036785705.1). Lineage (NCBI taxonomy): Eukaryota > Metazoa > Chordata > Aves > Passeriformes > Acanthizidae > Acanthornis > Acanthornis magna. Next base: position 3,142,957 of record JAWUZG010000141.1, on the reverse strand, counting down.
ATTCTGCTCTAAAAGTATGTGGTACATCACTGTAAAACATACCTATTTTACTCTTGAGGAATTCAGTCTCCATTCAGAGGTCTCCTTTGCATCTATTATGCATAAATTAAGCTGAGTCTTTTTGTACGCCAATAGAAGAATCTGCCAGGTTATTTCACTGTTTCCATTCACCTGATTTTGATGCTTCCTTTGGTGAGGTTTTACTCCTCTGATTCAAGGCAGAAGTGAGATCGTCTCTGCATCTTCTCTTGGTGTATTGGCTTTATTTTTTGTTTTCTTCTGTGATAGTGAGTGAAAAGGCCAAGTGTCCTACAAGTGCCTGATAAGGCAAGGTTTACTAATGGTGGGACTTCAGGGCAATATTTATCTTTCTCTGCTTTACTGCCATTTAAAATGGCAAGTTACCATACTGTATGCATGTAACAAATACTTGGATGATCTGAACAACTTTGAAGTGGAAGTGTTTGAGATTTTTTAAATGATTAAAAAGTGTGGGTTTGTTGTCACAGTGATTGTCTGATAGTCCTTATATTCCAAGTCACTTCTAAAAGATTTTTACCAAAATTTCTTTTGGGGGTTGTAAATTGGAGCATGCTACATTGTATGCTTGTTGTTAAAAATAGTAATAGTAGTAGGAAAAAAAACTTTGGTATTATCATTACAGTTTATGGTGAGGATACTTCTGGTAATACAATGTGATCTGTGCTGTTCCAGCTTCCATTATTATTATTCACTTTCATTCAAAGTCCAGATTGCCATCTATGCCTTCTTTAACAACATTTCTTAATAGTAACAGCATTGACATCAGTAATTTTTTTTTTTTGTGCCCCTGAAGCTTGAGGATGCCATTTTTTACCTACCCTGTAAAGATCTGCTATTACAGTGTCTGAGCATTTTTAAAAAATATCATAAGATAATGATTTTTTTTTTACTCCCATATGTTACCTCTCTAAACACATTTTCTTTGTACAGAGTTAAAAGGAACCAGCTTCTGAAAGCAAATGCTAATTTTTTTTTTGATCAACACTCATCTTGGGTTAAGCAAGATCTGGAGCAAAAGAGAGTTAATTTTGAAAACACAGGATTAGGAGATCTGTGCTTTTGTTACATTATATTAAGTTTCTTACATTATACAGCGCTACTTGGGTAATATTGAGGTATTAGTTCCTGTATTAGAGACTTACTTGTAAGACATGAAACCATGCTTATTTCTTGACATTGTCATTATTTTATATATATATTTATATTTTAAAAAGTATTTTATGAACTATAGAATGATTTTGGTTGGAGGGGACCTTTAAAGCTGTCTAGTCCAACTGCCCTTCAATGAGCAGAGGCATCTTCAATTACAACAGATTGTCCAGAGTCCCATCTAATCCAACCTTGAATTTTTCCAGATAGGGCATCCGCAACTTCTCTGGGCACCTTGAGTGTATCACTACCTTACTATTAAAAGTTGTCTTTATACCTAGTCTGAGTATATCCTCTTTTAGTTTAAAACCATTACCTTTTGTTTTAGCACAAAAGGACTGACTAAAAAGCCTGTTCCCATCTTTCTTGCAAGGCCTTTACACTGGAAGGCTGCAGTAAGGTCTCCCCAGAGCCTTCTCCTCTCCAGGCTGAACAACCACACCTCTCTCAGCTTTTCCTCAGAGGGGAGGTGTGTCTCTGATCATTTTGTGACTCTTCTCTGTACATGCTCCAACAGGTCCATCTCTTTTTTAGTACTGAGTTGAAATGCTTTTTTGGAAGTACTTCTTGTACTGAGTTTTGAAATGCTATCCAGCTTGTCTGAAAAGTGTGCAGGGGAACTTGAAAGGGTTTTGGGATAGGTTTTCTGCTATAAATCTCCTGGAAGAGTGGCATGTTTCTGAAATGTATATGGAACCAGGCATATTAATTCTCTTTGTATTTCTGCATAATGAAAATGGTACTTTGTTAACAGTAATTTTAATTTTCATTCAGGCCCAGTTTGGAACTTTATCTGATTACTTTGAAGCTCTGCATAAAGCAAGCAATTTGGGTGAAACGAGCAGCAATTCATTGTTTCCTGTTTTAAGTGGAGACTTCTTCACCTATGCAGACAGAGATCATCATTACTGGAGTGGGTATTTTACATCACGACCCTTCTATAAACGCCTGGACAGAGTCTTGGAATCCTACATAAGGTAAATACTGCCACTCAATACATTTATAATGCATTTCTTGGCACATTGAAGAGTTGAATGTGTAAATATTGTTGTGGTTTAACCCCTGCCCAGCCCCAGGCAGCCCTTCACTCACTCCCCCACCAGCGGGGAGTTGATGGAATTCTCTTGGAGAGAATTGGAACGGTCAAAGCTACAAAACTCATGAATTGAGACAAAGGCAGTTTAATAGGGAAAGCAAAAGCCACACACAGAAGCAAAATAAAGTAAGGAATTATGGCTATAACGTGAACTTTTTTAGAGAGAAGTACAAAGGTCTGAATTTTACAAGGGCTCTTAGAGGAAGCTGAGAAATAGCCAGGAATATTGTGTGCCAAGTGACCTCAGACTACTGTTCTGAAAACTGTCAGCATCTTCTTAAAAAAAAATAAAAAATGTTGCTGAATATTAGTAATGGAGTATTTAAGTGGTTCTCCCTTGTAGGAGACATAAGATTAGATGATTTAACTGTGTTTTAAAGCTCCAGAAAGAAATTTAGGGCAGATGGAGATGATGTAAACCCGGAACATTTAATGTATTGCCTTCCTTAAGGATTACAATTTTTTTGCTGTAATGGATGCTGCAGTAGTGGAAGGAGCAAGAGAGGTGTGGAAAGCAGCATTTTGCGAGTATGGAAATAGTGTTTTTGAGGCCGATACAAGTACCTTTCAGAAGAGAAACTTTATCTAGCAGAACTTGTTTTATTTTTCCCAAGGAATCCAGTTTTTACTGTGGTAAAATGGATGATTCATCACAGGAATCCTTAATTTTCAGTGAAAACAATGTTTAATACTGCTGTTGGAAAAGACAAGATGTATAAGAGAGTAGGAAGAGCAGGACAGATAATGTTCTTATAAATTGAATTATCTAGTTAATTGTTTTTTCATAGTTTTGATTAATTTCTGTTTCTTAAAATGCAACAAGGATTTAGTTTTCTTCAGCTTCATCACAGTCTAATTTTTCAAGATTTTTAGGTGTGTTTACTTTTTTGTCACTTTTTTGGTTTTTATTACTCAGATTGCAGAAAACTTTTTATAAATTTATTTGTAGTATTTAAAACTTTACGGTGTTAAAGAGATTCCTTCATTTAAACATTTCAATTGCCTCTAACTTCTAAAAAAGGTATAGGTAAAGAATCTCTGGAAAAACACTAAACTCAATGTTCTTATGTATTGAAACAAAGTATAGTTTAAAAAAGTACCTGGGAATTTTTTCATTCTTCATTGTCGTCTGTAAATAAAATGTAAGAACAATATGTATAGATGTGTTCTCACCATTTTAATGTCAGGTTTTCTGTCAGTTTTGTCTCCGGAAACCATGAGAATCTTCACAAGTGTTGCATTAGCTATGACAACAGCAGAAGTGGGGGTTTTGTCTTTTATTTTTTATTTCTTTAAAGTCAAAGGAAGTACAGTAGGATCATATTTAATCGTCAACCTCGTGATTAATTTTTCCATAGTATTTTTGAGCTGCCATATGTCTGTGTATCTGGTAAATGTGAGCCATGAATAGAATGTAAATATATGTGTGTGTGTTCTTTTCCAAGGACCAATGCTTTTGATTTCCAGCAGTACCAGAATTAAGTAGCACTTCACTGTTACTTAATAGCATGGAAATAGGGTTCAGCCTCAGGACCTAATATGAAAACTAACCACTTAAGCAAGGAGAGAGTTCGTTCTTTAGGTTTTTCCTGTTTGAAAAGAGTTTTGGGTTTCTGTAGTAAAGTGTAAGAAAGCGTAAGGATTTTAAAATCGAGAGTGACATTGATTTGAGACATTATTGACTTTTTAATCTTAAGTGAGAAATGGATGGATTGACGCAGTTCAAATGATGATAAAATATGTGATCAGAAGTTTATTTAATGTAATGAAAAGATACAAAGAACAACAGCATCGTTTGGGACAAGTTAGGGACACAGTCTGTGGTTTTATTAGTTACTGATGTAAACAGGGAAAAATTACAGTAAGTTGCAAAAAAAATTGTTGAAGTAATCCAGAAGATGAATACTACAGTTACAGTTTTAACTATACAGATGGATAGAAAATAGTACATCTTGAGAATTCAAAATCTCTTGGAAAAATTATTTTTTTAGTTTAAATATAAACTGGACCTGAAGGTAAGCTAGTATAGGCCTTGACAAATCAGTGAAGCAAATTTTGGTCTACTTGCAGTGTCCTATCAGGGACAGATACTACAAATTACGACAGTGGAAAATTTGTGAAAACTGTTTTAGGTCATCTGCAGTAGTTTTGAAACAGAGGTGAGAAAACCAAGGTTTTATACAGCTTTTATGGAAAGGTGTTAGAGAGATGCTTACCTATAAACTGGAGTGTTCTCCAATACAGTGTTTTATTTCTGAGGGTCTTTTGTCTTTGACCATTGATCCATTCCAGTGTTTAGAAAAATGTTGAGACATGAAAGGAAAATTTTGCGTCTGAAAGACTTCCTTATTAATAAAAAAGAAAATTAAATTGATGTTGATCGTAGGGAAGGAAATCTCACCTGTAGGACTCAGGACTAAAATATGTTGTCTTCTTTTCTTTATAGCTGCAGTTAGTCCAGTGTTTAGTGGGTAACTCAATTTATTTAAAAAAAGGTAAAATGCTTTCAGACAGGATTTATTGACTAGATGAATGTGTATCTGATGCCTTTTTTCAACTAAAGTATTTTCATTTTTATTTCTAATTAAGCTGCAATAGGACAAAGTAGGAGGGATGCATAGAATTAGGAATTTGCACTAAGCAACATTTAAATTACAGTGATTAAGGTTAATCTAGCACTAGTAATTATAACCTTTTGACACCATGATTTTGTGTGTAGCTTCTGAGCAGTTACCTAATCTGCAAGAGCAAAATCTCATCCTGTTCCTGAAATATTGACAATAGGAAAATGGTTTAAGCTGTTACATGTACAATGCACCTTTCAGTTTATTGGGTATGTTTTAGTTGCAGTTTTTGCATTGTTTTTGTTGTACCTAGTTTGAAATTGAACACATGGACTCACTGGCAACTTGGGTAAATGAAAGAGTTAACTTATATTCTTTTGTTTTTTTAATTTAATATTGCATGCCTAGAAGTTTGCATTATAATAAAATATGTACTTGTGATTTCTTTGCTTTTTTGTGACATTAACCTGTATCATCTTTGTTGCTTCAAGTTGAGAAACATTCATTAATCTCTAATAAATTTTGAAAAATAATCTGACACTTTTCAGACTTGCAAAAATAGAACTGTAATATTTTAGGGACAGAAGACAGGAAAAAAGTTAACAGATGTTTTCCCAGAATTTATGCAGGCATTTTTGTTAGTCAAATATCCATAATAACTGGCAATTATGGGGATATTTTTTGTAAAATAAATTTAGATTCTCATAAAGCAAGTGAGAATCTGGTGCTAATATTTTAGTGCTAGGCTTTTGCAACAGATGCAGAAGAGAAAGGCTCTGCGTTCTGTTCAGTGTAAGGGTTTTGGAATCTGTTGTTCCTTCCATTCAGGTGAATGTATAGTGAGCAGATGCAAGAGGTGCTTAAGCCCTTAGAAGAATTTAGTTTGCTTAAAGTGCAAATGGCGGAATAGATATTAGGTAGTGTACGGATTAATTATTTAAAGCAATTTTATTTGATTACTAAGTTGCTTTTTTAAATGGGAATTTGTATGTTTCCTGTAAGGCAGTCCATCCATACTGTGTGGTTTTGAGACCAAATATGTATACCTCACACATTTATGAGTGTGTATTTCAGTTTGCACTGTCATATTTTTATTTTAAAGCTCCATTTTCCATCACAGAAGTCTTGCAGGAAGCTACAGGGTGAAGCTAGAAACAAGCTAAAATGTTGAAGAACAAGGTTTTAAAAGCTTATGTAACTATTTACAGTTTGTTCTTTAGATCAAGTGTGTATTGCTTTTTACATTTTAACCCTATATAAATACTTGATTATTCTCTGCAATTCCAGGGCAGCTGAAATTCTCTACTCCTTGGCTTTAGTACAGTCCAGTAAATCTGAGAAGATGAGAGTATTTCCTTCAGTGGATAACTATAAATTGCTGACAGAAGCTAGGAGGAACCTTGGACTTTTCCAGCACCATGATGCTATTACAGGAACAGCCAAAGATTGGGTAGTTGTGGATTATGGCACCAGGTAATTTAATATAAATACATAAACTTAAATCTTAATTTCTTTTTGCATTTTCATGACTGAAGAGTTTATTTCAGACATACAGATTTGATACACAGCATACTCCACTGAAAGTATAGTGGTGCTCTACATGAGAAGTGGATTTGAATACCCATGCTCTTCATTTATGAAATATTTTTTAACCCTCTGAGTAAGAATTTGATGTCCAAACAAAATTTTGATGTTTCAAAATGAAGACATGTTACTGAGATTTCCTTAATAACAGAGATTTTCTTCAGTAACTGCCATAGAGGCAAACTTTTTGTATTTGTCTGTCCTAAGCAATGATCAAAGATGTGCTACTTTAAACATATATTCCTCGGAAAATCCCACACCCTCTGCAGCCTATCTTTCTTAGATGAGGGAAATCCTTTTCATGTTGACAATCTTCTACCTAACTTGTCTGTCATTGTTTATTGTTTCATTTGGTGGGTATTTCCCAGTACTGAGAAACTATTCTGTTAGCTGCTTCATAGATTTTTTTTTGAAGAAGGTTGCATGATATATGGATGTCTGTGTATGCACATGCTTTAATTATGGGTTTACTCAGAAAATTGTAACATATTGGAATATTAAGAACTAGTAAATTTCATTAATTGAGGTGATGATGGTAGACTGATGCTGCTGCATGTTCATTAAATAAGTAATTGTTTTAAACGCATCTGAAATACTCTTTTTAAAACATTTCATGACAAGTATTTTTAAATTCCATATTTTTAATTTAGTAAATCACAGGTATTCACAATGGACTTGGTTATGAGAGAGTAAAAGAAAGGCTTTTTTTCTCTTTACAAATAAAATTAATACAGCTGCCTGTATTTAGAAATTTCTAAACATTGTGTGAATTATAACAATGGAAATCATGGTAGTTTAGATAGTTTATATTTTTTGTGTTTCTGATTGTTCTCTTAATGCTGTGTAAACACAATCTTGACTTTATGACCAGTGTTTCATGCTTGTCTCCGCTATAGAAACTGAAAATCAAATATACAAATTGCAAACTTTCCTAAGCTTAGCATTTTGAAAAAGTACTTGGTATTCTGAGGGTACAGTTTTTGTAGCATAGCAGACAGGAGGAGATGTACCTCACTTTCAGTATGCAAGACGGGAATATGATGAAATTCAGAATAGTTCTACATTTTTCAGGCTGGTCACCCATTGCAACTAGCTGTTCTTAATTTCATGCTATACTGATGTTAAAAATTTTATTTCTTTTTCTGCAACTCATATTCTTAAGTTACCACAGTGAATAAAAAAACCTGAAAACTAACCCAGACTTTATATGTCTTAACAGGCTTTTCCATTCAATAATGAACGTGAAGAAAGTGTTAACTGACTCTGCTCATATTCTTATCCTAAAGGACAAAAGTGCTTACAAATATGACACAGCAACTCCGTTCCTGAAGATGGTGAGCTATCTTCCTTGATTTTTTCCAAAAAGGAAGTGTGAACTATGTCTTTTGAATACAGTATGAGTGGCCTGGGAAACGTCAGAACTAAATTTGCAGTTAATGCCTTCTCAGAAATCTGCTACTTATCACTCTTCATATTAATTGAAGATACTAGAAAGCCAAAAGTGAACCCCAGCAGTTGATGTAGAAAAAAGCCCACACAGCTAAAGGAAAGGAACATATTTTGTTCCACTTTTTGAATTAGGTAGTAAAAGCAGGTGTTCTGATTTTCTTGTGGGGATAAATTCGTTGGTGACTTAAGTGATATACATATGTAAGTGAATATATAACAGAATACAGTCCTGTAATTTCACTTTACTTGTAATTTTAAGAAATGTGGGAAGAATAAAACTTCCGTCCCTAACAGAACTCTAACCTTAACTTGCAAGACTAGGTCTAGACAAGACCTTGTGTTTTTTTTTCCTTCGCTGAAATTATTTGATAAAGGAATGCTCAATGAAATAGATGACAAAATTGGCAATGGCTCCTCATGCATCAGTTTGAGACCTATTTTACACGGAAGAACACCTTGAAGAAATACACTTGCTCATATGGCTTCCTTTCAGAATTCTTTCACTTTCTGAAGAAAAGTCCTCTTCTATGACAGCTAGGAATTTTTAGGAATTCTACTTAAGTGCATTTACCTTGAAGAGAGAATAAATGAGATGCTTTAATCTCTTTGTGCATAAACATAGTAGGGTTCAGACACTTTTTATTATATGATTACCTCACATTTCTGACATAATAAACATGACATATATTTCGCTGGTTTAGTTGTCCCAGATGTGTCATACCTTGAATTATTCCTCCAGTCACATATATACATTAAAAAAAAGTTTAAATAATTCTATAAAACTTTTATACAGATATATAAAAATATATGTATGTATATATTTTGCATGTGTGTGTTGTGCAAATGTGTGTCGCAAATATATAATTTTCTTCCTCTTTGGAAAACGAATGTGTGCTTTCATAAAGTAGGAATATTTTGAAGACATTCATAGGATGAAGTTTTTACTCCTGCTCTGAATTATATTGGAAGACATTGTGATATTACATTTTACTAAATTTACTAATTGCTGTTTAGCCTGTATGTTGCTTAGGAGCATACTAATTCAATAAGTTATTATTACCACTGTGAAAGCAGAAATTAAATAGGAAGTTCTTATTTCAATGAATTTATTGTGTCTATATAAAACAAAAAAATTAACTGATTACAAAAGTAGATTAAGATTTATCTGTATGATAAACAGCATCTGCAGCATATCATAAAACTAATATCTCTCCTGTGCATTGGATATAGCAGCAAAAGCTTTTTAATGTGGGATTTGTAAGCTGCTAAGAGAAGAACTTGAGGATGCTTACAAAAAACCTTTGCAAACCTTGAGCAAGTTGAAATTTCAAAGGCATTTGTTTTGGAGTACAGATTGTGGTATTTTGGTGGCTGATGGAAGCTGACATCAAGAATTGCTCAGCGATGGACATTCAGAGTGAATGTCCAGACAGTGGAGAAAGACAAATGATGAAGATTCTAAAATTGAAAGTGGCTGTTGTTTCTGAGGAGTAAAGAAGTAAAAAACACTTAGAGGAACAGAGCACATGACCATAGAAGCAGCATTCCAGCAGGAAGTAGGTACAACCAGGGAAAAGTTCCCCTTCTTGGAGGCAGAAAAAAGGAAGTTGAGAATAAGGCACTATGAAAGGATTCCAGAATGACACTGCTTGCACTTTTTCTACTTTTCTTAGTTATTAGTTACACAAAAAAGCATAATGTTTTTCTCAGTTGATAACTGAATACTTTGTACTTCATGTGTTAAATTTTACAAACTACACTAGTAAACAAACAAAAAATCACTTGTAAGGAAATACACTGAAAAATAGAAGAAACTTAAAGATCTCAGAATGACCCAGCTTTGGTTGGATCATGGGTGGGATTCAAACTGTAAATGTAAAGCTGTGCAACCATTGCACCATTCCTGTACATTAATCTTAGTTCTTTCAGTGCAGAAAAAAAAATCATGTAAGTGACAATCTCTGGATTTGAAAAACATGATTTTGAGGCTGTTTTGAGGAACTGAGAGCTCTGCACTTTAGTTTCAAAGTCTATAGTTGCCACCATTGTATGAACTGACAGGAATGCACTGTGAATCAGCAGTTTGGCTGTTCTCTTAGACTAATGCAGCAGTGGCAGCAATGTCTTGTCTCTACCTTTCCTCAGTGGAAGCAAGTCCTGCACCACACCACATCCCAAATTATGTTTTTTGAAACTTTTCTCTGCCTACAGTATGAGGTAACAATGAGACTTCACAGGAGACTAGACAGTGAATCCTTGTGGTAAGAGCACAGGTGTGTAGTGCTTCAGAGTAGATTTATAGAAGGGTGAAAGTTAATAAAAATATGTGATAAATATTTGCAAAATTTGACAAAAGTTGGTGATTATGACGTCTCGTATGCAAAAATGAAAACACGGGCGTAACAATTGGGGAACAGAATCTAATAATACCTTTAATGAAAACAAATACTTCTCAGTGAATTGGAATTGGTCAAAGTGGACCTCTTTCTTTTGTCCGTGTGAAGAACTTAGTTTATTAAATTTTGTGGTTTGTCATCCTCAGTCACATGCTAAAATAAGCTCTGGTTTATGGTGTTGTTAACGTGGTTTTGTACTCCATAAAACGCATATAATAGACAAAGCTCATATATTATCCATTGAGATATATTCAAAAGCAAATTCAAAGATGTTCTCTTGTAGGATGATGTTCAGGCTTCTCAAGATTCTTTGCCACGCAAGACAGTTATAAAGCTGACATTGCAACCAAGGTAAATAATTTATATATTACTCAGTGTCTGAGATTCTTTTAGCAATGTATGTGTTTTCACTACCTAGTAAGTAGTTTTTTATGCCATTTCCTTTTTTTTTTTCTTTTCAAATTTCACTCTAAAAGTTTAAAAAAATTAAAAATATTAGGGAGATTATGCTAATATTATTGTGTCCAATTGAAAGAGGGCACAGCATGTTAAAACTATAGGCATTTCTCCCAGGCATTTCTCACTACAGCTGAAGTAAGTATTATCTTTCTGTGCGCTCTTACAGCATTGTAATACTAAATAGATCATGCTTGAGAAAAGCAATAGAAGATTCTAATTAGGCAGAGTTACAGGCACCTCAGTTAACTCTGTGAGCAACATGTTAAGTTTTCATAAGGCCTAAAAACCACAATTTATAAATACTGGATTGTCTTTAAAAATCAAGGAGGAGATAAACTAGGACACTGTTCTCTCTTAACTCCAACTTTCTATTGTATTAAGAGAGCTTACTTTTTTATTTATATGTAGTTATAGTGTATTGAGTTGAAACTGGCATCCTGCTATTCCCATGAAAACTTAGTATCCAACCTGAAATAATGTACACATTCATCAAAAATGTCTGATCCAAATAAAGTGAATAAGAGGTATGGGTATGAGAGCTGCTGTGTGTGTAAATCAAATAATGCAGGGTTTTGCTTACAGAACAGAAGATTTAAGATTAATTTAAAAAGTAGTGAATGCTGGTTTTGCTGATGTTAGTATTTGATTTCTCTACTTCTAGCAAGTGGCAAGCTAATAAGACTTACTTGCCTAATTCGTGAAGGCGTCCAACTATTCAGCAGACTAACTGCTACTGCTAAAAAATGTAAATTGTTTGAAAAAGTGAGTAAAGTTTAGTCCTTGTGAGCTTTTGGGGGAAGCTGTCTTCAGTCCTCCAGCACTAAATGTACATAATAAGTAGTTTTAGTGTATGCTTTTCTCTAGAGCATACTATTTTTTTAATAGGACTTCTGCTCTCTTATTTGAGTTCTATCTAGATGCTAATAGATTATCTTAAACTTGTCCAAAATGGCCAGTAAGTCAGGTACTTGTTTATTTAAGTAAAATATTTTAGCTTTTTCAAAATTATCTCCTCAGGTTTCTTCACTGAAGAGGATTGTATATTTAGTATATAAGCACTTGGCTGGAGGCAAGTTATGATGTAGACTTTCTTTGCCATTTGAGGATAGCTTTTATTGCCTTTGCTTTTCTTACTTAGCTTAGCTATTGAAATTTTCCCTTTGCCCCTTTCATCCCCTAATATGCCTTTTGTTCATATACAGTGTTCCACTTATGTCTCTGCATAATATGCTGAGTGAGTTTTTCCCTTTTTGTTCTTTATTCATTTCAGACGTTCACCATTTTTTTCCCCCTCTTAGTTGTACATTAAATAGACATACATGACATTACCATTAATATTATTCTAGCAGACTACTACTGCTGTTCTCTGAACTGGTCTTAACTTACTAAGAAGATGGTACTAGTAGAAAATTGCTAACTGTACATTGTCTGGTATTGTGAAGATACCATACAGTCATATAAGGTGTGATTCATGTCCCAAAGACTGTAATCAGAAATATGGGAGAAAGAATGAGGGGGAAAATGAGGGGGAAGGGGCAAAGAAACATTATAAGAGAATATTGTTATTGCTTACTAAAACCCTGTTTATTTTTTAACTTCATTTTTGTAAACACTTTGAAAGTAATGCTTAAGTGTACACTATTTCATGTTTCTTTTGTTGTTAAAATTTTCATTTGAATATCTGTTTGTGAAAATGTTTTCACTTATAAAAATTAGCTTAGTCTCTTTAGTCTTCTAACTTTTTCTCCGGTTGTAATCTGAATCTCCACTAACTTTATTACCGTTGGGAAAAGTGGTATGTAAGCTGACACAGTAACTATTGGTTAAATCTAGTATGTGATTATTATGACTGCATCTGAGTTTTCTGGTATCATTTCATGACAAATGTTAATTTCTGTAGAAACTTCAACTCAACTCAATAAATATATTATTTAGGATTAATATGCTTAAACTTCAAACTTTAAAGCTTCTAAGAGAGAAACTGGCTTTTTCCATTTAAGATTTTGGGGCATCAGCAGATTTTAACTACTGATTTTCACCAAAACGTTGTTATTTTCTTGTCTTCTGTTCTTAATGGTCCTTACTGTTCACCTGTGTATAAGCAAATCTCTAGATTTCTTTGTTAGTGTGTTCTATTATGTCATTACATGGCATAGAAATTAAATCCATGTAACTGGCAAGGTGTTACTTTTCTTTGATTGGCTATTTAGCTTTTTGTATTTTTGCATTTCCATGTCATAATTTTTAAAAATATCTGTTCTGTAGCTTGGTTATTCTTAGGAAAGTGTGGTTCATATCACCTGTGAGTTTAGAGGGACACTGCTGATGGGAAGCTCATAATGGCTTTTTAAATCTCAATAATTTAATTTTTTCCCCCCCTTATTTTACTGATGGCAAATGTAACCAGTTTTTTACAGGAAAGTAGTTGATAGTGTACTTTTTCCTTCTTTCATCCATCCTTGCTTTTGTGTGGTTTTTGGTTAAGTGTTCTCTTCACTGCTGTTGAAAGTTGTGGTCAGTAGTGAAAACTGATCTAACAGACTGCAGAGGAGAGCAACCACTACATGGAAAGAAAAGAAAGCAGGAAAATAATCTATCTTTCAGTAGTTATTGTTCTAGTGTGAAATATCTCCATATTGTTGTGTAGGTGAGCCGTATCTTTCAAACTGCTTCCAAGTAGGTGCCACATGTAACCTATTTGGGGTATTGTTTCTTCCAACACCTGAGCATCTCTTCTCTGTAGAGCTGTTGTGATATTTTTATGAATCCACAGTTTTGTTTAAGAAGTCGTGCTAATTTTGATGAAATAGGTATACAGTGTATTTTAAAACTTAACTTTGACTCTGTCACCTTAGAACGACTAAGAGATGTTATGATCAGGCTTTTGAATGCTGAAGTTACAGAGTCTTTAATTACACTAAATCCCTTTTAACTGATAAATGAAATTGCATGCCTTTAAAAAAAATATTACTTTCAGCTGAAAAATGGAGCTTTCACAAGATAATATCCAGCTGGATCTGGAACTACTTCAGTCTTGTTCTGAAGTTTAAAATTACTGCATGTCTTGGAGACGAAGCCTGTGAGTGTGCTGATAAATTGGATGCTGGTTCATACTCTGTCAGTGCCCAGCCCTGTAATAAAATAATAGGTTTTTAAGGAACAGTCTGCCCAGGGTCATACTTCCTGAATGGCAAAAGACTTGCACTCACTGGACTTGGTGCGTGGGGCGTGAGTTTGACCCTCTGTGTTTGATTGTCCCGTTCTGGCTGTTAGCAGCAGATGAAGGACACGCTGACTGCGAGGGGAAAGGTTTTCCGGCTATTTCTATCTGTGCTGCTTCCTGGAGACCCCATTGCAGGGGAGCAGGATACACGAACAAATGACTGAATGGGCTGTCTACACCAGCTGGGGTGTTGTAATGGTCTTGCTTGGCACAATATGGTGAACCTGAGTGAAAAATCTGACAATGGCAATTAGGTTTTATTTCCCCTTTTTGTTTTAACTTATGAACCTTCATATACCGAGCTGGGCAGTTTCAATACTGAGCTCCACTGCGCTCTACAAGCACTGTGTGAGGCATACTATCTGAACTGAAGATACTATGGCATTGAAAAATGTTTAAAAACAGTTGATTTAGGATTGTTTTTAGTGCTAAAGCAACTATTCTTATAATTTTCCCACATATAACTTTTGTCAGCTAATCTTAGAGGAACAATATGCTACAATAACCTTCTTACCAGGCCAGTTTTACAGCTTAGCAGACACTATATCCACTATCTGAAATATTTAGGTTGCCTAGGGGATTAATTATAGGAGGATACACTGTAATCAATTATTTCTTCAAAGATCTGTCAAAGCACCGAGCAGTTTAGTGATATCCACCTTATAAAAGAAAGTTTCCTTTTTTCAAATAGTGGATATAAAATAATCTGGGCTATTATCCTTGCCTTGGTATCTATGAGCGTAAGGTTTTGGCATAAGGTTGTATTTAATAAAGTTTTGGCATAAGTCGTGTTTATCCCATTAGGTCCGAAATTCATGATATTGTTTGAGAAAGAAAATCCCAATTTACCTCTATAATTTTTTAAATTGCTAATATTTTCAAAAATTCACTTGGCAGGGGTATTCACTTCTTTCTCAACACAGCACTATAATGTTGAAATTAAAGCTGTATTGCTAACTTTAATGTGTGATAGAAAATAATGTACAATGGTCAAAAATTCCTGACAAAGCACTGTTTATATTTATGTTAGGGATGATGACAGCAAGGATAACTTGTCTGAGAAGAAAACTTTGTTAATGACATGCCATAACTGTGTGTTTCTGAGCTTAGTAAATGACTGGGTCAGGGTAATACTCTTTATTTGGCAACTTTAGCTTTGGTGGTGGGGTTTTGTTGCTATTTTTCTTTCCTCTTTAGCCCTGTGTTGCCCATATTGGTACAATCAATCTAAACTGTTGTTCAATGTAGTTACAAGGAGAGGACTCTCCAACAGCATTTGACATTTTAATAATATACATCTTAATTGACTTTTATGCTTGCGTGATTTCAGAGGCATATGTATACCTAATTATACTCCGAAACAGCTGGAAAAAAAAGACAGTTGAAACAAAGTCATTTTCAGTTATCAATGAGGGAAAAAACAAGTTTAAATAAGAAAGAATACAGTAACATTTAAGATATCTTCAGAAATATTTGTGGCAATTCAAACATAGTTAATATGCACACTTGTTCTCCAAAGAAGGAAACAAATCTCAAAAAAGCAAGCAAACAAACAAACTCTAACCAAACCAATAGTTTTAGGTTTTTATTTATGACACAGTTATTCATTCACACAGTTATGATAGCAGCATGCACAACCTTATGTTTTTGTTAAAGTGAAACCTCTGTTGGTATCTTTCAGGGAGGTGGACAGGAGTCATTCAGTCAAGCCTTAGTACTCACTGCTTCCATTAAGAAACGCTTAATTAAGCACTTGTATTAAGCACACAGGAGTGCAAGTAGGTAAAAAATTAGAAAATACTTTGAAGGTGATATATGAAGAGCTTGCACTTTAGTTTCCAATACTGTGCCTGCTCAGGTTGAATACAGGCTAATGGTTTTTTGAAAATTATTATGAATTGTTAATCTCGGTGTTCAGCTGCCTGATCAATTTACTAGATTTCAGGTGACCTGTAACTGCCATGAACATGTTCTATTTGTAGTAAACTCAAGATCATTTTGACTAAATTGACTGGAAATTTAAAAAGCATTCTCCTTGGTTTTCGTGATGGAAGAGCTGTTACAAAGGCAATGAAATGCTTGGCTGACACAGGATAATTCAGATGTCTGAATCTTGAAACATCGCATAATGTGAACTTGAAATAAGTATTTGAGTAAAAATCATTTGGTAAAAGTTGTGACTTCAAAGTGACCAAAAAGCATGATACATTCATTCTGTTTTATAGGTGGAACTTAGCTGTGCAACTATCTTTATGACCAAAACCAGCAAACTCTGCATTGACAATGTCTAATGGGACAGGAAGTGAGGGATATGGAAGAGTTTCACAGCACCTTGATCTCTTTATTCTCACTCTTTCTGTAAGGTCACAACAGTTTTTCAGAGGTTTCTGTATTTACTGTGTGAGTTTTCTACTTTTTGTGTTAAAAAAAAGATTTTAAAAATATACTACATGCAGGCTTATCTCAGGGCACTGGTAGTTGACGTCTCTGAAAGTTTATCTGTGAAGTCTAAAACCAAAACAAGCTAAGAGATGAATGCTTGCTTTGGTTTAAGGGATAGCTCTTTAAAACTGAACTGTGGTACATTTTTTGAGTTATGATAAATTTTCATTATGAAGAAGAAAAAAGCAGCTTTGATTTGCAATTAATTGTACTTCAAAGCTTTTTGTGGAATTAATTTTTATTTTTCAAAACTCAGTTTTTGAATGCTCTGCTTCTGAATTCAAATTATTCTAAAAGTTGTTAAATTTCAAACTTTTAATGATTAATTTTTCAGTGCATAAAAATCTTATACATCAAACTTTTTTTCAGTTTTTGGTCTATCTACTGTGGATGAACCAATGACAGTCTGTTCTAAATGTTTTTGTTTACTGACTGTCTTTGAAATTGCGTTTGCAAAATTAAACCAGTAAATAAGTTCATAGTTTGTAGCATTTATAGAATCTTTGCACCTTTTCTAAACGGCAGAAATTTATTCTTTTCATTTCAATGCACAAAATATCAGCATCTTTTTTTGGGGTTTGCAGTACCAGTACGGGTAGTGGAAGTGTTTGATACTTCAGTTGCTATAAAAAATTACAGCATTAAAATAAAAAATTACAATTAAGTCTTAAAAGAAATTTCTGGTTTCCTCTGAGAACATTGTAGTGGAAGTATCGTGAAGTGCAGAAGGAACAGATTAACTGAACATACTTTAGGGAAAGGAAAAAACCTGAGTTTGTTTTCAAGAAACAGAAAGCGATTGTTATGAAGGAATATGGTAGTGAGTAACTGAACACAACTGAAGGATCTGCATCGTATGCATGTACTTGTTGAAGCAGTTTTGGAAGCAGAATATACACATTTTCAGTATATTAGTACATTTGTGTATTATTTCTTTTTCTTCCAGGCACTGGCCCCTTCAGCCTTTTTACTGGAGTTACTTTGAGGCAATATTGTAGTTAGTCCAAGGCTCTCAAGGCACAGACTGAAGTCATATGGAATACTTAAAAGTCGTTCTGCTCTTCTGAACCAGATTTTTTTTCCCTTCTAAATGCAGATTTATAAAGCCTGCACTACAAGAGGAACAAGGAAAGAATTTTAGTGAAGGTACTTCCTGATCCTGAAAAAGTCAGGGGGCTTCAAGCCCATCTTGGACCTCAGAACATCTCACAACTTTGTGGTAAAAGAAAAATTTAAAATAGTGCCTTTGGACTTAATCCTTTTATCCTTAATTGGAGAGTAGTTATGTGCTCCAGATTAGGATATGTGTGCCACTACAATCCATCTAAATCATAGGAAGTATGTGTATCTGGCATATGTAGTAGGTACATAACATTTAAAAGTCTTGTCTTAGGTTGATGTTGATTTTTTTTTTTTTGTGTGTTCTCAAAATATATAGCTCTTGCTGTGCCGTTGTCTGTGTTTATTGTGAATGCTGTTTTCTTGAGGGTGTTCCATGGTTTGTTCTTGAGAAAGCCATGCAAAGGTCCTGTTTCCTGTGAGAGTGGAGGGATGGATTATGTGCCTATTGTCTGCCTAAGTCTGCACCTTTTGCGTGAGCAATGGATATTATGAAGATTTCTCTGTAGAGTTATAAGGGAGAGAATTCATAGGAATACATGTGTGTGAGTTTTCTCACCTTTATTGAGTTTAGAGTTCAGCTGTGTGTTTGTCATTAGGAAGGGTAATCCTGCAGTGATTCTGAAATGTCAAGCTAGGATTATGGAACTTTTTTTTAAGCACAGGATCACTGGTTTTATTTATTTGCATGTTAACCAGAACTGTCAGACATTGCTGCTCTTAGAAATATGTATTTTTAGCACGACACATTTCTAAACAACACATTTGGCTTCCTTTTCAAATGCTGTTATAATCCTGGCATTATATTGTTTTGGTTGCAACTGCTGAATTCTTGTGAATTTACTTATTTATTGATAGTATCTCTTTATGTGTTGATGTCACCAATTTGGTATTATAATGAAAAGCTGATCTATGGATAATAGATTCCGTTTCCACCTTTTTATACCTTATGAAAGCAACACAAATTTATATTGTGTGCTTGTAGTTTTGGGTTGAGATTACCATCCTACTAACGCTTATGCAGAATATTATTCATAAACTGTAAGAGATGTTTTATTTAAGAAGAGGACAAAATCCTACTATTTCTTAATATATTATAATATTTGATTATATATATTCAAGATTAATATTCTACTCTAGAACAAACAGTTTAATTGGATTATAATTTGCTACTTTGATGTAAATTGATTCTTTTTTCTTGTTACATCTGCGACAGTATTGATGAATTTATAAGAAGCTTATCTGGATGTGATGTAGAGGAACATACTAGCATTATTTATTTTATTATCAGCATTATTTAAACTGATAAATCTCCTTAGACTTTATCCAGTCAATGAAGAGCCCCTTGGGGGAAGGTTTTGGGATCTTCTTTTGGGGAGAACCTGCATTTCTCTGATTTAATAGAAAGCTGTTTGTTTAACTTGATTTTTAAAAAAATCACCTAAATTCCTACTGCCCCATATTTTTTATTTATATTTGACACTATATCTGAGAGTGTAGGTCTTAACCATAAACAAAAGAGTTCTCAATTTAATTAAATGTCTAGGATTGTATAGTTATGAATGCTAATGGTTTGAGTATCTACTGTATCTCAGAGGAGGTATGTTAAATCTCTAGCAATTATTGAAACTATTATAATGTAATTAGGTGTGTTGATTCAGTTTAAAGTACAATTTCTCTGTAGTTTCTTTTGTTGCTTTGACCTTAACTTCGTGCTACCTTCACTCAGTTAATAGACAGAGTTGCTGGTGACCTAGCTGTTTTCTAAATGTTCACTGACAAATGTTCATTGGTTAATGTGGGATATCACATATTATTCAAATTATATCCTTTGGTATCAATCTGAGAAGGGTAGAATTTTTTTGTGTGAAGTGAGGCCATAAACAAGCAAAGAATTCTTTAGGTTGGATAATAGAGTCACAAGTTGTTTTCTACCTGTCGTGCTAAGAAAGGAGAATGTAAATATATTTTAAGTTTGATGTCATACTGGCTACAACCACTCTATATAAGATTAGTATTTAAAACTGTCTTGGTAAACTGGAGACCTTATTTTATAGTCAAAAGCAGGCAAGTGTAAGTATTGCACATCACATGGAAAAATATTGTGTGGACTGACCAAATGGACATTAGTGAAGCAGAAGAATAGGTTTGACAGAGGATGATGCTTATATGATGTCAAAGGCAATTTTGCTTTGGATTATTTAAGTGGAAATGTTCTTTGTAAAATGCAGCTGAAATAGTGTGCTATACTCAAGTGATGAAAGCTTCATCAAAAGTATGGGGTGAGACCTTGGAGAGGGTTAATAGGAAAACAAGAGCACTAAGTCAAAGAAAGCAACCAAAGAGACATTGAAAGACTGCCGTCTGTTCAGTTTGAAAGGACCGATAATAAGGATGATAAATCTATAAATGCATCCAGGTTTGTCACAAAGAGTCATACATGCAGTGGAAAAAAGGAAGACATAGTTGGAGGACATGTTGTTTAAAGTAATTAAAAATTTAATTGTATATTAGAGAAACTGGTGCTAGAGCTGTAGAATGATATGAGTTTTGGACTTTTTTGAGAGTAGTGATTGCAGCATTTTTCAAAGTTTGCCCTACTGATTTCTCATTTTGGTTAAGGAGTCAAGCTGTAGCAACCTTCCAATCCACTGGGGGTTTTTGTTAATATCTAGATTTTTCTTCTCTCTTCAGTTTTCTCTTGGGAGTCATAGTGAAATGGGGTATTTTGTAGTACCTAACATGACCTAAGGTTATAGAACAGTCTGTTTTGTACGTGGACTTCTGTTTGACGAGGTGGAATAAATGAGAAAAGTGGACTGGTTTAAGGCATATAAGACCTTCCAGTGATCTGAAAGGCTGCCTGATGTTTATATAAGAACTGCTTGCTCTAATGAGAGAACATCCCTGCTTAGAGTTGTTGTGCACAAGCACAGCAATTTATGTTCTGTTTGTTGCACAGGCAAACGGAATTTTCTGTTCAGGACAGAAAGGTTTTTTCCCTCTGACAAATGTTATTTTGTCACTCGGCAGATCTGCTGTAAAAGCGGGAGTGCTTTTTGGTGAAAAATTATCTGAGTGCTGGGTATTTTAACTGTTCCATGCATAAAAAAATTTGAAGAGTAATGTTTAGGGGGGGTTGTGGAGGTCTTTCTTCAGTGATTTTTTTAGAATTATTTTTACTGTGGGTAGGTGGGTTTCGGATGTCGAGTGTTGAGGAGTGTAGTAACTACTACTAATAACTGTGTAGATTAATAGCAACAGATCAGTTCTCTGTAGGAATGCAAAGGGTCAAGAAATTTCCTAACACTGTAAAATCCTGCATTTTCCCTTTGCCTCTCTACACCCCTCCCTCTCCTCATCCCCCAGAAGTTCTGTTTCGAAAAGAAATAACCTAAATTCCTAACATCACATTTCCTTAAATTAGTTGACATGACTTAACATTTGAAGTGTATTTTCCTGTCTGGAAAAAAAAAAAAAACCACAAAAATCTTCAATACATCTAATAGGTATTGCTGATCTTGTTCTCTTTTGCAATATGAACTTGGAAGAAAATAATTTTTGTATTATTAGACAAGTATCCATGCATATCTCTTCCAAAATACATTAAGTAATTCCTCAGGGGTTTATGGGCTTTTATCTCAAAATTAACTGACAAATTGATTTAGAAAATTTTTGTTTCCTTCTTTCTTTTTTTTTCTTCTTTTTTTAAAGTAGGATTTGCCACTATTGAAAGAAGGTTGTGTGTCAGATGACATTGATAATAGTTCACAGAGACATAGAGTTCGGTATTTACAATAACATATAATAGAAGAAGTATAATTTGGGTGAAATCGTGAGAATTTTTACATTTGAGAAATAAATATTCATGTCACAGAGGGGGAAATAAGGATAGTTTAAAATACCTCCAGTGTCAAATTTTCTTTGAAATGAGCATGAATCAGACTTGAATACCTTCAGAAAGTGGAGGACATTGGTCACAAGATTTTCATGCATGAAGGTTTGACTAACTTTGTCCAAAACTTTCTCTGTTGCCTAACTTTCTTACAAAATGAATTTTGAATAGAACTGAAAAGTGTCTTGAAATGCTGTGAAACATACAGTTTCTGAAGCTCAATTTAGAAACTGATAGAAGAGCTGTAGAAAAAAGCATTAATCTTCTGCCAAGGAGCGTGTCACAATCATGAGCCTGCACAGTTGGCTTTTGATGAGTCTTGTTCCTAAAGGAATATTAAGAACAGAACATGGATTGAGATAGTGGAAAATGTCTTAATTTCTGTATAACCAAAGGAGCACTATGAACAGATAATATCCTGAAGATTGTATATATGGCATTTATTTTCAGAACAATTATTTTATAGACTCTATAATTATATTTTATAGGTCATCTTTAGTAATTCATAGCAGAAAAGCATACAAAATGGACGAGGGGACTTGTGCTTAAAATGTCACATTATTCGTACTTTTGACTGAGGAGGCCTTGACTCTTACATGAGGGACCATAAGAGTTTTGAACAGAGTTAAATAACATGACATGGGGGGGGGGGTGTTTGGGGTTTTTTGTGGGGGTTTTTTTGTTTGTGGATGTTCTGGGGTTTTGGGGGTTTTTTTCCCTAGCAGTTTGAGTAAATATTCAGTAGAGTTTTGCTTCTTAGGAAAAGGAATTGTTATGGTTAGGTTTTATTCCAAGTTTTTCTCCATGGCCCTTTAAAGCATGGACAGAGCTTTTTAAATAACAGGAGAGTAATTTTTGTGCTCAAGTTACTTATGGTTTTATTCTGTATTTTAAAAAATGAGGAAAATAACTATCTAGATGTTTTCCTGGGCTTCAATGCAAGAATCATGGAAGTCTTTCCTTCAGGGGAGATTGTACATATTTGTGCAATGCGCAGATAAATACCTGGTTTAAATAGATGGTCTTGGTTCTTTTAGTTCCCTGTACCTCCATCCCCAAAGACATGGACCTGGCATTAGTAATTCATGGCAGAATTAATTCATGGCAGTTTCTTTGGATTCTAGGTTTCTTGGATTTTTTGGGGTTTTTTTGTTAAACTTCCATCACACATCAGAAGTCACATAGTTCAGATTTTTTAATGGTGTTTTTTGAAGCTACCATGGCAAGCAGTACTTTATGCAGTTTAAATATTAAGCACTTGGTTTTTTCTACCTCATATACATCAGTGTTCAGTAATAAAATATTACTGCCTGCTTGACTCTTCTCACATCTTTCAAAGTAATTTTTTTCTTGCAATTTCAAGATGTGAAAGTTTTGATTCGATCTTTATCACCCCAGTGAGATTTTCTTTTCAGTGGATTTCAGTTTTGTTTACAGTTCTAAAGTCTTAGTCTATCAAAGGCCATCAACAGTCGAGAACTCAGAATACATTTGTAGCTGAATTGTGGTTTCCAACCTACCAATCTTTCTGGTGACTTTTAACACAGGTTGAGTTACTTTGCTTTATAGCATAAGGCGTTTTAGTTTGTTTTCATTTCTCCTTCCTTGACGTTTTCAGAACTTACATGCATCTGTTTGTTCTGTTTTGTTCTTCAGTGGAAGACCATTGATATAGTTTATAATTTGGCTTCATGGCTTGTATCTTTTCTCAGTTTTGAGTGTATTTGTTGCATTTTTTTTTCCACCATTTAGGGGTTTCTAAGTTAGTCTCTACAGGAGAAGAGTGAAAGAAACTAATCAGCTTTGAAGATCTTGTTTGTGTAACTTTGCATTAAAATTGTGCATATGGGTCCTGAGAACTGACTCTGATGAAATGATTTATAATGGGAAATGCTGCAGTATGTCTCAGATGGTTTGCTGGAGAAATTTTAGTAAAATTGATCAGTCTGAGTTCATAGAATTCCTCGAGGAGTTGACTCTCCAAATGTACTTGAATAAAGGTGCAATTGCTTCACTGAGCAATCAAAACTGTCGTCTTGAGCTGTGAATCCGAGTGTCTTGAAGAGGTGGTCTTTGGATAAGCCTCTGCCACTGATGATGCTCTGACATTTACTTGTGGTTTCTCACATTAGTTGAATGCATCCCTTGTGAAGGACGGATGAATGAACTTTAAAAGGAAGTGGTAATTATAGTAATTGTGTTGCAGGTGTTACCAGTAAATGTGTGTATCAATGTATATGCCCATATGTTTCTGCATATCAGGGAAACTGATAGCATTGATCTTTTGAAATACTGAAAGTCTTCTATTTAAGAAACGATATTCTTTTAGGAGGCAAAGATTAAAGTTGTTAGAGATCTAAATCATCTTTGGTCATATTTTTGTCTGTAGATAAAGCTACCACAGTGTACACATTTTCTTAATTGAATAACTAAAGTATTTGATATAAGAATGGTGGGGGGATGTTTCCAGCTCTTGCTGAAAATGTTCCACAAGAAGCTAAATTTTGTACTACAGGACAGACTGGTCAATATACTCTTTGATGCTTGAATGTATACATTTAAGAATGTTTATTAATGTTATTAATGATAGATTATCTAGGGAAAGTGGTCATGCTTGTAGGACAAAAAGAGACCTGTTCTGACTTTCAGAGACCCAAAAACGTATGGGGTGGAAGAATTCAAGGTATATCTTTCCAAGTGTCTGGAGAGGAGGTGTCAGGATTTGCTCTTCTTAAAATGCAAATATTTGTGATGCATCCTATTTAGGATTAAAAGCTCCAATCTGCAGTCATTTCTCATTTTTTGATAGGCTGAGAGCAGTTAACTGCTCCCAGTGCAGAGGTGAAATATGTGGTCTCCATGTGAGTGTTTTAGTCATGGTTTTTGTATCAATACAGTTTAAATTAACATGGTTTCAGAATTCTTAGATTTATTGAATAAATGAAAGAAATTATGGCTGACATTTGGCCATAATGGTGCTTCTAAAGTAAAATATTTCAGATAAAATTTTTCTTATGAGCTTTACCAATAACCCTTAAAACTATTCACTCTTTAACTGATTGAAATATGCAAACTTTAATCGTTTTCTTGGTGTTGTTTGAAGCAAATACAGTAATCTGAATAACGAAAAGAAAATATTTGCTTGCTGCTTCTCAAAGACAGTAACATACACGTTTTTGCCTTAAAATAAGAGATAAAAAACCTTTCCATGTTATCCAGTTGCGTCTCTGTGTACAACCACAATGCATCAAGCAATTGTATTCAACTTCTGTGCATAACATTCTTTGCAATAAATGTACAGCTTAAGTGAGGTGTAGCTCTTCTTTTTTCAAATAAAATCTGAGATTTTTATAGTGGGATGTTATTTAAGGGTGGGAGTTGAATGGTACTTCGGAAGTAATATGATTTAATTGCCTAAGTCAATGCTTTCATATATGCACAAGAGTTACATCTTACTTTGTGTAAATACTACAGTCCTCCTGAAATAATATGTCAAAAGGAAATATTAGCATCGAGTCAAAATTCCTGCATTTCAAGTGCTGAAAATCTGCCCTGTCATTGCTAGCTTCCTCTGGCTATCTTATTGCTCTGCACACACATAATGAACTTAAAATCCATTTATTCAAGAAGTTATAAAATGTGTGTTTTGGTGCAACAAGGGATTTGTTTCATCCAAATACAATTTTTTAAAAGTAGCCTGGTGAAATATAATAATACAGCAATTCCTAAGGTCTTTTGTTGTGGCTAAATTTGTCATGCAACTAATTAAAGTTGTGAAATATATTTATATCTATGAGAAGGTGAACAAAGTTCCTGGAAATATTTTTTGCACTAATATGTTCTTTGCTTGGCAGATAATTTAAATTTAATGAGGCTGTGTAGCATTATCGAAAAAATTATTATATGCATAAGCTCTCCTTTTACTTGGAGTTATAAGTATTGAGAAATTCAATTGTATAGAAAGAATAAAGAAAAAATATTGTTTCTATTGATGGATGAGAATGAGGATTTATTTTGAGCTTTGGTGTCCAATCATCTGTTAATCCGTGTGGTTTCTGACAGAATTCTTACACTCTTTTTTCACAGTACATGAGGAATTCTTAAAAAAGTATTTTATTAATTTTATTTCTTTTCTCTTCCTGCTTTGTAATGGGTCAAGACTGAGAGCAGGATTGGTTTAGTTAGGTGTTGATTCCACAAATGTTATTAAAAATGTTAAAATAAAAATGTTAAAAAAAATTAAAATGTTATTTAAAAAAAAAAAAAAAAAAAGAAAAGAAACAAGCCAACAAACCCCCCTATTAACGTTAACCAAAAAATTTAATTTAAAATCTTACCCAAAAAAGACAGCTCCAGATAAGCAGAGGTGTGGAACGACCTACCCAAGTCTAGTGGAGGTTCTCAGAAAGTCTTGCACAAGTTCTTAGAGACTCTGAAAGCTGACCCAGAATGTGGTTAACCATTGTATTGTCTAGTAATCTAGGAGTCTTCTGCATGAAACAGGGCAAAAGAGAGCATCCCAAAGCATTTTTGGTTGTTATCACAAATACGCATTGAAAATCATTGGTATGCATAGGAGTCATGATTTAAACAATACGTCAGCACAGGAATTTAAGGAGTTAAAAGGAAAATAATTTTTATGGGAAGCTCATTTTATATGTGGCAAGTAATCCAAAGGTTCTTGATATAAAAAGCTAATAAAGCCTCTGATTTTGTTTATTCAACTAATGAGAAGTTGGAGTTGACCTTTCATTTCCTACTGATTGTGAGGTAATAGGGGTAGCAGTGAAGTGCTGAGAAATTTACCAGCCAAGTTTGATGCAGGCAAAAAAAGGAAGCCAGTGAAAAGGTAAGGGGGAAATAGTGGCCTGGTTAGGATTCAAAATGAGATTTGTAGGTTGGGTGGACTGAGACAATTCTAGATGATGTGGTTAGATCTGTGAAGGTGTGTGTGGGGGGTAATTGAATTTGAGGTTTAAGATGTGAAAACAAACAAAATAAAACCACAGACGAAACCCTGAGGAATCTGCGTAGAAAACAGAGCAGAGAACGAGGAGAATCTATTTAAATGCTGAAGAAGAGATTTGATAAGTAAGAAATGGATCTCATGGAAACTGCTGAAAGATCAGATCCCATGAAGAAGTAAACTGCTTTACAGTGGGGAGGGTTAAGGAAGTTGAAGGTAGAATATTGGTTCTGCTGTATGTATTTAAGAAGATATCAGAAATTTTGGCAAGAGAATTTTTGTTGTAAAAGACTTCTTTTAAAGGATGACACAAACAGAGGGAAACCAGGGAACAGTTGTAAATACTGCATTCTTTGAGCTTGTCAATGAAAAGACATGAAGTGCAATTATAGTCCTACAGATGCACGAGCCACAAATATTCTGGTATAATTTTGTTTTTCTATACCTTACAATACAGGAACCTGTAATAAAAAAATATGTATAGGCTAATAAAGTCAGTCTGTTCAGCTCAGGGCTGATTCTTTTAGTTAATAACATAATCTGTGTTCAGATGGAAGAAGAGGCATAAGACTACATAAAAAATAGTTATTCTGTATGTATCTATTAAGGAGATATGCAAACAGTTGCCATAGTGAATGTTGGTAAATTATAATTTAAATAATTTTGTACTTTCCTTTATAGGAGAGAGAAACTAGTTCCTCTAGTGAATATACATCATATATATATATGTACAACCAGTTTTGTTCATTCTTTTTTCTAAGCTGTGTTTAAAAAAAAGCAATTGTGGATGAGAATTTAACAGTTCAGTCTGAAAAATAAATTTAAAATGCCCTTAAGTATCTTGATTGTGCTTGCAACAGTTAAGAGCAATTCTTTAGCAGTTAATATGGGAAATAGATGTAGTTTTTGTAAGGAGTTTTCAAAATTTCTTGTAGAAGTAATAGCATTAAGAAAAGAAGATCTGCAAAGAATTGATGTTAAATATCCATTGTTTCCTGGTTATGTTTTATATATTTATTTGTTGTGGTATGTACCTGTTGTTCTAATGTTGTTTTAATCCCCTGTATGTAAAATTTATGTGCAGTAACATTAAACCTGAAGGAGGAAGCTTGGTTGCCAAAAGATAATTTAATAAATACGTTTTTTTCAGATACCTTTTGATATATAATCCTACGGAGCAAGAGCGATTTTCAGTGGTTTCAGTCAATGTGAATTCACCCAAAGTTAAAGTATTGTCTCCTTTGGGAAAACCTGTCACTGTCCAGATTAGTGCTGTTTGGGATGGAGCAACCACAGTATCACATGAAGCTTATGAGGTACCCTACTTTAAATAAAAAGCATTAAAATATGTTTTCTGGCAGACACTGTAGCTTCATAGTTGAAGAAAATGGAAAGCATATATTGGCATTCCTTTCTTCCATAGACAATACTATTAATTCAGTCATTTTAAGTGAAAAAAAGCCCAAACAGACCAAAACCTCAACATATATCTGTTTAGCATTAATGTTTCTTAAACTGGGAAGATGTTAAACTTTTGTGATACCATTTATTACATTTAAAGGATCAGTTTCATCTGCATGAACGGAAAATACTGGGCGTGTGTCTTTTCCCCCAACTTTCTCATGCTGTTTCTTCTTTCAAGTGATAGTCTGTGCACAGTCCCATAGTCTGTGTGTTCTCA
Source organism: Acanthornis magna (assembly GCA_036785705.1). Lineage (NCBI taxonomy): Eukaryota > Metazoa > Chordata > Aves > Passeriformes > Acanthizidae > Acanthornis > Acanthornis magna. Next base: position 3,114,892 of record JAWUZG010000141.1, on the reverse strand, counting down.
AGCACTCCAGCTGGAAGGTCTTGTGAGCATTTGCATTCAGACGTTCTCTTCCCTTCCAAATGCTCGAGCTGCACAGATATCTTCGAGCCCGCCTCTTGTTTTCTGTTTGAAGCAAAACTTCTGAGAATTTTTGAGTCGTGTATCATTACAGCAGATTGTCCTCAATGATCACATCACACATCAAAAATTTATTTTATTTTTTAATGATACAGTAATAGTGTATTACTGTAACAATACTGTATTGCTTTCAGGCTTATGTTTTGATTCCTTTTAGATGTAGGTACATCATTCAGGATAGTATTTCTGTGAGGATAATTCAGTCACTGTCTCTCCAGTTGTGTTCCAAAGGGATAATTATTTTTGGTAAACCCTATTAAGCAGCTCAACCCTACACAGCTGCTTGCTCACCAGCTCAGTGAGGTCAAGAAAAAAGTTGGGTGGGTAATGGTGGGAAAGCTCATGGATAAAGCTGAAACTGCACACAAGCAAAGCAAAACAAGGAATTCATTCACTGTGTCCCAAGGTTGGGCAGGTGTTCAGCCATCCCCAGCAGAGCAAGGCAATAGACACCTTCTATTTATTTAAATTCATGCATTTTTAATTAAATTTCAAACTGAAGTCTGTGTGCACTTGATGCAGTACACATGCATCTTCAATGAAAAGCAAATATACTCAGAACTGCTTATCAGAGCCAACATTCTTAACAAGATTCAAAATCATTATTATATTAGTGTAAAGGTAATCTTGATGCCAAGAAAATTAGTCATGCAAATATTTTTATTTGTTAATTCTTCGTATTTATTTATGGACTGTAGGAATACTCAGCCATCCTAAAATTTTCCAAGCAAACAGTTACTCTGAACATAAATTCACTATAAAAAGTTGATATTTTGCTATTTGTAGTAATGGTCTCCTGTTTGCTCCCAACAGATCTCTTTTGTGGCACATCTACCACCTCTTGGGATTGGAGTATATCAGCTTTTGGAGGATGAGCGTTCAGAAGCAGTTTTAGCTGACTATAACATATATGTAAGAAATAGCAGACAGGGGAAGCCAGACAGAGTTTTCAAGATAAAAGAGATGGAGAATTCTGTGGATAATATAATCTTGGAAAATGCATACATGAAACTCTGGTTTTCTGGAATGTCTGGATTACTGGAGGTATGTTACATTTTATTTCAAAACACTATGTTTTAATTTTTTGAGAACTTCTATGCTTCTTTATGGAAACTTAACGTGAATCTCTGTCCTTTTAGAAAATAAATACCAAAGAAGATGGTAAAAATCATCAAATGAAGGTGGAGTTTGCTTGGTATGGAACTACCAGTAACCGAGATAAAAGTGGAGCTTATCTCTTCATACCAGATGGAGATGCCAAGGTAAACCTGTTTGCAAAGAGATTCTAATCTTGAAGTACCTAGAAGTGTTTGGCAAATAGAGACTGGAAGAGTTAGTTGTCCCCAAAACTGAAATAAAAGCTGTGTGGCTAGACGAAATGACATCAGTTATTGAAATGTTTGCCAGACGTTCATACTTCATAACTCTACATAACAGTGAAAACAGAACAGAAATTCAAAAATGTGATAATCTAGAGAAAATTTATGATTCCCAAAATAACTTAAGATGCCATCCTTGCAAGAAATCCTGTGATTTCTCGATTCAGTGAGATGTGACCCATCATTATCAATAAAATCAGTTCATTTTCACTTTCTGTCGTGAAAATGTATAAGACGTACTGATTCATTTCTACTTCACTTTTCTGTTTTTGATTTTTTCTAATTGTGAATGAGTTGCTTCTGGTTCAGAGTTACTTTTTAAGCTGATATTAGCATATTTAGTTTAATGTAGTAATTAAGATACTGAGTCCCAATTGGTGAATGTAAAGACAGAGTAGCAAGGAACCGTTCTGATTTTGTTCTCTAGGGTTATCTGTATTTTTGGCTGCATAATTATTGGAGAGCAACAGCATACTCCTATTAGTTTTCAAATTGGAAATTGGGAAATAGCAGCATTCTTACAGTGACTTAATTACCATACAGAATCTACTATACCCCTCTTGGAACTGGAACAGTGATATTTCAGAAGGCAGAAGATAAAATAATGAACATTTAAGGAGCTAGCTAGTTTGCAGCATATTTCTTCTGAGTTTCTCTTGTGAAAACCTAAGTTGTATGCATAAGGCAAGCTAGGAGTTCTATGCTTAAGATTTTAGGAAATATACAAGAGTAATCATTCTACTTTTTTTGAGGGGGGTGGTTACCAATCTTTTTTCCTCTTTTTCTTTTCTCTTTTTTCCCCCTCCCTTTTATGTGTGTAAATCAGTCTAGGAGGGTCAGAACTGTTTCCTATTCTTTTAGCAGTCTCTCCTAGAAGCGTATCTTTTGAGGTCTGTGGGTTGGCAGTTCTAAACCTATTAGTATATTTAGTCCCATAATTGTTTGCTTCAGATACGTTCAACAGGGCTCCCTTTTTCTTCATTTTATATGTAATTTCATATTTCTTCATGTTATTGTGTTTTTATCTGTGAATACCTGAACAATATAACTTACTGTTTTTAATTTTTGCCTTGCATTAGCTGCATGGTCGCACTTCAGTTAATTTCATTTCATATTCTAATTCATCTTTTGCTTATAAAAATAATCAGTAAATCTAGCAGTTATATAATTTTAACTACACAGTTAAGCTATTTGCTTTGAAAATAATATGGAAAAACTGAAATAGCAAAATGGTACGGTTTAAACAGAAAAAGTCTGTCACTTCTACATTTTTAGTTAACATTGAAAGGGTGGTGTTCAGCTTTTGTAACATTTTATACAATAAAAATGACATTGTGATACTTCTGAAAATTCTTCTTCATTAATATTATGCTTCACCATAAGGCTCATTTGGCTTGCATTTTAATAACACTAATTAAGTTGTCCCACTGGGAATAACAATGTAATTCTATAGTAATTTCTAAACCAGTTTAAACTAACGTTTTCTGTCTTAAAAGAAATGCCATCTGTTCTGGGTTCTTAGTGTGATGTGGATTGACTAACTTTCTAAGTCCTTGTGTGAATTGGCAATAGGATAGATGGCAGGCAGTTTCCTTGATTTTTGGCTAGGTGTTTTTTGGGGTTTTTTTCTTATCTCCCTTACCCTATGTATTACAGGAAAATTTGCAAAGGGTAATTGCTTTTCATGTTGGATTGTTTTCCTTTGGTATGAGTACAGTTACATGTTTCCTTTGCCCTTGTTAACTGGTTAATCTGTCATCTGATAAGTCTTTTGGTTACTTTATTTTCAGTTCTGCAGTACTCAGAAATTATTTTCCTTTGTCTGGTTTAATCATCTGTCTGACCATAGTACTAAGCTGCAGCAGTACAAAGTCCAGAAGAGAGGCACAGAGCAGAAGCTCCATCCAGCAGCTCTAGTGAGACAGGACAGTCCTCCTAGCATGCCTTTGTATTTTCTGCAAAATCAAAACAAAAAGCAAGGCACCAGGCATAAGGCAGCATCTTAATTTTTTTAAATGGCAGTGCTGTGTAACTGATTGACAGTGTCACTGAAGTTTGAAAGGAAAGGATTTCCTTGGGCGTCAGAAAAAATACAAGCAAAAGTGCCCTGTTCATGAAGGGAAAACATGTCTTTTAATCTCCTGTGATTTTGTGAAGGATGGCCATCTCGTATTTTTGTAGATCTGTGGGAAAAAACCCCACAGTATTCAAACTTGGAAACAAATGTCTATATTTTCTTCTGTGTATTCAAGACAAGTCAATACATGATGACTTCTTACTAGCCTTGCTTGGTATCAATAGGGAATAGAGCAAAGCAGTTTTTTCCAAAGCGTCACACACTAAGTGTTAGTGGGATCAATGCATGTAGTTGATTTTTTTACTTTGCAAATAATTTTTTTCAGTATCAAAGTGATGTTTTCTGGTACAACCAGACTAGGAAATTTTGATTCTCCCTCAGGCAGCTGGGTCTGTGATTCTGTGTGTGTACTAGTTCCCATAGGTACTTATGTACTAACAGAATATATAAGAAAACAGAATTTTTTTCCCTTGCAGGATCTCTAGTGCTAGAGCTAAAACACATGATATTAGCCCAGTCTGATCTCAAACCCTGCAAAATAAGGGGCAATCTGCTGTTGAGAAACAACTTTTACTGTAGGCTTTGAGTTGTTTTCTTTTTTAAATCACAGACCCATCAAGAACATTTCATCTGTGGTGGAAAACTTTCCCCTGGGCATAGTTTTTTTTGGCATCCAGATCAGCAGTGTGCTGCACTATCAGACGTTTCCTGGCCACACTAAGAGAGTTGGAGTGCTTTAGTTGACTACAAGGGGACAGGCTTATTGCCCATGCTTTGTGCCTCCAGGCTGCAATATGTCGTACGATCTTCTATACAAGCCAGTAAATCTTTTGGTGAACGTATATTTCTAGTTATTTCTACCCTTTGGCACTTGTTTTGATGTTAAGTGTTTTAACAGATCCTAGGGATCCAGGAGGTATTATTTTGCTCCAAGTATTCTCCCTTAAAATTTTATCTAGCTTCTCCCCAGCTCTCCTGCCCACTTTCTTTCCAAGGGAAGGTTGTCTGGTTTCCCTTAAAATGCTTTTTGACAGAAAAATGTTTTCTGAGCCCTTTGACCCATAGTTCTGTTGTCCTGTTTCTGAAAAATGCTGACTTCCAGGCTCAACAAAAGGTGCCTCAACATGCTGCTGGATCTTGTACAATGGAATTCATTCCAGTGGAGCTGAGGGGAACAGATATTACAGCAGCTATTTATTTTAACCTTTTAGAAAGTGAAGTCCTGAGACTAATCACTAGATAGGAGACCAAAATATTTTTATTCCTTATTCAAGGTGTGAGTAATCAGAGATTCCTTCATGCTGGAAGGTCCTTTAGTCCATCTTGTTTTCAAAGCACACTAAACACTGAATTGAGACCAGGACTTTGTCAAATCAGTTTTGCAAATAGCTCTGTCGTTGTTCTTTCCGCGTTGCCTTAGACTTTCACCTCAAAAATACCTTTGTATTTCAGACCCAGGGTCATTTCACAGGCCTGTGCATCTCACCAAGGATCTTTACAATGATACTGGAATAATCACACATAAAGATGTTTTCCTGCTTAAAAGCCTGGTTGATTGAAATGTTTTTGGTGCGGCAAACGTGGGCAATTATGTCTGTATAGGTTCTGAACTCCCAGTATTTCTCCTGGTAACTATCACCAAATACTTTCTAGGGTTAGTGCTTTTCTAAGCACTGAATATGAATTAGAAGGCTTCCCTGTTCTACCACTATCATAATTCGTTTCTCCTGCTTGCCCAACAATCAGGGAACATCCCTGAGAACAGTCATCCTTGAGAACTTGTCTGATCCCCAAAACTACATGATAGCATCTGCCTTTGTAAGCCACCTTCCTCATTTGTGCCTTTCCTAGCACTGTGTCTGAATTGGAGGCTTGCCAACTCAGTGCTTGGGATAGCAAAATTATGAATTATTACTTCTTAAAAATTGATTAGTTTCGGGCAGTGTCTGCAAAATGATGATTCCTCTTCCGTCAGCTCATCTTTCTGTATAGTTCAGAACAGTCTGTGTGGTTGCCTTGATCTTCAGAAGAGGAGCTGATTTGGCTACTTGTGCAGCCTGAAGGCTCAGGTGTGTGAACTCAATGTTTGTGGCAATATCCCAGAATCTGAGAGCTGGTATACCCATCTCATTTCAGCTTTCCATGTATTGTGATAGCTGGTTTTGATATCACCCTTATGTTTTGTACTAAAAAACTCAATGGAAAATAATTCCTCCAAATGTTTTGGTTTGTTTGAGGTTTTTTAAAATTTTTTTTTGGTTTTGACAGGTAATTTTTTTCTAATATGTGCACAGGCTTTTACATTTCTGTGTCACTCATCCAGCATCTCTCCATTTTGCTGGCTAGCTCCAGTGAGAGCCCAGTGAGAAATACTCTTACAAACTACAGAGGACCGTAAGATTGGTGTCACTTTGGTAACAGAATATATTTGGCAGTCTGCCGTCTGTGTAAGTAACATTCTCCTAGGTCACAAATCATTTGCTTGCCCTGATGACCTCAGGTTTCTCAGGTCATTTCCTGAAAGTTCCTTTAGGTGCTGTTTCAGTGTGTCTTTGCTATCTTGAGTATCTTCGTGGTGCTGTACCCTGCAGGGAGGATTTTGAAGTGTTTGATTATTCCTCCTCTTGGTTGGTAATCCAGTTCCTCTGTGGGATTTTTAATTTCTAGAAGCCATGTAGTCACAGATTAAAAGAGTTTGTCCTCTCTGCCTGTAGTGATAAGAAAAGCAAATATCAATCTCTTCTGCCAGCAGGAGAGAATTCAGTCTACAGTGACAGATGTTGTCAGTTTTTCATGGAAATAAGAGGTGCTAACCTAAGATCTGGTCTTCAAATTTCTTTTATCTCAGCAGATTAGTTCATCTGGCTTATGTGCCCCCTGAATACCATATTATTCTTGTATTTCTCACCTAGCAAATGGATCTGGCATAATAGATAACATTTGTCTGTCTTATTGACAAGATGAGACCCTATGGAAGTATTCCATCATTTTTTCATGTAGGCTGTCAAGTTCAAAACACTCTTGGGGTTTTTTATTGATTAACTAGATAAGATTTTCCATAGGAAAAAAATCCTCGCTCCTTAAACCAAACCATCTTATCAAAGTGTAAGTAACTAGGATTACTCTTCCAAACTCCTGCACAAAGTACTCCTGTAGTTGACAACTGCAGAGTTGCCTCTTGGAGCTCTGGCAGAGTTTTTATTAAACAGTATTCTGCCTGAAGCTCTACGAATAAGTATGTGAATAGAAAAGGCAGGCTTTTAGCCCTTGAAAGTCTCTTTCCGTTTTGTCTTTTATACAATGCTTGTGAAATCTTCCCTGTAAATATGCATACAGTTATACGCTCAAGGAGTATTGGATGATATTTACTCGTACTTGTTCTTCACTAGTATGTTTTTTCTGTACGCAAAGCTTGAGCTCTGCTCAAGATACATTTGATCTTTGGTTTTGTTGCTTCAAGAAAGACCATGCTCTGTCCTTATGGCCTTGCTAAATACAGAAGGAAGACAGCAACCCTCTGAGAGCTTTCTTCCTAGATCCCTCTGAATAATGTGTTTTTCAAGCATTTGGGGTGGGGTTTTTTTGAGTGAAGTCTTAATTTACAGCTGTTTCCCTATTGAAGGAGTTGCATGTGCTGTATTTTCATTTTTGGCTTGTATAGTCTCAATATTTAATTCATTTTTACCTTTGCAGCCATCCATTTATTTCCATCTGGTGCACACGGTACAGTTTGAAATGAACTGTTTTGTTTTTTCTTAAAAGCCATTTTTTGCCCAGCCAAGACTCTAAATAGTGTGACTACATGGAAAAATAATTTTCTTCATCTCTTTGGTTTGACTGTGGATATGCAAAGTTTGTCCTAGTCTTTGGGAGCCACAAGTAGTAAGCCACTGTCATTTTGTAATGATTCCCAGCCCTACCCTGCATTCCAGGGAGCTCCACTGGCAACTGTAGATGCTTCTGATGAAGAAAAAGCTTTCTCTTCTCCTTTCAAAAGGATATGCAAATTGCTCCACAAGGCGGAGTAGAGGAGGCTTTCCTTGTGCAGTGTGTACCATTGACAGAGGTAGTTAAACCACCTGCCACAAATTATGAAACTGAAGTATTTAATTACTGGTTAGCAGTTATAATTTTGCTAGCAAAAAAGCTCAATCCAGATGCAATATCAATGCATTCCCATGCTTGTCTGTAGACCTTGTATCCATTAATCCTCATAAAATACTTGTGAGATATGTAATGAGACTTAACCTAGTTTTAGCTAAAGAAAAAGTGAGACTCTGAAGAGAAGTTACTGAATTTCAGACTAGGAGTAAGTTTTTAATCTCCAGATTTTTAGCTCTAGAATGGTTTAAAAAATAAAATAGTATTTTAATATTTATTTATTGCTTTGATTTATTGACTCTACATTTATGCAAAACTTCCAAAATACTTACTCTGACTTTCTGTCTTCTTTTTGTAGCCTTATATTTTTACAGATCCACCTACCATAAGAGTTGCACATGGAAAGATTTTTTCAGAAGTTGTTTGTTTCTTTCACCACGTGACGCATACCATGCGGCTGTATAAAGTCCAGGGTAAGAGTTGTGAAATTCTGTCTCTCTTGGCAGTTATTGTACATCACTACAGTCTTGGATCCTACCTGTCTTTTTAATGTTTAAATGCTCTTCTGCACTAGGGCAGAGTTCATGAGACTGAAGCTGTGAATTTTGAAAACAGGAAAAAAAAAATCTCGGAGATAATGTAAAAACATACTTTCTTTCATAGTTTCACATTTACTGATGGAAGTACAATAATATTTTCCCTAAAGTTGCGAAGAATATACGGACATATATCAGTAGCCTTAATAGACAAGTCTAGTTTATTTCACAGCTGTAGGCTTTAGTTATTTATGCCCTTCCTTTGTATGTCCTTTATCTGCTTGGAAGAGCTTGCGGCAGAATTGGCTGTGCTTGTTGAGAGGCACCAGCACCAAGCACCAACTTTTTGGCTCTTAGGACATAACATCACACCAGTTTTCCTTGTGTTTTCTTCTGTAAGGCATTCAGTTTTTTGTTTCTCTGCTGTTCAGCTACTGACTTCCAAGGAAATCCTAGGTGAACAGTAATTTTGTAAACTCTGTACCCTTCCAAACTTGATTAAATTTGCCAGTGAAAAATGTAAAATAGTGAGGAAATCATGGTGGAATTGTATACAATTATTTTCCTGTGGAAACTTGAGTTAACATGCTGAAGTATATCTTTCTGTATTTAAGAAACATACATTTTCAGTTATCCATTATTTGTACTTACTGGAATTATTCTAAAAAGAAGAAGCACTTTTGATTCAAGTTCTCAACACTTGAAGGAGCTTACACATGTTTTGTATTAGCATTAATTTTACTGTAGGAGTCAAAATTGTCTTCATGTTTTTTTAAATCTTATTTATCATATTTAATTATTTTTCTTAAACAACTTCTTTTAGAAAGTACTTTGAAAGTCTTCCTTGCTGTTTTCCATCTTTTTTTTAGGTTTCAAAAATAGTATTGACATTGTCGGTTTGACTTTTTAATTTGTTCTGGTTTTTGGTTTGTTTTTTTTTTTTTCTGTTTTAGTTCTAATGTATTTCACTGTAGAGCTAAAATTGATTCAGATGCCTCATTTTTGTGACATGTGTACATTGAAGTTTGAAGTTGCTGGAGTTTATTCATATGCCAAAAGCTGATCAGAGTTCAGTTGCCAGCTGATACAGTAATTCTGGATCAAATATTAGCTCACACTCTGTAGCAACAGAAACCAAGAGTTTGCATAGTAATTTGTTGTTGAAGATCCTAAGGAAAAACAACATATATTCAGGATTGTGGTTTCTTGGATTTATGTGACAAATATGTAAAATCAGCTTAGATGAAAAAAGATACCTTGAGGTTAAAATGTACCAGCTTGCCAAGAATGTGGAAATAAAGTTCCTGTGTAAGTTTCAGTAAATTAAAATTCTCAGCAAGGAGGGAACTTACAGAGGAGGATATTTATTGTAGTGAAGGGGAGGGAAAAAGCCCGAAAAGCCTTTTTTTTTGTTAGAGTGAGATTGTTACTTCAAAGTGGATTTTTCTGTAGTACTCCCTTTTCTTTAATTTGCTACTAAATGCCTACTAGAAATATTATACTTCCCTTTCACAGTTCACTGAAAATGAGTTGTCAGTGAAAATCACTTGCTTGCCAATTCCTAACACTTTAGTTTATCTTCCCTTGTGAGTGTACTGTCTACTTTTTTCCTGGGGTTTTTTGACTCATTAATTTTTAATTTTTAATTTTTAATTCATTACAATGTTCCAATATTTACACCATTACATATCATGTCAGCATGGGTAAGTCCTGTACCATGCTTCCAGCTTAGACAAGGAAAAATCATGCAAAATATATTTTATATATTATCTGTTTGCTTTTTGCTGTATTTTTATTTTAATATCTTCAAGTTTTCTTTTTCAAAGTTTACAGTTTGATAGCTTTGCATCCTTCTTTTGCTGGGGTCTATTTCCTTGGCTTTGTAAGTTATTTATATAGCATTACTATAATTAAAATAAGATAGTTTGAAGTCTTACAAGGTATGTACAGTAACAAAGCACGTGGAAAAAAATCAACATGTGTACGTGTATAAATGCATTTTGATTTCAAATAAGGACCTGATCTCCTGTTAAAACCTGCCTGCTTGCCAAGGGGCAGCAAGCCTGATCGTGTGGCTAATCCAGCTCTTGGATAATACTTCCAAGTCTTACATCTTCAGCAATTTTGGGAAAACACAGCTTTTACCACTTTTGGGTTTAGAAGTGTGTTGATTTTGAGCAGAGAATACTCTGGGTTGGCAACTCTGTTCAGTAATTGATCATTGAGTGATTTTTAACTTCTGCTGCCATTGACATCTGTTTTTGATATAAGCATGATTTTGTTAATCTTTTTGTCAGTAGCTTGTCATGCTTTATTATCTTCATAGCTGTATTTTAGTATTGTCTCAAATTATATTGTACAAAAATGATGAAATTCTAAACTAAAATATTGTATTCTTGTTCAATGTACTCATGCTTTTAAATATTTGGAAAAAAATACTTTAAATATTTGGAAAATCTGTGACTGGGAGCATCAAAAGTGGAGCATATAAATCCACATTTTCCAGACTAGGTTTGGGAAAATAGAAGTAAGTAGCTGAACCAAATGTTTTTCATTTACCACTGAAGTTTAATAGCCATTGGTAAATGTTAACATTTTAACAGTTGCTGTACTTCTGCAGGTGGCATTCAGATTTTTGAAATAGATGAGGAAACAAATATATATCTCTGTTCTGTTTGGTGCAATTCTTTTCACAATCATTAGTCCCATTAGACTACAGAAAGGGTAGAAATGCTGATGCTGAATGATGGTATGATTGCTCTCCAGACTGTGTCTTGAACTGTTTGAAAAGGTCAGGTTATTGTTAAAGGTATTTAGTTTTCAGCACAAGGCAGTGTAGTAAAAAAAATCTCACTGGACAATTTGTCTGATTTTTCAGACACCTAATCCATCTTTTAATAACTAGGAATATTTTCCCTGTCAACAAAGTTGTGTCCTGCTTGTGGTCATATCAGTTGAAATTTCTTAATTCACTGTCCTTAAGGAAGATTCGTGCTCCTTTGGTTAAATCAGCTACTCACAGTTTCCTGCTCTGCTGAACAGTTCCAGCAAGAAGCTGATAACTTCATTCTTGTCTAGGAATGATGACAACTTCTTAAGAGTGGAGAAGTGAATGACCACGTCTTGCTCCAGCATATTTATTTAAAGGCAGCACTTGACCATCGTGTGCTGTTTCCTACTGATTTGCTGGAACTCAGTTTGGTTCTCACCGTGCACTGCTCCTGTTCCCCTCCAGTGCTCTCTTTTAGACTGTCTGTTCAATTTGTACTGAATTAGAAATACTGCTCTGTCATCTGTTACATAACTGTACTGTCTTCCAATATATGGTTAGATATAGCAGAAAACAAAAACTAGCAGTGCAAAAGTAGATCGCTGTGTTCTGGGAGTACAGTCATTCTTATACATGTGGCAATCACTTTTAGAGATTTTAAATTCATCTTTTTCATACAGGTTTGGAAGGACAGTCTGTTGAAGTTTCCAATATTGTGGACATTAGAGGAGAATATAATCGTGAACTTGCAATGAGAATTTCATCTGATATAAACAGTCAAAATAAATTCTATTCTGATCTTAATGGATATCAGGTAATTGTCAACTTTTTATTATAAAAGCTAAGGGTGTCAGGTTTTGACTGTCTAAATGTAAAAAGCTTATATTAAACAAACTTCCATGTTAAACTGCACTAACCATTTAAAAGAAGAAATGCTTTTTAAAAATGTATCTGTTATAAAATTTGATGTAGACCAGATGAAGAAGTAACTGTTTGCTTTTAAGGAGTTTGTTGAATGTTCCTTTATATCCTTTTTAACATAAGAGTTATAACACAAGTTATGAGAAGTCACCATGTAGTTTCTTGTATATCTGCATGCCTTCTTTCCCTCTGCTTTGTTTATTTAAATAGAGCCCTTTGGAGGGCATAGTAATAAGTATACATAAGGACCAGACCTAGTGAAGAGATGCTTGCTGCTGTGTTGGAAATAAGGGATTTATTTTTGGATGTATTATGCTTTTTCTGTTGGTGATGGATCTGAGGAAACATAGCAGGACTATTGTCTTAACTTGAACTGTGCAGCACACACAAAAGAGAGAAAAATTATTTTTCCTTACCTTCCTGTCTTGCTAAAAGTAGTTTTGCAAACACAAGGAGACCCTGACTCCTAAGTATAAGACTACTAGTTTTCCAGTTACTGTGTAGTATTGCATTTCACTGGAGACAGTGAATATTTAAACAATAAAATAATTTTGATACTATACTCATTTGTCGTGTACCATTCAAGAACTCCAACAGCACTTCAATAAATTCTCATTATAAACCAACAATTCCTTTTTTGTTACCTTAAATCTATTCATCGCTTGCTCTCTAGAGAAGGAAAATTTTTCTCTCATTTTATAACTGTGATTATTCCTTTTGTAGGTTCCCTTTTTATAGGTTCCCTTGATGAATCTTTCACTTATTTTTTTTAAATATTCTTTGATCTAAAAGTACACTGAAGTTACCATTTCCAAAGGGGTAATTTTAGCCACAAGTCTCCAAAAAGCTAAATAATACAGTTGAGTGAATGCTTTTGTGATGGTTGTTCTTCCAAAGCACATGGGATAAATGTCTGGAAATGCCTTTGAAATTTAATTGCATAAAAAGAGTGTACTTTATTGAAGTTTATGTTCATATTGCAGATCCAGCCCAGGCTGACGCTGAGCAAGTTGCCTATTCAAGGAAATATCTATCCTATGACTACCATGGCTTATATCCAAGATGTTGGCGTTCGTCTGACACTTCATTCAGCTCAGTCTCTAGGCGTTGCAAGCTTGAAAAATGGTAAATATAAGATGGTAGATACAATAAAGGCCTCTCCCTCGTGGTTTTCTGAAATAGTTAATTCACAGGTTACCATACTTACCTACAAACATTTGAAGCGAGGAAATAAGTTTCTCCAAGTCTGAGAAGTTTTAGATTATGTCCATAAGAGAGGAGGAAGAGATTTTTCCCACATGAGATCATGCCATCTTCAATGAAAGATCTCTCTCAAACTAGAGGCAGAGGAAAAAGATTGTAAGAAAGGCAAAAGGAGCAATAAATTGTCAGAACCAAGTATTTTTCATCCAAGAACTCTGGTGGAACTCAGGGATGAAATAGCAGAACTAAAGGGTTTATTATTTTTTGTACTGCCCTGGCAGCAGAGGACTTAAGAAGGACACTGATCATGTTTTTTTTTCTGTTTGCTTTAGTGTGGACAACACTAGTCTTAAGTTATATGCAGTACAGCCTAACTTCCCTGTCAAGGAAAAACAACAGCAGCTTTTTTGAGGATTAGTGTTACTGAAATAAAGGATAAATATGACCCTGGGTAAGAGTGAACATACTTCTGAAGCAAAATGATGCCTCACAAATTTAATGGAGGACTTTGACAGAGCTGATGAATATGTTGACAAGAAAAATCAATTCATACTAAGAATTCCAAAAGAGGCACAATCTTGCTCCTCGGAGCAGAAAAGGGTATATGATGAATGGCCTGGGGGACTGGAAACAGAGGACAGTTATTCAGTCTATCAGAATGGGGGAGGTATTCAATAAAATTAGAGGTAGTGGGCAAAATAAAGTATATAATGTGTAAGTTAAGATGTATAATTCCTTGGTGTAATATATATATTGTCAGTTTAAATTTATATGGTTTCGAAAAACAATGGAATGAATACTCAGAAGAGAAAAAGCCCATCAGAAACTGCACCAAAACCTACTTCCTAGTTTCTTTTAAGAAAAATGTCATAAATACTCTCTTCTGAGAAAAGGTGAATACCATGCTGAATTGGTGGCAGTATTAGCAAACCTAATTCACTTTAGGGCAAGGCATTAACACTGACCTATGCAGTGGTGCTTTGATAAAACCACAGTGGAAAATACCAGCCTTCTATTTCAAGTCCACCACGTACAACACCCAAATCACATTTTTTGATGCCTCTCCTTGCTGGAAACCAAATTCCTATTGGCCTGATCTTGTGAATGACCCTGACACTGGCAATGTTGGTATGCACTCATGAAATAGGTATTGGAGACTGAATTAGTATGCAGAGGCTCCATTACCTGATAATTGTGTATTTGTTCTTTAACAATCTTAGTCTCTGTGTCACAGAATAATGCACAATCTAAGTCCACGGACACCCCCACTCTGTGCCATCAAGTCGGTGAAGTTAAGGGCTGCACTGCTGCACATCTTGCAGTTAAGCATCAGGGAGAAACTGACTTTCTGTGAGCATTTGTTTCAAGTCTGTCAGAGGACATTAGAGGCTTTTCACCTACTCCAGTTAAATAAAAGAGCAACAGATGTTATCCCATACCTGACATGACATTGATTTCTTGACTGTGTCATTCTCTGACAAACTCTGTTTTGTCACTCAAGCTATACCAACATCAAATACTTACTCTGTGGCCACTAAAAAAATTTAAAAAATAATTAATTAATCTGATTTGTTGTTATTAAGTAATATTTCATTAAATTACAAAGTTGGCTACCTTATCCTAAAGGTATATTGGATTCCTCAAAAGAGAACAGAAATTAAGCTGAAGGTTCAGTGGTTCAGGACAATTTTTCTGAAGGGCCTTCTGGAGCTCAAAGGGATCATGGAAGAAAATTCAGAAATGTTGCAGTTTAGGCAAGCAACAGTCAGCAGCTGTGTGCCTGTGTCTGAGACACAGGGGTGTCTTAAGGCATAACCCATCATCTGAAAGTTACATGAACAGTACCTTAGTTCAAAACAGCAGGTTTTTTCTTTCTCATTGTCAGCTGATTTCTGCCCTGGATGAACAAAATCTTTTTTTACCTGAGGGAAGCGAAGAACAAGTATTTAAGAAAATTGGGAAAGTGTTTGTCAAACATTGAGGTATAAAAAACACTGCCTTACTAAGCAGTGTTTCCTAGAAGCTTATTGTGAATTTCTTATTCAGGATACAAGTACTTCAGTCTTGCAGTTTTATTTAGGAGTCAAGTACACTTGTTTAAAGATTCAGTGCGCAAAATCCATATAACAGCCTTAATTACTTGTCCCAATCTGGTTTTCCTCTGGAGATAGATACTGGAAAAAAATGTGAACTTCTTTGTTCATAAAGCTATTTATGATTTAACAACATGCTTAAAGACCTTTTTCAAAAGACTGTGCTGAAATTCAGTATAAACTCAGAACTTCATGCTTAGTGTTTATCTAGTGCAAAGTTCTTTTCTATTCGCACAAGTGAAATTACCGATACAAGAAGTTATTGTGAGTATTTATATACTCCTGTTGACTACCTATTTTTCATTCTGCCTTCAAATGTGAAACAAAAACGTGGAGTACAAGGTGAAGACAGTTCCTCTACAGAAGGTCTCTCCATACAGCTGCAGCTGCTTGGGGGTGATTCTCGTCTTGGATGTTTGACTGCCAAGTAGCCTTGTTGCAAATAGTAGTTAATAGTAATAACTTTTCATATTAAACGTTTATTTAGACTGAAATTAAAAATTGCTGGACATTCTACTTAAAGGCTTGTGAAAATTTTTTGGAAGGTTATAGACAGTCAAAGTCCAGTGGTATTAACTGTTTTCATAATCAGTCCTAATAATATTGATCTGCCCTTACTTTTCCCAACTCAAGAGAAATACTACTTTTTTTAAGTAAGTAATATTTTCAGGCAGGTTTTTAATGTTTAACAGAACCTTTACATATTCTTGTTACTAGTATAATCCTTGTGTTGCACTTTCAGGTCAGCTGGAAGTGATCATGGATCGTCGACTTATGCAGGATGACAACCGTGGCCTTGGACAAGGTGTTCAGGATAACAAGATTACAGCTAATGTCTTCCGACTGCTGTTGGAAAGAAGACATGGAACAGATGTGGTAGGATTCACTGCCTGGATATTTTTTTTGCTAATTAAGATGTAAATATTTATTTCTGTTGCAGCAGCAGAGACCTCAGTAAAGAAATTCTTCTGTGAGCTCTAGAACTAAGGAAATGAAGCTTCCAAGGGAGTTTTGTCCTTTTGCTTGCAAATTCTGATTGTGAAGACCGTCTTTCACTATTCCCCACGCAAATCCTGCAGTATCTACTTCCTCATTCACACTTCAACATATGAGTGGGGTGCCATTATAGAAGTCTCCTTTTCTTTTTTAATTAGTTTTTATTGAACAAGCTTTTAAAAGCCGATAATTAGTGTGAGTTCTGCTTCTTAACAATGTTAACTGAGTCTAACCAAAAGTTGACAAATTATTCAGTTGAATGGATAAAAAGAGAAAACCTCATCTAAATATAATTTCATTAGGAAATAAGATTTAAGTGGAAATATTTAGATGCCAGACATAAAAACCTTTTCAATTCATTAAGATGCTAAGAAAGTTGAGACCATTTTGTTGTAAGGGGTTTTTTAAACTTGCACATATCCTCTCAATTTTCTGTTTTGTATCCTAGTCTTATGCATAACCTCAATTTTCTTTCAGTTCTTTGTATTTTCTCTTTGTTTCTCTTCTTATCATTTTTGAGAAGGACAAAATAAGAAGTACATCTTCATAGTGAGGCAGCAGAATCATGATGACAGCACTGAGTAAATTTTAAAATCATGGCATAGCTAAAGATGAGAGGTTGTATACCAAGCTGCTAATGAATATGCAGATAAATTGGAATTAATTCTGGTTTATAATGGATATCATTAACCACTGTGAGAGGATGATAATATCAAGCTTAAAGCTAATTTTCACCATTTAATGATTGACAGTGGGGTTTTTTTCAGGTTGTACATGTCATTATGATTTTCTAGTTCCTCATCATGTATAATGCAGGCTGCATATTAACTGCATTTATCAATGTGGTGTGCAGCTACCCGAGCTAATGAGTTCAGCAGCAGTCTGGCTGTGACAACAAGGAGCATTGCACAGGTTAATCCATCCTTACAAGAGGAAACCTGCAGGGAGATCTATACTGCCGCTCAAAAATTCCTTAGTACCCAGGGTAATTTGTGTTGTATTACATTAGAATGTGGAGCTGGTGAGTAAGAGTTATTGGACATGGAAATCTATGTTTACATTAGAAAATAATTTGAAACAACAGAAGCAGATCAAATCAGTTAGGGCTTGCAGTGATACCATGTGCAGTCTTGGTGTTTTCTGTAAAACCATAAAATAACTCACTAAAAGATACCTCTGGAACTCTTCCAGTCCAGTCCCTGCTCAATGCAGTCTATTTTTTGTCAGAACAGACACAAAAGTTTAGTCATCCATTCAGACCATAATCGAGATGTGATGGGTTAGAGCATGTTCTGTGGCATACCTCCTGGGGAGTTCCTTCCTTCTGGAAGGAGACTGTTCCACACACACTGAGACTGCTCTGCAAAATAGCACAGTGCCCCCTTGAGTGGGGCTGGATGCGAGTTCAGGTTCAGAACAGCTGCTCCTTCAGACCAAAACACTCCATTGGAAAACATATTGAAGTTACCTCAGTTAAAGGCAGCCTAAACAGCTCTGGGATTTTCTAGTTAGTGAAATATTTACATGTGTCTTTGCGTATGTTTGTTTGGGATAGCAGTCAGGTATCATCTAAGCAGAATAACAGTATAATTCCCTTTTTTTGTTAAAATCATCTTTCCTGTAGATTCGTAAGATTCTGTGCAAGTTACTGAGAATCTTTGAAAGGAGAAGGGGCAGTTACCTAGTGCGACTAAAAATTTCTGAGGTGTTTTGGATACCCGTGTTCCAGCATCTGCCTCTCCCCACAACTCTTCATGCAGAGCTTATAATGGTTTTAAATGGCTGCAGAAGACTTTAAGGGCAATTGGTTCTTATACGCAGGGACTTCAAAGAAAGTGGAATCAGAGCTATGGGGGAGTAGGCCAAGGAGTGCTGTTGTCCCAACTGATCCAGTGGCCCCCAGGGGCCAAGCAAGATGTTTTAAGGAAATGTTTTCTTTCTGGTGTTGTATCTGGAATTCCCCGTTCATATATTAAGAATGCTCTAGAACTTTGTTTTTCAAAATTTATCTGAACATTTGTAACATTTTCTGTTCGTGTTATTCTTTCTGTGCTAAAGTGCTTTTTCTGTTTTGTTAGACCTACAATCTTTTTTTTTTAAGTCGAGTTACTCAGAAGGTAGTTGTTATAATAGGTTAAAAATAGCCATGTCATAAAAAATTATGTTGAAATTATATGTAGTTTATATATGTAATCGGCTACAGTATGACTCATACACTGACCCTGATTTTGTTGTCAAGCCCTATTTTATTATTGACTTCAGGAACCATGGAGGAGAAGGTTTTGACCATTTGACATCTTTGCCATTACAAGCTTTTCCTAATGTGTGTTCCAAAATATTTCATTCTATCTTTTCTCAAAAACAATTCTGAAGAACAGGATGTTTTCTGCTCTTTGTCAAACTTCCCCGTAAAAGGAGAGTATGTGAAGTGTAAGATACGCAGTTCTTTTAAATTAATTAAAACAATTGTGCATCACTGGTGAATTTACTGTAGAGGGTTTTTGTAGTCACAGTATCAACCAAAAGTTTCTTTTCATTTATATCTCTGAAATACTTTTTGCTTTCCCCAATCCCACCCTGAACGGTAAATTTTAATAGCAGAGTTAAACCACATGGATGTCCTGCAATATAAGACTCACATGTCCAGTGGATAGAGTAGAATTCTTAATAATTCTTAATAATTGTTGGCATATATATATATATTTTCTTAATCCTAACAATGGTTTTTGGCTCTTGAGTTCCAGTTCATCTGATCAGTCATAAATACTCATTCAGATATTGCCTCTGCAAAAGACTTCAGGTTGATGTGTTTTGCTGAAGCTTTTTTGATTTTGTATTTGTGGGGAGGGAAGAGACTTGAGGGGGACATGTTTGGGTTTATATTTTCTGTTTGTTGTTGGGGATTTTTTTCCCTAAACTGGATAATCCTAGAAGTTTATTCACAATGACAGTATTGGTTGTTAAGTAAGCTGTGTTTGTAGTAAGAGCCGGGCAAATCTTGTTTCACTTTATATTATACTCACCTAATTTATTGATAATTGTGTTCCTCCTCAGGCCTCAGATGTTTTTACTGTGTTTTTGATATAATTTCTACAAACATCTTCTTCTCCTAGTAGATGTAATTAATTCTGCTGTTATGTTCATTTTGTCCTTGCAAGCATTTTTTGCTTGAGCATCTCTTTGAATCCTCTTCTAATATTGTCTTCTTTTTCCTCAGATTGTTAACCAAGAACTGAATTCATGTCATTTTTAAATTGAAGGGATTAATATTTAGCTACAAATGAAACTGCATGCAGTTATTAATACTTGTCAAAACAGTAAATGTTTCTTCCTTTTTGAAAATACAGACTACTGTTTATTTATTGTAAGTCTTGGAAAAATAAGCATTAATACTCTCTTATTTTTGGAATCCCAGCATGTTATATCAGTATAGGAATGAAAGAAATAGGATTTATAGGGAGTGGTAATATATTTATTTTATCAATGACATAGCTGGAGAAAAGATGCCATGCCAGGCAAACACTTTCTTCTTCCAATTCCTATTTCATACCTTGCCTTGACTTAGTTAATTTATATAACTGGATTTATAGCCTAGGCTCAAGCAGAGAGCCAGGATTCAATGGCTCAATTGGCTGTTGCTTTTTGGGGGAGATTGTTTAGAGGAACAATGATGCAGTTAACAAAATCACAAATACGTGGGAGATAATCAAACTCCTTTTCTTTCACCATGTACAACTACTTTTTTTTACTAAATATATGTCAGTATCTGCTTTCTCTGAAAATTTATGGTTGGTGATACAGCCATTTTTCTCTGATTATTGTGTTGCATTTGCCCATTATTGGTGTGCTTATTTGTAATGCATGTGCATGTTTCTCACTGTAGTTATATATTATTTTGTGCATTGCTATGCTACATGTAGCCACACCTTAACAAACATAATTAACTTGATGTTTCAGAAGAGCAGAAACTTGACATTGGCTTAATTATTGCCATTTAGAAGCTTTTTCAAGCCCATGTGTGACAAGTTCAGGTTCTCTAATATTATTTTTATTTGTAACTGCCTCAGTGAACTTATCAAATATATACAAAATTGTTAGAGTTTCGGAATTGTATGGTGGTCACCGAAGGAAAAAGAAAAAGAAGGCATTTCCCTCATCCTGTCACCCAGAATATAATGCATCTTCTTTAGAGCCTGACCACATATATTTAGTGAGGGGTGAACACCAATTTCATATTTCATTTGAAGAGATTGAATGTACATGTTACTTCTTGCCAGCTTTGCTTAAAAGTTAAAGTCATTATTTCTTCTAGTAGTATATAGATTATACTGTATTTTTTAGGCAGGAACTTTGTGCTTTCTACTCAAGAACAATGTTTCCATCTCTTATTTATCTACAAATACTGTCTGCTTTCAGGCAAGCACTGTCATTTTTTTTATGTCAGGACACCTTACAGCTGAATTTCCCTCAAATATTTCTTTTCATGATAGAGTGACAAATGTGTTGCAGAAAGCTTTTAAACAAAGACCATTTTTTCTATAAGCTGCATTCCTATGTCACTGTTATGAAACATTCTTGTCCTGTAATAGGGTAGCAGCCACTTGTAGCTGAGTTATGGTTTGAGTAGGTGGTACTGAGGACTGCCTTCCTCTGGGTTCTGGACATACAGCTGTGTCTCTTTTGTGTTCTTTTTCTTGTAATTATGTACATCTCAACAGTGAATTACTTTCTTTGGTTTGGTGTTATCGGTCTTCATTTGTGTGTCCCTGTCTGCTGGCTCTGGTTAGAAAAAATTTTATCTTGGTGTTATGCATAGTATTCAACCTTGATCTCTCCACTTTTAGCTCATATAATTCACCACAGGACAAGGGTAGGCCTCTTTGTTGTCTTTTGTGAGCTTGTCTGAGTTGGTACAGTTTGGGGTCTGAAATGCAAACCTTTCTGTATCACCACTTCTAGGAAAGCTGGTTCCTACTGCAAGATCTGACAGCAGGGCAGAACCCTTACTAAAGGAGGGAGAAATTGTGCAAATCCAGCTTCTTCCTGTCATATTCTCGAGTGAAATAACTCTTTAGGAAGAATCTCCTTGCACATGCAAGTTTCCACCAGCACCAAGAACTTTGCATGAGGAGCAGACTTTCAGTGCCTGGAAATCAGCAGTTATCATTGCGTAGTTTCTGTCTTTATCATCTGTTTGTTTAACTACTTCCTCATCAAAACTGAACTCCAGAAAATTTCTGATCGCTTTTTCTACCATCCTTGGGAGCAGGATCTTGCGAGTCCTCTGGGAACATACAGCACCAGATCCTTCCACAACTCTAGCCTGCGTTATTTATTTTGGCATTAAGTGCCTCCTCCTGCACATAATATAAACGTAGGAAGAATTAGAAGAGAAGAAATAAAACTGGCAGGAAAGGCTATAACTGAAATATAACATACTTTTATTGCCAGGGAAAGCGTGTCATGCTGTCTGTCTGCTTTTCCAATCACTTTCATCCAGCTATATTGATGGCTGCATATTTATCAGCCTCAGTAATTGTGGTGCTGTGCTTGTGATCATGGTGACTAGATACTTTCTTTACTATCTGCTCTTCTCCATAGACCAGCGAGCAGATGTTCTCCAAATGATCCCTTTGAAGAACATGATTTCTGTTATGGCATCTGATTGAAGAGTAACTACATTAAATGCAGCCACCAAAGGAACAGTGATAGGTGGAGCAGTGGAGCACTAGCTGCTCCTGAGACCGTGAAAGGGAGAAAATTAGATTGTTCATGGTGTGAAACCCAGCAAGAATGGATCAGCAGAAATTGCCTTAGACTAAACCTAGATTTTCTGTGTGTGCCTGTAAACAGCAAACTGCAAGCTGACAGGTCACAGGCCAACTCCTGGACGAATGTGAAATCTGAGCTTATGAACCATTAGGACACCTAAGATCCAGACCTGGATATCAGTTGGGCTTGCAGTCCATGCTGATGGATCAGTGGTTGTTTAGTGTACTTGTGAATCAGGAAGGTGAAGAGTCTGACTCCAGACCTGCTCAGCTGGAGGGCACAATCAGGTTTGGATTGTCTGTTCTGCCTGTGTTACCCAAGTGCTCTGCTCGTGTCGGTTCTGACAAAGGTGCTGTCTCTGCTCACATGTATGGATGGCCCTTGTGTTTCCATGCATGCCTAATGGGAATAATGCTCTGCCTTTCTCCTGCGTGGTCTTGGAGGAGCAGAGCAGCAGCAGGCTCCCATCTATCAGCCTGGAATGAGAGGAGTCATCTCTTGTTGGAGACTACCAAATTTGGCTCTAGCGGACTGGGAAGAACTCCTCCTGTGCATGCAAATTTCCCTGGATTTGGTTACCTACAACAGTCCCAGGTTTCTTCATCTGCAGTTTTATTGCCAGCTAAGCATTTACAGTACAGAAAATCTGTGGTGATTTTAGAGTCACTG
Source organism: Acanthornis magna (assembly GCA_036785705.1). Lineage (NCBI taxonomy): Eukaryota > Metazoa > Chordata > Aves > Passeriformes > Acanthizidae > Acanthornis > Acanthornis magna. The sequence goes on along the minus strand of JAWUZG010000141.1, from coordinate 3,092,258 downwards.
AGCCAACACAGAGTCTTGTGGATATTTGGTGGTGCCTCAGAATTTTCATTTATTCTATAATCAGCCTCCAGGAACTGCTTTCAGCTAGTGTGGCAGACATGCATTTCCAGTGTAACAATGCCCAAGTGAATTAATAGAAAATTTTCCATTCCCTGAGGTAAAGACATGAAATCAGATTTACTCTGCTCAGATGAGTCCTCTTGCCGGTCACTTCAATCGCTATCAAAAGACCCTAAGCACTCCAGATCATGGTTCTTAATTTAAGAACTTGAAACCTATTGGAAAAAAAAAAAAAGTATATACTTTGATGTGCAAAAATATAACATAACTGATGGATTTTTAAGTGTAGACAAAAGTGTACATACAAACAATTCTAATCCTGTATTTATCTGGATTTTTGGCTCCCAGCATTTCAGGAAAGCTAAATGCTCTTGTAGAGCAAAAAACAATCTGGCATCAGTATCCTTGTTTATAGTGTTTTTAAGATTCCAGGATATCTGCCTGCCCAGTATTTGCATTTGTGACTGTTATTTCTCATTGCAACTTACCCAGGCTTTCCTAAAAGTTGAATTTGTTGCAGAGGACATGCTTGGTTTTTTTACAGAGGTTACCTGAAGATTGTTCTGCTGAAGATTCTTGTGCAGCTTTGAGGTCTTAGATATTCTGAATCCCACTGCATGGAGAAGATTTTCCTATCACCTTATTTGATTTCCGTACAAAATTCCCTCTGCAAACACCATCCGTTTTCAAAGATGCTTGAAGTGTTGGTCACTGTTTTGTTTGACAGATGCTTGCATTAACCTTGCACTCTTGGACGCCGAAAAGGAATTATTCAACTCAGAAGAATTAATCCAATTTGCATCAGTGATTAATTGCTATTTGTTGCATTAGGGGTGTAAGACCCATTGTCTTTCCTCTTTCCTTGTCAAAATCACTTGGAGTTGTTACAGGCACGCAAAAATCTAGCTCCAAATATCAGCCTTGAAGGAAAGGGGATGATTTATCCATATCTGGAGGACTTTCAGAACTTGTTAGACTATGATTATTCTTTTTGTATTACAGCATGTAACTTTGAATGAATTTAAAGCAAGTGCATCTGATTTTCAGGTGGTAGGATAACAGCCAGGCAGTCTTGTGTGCAAAGCCTGTTACTAAGTTGAAGCCATTTACTACTTGATGTCATTTTTGTGAACTTGACTAGTGTCAGTCTGAAATAAAACCTGAATTTGTCTTCTAAGTCGTGAGCTTTAGGGCAATGTGCGTACAGAACATTCTGCAATTTTCTCACTCTCTTCCTGCTAAGAGACTCCACCTTCCACATATGGAGGGCCAATGTAGTTAAGGATTCAAGCTATTTGCATTTGGCAAAAAATGTATATAATTTTAAAGCTTAGGCATCTGCCTTTACCTGTCACTTATATTTGTCATGTGTTGTAAACCTGCTATTTGCATCTTCAGTGATGTTTGCTGTTTGTTTCTCACCTATAAGCAGTCTAGCACAGTATTACAGAAACAATTTCTCATGTAGAAGCAGCAGCTCATCAAACATGCTGATGGATTGTCAATCTTTGAATTGTACAGAAAGAAACAAATTTTTCTTTCCATATTTGTCTTTCAGATTCTTTGACTCACAGTCTTGATTGCTGTCAGTAACTAGTTTATGATTAAGATATTTAAAAATATTGTCTCCATATGTTTTGGTAATAAAGATGCTCTGAAAAGTGATTTTGCTCCACCGATTAGGTTGTTCAGCTCAGAAACATTCTGCTTTGAAGAGTGCTGGCCACTGGTTTTCCAAACCTGTGAGAGAGAAAGTTGATAAAAATTGTTTCCAGACACAACGTGAAAGAGAATGAGAAACATTTTCGTTCCAGGAATAATCCAAGTGGTTTGGTATCAGACTATTTTTGTCTGCATCCCTTGATTTGACAGGTCTGGAATTCTACATATTTCCAGATTTTATTTGAATGTGCTAACACACTGAGTCAGCATTCACATTTCAGCATATTAGATCAGGTAATGCAGATGCCATTGGGGGTTACTGTTATAACTAAATTCTTTTTGTGACTTTGTCATTGCAGAGAAGAGTCTAGAGGAAGAATAAACAGTCAAAATATGTGATTTGATATACTGTCTCAGTTTTCCTTCCTTAATCTTATATGGGAAATTTTAGATTACTTGTCTGTGTTGAAAAGTTCATTGGTTCTCCATTAGCTAAATTGACGTCCAATTATCAACTCCTTCAGCTTTACTTTCTTCTCTACAGAATCTTCCATTTCTTTCTTCTGTTCAGTTACTAAATGATTTCTGAAGAGTCTAATTAGCATTTTCCCCTCTAATTAAGGACCTCAGTTACTTAATTTAAATTCTTACCAGAAAACCCTCTGAGTCTTAGAGGCAGAGTGACTTCTTCAGCAGGCAAGATAGTGTTTTGTATGAGGGTGAACTGAAAGTGAGGTGAATTAGATTTGGGTATTAGAAACAAAACCTTTGCTCAGAGGATAAGAAGGCACTGGAACAGGTTACCCAGAGCAGCTGTGGGTGCCCCATCCCTGGAGGTGTTCAAGGCCAGGTTGGATGGGGCACTGAGTAACTTGATTTGGTAGGTGGCATCCCTGCCTGTGACATAAGGGCTGGAACAAGATGACCTTTAAGGTCCTTTGCAACCCATGCCTTTCTATTATTCCTATGATTATGAATAAAACAGCTCATTTTTAATATGGGGGCACATTTTATAGATGAGGCTATTCTTAAAACTTCTTTCAAAATGTAAGGTAATGTTATATTGGAGTATGGTTTCTGTCTCCTCAAAACTGAAAGTTTGGAATTATTCACCTTACTTTTGGTGACAAGGAAAGATCCTAAATGAGGATCAATTTATGTCTGTTGCACAGTCGTTCAAGGGGTTGGGTTTCAACACAGTTTCTGATTGGATAACTGCATATGCATGTACTGTAAGATGGTTAAAAAGGCAGCATTTACTCTGATTAGAGCTCATTAAGCCAGCACATCATCATCTGGCATTCACCAGATTTTGGCCTGTACTTAATCTTTGTAAGGCAGCCAGAGGAGCTCCATTCACACTTTGAGTGATAAATGCTGTCGTTGAAGTTGAGGAACTAATGTCACTTTTGAGAGAGCAATATTTTAATTAGAGGGAGACTATGGGAATACATCCTCTGACAGAGCATCAGCAGGGTACTGTTGAAAGCCATCCACATAGTGAAGGTGTGTATAGAGTAATTATTCTTCCCATTACATTGTTTGTATGTGCAAATCCTTCTCATCTCTCTTTCCAGAGTTCTGTTTCAATTTTGGATCACTAGATTGGAGGGGAAAGACATGCTCCAATCCTTCCATGATTGTGATGTACCGTGGGGGGATTGTGATTTGAAGAGTCCCTTGTCAATCTTCTGCGAAAGCATTGTCTTCACTGTGTTTGCAAAACCCTTTTTCCCTTGATTTGCTGGAAGCTTTTGACACCTTCTGTGCTCTCCATCCCCGTTGCTATTACGCAGGTTCAGTGAATGACTGCACTTTTTCTGTTGGTGCAGTCATCCAGAACTGACTGTCGTTCCAGATGTGGGAATACAAGATTCAGTGTAAAATCTCCACCTAAATCTTAGTTCCAAAGTGGATGTTGCTTAAGGATAGTGTTTATGCCTGTGGTATCACATCTAGACACAGTGGAAGCGAAAATGAGCCAAACTGAGTCAGTTCTGGTTCTAGCATTTGCCAGTCCTTCAAGGCTGTGCTTCTCTGCAGTATTTTGTTTTAAATAGTATTACAGGATGAATAGATTATTTTTCTGATTCATGTGTGATATTTTAGAAGACCTCTTTTTAAGTTCTCAGATGCAAGCACTCAACTCACTTTACAGGGGGAGAAAAGTTGAAAAGATGAGAAGATAAATGGCAATTAAATGTTTTGACTGACTTTAGCACATCTGTGGCAACAGCGTGAACTGTATTCCTTTTGAGGTGAAAATATGAATTCTTCTTTGAAAGAACATGGATATGCACATTTTCGCTGTGTATAGAGCATGTATGCAGGCCCTTGAACAGAAGATTTTTAGATTTAGCTGTACGTAGAACAAGCTTGCTAGTACTGAAATTACAAAAGAAGAAAATTGTGGCAATGAAATCTACTAGTGATACTGAACTTTTCAAGGTAATGAAAAAAAAAGCTCAAGGCTAAACTGAGGAATTAGAAGACTCAAGACTGATTAAAGATGCCATAAAATGGCAGATGGAATTCGATATAAGTAGATGCAGTGAGGCACATGGAGGGGCAATCCTCTACAACCATCAACTGTTATCGTTCGGAGGTCATAATAGATACTTAAAAATACTAAGCCTCAATGCTTAGTAGATACCAAAGAGGCAAAGTGTTAGTTATTAAGGAAAGCAACAAGAATGAAACAGAAATTATAATCTTTCATTGATTCAGGCCAATTTCAATTTCTTCACTGTCAGCTGTACTTAATGCTACTGCAGAGGTATAAATAAATATGCATTCATGCATACACATCCCAAATCAGAAATTACTGTTATGGTTGTCCGTTATAAGCTGAAAAATAATCCTCCCATTTGCTTTAAGTGTCTCCCATTTGTTTTTTATTTCCATGTTTCCAGCCTATCATAAAATGCAAATTTAATGTATCAGTGTTTAAGATACTATCTTTTCAGTAAACTTTCTGCAAAGTTTTCAGTAAATATCACCTCTTTAACTATAAACAAGCAGGGATTTATCAGATTAAGTATGCAAGGAAAAAATAAGAGCAAAAGAAGTTTTCACCCATTTCTACTCTTATCTTCACTGACATTCTGAAATAGAAATTGCCTTTTTAAAGTTCTCTTGTTTTCTTTTCTTGGCTTCTCTGGAGCTTTAACTAGTTGTTGTGAATATGTAGGATTTGTGAGGCAGCCTCTGCAGCCAAGTAAAAACACTGCAAATACAAAACTTTGGAAACAGTAAAAAATTTGTAAAATCTTGGGATAGATTTGCCTTTGGTTCCTGCTGGCATGACATTGAAATAAAACTTCTGGAAGAACTCTTTTGCAGTGCAGACCAAGACAAAGATGCTAGCTGCTATTTCTCCCAGCAAATAGTGTGAGGGATATAGATTTAAAATAGAAAGAGGGATTTAGGATACAAGTTGGAGAAAGCAAGAAATGCAGGTCAGAAAATAATGCGGAAAAGGAGGCCTGCAAAAAGACTAACTGTATCTCCATATACAAATAGATACTGAATAAATAGGAGCAACTTGCTGAAGTAGTAGCTAATTTGTCCAAACTGTATTGTTTACACATCAAGGGCTAACACAGAAACCCAAGGAATGTTGTAGAATTAGGTGTCATCATAGTTTTGAAAGATGTACTAATGGTTTATAAAAACAGAGAGTATACCTATTAATAGAAGAAAATTAGTGGATGATCAAGAGTTTCTGAAAGTAATTGGGCAGTCTAGAAATTAAATTTTTTTATGGAATTATTGGAATCATGTATAAAGAAAGTGGGTTTCAGAATTCAGACATGATAGTATGTCAGCTCAAATCATTGTTTTGTATTTTGCAGAATGAAGAGAAGGCACCAGTCAGTTTTCCATCACTTCTTAGCCATATGACTTCTCTTTTCTTAAATCACCCTGTAATTCCAATGACAACAAGTGCAGATTCAGGTGTCCCAGAATTGATAAATACTTTTTCTCCACTGATGTCATCCATGCCTTGTGACATGCATATAGTCAATCTGAGGTCAATCCAAGCAAAGGTAAGGTCAAACCACTGTTTTTTGTGAGCAGACATATGATATAGCTTATTAATATTTATATGGTATGATAAACTGTGATTACTAGCTTTTGTTAATTCTGCAAGAACTGTAGACTTGTGTCTGTTTGAAATGCAGGGATTATTTTTTCACACCATGATCATATGCATAGTGCAGGATTCTATCTCTGGAGGGGGCACATTTCAAGGAGTTGCCAAAGTTTAAGAGAGAACCGTTCATATACTTGAGCCTTTTCTATACTAGAAGAATTAAATTTAAGGTCATTAGACTTCGTTCTGAGTGTATTTTTAATAAAGCATATAGTTTTAAACCCAAATTTTATTGTTAAAATATTTTTGAGATTAATTGCAAGACCTAATTTTATTATTCTTACACTATCTTATAATGATTGGTTCCTGTGAAAACATTTTCTGGTAGGAAAACCAAAACCAAACCAAACCAAACAAAGCCAAAACAAACAAACAAAACCCAAACAACTAACCACCACTAAAAAACACCAAAAAAAACCAAATCAAGAAAAAATTAAAACAAAAAAGTCTCTTCTCTACTCAGGGTTTTTCTCCTTCAATGGAAAGAAATTAATTTACTGTTTGATAAACTGGAAGACTAGAACTCATTTTACATTCTTTTTCTGCCAACTGTTCTATAAATTCTTTTCAGTTTTTCAGCTCCTTTTAAAATGTGAGTATGTTAACTTCATGCTGTATTGCCCTCAACAGTGCTGCTACCACAATGAAATCCCTTTTTAATTCTGCCATACTTAGATACAAACTATTTATCCCTTTTCCCCTAAAGGCTCCATGATGGCCGAGGTAAAACTGCTTGTGTGTATTGACATCAGATTATATTCTGTTTAATCTGTTTTTCATTAAAGTCTTAATCTTTATTTTAAAACTTAAACAATGTCTGCATTCTCATGCTCTCTCTGTAAGTAGTTCAGTCTTGTGTAAGCTCCTTCAGCTGTGACTGATTCTTATTTTGAATTTCAAAGTGGAAAATTTCTCAGTGTTGTGGGTCTTGTGCCCTTGAAAAGTTAGGAAGAAGCCTGATACTAAATTAAACCTTCACGTGAAGTGAATATTTCACACTTCACTGTGAATATTTTCATTTTCCCCAGCCAGCTCATCATCACAGGTTTACTTCAACACACCAAGTTCAGGGGCAGACCTTCATGAACATCTTCCCTCTCCTTCTTTGAGGCTTAAACCCACCCCCTTGTTTGTATCATCTGAGTATGAAAGCTGTGAAAAGAAAGGCTTGCTCAGCATCTGCATTTTGAGTTCAATGTTACTACTTGTAAGTGAATTTTCTGATTTTGTGAGGGCTGTACTGGCCCCACTATCCTGACTGCTATAAAGCTCTTTGAGGCTATGATCGCTTCCCTGTCCACAGCTGTATTTTTCAGTGATTACTGATTGACAGTTCTCGAGCTTGCAGCATTAATAAGTCCACTTCAAAGTGACAGCTTGCAGCAGTCATAGGATAGGAACACTGTCATTATAAATGATACAGAATGTTCTTCCCCCCAGCACAAATTTCTCCTCACTTTCTGCTTCCTTTCTGTTGCTTCCAAGAATTTGAATGACAAGTGATGTAATTCTGGCTAATTGACACAAAGAACTTTTTTCCCAGAAATTTACACCTCTCCATTACCTTAGCTCTTGAAGTTGATTTTCCATAATCCATTACAATTTCACATAAAAGGGTACCAAATTAAAATAAATTATTATGAGTTAAGGTAGAAATCAGAAAGAATATTGCTATTGTTGTAAGGTATCTGATCTTGTCATGGAAGAGTCCAATCCCTTAGGATTACAACATTTAAAGATTTTTTTTTTTAGTAGAACTCTAGGTTTTAAGAAGTTTGACACATATTTTACCTGATGTAAGTAAACTGGGCCTCAAGATCTAGAAGAGAGTACATTTTTCTGTTTATACTAAGCATAAATGCGTAATTTTGTTGTATTTCTTAAACTTTTACGTTATGTCCATTAGCTTACAGTAATTGTATGTTAAAATAGTTTAAATGTGGGGTTTTTTTCTCATCAGAATTTTAACAGCATTGCCCTGGGATACTGGTTATGAGAAAGCCTAGCCTTTTTTTTTTTTTCTATCTTGTAGCCTGGTGTAAGGCTGCATTTTAATACTCAGAGATCAAAATCTTGGCAGCTCTTCTAAGAAAGCTAGTCAGAGATTTGATAGCACAGTGTTTAGGGATTTTTTTGTTGAATAACAGTGCGATGAAGTTTTACATGGTTAAGGATATTATTTCTAGAAAACTGAGGAGTTAGTTACAGGTGCTCATGCACTTACCGTGGTCGTGTTTAGAGGGTGTATTTGATGCAAATTAAGTTCATCCTTGCTAAGACATTCATTAGCCTTAAATGCACTTAATCTAATCTACCTAGAGATGATATAAGAACAGGTAAGTTAAAGTAAGATGTGGAGGCTGTGACAGCTTAGTCTGTCTCACACCTGCTTTGATAATGGGTTGGAACAACTTTATTTTTCACACATGGTTGCTGTGTGCATGGTAGAAGGTGCAGTACTGGATCCTAGATATTTATACTTACCAGAACACTTTTGCCCAAGGCATCATTAATTGTTTGTTACCTTTTTGTTTGAAATCTTATGAATCTTAATTAAGATAATATTTAATTCTAAAGAATTGAGAGATGAAATATTCATGCTGTCATTTGAAATGCATACATGCATTTTTATGCAGATTACTAAAAGATAATTTAGGTGAATTAGAGGAAGTGTTGATACCCATTACTGGCTTGTCATTTTTAACATTAATTTACCCCATAGGAAGTCAGGCTTTTTCAGTATGAATTTTAATGTTTCACTAATCTGATGTTTAGGCAGACAGTATTATTTTGTGTGCATAAAAATATCTACTTTTAAGTGCAACACTGTCACATCAGTGACAATGAAAACCAAGTCAGGTGTTTCATAGTAGGAGAGGGAAAATAATTCTGTCACATCACAGTTATCAGTGCACTTCAAGTAGGAAGTGGTACTGCTGTTCCAGTGAACAAGATAAAAACTTCTTTAGCCATCAATGCTAATAAATATTGGAAACTTGGTTTTATATGCTGAATGTAAACACTATTCATTAATTAAAAAGTTGCTTTTAGGTGGTTGTAAGCTAGTGTTCACAGAATCTTTTCAACCTGAGTTTTATTCACAATTTGTAAACTATGCACAGTTTCTAACAGTCAGTGTTTTACTAAAAACTATCTCATTTCAACTCCAAATACTATTCTGTAAATTTTTACTATTTTAAATGGGTAACTTAAACCCATGAAGTTTATAATTTTTTTATTATATGAATGAATACTTTATACTACGTATTTGTTGTACTTTGAATCTGTCATGCTGGGTTTCATAGCAGCTGGTGCAAGCTGATCCATGATCTCCTTTATGAAAAGAAATTCAGGTGGAAAGTCTGTTAGATTGAGACCTCTTGTTTGGTACACCTTCAGGAGCTGATGCATCACAGAGTGCCTAATGCTTGTTGGCATAGGATTCTCCAAGCAATAGATACATTCTCAAGTACCAGAAACGAACCTAACTCATGGCCGAGGCTTTTGTGAAAAAGCACCAGTACAAAACCAAGTAGAACAGAAGTAAATGAGAGAGAAATAGCCTGAAGAATTGGCATGGCTTTGAATGGAGCCATCTTTTTTGTGCTCTTATTATATATATAGTAAGATGAAGAGCTGAAGAATCTAAAACAGCAATAAATAAAAAGTAATGCGTCATAGTAAATAAATGGCTATGGTGAGTGTAGGGATGCAGCAACAAGAAAGACATTGAGACACTGGAGCATGTCCAGGGGACAGGAGTGGAGCCTGGGGAAGGGTCTGGAACACAAATCTGATGAGGAGCAGCTTACTCTTTATTGTCTGTAGAGACTCAAAAGCACTGAATATCTTACAGATAAATATAATATTTATTTCATATGTGTATTTCAGTGTGCAGTTCTCTGTACACCTTAAGGTGAGTTAGAGAGCAGTTTTGCAACACAAAAGCTTGTTCAACATAATCACATTGAGTATTGTAGTTAACATATGATTTTTAGTTTGTTTTCTGTTTTGCCATGTAATTTTTGTGGGAAACCAGTTAATACAACCCTGATAGCTACACTTCAATCCTGAGTCTGTACAAGTGCGTCTGTTGAGCTTTAAACTCGACAACTTACATTTGTATTCTGTGGTACCATATATATTTCAACTCCCTGCCATTTAGATCTTTCTATGTTTAGCTTTATAACATTTAAAAAAACCCATGACTGTTCAATCTAGGCTGAAAATCTTTTAAGGTCTAAATGGCTCTATCACTGTATGATAATGATTTTTTTTGGTGTCCTAAAATGTCTTCCTAACTGATAGTTTGTGAGTAAACTTTTATATTGTTTGTTTGTAGGTAGATACCAAGCCATCTGATGAAGCTGCTCTGATTCTTCACAGAAAGGGATTTGATTGTAGATTTTCAAACAAAGACATGGGTCTGTTCTGTTCCACTACTCAGGGAAAGGTATGGCTATTAATCTGTAGGAAATTTGTACTAAAATTTTAAAATAGGTTTGGGATTTTCTTTAGGCAGAAAAGTAAATCTTGTTTTGTTTAGAAACAAGAAGAGTTCAAATCCAAATATTTCTACTCATTTTGAATATATAGATTTAACTTACGTTGAAATGTAAGATCTAAATTAGTGTACAGTATTTGGTCTGTGATACTTAAAAATATTCAAAATCTTTGGCTTGAGAATTACTGTGCTGGTACCTGTGAGTAGCTCTACAGTTTTAAGGTACATACTGCTAAATGTCGTTCTTTTTTTTTTTTTTCCCTCCAGATAAAGGTGCATAAACTCTTTAACAAATTCAGAGTGGAAAGTCTTACACCCACATCTTTATCTTTGATGCATTCACCTCCAGATGCCAGAAATATAAGTGAAATAAATATGGGTCCTATGGAGATAAATACGTTCCGGATTCGGCTGAGATGAAATCCTGCTTTAAGAGTCAGAGAAGAAGAATCTGCAATTGTATCTCTTCTGAGTTTCACGTGCAATAAGAAGCACATTGATGATATTCCAGCTTCGGGATACTGTGAGAAAAAGATGCATTCTATTTTTTTTTTACCAACACAATGAAAAGCCATGTTACAAGCAAATTTTTTTTTGTTCCGTTTTTTCCCCCCCCTCATTAAACAGCAACATCATTATCAGTTAATACAACAAGTGAAGAAATTTCTAAGGATGTTAACCTCTCAACAGATTAAATCTCAGGTTAAATGCTAATTAATTATGTTTCTGGTGTTTTAACTTTCATAAATAGGGGACTGGATTTTAAACAGCCTTCTTTTCCTGATTCTTGATGAATTTCTGTACGAATAACTCAGTGTAGAAAGTCCTGATGCAGCTTGGAAATAAAATGGAATAAAATGTTCCTGTGTAGTAGCTAATGTCCAAATATTTGCAATCATTTGTATAAATGACAATAATATCAATTTATTCCACAATTAATTTCAATTTATTCAACACAAAGGGGATTATTAATTGTGGTAAAATGAAAGCCTGCAGTACTTGTGATAAGTGATGGTAGATTTTAATACTTCTACCATTCACCTGAGTTATGTAAATAGGAAAACGTGAACCTACAAAGTAATTTTGCAGTGGAAATGTTTAATAAAACTCCCATTTTGTTACTTGACACACTGGGATATGTGCAATTATTCCATTACCATGATGAGAAATGTCCATAATTATCATGAATACCAAGATTTTTTATAAAACTCATTTAGATACCGGTGTTCTCTGAAATGAGTTTTCTATTTCAAGATTACCATATCAAAATAAATGTGCCTTATTTTTTGATATGTCTTGTTACAATTTTGGTGTCTATGTTAATGTTTTTGGGAAAAAGGTAGTTTATATAATACTTAAGCTATGTATCTCCTATTTGACAATGCTGGCCACACTGATCTATGTACTCCTGCACCAAGTTTGTGCTATCTTATTCTGAATATTTTGACTATTTGAATGTATTAATACGATGTCATGATGTGAAACACCGACAAAAAAGAATTATTGTAGAAGCTAAATTCAGCTGCTTTCAAGAAAATTGCAACTTGATGCAGAGAGTTGATAGTAAGCAAGACATAGTTTGCAAACCCATCAGAACATGTGCTTGCATGTCACAGACTGTGGTGACCTGTTAATTCAGAATCATGTGCCTATATTTTAAACAACATTTTTCAAACTTGCAACCTCACTTACATTGCCAGTGTTCATGTTACTGAAGAATGGAGACTTTGCTTTTTTCCCATATTAATTCATATTTAGTACTTAAGCCATCCAAGTGTGAAAAGTATTTCCCTAAGTAGAGCTGCTGTTTACAGTTAATATATATAAACATTCACTTGAGTAGGATCCCATTTTATAATCTTCATTTATTTTCATAGCTCATTCTTCTATCTCTTGCTTATGCTTTACTTTTCCATACCTTGTTGCTTATCCTCAATACTAATGCATGAAAAGTCATCATAACTGGTAAAAAAATGTGCTAGCTCTAATATTGCCTCCTGTATTTAATTTCATCATTGTTGTCCCACAATTATATCATATATCAAAGTCTATCAAATTATGTCATGTAGCTGCAGGCTCTCTTAAAATAAAAGTCATACTTAGATTTCATGCATTCTCACAGGTTGGATCTCCGCTGATATTGTGTAGACATTCTTATTTAATTCAATCTACTGCGTGTGTTTTGTAATAATGGGAATACTTAGTAGGATCTGGTGCAAGTTACATCAAGAAAATAGGAACCACTAACAACAAATGGAAGAATCAGATGGATCCAATAAATGGATGTTTTCATGCAATAAACATGTACTGTAACTTTTCTTAGAAGGAGTATTTGGAAATACTAGTTTTTGTTGGAACTCCAAGCTTGGTAGTCTTGCCAGCAGAAACTTCTCATAACATTTATTTTGTTGCTTCTTCAGAATTAAAATGTTTAAGAGACTTTTTTGTGTTCTGTGCAAGAAAACATTCAAAATACTATTTCAGTTTTGTTAGGCAGAAAAGGAAAATTTTGATGCAATAAAGTTTTAAAGTATTTTGCCTCTTGGGATTGCTTTGAAAGATTCTTCATATAGCATTGTTTCTTTTCTTTTGTCATCAGCTGCACAATCATGAAGCCTGAATCTTCCTTAACCAGCAGATTTAATCTTTGTTCCTTTATTTTGTTTTTTTAAATCTAATGACAGCTTTTAATTCAGGATCCTTTCCTGAAATCTTTAACTAAGTCAAAACTCCAGTCAAAGTCTCAAAACAATTTTTGCTTGAATTGGTTCAGAATGTGGCTGTCAATGAGGTTGTGTTTTCATTGGTTTGGAGTTTTGTTGGATTTTTGTTTTGTTTTTTTCCCACAAGTCTTAATGAATTCTAATGCTGTAATTTTGTGGATTGGCCATCTAATTCAATTTTATTATTTGGGGTTTTTCTGTTTTTATAGCTGCTGGGTTTGTAGCTATTGGTTAAGAGAAACAAACACCCTTACCTTGCCAGTATGATTTTAAACACAATGCTGTATAGGAAATGGTTTTAAACCTTGTAATTACTTTCCATACCAGAATTGTACCTGTTCTGATTTTATGGTTTTGATTTTTTTTACATTCCTTTATCTTAATTTTCTTTGGTTTACTTGCTCATATTGTCTGAAATAAACTGATTTCAGCTGAAGGTTTTTGATATTTTCTCTTAGAAGGTTTTATATCTTATGGGGATATGTAAAATAAGATCTCTAATAAAAGGTAATGTTATTGTGAGATGTGGTCAGTGTCATTAATGCCTTGGCTGTAATTTTTTTTTGTTTGTTTCCAAATAGAGAGAAGCAACAAATACGACTTCTTTTAAAAGGTCCATATGTCAGTATCTGTTGGGAATGACAGTTATCTGTAGTGAGATGAACCCCTGATGAAAGGTGCAATCTATTTCACAGCTGCCAAACAGAAGAGGATAGATGCTAACTTCAGACATGTAAACTCTTGAGATTGCAGTGTGGGAAGGAAATGGGCAGCTCTTTTGCAAAGGAAATCTTGCACTGACTTCATAGAAAAGGGATGGTGTAAAATTGTAGATTTTTTTTTTTTTTTTTTTTTTTTTAACTTGAATTAATGTTTGTCTTTGAAGCTTTTGGGAGCAATGAAATGGAAGCTGTTCTTGTAAGTAAACAAACACCATTAGAATATAGCAAGTCAAAATAACAGTTCAACTGTAATTAGACTGAACACTTTAAAAGAAATTATATAATGCTAATATAATGTTCTGTAATTGCACAGGGCACGTTAAGCAGGCATAGATGTTTTACAGGTTTGCTTCCCAAAGTGGTGATGGAGCTTTAGCATAATGACTTGCAAAGACAATAAAGTGTAAATTTCCGTCGGTGCCTGAGGCTATTTGATGTTTATCTGGGCAGTCTTAAATGTAAATATAAAAGCAAACATATACACACACAAAGTAAATTCCCATAATTTTAAAGTTGATGTTTCAGGATAAAAGATGAAAGTGTGTAACATCTAACAGGCAACAATGGGTGTGGGTCCAATTTCTAGTACCCCTTCACCATTTTAAGGTCATCTTATTTTGAAATCTACTTATATTGGCCATGTGGACAGAACATATTCCATTAATTCCAGGAATCAGTAGTGTATTCTTTTACTGTATGAAATTATACTAATTATACTCTATGTTTGTTGAGTATAGTTAGTATACTGTCCATTGTGTTTTAAAAAAAGGTGCTGGATCTCTCTAACAACTTTACTGATAGTGACACTATTGCTCAGATTTAGTGGGTTATTTGACTCACGATGAGTAATATATATGTGTGATAAAATATAAAACACGGATTCAGTCATTGTCCCTTTTTATTTTTGGATAACTACTCTGTCATAATAAATTTCAAAAATCAGCCAAAGGTATTAATTTTGTCTTCTAAAAGAGGGAACATACAAAAATAATACTTTGTCTACAAAGAGCTCAGGTCAATGGAGAACTATTGGGATTTTCAGACAGTATTGTTACTGACACAAAGTTTCTCTGTCTCCAGTTTCTCTGTAAATTATAATATTGTGTACCTGTCAGTCTTTCAATATACATATTTTATGAACTAAGAGATCTTTTAAGTCTGTATTGCATCACCTAATCTTGGTATGCCAGAATTTCTGTGGACCATCTGTAATGCATTATTTCCATTACTCTTCTTCCTTTAGGTAAATGATTTAATAGCACTGAGAGTAGTAAAATAATTAATTTTTTTTAAATATCCATCATGTATATAAACTTGTGCTATTTGGATTTTAAAGGCAAGGCCTTTTTTGATTATACATTTCAGATCTTCAGGTTTTCAATAAAACATGTTTTTCCTGATATGCAGTGCCTGTTAATGTGATGCCCTTTGACTGACAGTCTACAAAAATCATTCATGTTATGGGTATCAGTAAACTGGAGACTTCATTCCCAGTTTTACCTCCACCATCACTGCTTCCCGTGCATCAGGCACATCCACCATACAGGAAAGTACATGCCTTTGTTCCTCTCAAATCATAACCTGCAAAGTCTTGTGGTCTCCCAAGATAGATGGTCTATTTCTATTTCTATCTTAACTTACTCCTTTTGTCCTTTCTCCATTCCTGGCATGCCAGCTAAATGTGTGGGCATTTGTAACCCCAGCGTTCCCTTGGCCCTCCAGCTCTGCCCAGCGCACACTGCGGAGCTCTCTGGGGTTGGGCTGCCTTCAGCGTCAGCCACAGCAAGAGAAGTGATAGATTCTCCAAGAATTACGTGGTGTAAGTCTGCATCAATGATCATGCTTGCTTGCCACAGCTGCCTCACGTCACTGGCCTTTTCCTCAGAAATACACATTTTTGTTTCTCTGAAAATCCACTTGAACAGGTCTCGTGCCGTTTTCCCTTTTCCTCAATTTCATGATATAACACACTCTCCATTTCAGGACCTTTTGGTCATCCACAAGTTCACCTGTAACCTACTTTCCACAAGTCCTGCGTATGTTCAGAATTAATAATTAACTGTCTTGCAGTTTAAAATGCCTAATGAAGACAAAATAGACCTTAAGTAAGCCGTGCTGTCTGAATCACTTGCAGTAGTCTAGAGACACAGCTTTACAAACACAAGATGACCTTTTTTCACAAAACACTAATACCTGTGACAGTGCAAAGAAGTATTATCTGTGTTTATTATTTAAAGCAGTATTTATTTTACTAGCTGAAATAAACAGTATGAATTTAATGGAAGCAATTGAGTGATGGTGTCAAAAGATTGAATACAGCTGTTAGAAACATTCTTAATGGAGCATATTAGTAAAAGTCCTTCACCCAGATAAAGAATTAAGGTTTGCCATGCCAAAAGCAATTTATCTGTTTTGACAGTGACCAAATCAGTCCCATTGCTTTTTCTTGTATCTTGGTAAGTGAAATCTACGGAGTCGGTTAGTAGACATGGGGAAGAACCTGTGAAAGCTCAAATGTAACTCTAAGGCAAACTTACTCAAATGGTTTTGACACAAGGATGCACAACCTATTGGCCCAATTGGTATTCAAATACTCAAAATAAGTTGTGAATTTTCATTCATCAAATATTGGGCCCTTGGAAGATAAGCCAAGATAACAATTACATTGCATTGGGTTTTAATATAGCTAATAAATGTGTAATTGCTAATAGGAAAATACCTTACAATTTGAGTTTGTGGAAATTAATTTTTAAAGGTACAGTCTATGCAAAACTCACGATTTGCAGCTATTAGTAACTTTCCAAAGAGAACAGATGAAGCATAGCTGAAATGTGAAACCTATAGCTTGGAAGATTTCAGCCATTAAATCTCCTGCAGATGTGGATCAGAAATGGATCTCTGTTCATTTTCTGAATGCTTTTGATAACTCTTACCCAGATGATAGGATATTTTGGTTTTTATATATATAAAATATTAAACAGTGAATCAAGTAAGTGCTAGTCAAGAGAGAAAAGCGTTCTGTCCTTGCTTCTGCAAAAGCATTCCTTGATGATGATATACATTTAATTGGGGAGAACAAAACAGCTCTTCCAAGGGAGGATTCAAGAGCATTCTTCCAAATCCAAGAAAAAAAAGTCTTTCACTGACCTAGCAAGAGTTTGTTAAAGGTGTGTGACACAAACACCACGTAAGTTAACATCAGTAGCCAAAGAAAGAAAGAAGCACTGAGATCTCATTCCACAGAGCTTTGTCAAAATCTGTATGGAATCTTACAGCAGTCCTTGTCATTTTCCCCTGTTTCAATTAAAAGCACTGAGCAAGGCCCCACCCCACCACCCCCAACACACATCCAGACTCCGAGAAATGCCGTGTCATCTCTGTCATGATTTTTAAAATTTGTCACTAGAATGTCTGTAGAATTCCAGTTCAATTTTATATTGCAAACTGTGATCAAAATGCAAGTTTTATTGGGCTTTCTAGTCACAGTGTTTCCACATTGGCACTGCCTAAGGCATTTTGTGCCCAAAGCCTTGTGACTGTGGTGACAGGCTGTGTTTTGGATATGCAGGTCACCGAGGAACAGGGTTGAAAAGGTGCTGGCTGTGCTGTGATGGGAGGTGTGGAACTGTGGGTGGTCAGGGTGTGAGTTTACAGTTCCTCTAAAAGTGAGAGCAATCACTAATTAAATGCCACCTTACATATGAATCAAGTTGAAAACTGAGATTAAAGGAATTTTCAACAATTGGCATTGATGCACAGTAACTTGGCACCAGTGTTTGGTTTAATTTTATATTCTACACTTGGCTTTAAAAGTAGGTACTGGTAAATGAAAACTAATCCAAAGGGTAGAGGGAAAACATTTTTGTGGTAATGACAGAACTGTGATAGTGCAAAGTGATTTCTCTTGTCTTAAATAATGCTTCAAACCTTGTTTGAAGGCTCCTGCTTGTTTGGTGAAAGATATTGCCTTCGTACATGTTGCAGTCTGAATCAGTATCAACAAAGTCTCAATTGACCTGTGAAAACACAAGGTTGTCAGTATGATCAAATGTGAAGAAATGTGAATAACTTCTAAAAAATTCATTTATTCTAGACAGGCAATCAACAAAGAGACATTTTCATGGACAGAAAGAGAAGTGAGAAAACAGACAGCCATAGATGAAACAAGTTTCATTGGACTTTGTTCCTATTACACATCATTATAGATTTGCCAGTTTTCCAGAAGACCTTTTTGGATTAGAAAAGAAACACCAAAGTATATCCTAGTGGTCAGGGTTGGAAAAATTACAGGGTCTGTTCATATACTCATTTACCTATTTTGTCTCCCTCGACGTTGGTTCAGGAACACAGAATCTACTTTAAGAACTTATTGAGAGAATCAAGTATGTAGTAATTTTCCCTTCTGTGTGTATTGCTGTTACTGTGGGAGAAAGTCTGCAGTTACAGCAGAGGTCTTTGGCTCAGTCTAATGGGCAAGTAAAAACTTGCTAATCAACGAATCTGAAATTCTGCTGTATTGGTTTTGAATTCAGTCTTTGTTGCACTATTCTGGAAAATAGCAACACATTTCCTGTGAAAAAAGGAAAAGCTTTGCTCTGGAAGATCTATGTCTATGCTCCAATGATTAGAAGAAATAGAAATTCTTGAATTTCTACTGATGGGAAATGGGTACAGGATATCTTGCACTCAAAGATAGCTGATATTTTTAAGGTAAAGAAATAATTAAGTGGATTTATGGAACTGAAAAATCAACAATCAAGTACCCACTCTAGAAAGAGAGTTCACTTTCAGATCCACGGTAAATTCTTCGTGATCACACAGAGAATGATTGAATTTCAAAAGTATAGTAGTTGACAGGGAGAGACGCAACAGATGATGATCAGAGCGGGGCTCCACTGCTCATCACAGTCAGAGGAAGCTCTTAAGATTATTTCATTATTTTAAGTTGTTGGATATTCTACAGTTCTAAAAGCTTCAGTCATGGTAAGACAGAATTAAACTGGGGAAAAGGGAAATTTGGCCGTGGGAAATGTGCACATAATGGGACCGAGACAGCATCTAGCCAAGACTAGGTCACTGGGAGAACACCAAAGCACATTGGCATCATCATATCTGTGGCTTGGAATTGTGTAAGAGGACTGAAACTCAGCAAGAATAAAGAAAAGTTTATAGTGAATGCACGTTTTTACATCTATTAGAGGCCAAGGAGAAATTGTGAACCTGCAGTTCCTTGGCAAGGTGAGATGTTCGGAATCTAAAAATTCATACCATTTTAAGAAACATTCAATCTCCTACCAATTTGGAGGGGACAGTGGGGATTGGCATGATGGCTTTTGCGAGCTATTCAGATTAAGATGAGATCACTTTACAGCATCTGCTTGCCTAAAAATAGCCAGTATCACTCTGGTTGACAAACAACAACGTTTCCCATAGCTGGGCAGCAGCAGACAACCCTACAAAACTCTTGTTTGGAGATCTTGGAAAGCACAAGTGGATTTTTGTCATTGGAACAGTGTATAGGTCCCGCCAATGCAAGCTGATAATGGTTGTGGTTTGAGAAGAGAAAATGTGTCTCTGACTTTTGGCAAGCCAAATGGAGAAGCCCTTTACAAAAGAGGTTATTTGATTTGTTTCACTCTGAGAATGGCAACTTATACAAGCTCCTATCTGAAAATGGGAGTAAAAAACCTTAACTGTTTGCACTGAGGTAGCAAAACAGTGTCTAAATTGAACAGGGATCTCAAGGGCTGATTTAAATGTCTTCAATTTAAGTCTGATAAAGGATTTTTCTAACATAAGGGCAGTTGTGGTGGTTTTGCTTGGCCCAGTTTTTGCTAGTGAGCAGGGTGGGGTACAAAGATGGCTCCTGTGTGTCCAGTGTGAAGGTTCTGGAAGTTTTCCACCATGTCCAGCAGAGCCAATCTCTGATGGCTCTGAAGATGATGGACATGCTGCTGGCCAAGCCTGGGCCAATTAGAGAGGTTAGTTACGCCTCTGTGAAAACATATTCAAGAAGAAATCAAAACAATGTGAGCACGCACTTCTTTTTAACCAGAGGAGGAGGAGGAGGAGGTAAAAATATGTGAGGGAAACAACATGGAAGCACCAAGGTCAGTGGAGAAGGTGGGGGAGGAGGTGCTCCAGGCGCCGGAGCTGAAAACCCTCTGCTGGCCGTGGTGAAAACCATGTGGGGGAGCAGGTGGTCCCCCTGCAGCCCATGGGGTCCATGGGGGTGCAGAGAACCACCCACAGCCCGTGGGGAGGTGTCCATGCCAGAGGAGCAGTGGATGCCTGCAGGAAGCTGTGATCCAGTGGGAGTCCCAGTAAAAACTGAGAGTTGCAAAAGCCTTGCAGGAGAGAGAGAGGCCTTGCTCCCGGGATGGAAACAGCCTGGCCTTGGTTCAGCCTTGGCTCGGAAGTCTGCACCCTATGGACACAAACTCATGCTGCAGCAAAATTTGGGTGGGTTTGCTGCTCGTGAGATTGGACCCACGCCAAAGAAGTTTGCAGAGGACTGTCTCTCGTGGGAGGGACCCCGTGGCTAAGTAGAGGACTCTTCTCCCTGATGGACTGACCCTGACCAAAGAAAAACCCCATACCCTGCCCCTGCCCCAGAGCTGTTGGTTGGAAGGAGGGAGGAAGGGGGTGAGCTGAGAAATGGTGTCTTAATAGGGAGGGGGGTGAGTGAAGAAGCGATGTCTTAAGAGCTTATTTTTACCTCTCATTTATCCTCCAACTCTATTACGTTAATAAATCACTTTGCAACTTTACGTTTTCAGTTTCTTTGTTCTTTTTCTCAGTGCATTCTCCCACCAATTCCTTATCTCAACTCATGAGTCTGGTGCTTGTGTTAGCTTTTTTCTTCTCCTCTGCACAGGGTTGAGAGAGCAGACATCGCAGGTGCATGGCATTTGGCCAGGGTCAAACCTCGAAAGCAATGCTACTGAAAGCCAAAAATTTTTACCTGTGAATTCAAACAGAAAAGACAGAAAAAGGAGACTTTAAAAAAACCCCAATCTTCCTCAGTTTTTCTTTGAATAATGGCTTAGACTGGTAGTTAAAACCAGAAGGAGTTTGGTCTACTATCCATCAGGTGTTTCATCTTGATTAACATTAAAAGTTTCTTAATACAGTCATATTCCCATGGAAGTAATTTACTTATATATATTGGTTGAAGTCATTGGAATTTTGGAAATTAGAACTGAGACGTTGAACATGTTTCCCTGTGATATAAGGGAGCAGCATAAGGCAGAGGATGTGATTTGATGCATTTATGGCAGACTTTGCAAAAAAAGCAGAGATATTGAAAACATTCAGTAATCTCATGGCAGCAGCCATGCAGACCAGAGTGGAAAGGGAAACTGCAGCCACAGGAGGGTTTTTCTTTTGTTTTTCTGCATTCAAGGAGAGCAAATAGGTCTTCAGAGTGACTCAGAGAATTCTGCTCTTGGGTGCACTGAAACATTCCCTGCACAGCCCTTTCTAAGATGCTTATATGGAAATTAATAATTTAGGGCTCAGATTTATCTTTAGAGTATGATCTCACAGCAAAAGATTAAACAGCTTGGACACATCAGTCTTGGAGCCAAAAGGATATCTAAAAAAAAAACCCAAAATAAAACAACAACCCAAAAAAAATTATTTTTTGAAGCTGTGATGTAACAATTTAGTGTTAGTGAAAGCTGCAACATCAGTGCCAGAAGATAGTCTGTGTGTACAAATTCCAATAAATTTGTTTACACACTATGTTTTCCCAGATGATGCACAGGTGTAGAAGTAAGCACAAGATTCACTTGCTCTCCAAATGTTGATTATAGTAGAGGACCATCAGATCTGTGCTCTTCTGAAAGCCTTTTCAAATCTGTGTAGTCTTCTTTTAAAATAACAACAGGAAAAAACACGGTTGAAAATCATGTACCTGTTAGATTTAATGACAACAGTGATGTTTTTTCAATTTGTGGCTTTACACATTGTTGAGTAGAAGGGAATATATTTTTGGTTTGTATTTTGAATTTCAGGAAATAATTTTACTTAGGACAGATCATCTGGAAAATAGAATATTTTCTCAACATAAACTATCATGAGACAACTGTTCATAGTGTTCTATTTTAAAAAAAAAAGATTTTTATGTAATACCTCAGAACTGCTTCACATTGTTGAAAATTATAACATCTTTCAATTTATTAGAGCACAAATCAGTTCAAATATATTTTCCTTGAAGTTTATATGATTAATCTACCATTTAGAGGTGGAATCAAGGAATATTGCACTTCCAGTTAAAACTTTCATTATCTTTACCTATGTACCAGAATATAGGCAACAGGAGCATTCACATTTGATTCCTGTTGCCATGACAATGCCTTTAGTCCCTGTTTTGTGCTTGGAAGGGCTTGCTTTCTTTCTCCAAGCCTGATGCTCAGCTTGCTCCAAATTCCTTACATGAGGAAAGATAAGATAAGGCTAACAGAAGACTAACAACAAACAAGATAAGAAAACATGTGTGGTTGTAAGTATGCCCTCAAATACAATTGAGGGAAAGTTATGAATGCAGGATTTCTTCAAGCATAGGCCTAGACATGGACAAGCTTGTCTGACTATACATCTCTGCCTTTGTAAGAAAACTAATTCAGTTCAGAAGAGTGTGTGTGAATTTTGATCGTTTTCACCACAATTTTGGACTTGATGAGGTTTGTGTCTGAAGCCAACAGGCCAAAATAAAATGCCCTTTACATTCCTGAAGCTCTAAATTCAGTGTCCTGGAATTGACACTTCAGACAACTGAGAGATTTGCCATTCCAGCTAATTTTCTCCATTGTTCACTATTTAAATAGTTCTATTCATCTGCACAAACAATCTTCTAGTGCATCATCATTGCATCTGAAAAAAACACATCTCCAGTTATTCCCATGCTGTTTACTTCAATGCTGTAAATACAACAGCGATTTTAGGAGAACGTGTCACCATTTCTTCTTCGTTGTCTTAAGAGTTTTTTATTTCAGAATCCTCTACCTTTTATCAAGTAGTGTAACATTCCACTGGCAGAAGTCTCTGAGTCTTCTCAATAGTAGCATTCAGTACATGCAACACCACTGCAGTCCTTTCAATAGCAAACAATGGGAATTTTTATTATCTGTTGCCAAAACTTTCGTAAGAAGGTTTTACAAGTCAAGCCCCCTATGTAAAAATTTTTCACCTAATTTAGGTATAAATCATCCTGGAAACTGAGGGTTTAAGAATAATAATTAGTGCTTGCAGCTATCACCACAAGATGCTGATGGATTCACAGAGCGGATATGTAATGTAAAAACATTGCCATTAACCTTCTGTTCACTTCCAACAGAAATAGAAGAATCTGGCTTCCAAATCACTTTTATATTGCTGTATCCAATTGCCTAGATGGAAAAATATAGCTAAAACCTCTAGTTTGCCATAATAAAGCCAGAAAGACCCTGTGTATTATGATCGGAGCCACTTGCATTATTTGCATTATAATGAGTCAGTTCTGGTTCAAAGAAAGTTGGGAGCATTTGGCACACCCATTCAGTGTCCTGCAAACAGCTCTGTCACTTCCTGTGATGGAAAAATGGTATGTTGGGATGGCTAGTTATACTCTCTCAAAAATAAAATCTGACGCAATCTTTTACAAACTGCGGAATGGGAACAGGCTGCCCCTCAAAGAAATGAGAGGCTGACGCTATTTGCTCTTTAGCATGAAGGTTTCCTTGGCTTCTCCTAAGTTTAGGTTTGTTCTTTCTTACAGATCCCAATCTTTCAAGATGATGCAGCCTCCACTGCTGTATTTTCAAGCAGTGTAAAACCTGTGTGCTGACACTGACAGCTCTGCTGGAGGTTGCACTGTGGGGTTGGGTCGTTTTGGAAATCGTCTGGAGAGAATATGTCTGATTTTCCTTGCCCTAAAGAGCCTGCACTGTGTGGTTTGGGGTTTTTTGCAAGAAGCTTCAGGTCACTTTCCAGAGGGCTCCTTCAGTTTGATAAGCACATCACTCAGTAGTAAGTATAATAAATAAGTATAAATTTTAATTCAGGTTCACCTATTTCAACTAATCCTTTGTGATTTCAGGGTTCTCTAGCTGAACACTGACAAGGCTGTCTGAACTGGTCTTGAAACAGATGTGTGGAATTTAATTTCCTCTCAAGAGGCCTGCTGGAATTCCCTGGGACTCACATGTGGACACTCATAACTTTAAGGGCTGTAGGGGTAAGTAAACTGTAAAACCCTATAAATCAAAAACTAAAAACTAAAAACTGTCTCATAAACTTAATTCTCACTATTCATTCTACTTTCCTGAGAGCTGAACAGTTAGTCTAATTCTGCTAATCTCCTTTATGTATGTAAAACTCATCTAGGGTTTTCCAAAGGAATATTTTTTAGCAAGAAACAATATCTTTTTGGCAAATCATTCCGTTATACATTAGATACAGAATATATTTTTAGATGTTATGAAGAACTCATTTTTGATGCAAGTAGTAATAATTATCTAATGAACATTCTTGTTAGTTACTAATTTATATTAAGATGAACAAGGTAACAGAAATGCCACACTTAGAGGAATTTGGTTTCCAGTGAGCCTCTAGTGTTAGGAGAAAGGACTCTGAATTTCAAGGTTCCTCCTCTATGCATCAATAAAATACCACCTCTATTTCAGTATACAAAGCTCTAACACCTCTGTCAGCCTGCCTGGTACCTGAGAACAGCTATACTGAACTTGGATGATTTTGCTGATTCAATTAACTCTTCCCTTTCTTGGAATATCCTACTTTCCAAAACAGTAACTTTCGGCTGTGCAGAACCAGATGTATATTGACATCTATTGCAAGCCTTGGTTTGTTTTTTTTTTTCCTTACTGCCTTTGTAAATAACATGTATTAATATTAAGCTCTTAGACAGTGGAGCTTTAGTTTTTTGCCATTTCAAGTTAGAATATCGCCTGTTGAAGATGACAAACCACATCTGTTCCTTAGCTGGGAACACCCAGGGTTGCTTTAGGCTTGCAGGGGAAAGGGAGTAATATAACAAACAAATGTGCATATGTAGCACAACTGTGGAAGGCATTCTGGCTCAAATGGCCGGGTCACAGATCCAAATTTGTAATTTTTTCTACATCTAGATGAATATTCAAAAGAGATACTTGTCTCATGAATATTTTCCTGGGACTAAAGTTTCAAAATACATAAAATTTAAAAATGTAAAAAATGTCCCTGCTTCATTTCACCTTGTGGCTGTTGAAAACAATGAAATACAAAAAATTACGTGAACTGGGCTGGAAATAACAGACAGTTGTGTGGGTCTCAGGAAGGTTTTTATACAATATTGATATATTATTGAAAAATCTATTCTATGACAGTTTGTGCTTGCCAGCAGAATGGTGATAGAAGAATATAATAAATAGGATATATACTAGAAAATAAATGTAAGCTAAAATAAACTTATAAATGTGTTATACTTGTATGTATTTGCCACAAGACTCTGCTCTTCAGCAGTCCAAGTAACCCTTGGCTATTATCTATATTTACTATAATTTTAGCTGATGTGAAGTGGATTGCTGAGATTTGTACTTGTTTACCAACTATCCAATTTAGGTGGAGTGTTTGTGTTATAGGTTTGTGAATGCTGAGTCTGAGACAATGGCAGAAACTAATAATGGCATATTGAGATATAGAATGGATAATTCTTATTCACCTCTGCTAGACTGGTGAGTTGGGTTTTTCTGCCATAGGTACAACTGACAAAATACATCTGATCCCTGGTGCCAAAGGCTTTCTGCCCAGTGCCCATCACTTACCTCTGTTGTTAGTTTTGATACTCTGCTTGAGCTGTGGTGAAAAAATTAATTCTCTAGTACTCTAAAATGTGGATGACTTCTTCAAGTGGCTTTCTCTGAGTTGCTTCTGAACACAGTTGATCCTAACTTACTGGGGACGTGAATAACACCCATAATATCAGCCTGGCATCAGCTGCCTACATGGCTGGTCTGCTTTGCTCTACAGAGTATGTATAATGTAAAATTACCTCCTTGCACTGTGATATCCTTCAGTTCTCCTTAGATATTTGTTTGAAACTCTCTCTATCATCAGTACTGCAATTGATGCCATACTTTTTTTTGTTTTCTTCAGGTTTTCCTAATTTTTAAATGCTATTTCTTAGTAGGTTTTTTTCTCTCCACGGTTTTATACTTGCCACCAGCCTGTTGTAATAGATCAACAATAATATCAAGATATTGAAGATATGCTAGATAGCATCAACAAATGCCTGTCTTTTTGCCAATATCAATTTTTTGGAAGACTGAAAGCAATCCATAGCTTTTAACAAAAGTGGTTTAACACCAGTAAGTCCTGGCTCTGCCTAGAAGATTTTGGGATCGTTCCTGATCTGAATACATCCAGTGATGATCACTCAAAGCAATAAAAGAAACATAATGGCTGCTCTCTCTTAAGAGATATTTCAATTATGTACATTCATAACTTATTTTTCTGTCTTTATTTCTCAGATTCTGACTCCAGATTCTTGGGCTGAGAGGAAGTGATTGGGAAATCTACATGCTTCTATTTCCGTATACATTGGAAATAAGAGCAGGAGGCTTGGGTTGCTCCGGGATGAGAGTGTTAAAGTCTCTGCTCAACACTGTCTGCACACTTTTACCCACAGCATAAATGTAATATAAATGTATACAAATGTAAGGTTTGGCTTATTTTAACAGCAAGGGCAAAGCACAGACACTCTTCTATATACACCTATTCTCCTATTCCCTGGAAGTCTTACCATCTTCAAATCCTCCAAGAGGTATCTGTGCATTTGTCTGATCAGTTACAAAAGTTACCAATAGCACTTAACTTCTCTCCTTTAGAAAACAAAAAAGAATTGGAGTAGATTTTCTGGTCTATTTTATCACCCCCCCCCCCCTTTGTCCTTTCATAAGGTTTTCTCTTAACTGTTTATTTCTAATAAGATGGGAAGAATTTATTTTGATTTCTTTTTCTTTTTCCCCTTTTTCTTTCAACCTCTGTGTCTATTTGTCATTAGACAAGACCTGTTTGTTAAAAAAAAAAAAATACCCTAGTACCAAATTAATCATATTCAGAAATTATTACAGGGCAGTTCTATTTCTGTTAGATTCACGACTGGTTATTTCCGAGTTCATCCTTTTAGAGTCATAAATAAGCAATAACACTTGTCTGTGATTGATCTATAACCTAGCAAAACATATCTGCTAGTGTTTTCATAGGCATCTAGCTGGCAATTAGTCTTAGGAAAAGATTTGAAAGAAGAGAAAGGGCAATACGTTATTTATCATATGAAACATTCATTAGTTTTCCCGAAGGCTTCCTGCATAATTCATACAATATTTGCATCACCTGACCAACAAAGAGACTGCAAAGCTAATGGTTTTTATGATGGTGTTCTTACTTCCCTATGTGCAGATTAAAGTTTGATGGAATTGATCTCTTCTGACTGTAATTTGTCTGAAAGGTTTCCATTTCAACTCACTCTTGTGGTACAAGAAGTTCTCTGGATTGTCTTGCAAAGGAAAACATCCTTCCCTCATTTTTCTGATTTGGTGTTAGTCCTGGGGTCCCAAATCTTTCTGATTTGAATACCCTTAGCTTTTAATAGCTTTAGGCCTACATGAAGATTAAAATCTCATTGGTATTTCCATAGTCTTTGGATATGTCTGAGACTAGAGTGTCTTCTGTGTAATAATTCTGATCTTTGCTGTATCACTTTGTCCAGAGTTTAACTATCATTTCAACTATTTTAGTAGACTTGATACTTCAGTATCTCCCCTCAAACATGTCTTCTCTACTGACATGTAAATGCTGTTAATCAGAAACATGTCTCTCATTTTGGACATGTATATCTACAGAAGTTTTTTATTTAATTTGTATGAGTTTATATTCTTTTGGCACCACACGTACATTTCTGGGTTAGGCATTGCTACGTGTATATATATATATATAGATATATACATATATATATATGTATATATATACACACACCAGAGGCAGGACAAATGGACTGGGAAATTAATTTCGGAATATGGAAAGTTATTTATGCACAAAAAATTATGGGCTATAAAAATAGTGTATGTCTCTGAAAATGTCAGATCCAGTGCTCAGTGGCAGGTAAGAAGAAAATCACGTCATTGGACTTTATTCTTAGAAGGAAAGAAAAGGAAAAAAAAAACCCAAACCACACCAAATGTCCAGGAAATATTGTTGAGAATTTGCACAAATCAACGGTATATCCCTGTATTGAATACTGTCTGCAGTTCTAATTATTTAATCTTTAAAATGTTATAGTAGAACTGGAGAAAATAATGGATGCAGGACAGGGGTTATTAGGATGGCTTCCACTTGAGATTGAGAGTAAAAAGAGTAAAAAGCTGAGACTCCTCAACATTAAAAAAAAAAAAAAAAAAAAGATTAAATAGCTTCACAAAGGTGTTAGACAAATTCCAAAGGGAATCTGGTGGCTGTTAAAAACAAGAGCCTGAGCAAAGTTCAGGAAATACCTGAGCCTTTTAGTGTTGGAAGTCAAGAGAGTAGAGCCGGGTAACGAGTGTTTCATAGTGGTCCTGTAGTAGTGCCCTTCTTAAAAATAATATATTGGCCACAGTTTGTTACACTACATACAGTCCAAACCTGACCAATCTGATCAATTTTTATGAAAAGTTTTTTTACAACAGGAGGTAAAAAATGTATTTCTTTCCCCAGACCACTGTATGACTATTCTTATCAATAGCACCCATTTATGCAGAATTATGCAGAGTAATTCTCAGGCAAGAGTCTTCTGAAATAGTGGTTGTAAGAAAATAGGTGCAATTGAAATACATAGATAAAAATTTATAAACAAGCGTAAGAAAATTGGTGTAGAATAACCATGTTGTGTATCATGTCAGTCAAGATCACCCAGCTGCCCACTGAAATTTGGAATGAATACAAGTAACAGTTTCCAGAACAGAGACATTACTCCAGATACTTCTAAATCTTTGGTTTAAAGAAAATGAAATACCTAAAAATGCAGACAGAAAAAGACATGTAGTTATTTTTGAAGCGTGAAAGAAGGAATTACTGGTTTTGCCCCTTCTGTTTCTGACTATTTGTAATTTTAAACTTGGAAACCTGAAAAGCATCATCTGAAAAAATAGCAACAAGTCTTTCTTGGGTCCTCGGAGATCCCCTTAAGTCTTAGTAGGTAGTTTGACTTAGCTTTTGCAACAGAGGCAGTTTAGACTAACACAGGATTTCTTCCTTTGTCTTTGCCTTGACATGAACATCTTCCCCAGACCTAGTAGGTCATAAATCAGGATTCCCATGGCCTTTAAACCCCTGTGTCCCGAATCCATGCATGCTCCCAGTCCTTATTGGGTGTGTCTGGTGTGTGACCAGGGATATTTAAGTAACTGAGCTTATTCAGGCGATGCAGACACCTGATCATGTCAGGATGAGGACAGCAAGAAACCCTTGGAAAAGCTAATGATAGGGAAGAGGCTGCAGCCTTCCCAGGATATTCCTTCAGCCTTCCCAAAACAGTCCTCAGGTTTGCACTCTTTTCCCACATGCTTGGGAAGAACAGTGGTGCAGAGTGGGCCAAAAGCCAAGCTGTTTTGGCAGTAGCAGATTATCATGTAATGAAAAGAAATCCATATGGCCTTTTATATATTTTAGCTGGAATGTAGCCATGACCTGATAAAACATGGAATACATGGCACTGGCACATTGAAAGAGCACACTCCTACTCTGTTTGCCAAGGTCATGGATGAAAACATTTAAATACCATCGGTTCTAAAACCAATACTTGAAAAATTCCCTACTTGCCTTTCTCCAGAACACTAGTCCTTCTTTCATCAGATCTCCTTGCCATCTCCCTTTCAGGCAGTTCCTCAACCATTTTTTTAAAGTTCATATATTAATTCCCCATGCTCACTAACATTGTGTACTTTCAAGCTGTTTAATTTAATCAATTATACATGTTTATACACCGCTATTTATTTTTCTGTCCCCAAATGATGAGAAAAGCTTCTTTGTGGTATGTTAAGCCACAAGATTGCTATGCTTCTGGAGCGCACATGTCAAGGGATTTAACTAAACTACTTAATATAACCCGTTAGTAATTGCTGAAAATTGTCAAATTGTCACTAGTAAAGAAAAGAAAAAAAAAAAAAGATATATATATATAGTTCATTATGGTTAATGAAATTATCTGCTTCTGCTTGCCACAAAGTAGTCAAGATTAGGGACTGGGACGTCAAAAGCCCAGTGCTCAGAATATTTGAATAATTTTGTGAGCAAACTTGAGTAAAAAGAGTTGAATCTCTTCCATCCTCCTGCTGGCACACGAAGCTCTCCTGTGTCTTGGGGCACAAAACAAAGCTGGCACAGGAGAGAGAGGAGGATTCCATCTCTGCCTCATCCAGTGAAACAAACCCATGGCATCTGCACATGAAAAAAAATGGTGCAAGTGACAGAAGTGCTCCTGGTAGGCTTGGAGGTATTTGGATAGTGCATGTCTGAGGGAAAAAAAGTCCTTTCAAAGTTGGTGCAATAGTCTGAATTTATGCTGTTTCTTAGTCACTGTCTTAGCAGCTATGTTATAGCTCTGCATATGGTCAGCAATCTATATTTGTCTGTAGATGAGAATCTGCAGCCCCTGGGTAGCTCATTTCGTAACAAGGACTTGATACTGTTTAAAGTATTACTTTCACCTTTTTCCCCTCATTTTGCTTTACAACTCCAGAATGCTAAATATAATTTTTCTGTTTGGTAAACCTTTTACTAAAGGTTTGTTGAAAGTAGGTGGAAGTTAAATACAAAAGCTGCAAAATCACGTTCTGAATTACTCTGTCGTTCTCACCTGTTCTTTATAGAGCAAAAGTCCCTTGGAAAAATGTAGATCTTGAACTAGGGCACTAACAAAGGGTGATTTTGTCATGTATTCCCAAAAGGCCTCGAGGTGAAGTTCAGACACATTTCAAGTAATTGTACGGCACAGATACTGTGCTACTTGGTTAAAATATAGCTCCTGTAGCAAATAAACAGATCACAGACCTTTACATCTATTATTTTTTGTGCCTTCTACAGAAAAATAATACTTTGTTGCTGGTTTTCTATCCCTTTTTGCCAGAAGCTTAGACCTTCCAACCTAAGTAATATGTTTTAACCTACTTTAATGCAGCACATGGGAATATAATTCCTACAGCTAGGAGGGAAATATTTTGTATTGATGGAGATGTTTGTTTGGGGTTTTTTTTATTCACAGGAAACAGGCTAGAAGTCTGCATGCTTATAAATAAAACTGACTTCTGTGTACTTCTGAGGAGAAGCTGCTATATGTGTTTTGAAAATATCACCTTTTGATAAATGGGCAACATAAGCACAAAAATTGACTTTAATTTTACCATTAGGAAGAAAAGATCAAGTCCAAGACATGAATACATTAAGCAATGAATTCATGGAGACTAAGTGAAGAAGGGAAGACCTTGTAAATGAAAATCATACAAGAAAGGAAACAGATTTGTCTTTATATTAATGCTTCTGTTCCATATCATTCAAATATTTGTCAGTCATTTAATAAAGAACTACAAGCCCCAGTGTGAAATTCATGAAATAATGAATGGCTTCATGTTAAACACTAAACACAAAAAAGCATCTCTTTCTGTGCACATATGGACAAACACATAGAGATGTAGTTATAAGCAAAACCATGCCAGAACCTTCTCAGCTTTGGCTGGTGGTTGTGCAGTTTGTGCTGAAAATAGTGCCTTGAAAACTGGGGGATTCTTCTGTGCCTAGATGGAAGTCTTCAAATTAGAGTGCAAGTTATTGGCAAAATCTAAACTGAACATTTTGTAGGAGGAATGTGTAGGAGGTTAGTTGCATCTTAGCTTACATGAAGAGAGATCATTTTTTATTAAGAGCTATTTCTTTGAAGGTTTGAACAGAAAATCAGTTTATGTGTTGCTCCAATTCATAGAAATTAATTTTAAAATCAGAATACTAGCTCTTTAAAAATTTACCAATATTTTGTGCAAGAAGGTAACATTCATTTTTAAAGCAGACATATTTTACATTAAATAATATGCTTGTACAAAAAAAATATTCTTACAGAGAAATTTGCTGAAGCTAAAATGTAGGTGCTTCTCACAGACATTTTATAATCAGATATACTGCCTGATAAGGACATATGAACATAATGTTTTATATCTTGTGCTCCTTTTGAGTTCCTCTAGCAGAGTGAGTTCGTGGCTCTCTAAGCACCAAAATAAGGGTGACTTAAAAAGATACTGTTATATACTCAATCAAATTTCACTGATTTTAGCTTGACATTTAAGTGATAATTTGGAATTACAGACAAACTTCTCTCATAGCTTATAAAGGATATCATATTCACTCTATCTTTGTTAATGAAATTACTCATTCAAGAGAAGAAAATTATCTTATTTCCACAAGTATTTGAAATACAGAAATAATGTCAAAAAGAGTTATTGAGGAAGAATATTTCTTTTTACTGATTCATCAACCTAGATAACATGTAATTGTTTTCCTACCTACAAGCTTCTAGTCTGGAAAGAATAATTTGTATTTATTTTGATTTAATCATAGTTGTTTAACATGGTTGTCTTTTAAAAACTCTTAGTTTTTATTGTGTATCCAAAGCCACAGAGCAAGAGACCAAAGAGACCATTCTCTGCAGAGAAATATTCTGGACATGTTTTCTGCTGTTGGATGACCTGATGTGGGTTTTAATTAAATATTAAGAGATGATCAATGACCTAGAAAGGGGACTTGATCTTGATTAGGTGTGGAACAAAAGAACTGGGGGAGGGGAAAGGAAGTGAAAGAAAAACCCAAAAATCTCAGTCTGATTTTTGACAAAGAAATTTGTCATGCATCAGAAGTAATCCAGACCAGAATGAAGTATATAAAATGTAGGCATCACTCCAGAGCAACAAGAATGATTTAAATAAATAAATAATTCTGAAATATCTCATGCAAATGAACCTATTTTAGAAAGACAGAGCTCTAACAACTGCTCAGGAGGATACTGGAATCAAGACAAATCTTAGCTTGTATATGAATTTCGCAGGAAACTTAATCACATCATTTTGCAAGACTTTGAAAGGGCTTGGATAATATGCACAAAATTGTAAAAAGTGCCAATCACACCATGGTCAAATTCTCCATAAAAACCTGAAAGGAAATAAGTTATTAAATCATTTTAAGCTGGACACTGACGTACAAAAGATTGTGCTGCCAGAAGTGGTACTTCTTAATAATAATGACAAAAATAGGCCTGGGTATTGCACAGCTAATTCTGTAAAGGAAAGCATACAAAGGACTAAAATCTCCCCAAGAGAAGAAAGCCTAGGAGTAGCAGGGAGTGCAGTTGTTGCCATCAATAATACTTTTGCTCCTGCAAATATCCCTTGGAGTAATATGCTTTGTAAGAAGTGTGCCTAATCTGTCTGCTCAGCACAGCAATCTGAGAATGCTGCTCTGGACTGTGAACACTAAATGAGAACCTCGCCAGAGAATAAAAGAAGCTGAAGCAGTTACTTGAGGAAGCAGCAGTGGTCAGGAACAACACCAGGAAGAGCAATTTTGGTTATCTAGAGATGACTCCAAAGGGAGTATTAGCGCAATCCTCTTTCCGGCGGTGTGAAAACTGCTGCTTAAAACTGCAGAGCATTTGTCTGTGTGCGAGGCAAGCAGCAGAAATGAAACATCTTTGATGCAGAGGAACTCTCTAAGTACATAAGTACGGTCTGTATGGGAGGCAAGCATACCCAAAACGGAGCAAATATCTCAAACTATTATTGCCAGCAGGGGTCCTGAGGACTACCACTCTCACCCTTCCCTATTTACTCCCCTAGAGAAAATTGAAAGAGTTTGTTGTTGTTTGTTATTTCCATATTTACAGGCTGACAAGGATTCTTAAAATAAATGAGTGCAAAAACACTCAATATGAAAGTGGTTCCCAACTACCTTATTGGAAACCTATTTCCATCTCTGAAAATTCTTCCTAGTCCATGGTATGTCATTGATTATAAATATTATAATTTAAAGTATCAGAAAGGATACAAGAGACTTTGGAGGAGCTGGAGCCCTTTGGGAATATGAGCTGTGCAGTGGAGGAAAGTCCAAATACAATACTGGTTAACTTGTTTAGTAAAAATAAAAAATCCCACACTCTTGGCCTCACAGACTTCACATTACATTGGGAAATCATCCTCTATAGTAAAGCAAATACAAATTTATTTAGATTTAATGTTTCACATTTCTGTGTGAAAATATTCCCATGCCCTAGACCGTACCAGTAACTCGGAGAAGGTGGAGCACAACTCGCTGTCTACAGAACTCATCACACCAAAGATCAGCCGCGGTTAAGGAGTTGAATTCACACCTCCGTCTTCAGCTACCAAATGCTTCGAAACTCAGAAACATGAGACATCAGTGAGCCATGTGTAATATGTGATCTTTTGCTGGGAATAGAAATAAACCTTACTTTCTTCAGCAAATGACACAAGGAACTTTCAGAAGCGTGCATAGGAACTGCAAAAGTGTGTACAGAAATCTTAGCTAAAGAAACGGTGGTCTGAAATCGTATGGGAGCAGGACACAGAGACAAATTCTTCTCAGGGTGAGGAATACAACCATTCCAGTGAAATAAGGCACGTATTTCTCTGGGTTAAAAATGCACTATTAATGGATCTGTGGTGCCAGAATTAAGATGACTGGCACACTTTAGGATATGTATCTGTGCTAACACTAGACCAGGCAATTTTGGAGCAGTGTAGGGGATAAGCAGACTCAGATTTCAGGGTTAAGAGACTCACATCTTGAGCAGGTCACTCAAATTACTGACAGGTTTGCACCGAAGGGAAAAATCTCATAACAGAATCAGGTAGATTAAGGCTTGTATGGGCATGCCTCTGTGTACATCAATTACATCTTCAAATTCAGTGTAGGCATGGGATAAATGGATAAATGGTATAAAGGCATTAAATGAAAGCACCTAGCTCTAGACAAAGGAAATAGTAAGAAAAGCCTGAACAAATAAAAGCAGTAGGGCGATGCAAGAAGGGATTAGGGTCTGGATGTAGGCAGGATCACAAAGTGTAGTGATTTAAAAGGAAGGGGAAGGCAGAACAAAATGTTTTGAAGGGAAAAAGCTGGTGCAAACTTCAAAAAGACATGGTCAAATCAGGTTTTTGCTGTACAAGAGGTTTTTTGGGGGGCTTTTTAAGTGTGCAATTGAAGGAAACAAGTGTAGATAACCACATGAGCTCTTAGTAACGGAACTGTGACCAAGCTGTGTGGTGTGAAAAACTGGCTGTGAACTTTCTTTGGACACAATCTCTTCATTCAAAATCCTTTGTCTAAAAGCCTGTGGGTTTCCACAAAAATGAGAAGATTTCTAGTATAAATATATTTGACTTTTTGCTTTACAACGATTTCTTCCTTTATCCTAACCCAAAAGACAAGATGGGTCCAGAACTTTATTCGTGTGTAATAATGAGTAAAAAAAAGAATAAAGTGCCCATCTCAGGCTTTTGCAATGCTGGTAAGATGAAGAATTCATACAGGAATACCATCAAATGGAGCAAGGTCAAAGGTATAAAGCTTTCAGTAATCTCAAAAGAGTCCAAAATTTTATCCACCCCTTCCCCTGGTTGCTTGACATTTTAATGGTAAAAAATTCTGTATCTAGTTTCCAGGTTCATATTCTAGAGGGGGAAAACGAATGTGTTAGTTTGATCAGAGCAGAAGCTTATGAAGAGCACAGCTTCCTCCTGAATGTACACACTATTTTACAGAAAAGTCCACAGAAATAAGAGGAAGCAATTGTAAGAATTAAAAGGAAAACTGAGCCAGTGTATTCTGGTAATAACTGCAGTTATCAATACAGGACAGTACAATTTGAAGTGAAACCTTATGAAGAGATCAGAATCTTATCAGAGCCTTTCTTCCAAATCTTATGTGAGCGTAAATGCAATGTGTTTCTTTCTCCATCTGAATGGATCTTAGTCAGTAAAGCTTTGAAAAGCAAAATTTTTGTGAGTAGCTTAAATTCATCCATACTCATTAGATGCTCAATTAGGTGAAACAAACTTTTCATCATATGCCAGAGGTTTAATGTAATTTGCCCAGGATAAGCGCTTAACCATATCCACAAAGCTCTGATCTTTATTTTTGTCAGATTATTTCAGGGTAGTGAAGCAAAAACAATTACATACTGGAAATCTATAGGCAGACTAAAATTCAATAGTATTTCTCCTAGATCTGAAGGTATTTACTTGACGTATTTCTGTTAAAAAAAAAAAAAAAACCCAAACATGAAAAACAACAACAAAAAATTGAATTCCATGCTATACAATTGCTCATTGAAGTAAACTGTCATCAATAGTAAGGTAATTTAACCTTCAATTTTCTTCGTGGAATGTACTTTGGTTTGTATTCTGATATTTCAGGAAGAATGGTCTCTTAAAGATGATGAGTCAGAGCACTTTTTCCAGTAATTTAAAATCAAAGATTAACAAATATTTTCTTTACAAAGGGGCAGATATGTTGTTTCTCTCCCTGAAGGCAAGGGAAGATTTCTTCTTTTTTAAAGAAATGGAATATTTTAATGGCAACAATTATGTTTGTTTGCAGTATCAAGACTGATGAATTAAATTAGACTTTGATGAGAAGAAACCTCGCTAAACTAAAGCAGGCAGCTTTAGTTTTTTATCTTCCTTTGAAAACTAAAATCAAGTTAGAAAATGAGAATCAATCAGCCACAAATACAGTCAGTACACTGTTCCTACTGGAATGACAACTTCAAAATTCAGCAATTTCTCATAACTGAATCCTATTTGTGTAAATGCTTGGAAAAGTTGTTGATTTTATTTTTTTCTATGAAGATATTGTATCAAAAGAAGCTATCACTAGTAAATGTGTCCTAGCTAAAAATTTTTAGAGAAGACTCCTGCAGCTGATCAATATCCAGGGTTAGATAATTTAAAATAGTTTTGGCAGACTCTTTTTGACCAATAAATGACCTCGGAAGCAGCATGGTATTTACATGTCTGAAGTCATTGCTATTAAAGAAGTTGCTCTTCCTCTAACAGGGATTATATAATTTGCTGTCCTATAATTAAGCTTCACCTAAGTAATTATTAGAACTGGATGTAGTACAGGCAACCAAGAAAAATCTCATCTCTTCCCACTTTATTTTCTTAATACAATTCACCAGGCTTGCTTTGAAGCTGAAAGGGTCAAACACTTGACAAGGTTGCCCAGGGAAGAAATGGTGCCACCATTGCCTGAGGTATTCAGAAGATCCATAGATGTGGTACATTGGGACACAGTTTTGTAGTGGACTTAGCAGGTTGATCATTGGGACTTGACCTTCAAGGTCTTTTCCAAACTAAATGATTTTAGGATCCTATGATTCTATGCTACCTAAGCTCCAATCAGCCCGGGGAGATCACTGGTTTACAATGTTGCCTTTTTTTTCTATTTTCCGGGTTTTTTTTTGTTTGTTTGTTTTTTTGGGGTTTTTTTGGGGTTTTTTGGGGTTTTTTTTTTCTTTTCCCCCAAATACTGGAAAATATTCAGACCATTAATTACATCTGTAGTCATAGTTAACTTAATTATGTAGGGGTAATCAAGCTTCTTGCTTCAGGGTGCAAACTAATTACCGTAAGGGACATCTGCATTTCAGGGATGGCACTGCAAGTCTGGAAAGTGCATATTCCTCTTCTCTTCCTCTTCTTTTCAGACTCACTAATTGGACCAGAAACTGACTTTTCTTGTGTGAAACAGCTTTATTGCATGTAAATTACATGAAACCATGGTCTTTTGTATTGCTGAATAAATTAAATAGTACCATCATCTGTAGAGTTTGGGTCTTTTATACTAATTCATGAGGGAAGGAAAGCTGATAAACTGAACAAATAGAATGGCCTAGTGCTATATAAAACCTGTTACCACAATTTAATTGATACCTTATCGACCTTAAATCTCTTATTGATGTGGAAATTTGTGTTCTCCATATTGAACTGAGAAGAAACAACACTTTTCTGCCAAGCAGTCTGAGTATCTGGACCCTTGACAGGACAGTATTGTAAAGTCAGGTACTTTCACAGAGATCACATAAGGTGCACGCAGTCTTTTCTGGCATGATGTTTTACAATGTTTTTGAGAGCTTTTCAGAGTTAATGAAGAATTGTGAGAAAGTGTATTCTGTAAAATGGTTATTTCTTGCAGAAAATTATAAGGAACCAAAAGAGTGGCTCTTCAAAATGATGATGATGATGATGATGATGATGACCTTTAAGTTATCTCAAGAGGCTTTCTAAAACTCATTCTTTCTCTATATTCTTTTTTGTTCTTAGACATATCAGTTTTTAAGGGTTTGACTTCCTAGGAACTGAGCAATATTAAACAACATAGTCATGTATCTTCTTTTCTGCTAGTAATACACTATTTCAGAGGGATGAAAATTAAAACATCGTAAAAGAAGTGCATAGCCCATGAAATCTCAATGATGAGAACTGGGAAGAATGGTTAAAGAGTAAAAAATAGGACTGACAATTGAATTTGGGATTTTTGTCAAATTGCTAAACTTTTCTTTATGTAACTGTCCTCTGCAAAACAAAAAGTTCATATTTATTGAATTTGTAAGTTTCAGGTCATTAGAGTTTAAGAGTGTTTGGAGATCAATTGAAAACATTTTGTATGCGAAAAATGTACATTGTTGTGAAAAGTCTTCAGAAATAATTTCAAAATGCATATTAAATTTGTAATGAAATACAAAATTACGTGCCTCTCTGAGATGAGAGAGGAACCCATCTTTCAGGAAAAATAATGGAAATTAATAAAATTGATAGCTGCAAGTTACCCATCAGGTGACATTGTTATAATTACCATTTTCAAAGAAGATACTAAATAAGATTCAGCATTCTTCATGTTTGAAAACTAATTGCTGAGATTCTGTCCATCAAAAGCCATTTTTACACCAAAACCTTCAATGCATGTACAGCTGTTAATTGAGCTTTAACTCTGCTTGCCTTGGCAAGCTTTAGGAAGCTTTATCAAAGGTAAAATAAGTTCAACAGGGTGACGAAGGCAGAGCCTTAGCTCCAGTCAGAGAAGATTTAGTGAGAGACAGGACCCCAAGAACACCTAACGTTCCCTCTCGAATGGGAACCCAGAGTGAGTTTGTCAGCAGAGCTGATCCCTGATCAGATCTCAGGAACACAACACGTTCATTTAAAGCTGCAAGGACAAATATCACAACCCACACATGGAGAAGTCGAATGCCTCTGCTATCAATGTCAGAGCACTTCAGACTCTTGAAGATAATCACCTGACTGGTGCTTGGAACATCTGTTCTTGTGAGAAATTATTCAGCTCCAGACAGTCACTGGAATCAATGAGTCCCTTATGTCTAAAAAAGACCTACTCTTTTAGGTGCATAGGAACATCCATCTCCTCTAAAAAATAGAGCTGATTCACAAAATGGTACTTATGAAAAGGGCAGAAATAACATCTTTTATACTTACCTTCAGCAGAACAGGCTCTGTTTTTAGCACTGAGCTTGGGTTCCCTACCTGGTCACAGACATTCTGCAGGCTTGCCAGATCATTCGGCATTTTCATGGTTTCCATCTGAATCACTTGTTTTGCTTCTATTGGCAGATAATTATAAAAGTTCTCCCTCAAAAGTCATTGCCACGATTGCTTTCTCACCTTTGCAGGCTGGACAGCGGCTTCAGACACTATTTCTCTCATACCAGTAATTGGGAAACAGAAGCAGGCAAAATGCAGTGCTTTTGTTTTCTTTGATCTTTCGCAGAGAATTACAACCATTTGCCTTGTCTGTCAATGAATAGTCAAGGTCATTCTAGAAAAGCTTTTTGAACAATTTAGCAGCTGTGATAATACAGAAATGAGAGGGCAGAGGTCCTCCTGTAACTAAGTTCCTTTAGATACTCTCCAATAAAAATACCAGGACAGTTTTCTGTTTGTAAAATCCTTAACTCATGGTCAAGAGTTCTGAAAACATTTCAACTCAAATTACTGCAAAGAATAATCCAGTCTTCCTCTTTGTTATTTTACATTCTGTGGTTAAAATGAACTGTGCAATTCATTCCATCTTACTTTTGGAAGTAAAGCTTTGTAAAAGTAAGCTTTGCAAACCTACTCAGACTTTTAGGTTTTCAAATACGTATTGTACACATGTATTAACAGGGTTTTTGTTGATGTATAATTGTTTTCTCATCAAAGTCTGACCAGAATTTAATACTAGTGATTTTGAAGGGACAACTTTTAGGCTGATAAGTGTGTATATAAATAAAAACAGTGCTATTTAGGCTTCACTGTTAATGTAAGAAAAATGACCCATTTTGTCTCTGTCCATAATTAAGTCTCACAATATATTTATTTCAGGATTTAGGTACTATTTGGAATAATAAGAAGTCACCCAACAACTATTAGTAAGTTTTTGTCCACATTCAACAAACCTGTTAATCTTTTGTAATCTTTGTTTCTATATCCTGCACAGGAAACCGAAAGCAGAGACTTTCTGAAAAACAGAAAGTTTAAAAAAACTATCAGATGTGTCTTGAAGAGGAAGTAATATTACTGAAAGATATTGACTGTAGGAATTCTGTGTTATATTGACCTATCTCCACCTCTTATAATAACTTTCAGAAATAGTATTTTCTATCCATTGTCTGTATTACCACTTTGTTCAGGAACTTGTCTTATGATCCAGAAAGAGATGGGATAAGTAGAAACGGAGGAGAAAATTAAGCTGGCCCAGAGGAATCGACATTGTTTAAAGGATTTCCACAGCAAGGGCAAGAGCAGAGGACAAGAAGGGTCTGTGAGGTAGAGGCTCATCCTCTGGACCTTCCAATGGGTGAGATGAGCAGCAGTTGTGGATAGAGAAATATGGAGCACTGGGAGACCCAGGGAACACCTTATGAACTAAAAAAAGGAAGGATGGGCTGAGAACAGAAAAGTCATGAATCGTGTGTAACAGGAAGTCAAAGAAATCCTAAGGACTGAACGATGGAGAACTATAAGAATGGAGAACTACAAAAGTTAAAACAGCACATTATGAACATTGCAATTAAACGATCACTTTTTCAGGGTGGGTTTAGATCCAAGACTCATCATTATTTCAAAATAAGAGGATGAGGTAATGTGGAGACTAGGGCATGGACTGATCATTGACCTGAAGGCTGGCCTCATCATAGATGAATTCAACAGACTATCTGAAAAGAAAAATGTCCAGGAAACTGAAGAGCTTAGCTCCAGAAAACAGGTTGATGGCTGGGTACATTTGATATGGGAACAAATGGAGGAAAATTGCTTTGAGGCTGCTGCTCTAAGAAGGGAGGAAGCTTCCAACCCTGAGGTGACAAGGTAGGAAAAGAGATGGAGCTGCTCAGTGGCCGAATTATTCTCTGTATGAGAAAAATTAAGGTCACCTCTGTGTCAGCATTTGTGACACTGAGATCCAGGAATGGCAGCAAAGAGGAAGATGAAAGGTCATTAATGTCTCAACTCTTCAGAAACAACAGTTAGGAATCATGTCAGAGATGGAGCAATGCAGTCCAAAAACTCAGAGAGAAGGGTACGGGACAAAATGCAAAAGGGATGAAGAAACTAAAGAAGGCAACTGTATGGAGAAGGGATATGGTGGCAGAATGCACAGATGGAATAAACTCAGTTTTGGGACAGTGCCAACCCAGGCCTTGAGCAAGAGCCACAGGAAGGTGTCCAGGTGATGTTTGGAACCTGTTAGTGTTTGAAAAGGGAAACTGGAATGCAGGGGAGAGATGAAACTGTGAGCTTTGAAAGCAGCAAGGATCAAAAAGGAAAGAAAAAACAGAGCAAATGGTGAGAGACTAGTGAGAAGCACAGGTGAACTGGAGAGAATATTTAAATAACCCTCTGAGTAGTATTTAAAAAGGGCTATAAAGTCAGCATCTGTGGAAGCTTAGCACTCTTTTCCTGTCCTCATCCCAGCAGCTCATGTCTTGTTCCATGCTGCTGAAGTCATCTCTCTGCCTCCAGTGTGACAGTATGTACTCTTGCAATCACTTCTTAATCTTTTGCAGGTTTAGCTTCTAGCATGATGCTTAAAGGCATGCATTTATGCAATGTAAAATTTCTTCTGGAGTTGGATTTTAAGGATGCAAGATCCGTAACAGACCATAAACAAAATAAAAACTTAGGTTTCTCATTTTCTGCTTAATTGTAAACCAGAAATCTGGTTTTATGAGGTATTTTTAATAGATAATTTAGAAAACTAATGTGTGTCCTTAGGGATTCAGGGAAAAATAATCATTACAGCAGGTTATCTGATTTCCACTTCAGCCAGCAAATTTAGTTAAATATTTTTCGTATGTTGCATTTTTCTGTGTAGCCCAATATAACATAAGCTTTCAAGCCTTACTTCCAAGATGTGGATTTAAATTAAGAAGTCTTGTTTTCTATTATTCTGAACTATTTTCCTTTTTTTTTTTTTTGCTTTGTTCTTCTCACGGTGCACAGTCTTGAGCATTCCTAAGCCTGTGACAAATTGGAATTGACTATTTTGTACACCACATTCAGACCGTCATACTGACATCACTCTCTAAATGGCTGGGGTTTAATAAAATAATTAAGATATGAAGCCACATAAAATATGTTTTCCGTTAACTGTGCCCATCTCACCCTGAACAGCATTTTATAAAATGAGTCATTGCAATTAATTGACTGTACAATAAATGTACTAAAAGTTGAGCAGAGTAATAACGCCCTTTGGCTTTGAAAGCATTGGCAGAAATGATGTTAGACTGAAAAATGAGGTTTTACCCTTCAGCTGTAGCTGCTTTAAGGCAGTGGATGCCTTTTGGGTGTGACTGGGAAGGGAAGTAGCACAGAGCACAGGGCTCCAGCTGCCAGCTCAGTGCCTGATGGACTGCCAACAGAGCACAGCAGAAGGTTCACGAGCTTTGGCACAGTCTCGATCTGGAGGGACTGCACAAGTTGTTTCTGAAGTTTGTTTATGCCACATTTGCCCAGGACACGCTGCTTTCCATGATGCAGACATACCCTTAGGTCTATACTGACAAAATGTTTTCCTTCCGTATTTAATTTCTAAATA
Organism: Acanthornis magna; assembly: GCA_036785705.1. Classification (NCBI taxonomy): domain Eukaryota; kingdom Metazoa; phylum Chordata; class Aves; order Passeriformes; family Acanthizidae; genus Acanthornis; species Acanthornis magna. The sequence continues at coordinate 3,049,262 of JAWUZG010000141.1, read as the reverse complement.
TAGCTGGGGCTGCAAGAAATGAGGCACAGAAACTCCTTTAGGGTGGTGGCTGGGCTATGATTTATTTATTTTTGTGACCTCGGAGCCATCTGAGACTCTGAATTTCAAAGCTGTTCTTTCCTCTGTTAACTTAGTAATTTGGCCTCCGATACTAATAAATTTTGCCATGTGCAATCACAGTTCCTGAAAATGTTCACATTTACAAGGGGCTAGTAATGATCTAGCGATTATAATAGCTGAGCCTGTAAAAGACAGGATCTTAAACTCCTGGTGCCCAGTGCATAGTTCTGCTCCAACTTCTACAGGAAGTCACACTGACATTTTGTAAGTTAAGTTTCACATGCATTTTAGCTTGCAGCCAGTATGGCAGTTCTCTTAAGTATCCTACGTAATTTTTGTCATGTCACACATTAATATTTATGGTCTTTTACCAAAAAGAATTGCAACTTTTAAGCAGCCCAGAGCCTTGGAATTCTGCATGCAGAAACTGAATTTATTCACACAGCAGCAAAAGTGAAGTCCCTTGTTTTGTATGGACATTACACATGAAGAACAAGAGTGTACATAATATTAATTTCAAGACTGACTTAATATTCTAGATAGTCTGGTTGTTTAATGATAGTCTAGAAATTATCATGAGGATTCCAATTTTAGTTTCAAATGCACCATTATACAGCTACCAGTCTATATTGTACACACACACTCCGCATTTCTCTGAATTATATTTTCAATTAAGACTGAGAAAAAAAGGGCTTCTTCTAAATGTGCTTTACCAGCTTCCGTACCTACTTTTAATGTCTCAAACCCACATATGAAGCAACACCAAATCTTACACAACGTATATATGAAACAAGTTATTAAAAATGTCAATGAATGGCCCCCATGTGAACATTATGATGTTTTGTTGCATTGAGATGTAATTTTTTCATATTGAATAAGCTGTATAAGGAGGCTTGAATAACACAGAGTAGTAAGTCTAAAAAGTGGTTTGGGTTTTTTTTATTATGGAGTATGACATAAAGCTCAGTAAGCAGAATGAATGTACTGTTTTCAATGAGGTTTAGATGAATCTTTACGATGACATTCTGTTTTGAAGCTGTGATTGTTTATTCTTTATGATGAATGAGCGACACATACTAATGAATCAACCTCTTGAATGCTAGTACTATATTTAAATAGAGGACAATTATTGCCACCTTTAACAACTTCTTTCTCCCATTCTCATTCAAATAAATATATTTGCTTTATTCTACTAACCACAGGAAACAGAGAGTAAAAATATGGTAGCGCTGGTATTTTGGGGTTCTTTGTGTGAGTGTGTGAGGGAGCAGCACATGAAGGCAGAGGGATTTGGCATGGAGGAAATGAGTCGCAGGTAAAGAGAAAATGAAAGGATCCGCAGTACAGACGGGCGAATATAAATCAGTGGGTATGACAGCACAGCTGGGCACATCCTCTCTGTGGCCCTGCTGAGTGCCAGCTGCAAGGAAGGCCATCTGGAGCACTGATTTACGCTGTGATTCACCACCATCAATGACAAAAACAGCTGGCTGCCTCTGAGCTCTGGGTGTCACTTTGATAATGAAATCCAGTGGTCCTCTTTCAGTCAAAGGTGCTTCCACATGTGTCTTTATGAAAGTTGTAGTAAGAGTTATGCTGCTGTCAATTAAATTTCTATTGTATTTCCCATCTGAATTTGGGTAACTTCCTTTTTAATGCCACTTTGTCCTTGAGAGACTGGTGTGCCTGCACGTTAAGATGAGGGCACAGCATCAGGACCTAAACTGTGTCCTGTTATAACCAAACCTGATCAATATCTGCACAATTTAAGAAGGTCTTACAGCTACACTTCCTAGGGATCTTGCTTTAGGAAAACACCACACAGCAGGGTCTGTTCAGAAGGCACGCAACATTTAAAAGCTTATTGCAAGGGTGATTTAGCTACGTCCAAAGAAAGTGTAAAAGCTATTGGAAGCAGAGATAGCTTAGCTGCTTCTTTGGTGTCAGAAATTTAACAATACCTCATGGGATCCTTTCCAACTTGTCCCTAAGTGAAACTAGCAGCCCAATTTTGCCCTTGTTGAAGTCAGTGAGGAAAGGAACACTAGCTAAATTTGTTAGCATGCAAGAGGCAGGTTTCAGGATAGTCCAGATAGTCTGTCCTTTCAGTTTGTTGCCTTTTGACATCTTCCCTCAGAGTCTCCTGGCAACACTGGCACTTGTGACAAACAAAAGCCACACAGCCACTGCTGTATCCCATCAGAATGACAATGACTTTCCATTCCAGTATTTGTTCAAACAGTTGTTTAAATATGTGAGGCACTACACCTGAGATAAAAAAATGTGTTGCTGAGAAATATATTAGAGGGGTTTTGGAACATGCAGCAAAGCAACACTTGCACATGTGGAATGGACTAAACAAGCATCATTTTTCAAACGCCTGGTTGGTGACCTCAATTCAGAGTTTTTTTTTCAAGTAGATAGCTTTGTCTGTGAAATAAAAACTGGACAAGAGTGTCTCCTACAAAGCACAAACCCCAATTTGCAGAATTAAATTCTTATGAGGTCAAGAAGTTACAACTCTTCAAAAAATTACATTTAAAGTAAAACACTGCTCTTGCCTAGTGCATTAGCCTCCACAATGCCAAAGGCACTCAGACATCTGGATTTTGTTGACAAGTTCTTTTAAGAATAGTCATAGCTAGCCCAGTCTAAATGCTTGGCAAAACAGTGAGGTGGCCCATCCTATGGCGTTATGAGAGGTACAAAGGAATGATCTAGGACTCGTGCAATTGATTTTTCAATTTAAGTTATTTTCATTCTAAACCACTGGCAGCAATGAAAAGAGGAAAGATGCATTTCAAACAGGTATATTCAGCTGTGTGCCTAGTACAGGGCAGAATGGCATTGAAGGACTATTTATGCCACAATCCCTGTTAGCACACTCCTGATTGATCTGACCATTACAAAGCACCTTGTGGCACCTGAAATAGCAAAATGGACCCCAGCAGAAAGGCCAAATATAAAATGTGCAATGCCAGCATTGGACTGTCCATAGTGGCATCATACTCCTACCTACTTCTGACAATTTTTCCTTCAAATTTCTTTGCCCTAGCAATAAAAAATAGGAGAACTCTAGGCTTGATGGCAGTTCAGCACGCTGCTTGCAGAGATCCTCCTTGTGTTAATGTCTGTTTTGCACCAGACCCAGGTTAGCCACAAGGCAGATTGCTCAGCTGAAACACCGTGCACTGGGCAGATGTTGCAAGGATGCATTGACAACTTTTTGGGTGATTCCCAAGAAAGAGCTAATTTGCCACTTTAACATCCAGGTTAGAGGGCAAGCAAGAAGAAGGTGTCCTTAAACCTGTGGCTGCACCGCAGGCCTCCTCAAAGGGCCCCATTTTAAAGGGTTCTGTTGGATGTTGGCTCCCCTTCCCTCTGCCCAAGCAACTGCAATGACTGATATAATTTTGTGAGAAAGAGAATTAGATGGCACCACTGAAAGGAATTTTCTCTAACAGCAATGTGTGCAGCTTATTCACTAGCACAGCAAATCCTTTGTGAATTCTGTGCCAGCTTCTTCAGTTCAAGTCTACTGTACATTCACTTGATTTAAAAAGATTGGTTTTGGTCTTACTTTAAAGTTGTGGTACTTATGCATGACTTGCGTATGAATGAGGTGAATGAATTAATTACTGAGAAGCCAGATTAAGTTCTGCAGCTGTTCAGCCTAGGGACCTTGTTCAAAGCATGGCCAGAGTGACTGAAAAATCCTTTACTGAATGAGGCAATTTTAGGCTCAAGTGTAACAGCAAGTAGCATTAGAAATGTTAGATTGGAAAAGAAATTAAAATGACTTGCTTACACACATTATCTGCAGAATAAAGATTTTTTTAGAAGGCTACTCTGCAGGTAAGTAATGACAGTGCATGAGTCGTCTCCACAGCTGCCTGACCTTGAGGGTGTTAATTTGTGTCTTGAGTGCAGCTGTGATATTCACAGCTCGTATTCACAACCAAGATGTCAAAGGAGCTTTACAAATTGTGGATCAAATACAGGATGTTTGCTGTGGCAGAGAACAAAGTGAGAAGGAGAAGAATATCTCCTTTCTTCACGTTTGACATTTTACCTAGTGTTCTCTCACAGATGATCTTTCAGGTATGCTCAGAAATTCTGGGAGAATTTTTTTACTTTGTAGTGGTTAAAATGCATACTATAAAATACTGTGAATGCGAGCTAAGTGGTAGATACTTTCCTTACCTTGTTTCAGCATGTTTCTGACTGCCTGTTTATGGCAGTCTTTTATTATTTTTTTGGACATGAATGTGCAGTAATTTCATGTTTATCCCTTCCAGCTTTCAGAGTTCATCGAACTGTCATGTTTTACATGCTAACTGCAATGGCAGAAATGACTGTAGTGTTAGAGCACAGTTTATAAAATACGGTCTGCTTGGTAGCTTTGTAATAGTGTTTATGGATTTGTGTTTTAAATACAGCTGATATACTAAACAGTATAGACATGCCTGCTGTCAAAAAGGCTTATCAAAGGAAAATATTGATACCATGACAGATCAAGAAATGAAATTGTATGAATAGGGGCTCACAGGACTGAAACCCCTGTCACAAGTCTGAAAGTAATTGTCTATACAGCACAAATTCTTCAATATGAATTAAAGAAAAATTGAAATTCCATTTAAAGAATATCTGAGAGTAGAAGGTGTGGGGAGAAGTAGTCATAAAGAAAAGTAACAGAGAAAGGAAATTCAAAGAGACAAAAGGTGTTGAGCAATGAGGCGACTCTTCTGTAACAGAGATCACAGCAGAAAAGCACTATAAATCTCCTGTTGATACAAATTTTGTATTAGCAATGGAGGACACTTTGGATTTGCTGGTTGTTTTTCAAAAAGAAAGACAGCATCAAAGAGAGATCTTTCCTTCCATTAAAGAGTCATTATTTATGCTTGGAAGCATTTCTCACCTGTCCACCAGAATATATTCTGGTAGCATGGCCTATCTGCAACTGTAAAATGCCTTAAGATCTTATGTAAGTTATTAAATACCTAATTATTGCCATATGTCTTGCTCACATACAGTTCTGCATTTTTTTTGTTGGGTAACAGAATATAGTAGCACGTGACAGAGGTGTTTCTCTTGATCTCTGTGTGATTTTGGTGTAATGCATTAAAATCAACCTCTTTGAAACTATAGCAGCAGCAAGCACTCACAGACTGAACTAAATCTGGCAAGTATGGCAGTAAGACTTTCAGGTTGTTTGGTGGTTACTGCTTCTATTTTCCACACAACAAAATAAACATTAAATATTCTCCTTTAATTTCCAGTGAATTACAGGGATCCTCAACTCTACTCTGCTTACTGGCAATAACAATAATAACAATAATAATAGCAACAATAACAATCACCATCATCATCATCATGACTGCCACCACCACCACCAACAAACCAAAACAGAAAGAGTATCAACTTCACTTTTGCAGCCATCCACTCTCCGCAGACTGCTCCTCTGTCAGGGACCCTACAAGCTCTCTGCTTCTCCAGTTTCAAGTAGTCTGAAAGAACTTCTTGTAGGTTTCCTTAGAATGCTCCTTGGACTTGGTGAAAGGTAATAGAAGCCATGATGCTTCATGTGAAACCTATTAAGGCTCAACAGGCATTTTCAAATAAATTGGTTTTCTGGAGCATTATTAACTTCCAGAGTTACCAGTATGTGTTTCCTTGTGTCTTTATTCTCACGTAACTTGAAAAATTTTAGTTTTAAACCACAATAATTCACAATGTATCTTCAGCATGAGAAAAGAAGCAGCATAACACCTATGTTGATTAATTCCATGCAACACTGTGTGATGGGTCAACAATAGTGATTTTTTTTTTAATTGGGTTCACATTTGCTGGAATATTCCTGCAGTCTAAGCTATAATATGGCTAAATCTGTATCTCAACCTATTAGCTGCAGATTTCTGAACCGTTTCTGATTTAACTTCACGAACAGAACATAATGACAGCTCTGCAGTGGGGTGCCAGCTGATTCCTGCATGCAGCCTAGTGAAGCTACAGATATACTCTGGACCTTTTCACCCTGGAAATGTGTGTATGTACACAATTTCTAGCTGAATTGCACAAGACAACATTTGCAAAGGAAATTATGTAAGTCAAGACTGTAAAATCATAACTTCCTTTCTTTACACCTCTTCTAGAGCCAAGAAAACGCCTTTCTACTCTGCTTCTTCATACACAGAAGTAATTAAGAGTGTGCTTGAACCCTAAACAAGAACATTTGCAGTGACAGGGAGGGAAGGAAACAGCAATGCTCCTAATTTTACATGACTCCAAATACTTACCCAGATCAGAGTTGCAGAGTCACGTTGCTGATCATTCTGTCATTCTAGCCTGAGGTATACACATATCTCCAGTGGTGGATGTGGAGAAATTTAAGTTGTTTCATGTTTCCGGCATGCTCATTTCTGGTCCCTCAAGCACTAATCTAGACTTTGCACTAAAATCTGCAGAAAAATCATGTGGCTGATCTTTGTTTTTAAAAGAGAACAGGAACACATTTTTTGGTTTAGGACTTTACCTTTTTTTTTTTTTTAAATCTATCAACAGTATTCTGAAATTCACTTTCTTAGTATTTCTAACAATCCCGTCACTCCTCCCCCATGCCTCCAAGTGATTAGACCTATACAAATTCTTGATGAGTTCAGCAATAACTTCAAGACAGTTTGGAATTCTGTGGACAGTTTTACAACAACAAATTAGTCTTTTACTTAGGTTTTGAACTCTATTTGATTCCTCTTTTTTACTGTCAGTATCTCTGAACCTTGATTCAAAAGCACACAACAGCATATTATGCTAAGACTTTCAGCAAAAATATTGTCCTCAGGTTGGCTTCCAACATTTCTGTGGAGTACACTAAAAAACATCCTCATGGGAGGATTTTTGGTTTTGTTAACCTCTCTATAGGCAAACCTTCGGCCCTTTATCCTTGTACTAATTCTCATCATTTTCACATGAAATATGAACTTCCTACATGGCGTTGTGTCAAATTCCACAGCATTCCAAAGATAAGAGATGTGGAACATTTTCCTTTTCCAGAACACTAATTATGTTTTTCTGTGAAAAATGTTTGATGAGACATCCCGCCATTCTCACACTGTTGCATGTTTAGTCCATTTTCAACTTATCCCCGTTTTCTTTCAGTAAAGTCTAATTTGAGCATTAACTATTACAGTCTTAACTCTTGCCCAAGTGAGTTGTTTCCCAGCTCATTTCCTCTTGTACTCCTTCTTTTCTGAACCTATATTAATATTCCATTGAGCCATGTTCTGGTTTCCAGATTGATGGTACCTTTCTCTGGGTGAAAGATCCATTGTAAATTCTCACTGCTTGATATGTGGTTTCATTTCCCAACTCCTTCAGAATTCTGGAATAAAAAAATATCCTGCTCCCTAGTGAAAAAAAAACACAAACCAAAACCCTAAATAATTTATTTGTGCTTTTGTTTATACATTAAAAATTATTATGTGCCTTAAACTCAGGCAAAATATTGATTTTTGAGGTTATACTTGCTTTATACCCTTATGGTTTTCTTGCAATTTCACATAAATAGAACTTCAACCTTTTTATTAATAGTAACAAACTCAGAAAGAATACTGTCTTTTTTGTCTGACTTCCATTGTTTCTAGCATCAGTTTCAGACAGCCACACTATACACGCTGCTCTGAAGCCACTGACCCTTAAATCTTCGAAGATAATAAATCATACCTGTCCTTCCATTTTCTTCTCTCTCTCTCCCTTCCATTTTTCTTCTTTTTAATTATAGGAATGGGGTAAATCTCTGTTCTAATTTCTTTTGACAGGTTTAGCTCAACTTGACTATCCATGTAGTTCCCTTCCTTTACTTGAACAAAGTCATTCAGTATTTTAACAAAATAATTTAAAATGAAAACTAGGACCTTAGTGCCACTGTTGTCCTCTATGGTAGCAAATCTCTGTGGAAATATATTTACTGATACAGGTGCATTATGGTTATTACTACTAATTTGGTAGAAAGAAGAAGAAGAAGAAGAAGAAACAGAAAGGAAAATTTCTTCCTGGGAAGAAACAGGGTACATTACAGGGAGAAGTGTCTGGACATGCATTCCCTGTTCCCAGATGGCCCTGAGCACACCCAGGAGATGCAGATTCACTTTGCCAAGACTGATGTTGCTACTTGGAGAGTTAGCTTTGGGAATTGCTGCCACAGCAAGCATCAGTATGAGTTACTCAACATTCTGGCAGCTGTGCTTTTAGGAAAGCATGACTTTAAGGTAGATGAATATGGAAAAGCCACAAGCTGTTCAGCACTTTTGCGGCAGATCAGTGCTGCCCACTTTTCCAGACAGACTGGCAGATTAGTCACCGGTTTGCAACAGAGGAATCCTACTCTACAGTATTGAATTCCACCCTGGGAAACAGCCGGGCTCAAGATAGCACACTACAGCCACTTCTGGCTCCTGCTGTCTCTGTGCACCCTTCAGATGTAACTTCCCTGATCCTTAACGCTGGGAACTTCCTTACAACTGCTAGAATGAGGGAAGTTATAGTATATCATGAGTTGCACAAAGCAGAAAGTAAGTAATGCCTCCAGCAAATATATGGTCAAATGGTTGACAGTTCTTTGTTTGAAAGATGTGATTTCCTGATTGGCCAGAAGCTTGCTAAAATTATTAATATTTCATAGCCTAATAAAAGGATGTATTGAGTAGGATTCTGCTAGGGGTGATTCTGTCCTGGGTGATGTGCTAGTTTTCATTTTGATACAGATGACGGAAGTGAAAGCATCGTTATTACATTTGTGAGCAGTACCAAGACAGGAGGGGAGCAAGAACCTTGAAGAATTCAAAATAACTTCATCACAATGAAGCCATGCCCCCCTCAATTTCAAAAACCACACGATACACAAACACTCCTTAACTACCCAGTGCAGTGGAGAGTCGTGTTACAGTGACTATCTTGTCTTTAGTTATTTAATGAAAACTATCCGTGTGTAAAGTTCAAGCCATGGAGGCTTTTAAGGAACTGTGTTTTAATACTTACAGAAGAATTCAACATGCGTCTTATGGAGGGTTTTATAAATATCTCCCTTTAGGAAAAGAAACAGTAATTTAAAAGCTCTTTAGCCTTTAGTTACACGGAGATGTGCTAATGGCATGGTTTAAGTCAGATCTGTCCTGTGGCCCAGTGAGATGATTTATGGAAAAAGCCTAAGAGATAAATGTTGACTGGGTTATATCTATGAGAATATTCTGGCACTCTGCACTCCCTAGACAGAAATTAAAGCTCTAATAGGATGGGACACCTCTAAATCCCTAAAGGCAACTGAAAGCTGACCTCTTCTCACTGAATACTGCAGGTTCTTGTTGTGGCTTAATGGTACAAAAGAGTGTGCAGCTTCTCTCTCACATATGAAGGATAAATTCTTACCACAAACTCAGGTTTCCTGGTTGTTTTTTTCCTGTCTTGAATGAGAAAACTCTCAAAGTTTAAATCTCATGCAGGATGACAGAGTGCAGGATCTGTCAGGCCTGCCTCAAATGGCCATTTCTTTTGCTATTTTGATATACTTTAAAAGCTGCCTCATGGATTACCTCATACCCTTCAGGTTATTAGAAAGTCAATTTTAAGTGCTTCTAGCCACAAAGCAACTTTACTTAATGTTGCAGCTGCGAGAAATTCACTTTATCATACCCACAAGAATCTTGTCCAAGAGCAATGGTTCTGAAATTGTGTTCTAGATGTGTTGGTTTTCTGCCAGGGAAAAAAACGTATTTTTAGCAGGTTAAGGTAGTTTGTTTTCAGATCTTTGTTGGAAAACCCTGCAGATCTGCTACACTCAGACTCTTCACAGCCACCTGCATGTGATAAGGAATAATCCCCATGTGGATACTTGAACTAGAAAGTTCTGATAGCCAGAAGGCAGGAACGGGTGGCCATGGGCTTGAGCATGTGACTGGGGATGGCAGAATCAAGTTGTGCTACCTGAACACCGGTGGACTTGAGATACTGGTTTGTCTGCTAAACACAGGTATCCAAGCTTTCACTGTGCAAAGACCTTATGAAAATAAATAAATTCACTCACTCTGAAATTTAGTTATTTAGTGCAGATTGCTCTAAAGGAGCCCAATGGGAAATTAGAAATTCTGTTTTCAGAGCAGGGCTTGAATACTGTTATAACTACATGAAAACAATAAAGGGAAAAATTAAACAGCTGCTTTTGAAATAAGTACCATCCATTCTGTGCTGTGAATAAATCAGGGATCCCTGTGAAAAAGATAGTATATGATCATATGTTTAAACTCTTTCTTACTTTATATTCCTTGTAACACTGCATTAGCACTGTGCAGAAATTTCTAATCTAATCACTTCCATTTCTTTAATTCTTAGTGCAGCTCTGAATCACCAGGTCCCCACACAATAGGCAAATGAGGTGCTGTGGATGCTGCCCTAAGAGCCACTCTCTGTCTCCAGCATGGCCCTATTCACAACACTGAACACTGTGTCAAAAAAAGGACGAATTTCAAGAGGAAAGAAGGAATTGCCAACAGTATTCAAGGAAAATGAAGACAACATGGAGCTAAAAAAAAAAAAACCTGGGAAGGTATAAAAACAACGCATTATATGTTTTGACCCAATGAAGAACATTTCTGTATTTCATGTTGCAGAATGCAGTTGTTTTTGTTTAACCCCAGCCACCAACGAAGCACCACACAGCTGCTCACTCACACCTTCTACCAGAGGGATGGGCGAGAAAATTACGAGGAAAAAAGCAAATGTCATGAGTTGAGATACAGACAGTTTAACAGGTAAAGCAAAAGACACACGTGCAAGCAAAGCAAAAGAAGGAATTATTTCACTCCTTCCCATGGGCAGGCTGGTTTTCAGCCATCCCCAGGAAATCAAGGCTCTATCACACCTAAGAGTGACTTGAGAAGACATTTGCCATGACTCTGCATGCCTTCTCCTTCCTTTTACTTCTTTGGTTTTAAATGCTCTTGCCATACGAGGTATCCCTTTGGTCCATTGGGGTCAGTTTTCTTGCCTGTGTTCCCTCCTCAATCCTTGGGCTTCCCCATCCTAATCACTGCTGGGGTGAGAGGCAGGAGAGGCTCAGCGCAAGCCCTGCTCAACAATAACTAAAACATCTCCACTTTATCAAAACTTTTCCCAGCACAAATCCAAAACACAGCCCCATGCTAGCAACTGTGAGGAAAATTAACCCTATCCCAGCCAAAACCAGAAAAATAGTCTATTACCTTTCAGTAATAACATAAAATGAGATGGATGTTACAGTACTGTTATCATTTAATAGACCAAGTGCGTGAATGTCATTGCTTATACACATTTACTGAAACAAATATACCTTGAAATGAACTGAATTAATCAACAGGTCACCCCTACCTCTGCCTTTCACAGGAAACTAAATCAGTTCCCTACATGCAGTTGCAGCAGCAGAGCACCAAGCATGGAGTTTAGTATGCAAGCAGCTGCTGTTCTGCTTCTGCCTAAGTGAGAAAACGCGATGGTTTCAACAAGCTCTTAGTAACTCTGTGTATGTGCTGTGCAATGTGTTATGCAAATTCACTCCTTTAAACATTAATTTGAGGTCAGTCTGGAAAAATGCCAGTATTCTTACAGTTAGATGAGAAACTGCACTTTGATAAGGTTAGCTACTAGTTTTGTTAATTTATTATTGTAACCCATATTAAGCCATTTGATCTTGTCATTGCAAATACCAATTTTCTTACACTTTAATCACTTCAGTCTTTATTAAAATTTGTACCAGCCTGCTCAGCCAATAACTGAACAAACAAAAGCCTGCACTCAAGTTAACGGCGCCGTTTTCTTCCTTCTGTAACTGCTCCCAAACAGTGGCCAGCTGGGCTTGTTGTGGGGCTGAATGCCCAGAGTTTTCAGGAATGACAGCACAAAACAATGCTGTACAGGCTGAGGCCAAGCAATGTTATGAAGACTTGGACTTGAAATGGCAAGATACACATTCATATTTTGAAAACAGGAAGCCCGATTATCTCTGCCGAGATCTGACTGTGGCTGAGCTGGTAACTAAGGTGAGGTGCTTGTCTGGAAAAGATATAAACTTGTGGTTTGGCTGTTCATAGTGAAGTGATGAGTGCTGAAATGTTGAAGTCAGAGGGTATACAGATCACGAAGCTTTGCAGTTGGCTTTCACAGTTACGTGGCACTGCTCGTGAACTAATTCTGCCCAGAGGGCCTGCTTAGTTTGCGATCAAGTTAACTCATTGAGAAATACACTGTCAGTAGCTACAAGACTAAAACCAGCATGAAAGAGCAATGTGTGTCTTTCTACAATTTTTCTGGTAGCTGCAGCTCAGTGGCATTGCTAGACTCTACAGTATTGTCACTTGACTGATAACATATTTGCTATTTGCAGTATGTGGTTTTTTTTCCATACTGCCTTACTCAGATCAATTAAGACAGGAATCTAATGTGCAAATCTAATCTAAGGGAAACATTTCCTGGCTTGTGGAGAGGCAGACTAGAGGACCCTGTAGGAGCACTATAGGAAAATACCTGTAGGAGCACTATAGGAAAATATAGGAACACTATAGGAATGTGAGGTCATTTTCCAGTTTTAGGAGAGACATGTCATGAGTGAACGAAGCAAATGCCAGTAATCTTAGGCTGTGTTTATCCTGCTGTGCAAAGGTTTGAGGGCTCAGGGAGTGATGGTGAGTTAACGGCTGTTGAGGCAGGAAAGGGATAAAGTTTCATCTCATATAAATCTTTTGTAAGCGAACTTCCACGTGTGCTGTGGCCAGTCATAAACACTGGTCATTTCCTACCGACAAAAACCCCATCCATGCAGGATCTGTTTCTCCACTGAATGACAGAACAGCTAAAGCGCAGGATGCCACCATCCAAATGATATGTAAGAGCTTGACTGCGAGCTGTGCAGTCACAAAAGCTAATTTTCAATGAAAATCCTCCACAAAGGTGCCCACTCCAGTCTGTGTGCAGTTTATGGCAGAATAAATGCTGAGCACCTCCAGCTGTGAATGGTCAGAAATTGTGTTTACTTTTAGAAATAAAGGCTGCCTTTGCAAACTGTGCATGCACTGAAGTTGTTCACTATGTTCTCTATTCTTTATGCTTTCTACCCATAGGTCTTCACAAGCCAGGGCTTAACTAATGACGTTTCCAGTCTCAATATCTTTTCCCAACTTTTAATTTTGTTTTCCGACCTCGCATCTCCCACCAGCCTTCCTGCTGACCCCTCTGCTGCCATTTTGCTCATATTTCAGCTTAGTTCCACCACTATCTTCTTCTGGCATGTCTTTCCCCCTTCTGTCCTCTGTACCCTAGCTGCTAACCTCATTTTGAGTAAATGTGCATCTGACATTTTTCAGACTGTTTGACTGAAGGCAGACAATCAGCTTAGAATCTTTCCGTTTCAGTGGTTAAACTTGTAAAAACGAAGCAATTATAAATGGGTTTTGTTGCCCGTGTCCTTAGAATCCAGCAGTATTTGCATGAAAAGATGAAGATTGAAATGCTGTTCTTGGGTACATAAGACACTGTTATAGTATTGGCATGACAAAATAAAAATACTGAAATTCAGTAGCAGTTATATTTAACTATTAATCAGGAGGGTCTCAGAGACTCTGAATTATGAACAGAAACACTTTTCTAAATTATCCAAAAGTATACAGAGCCCTAACAATGTTTATTGGAGTTGTTAATGATGCAGAACACAAAGACCCTGATCTTTCTGTATTCAAGCTCAGTTTCATGCTTTGCACTGCATCACTTTTGTTAGGTTTGTTCAGATTTACTTAGTGTATGCCTTAAACAGGATTCTGTAAACATTTTAACCTTAGGTTTGCTGTATCTATTTACATGCTCTCATCTATTTCTAAAGAGTGTCTGTCCTTGTGCTGTGGATGTTTTCAATGCAAGCTGACTGAAAATTCAGATGTTTGATTTTCCTGAAGTTCTGATAGGTCATCCTCTGTTTTCATCTGAAAATGGGGTTAAGTTTTTGGTGTATCAGAAGTCTGCATTTTAATCTTCTAAACAGAAGTAATTCTGAAATACAAGTTATCTTTGAGGAGCTGCAAGGGAAAAATAAACATCATAATAGAAAATTCTGTACCTGGTCTATTTGGTTTTGCATTCAGTTTTCAGAAATAGTGAGATACAAGCCATCTGTGCAGTGCTTTAATAATAAAACCCAACTACTTCTAAATAAAATCACTTATCTAGATTAAAGAGTTGTAGTCATCAGGTAGGAAACTTTAGAAAAATATGAAAAGGACTGCACTAAGAAACTAGTCTTTGAAAAAATTTTGGTTTGGATTGCCTCCCAAAAAGTTAATTTTTTCCCCCCTAAAATGGTTTAATAAAAAGTGAGTAATATATCAATGGTAAATAAAGTTCTTGGTAACATTTTGCTCCTTTCTTAATAAATGAGGATATTTTCATGTTTTCCTTAGATGCTTGAAAGTAATATGGACATAATTTTCCTATGTTCATGAAACTTTAATTTTTCAATATACTTGTATACCTCTGGAATAATTTATGTTAATGTTTATTTACTTCTGTAGAGGCAAAAATATATATGTATACAAATTTATTATTTGAGATGTAGGCTGCACTTTCTCAGATAATGATTCCCAGTTTGAAAAGAATAGGTTTTCTGCTTTCAATTTTGCATGTGGAATGTAGTACATGCTGTAAAATTGCTGATCAATATTTGATGAATTCTAATTTTCAGTTAAGTCATTTTGGATGTGAAAGAAAGTTTTTAGGGGTTTTTTTCTAATTTTTTTTCTTGGTTGGTTGGGTTTTTTAGTTTCTAGTTTTCTTTTCTGAATTTTTCAAAAGCACTACAGTTTCACTAGCACAAATATGTAAGGAAACCTTAAAAAATGAACTTGAAGAGTACAACAAAACTGATTTCAGCCTGCAAAAGTAGTGCATCTACAAATCTAATTTCAGCCTGCAAAAGTAGTGCATCTATATTGAGTGTAATATTCAGGTGTGTAACTTAAACTTTACAGATGTAGTGATTATAGATGTAAGTTTTTCATTAGGAAACAGACATTATAGTGTCTGTACTAGTCATGAGAAAAACAATACAAATTGAGTGCTTTAAAAAATGTGCTAACCAGAAATTATTCACTCACCGTGTTCACCAATAATTTTGCATAAGGGATGTCTCAGAACCTTGTCATTTGTTAGTGGCCAGTTTGAAAGGAAAAAGGAAAATTTGTCAAATAAATTGGTCATAATGAATCATATGGTCTGTTTTCTTTGCATATGCAGTTGACTTCAATAAATCTGTCCTTTGAAAATCCCTGAGCTCCTTCTGACTACCAGTCTAATATTACTTCAGAGACTTCAGACTTAGCATTTCCTCAAGATGTATTTCATAAAAATCGAAGGGTGGTTCACCTCCCAAGAAACATAAATATCCAAATGTTGTGGAATGATTATTTAACAGTAGTTTCTAAGGACCAATATTTATATTCTGATGTTAAGCGCATAAAATATTTAATAAAATTGTATGTTTTTGTGATTATATTATGAATACATTTGAATTTCTGCTCTTTCATGTTGAGATGACCCCCAACAGGTCAAGAGGAAATGGCCTCAAGTTGCACTAGGGGAGGTTTAGATTGGATATAGGGAAAATCTTTTCACTAAAAGAGCTGCCCTTGGAAGTGATGTCGTCACAAATGCCAGAAGTGTTGAAAAACGATGTAAGTTTGGTGTTCAGGGATATGGTGTAGTGGTGAACATGACAGTGCTGAATTAATTGTTGGACTTGACGATCTCGGGTGTCTCTTCCAACCTAAATGATTCTATGTTTTTGTGATTATATAGTATATAAACACTACTTTTTAGGGCTAACTAGAACCATTTTTTTAGTATTTTTCCCACAATCTATCTTGCTCACGCCAGAAAAACCTCTAGGAAGGGTTTGAAAGATGTCAATCTTAACATCTCAACAGAGGTAGTGTAGCCTAATACTATAGACCTCAGAGTGGTCCTGGAAATCACATATCAGTATCTTTTATAATCCGTAAGACTGAATACCATTTCTATCACACTTACATCAGATTTAAACAGAAATGTATGCTGTTAGCTCAGCATAGGACGTGAAATTTGCAACTTTAGGAACTGTTCCCAAATTATAGGACTAGCATGAAAAAACAAGGAATTACAACATTGTGGTTTGTACAGTTATAAACTTGTGTGGTTTTAGTTTCAAAACTATCTATATGAATAATTGCAAGGCATATGACAAAGTTATTTACATAAAGTCATCTTCTTTTCTCACTGTCACAGACACCACATTGATGTTAGAGGAGACACAGTTGACTAAGTATTTCCCAGCAACTTCATAATTCAGTTTATTGTAAATCCTACTTAAAGTAATGGCTTCTTCTACCTGAAATTTATCCCTTCCCCCATGTCTCTATCCAAAAGATATACATCAATATTTACTACAGCTTTTTCATTTAGCGCGACAGCTGAAATTTGTGTAAAAAAAATTCTGTATTTTTTAAATTCTGTCAGTTCTCTGTCACTTGAATTATCGTTCTGGAACGTTCACTTTCTTTACTTTGAAAGAAATATTTTAATAGTGCTGTAGGAAGTAATTGACACCCACTCTGTTGTTTTTGACATTTTGGGGAATGGAACAAAATAATAACTCAAGTTTCTGGGGGCAAAATCTTTTAACATTTGGCTGACGTATTGTAGAAAAAGCTTTTTGGTAAATAAAATACAATGATTGTGTGCTATTTAATCAAAAAGCGCTGATTATCAAGGTACTGAGAAGACTACTTCAAACTGATTTTTCTTGAATAGCAACATAGGAAAAAGAGGTTCGAGTTTTTTCCTCAAAATATAGTACATTTTAAATATTTGTTTTTGTTCTGAATTGGAAAAAATAAACGTTTAATTTTGAAACAAAATACGTTAGAGTGAACCAGTTTAATTTTATGTGGTAAGTCACAACGTGAAGTAAAAATGTAATAAATATCAAATTTCAAAACAAAGAAGAACACTCTCAATAAGACACTCTCCCAAAATTAGGGTATTTTGACCTTTCACATTCTTTCAACTAACTGAAAAATCATATTACCTGAAAAGTATAAATATCACAAATTATATAATTATAAATCAAATTATATATTTTAAATTCTCCATCTGTGAAAACACCATGAAGTGTTATAAAGATGTTACAAAGACTGTTTTAGGCAACCTGATTGTATAAGACTACTTGTGTGTGGTTGAGCAATTTCATCATAACATATTAAATTGGTATTTCTAATATGAAGTCTATTTATTTGCATTTCTAATCTTCTTATTTTAGGGTAAACTACATAAAGCAAAAGGACTTTCCAGGTACAAGTGCCGTATTTGTTACTTAGAATTTGCTCTGTAAGGCATGATGACCATGCTAGAATTGGTATTACATTATACATGTGAAAAACCCAGTGCTTTATGTCTCCAGTGCCTTCTGTCTTCAGTGCTTGTGTCTTCCCCTAAAAAAAAAAATTAGAATAACTACTTAAAAGACTACCATACTGGGATTTTTCCTAGGGAGTTATACCAGGCCTGCTCTGAGTATAATTGCTTTTGTAAATGTTAGCAGCTGTAGGAAATTGGGATTTCAATTTACCGCGGGAAATAACTACTCAACCATGAAGTGTTTCTGACAGAGGCTTGATCTTGGTATGATTTACTGGGCGATAACTTTGATTCAATAGCTGGTACACTCATTGTAATTCACTGAAAGGTGACTGATTTGATGTACAGTGGTTGCAACAAAAAGGTAATTCTCTTTTGGGTGCTTCCCTAGGTTTGGGAGAGAAACCACATGGCTAAAAGGTGAATATCATTGAAAATGATGACTTCTCCGAAGGTGGAATGAACTTTCACAAGGTGATCTCTACACAAAATGTTTGCTCTGATAAATGTATCCAATTCCTACTCTGATAGGAGATTTACCTTTGAATAGTTTTGTACAGTTGCTTTGTGTATGGTGCTGGCCAACCCTAGACAATAATTTAAACTTGAGGAGTGTCATAAAATTCTACTATTTCAGCTCCAGCAGTAACACAATACCACAGATTTCGATCATAAAATCACTGTGAAACACACATCCTGGAATTTTATTCTGTCTGTTGTTTCTGTAGCTAGAATATTTACATTATATACTAAATGAAGGTAACTTCCAGACCGACAACACTGCAGATTCAGTCAGGTTTGTGAATACTTTATCACACTGGTTTATCAAAAGATGGTTTGGTTTGGTTTGGTTTGCTTTGCTTTGCTTTGCTTTACTTTGCTTTGGTTTTTTCCCATACAATCAACAGATGTAAACAACTGGGAAACCTTAGCAAATTTCTGGTTTACCTATGACTGTATAAAACAGCCCTGAAGTTAAGCATCTTAAGTTATTATTACTTATAACTTACTTTGCATACCTCATTTGACATGCTTTCTTTGAAATATATTTATATGCCTTGACTTTAAATTCAGTATTTGTGGGTGTCTCTAAAATTTATGCTAGATTTATAAAGATAATTATAAAACTTTGATGTGTGAATACCTGATTTGACCAGGGGGCAGGTTTTGTTCTTACGTCAAAGTTACACTAGGTTATATCATCTGGTAGAGTGGAATAAACCATTGCGTAGGGTTATTCTGAATTCATATTCGTTCAACTGAGAAGACAGCTTATATCTAATTTTTTAAGGAAACATGATAATTTTTGCATTACAGAATCTTTTTTCTTTTTACTGAATAAATCTGTGTTGGTAGTTCACCGTACATGTATCAAGAGAGATTTTACTCTTCTACTACATTTAAATTTCTTTGACTTTTCACAGCTCTGCATACATACCCAGTATGGCAAACTCTTACACTCTCTTTTAAAATATGAATCTAGTGCTTCTGAATAGATCAATTTCCCTAGAGACTGAAATGTTCTCTCTGTTCACTGAAAGCACGCAGCCAAATGCAGGAGAGGTTTAAATTTTTGTCTGGCTTCCTAGTGCAACTAAAGAAAGGTCTGAAATTGCAATCTCTAAATAAGAGTATTTCATGTTCATTGAGATTTAGGAGTGAGTGCTGAATCTACCAAGGAAGCTGTATTTATGTGGCCTGAGTGTGTGCTAACTGCATGGCTAATTCATTTCTATTCAGGCTGCTAAGCAGCCTTCTCATGGAAAGACTTTTTACTAAATTAAGCTAAATTTGAAGAATTAAATGATGATGCAGAACATCCAGTCCCATGACTCATTCGTGTTCTATTTATTAAAGTCTGGACATGTGGATAATCCAGGACTTTTTTAAAAAACAGAATTACAAGTAAACTCTTTTCATTATTTTAGTAATGTTTGTCTGGTTAGATTTAAAGTTATTATCCAGGAGCCTTGACAATTATATACTGTACAAACATGTGGGAAAAACCCCAAAGTATTTATGTGATTTAGTAGTCTATTCTGTTTCCAAGATTCGTTTGGTGTCATAAAATTATTTTTTTAGATGGGTCATCTGTGGGTGCCACCTAGCCAACGCAAAGCAGGCATAACTTTCAAGTTGGAAACTATTGTTCTTGACTTTTTATAACAGAATTTTGAAAAGCCTCCAAGAATAGAGGTTCCACAACCTCTCTGAGCAATGTGTCCTGGCACTTACCTGCTCTTTCTGTGGAAAACTTTTCCCTTGGTTTGTGTTTGGACTGTTGCAGATTGTGCACCTCTGATCAAAGTCTGCCTCTGTAACGCCCTACTGGGTAACTGATAAAATCAATCTCACATTATCCTTTTCTAGGTGTCTTCGTTTGATAGACAGGTGTCTGCTTAGGAAGGTGGGAACCTTCCTTAGAACAGAGAATGTGAATCCCCTTCCCTCCGAATTATTATAACTTTAGAATCAAGGGCTCTCAGGCAAAGGTATGGGAAAAGGAATAAGAGTTTTTTTTTTTACTAGTATCTATACTGAGGTAAACAATCAGTAACAAAAACCAGTAAACAAGGTAAAAAAAACAGTAAACAAAACCAAAAAAACTCGGTGGCAAATGTCCCTGGGCTGTCAGGCACTTCCCCGTTTGGTGCAGTCACGGTCACGGCCAGCAGGGGCGCTGTTGGGCTCCTAGACCAGCAGGGCAGGTGCGATGACTCCCGGGAAGCTGCAGATGGCGCTGTGGCGCGAGGTTGGATCCGTGTCACGCACGTAATGGCAGACGGGCTGGAGCAGGGTGGAGCGCAGATGGACGGGGGGCGCAGCAGAGAGCCCAGAGCCGGGAGATGGAGCGGCCGGGTCAGCCCACCCGGGCCAGCCAGCAGAGGAGGCGGCAGGAAACTCCGCAGTTGGGGCAGGCAGGGTGCAGGGCAGCAGGCAGGGCGCGGGGTGGTGGCAGGCGGGGGTCCCGTTCCGCTGCAGTGCAGCTGGGAGATGCACCCTCCCGGAGGGGAAGAGATGATTGGAGTCCCGTGCCCCGAGAACTCACCCACCAGGTAGAGAAAAACTAGTGCAAAGCCGGGCTTTTCTTTTCCTGCAGTCGCAGCCAAAAAAAACGGAGAGCCGTTCCTTCCACTGCTGTCTCCTCCGAGACTTGTGAGCGAGTCCGTGTGTCGTTATCAAGTCTTGCCATCTCTTGTTCCCGTGCCCGCCCAGCCAAAAAGTCTTTGTCTCTTTTGTGAGAGTAAAATGTCCTCTAAGTACCGATCGTTACTTGCCTAGCAACAGAATGGGAAAAATTCCACTTCCCCCCCCCCAACCTCCAACACTAGGTTTCCTCAGCTTCTTTGTACCTCAGGTAGACAGAAAATACAGTTCATTTAATGTCAAAACCATAAAGAGTTGAAGTGAATCCTTGGTATCTCAATATTTTTAAATTGATTTCTTTTCTTTTTTTTCTTTCTTTTTTTTTTTTTTTCTAATGAGGTAAAGTGACAGAACAGGAGGAGAGAAATAACTGAAATATTTTCACAGCTAAAGAAACTCTATGTGCACCAAAGGGGACAAAATTGAACCATTTAGAGGAATTTTCTCATTTCCTGATGTACTTGTCATTTTAAATTATCTTATTTATTGTCTGTGGTTTTAATGTGCCATTTTAAAAATGAAGGGAAGAAATGCAAAAACCTATGTTCACATTTTAAATGAAATCCTGCTTGCGTAATCTGGGGGAAAAAATAGAAAATGATCTGTGATTCTAAAGACAGCACTAATTGTACCTAATATTTGTAGAGAGGTGCTATCCATAAATGTGCGTGCAATAGACAGTGTAATTTCTTCATTCAGAGCTGCAGGATATGTATTCTCTTTCTTGGTGACAGCAAACTTCATGTTGTTTCCTATTCATTGTACCTCTTGAAGAAGATCAGTGCTGCATATCCTTCACAGGAGCATCTGCTTGCATTAAACATTTCTTGCTCTTTCCTTGTGACAAGTGATTTATTGTCATGTTTGACAGTGCTTGTGTTTGTGTCATGTCAATGCTGCCCAGAATCTTTTTCTTATAATTAAGTAGTGTTTGAGTACTTGTCATTTTTGAATCCATTGCTTAACCCTCACATTACCAGCATTGTCCAGATTGGCAGCCAAGCAACTTCTTACAAGGATCTGAATTTTTTTAGCCTTAGTCAAGCATATTGTCAGATCATCCATATGTCTGCACGTTAATTGTGGCTACTCGTGTGTCTTTGCTCATTAGGAAATAATTGACGATGTTCCTGCTGTAGACAAGAAAGCTGAAGATAAAATAGCTCTGCAAAGATACTTTAAAAAAAATATGCATGTACAGCAGTAGCAGGAGAATGTCTGATGTTTGGTATGTTTTTTATAGCACAGAAGTCAAAGCATATGCCATATAAAACAGCTTACCTCTACAAATTCCAGGGTTGAGTGTCTCTCTTTGTATTTTTGCTAGGGTTTTTCTTGTTTTGTTTTTGTTTGTTTGTATAGTTTTTAATTGCAGATAGTCCCCTGTCCCTGGGGGTTTTATTGGTGTAAGTGAATCTTCAATTTCTACTTTCTTTTCTCCTACAGAAATACATAATATTTTGTCCAAATTAGGTGCAAATAGTCACACCACAATTGCAAAGAAGAAATTGTCCACAGAGATGAAAGTCAGAACATTCCAGTAATAAAAGTATAAACCTCTATTATCTGAGCTAATGGAGATACCTGTGTTTGCTTATTCTAGCACTTCAGCCACAATGCTTCCCTTAAAGTATCTTCTTTCTTGTCCTTTTAATTTTCCTTCAGTTCTTGTTTTTTGTAGTACATTTTGCCCTAGGTAATGTTTCCAGCTTTTTTCCTTCCTTTCTCTTCTCTTTCTCTTCTTCCTGCAGCATATCACCTCTGTGCTTGCATAATTTATTTTATGTGAGTATTTTTCCCCTCTTTCCCATTCTTTGCTCATCCTCACCTCATGTAACCAAAGGGACAACACAAGCTCTTGTCCTGCCGTCTTTTCTTATGTTCCCACATCATCAAATACCTGCTTGCCTCCTACATAAAACATCATTGCCATCCATTCCTTTTTTTGCTCTCCAGAAGGAAGCAAACTATGTATTTTCTCTGAGTATGGCAGAACATCTAAGAATGCTTTTATTAAGAAACATGATGCAGCTTATTTTTTGTGGACTTCTGAAACTGTGTTCTGTGGTATAGTACACAAATGAATTAAAAAATTCTTTCAAAGATACCTGCTCATTCCAGGATGGTAATTATCCTACTGCATTAGCATTTCATTTACTTACTCAGTTTATTTATTTTTGTGGTTGAGCTCTTCTGGATTGGATATGTGTATCCCTCATCGATGAGCTTGAGGACACTATTCATGGGGAAGTTTTCAAGAGAGAAAAGAGTTTTCTTCTTCTCTCAAGATGGTACTTTCAATGCTGGTGAGGGTCATTCAGAATCGGAATATTCCTTCAGACCCGTTTCTTTACCGTGTACAAGTTTCCCACTGGTTCCACATGTACAAGAAGTCTCCCTAACGCTCTCTTGAAAAAGATGTGAAGCACCATCTAATTGCTTGACTGAGAGGCTGATTTTTGTAATTTCTTCTTGCAATCACAATGTCTACACCACTTACAGCTTGTCCAGGATGGACTATCATGTTTGTTCTTCTTTTGCCCAATTGTGAACACACAATGCTTGACCTGTTTTATTTTGGCTGACAGTGGAGGGGCAGACAGGCATTAAACCACCGCTGTGGATTTTAAAAGCCTTTTTTATTGGTGGAGGATGTGGTTGTATTTAAGACTCATTTCTTCCTTGCAAATGGAGACACCACACCACATCACATACCTCTTAAACGTACCTTTAATATCAGTGTGTGAGTGAGCCTTTGCTGGGCTGTGCCTCAGAATTCAGAGCTCAGTCAGTGCTATAGATAGGTAAGGGTCTGTGCTTCTCACCTTGAGAAAAACAGCTAAAATTCGGTATTTTTGCTTGTGCTCAAACAGCCCCAGGAAGGTCTGTAGTTTTTATATGTTATCCACATACGTCTTTGATCAGTTTATGGTATTTTTGCTTAGAATAATACCTTTCTTTGTTTTAAGGGTGGCATTTAATTTTGTGGTTTGGTTTTCCATTGAGCCAAATCATGCAAACTCTTTTGCAGGAATGGAGGCATTGTTACCCAGGAGAGTAATTAATCACATATTTAATTTTTCATTTATTTTGTCAGCATAATACTTACATACTGTGTTGGCATTCACTATTCTCCTAGTACTCTCCTCTACATACTTTCTCTGATCATTGATTGATCCATTAAGGATTTTGCAGATTTCTGTCATATTCCCCCAAGGCCCTCTATTTCATCTAAGAAGTCTGAGGCTGCTCGACTGTTGCTTAAACGGAAATTGTTTTAGGCTTTTAGATAAAACAACAAGGAAGTCTGAGTATTTTCCCATTCTACCATATCCTTTTGGAGATAAAGAGACCAGAACAGCAGGTAGTACTCATGGTTCATATCCAACACAAATACATGTAGCAAAGCAATTATATTCTCTACTTTATTTGCTAATCCTTTCTTGACATTTGAATTGCTTGTTTGTTCTCTTTTTTTATCTTTCATGACCCTTAAACTGCTTATCAGGCTACTCAGGAGCAAGGTCTTGGGGCTAATTGGACAATTTAGAACAACTATATCTTCACGTGTAGAAATCTTTCCCCCACACCAGTGGCATTCAGTCACATTCGATCTCTTTTACCTTTTTTAATAGATTCCTTGGTCATGCATCTGTTCATCTCATTCAATCCTCGTCCTTATGATACTGAAAAACTGAGCTGACAACAAACATTCCTGTTCTACTCCACCCACTTTTTTTCAGGGCACATACAAAAATGTCAGTCACATATAATGTGGAACTCATAACTTCCCTCCATTTCAAGAATTAACCAACTTTTTATTGCTTTGCTGTTTTTATTATTATTATTATTGTTATTATTTTGTTTAGCAAAAATATTCCCTTTTGTACCATGGATGCTTACTTTGCTAAAAAGTCAGATATTGTGATGAATGATCCACAACAGAAGGACCTTCCATGGGAAACTTCAGAGTTTCTTGTTTGAAGGCAGATGCAAAGAATTCCTTTGACCTCAAATTCTGTGTAGGTATACTTGGCAAAGTGTACTAAAAGAATTTGGCATTCATCTCTGTTACTCAGGGCCCTCATTTTTAACCTCGAGACAGGTACATAAACCTGTGCAGAAAACAAGATTTCACATGTGTATTAAACTTGAACATTTCCTCTTAGATTTCTCTGAGATCCCAATGCTCATCATGTTGTCTGTTTGCATTCCTGTACCATTCCCTCATTTATCCCTGCACCATGTGTAAGAATTTTGGTTTAACAAAGCCAGTTTCATATGCTCCTGACCCAAATATCTGTTTGTGTTTCCAGCGCTGAACATCACAGCACCTTTATTGATACCTGTGTTGGGAATTCAGAACAGGAGATTTTTCCATATAACAGGGTTTTCTAAATTGAGGGATACAGAAAAAAGAAGATGTGAATAAACAGCTGGATATTCTGACTAATCAGAGAATAACTGTGAATTGTCAGCAGGAGGTAGCCTTGAAAAAGGTAGATATGAAACTAAGATGATGGCAGAAGAATTCTTAGAGAACAGAAAAATGTTAGAAGAGCTCCTGTTGTGTGGCCTACCGATACACAGGCATGGGTGTCATGACATCAATGACTTAATCCCAGAAAAAAAATATATTTATACTAAAAGACAAAGGGGGTAAGCAGGCCATGAATTAATTTGAGATATTTTGTTGAGCTTCTCAGTAATTAGTTGTCTCTAGTTCTAGACCACCCTTCCACTGTGAAGCAAACCCCACATTTTTTTGAAATTCAGAAAGTAAGTATTTGTGATGCCAGGGCAGTGCCTTAGATGATTCAGGAGGTGTATTCCAGTCGGTCCTTCCTAACACACAGTGGAGACTCTCAGGTATCTTTTCTGTTTCAGACATATTCACAAAGGCTACTGCCAGTAATTTTGTTTTGTATTGTCAAAGGAAGAATTGGAATTAAGTTGTTTAATCTAAGTCATGTACAGATGACTATTTCTATGCGCTTCATTGTCATATTTTGTTTGGCAAGGGCTGTGAGTCATGACTTAGGTTAGCTCAACACCTGTAATGGCTCTAGCCAGGACTCTCTGGTGTGAATCTCTGATAAGGTCACATCTTGGCACTGCTTTTCCCACATTTTTAGCTAGCTTTGTCCCAGCCTGGGCAACAGTGCTTGATAGGAGATCTTCTGGGCAATCAACACTCAACCCCCCGCCATAACTCATTTCTACAAGTTCATTCAGTGGTGCTCTTCAGGACGTATTAACCCAAATTCTAATCGGGTAAAACAAGACAAAGACCATTTTTAATGAAAAATTGTACTGTGTATTGCCAGTAGTTTTTCTTGTCCATGGTGCATGCAATTAGTGCTACAAAGGATTTTGAGTTTTAAAATGTAATGCTTGATAATTGAAGCTTGTCAGGGTTTTATAGATAGAGACTGATCTCATCCAATATTTCATATACAGTGTATATCAATCTTTGTATGATAAAGTTTATTTTTTAAAGAAGGATAAAAATTTTGGGGTTCTTGCCTCTGACAGAATGCAAGATCACTTAAGACAATTTCCTCCCAGGTTTAGTTGTCTGAATACTTGACTCAGACTGACTAATTCTGTGAGGGTGCAGCAAAAAGCTGTCAAAAAGGAACTGCCCTTGTTTTTCCAAAGCTCTTACTCCTGCAAGGTATTTAGTGTCTTATAAATATTAACTGAATCATTGTAATAAAACTGATTTGTTATTTATAGCATGTCTTTATTTCTTGTCATGAATAATTTAATATTGTTTAGCATGGATGTAATTGCTACACTTTTGCAAATGTAATTTATATTGGGCTTAAAGGATGGAAAGAAACATCTGTGTTCTAGTCTCTGGATTTCTGTAACGTCTTTGCTGCTGCCATATGGTAAAATTTAAATAATAAACATGATCACAGTATGAAATGTACAGCATATATTCTATGCTAATCCAGTTTTTGAGTAGTTTGTGAAGACTCTCATTATTTAGGCATTCTTTGTCTCTGTTAGTCAGTATCTTCTTAATTGAACAGCTTCATATGACAGAAGGGAAAACAGATTTGTAAGAAACAACAGTTCTCCACGCTTACCTATCACTAAATCTCTTAAATAAAAACAGATTTTTTTTTTTACAATAGTCAGACAGGAAGTGTACTTCCTTTACAACTTAATTGAAATAATTTTTTTATCTGCCAGGCTTACCTGTAAAATTGCCATATTGTCATTTAGCAGTCTATATGGAATCTGCTTGCTCAAACTGGTTGCAATAGTCATGTTTTTCCATGAGCATTTCAAGGCAGTTGTCTTGACTGAGATGAGAACTGTTTGTTAACTGTTCTAAACCACTCTTTTCTTAAGAAGAACTTTATCCATAGTTTGAAAGTTGTTGTAAATTCTGGATGTGGTAATAGCTTTGAAAACAGGGAAATTAAAATTACAAGAAAAATTTTAATAGAATCATGGAATCATAGAATGGTTTGGGTTGGAAGGGACCTTAAAGATCATCTGGATCCAGCCCCCTGCTGTGGGCAGGAACACCTTCCACTGGATCAGATTACTCAGAGCTCCATCCAGCCTGGTTGTGAGCATTTCCACAGATGGGGCTTTCATCATCAACTTTGCTAAGGGTGCACTTGATCCTTTCATCTGTGTCATTGATGAAGATATTAAATGGAACTTGTCCCAGTACAGATCCCTGAGGGTGGCCACTTGTCACTGATGTCCATCAGGACTCTGAGCTGTTGACCGCAATGCTCAGATGTGACCATTAAACCAACTCGTTATCCATCGAATAGTCCATCCATCACATCTCTCTCTCCCCCGTTTAGAGAGAAGGATACTGTGGGGAACTGTGTTAAAGCTTGATAGAACTCCAGATAAGTGAAAACTGTGGCCCTTCCCTTCTCCACTGGTCTAGTCACCCCATCAGAGAAGGTCATTGTGTTGGTCAGCAGGAGCTGTCCTTGGTGCTGCCCTGTTGGGTGTCTGGAATCACCTCCCCGTCCTCCACAAGCCTCAGCAGAGCTTCTAGGAGAATCTGTTCCATGATCTTCCCAGGCACAGAGGTGAGGCTGACAGATCAGCGTTTCCAGGGTCCTCCTTTCCACCCTTTTTGAGATAGGTACCCTTTTCCAGCCACCTGGGATTTCACCTGCCTGCCATGACTTTTTAAATATTGTGGAGAGTGACTTGGCAATGACATCAACCAATTCCCTTGGAACTCCGGGATGAATCTCACCAGGTCCCATAGACTTATGTAAATTCATGTTCTTCAAGTGATCAGAGGCCTGGTCTCCTCTTAGAGTGGGAAGCGCTCTATTTCCCATTCTCTGTCCTGCTGTCCATCCACTCAAGAGGTGTGAAAAGAGAGGTCTCCAGCGAAGACTGAGACAAAGAGTTATTGGGCACCTCTGCTTTCTCCTCACTGATTGTTATCAATTTACCAACAGTGTTTATCAGGGGGCTTACATTGCCTTTGGCCTTACTTTTCTGGGTAATGCACTTGTAGGAACCCTTCCTGTTATTCCTTACGTCCATTTCCAGGTCCAGTTCTAGCTTTGCCTTCGTCTTCCCCACCCTGGCTTTCCACAGCCATACCTTGTGTCTTTACTCTTCCCAGCTCGCCTATCTGAGCTTCAGCTGTGCACTTACTTCTTTCTCTTCAGTTTGACTAGCAGTTCCCTACTCTCCTGCCTTCCTTGCCTGATTTCTTGCTCCTGGGAATTGCTGACTCTGGCTCTCTATGGAAGGCTTCCTCAAAGATCTGCAGCTCTGTTCCTCTTGGCCATTTATGGCATTCAAGCAACAAATAACTCTCTAATTTGGCCTTCAACACAAAGCACTTCTGCAGAAATTATTTTTTCATTTTCAATTTATGTATTGTAGTGAATTTTAAATTCTGTATGAAAGGATGAACCCTACCGAGTAGACTTCTAAACAAAGGAACATGAAACAGGTCTATTAAAAATCTTCAATCATAAATTATAAAACTAAAAATGCATAAAATTTCTCAGAGAATTCTGGGTTTGCTCATACTTTACAGGGTCTAAATACGGGGAATTAAATACTTTATTATTTAAATACATAAATTTTTTTCAGAATGTTTCCTTCCAGGCAAAAATGGACATAGCTGCACTGTAAGCTTCTGTTATGCATGTAATATAGGAATTGAAAATAATCTTCACCTTCTTTTCTGCAGTTTTTCTTGAGGAAGGGCTTCGATGTTAAGTTACTAATTTCTTATTGGTTTAAAAGTTTCTAGCTAATCCAAAGGTAAGTAGAACACTAACCTGTTCTATACTCAATACAATCTGGACTTATATGAATTTTCCTCAGGTTCATATTGTTTTAAAATATTACATTTCTTGACTGACTTAAAAAATACAGTCACTGTAATACTGACAAAGTGTTATACACAAATAATTGATACCAGAATATTTCAAAATGGGTAATTTGAATTCAAACTATAATTAAAGGATTAAATCTATTCTCATTCAGAGCCACTAAGTTGAGATGAGTTGTTGAAATCTTGTTTTGGATTTGCTCAACCTTACTTTTTCTATTTCTGTGCCTGATATGAACGTGAGAACAATACAAATATATTGAGAGAAGTTGCCTATGATTAAGCACTTAATCAATTCTATTCCACTTACATTATCTTGTTTGCAATTGTTACCATTGTATGACAAATAACAACTACTGATCTAATGAATGAGAAGAGGCAGTATTTATGAAACAGCATTTGATCAACAAAGAAACAAATTTGTAATCAAGTCTGAAGTGTCTTTCCTGTCTTAAAAAAATCCATCTCCTTTTCCTTCCTTCAGAATCTCAACATAAAAGTCAGTTTGGCTCTCTGATCAGAGACCACAGTAAGTTTAGTGAGAGGGAGTGCTCTGCAGAAGGGCCAAAGATAATCCTGCCATGTCTTATTTTATGAATCAAGCCTACCCTCAGTTTTGAACAAATATTTTACACACATCATAGAGAAGTTACCTATTAATCCAGTTCCTTGTTTGAGTACTGTACACAGAGATTATCTTCAGATCTCTGTCACAGAGAATCTGCCTGTGATAGACCATCACAGCTAATTCATAACAGTATTTCTCCACGGAAGTTCCCTCAGCTGGAGAGCGCTTAAAACATCCTGTCAATTACCTGATGTCATGTCATTAAAGATGTATTGAATGTGGAGTTCCTTGCTAGCCATAGACATTTGACAGCAATAACGTGTGTATACTGAATGCCTTAAATTACAGCTGTCTTCTGCTTTAACTGGATGACTGAATGACATAAATAAAGGCACTTCATACAGTCGTATGTAGTCTTAAGGATGCATCAAATAGGGGCACTTTTATTTTTGATGCTTTTTATTATTCTCATAATGCATGCATTGAATAAAGACATTGGGTCTGAACACAAAGAAGAGTGACTGTTGACTGTTTTAGGAAGTTGCACTGAATTGTCTTTTCTGAAGGTGCTGCAGTTCTCCCCATTAGTGATACACAGGAGTCCCATTCATTGCCTCCACGTCACAATTTCATTATAGAGCTGTTGATGATGATTCTGCTGATCTGTTTCCCTCATCTTCTGTACACTGAGTTCTTTGGATGGTAACTTGATTTATTTCCTCTTCCATAACAGAACACCTGAGTGTTTCTAGTCAAGGAAGGTTAAAATTCCTTATATATTTTCAAGCAAGTGTGCCTTCTTCATAAAAATGTTTTGTTTTGCTAATACCTCTAATGTTTCTTTTCACGCATAGCAGATGCATGCACTTAAAAAATTTTATGACAATACTTTTGGGTTATGAGGAACAGCAAAACAAGAAAGAACGAAGTAAGCTCTTCAAATCACAATTTTTACATCTATTACATATTTCCTGCTTTTATGTGCATATGTGTGTGCATGTTTTCTAAATTATCTGCGAAATAACAAAAGATGGCAAATAAAACTAGATATAAATCTACCAATAAGATAAGCCAGTGTAAATATCTAGCAGGACGTAATGTCTGAAACTGGCAGAAACATTTCTTCTGAGAGTTTTTTTAAAGGCTTAGGAATTTAGTCTGTACCTTGAAGACTAGGCTATGAATCTTCAACTCATATATTATTTGTTTTTAACCATATGGACCTGAAAGCCTCAAATCCACCAAATGTACAAATGCATCTAAGTATCTCTGAGTAAGTCAGAAAATGCAAATATCCCAGAGAAAAATAACATTTTTCCCATGGAATGTATTTATAAATATACTAAATATTGTCAGAGTTCAAATTCTCCTGAATTTCTAAATTATTGACATGGTAGAACTAGCTACAGTTTGGATTTCAAAAGAATTGGAAGCATGCATTATGGAACATATAGCTGGAGGAACATGCAAAAAACCTGGCCAGAGGAATCTCTGGACTGAAGAACATTTGCAGATGACAAAACTGAAGATATAAAATATTGATCATGTGAATGGGAAGAGCTAAACAAAGAAGATTTTTCTCAAAGGTTAATTAACCACTTTCTTGATCGTCAGTGTTTCAGAAAAGATTTATATCTTGGTATTTTTGTGTTTTAACAAGATATTGGCAAGAAGAAAGTTAGAAAAAATCATTGTTCTTATAAGAGTAACATATGGTCATGGAATAAATTTACTGAGCTGCCTTATAGCAAAAAATTAGTACTAAATGTAAGAGGTGTGTGTCTTTGGGTTATAAATTCTAAAGAAAAATATCTTTTTCATGAAAACAATGGAAATCCAAATTTCTGGTGCTGGGGCAGTTTCCATGGCTGGATGACAGCCTCGGAGCCATACCTGGTTCCTTTAAAGGTTTAAATTTTGGAAAAGTATCTCGCCCAAGAAGCTTGGAGGAAGATGTTTTGCACTAATTTTGCATTGGGGTTTTCTGATCCTAACAATAAAGGAGCTCAGGTTCTGTGAAGTATTATTTAAAATGCCATATATTAAAGCTAAGGAAAGAGACGATAGTGTAGGTAACATTGCAGCTCTCCAGATGCTGGGAATGTCACATCAAAAGACATTGAATGGAGTTCCATTCAGGGCACAGCTTGCTGTGCTGAACCCATATATTCATTTACCCTTTTTGGTGTTTTGAACCTTATATATTTTTTCCTAATATGGACTGAACTTTTTTTTCTTTTTTTTTTTTTTCTTTTTTTTCTTTTTTTTTTTTTTTGGGTATAGTTGTGTTTTTGTAGGGGTATATTCATAAAAAAAACCTTTTAAAATATTATGAATATGTATGTGAAAACGCAATGCTTATATTTAGTTATTTTTCACCTGAGACTGTAGCCATAATTACATTGGTTCAGCCTTTGTATGAAAGGGAGAAAAACTCATGTACTCAAATAATAAAGGTTAGTTCTAGTTTGTCAGACTGTACAATACTGTATCAAGACCAGCCAAATAAAGGCATAATGAAGATGAATCACAGGAGACCAGGAACACCTCTCTTTTCTTTTCCTTTAGAAAAATACCCTGGAGATACATTAACTAGTTTTCCAGTTTGTTTGCAAGCTTTTTATTTCTTGCTAAAAAAATGCCAAGAGCCCTGAAATTTCAATGCATTGATCTATAGCTCTGAATCTTTTTCCTTCATAGCTCTGGGGATAACTTTTTTTCTTATATGAAAGTCAAACTTTGTCTGTACAGTTTATTCAATCTGAACTGCACATGAAAACGGCTCAAGAGATTAGAAAAATCAGGGAGTTTTTGGTTCTGTTTTGGTTTAAAAGAAGTTTTGCCAAAATGTTATAGGTCCTGATTTTTTATTAGTCAGAATAAAAAAACAGAATATTCATTGCCAAATTCAATTTTCCATTTGGCAAACGTTGCTTCCCTTATACAGTCATCTTCCAACACACTTCTTCTTCCTCGCATGGCTTACAGTTAATGTGGATCTTTTCAAAAAGCAGACAGCACAGAGAGCATCTGTACAATACAGGGAATAGCCTTCATTTAGTGTGATGTTATTGCAGAAACTGTCGGTGTTGCTTCACACTTGCAGGCTCTGTGAATTTAGGTAAATACACTTACAGCTCTCTCTCTGTTAGCAGTACACTGATAGTCTTAAAGTCTGCACTGTGTTTTCCTAAGGATCATCAGGACTCTGCTGATGGCTGGGAATATCCCGGGCTATGACTTACCCATGCCCTCTTCAGCCTGATTGTACACTGGGCAAGGCTGTGTGTTCAGACATATTTTTATACTTAACTTTGTTAATTTTTTCCTCTCTGTCCTTCAATAATGCACCAATCACTTATCTGCAAAAGACAGTCTACTATAGGCAACCTCAGAGTCTTCCCAGTTTTCAGTGATGGCAATTTTTTGGTGTATGTTTGCCTACCACATATGTTACTGGGGACACAGACACTGCTCTTTATTTTTAAAGACCAGCATGGGTTTCTGATGCTGAGGAGGAGTGGTTGTTTTAATTTTGTAGGGGTTTTTAACCTTTGGAGCTCCTTGTGGGTTTTGTTGGCTTTTTCTTTTTCTTTTTTTTTTTAACACTTTTTTATACTTGTAGCTATGTCTCAAGCTACAGACTTTGAGAAAAAGTGCTTAAACTGTTATTTTTAAGTTAAGAGCATGAAATTAGAAATTGTGCAGAGGTAATGCAATAATTCTTGAAAGTGCAGATCTCAAAGTTCAGAACTAGCAGGAGCTTTTTCGTTCTGACAGTGTGAAGTGTGACATTTTAAGTAGCTGCATTATTTAGTGTATCTGAAAAGCCTGAAGGATTTAAATTTGGGCATCTAAAAATTACCAGTCTGACTAAGAAAAAGACATGTTTTTTTTCATTTTGAAGGACTGGTATTATCACCAGACCTGCAGACTTTTTTCTGCAGTGTTACTCTACCAGCTCTAGGCAAGACAACTTAAACCCCCTCATATTTTATGTTGCCTCTATCAGGGAAGGCAGGTAGAAATGTAAAGGTACATCCAACTAACACATCAAAAGGACTGTGAAACTTCACTTACTACTGCCTTCACAAGTGCAGCAAAAAGGAGGGAGGAGAAATGTGAATTGTTCAGGATGCTGCAAGTGGACAGTATGACCATTTCCTCATATGGCTGGCAGTCCCGTTGTACCATTTAAAACTGAAGATTAAATACTGCAATATTCTGCAACTTAAGCATATTAAGACAGAGATGAAATTATTTCTTTCTCTGAACAGTTTGTTCAGGTTTGCGATTTTTCAAATCTCTATATTAAAATGCTGATTGTCAGAACAAGCAGGAGACATTTTTCATGTGCGGTAGGTGGGGATTTTTGTCTTCATTTTCATGCTTCCTTAGGTATTAAAATAGCAAAATGTACTATTTTAAAAACAGGAAGTGATTTGACAGCTCTATTTTCTTCTGCTACTCAGCAGCTCCCTACATGTAGGTCTACAGTATCAGCACAGGCATTGCAGCACTTGCTGGCATGTCTTCGGAATTCAAATTTCTGTTTTTGCCGAAATTTCTTTATTTTAATAATAGACACAGAATCTGCATCTTCAGAAAGAGTTGGAGACTTTTAAAAATCCCTCACAAAACAGTCTCTTCCCTGGGGCATGCCTTTACTATTTACGGGGTTGTATGTGCAGCGTAACATGCCAGGGACTCGGGAATAAAGATTGATACCTACGGAGAAACTATAGGATGACTTTTGCTCTCCAGAGGGAGGTCTCAAGCCGAGTGCATTTGCAGCCTGTCAATGCTTGTTGGCAGACAGAGATACCCAGGAACACTGAGGTCTCAGAAACACGAATTTTTGAGTGATTACTCACTGGTGCTACTTTAAGTATCCAGAAGAACATATTCCTGCTGCCTTTTCAAATGCAAGTCTTTCTTCCATTCCTGTACAAAAGCAAACAATTTAACCCTTTGGGACTTGAGAACAAGGCAAACCAGATGTTATTTCCTGTAACAAGATTATGTGTTTAATTCCCACATGAGTATGTTTTATCACATCATAATGGCAACTACCTAAAAGGCAAGAAGGGGCGCTAGGGCTTGGTATATTTCTCGGGTTTTGTGTTTGGCTTTTCTGCCTGTTACTTATATTGAACAAGACCAATACGTCTATGCTTGGTGGCTGCCTAGGATAAAATATCACCCTTGCTCCTAATGGACAACTTATTCTTCTGAGGTTTCACTTTCTGCTGTGGGTAATGTATCTACAATGAGAATAAAAATCACAAATACCAGGAAACTGGGACCACTAATTTTGTTAGTCTTCTGTTTGGATTCCTATCTTTCCCTCTGCTGCATGATGTCATTTTTAAAATGAATGAGGCAAAAGAATGATATCAAAGTGTGGCTAGGCTGTTCAGTGATTGCTAGAATAAAGATGGGGAGCACAGTATGTACCAGTGTTCTTCACCAGGCTCAGCCACTGAAGTCTTACTTCAAGGGTGTGCATGCTGTTGCTAAGGAAAAGTGGTTATGTGACTCTCTTACATAATGTCATTAATATTTTGGTTTGAAACATGTCATTCTTGTCATCTTGCAGCTTATGTCTCTAACAGCTAATGCCCTTACGTGAAACAAAGAAAACCAAAGGTTGGTTTGGAGGTAATAATGAAAAAGGTACAAAAAAAATGAAGCAGGTTGCAATGTGACTGCAGTAAACTGATACTACCTTTGCTTCTTCTATTCAAAAAAGATGAAAGGAGGCTGAATTGTTAATTCAAGACAGTTTTTATTGTTAAACCAGAATATGTATCCATTTGGCACAGGACATGTGGGAGGAGGGGATCAGTAGAAGGAAGTGGAGGGGAAGTTTCTGTGGTACCCAGATGACAGATTACATTAATTTTATCTTCTGCATTTCTGAACATGTAACGGTTTAGGCATTTTAGATGTATTCGAAGCTGTGCAATCTTGAAATGTACAGTTGAAGACTTGCATACAATCTTCTCAAGATTTTGTCCTCCTAGGAACTGAACCCATAAGGGAATGTTTTATTATTCTAACCTCTCACATGACGTCTCTAATCCTCACTCACACTGCATCTTTTTTATTGGCATCAGGAGTCTTGGGATGATCATTATGAAACAAATAGACTTAATGAATTGTAACAAATGAGTCAAAATATATTTTAGAAGAAAAATATTATTAGAGAAAACAACTGGTGCGCAAAATCTTCTCTTTAAGAGTGTCAAGATGCAAAAGAAAATTTAAGATATTATGCTGTTGATTCAAGAAAATTTCTCAGGTTACATTCATAGTCAATCAGATCCATTTCAAACAAAGAGTACTTTACAGTCAAAGTACAGATAAGGCTGTCAAGCCATAAAAAGCAGTGATATGTGTTTAAAAAAAACTCCCAACCCCCAAGAAAACAAAAAAACCCAAAAATCCTCCAAAATAAATGCCCCACACTTATGAGGATTTTAGTGGTAAAAGCTGAGATTGCTTCTGATTCAGGAATAATGAAAAGCTCCTGTTATTCTGGTACTGAAAACAGCCACTGTCTCACAGGCCTCTTGCCTTTTTCTCACTTGTGTAAGGACCCTCCCTAAAATTCTGCTGTGTGTGCTAACAGCCTGTGTTCCCTGTACATGGGTACTTGCCATAATTTGATTGATTGTTCTGAAAAGTGAGTATAGGACAATTCTTACATCTCCTTAGGCTCCCTGCCAAGTCTACCATTGCCTTTCTAAAGGGAGATTGCTAGAATATTTGAATTTGAATAATAGACCCAGTCTCAGTAATAGTGCTGCGTAAATGTAATTTGCTATTTCAGCAAAAATGTTCAAGTGTGTGCATAGATACATTAAAAATAGCATCATTTTGGATGAAAAAGTAACAATTATTTGTTTTCAGTTAATAACCTGATTTCTAGACAAAAGAATGGCAGCAAAAATCAACTGCAAGGTGATAGGCAAAGATTTTATGTGCCTGAGTTTATCTGCATACAAAATGGATAATATCCGTTACTGAGAAAATAATTTAAAGCCTTATGTTGATGCCTGAGCAGGATGGAAGCCACTACTGTTAGCTCTTTATGGAGCCGTTAAACTGTATTTGTCCATGCATCCTATCCCCTTTTTTGGGGAGCTGAAATTGATCCCTGGAATATTTTGGCCAGAACAGAAGCACAACAAATGGCTGTTTCACACATCTTCTGAAATTTTGCAGACTAAGTAAATCTAAAGGACAAACACCTGATAACTTATGACTTTCCTTGTGTTCAGACAGAGCAGTGGGGGTGGATTTAAATTGCTATTCCCTGAGGCAGTCGGCACCTTCTCAACTCTTATCCTCATCCACTGCCATGTATTCCAGAGCTATAGGAGCTTGGTCAGGGGGGCTCAGAGGAGTCTCAGCACTATGAGGTGTAGCGGTCTCTAGGTGCCATGTTACTGTGCGGAGTTCTGTAATTTTTACCAGTTTATGCTGCTGTATTTGGAGTAGTTAGTTCACGTTCTGTACAGACAGCATAATTGTATCCATGTAATATTTCTCTCTTTATGGCTTATAATTTATGAAGATTTGGAGAAGAGGACATTTCTCCAGTTACAATCAGGGCAGTGTGAAATCCACCAAAAAGGGGACTGTAAAACTAGCAAGTAAAAAAGATACTGAGAAGCAAGGCGACATCAGGTTTTTCAGTGCATTTTTGAAAATAAGTTTTATAGAGTCTTTTCTAAATGTGTACTATCCATTGTGTACTATTGCCTTGATCATTGAACTAAATAATCTACAACCTACCTGAAAGACTTTTTGGTCATTTAACTGTCATTATGTAATGTACAGTTTTATGTCTTACTCGCCAAAATCTATCTATACTGGCCTAAGAGTATGAAAATCACTGTTTTGCTCATAGGCTTTTAGTTAAGACCCGTTACTTTGAAATTCCCAGGGGCTAATTCAGATAAAGATGCTGGAAAGTTCTCTGCATTGTTTTTATTGGTTTTGGTTGCAATGGCAACCATCAGTAAGCAGGAATGTAAGATGAGGATCCAAGCACCAAACATTGACCAAACGCTGCCGGCAGCTACTTACAGGCATTTTGAATTGAGTGATTTGAGAGACATAATCCAGGCATATTGTGCAGTAGAAGGAGGGTTAAAATCCAATTTTGTGCAGCAATATTTTACAGCCTTACCTTTGACTGACAGGTTTTAAGGCCAAAAGAGACTGTTAGATCATCTAGTCACATATGCCCTGCATTTTACAGGACATTATATTTCTTTCAGTGACTTAAGACTAAGAACATTTTCTGGAAAGATGCCTAGCTTTGATTTGAGAGCACCAAGTAATGAACAATCCACCATTCCCTTTGGGAGTTTGTTCCAGCTGTTATTCACCTACACTGTTAAATTTTTTATCTTATTTCTATTTTGAATTTTCCTGCCTTCCATTTCCAACCATTGGTTGCTGTCTTTCCCTGCTAGATTAAAGACTTCTCTAGTACCTTGCGAGGGAGCTTATGCACTGCAATCCAGCTACCTACCATCTGGATTCTTTCTTTTTTTTTGCTAAGATAAACAGATTGATATTTTTAAGCCCTTGCTCACCTGAATTTTCTGCAGCCTGGAATAATTTTGCAGTATTTTTTCTATATCATCTCCAATTTTTTCAGTGATATTTTAAAAATGAGCTGTGTGCAGTATGCAGAACAGGAGGCAGTTTGCCAGTATCAATCTCACCAGTGCTATCTAGAGGCAGAAAATCACCACTGCTTTTCATTACTCCTCCTCCTCCTTCTTTCTTGTTCCTTGTAGGTTTCAGTAAAACATGTAGCCTCTATATCCTACTGGGATGATTTTTTTTTCCTATAATGAACCCGAATTCCTTTTTCAGACTTTCTACTGTGAGGAAATGCTTTTTCATTGTGCAGCATGTACTGGATTTTGGCTTTGGGCAATGTAGAAGGAAAAAATTTTTGTTCCTTGGTAAAAAAACAAAAAATTTTTCCATTCCTGATCTGCTCCCCTTTGCCTTACCCTTGTCTACTAAGTTTGAGTAACCTTCATGGGCTTCTGTGTTAATGTAATACATAGTGCTGAATCATACTAAGAAATATGGTGGTTTACACTATTCACTTCTAGAAACAGCCCCTATTTAAAAGCAAATTTTCTTGCCAGTTGTTTTTGCAACTGGTCAATTGTCTAATTATCTATAATTTTAATATATGCTTTGTTGTACTGTTTAACATTAATTTGCTAATTAAAGGATAAGAGATGTTAAGCCAAAAGCCTCACAAAAAATTTATCTCTGCACTAAATTCACCAACCAAAGTTCTAATCTTACCAAAGATTGAATCTGCTTTGATTTACAAGTGCTTTTATTTTCCATTTAGATGGTATTAGTTGACCTTAATTATATTATTTTCATTTTATTTTTATTCCATCCTAGCTTTTCTATGTCTCTTCCTAGTATGACATTGAAAAATACCCACAATTTCCCACTGGAGCAATATTAAATTTTCTGAATCCTTTAGAATAATTTTGATTTGCTAATTGTTATAATACCAGCTAAGAAAGACCCAGAAAATCTTTCAGCCAACTTACTAGAAGACTAAGTGGATAAAGTTACATAGGCCTGTTGACGTAAAACTACATAATTCTAATAGATTCTCTTTAACATTGTCCTGAAATATCAATAGATTTTATTAGATCGCTGTAAAATGTTGTTAGCAAAGTATTGTGTTTCTTTCCAAACCCTGAATATCGGTATTTACTTTATCTTTTTCTGTATCATTATTCATAATTTATTATATCCTTTGTTGAAGTATTCATGGCTTCTCTTTATTCCTTGTATACCTTAAAAGCTCATTGCTTTTTTCTTTAAGTTATTCTGGCCACTGCTTTTCCTCAACTTCTTATCTTCTTATGTAAGTACATTTTCCATTTACTTTCTTCTTCTTATTTTCCACATTTTTCATCTTTCAGTTCTTATCACTGCTTTTATGAGTTCAGTCTTTCCCATTCACAGCAGCACAATCTTAATTCTCTAACAGAAAAAACTTGT
This sequence comes from Acanthornis magna, assembly GCA_036785705.1. Lineage (NCBI taxonomy): Eukaryota > Metazoa > Chordata > Aves > Passeriformes > Acanthizidae > Acanthornis > Acanthornis magna. The sequence goes on along the minus strand of JAWUZG010000141.1, from coordinate 3,009,609 downwards.
GCTCTGCAGGTCAGTTTTGCTCATTACACGGCTGAATTCAGCAACAGGTCTGATCCATCTATGTGCTGATGCAGGATACAAGTATGGAATGCAAGACTACAAAAAATTGCATGAAATTTGCACTGACTACGCTACTTCTGATTCACTTTTCCTGACAGGAAATACAGTTTTTCAGGTTGGTTTTTATAAGAAAATTAAAATGGAATCCAGCCTCCGAAAATGTGTCCCTGGGGTCAATAATGACCTAATGAAATAGGTCATCAGCAAGATTAGAACCTGTTCAGTCTCTAGAGAGATGTGTCAGCAGAGCTGCTGGACGCTGGAGTGCACTGTGTGTGCTCAGGTCACACTGCAGCTGAGGGACAGGAAACACAACTTTACCCTTCCATGATTTTTCCATGCTTTTCTCAGGTGCAACTGACGACATGGCAAGAGTAAACTGTCTGGAGTAAAGGGTCTGGATGTCTGTTCCAGGACACAGACTTCCATTAGATCTTGGAAAATGTTCTTCACTGAGTTTGAGCTCTTATTGCCTGTTCCAGATGAACTCATTTTTCTACTCCTTCTGCTTCTTCCCTACATTCTTTTTCCTGTTCTTTTCCAGGTTCTCATCCTGTTGAAGACTTCTTATGCAATTTTCTTTCTCTGACAGTCAACCTTTTAATGCCCTGCTTGTACTGCTTTCTCCCATTTCTACCATTGCTTGCTGCTTTGGTCTCAGACTTTTTCCTTCACCAGCTCCCAAAACGCTGCTGTTCCCAAATGCTGTTGCTCTTGATACTTATCTCCTGGCTCTGGAGTCAATCTCTGTCTTCCTACTCTGTATTTCTCTGCAAAAGCTTCTCATTATCTCTGATTTAAAATGTAGTTGAGGGTTTTTTGCACACTGGCAGGGGGGCAAAAAGTGTACCAGAGTTGGAGTCCATGAGGACCACAATAGATTATGGCAGAGCAGAGCACAATATTTTCTGCTTAGATGGGGAAAGTTCTGCTTGGAATATATGTTTGTTGACAGTCTTTGAAAAACCCCTCATCAATCTCTATGCTCTTAAACATTACTAACTACTTTTTTCCCCTCTGTCAGAGAAAGAGAAGGTGGGAAGAAAAAAAGAGTAAAATTAAGGCAAGGGACTGGTCCTGCTGTACTTCAGATCTTCTCTTCCAACATTCTTGTTGAAAGCATTCTAAGACATTGAAACATTAATGGAGGGGACAAGATATTCCCATAAATTCTTTCTTTGAATAAACAGCCAAAACCAGCCAAAGCTTACCCCTCTGTGTATGAAAAGATACTTTCCATGAGAGTATGAGTCTTGTTTTAAGTTTGCAAACCACAACAGCACATATTAAATAGTTTCTTTAGCCTTTGATATTATTGCCATACAATTCAACTAGAATGTTCTGATTTTATTTAGGACTGATGAATGCTGTAATAATTGACCTTGGAGAACAAACACCTATTATCTTGTTTATACCAATGCTCTGCTAGTAGCTTGTAAGTCACTTACTGTGTAGCAGTCTGACATCTGTGGTTTTGTGATAAAAAATTAAAAGGCAACCTAATCTGCAAGGCTGTTGTTTTTTAACAAACTAGAAGTAATAAATTTAAAAATACCTGTTTTGGACTAAGAATGAGAATCACAATGTCATGTGTTATGTATTCCTGATCTGTGGAGATATACTATAATTTTGCTTCCCTTAGGAAGATTCGTCTTAAGAAACCCTAAGTTAGGATTACAAGACTAGATTTCAAAAGCATTTAGCAATTCATTGTAGGACTGACAGAAATGCATAAGTGTAGCAGCTATCCATTTCACTGCTTATGCTGCGGTTGTACCTTTACACCTCAATACTTTTCAGATTTTGATACATCTTTAGGCATTTAAATACTTCTGAATACCTGCATCACAAACACTTAAAACCAACAGGCTGAAGTGTCAGATTTTGAATGAATATAGTCTTCAGGGCTTTAGAAAATCCATGTTTCAGACTTTTAAAAACTGAGCAATTAATAAAAGTACAAATAACTTATGAGCCATTAAAAGAGACCGTCAAGGAAAATTAGGAGCTCTATAAACTATGACAAAATATTTAACACATTAATGTCTTTTTTAATTTACTGTTGTTCTTGGCTGAGACTTGAGATATTGGCTTCATTTAATGAAATTATGGAAGTGTTTGTAATTCACATTGGGATATTTAGCGATAATAATGGAGACATGTAGTAGGAAGTGAGTGCACCTACATGCATGCATGCAAGTGGATTTCTGTGAACACACACATGCACATATGTGAAGAATCAACTGTGTCATGCAAGATACAAGATGAGTTTTAGGTCCTAATAAGAGGGCTGGGTAAGTGAGGAATTTAATGAAAATTCTGACAGATGGCAGGGGGAGAGTTTCTCTTTTTTCCACTTTCTGTCTCAAATCCAATTTCCACTTTTTCCCAAATTCTTTCTTAGTTCCCTTCTATCATGCAGACACCCTCTTTCTTCCACTGGCATTTTTCTGCTGCCTCTTCTACAGTGACATGATAATATGAAAATTGATATGACTGGAAGGGACAAAAAATCTGAAAATAAAAGAGTGCCTCACATTTTTGCCAAGCAAAAGAGTAGTCAGCGCATATTGCAGGACTGTTAATAGGTAAAAGAAATGGTGCGCTTGGACATGGTGCAGGGACTCCCTCAAGGGAGGGTATTACAGGGCTCTTTCCAGGGATGCAGCTGGACACCTCTGTGCTGAAAGATCTCTGTACTTAGATTGCAGTTTCATTTACCTGCATTTACAATCTTTCCCAATGATGTTTTTATTTTTCAGATATTTTAAACATCATGGAATCTCCTGTAATGTTTTACTGGTCTTCTCTGTAACACCAACACTCGATTTCATGTTCTGCAGTGTTTGCAGTTTGCACAGACTAAGATGAGAACCAGATTTCACTAGGTGTGGAAGGTGGCCACAGCTCAGAAAAATGAAGACAACTTGTACTTTTGTCACAATGATAGATTGTAAGACATATTAGAACAGTAATGGATAATGCATTGCAAGGTTTAAGAAATTGATCTGTTTATTCATCCAGAATTGCAACATTTTCTATTGCTTATGCTTTGCTTTTTCAACTTCTGTTGTTTTCAGTTAAAGAAAACCCACAAAGAAAGAACCCCAAACCAACCAACCAACCAACCAACCAACCAACCAACCAACCAACCAATCAACAAAAAAAAAACCAAACCAAAAACAAAAAACAAAACAAAAACAAAAAGTTGCCCCATAATACATTGAAGCCAAATAAAGGTTTAAAAAAATGTAGATCGTTATTCTTGCCATGTTAGTAAGTGGAAAGAGGCAGAAATATTTCTTTGTGGTTGCCTTTAAAATGCTTCTTTAAACTGTATAGGTACAAATTAGTGTGTTTGGGAAAGCTTATTTCATGTAGCCTTTCCTACACTACTTTCTGTATTATAAACTTGCTAAACATTGTGATGCAGTATAATGCTTCATTTCCTTGCATTATTCTGTAAGTACTACTTTTGTCCATACAGATGTCCAGTATTTCTGAAAATTGTCATTAAAAGGTGTAACTGTATTCAAATAAATATGAAAAATATACAATTGCATTCTTGTTGTTCCAACTGAGTTTCTTTTAACATTAAGCAGCATTGTGAAACAGAGGAAGAAATGCATATTGCTGCAATTAATCATAACTGTGACAGTATTTTGATGGATAGAAAGGGTATAAGGGATCCAAAAGATGAAAGTTTAAATGGCAAACAAACAGAAAAGACGGTCTAGTCTACCTGTAAGTATTTTTTTCAATTGTGGACCTGAAGTAAATAAAATAAATAAAATAAAGCAGGAAACTAATTTTAGATATTCTTCTGAAGTGAATGCCTGCATGAGACATTATTTAGGACAATTTTATTTTCTTTCTTTCCACATAGGAATTTGATCTTCAGATCAGAGACTAATGCTATCTTAGAGATGCAGGATATCCTCCTGATTTAAAAAAAAAAGTCACATATACAGGTGGGCAAAGCAGTCCTCATCATTGCCTCTTTTTAGGCACTGACACAGTGTTTGAGGGAAGTGTCCCACCTGTCAGTACCTCAGGTTAGGAAAAACTACCTCAGGAGTCTCAGGGAGACAATTCTCATGATGATTTTTTCTATTTATTTGTCTGACCTCTCTCTAAGGAAAGCATTGTTGCCTCAGTGTTTATAATTTTATATATAAGTACACAACAGAACATAGAACTCCTCGGAGTTTTTCCTAGAAATTACAAATAAATATAATTAAGTCTGCAATCCAAATGAGGTAGAAAAAAATGAACGTAGCTTTGGCTTTGTTACCTGTGAATCTAAATTTGAGTCAGACATTATCAGTCATTGTCTTTTCAACCTCCCGAAGCGTTAGAGGGTGAAGTACTCCCGTGAGGAAAATGCAGACAGGAAACTTATTCCAGAGTTCCTCATTAGGGCAAGAACCTCAAGGCAATTCCGACATTGCTGCTGTCCCCTGGCATTCATGAGGCAGTGGGTTATGGCCAATTAATCCATCTACTGTTGACACTTTTTTTTCTGCTACCAGCCTGCTCCCATCTTGTGAAGTTCCCTCTGCAGTGTTCAGGAAATCATATATATTTTCTTCTCTGAAAGATTCACGCTCAGGGTGTCTTTGGCTTAAATAGCACCAAGTTTGTTGTGAGAACTCCTTATGTTATCTTATGAATCCTCAGCATACTGTCTAGCTCTCCCTGTGGATGGTATTTGCAAATTTTATTGTTACAGCTGTGTGCTTCTTTAATTAAATAAACAAGTTCACCTATCATTTTAATTGCAAGTTTATCCTGCAGGCTGTTATTTATTCTGAATGGAGAAACCATTCAGATTTGATAAGGCTGAAGCACAAGCTGAGGGCAGTCTGTTGTAAGCAGTGGAGGAGGAAGCTGGGAGGCAAAGGAACCATTTTCCTGTAATCACTGATTAGACTCTTTTTTGCCTTAGTGCATCAGTCTGTGAAATACTAAGTGGAAGTTGATTGGCTATTCCTATGTCTTTCTAAACCTCACTTGTGGGCAGCAAAATTCAAATTTGTAACCTTTTAGTCAAACTCTAGTAATGTCAACATGACTGCTGATGCTTTTAAAAAGCTTGAGAAGAGCTGGTTATTTTCTCAGTTGATTGAATTTTGCCACATCACACGTCAATCTCTTGAAAATGTTTTTGGTCTGTTAAATCGTAATGCACACTACAATGACTGAACAGTAGTACATTCCAGAAAGACAGCTGCAAGCCTACAGCTATGTTTTAAAGGGCATTCCACATCCCCTGTGTTATCACAGTTAATTACAGGAAGACTCACCAGTTTGAATTCTGTCTTTAATGTGAACCCATTTGAAATTCTGATTTGGAAGAGGACTCTTTGAGGAAGACAATCTATAACTCAGAGCCAGGATTTTCACTGCATATAAAATGAGTCCCTTCATTGGCCATGAAGTTTAACTGATTTAGAAAGAAATGACAAATAGCACAAAAAAGAATACTTCATGACAATTTAACAATATAATTTTATATCTCAGGGTAAATTTTGCAGGTTTTTTCCTAGGGAAAATCTGTATCCTGTTCACTAAGTTATTAAGGAATCAGCCCTCTTTCAGTTATTGTTGCTAGCATTTCAGTAGTATGTTTCAGATATATTTAAGCACATGCTTAACTAAAAAACAATAAAAACGTAAACATTTGTTTTTATGCATTGTCTTTTATAGAAAATAGCAGCTGAACCAAGAGCTGATCTGCTCTTCAAAGACTACCAGCAGGCCTAACAGATTTTTAGGGAAAACAGCTACCTGTGTGTCCTTTGCTTCTATCAGTCAGTGTATGGAGCAAGAAGAGTCCCGCTGCATTTTGACTGACTGTGATTTATCATCTCTATGAAGTCACAGTAAAACTGAGCTCCCAGCATTGCTCAGTATGAGAGCAGCTCCCACAGAGTCCTTACCCCATCGCAAACTGCAAGCTCTCAGCTGCTACATTCTCTGAAAACTGGGCTCAACCACATGCACTTGATCATCTGCGACCCTCGTAAATAATAATTAAATAAATAGGTATATACCTAATAATAAACCTCAGAGACTTTTCATCGAGCAGTTGTTCATTAACTAAGATGTATTTCCTGTTACCCGTGAATGCCCTATCAGATGTGTGACTTCAGGTATAAAACATCTGACAGAGACAAGAGAAGCATCAGTGTTTCTCCCTAAAACACTTTGCTCTCTGCACCAGAAAAATCATGCAAGGCTGCTTGGCATCTTCAGTGGCCCTAGTGTAGTCCATGAAATCCTGTTGAAAGCCAGATATGTGATATCCTTTGAGCACCATCAGTAAGAAGGAGACATGCAGATGTCCTGGACACCAAGTGCTCCAATATGCAGGGCATAGATACATTTATCTGGCAGTGCAGGTTTAATGAATTCCAGCAGCTTCTAGCTGAGAGCAATGCAGGCAGCACTAGCCCATTGCAGTAGAGCTCCCACGTGTCTTAAAATATGCAGTAGCTGAATGTCAAGTACTACCACTTCGTGACCAAACATGCACAGAATAATTTGAAGATTAATCTGAAGCGCAGGTAAGTACATACAAGTCAGTATAAGAAAAACATAAACGGTATATACTGCAAATACTTCCTGCAAATACATCAGTGCAAACCTATCAGTCTTCATGATTTGAAAAACAACCAAAAATAATGTTTCCATGGCTGTTATTTGCTGCTTTAATCTGATCTGAGATAGTTAATATGTAAAAAATTGAGCAACATTTATCAGGAAAAAAAAATCATCTATTTGGGTCTACTTCTTCAATTGTATTAATAGTCACTGGATGCTTTTAGTGCTCTAAGAAATGCATCATATCTGAGTTCTATGTCATTCTTAATTTGACAGTGCCCAGAGGAGGGTGGGGAAGACTGAAAAGGACGTTTGCATAAATGACCTCATTTGTGCACCAGGACATTACTTTAAATAGTCATTGTGCCCGTGACAAGTAAATTATATTGATTTTTGGCAATCCTTTCTTTGGTGAAAGTATTTTGACACTTTGAAGATTCATCATCAGCATAAGCAGAATTTATCTATAGTTTGTCAGTGTCATATAAGCATCATTTTAAATTCAAGGCTTAACTTTGTGATGTGTGTGTTACCCTGTGAATTAATTTCTTCTAATTGACCCTGATGAACATAGAAAAACTTATAAGATCAATAATATTTAGATACTTATCTGCCTACCACAATCTGTGCTGAATTTGAGAAGACAGTATTTTCCAAGTTTTTTTTTAACTGGCAAGGAAACTGTCAAAGATAAACTATCTTTAAATCAGAAAATAGCTTCTTTCCTGCTGTCTTATCAAACAACACCATATAGGCTAGAAATATGTGCTTTCTGAATTACTAATAGGATTTTTTTTTTATGTATTGGACTAGAAGTTATGACACTTGATTTGGGTAAGCATGTTTAAATAACTTTGCCTCCTAGAAATAAAGCAAAGCATGTGGGAGCAAAATATTTAGTACTATTTTTGTCAGATGAATGGCAAAATATGGGAAAAAAGTACTGAAATTCAGGTGTTACCCTAACAAAATTAAGCAGGGAAGCATAAAGTATAAACAGAAGACAGAACTTGGAAGAGACATCAGTGTCATCAGAAACTTAAACACAGAATTTGAAGTCTGTCTGTGAATATCAGTGAGACACCTTAAAGTTTCATCAAACATTCACAGAAAGTTAATCAATATCTCAGTAATGTTGAACTAAAGATTATACTGGTATTAGTAGTTAACTGGGCTGCATCAATGTGGACTGCACGGCTCAGAATGTGACACTGGTAACTAAAAACACTATCAGGTCATGTCCAAACTTCTGGAGACGCTGAATGGATGCATAACACTCAAGGGCTACCAGAGAGCAGAGGGCAGAGGTCATTGTCTGATCACAAAATCAGGCTCTGAAACATTCCTCACACCAAGATATGTTGGAAGGATCCCTGGCATGTCCTAGTCCCTCAACTTTGTTCAGGAACTCTCTCATCCATTGGCAGCTGGTACACATCCAAAATCAGCAGTGCAGAGTCACAAAGGGTTAAAAGTTTGGCTAAACATGACCCAGCACTTGGGGCCTGTGGCCTCTCAGGGAGGGGGGGTCCACTCTGATGAGCTCCTGGGTGTTCAAGGAAATACTGATTCACCAATCTACCACTATATCTGTATTTCCTATATTCTTACATTATAGTTTCCTGTATTTCTAGAAGGAAAAGAAAATACTTTAGGTATAACATTGAATACTTTTGTTTATTCAGAAAGAGAAATACAAACATTACTGCTGCAGTTAACTCTCTAAATATTGTATTTCATCTGGGTTACAAACTGAGGCAGGGATATGACACCGAATTCATAGGAAAGTGCAGAGAAGTACAAATATCTTGAAGAATTGATGTTTAAGCAATATAATGCTACCTGATCAAATTATAAAGAAGGCAAATTCTCCCATAAGTATTTTGTAACTCAAGTAAGGCACAAAATAAATTATTATCATCTCCTGTGTTTGTTCATAGATTGATATATAATACATAATGCATACATAATCAATTTTTAAAGAGTTGTCTGAATATTTATCTAGCATATAGGTATGATAGCTAATTTGGAAACTTAATGAATTGTTTTCATTGACTAAAATAAAACATTCTTTAGCACAAGTGCATATTTTTATTCCAGTTACAACTTTCTGTTCAAAGAATGATCTCTTGCTTAACATAAGAAAACTCATACCCTGCAAACCTGCATTATTTAGTACTCTTCATCTTTCAATGTATTATTTAACTTTCAACAACATACCTGAGGACATAATCCAACACAACAGTAGCCAAGTAAACCTGCCCTCTTCTGTCTAAAATTCTAGAAAAATTATACTCATTATTTGTGGTCTTTATTTTAAGAATAATGAACTGTGAAGCCTAGCTTCAGGTAATGAATTGGGTTTATTGCTATAAGCTTATAACAAAGCAAAACAAAAGACAAAAGAATAATGCTTCAGCTTTCTTTCAGGAATATATTCTGCATGTACATTTCTCTTGTGGATGGTAAATAAATTCAAACAAAAGTTAAAGAATATGCCTACACATTATACTTACAATACTTCCAAGCCAATGCAACTTGATAATCAGTATCAATTACTACTTTTGATAATGGAAAACAACAGCTTAAGTAAAAAAATAAGTACAACTCTAGAATGTATGTTAAACAGAAGAATAATATTTAACACATATGCTTAAGAATCTGTAATCATACCCATGAAAGTAAATTATTGTCCATATAAAAACTTTGCTTACAACAAAAAATAATTTATATAGTTGTCTAAAACTTATACATATACAAGTTCATTTTTCAAAACTGTGATCCCTTTTAGTAAGTTAAGTAAATTTTTAAATTATTTAAAAATGCAGGTGCATGTTACAAGAAAACTGGAATTCAAATCAGTAAATAACTCCCATACTTGAAGCTGATTTTCAAGCATATAGAGTGCAAAACCCAGTAAGTATTTATATCCCTGCAGGAAAAATAATCTAGTTACCTCACAAGTTTAACAAAAAAACCAAGCATTTGCTGAAACTAACATTGCTTGTTTCTTTAGAGTGTTATTTTAAAAGCATAACTCAGATACAGAAAAATATGGTTTTCACTCAAATTAATATTGACCTGATTGTGCTCAATTTTATATTTTTAGATACATTCATACACTTTTCTTATTTTTAAAAATTTGTGCCTAGGGTAGACTGAGGAGGGACTCTGGAACTTTTGGAATTTTTCTTCCAGTTCTCATGCTTCTTTGAACGATTTTCTCTCACTTACCTACTGATCACATACCTTAATTTATTCAGAGAAAAAAATCTCTAATTTTTTTCTCAGTACAATCATAACTAGCACTGTGAATATTTCACACTTTAAGGGCAGGTAATTTATTTCAGTGTTTCTGCTGAGATTGAAAACAATGGTGCAATGAAAAACTTTAAAATCCCTAGCGAATGAAAAATCAAAAGCACATCAGACTCTTGTGCACATGCAGAAATCATTCATGTGTAGCAAAATAAACACTTTTATTACTCCTTTCTGGTATTGCTATATTATTATATTTTCTAAATATAAGTCAAGGGATTAAACAACTGAATACAGACGTGTTGATGTTAATGTCAGGTTTACCCTCTGCAGGATAGAAAATACAGAAAATTCTCTCTGTATGAAGAATCACCATATCATGCAGTAAAGGTTTTTCATAGTTTCTGGCTGTTTATAATAAAAGAAATATATCAGTGGGCAGTGGAAAGCCTCAGCATTAAAACCTCTCATACATCACTGGATTCAATTATTTGGTCCCACTAACCATAAGGACTTCTCTTTTCCCACTCATGCCCAAAGGATTGAGGATTTCAGGAGTTAAATCACATTTATTTTCATACACATACATGAACATGTATAAATGTAGATATGTTGTATTTAAAACTCCAAATAACACATAGATGAGAATTCATTCTTGCTACCTTTCTTTACCTTCTTTTGTTGCATTTACCATGTTGTGATTGACCTGATATTTTGCATTGAAAAAGTGGATTAAAATCTGCAACACCAATATTAGGTTAATGAATATCATAAAGACTTATAAAGAAGGTGAGACTTGTTGAGAAAAATATTTTATCAGGAAAAGCTTTGTAACCAAAAGAAAGTATAGGCTTTCAGGGTCGCAAGCCCTTTACAAGTCAGAAATGTTCAAATCATTATTGCCACAGTGGTTGCAGCTACTGTTACAAGAAAGACTACTGCTTCTTGGAAGGTGTTGAACTCGGAATGTGTTGCGCCACATATAATGTTTTAAAATATTGTGTCTGAGATCATGGTTGTGTTACAAAGCAGAACTTTCAATTCTTTGGGTTAGTTAATAAGAAAAGTCAATTTTCACTGAATAATCAGCTCTTATTCATTAATCAGGCCCTTAGTTATTATGCATTAACAATTTTTTTACTGGGATGGTGAAGAGAGAACATTGGTCATTTTATACATGGGGAGCATAGCTATCAAATCAAAGTGAAACATTTTTAATGTTATTTTTATTGCACATTTATATGATGTGTGTGTGTGTATATATATATATATATATATATATATGTATATATTGCTATGTGCTCAAGTCAGAATAGTTGTAATGCTGAGCCGGCTACCAGTCAAAGACAGCATCTGCTGTCCTAAGATTAGAAATGTAACAGAAACTAGATAATCTGAAATAACATCAGGTCATACTTAGGCCAGGTTTCAGTAATAATACGAGAATGGCTTGCTTCCTGCACCTGCATCTTCCTTGCTTCTGGTAGTGTGGAGAAAACCCAGAGCCTGCTGAAATAAAAATATTGGTTGGCTGATTACTTGGTTTTATTCTATTCTGCTTACGGAACTGTTTAGGTTGAAGGTGAATAATGCCGGACACAGCTTTCCTGGAAGACTCGAATATGTCACTTTACCACAAATTAAACATCTGTTAGTACCATAAGAACTGATCATTACCAGGAATGCTGTGTACCCTCTGCCTCTGGAACTGACTAGAACAGACCAAGCAATGGTTTACAAATTATTGAAAGCCATTGCTAGTGGGAGCGTGGTGACGCAGACAGAGAAGCGGCAGCTGCCCAGGTCTGTGGCTGCAGGGAGCGTTCGAGCCTGGTGTTAGCACTGGAGGGCAATGGAAAAGACACCTTTGTGTGGTGTGAACAGTGGCTGGATGATCTGCTCTGCCCAGTGGCAGAGACTGAGGTGGAGAGACTGAGGAGTGTCAGGGAGTGAGAAATAAACCAGTGAAGTCTGCCCTTCCATCCCTGAGAGAAATTCAGTAGATGCAAACTCAGCGCAGGCTGGAGGAGTCCCAGACATCTGAAGGAGGAGACCTGAAGGTGGAGGATGGGGACAGGTCTGTACTCAGGGATGTAGAAGAAGCCCCTCCCAGCCTCCCTTGCCTTCCCAGGATCCTTTAGAAAATAGGTATGAGGCCCTGGAACTGAGGGTCATGCAGATAAAGGTGGAGAATGTCTGTCTGAGTGGCTTCCCAGATTAGCACAGGCAAACAGATGGATCATTACCACAGGTAATAGGAAAAAAAGGTGGTAGTGGGTGATTACCTTTCAGGGGAGCTGAGGGCCCTCTGTGCTGACCACACCCATCCCACAGGGAGGTATGCTGCCTCACCAGGAAAAGGGATATTTCCAGGAGACTCCCTGGACTAATCCAGCCCACTGATTACTACCACTGCTGGTTGTGCAGGTCATCGGTGATGCCACTGATGAGAGAAATGTCAGGGTAAAAATAACACAAGGCCACAACAGAGGGCAGAGTGGCTGGAAAGCTCCCTGGTGGAAAAGGACCTCAAGGTGCTGGTCAGCAGCAGCTGAACATGAGCCAGCTGTGCCCAGGTGGTCAAGAAGGCCACCTGGCCTGTGTTAACAATAGTGTGGCAGTGGGAGCAGGGAAGGGATTCTTTGCCTGTACTTAATACCAGTGGGGCCACACCTTGAATCCTGTGTCCAGTTCCGGGCCCCTCAATTCCAGATGGATATTGAGGGCTGGAGAGAGTCCAGAGAAGGGAAGGGAGTTGGGGAAGGGCCTGGACAACAAGTTTAATGAGTAGCAGCTGAGGGAGAAAAGAAGGGTTGGGTTGACCTTATTGCTCTCCATAACTTCCTGGAAGGATGTTGTAGCCAGGTGAGTGTTGATCTCTTCTCCCAGGGATCTAGAGAGAGGACAAGAGGACATAGTCTCAAGCTGGGCCAGGGGAGGTTTAGGTCAGGCATTAGGAGAAACTTCTTCCTGGAAAGGGTGATTAGCCATTGGAATGGGCTGCCCAGAGCAGTGGTGAAATCACTGTCCCTGGAGGTGTTTAAAGGAAAACTGGATATGGCACTCAATGCCCTGATCTAGTTGACAGAGTGGTACTCAATCATAGGCTGGGATCAATGATCTCAGAGGCAATTTCCAACCTAATAGATTCTATGATTCAAATGAATCATTATAGGTTTATGTTCTGATATGTCCAGAACAACATCACTTCTCATTAGTTTTATTTATGCCCTTAATTATTCTGATAATAAATTTAGAAGCTCCATGCCAACATTTCAAAGTAGTTAACCGCAATAAACTAGTTGCCATGAAAGAGATCTACACAGTGCTGTCACTTTGTTTGTAATACATAACTGCCTGGGAAAGGATGAATGAAATTAATAAGCGTTCCTTCTGTTGAAAATTACAATTCCCTGCAGTCATCAGGGAATGCACTCTTCCTCCTTTCAGACTAGTTAAAATGTGAGTATGAAGTTAGTGGGAAATTGTGACAGAATCATGCTGATCCACTTAGCAATGTTTGGTAAATACAAAGAAGCAATTTTTTCTTTTGTCATTAACATGAGCACTAGTGGCACGGTTTTCCAGGACTGCAGTCCTTTTCTCTATTTACTGAGAGTTCCTGCTCCTGCCGTATTGTCAAACAGTTGCAAAGACCAATACATTGGATATTTACTGCAAATGAGTGCCTGAGCTGTAGGGACACCTCCACTCATTATGCTATTTCCATCAAAGCCCAGTGTCTCAGTCTCGGCTTTGATGGAAGAGATCTGCTCTTCTGGCTAACAGCTTGGTCTCTGCTATGCCTCTTCAGATCTTTCAGGTAGTATTTTGCTGTAGGCAACGTGGATTAGAAAAAAAGAATGTGAAAAAAACTAATTAGAGAGAGGCCATTTCCAGCTTACTTTTGTAAAGTTGAAAATGCCAAGAAAAGTTGTATTTTAATTTTTTTTAAAAGGCATATATTAGGGTTTTTTAAAATGCAACAGTTTTTTATACTCCTAGACATTTCATGGATTTGTAAATCTGTTCCAAGCATTCTCTCTGTGAAACAAACCACAAAAGTATTAGAAGTACAAGTGAGCAAGTAGAGAATCTAAAAGGACGGAAAGCATTTCAAAGGGGGCCATTAGAGCCTGCCTACCATCTCAAGGGGGAAACTGGCAAAACCTGTGATCTGTGTTTCTTGAAGTTTTATTTTCAGTTTCAAGGGGGATTCAGAAGAGAAAAATTAGACATTCACCTTAGTGAGAAACAACAAAAAAAAATTTTACAGTCATATTTTTTGTTTCTAGTATAATGACACTTAGCAGTGAGAATAAGATTGGGATCCCTTGTAGCTGCTGGGCATATGTATCACTAAAGCAAACCTTAGAGTTGTGAAGCACTTAATGTGTCAGCAAAAGTAATGATAGTATTATACCTAAGCTGCTAGCCAGGGAAGACAAATGGAACAGTGATTATTTATGGGCACCGTTTGCAGATAAAATTTTCACTTATCTTAATTCTGCTTTTATTGGAAACAGTAAGCAACATTTCAGAAAGTCACAGGCAAAAAGAAAAGCAACTGGCCCAAATCAAATCATGGGCCCATCCTGCAATTTATCCTGTTTTGGAGTAGCCAGTCACTTATGAATGGGGAAGAGCATAAGGAGTAAGTGTAAAAAGGCTTACCCTTTTTCAGAGTATTTTTCTGGTCTTCAGCAATTCAACTCAGAGTTTTCCAAATGTGGTGCCATAGTGCTAACAGACTGTGTAGATTATTCTTTCATAAAGTTGTCAGGGATTTTTTGAGACACAGAAGCTTGTAGCATCCAAACCATCCCGAAGCAAGGAATTCCACAGACGTGCTACCTGCTCTGCATAGTGAAAGGAACTGTTTTTACAAAGAGACTTGAGAGTAAGGTCATGTTTGGAGAGAGGTGTGAAGCAGGCAAATAAGTGGGAAGTCTTTAATGGCATAGCAGCTTCCAGGATAATCAGACTGTGAGGAGGTGGTAACAAAACAAGCACTTGCACTGACTGACTGCAAAGTTTTGTAGATGCCTATATTTTTCCAGTGGGGTTAAACTCAAGTTTTTTGTGCTGTTTCTGTATATGGCATTGCTACAAAATGAGGAGGAAGCATAGGAAGTGTACTGCAGTTCCAGTGATTGCCCCTGCTGTTGTCTTTTGTATAACATGCACCTCTCTGGAGTTTGTAATTTCGGATTTAGCTGGGCTGACTCAGTCACTTTGTAACCCTGCAACTCTCAGGCAGAAAGAATCTGTGGAGAAACTTGAGAGAGGGCAATTTCCCTCTGGCAAATATAAATTTCTACTTCTGTCATCCCTGCTGGTTTTGTTGTAGCTGAAAAAAAATTCTTGTAGGCTTCAAGGGCAGAAGGCAAGTGGAAATACCTCCTAGGGTGAGGCTCCTTTCTGTTTACACTCTTCACCAAGATGGAGTGTACATGTGTGGTTTTTTCCATAGGTCTGTTTAAAGAATGCAGAATGTTTTAAATGGCTGCACAATGATTTAGTGCTGCAAAAAATGGAAGTCAGTCAAGGTAAAAAGATAGCAAGATGGGGATCTTTCCTGACAGCTGTAGAAACAATCAGCACTCTCTCTTTGTTCCGCTTTACAGCACTATCCAATATTGTCAGCATCATTGTCATAACTGGGATGTGACAACCTTTTTCTCCTAAAGGACTTAATTTGTGATCTAAAACATTCCTAATAAGCTTAATGTACATTCCAAGGGAATGGGAGACAGCAGGCTTAATGCTGTATGGTGCTTCTCACTCACTGCAGGAATGGAAAGCTCTCAGCACGGTTTATGATCAAGGTCAGTGAAATGCAAGTAAACTCATTAAAGCATTTATGGGGGGCCTGGATAGATTAGATGCCCTTACTGACCTCTGCACTATACTTTCATTTCTCTGCAGATAAATAAATAAAAAGCCTTCACTGGAACCAGATATTTTCAGAGTGAGTATGTTTATTAACATAATTATAACAAAGCTTCATATCTGAGTTCATATATTTTGTATTCTTTGTATCATGTTTAGAAAACACATGTATATTGCTTTTGAAAACGTATCTGCAGAATGTATACACAGTCTTTTGTTTCATGGATCCAGTGACACCTATGTTTTTGATACTTTAATATTAATTTTAAATATATCTAGCAGAGACACTTTTATCCATTTTTCTTGAATAAAGCCATGTAGTGGCAAGGGAGAAGGCTTTTGGTTGAGGATTGGATGTTGTTTTTCTTTTTTTAAATATTGTCTTCTTTCTGTTAATTTTAACTTCATTATTAAGATGAATTGTAATGATGTTTAAAACCCTAGAGGCAAACTGGTTTAATTTGATTTCTTCTGATAGATGAGAAAAAAAAATGTTAGGAGTTGCAATCTTGTATTCCATACTCTTGGGCTTACATTTTTAATGTGTCTTTCAAACTAAAATTGATTTTTCACTTTCTTAAAAAAAAAAAAAAAAAAAAAAAGCATATTTTATGAGAAAATGAATACCTTTGGTATGTTTTAAATTGATTGATAAGCATTCACATCTAAGGTGATAAGAGGAGCAGTTGTTTTCTTAACTATTGATAAAAACCCACAGTATTTCACACTTATTTTTATATCTTTTAAAATGAAGATAGAATGAACAAACATCTGCATAAAAACTTCCAGAGCTACTTATTAAGTCCTGCATTTCAAAGTTATTCTCTGCTTTATGTAATAGAAACCAGAATTTCTGACTTTTTAAAGTCCACTGAAATAAATGCAATAAGCTCACTTGCAGGTGATGGGGAGAACCAGACAACTTCAGATCTAACTTTATATCAGTTAGAGTTAAAAGTATTTTATGGCTATCTCCATCATGGAATCATAGAATGCACTGATCCATCAGGTGCATTGGGCCCTGCACAGGACTCCCCAAGAATCCCACCATGCACCTGAGCATTGTCCAAACTCTTCTTGAACTCTTGGTGCTGTGACCACCTCCTCAGGAGCCTGTTCCAGTGTCCAAACACCCTCTGGCTGAAAAACATTTTCCTGACATCCAACCTAAACCTCCCCTGACACAACTTCAGGCCATTTAATCAAGTCCTGTCACTGTCACCACAGAGCAGAGGTCAGTGCCTGCCCCTCCTCTTCCCCTCACGAGGAAGCTGCACACCCCAATGAGGTCTCCCCTCAGTCTCCTCCAGGCTGAGCACACCAAGCGCCCTCAGCCACTCCTCGTGTGGCTTCCACTCGAGGCCCTTCACCATCTTTGTTGCCCTCTTTTGAACACTCTCTGTCTGCTTAATGTCTTTTTTTTACATTGTGACACCCAAAACTGCCCCCGGCACTCGAGGTGAGGCTGCCCCAGTGCAGAGCAGAGCAGAGCAGAGCAGAGCAGAGCAGAGCAGAGCAGAGCAGAGCAGAGCAGAGCAGGACAATGCCCTCCCTGGCCTGGTGGGAGGCCATGCTGGGCCTGGAGCCCCCCAGGCATGGTGAGCCTTCCTGGCTGCCAAGCTCATTGTTGACTCAATCGCTATTGCTGTCTATAAACTCTTTTCTGAATATTGATTCACCCCAAGCGGGCCCAGAGACACTTCAGAGAGAAAGTCAAAGAAGTGGGTATTTGCTTTATTCAGCACTGGGTGTGGGGGATTCGCTCCTCCAAACACACACACCCCGGCACTTCCAACACACCATGTTATGGATAACATTCATGAATATTCATCACATTCCCTGGGATAGGGATTATTATTTCTCAGAAACCATTAATATCATCAGCATGTGTGCCACACATGAGTTGTATGTCCTGGTGGTCTTTGGGGTTCTTCTCATGATGAAGATCTGGTAGTCTTCATCACAATGCATTTTTCACTTTTGTCTCTGGAGCATGCATAGTCCTTCCCATAGTGCATGATTCAGCGGTTTCTGTGCTGGCCTTAAACAGATTCTTGTCCCTCTTATCGTGACAAGAGAAAGGGAATCCTGTTTTCTAGGTTTTAGGATTCACATATTCTGTCTCTCAACAGTTAACCTGAGTTACCTATTGACCATTCCTTTCTCAATATCTGTGTGGATCTATAACCGCTTGAGCTTCTGGCTTTGTGTGATAATTTCGTATAGTGACTAGCACAGTTGTGCGTATTTTGCTGTAAGGAAGGATATAGGCTGAAAGCATTGGGCTTATTCAGCTTGGAAGAGAGAAAGCTTTGTTGTGACCTAATTGTGGCCTTCCAGTACCTGAAGGGATTCTACATGAAAGATAGAGAGCGACTATTTACAAGGGCATGCAGTGACAGGACAAGGGGGAATGGCTTCCCACTTAAAGAGAGCAGGTTTATATCAGATATGAGGAAGAAATTCTTCCCTGTGAGGGTGGTGAGGCCCTGGCACAGATTGCCCAGGGAAGTTGTGGATGATCCATCCCTGGAGGCATTCAAGGCCAGGCTGGATGGGGCTCTGAGCAAACTGGGCTGGTGGAAGGTGTTCCTTGTCCATGACAGGGGTTTTGGAACTGGATGATCTTTAAAGTCCCTTCCAACTCAAACCATTCCATGATATGAATTATTCTTTTTTTATCTGCATTAGACTGGAACTTGTGAAGTTTGAGCATCTACTTCTCCCCCACTTCTGTTTAAAATCTCAGTTCTTCTCTTGCTGGTCTAATTATTAACAAATTGCTAATGATAATTGTGGAATAAGTAGAAAAAGGGGCTAAGGCAACAGAAGTCTGAAAGCTTGCTGGCCAAACATACAGTTTAATCAACAAAGAATGCTGGAAAAGCCAAACTAAATGCTTGTTTAATATAATAAGTTTACTGGGGACAGCCCTGTGTGTGTTAGGAAAAGGCACTCTGGTACATTTCACAGACCTCAGCTCCTCCCTCAGCAAAAAAAAAATTACCAAGACCATTCTCTGAGTTGCGAGGAGGCAGAAAAATTGAGCAGTATTCCCCAGCTGAGCCAAAACCTTTAGTATCCCTTCTTCCAGCAGAAGAGTGCTTTTCAAATGGTAAAAAAAGGCAGAACTCTGAATTCTTTTTCTAGAGGTTTCAAGATACTATCTCTAGATGTGTTTTTGTCTTGGCCTTCTAAATTTTATATATTTACTATGAAAAAGAAATTTCCATGACTATTCAGCAGTGACATTTTTTGTTTATTTCAGCTGCAATGTATGTTGCTAAACACACCTAGCAGACTTAATTCATAGTGACCAAACGAACCCCATACCTTACAGCAGTGTGCAACAAAAATCACAGATGTGTTCGTAGACATCAGTTTGCATTGGGGCCCCTAGCCTTTGGAAGCACAGAATTTGAACTGGAAGCTTCAGCCCATTTCAAGCAGTTCCATGTACTTTTGCAATAATGGGTCAATGTCAAGGACTGAAAGATATTTTTTGACTGTTTTTTCTGGGTCTGCTGAAAACCTGGCTTTATAGCAGCTTTTCAAAATGGTTTGCAGAGACAGCCTGAATAAACAAATACTTATAAATAAATGTATGTCTCTATGACAGCAGTGTTACCATGTTTTTCTCACTGATGCCACCTGTAAACCTGCCTTCATATTTTTTCTTCCTCTATATACCATGTTTTCAGTATGCTTTCCAAGTAGGCATTTGACATGAAGAATTGTGTACTAAATGTTTTCTTATTTCCTTAAGGCTGTTTATATATTTTAATGGAAAACTTGATAAAGGAAATCCAGATTTGTATCTTGCCAACATGATCTTATCTCCCTCTTCTGCTGAAATTTGTCTTTGGTTAACACAGACATGTATTTTGCAATCTAACTGAAGAACAGGTTCTTAACTTAATTGAAATATCATAAATTCTTATTTCTGAAATTAGTTTCTGATTTGGAGAAAACTAAAACAATGACGTCACTGTGAGACCATTGTAATGAACTGGTATTTTATCAACTGAATAATAAGAAGAAAATTCTTGGATTCTTCATTTAGAATAATAGCCATTTACTCTTACCCCATTCTTAGAGACTAAATTCTTCACATATCAGCCACAGCTACTGTGACTGTTACAGCTACTGGCCAGTAAACACCATCAGTTAATACCTTTCAGATATAATCTCTGTACTTTTTAGCATACAGAACAGTAAGTATTCATTGGTAACTTTGCATTACAGGTCATCTAATTCATGCTGGTTTTCTGTGGTAGACTGAAACTTTTGAAAACAAGACCTTAACAGATAGGTGGTTCAGGTTTGCAGCTTGGAGAGAGGAAGTTCATTTTCTTAAATTACCTCTTTAGTGTGCACATGCAGAAGACTTTGTGTGGAGGTACATTTGCCTCACATGACTACTCACACAACTTCTGTTTTAGCATCAGCATGACTAGCAAAGGGAAATTTGCTTTTTCACCTCTAGCATAATTTTGGAAGTTACCACAACTGAATGCAAAATCTTAGTTGTCCAGAGGTTTAGACTTCAACCAAGGAGATATCTGTCACTGTAAGAATTCTATTCCAGGGTCTTTCCCATGCTAGCTTTATCTCTATCACACAATACGTGATTGAGGATTTTCCAGCAGGAGATGATCTGCGGGACACTCTGTACTAAGGCTGCAAAGAAAAATAACAAAGTTAAATAAATGTAGGCAAGGGTCACTGCATTCAGACACCCTGTAAAAATTACTTTTTTACATTTAGAACAATTAAAAGAGCCCTGAAAAGAATTGTGTAGGACTTGTGAATTGGAGAGAAGTCTGCTTCTGAGGGACTTGAGATTTTGCTGCAAATGAAATCAAACTGGGATGAGTTTTGAGACGGCATAGAAAAAAGAACCATTTCCAGGCTGCTTGTTTACACTGTCATGTTGGGAACTGAGTTTGACAAGAGAAACCAATGTTCTTGTGGAGGTGCTGATTTCTTCTTCCTGGGATTCAGTGAGAGGACCCAAAGGAACAGTTAAAAGCTTCACTAAGGAAGGTTCAGACTTGACATTGGGAAGCATTTCTTTACCCATAAGGTGGTGAAGGACTGGAACAGGCTTCCTAGAGAGGTGGTCAATGTCCAGTGTCTGTCTTTATCCAAAGAGGCGTTTGGACAATGTCCATAATAATGTACCTTAACATTTGGTGAGCTCTGAATTGGTCAGGTGGTTGTAATAAATGATAGTTGCACTTCACTTTAAATTGAAATATTCTAGTTTATTCTAATTTAGTTCATTTCATTCTGTACTATCTATATTCAAAAAGAGGGCCAATTTTTCCCATTGAAAATATGATTTTTGCCCAGTTACAGACATCCCATTTAATAAAGTATTGTTGGCATTTTTCATTATTTTAAAAAATTTACCAGTAGTGATCTTCACACATACCACAACTTTTATTACTGTATTTATCATGTGTGTGCTTTGCCTGCAATGATTTCAGAGTGTCTCCACATTATAAACCTCTTCCTTTACTTTTAGTTAAGAACCTCTGGCTGTGGATAATATTTCGTGTTTTGGATGGCAATCTACTGTGTCTATGGATCACGTATGTTGTTTTTGTCATATTTCTCCAATCAACACCTCAGACTTGAACAGATGTTTTTTAAAATCCTCTCATGGTTGTTGTTACATTAGTAGCATACAAATATAAATATACTGATGAAAAGCAGTGAACTTCAGATAAGACTAAAGTAACACATATGCAAGGAAAATTTGGTTTGTTTAATTTGGCTCCACAGATAAGTAAGAACTCGAGAATTACATTAAGTGAGAGGTTGTTCTCTATTTGATATTACAGGGGAAAAAAATTGTTTAAATGTTCTTCACCAGATTCAAATCCAAGTTTATTTAGAGGCTGAATTCAGAAAAAGTGGAATTTGACAGAAACAAAAGTGTTTAGAAGGATACACCCTTCCAGCAGCTCCTGGCTCTGCCTGTGGGTAGTTACGTCCCTTGTTCACTGGGCACACAAACAATTGACCCTGAGGAGCTGACCAGGGGTTGTAGCCCTCTTTTGGACTGTCTCTAACAGATTCTGTTCTTTTCTCTATTGTGGTTCCCTAAACTGCCCCCAGCACTCGAGGTGAGGCTGCCCCAGTGCAGAGCAGAGCAGGACAATGCCCTCCCTTGCCCAGCTGGTGATGCTGTGCCTGATGCCCCTCAGGACAGGGATGTCCCTCCTGGCTGCCAGAGCACTGCTGACTCATGTCCAACTTGCCACTGACCAGGACCCCCAGGACCCTTTCCATGGCACTGCTCTCCAGCCTCTCATTCCCCAGTCTGTCCGTATATCCAGAGTTGGCCCATCCCAGGTCCAGAGTCCAGCACTTTCCCTTGTTGGCCTCCACACCATTGGTGATTGTCCATCTCTCCAGTTTGTCAAGGTCTCCCTGCCTTAGAAGGAGTCAACAGCTCCTCCCCATTTAGTATCATTGTCAAACTTACTCAGCATACCCTTGAGGTAGGAGAGAGTGTAGGAGGATGGAAAAACTTCGTCTGTGGGCCTCTCTGTGTGTGTATGAATCTCCAGTGAGCCAAGAGCCATTACTGTTCCGTATCAAAGCACATTAACTGCCTGAGAGTTTTCCTTGTTCTGTCATTTCCCTTCCTTCCCCAAGTATTGACCCTAGAGGAAGACCACATCCCATGCTTTTACAGGAACTTCTGAATTACTTTTAATGACATTTGCTTCAATGGACTTAATGTAGATTAAGAATTATCCTAATGCTGCATACCCTAAAAACCCTCTCTTCTGCTCTTACTCTCACTTCAGAGTAGAGAAAACCCTTCAGAGTAGAGAGATCCTCTAGACACACTTAAATTACCACCAAACAATGCTGCAAGCACAGCAATGTTCGATCTATACCTTTCGATTGGGTTTGTCTTGCCTCTCAAGTGCGTAACATTTGGTATCTCTCCTAAGGACTAAGATCTAAAATTATTTTGGTTGGAGATAGAACTGTTGCTAAGCAAGGAGAAGTTTTACACCATCATTTTTGTTTTGCTTTACTCTTGTTTAATTCTTAAAACATTAATCTTAGCTGTACAGAGTCTGACAACCTGAAATATGTCAGTCTGCAAACTGGGAAATATTATTCTTATTGAGGATGTGGAACTCTGGGTATTTATACACTATTTTCCCATATGTATCAAAAGGTCACAGACCTGAAAGTTCTTCATTTTCACATCTTTCATAAAAAGGCTGCAACTGGTGAATTTTTTTGTGGGGGGAGCCAAGCTGAATTCAGGATCTGCCTGCATACTCTCTTTTCCTTTGACAAAGACGTCACATTTTGTCATTCCAAAAATACATTTCTATTACAAATACTCCTCAGGAACAACTTTGAGCATATAATAAATATCAAACTACTTCATCACTGAAATTATTTGTGACATACATTCTCTATGGCACCTTTAGGACAAACTAAAATTTGCCATCTTTTGAGCAGCAACTTGAATGAAACATGTCATCTTCTCTTTGATACACAGTAGGTGAAATGTATGTAAAACCAGGAGCCACAGAGCTTGTTAGCCTACTACATCTCTGAATTTATTCCTACTGCTGAGTTTGTAGCCATAGTGGGCTTTTAATACTGTAAGTGGCAACAAACTGAAGTGTGAGGTTTCCAGTAAAAATAAATGAGTTGGGTTCCTCCCAGAGAAAGGAGCTTTTCAAATCTTGCTTTATCATCCGTTCTGCTGGTATTTTTATCTGACATGGGATGACATACCTGTGCAGGCTTTTCTTTTTATCCCCTCTTATATTTCAAACTTTTTTTTTCTGTCTCAGACCTGTCACTGACAATTCTTTAGTGTTTTCCTTGGTGCCTCAGAGGTTTAATGGTCCAGCACAGTAGCCGAACCTTTAAAAATTTCTTCTATACCTCCACAAAGACTGCTTCAGCGAGGGCCACAGAGGCGTCACCATGAAAAGTGAGACCCCTGTGGTTAAACTCTCTCTAGTGGTTTTGTTTCTGAAAATGACAGCAGAATGGATAAATGGATTTATTTCAACCACACAGTTGTCTTACAGATGCGCATGGTGGTCTTGGGCTCGTGTAATGGGGTGAAGATGTGCTAGGAAGTTGGCCAATTCCTCTTATTTTACTGCTGGTGATTTGTTTGATGAAGGGCTTGATAGTAAACAACTTGAAAAAAATCAATCGCTGGCAAACCTATTAATGTTAAATACTTAAACATCTCATAGAAGCATGTAATTTAAACACAATTAAACATTTATTAAGTGTCAAATATCAATGAATGATTGATGGAGCATTCACTAATTGAGTAGAAATCTTGGAGCAGCTGTGATCACCACAGTGAATTGGAAATTCACTACAAATAAAGTATTTGGGGATTTTGAGGCATTTAGAAAGCAATTTTCCATACAGTTTGCTGAGAGCTAAATAGTCTTATTTTGAAATTAATATAGAATCTTCTCCTGCAAATATTCTTATGAACAGTCTGCTAAATGTAATGGGACTGTTCAAAAAGATATGTGCTCCTTGCAACAGTAAAGCTTTGCAAGTAATTCACATTCATCATCTTGAAAAGTAACTATGACTTTATTTTATACAACCACCTCTTTCCTTTAGTCATGTGATCACAGCAAATTTCTCAGCTGTGAGAAAGATTGCTTGAATTTTTTCTTCCTTAGATGATATTAAGTCTCAAAATTTCTTTTGTTATTTTGGAGAATCCTATTTTGTCTAAGCCTGATTGTTGATTTCACATCATTCTTTGCTCATTTGTAATAATCTTTTTTCTTAGAGGGACTTTTTTGTAATTTTATAGCTTTCAATCTTAAAAGATATCCTCACAACAAATTTACATTGTACATACAGGTATAAGGGGACTTTTTGGTAATAATATAAAAAAGTCTCCTTTTCTGTGTGTTTTCACTTGTCACCCTGCTAACACATAATAGTTCTCTGAGAAACTTAACAGTAGACGTACACGTTGTGTAAGATGAGGACAGTCTGCAATCTTGAAAGAGGTGGTATTTTAATGTTCTTTGGACGAAGATGAAAGTAATTCCAATTATCTAGCCTTATCCTTCATTTTCTCCAACAAGAAAAATGTGAAGGTGCTCTAAGGAGGTGGTGGGTGTATAAAAAATATGCAGGTGAAAAATAATTTTTTGCAATTACAACCCAGGACGCCAGAATTTTCTGTCTCAGTACTGACTGGAGATTTCTACCGTGTACTACACTAGGTTTGAGATGAGCTGTATAATTTTCCTGATGCTTTTTACCCGATGTGTGCTGCAAATTGTCCATGGGAATTAGTCCTATCTATGACAACTTCTGTGCATTGCTAATAAGGATTACTTTGCCATCTTTGGTTACAGCTTACAAGTTTGAATGAAGAATAGCTTTTAATTTATCTGTTATGTATTGTGCTTGGCAGCTGCTTGTGCTGCTTTAAACAGCCGGTAGATAGTTAATGGGTGAATGGCACAACAGTGAGCAACTAAAGTTTTTGCAGTGTCCTAATCACTCTTAGTTCTGGTGGTGGGCAGATCAAGTGGAAATCTCAGCTCCTGGCTAAAATCTGATGTAACGAATCTCTGCTTAGAAATTACTTCCTGTCCTTTCTTTCTCTCTCTCTCAGCAAATTTAAGAGTTTCTAAACTCTTTACCTCGACATTTGTTCTCTACACTGATGAAGCAAGGTGGAAGGATTTGGAGGATAAGGCTGTGCGTGGTAGAAGTGAGGGCATCAGAATTCCGCTCTCAGCGGCAGTGTCGAGCCTACAGAGGTACTGATGGGAAACAGTGAGAAAGAAATGATCGAAAAATTTCTTCATCGTATCTGCAAGCTGGGGACACAACTGATAAGGCTGAAGCGTTATCACTTTCAGCAGATTCACAGACTGAGCCATGCAGATTGATATTACGGCTGTTGAAAACCTGCACAGTAACAGGCAACGGCAGAGACAAGCTAAGGTTTCTGAGACTCATTTGAACACTGAGCAGCAACCAACATTCTGCATGTAAGGACTACAAATAACTATAATCTTCACAGAAACAGTGAACACTGAGGCATTTGACAGACAGGTAGCTGTGTACATTCAGAGGCACGCAGGGCTGTCAGAAGGGGGAAGACAAGATTTTGACAGATTTGGTGAGCGTCCTGTATTGACTGCAGCTGATGTGTCTGGCCCCTAAGATTCGTTTCATGTTTTGTCTGAGAAGCTTGACAAACCTACAACATTGGAGAGATTTTTTTTCTGTTCTTTTATTGTCATTTGAAAATTGTTGTCATACCTTTGGGATCCAAACCATGTGTTGTAAAGCAGCTGAAGTGTGAAGTCATATAAGGAAAGCTGGTGAAGCAGACCTTCTATTTTTCTCCCCACTCCAAAATGTTGCTGCGGGTTTTTGAAAGTGCACGCTTCTGGCAATACTGTTGAGAGGTGGCTGGATGATTTAAGTGGCTGATGTGGATTCTTGTCGATCAGCTGGCCACAGAGGAAGCCATGGGACTAGTAAGATGCAAAGTTTTACTCAAGCTGTTGTTTAGAGCATTTCAGACTGGAAAGGAGTTAAATACTTAGATCCTGCTTATGTCTCTGATCTGAAATATAACAGTAAAAGATATTTTAGGCCAAAATTTTGAAAGGTAGCTCCTTGGTGTTTAGCAACCTGCCTTCCCTCACTTTTCTTGAGCAGTGATACTAGCAGGCCAATGGAGTTTGACTTTGCCGACACAAAACCTATCACACGCAAATGATACTGCCAGGAAAGCGCAACATGCAATTATGTGTGTTGAGAAAGTGGGACCTTTCAAATTGTAATCCAGAGCGACACTTTGATTGAGATAAGTTCATGTGTCTCAAGGTTTTTTCTGGGGGGGTTTGGGTTGGTTTTTTTTGGGAGGGGGGTGGGTTTTTTTGGGGGGGCTTGGGTTTTTTTGTTTAGTTTGGTTTTTTGGGGGTTTTTTTTGTTGTTTTTGTGGGGGTTTTGGTGGGTTTCTGGTTGTTGTTGTGTTGTTAGTTTGTTTGTTGGTTTAGGGGTTTTTTTGTTTTGGGTTGGGTTTTTTTTGGTGTGTGTATTTTCAATGGCAAAAACCTTCTGTTACTAGCACAGCTTTGAAAACACTTGGACTCAAGGGAAGTTTATCAGGAAGTCATAGTCAGTGAAGCAGTCATGATGATGTCTGTCTCCTCCACAAAAGACAAAAAAGAAAAAAAAAAAGAAACAAAAGGTTTAGGGGGACAAATGTGAAGAAACACACAAAACACAATTAAAAAAACCCATCTTATTTTGAAAATACACTGTGAATGGGAAAGAGCCCACATACACTGTATAGCCAAAGGCAGATAAAGTATAAGAGAAAGACCAGGCCAGAGCAAAAAAGTGAAATTAATTTTTTACACCTTTGTTTCATCTTGAAAGACCTTGGTGTCTGCACCAGAACCATTCCATTTACAGCTGTACTGGGGCATCAAATATTTTCTAATTGGATTGTTATGAGAACCAGCATAGAATAAGTCAGTAAAATGAGTAGTAAAAAAATTGTGAGAATTTGTTGAGAATTTAAGGGAGCTCAAAACCCCGGTAGCTAAGCTAGTAAGCTGTAATGTGTAGTCTCATGATTAAAGCTGCATTAGTGTCACAGAATTAGAAGATGATTAATGCAATGCTAGTTTTTGAGGGAGGTTCCAGGAGACATCATGGTAATGACAGACTACTCGTACAAAAAATATTGCTCACCATTCTTCTGTAAAAAAATACTATTCATATGAATAAATTCTAGACTCAAAGAAAGAGTTAAGCAGATTTTGCTCTGGAAAATCTATTGTAGTTCTTTGAAGAAGGTTGTAAGCACATATGCAGGGGACCTGCAGTTGATACGCTCTGCTTGGATTTCTAGAAGTTATTTGACAAGATCCCTTCTCAAAGGGTGTTAGTGCAATTCAGCTGTCATGGCACAGAGGGGAAGGCCATCATATTTTCAAATAACTGGCTTAGAAGATGGAAATAAATGAGCTGGTGTAACTGGTCAGTATCCTCAAAGAGGGAAGGTTGGCAGCAGGGCCTCACAGTATATGCGCCGGGCCAAATTTGTCCATAAATAATCAGGGAAAAAGCATCAACAGGATGCACATGAAGTTTACTGATGACAGTAAATGAATCAGTGAAGTAAATACAAAGGCTGACTTTGAAGGTATATGCAGGCAATGGATAATAAAGTAGCAAATTACATTTCCAAATGATAAACAGAGGAGGGCAAACAATGTGTAGGGAATTACTAGGAAAAAATAGGCAGATCGTTGTCACATGAGGTTATAAAGCTGTCAGACATTTTGTCTTGAAAGCTCTCTACAGTTTTTGTTCCCTCTCCTAAGAAGTGGTAAATAATAAATTAGAAGTACTACACAAAGATTTTATGGAAGATCCAAAGACATGGAATTGTTCTGGTATGAACAATAGATAAGAATTCCTATATGAACAAGTGATAAGAGTAAAGTAAGTATTTTCCTTTGGAAGAGGAAGAAAAAGGGTATCTAAGGACATTTTAAAACAAACCCATTACATCATAAGTGGAATGGTGGCAAACAGAGATGCATTATGATTTGGGGACTTTCTTTTACTTACTTGTTGTACAAGAACCTCCCAAAAGCAGGTGACTTTATAATGCACAAGATTTGAAACTGGAAAAAGTTGATGTCTGCAGAGTGCGTAATCAGTGGAGATGCATGTGTGGGCTCCAGAGAAAACTGGACAAGTTTGTCAAAGATAAATTAATAACTCATTATTAATAGAGGGACACTCTTCTTGTTCACAAATGACCTAACTGCAATTTTTTGGGGTGTTAGGAGAACTGATTCATGTTTGCTCTCTTTTGGAAATATTTTATGGCAGGACATTTAACACATTCAAGAAAGTCATACTGGAGGAATTCTTCCCTTTTTGCTTAAAGTATCATTTAAAAACAGAAGAACCAGTTGATGAAGTTTACTGTGGTAGTTAATCAGTCTTTTGCTTAACTTAGTCTCTCAGCAAAACAATCAATCTTAGAATGAAACTCCCTTTGATGTTTGGGAATAAAAATAGCACAAGACCTAGGTGAAGCCTTTAAATGCCTAAATAGAGTGTGTCATTTAAACAGAAAAAAGAAAACATTCATGGAAGCTTAGAGGACAAGAAGCTTCCCAGCTGCCAGAAAGCCAGGAAAGCACAGCAGTTGCAGTGCAGTTTGCTTCCATGCTGTCCCTTCAATTTCCTAAAGGCATGGTGGTATGTAATCTGCAATTTACCTACCTAAAAATTATACATGGAACACATTAGACATCCACTGGGACTGCTGAGAAAGGAGTCTGGCCCAGTCATCATAGTTATTTGTGCAAACAGTAGCTGTCATACACGATTAGATTAGCTGTCAGAAGGGTCTGATGAATTGCCATGTTTGCATCTTACTCGAAGCACTGCTTACCTGTACACAAATACCGGGCACATTCTATTCATTGTATGTGAAATAGGGATGAATGGAATCAGCATCATAAAATTACTTGCTAAAAACATTGCTTATATTGTTTTAAATTTGAATGTTCGGTCACATGCAAAAACAGCTTATTAATGAACACTGAGATTTGGATTACTCTGCTAGCACACTCAAATTTATAGTTTGGTCTGACCAGAAAATAGTCCAGAATTCCTCTTCACTTTTTGAAAGAAAAGCTTTCTGATAATTACACATTATTGACACAAGTATTTGCATATTTTCCTCAAAACATGAGAGGTTAGTACCATAATCTGATATTATTTTAATTTAAATTCTAGAAATATTAAAATGAGAGTGAATTGAGTGGCGTTTTTATCTCTAAGAATTTTCACTGCTGTGTTTTTGAACATTACTTCTTATTGCTTATTTCTTCTGAGCAAGCATTGATTCAGACAGTGCCAGCTCTTCTGTAACAACAAAACAAGAATTCATAGTGCAGGAAAATGTGAACCTCGCAGGAAAGCCATGGCCCAGTTTTCCTAAAATTAGCCCATCAAATGTGTATGCATATAGATATATTCATGTGTTTGCATGAACATCTGATTTCAAGAACATTAAAGGGAAACTTATGTTTTCCTAATCCTGAACAATCCTGAACATGAGGAGCAAGTTTTATAGCTTATGGGTATTAAGGACCATTTTACTGGGGTATAGTGAATCCTGCAATATGCTTAAACTCCCCACATTTGTTTTAAAGACGTGACATTTATATTAAAAAATTGAAGAACTATGTGTTATCTGATCTCTTTGTACATCCAGGTTCCTAATCTGAATATACAGACATTTTGTCACAGACCGGAAATATCTCCTCTACCACATTCATGGACTTAATACATTTGCATGAAACTTTGCTGTACAGGAGAGGCATTTATCTTATGATTATTTATATTACTCATCTATGTCTCTTGAAGGGTTAAGGTTGTCTCTGTGGTGCGTCTACCTAGGCAGAGTAAAAACAGAGAAATACTGTTCGGAGACAGATTTTCATCCCTTTTTAAAGGGATGGGGACTGTTGTGACTTAAAATACTTTTGCTGCAGTTCAGAAAAGGAGGTCTGCCTGGGCTTGTCATGGTGTAACATCTTATTCCCTGAATGTCAGACTATCTCTGGAGGATGGCATTTCAAAGCTTCAAATTTCCCTCTCAAGGGAAGTTTAATGCTATAAGAAAGCCTGAGTGTTGACTCTGGGAAAAAAAAGAAAAGACACTTTGAATTTTTCCACAGAAGGAACTATTCTGGCTTGATTTTTAAGAAAATGACACTCAACAACACATAAAAAAATCCAGTCCCAGTGGATGGCAGACCTTTGACAGAATGTGTCTTCCAGGGATTCTACAAGTATAAAATTGCCACCAGAGTATGTGGCAGGGTAGTAGAAAGCCCTGAGAGAACATCTCAAATGTGAGCTTTCAGGACTGCAGACTCCCTTCCTCCTTCTGTCAAACCAGACATCTGAAATAAACACTTCAGATAGAGAAGGAGGCTCTTGGGGCTCTTGACTTTGGGAGTCTGGACTCCCTGGAGAGGCCAGCTGGGAGCTCATCTGCATGGTCAGGCTTCTTTGCAGCCCAATAACTGAGATGGCACAAAGCAGGCAGGGATCTTGTGGAAGTTTGTTGAAAACAAAGTGCTTCTGTGAGAGCTTCTGGGCTCAGCATTTCTATATTTTTCAGTGAAAAACTGTTTGCTTGGAAATATCTTGACCAGCTTTGTCTGGGGACTGTAGTTGGAATGAATTAGACATGTGCTGTGAGAAACGACAGCAGATCACAGGGTTGGAGTGGGGAGCTGCTGATGGGAGAACATCTGTAACAAGGAATTCAAATAATGTTTTCCATGTTTTGGTTTGTTTGTTTTTGTTTTTTTTTATGGTGCAGTTTACGTTCTTTTTTGTATTTTTATGCATGCAATTCTAAATCACAGTTCATTGCTGCAAAGCGGACAAGCCATGTGAGTTATAGTCTAGATCACAGTTTATTTTGTGAATTTTTTTCAATCAGGCAAGATTTTGGGCTGGGTAGTACATATTTACAGAACATTATTAGCAGTTTATATTTTAAAAAATCCATTGAAGGAAAGTATATACCCAAAATAATACCAAATTACACTCAGGTGGTTATATGTAAAAGTAGAAGCATGATTATGAAAAACATCATGGAAAAGCTTGTTAGGAGGCTGCATAGAGAACCAGCTGCATAACTCCTTTGGGGGTTTGTGGTAGAATTTCCTTTGAAAACATTGGCCTGCATGTGTTGATATCAGCTGGCCTAAATATTTTCTCAACAATGTTGTAGGAGACACAGATCCTCAGGAAAAAAAAAAAAAAGAAAAAAAAAGAGACAAATCTGGGCACCTAGACAGACAGCTCTATTTGAAAAGTAACAGTTAGGAAAGTTCTACTTTAAAGCTCAAGTTTTGAATCTGTGCACACTAATTACAAGAATTTTGAAGAAGAAATAACTTCAAGCTGCCTTGCTTAGATAAAAATTTATAGTTGATAGAGTAATTACCTTAAAATGGTTAATCTATTGAAGGTGTGCATATACTTGAGTGTATTTAGGTTACTCAGCAGAGTTCATCCAGCTTAGAAAGCACTGTGGCTCACAGCTTGCAAGCTCCAGTTCTAACATGGGTTAACAGCATGGATTTCATTATGAGCTTTCTTGGCAACAAGCAGGTAAAAGCAAAACTTCAAAACCATTTTCCTTTGTTGGGAGAACCCCCTGAAGGAATTCAGAGGAAATGGCGCTGTCCATCTGACACAGTTACAGTCAGCCAGCAGTCTAGTGTCTCTGCAAGTCGCACTGCAGTCACTCAGTAATTTGTGCTTCATGCCTCGAGGGCTGTAAAATAATCTCTATGATATACAGTAATAGCTGAGTGGTTAAACAAAAGGATTGAATGCACTTAAAGCATGCAGGGGTTCATATGGATTGTGTGTCACTTACGCAGCCCCTACGAACCAGGAAATGTAGAGCAGATGCTTCTGTAAGGAGAGGCTTGGATTTAGTTTTCTGCTAAAATCTTATACATTATCTATGTTTATAAAATATACTGCAATACAGGGTCTAGTTAGGTTCCAACTAGCAGTATATAAGTAAATTGTTACCTGACTTTAAAGAAACCCAAAACACTGTATGGCTCCATCTCTAGGTGTCATTTGACCTGCATATTTTAAGATGTTTCAGGGAGGAAAGGAAATGAGCTGACTGTTAAAGGCATGATGTCTGGCAGAATGATCATCCCTAGTTCTGCTGCTAGCCCATGAAATAGTGACACAACCATCATGACAGAAATTCCTAGCAATGCTGAATAGGCTGTGAGGCTGGACACACCTGGCATTTACCTTGGTAATGAAATACAAGCCTGGTTGACCAGAGCTGCCTTCAGCAGCCTCAGGTGGCAGGGCTCCTGCAAGAGCTCAATTTGCTTTGAAACTACTCTTTTCTCACCATAGTCTTTATGAGAGGAAGACAGCAGCAGTGCTGTTTCTTCAGTAGACAATCCTTTAGGGGGATGACCTTAAGCAACAAGAAAAACAAAAAACCGAAACACGTTGCTTTTCATGTGTCGGGATTCTCCCCAGATACTGGAAGGGTTTACTCTACTGCATTGTACTGCTTTCTGCACCTGTATAAAGGGCTTATTTGTAGTTGTCAGTGTCTTCTGTGCAGTGATGGGTTCCTCTGAAAATTCATAACTATGTAACTGTTTCTCTAGACTGATTTTTGCAAAACACAGTTTTGAAAAATATAGGCTCAAAGGTATAGAAGAGAAAAAAAAATCCCTTTAGTTGCCTAATAATACCACATAGATATGACGTATAGGATAGAGTCTAGACTGTATAAAACTTTTTGAGAATATTCATGTCAAAAGCAAAACACTGTTAGAGAGAAATATATAACCTTTTACATTTCTCAGAGTGTCTGTGCATGCATGTATGCCCATGTGTTCCTTATTTATTCTTATTTTTATTCCTTGATATCATGCTCAATCTTCTCTCGTGGTTTCTACTGAATTTATGAAAAGCCATTGAAGTTACCATTTTCACTTTTTCATGCAAGATTCACCAAAAGACACAAGAATTCATGTCTGACAGTTCACTGTCATTTGCTTCACCCTACACCTAAGGCTCTGTCTAGAGGCAGAGACAAAGGTCTTTACTCACTGTAGAAGTTCACAGAGGACCGTACCCATCCAGCTAAATTTGATTGCTTGTAGAGACATCCAGCTTTACTCTGAAAAAAAGTGATGTCAGAAGATGAATTGTTCCATTACAGGAAAGTTCCCCTGCATTTAATTAACTTTACTGAAGCCAAAGTAAAGTGCTGAACTAGTGTGACCTCAAGACCTCTGTATGCAGAGAGGCTTGTTCTGAGATAACCTGGTTATCTTCGCACTGTACCGGGTACTCAGCCAGACAAATTAATCTAGCATTGATTGAAGCACAGCTGGGATACAGATTCCTAACATTTTTTGGCTGATGACGTGCTTGTAAAATGAGAGGCATCTTTTGATTCCCTTTACCTTAGACCTCTCTTTCTACACTGTCTGAAGACCTTCCCTTATTTTTCTGGGTCATATTTAACTGAAAATCTTTTAGAAGTGAACTTTTCAAATTTAAAAATCAAAAATACAAGATTTTTAGGAGAAGCAAATGAAATACCATGGTCCTTATCATCTCTTTCTTTGTGAAAACAGAATACTTAATAATTTTGAAAATCTAGCCACTTAATTATCTAATTATAAACAATTGAA
Organism: Acanthornis magna; assembly: GCA_036785705.1. NCBI lineage: Eukaryota > Metazoa > Chordata > Aves > Passeriformes > Acanthizidae > Acanthornis > Acanthornis magna. The sequence goes on along the minus strand of JAWUZG010000141.1, from coordinate 2,975,473 downwards.
GTTTTTCTTCTTTAAAAAGAGACTGGTCTACTTTTATTCACTAGTTGATGCTATGGATACACTTGTCTTGAAAGGTCTCTCATACTGATTTTAACAGGGAAGGTTTATGTTTTAACTGAGAGCTTGAATTGCTAATTTATTTTGCTGTCAATAAAGTCTCAGAAAAGTAATATGTGTTTTAGAGCCCCTGGGACAAAATCTGGTAGGAACCTTCTAAGATTTCTAGATTTCTGCCACTAAACCAGACACTGTTCTTTCAAAAATTAATTAAATCTGCTGAGATGGCAAACCATGAAATAAAAAAAATTCAGCTACATTTGTGACAGATTGATAATATCGTTGGTTCAGCGATGGCAAAAAAAGTGATACAGGACACTTGAAAAGTTCTTTCAATTTGAAAATTCCAAGTTAAAACTCTTAGGGGTTTCCAAAAGGAAATATTTTTTAATCCCTTTTTTTTCTTCACAGAACTTTTCTTCAAATATTGCAAATGTTAACGTTCTGTACAATTCCCCATGATGGCTCAAGCTACCCTCCCTGAATGCCAGTTATGCAGAGCACTTTCATAAGCATTACCTGTCTAATGTTCATGCCAGTATTACCCATCTGATGCATTTCTTGGGGTTCAGAAACCCACAGATTTAAAGCAAGGTATATGAAAATGTCACTGGAGATCATGTTTTTTACAGGGAAAGTAAATTTGGAATGAACATATGATGAAGCAAATTATAAAAAGAGAAGCAATAAAAAGAAAGTCGAACAGTGGCAGTTTGGAATATGAGAATCAGAAAGAAAATGTCAGATGCAGGAGCTGAGGCTTGTTTTGAAACCAAGAGAGTAAGAAAAAAGTGATTTCTGGCAAAGCTTGTTTGTATGAATGAATCTGCCTAATCTGTCAAGCAGATTAAAGCAGTTTTGCAGAGCTTAAAAATTTGCATTGGCCATTTGAAACTTCTTCTAAACAACTACACTAGAAGGAGCATAATTTTGAAAAAATGTCAATACAAAAAGTTAGCATTATAACGTTCTTAGTGTTACTGGTTTGCATATTTTTCTGGTTTGTTTTGAAAATTTATATAATGGTAGTTTAAATCACCAAAGAAGATCTTGCTCTCCCTCTTCAATGAAGCTGTGAGCATGTTGGTCTCATCATTAGAGTATTGTTTATTATGATGTAATTGAAAATCTTCAAATACATCCTATGGTTCAATAGGAGCAGTGGTAATTCTTAGGTTGTTCATGTGCCAAGCCAAATTTTCTCTCCTACAAAAGTGTTCCACATATTTTATTGTACTGTGATAGCATAATGCTTAGGATTCACGGAAATCACCTTGACTGACTTACTCATGTAATCTGTATTACAAAGGCCAAATGTAATCACAGGGAAGTTAGTATCTGATGGAAAGATTTTGTGGTTGGTTGCTGTCTGGGCTTTTTTAAACATCTTCAAGGCCAACTGTTTGCAGTAAGCCCTATGAAGAATTTGGAGTGTTCTGGTTTCATACATCCTTGTCTGACTTCAAAATTTTTCCTATTAAATAAACTGTGCCTCCTTTCCTAAGCAAGGAAGAATCTGCCCATATGGATGATGTAAGAGTATGTGATTAGTATACCTCTGCAATCTACAGAAAATGCACTTGGGTTTGGAGGAATATGTGGGAAATAGTGAATAGCTGTCAATTGTGTCACTGACTATTTGTCTTACACATGAAAATCAGTTGTAATGAAGGCAACTTTCAAAAGCTGAGTGTGCCACCATAGTGGTCACTGCCAGCTTCATCAGTGTTTCCTGACCTTCTAAAAAGATTTATTTCTTTCAGGGAAGGAAGAAAGATATCGGCTGAGATGATCATATTACAGTGATTTTTGACTGTGATTTTTCTCTGTATTTTTTTTCTTATAAATTCATGGGACTGATATCCAGTCTGAATTAATACATCATTTTGGGGACTCTTAGTGAAACTCTCAAACCAGAGCTAAGACATAATGTTGTGGCAGAGCCTCACTACTGTCTTCTCTTAAATATCTTGGGTGAGATCCTGAGGCAAGAGATCAATGGAATCAGGAACCATATCCAGACTGCCAAGGACTGCGGAAGCAGTTGGACCATTTTTCTGCACTGAGACCAAATGTAAACAGATGGATTTTAAAAATTGCCAGACCAGTGTGATAATTTTCAGCCTGCAGTCAGCATACACCATAGTAAAGGCAGAGCAAGTAAAAATGTACTGAGCAGGAGGTGCAGGCCTTTTGCTGAACTCTGTAGGAATCCACAATTAACCTCAGCTTCTGAAAATGTGTACCAAGATTTGTCTCCACATAGTTTCTTTTTCCATGTGTGCAGGGGTAATAACCGACCTTTCCTCCCTTGAAGGATACTTCGACAATTAAGGCTTTTCCATGAATGATCCTCTACAAAAGAGCAAGAACTCCCTACTTTAATTTATAATGAAATAGATTCTTCTATAATGAATCAATGCTTGCTTAAAACTAATGACAAAGCTTATAGATTTTGTCTTCAAGCATTGCCAGGCACATTTCTCTTGCTCAGGTAAAGCAAATTCTGAAGTATTTTCTAATTTCTGTGGTCTCTGTAACAGGCATTGTGTCATTCCTTATTCTGCTTAGCCTCCAACTTTCTTAATTTCAGTCTGCCTGAAGTGTATGAGTGCAAGAAGTCCCTTTTGACCTTGGAGATATTTTTGCTTTATGTGGAATGCAATTTGCTGCTTTCAATCTCAGGGGGAAATATGTTTTTATGAGTACCTTTTGTAGGCCTTGATTCTCTGTTTGGCATATCATCCAGAAAACGTCATACAAAATGTTTTGAGCTAAATGAGGAGCATCTGCAGCTCTGAAACAAGGGATGGATGTGTGGGTTATAAAATTAAAACTAGTTACCAATGATATGCAAATTTCAAATTGTTCATAGCTTGCTTTGAATTTTAGTAAAACACTTGAATACTTGTCTGAAGTCTCTTCAAATACATTCAAATACTTTTGGTTTATAAGGGCAAGGGTGTGATGATTTTATATGGACTTTGGATAGAATGCTACTCCACAGCTGATCTAAATGGTGGAACAAATCAAAGTAAACACAATATGTTTCTTATACTCATAGACACTCTTCAGGAGATCTGCAGGATATTTTTGAGAGTACACAGCGTTTTTAATGTATATTGGGGCAGTATCCTATAAAAAACCTGTGAAAAATGTAACTCCATTATGTGGTCAACTTGCTATTAACCTAACATAGAGTAATAATATTAATACAGCATAGTTTTGAAGCACTATCCTTGCTTGCACAGCTTCTTAAAACGGATCTGAAATGATGCTGATACTTAGGAACCGATTGTCCAGCAATTATTACACCTTATCACCTCATCTGCTAGAAGAATCTATCATTACTATAAAAATTCAAAGTTTAACACTTCAAACCTATATATGATGCACCTCATTTGCTCAAGCATTTTCATATTTTTTGGTTTCTGTTTTAATTCACAGGTATCATCCTCTTTTCTTGTCATTAGTATTTTGTCCACAAATTGTTTTGAGAAAGCTGTCCTTCTGCTCAATGTTGTGCTTTGAAATATTTCAATAGCTATTCAGCTCTCCAGCAATGCACAGACCCCCAAATTCTTATTAATTAAATAATGAGAAGAAAGATTAAATGACAAAGAACAGATATAGAATTTGAAAGAGAGGTCAGATGTAAAGGGAAGCACGTTTAAAGGAGACTCCCTGGTAGATAGAATGTGTGGATGTCTTTACCAACATGGGTGGTACTATTCCTGTCTTTTTCTCCTTTAAAGCAACTTCTTATTGTGGAAAATTACCCCTTTGTTCAGTTTCCCCTGCTTCACTGAAGACAGGGGAAAACCTTCTTGAAATAATAAAAAAAAATGCATGACAACTCAAGCCACATTATTCAGTACATGCTTGCTTGGAGTTCATCACTATCGAAGGGCAAAACGTTTCCTTATTCTATTGTAATTTTATATGAAAGTTAATTGGCTTTGCTCTATATGAAAAAGAAGACTTCAGATTATTTCTTTCCCTGTTTAAAAAAAAAATAGAGTTAATTATAAATCTGATATTGTCACTCAGCAGAAGATAAAACTAAATCTGTCATCTTGTATGACTGCTTTCCTATCACACATGAAAGCAAGCAAGAGAGAAAAAGAGCTGTTTGCTCAGCAGTAGTCCATTTGAGAAGAAAAAAGAAGAACTCAGTTTCAGTAAAGATATGTCAAACAGCAACACCAGGAGGCATTTTCAAGCATCCCAAATGAAAGAAAAGGGGCACCCCGAACTGATGTAGGCAACATTGCCATAAGCACAATTAGTACAGTTGAATCAATACTAAAGAAATGTACCTTCAGGCCTCGGTTGCTCAAAAGGTTTGAACCGTGAGAAAGGTTCTCTACTGGGAACAAAAACATGGCTTATCAAAATTTCAGTATGACAATATAAGTGCTACAGTCAGGGCTTCCCATTCTTTGTATTTTCAATTTTTGCTACTCTCACAAGAAGATTTCTTTTAATATTAACCCTAACTGAGCAATCCAGCTGCAGTTCAAAATATATGTAGCAATGTTCCCACCTCCCACAGTCCACTTTATTTTCGACTCAGATCTGTCAATGAATGGAAATGTCTTTATTTTGTAGTTAATGCATGGTCCACTCACCATGACAACACCTGCAGAAAAATTAATTCTTCTTTTATAATAAATATGCTCATTATTTCATGATTTTAGCAGAAAGAAAACCTCTGAGGTTTAAATATGTAAAGGTGTAAAATTTTGTTGTTTCTTCCATAAAGAGGTAAATATTTTGGGGAAATTATTTATTTAAACAAATTTCTTTCTAAGCATAAACAGAATAGGTCATAACATGCAATGGACTAATCTGTGCTCATCCAGGACATACCAGTGCCTTGCTTTTGTGATTTTTGTTGCTTGAAGAGATTCTGCTGAGCAAAATTCATTATTTAGAGGTTGCAAGAGAATGGAAGTTTCACCTTGGTGTAAACTGCCCTGTGGAAAGTTCTTGAAAACCTGTCTCAGTCTGAGCAATTCTGAAGAAAAAGGAAAAAAGTGGTCCGACAAAACATTTTTGAATATGCAAATAAAGCTGCCTTTGATAAAGTTACTTAGAACCCTTGCTTTATACCCTTTAGAGGTATAATCAGAAAATCATAAAAATCAGAGAAATTTTGAAGGATGTCAGTTGAAAATAACTTGTGGAAAATGTGTATTAGGGGAATGTGTATTCATGGAATCATTGAACATATGTTTATGCTGTAAAAATACTTCTATGTGTGGAAAACCAATGCTTTCCTTAGAGAAACAAACGCATTTTCATACAAGATAATAGAAATGACACATCAAGAAGACTTCATTAGATCATTATGTCTGTGCCCTTCCAATTAAATTCTTTTGTAGTGCTGTAGACTGAGTTTTCTGAAAGACAGCAATTTTATTCTCATGTTAACAGTGGTTTTCCCTAAAAATTGAATTTTATATTAGCAATGGCACTTTAAGCAGTAGTGCCTTTCTGCAAAATAGTAACTTCCTTCAATCTTTCTAGGTGATAGAAATCACTAGCCTTTCATGCAGATAATCTTTTGGGCATGCTGCACGTACATTTGTAACATGTGGAAGACCAGTCTAGAAGAACAATCCAATGTCCTTTCTGGTTCTGATTTCTGTGAATCTGGTTTTTTCTGCTGAAATAAACACAAACACCTATGCACAAGCAGAAAGAAACTGTGGTTTCTGTGCAGTATTCTCAAAAAAAATTATTCGGTCACATGTAAAGGGTACAGGAAAACTCTGTTCCTGCCATGAGTCTCACTGTGAGCTGGGTGGTTAGTTAAGGTATAGATAATAACTGTGGGGGGTTTTTTTCCTTTCTTTTTTTTCTTTTTTTGTGGCTTCTTTGTTTGCTTGCTCAAAATCAGGCTTCTGCTCCTCAGCATGTAAGAGCACCATAAAAAAATAAAACAACCACCAATTAGCTAATCAAAAAACATACTAAAAATCAAACCAAACCAAACCAGAACACTACTACTCCACCACTCAATTTAGAAAGTACATTCAAAGTTGTGTAATATTATCTCACTGTGTCTGAAGGGCTTTCAATTTCCACTTGTGACATCCATAAAGTGTGTTACTGTTATTTCTTCTTTGGGAGCCTGAGTACATTGTACGTAAAGACATTCAGCAAAAGCAGGGTAGGTGCTATAATTTGGGTTGCTTTTGTGATACAAATTCCTAATCTAAGTATTTTACTGGGTGAATACATTTTTAGGACGCAAAATCTGTCTTTGTCTCCATTTGATACTTCTCTTACTGCAGGGGTTAAGGATTTCTTCTAAAAGCAATTGCGTGTTTTAGGCTATTTCTCCCCCAGAACTGTAGTTTAATGTGTTATTTGTGAAGCATGTAACAATTCAACCTTTACAGTACCATTAAATCAGGTGTGCATGTAGGCTGTGAGCAGTAGCAGGCAACAAAAGAAGAAAAGGTCTTTTGTGTGCTATTAAAACATCTTTGTGAGTTTAGTACCCCACATCCTGTTTTAGAGTTGATATTGAAAATTATTTCTAGGAGAAAAAATAGAAGATTTTGATAACGTTTCTCTCCCTGCCACCTCCAACACAGCTACACTTCAGAGTTTTGGTTACATGGAGAGCTGTACTGTGTGTGCTGCTTGGACACCAGAAGGATTACAGCCCTATTAACTCCATGTTGTGCCTGAGATGCCAAATCCTTTCGAAATATCCTATGCACCTCTTCTGTTTTAATTAGCACATCTGAGATTACCTAGGAGATCTCCGATAGCTTCAACGCATCATTTATGCATCTTGTAGTACATTTCAGCTAACAGATTTCAGGTTCTCTAAATGAGAAATCAGTGCCTGTGACATAGCCTAGGATAAAGCTGAGATTTAACTCTGATATCCTCAGACCTGTCATCACTCACACCTGAGGAAAGCCATGTTGCCATTCCAACACAGTGATATACAATTTCACCAAGGATGCAAATCTTCAGATGACCAAAGTAAGGAAGCGTAATGGCAGGGTACCATCCAGAAGGACTGGACAAGCTCGGGAAGAGGCCCCTGGGAATCTCCTGAGGTTTAACAAGGCCAAGTGCTGGTGCTGCACCCGGGTCAGGGCAAAGTCCAGTGCCAGCCCAGGCTGGGGATGAACAGATGGAGAGCAGCCCTGCCCAGAAGGGCTTGGGGTGCTGTGGGTGAGAGCTGGACACGAGCCAGCCATGGGCACTGCCAGCCCAGAGAGCCAAGGGTGTCCTGGGCTGCATCCAAAGCCCCGTGGGCAGCAGGGCAGGGAAGGGATTCTGCCCCTCTGCCCCAATCTGTCAGACCCCACCTGCAGAGCTGCCCCAGCGCTGGGGTACAGCACAGGAAGGACATGGAGCTGCTGGAGAGAGTCCAGAGGAGGCACCAAGGCGAGCAGAGGGATGGAGCACCTCTGTTATGAGGAAAGGCTGAGAGAATTGGGATGGCTCAGCCTGGAGAAAAGAAGGCTCTTAGAGTTACCTAACTGTGGCTTTCCAGTCCCTGAGGGGAGCTCACAAGAAAGATGGAGAGGGACTTTTCACAAGAGCATAGAGTGACAGGGAAGGGGAAATGGCTTCAAATTGACAGAGAGAGTAAGTCTTGATCAGACACTAAGAAGAAATTATTTTCTGTGAAGGTGGTGAGGCACTGGGACAGGTTGCCCAGAGAAGCTATGGCTGTACCATCCACTGCAGTGTTCGAGGCTGGGCTGGAAGGATCTCTGAGCAACCTGGGCTAGTGAAAGGTGTCCCTGCCCACAGCAGGGATGCTGGGACTGAATCTTTCACGTTTCGTCTAATCCAAGCTGTTCTATGACTCTGTGACTGACACTAAGACGCTCAGCATGGAGGGAGACAGACCCAAGGCCCTCTCCTGGCACATATCAATTTGTGTAGTCTCTTCTGACATTAGCAGCATTATTCTAGCTTCATGCTACTAAAAAAGAAAAAATAGTCTTTCAAACTTTGTGGAAAGACAAAAATCCTTGTCAAAATGAATTTTGAGGTAGTGCATAATGACTATATACTGAGGCCTGCATAATCTCATAGTTTAATTACTCTCCTTATGTGTGATGTAGCACATTGATACAGTCCATATCCGGATTTAGCACTTGGTTTGATAGAGAAAATTTTGCTATTGGAATTACATTGGAGCCAAACATTTTCCTTCTAGGGCTAAAATGTAGGAGATAAACAAAGGATGACTGCTTTACCTCATCCAAAATGAAACTAGAGTTCTCATAGAGTAAACAGAATCTCATTTGAAGCTTATTTCTTTGCTTCATGTTGAAACATAGTAGGTTGGCTATATGGCCTGAGTAATTTTATTTTGTGTTATTAAACTGATGCTATTATAGTCAGCTAGTAGTCACTCAGCTATAGAGACATTTCGCCATGCCATTATGTTTGGATTTAGCTCTTCTGACCTTTATAGGCTATATAACAGAGAGAGAAAGCTTGAGAGACGTATCTTATAGTGTCAGACAATATATACAGTAAAGACAAGCTGCAAAGAGCCATGGTTTCATAGCATAAATCTCTTTTGCCTCAGCCAGGTTGGAAATGCTCAATAATTCACAGGAACAACCTTTAATTTACTGTTTTCCCTGGATACCACTGAGGGCTGGTAGGAGGGAAAAAACTCTTTACAAAGAGCATCTTTTGTCTATTGGAGAACAAAGATGAGAGGCAAAAGATGCCAAGGATTGGTAATCACTTCTCAATTGCTTATCTCTTGAAAACTGAGCTTAAATCTCTTTGTAAATAATTGTTTAAGGATATGCTAGCAATTCTTCAATTTTGTAGTGGAAAGAAAACAAAATCAGAGACATGGTTAAATTATTTTAAACTGCTACTGCTTGTTTTAATATCAGTAAGCTCTGAGGATGTACTTTTCCCCTGCCAAGGTAAAATGTCTCATTCTGCTCAGGTTCTGACCTCCTTCTATAAGCTACAAATAAAATTTTGCAGGATAAAAGGTAATTTGCAAGGCTTTGTCACAAGTCTTGGGAATTTTGTTCTCTTTGTACACTGGAAGAGCTACTTATATTTCTCAGGTGGAAAGAAAGAAGGAAAAGCACAAAAATGTCAAATATACGGAAAATGAGAGGAATAGAAAATCCTCTGTCTTTTCTATGTCAAACAAAAATATTGTTTTGTATTTACTTGCTCTCCTGCTTTGGTAAGTTTCTTGCTTTTAGTGACATTAGGTGCATTTGACATTATTTAGAAGATGGAGGCATGGTTACCAGTGTCAATATCCTGTTTTTAGTTGGTACTCGGCAATGAATATCAGTTACTGCAGGATCCATGGGCTCTATTGAAAAACACACACACAGCCACAGCAGAGAAATTTGCACAGTACAAAGAAAGACAGCAGCAGTGGAAAGCACACTGCTTCAGACCGCGGTTTCTGATTTCTCAGAGGCTCATTCACAGCACTGTGCACTTCTCTAAATAGAAAGTCATGTCTCAGTTCTTAAGAAGAAAGGCTCTTCCCAAGAAAATGCTTAGCATGGTGTTTCAGGGACATCCTGGGAGTTCCCAGAGTGTTTCAGATAACAGACACTTGAAGAAAAACATCAAATAGTGTTATTTGTATTTTCTAAGTCCTCTGAAAGGACATTAGAACTGGACTGCAGTGTACAGAACAGAGAGAGGTGAAACAGCAAGCAATATCCAAGACAGTCTTGCTCTGATCTTCCTCTTTCATGTAAGAAGTGTGACCTCAAAATCATCATATTTTTCTGTTATCAAAGGAGTTTCCTTTTTATTAAAAACTATAGACACAATTCACTGAACACTTTAGTAGGGAAAGTCCTTAGAAAATTACTCAACTCTGAAGATCTGAAATAGAAACTTTTGAAGTTTCTTTCCTTCAGGTTAGTAACTTGTTAGGATTTCACTAGTAATGTACAAACATTGTTCACAGTTAGTAGAGTTAATTAAGCTTTTTTAAAATACATTTTTGGTGATATGTTAATTCCAATAGTAGAAAATTTCATTCCATGTGTTTAATATATGTAACTTATTTTATTTGAACAACTGTTAAATTCAGTTGGTTTGGATAATATTTAACTTAATTTTAATACCTAGTGTTTTGATTATTGCTTGTGCTGGAAGGAGTTGTTGAACCACCAGTCGGCTCCTTAGTTCTCTGGTCTTTGTGAAAATTTTATTAATATGGCTTTGTTACAACATTTAACTCCATTGTCATTATAACTATTTCCAGATGTACTGGCAGGGGATTTAAGTCCAATTTCACTTTGTCTTTGATATTCCAAAGATTCATATGGCAACTTGCTTTGTTCATACTTGCATGAAAATGGAGAACTCCACATGGTGTGAACACAGTTTTAGGTTGTCAAATGTTTTAACTAACTAATGGGTGCCAAGACAATATATTCAAAATTAGGATGCTTATACTTTTTCGTAAAGTACAAGGTGGTATTTAATTACCAAACCATTTGTTGTTGTGGTGGTTGTGGTGGTTTTTGGTTGTTGTGGTTGTTGTTGTTGTGGCTTTTGGTTGGGGGGTGGGGTTTTTTAAGATCCTTGCACAATGAGTGAAATTACTGTTCTACCACTGTTTTTCTGGCCTTGAATCTTCACTCTGACAGGAGTTCCTGTGATACAAGTGATATGACGTCCAGGCCTCACAGAAGTATTGCCTGACTTTGTCAGTACTTTTTTCCAACTGATTCAAAAATTCAGGATCAGATGCTGCATCACACAAATTCACCTTTCTTCTTTAAGGACTTGGAAGTAATAACAGGCTATGCTGAGTTGTGCTGGGAAACTGCTGTCTGCAGTCATCATAGAAACACTGAATCACTAGCTGGAAAAGACCCTAAAGGTCACTGAGTGCCACTGTTAACCCAGTACTTCCTAATCCATCAGTAAACCATGTCCCTAAGCACTACGTCTATGGGTCTTTTAAATATTCCCAGGGACAGTGACTAAACTACTTCCCTGGACAGCCTGTTCCAGCACCTGACAACCATTTTGGTGACGAAATTTTTCCTAATATGCAAGCTAAACCTTCCCTGTCACGCAGGTAGGTTTAATAAACATCCTTCCTGCTGTCACTGGCATAGGGATTCAGAGGGGGTATTCCTGCCGTGTTGCTGCCCTGAGGAAGAGCAGGGAGCCTGCCAAAACGATGTACTTACTACCTCTTCAATCTGCCGGTGTATTTTATACTTCATGGTGCTAAAGGACGTAAAGTTTCTCTCTTGCTCTTGAAGTGCATCACTGTTTTTCTGACACGCTTTTCTGTTGAGGGCAACGTTATCTGAGCAGGTACTTGAGCAGAGCATTTCATTTTCCCAGGTCATATGGGTTGGTAGGCATTTATAAAGGAGTGGTAGAAAAACGAGAGAGGGTTGTTTTGAAGCAACGTGGTGGAGAGAAGATTTGCATTTGTCTGGCAAATGTCATCTTCAAGCAGGTATGTGTCAGCATGAGTGTGCTGGGCTGTGTTAGCACAATGCCATGGTGTCATCCTGCCTTGTATCACGTGGCATCTTTCCATGATGATATATTTATGCAAGTGGATAAAATTAGAGCTTCCATTAGCAACAACTTGGGATTGCCTAGATTAACATTTTTCAAATCTTTTTTTTTTTAATATGTCATGCTGTTTGTTATTCCTTCTACATATGACATTAAAAGTAATGGATAAAATTTTATTATCAGTAATGTAATGTTATGTTGCTTTATATTATAACTGTTACGTTGTTGCAATACTGAGAAGGGTTATTTTAAAAAGTAAAATTTTATTGCTATATTTTAAAATCATAGTAAGTGTATCTACAAAAAATCCAGCGTTTCTTAGTGAGAAAGTGTCATATGAACTAATTCTTGTCAGTTCTTGTTTACTTCTGTTACAAAAAATCCGTCAGCTTCTTTTAATAATAGGGAGCAAGAACTGTAGAGACTCCAGATGCTATTACCTTCTATTGAAAGCTGTATATATAAGCAGAAAGAAGACAATACTGATAACTTAAAGAAGCCTTTTAAGTATAATTTTTTAAACTGAGAGAGATGCCTATGTAGGAAAAGACAAAGCCTATAACTTGGTCAGTATCTTAAAGTTCGTCCCATGTGCTGTCGTGTCCCGTGATTCTGTTATGAGAACAAATCTCTGTTGAGACTGGTGGTATGGTAGAGACACATCTGTGTCACTGAAGATACGGCCTCACATCCACTACCCAGGTGAGGTCAGATGCAGATCCATCTGAGCTTTTTTGAGCATCCACCCCAGTGGAAAAGGTACACAGCTGGATGCAGCATCGCCCATCACAGCTCCGCCCTGTCCTGAGCCCCTGTGCGCCAGACTCACCCGTGGTCCTTTGACTCTCTTTCTCTGCTCTGTTGGGTCCATGCATATTAAGTGAGTTTTGACACATCTGAATTTATGGTAAGGAAAGGAATATAAATCCTTACAATATAATCCCCAACCAGCTCCTTAGCCAGAAGTCCCTTTTCTTGTTCGTTTCTTATGGGTTTGACGGACGCAGATATTGTGTGCAGGCATATCTGAGTGTGGCACATGAGTCTGCAGCTTACGGTCATGTTGATTGTGATGGAAATTTTCCATGGAATATCTGGTCAAATGAATACTATTACATACATTGTATGTTTCTTTCGTTAAAGAATGAGGTCTAATTTTTTCTGATGATACCTATTTCTCCTACCTTATATTGTTCTTGGTTTTAGAGGCTTCAAGAGAGCTGCTAGAGTAACTGCAGTATGACTGCAGAGACAAGAGAAGCAAGCCTTCAGTTTATGACACTGCACACTCTTTTCTGTAACGTGTAACTGCACAACATATTTCTGATCTACACTTTTTCAGGCCGCATTTTCAGTGTGGGAAATACCTATCATACTACTGAAGAGTTTGTTCTGTTGATGGATTTTACCGACTGCTCCTAAGTCTGCTCAAGCACACTTATAACCAGACTCTACACCTTGTTGAGCCTCTCTTCAGTTCTGCACATGCCGAATAAGTAAAACACGTAACGACATCGATTGTAATTGCAAACCTAAATTTTCACAGGTGTTTAACTTAGATTTAGTGAGGAGGTAACTCAGAATCACAGCCACTACAAGTCCAGCACTTGTATGAAACAACTTGGTGGCCTTGTGATGTGCTAGCTCTGAGCAGTGATATGCAGGGCTAAGATCCTGAGCTGGCCTAAATAGGATTGATTTAGGGCTGATTACCTTGTTTTTCCACAGTGAATTACTAAGGTCTCTCTATGTTAGGCTCCATTGCACTCTAAGAATATGCCTTTAGTGCCTGCACTCACCCAAATGCACTGTTACTCCTCTAAGTAATTTCAGGAAGAAGATTTCAGAGAGTGATAGCCCCACACTATCCACAGTGAAGATCTACCCCGGAGAAAACCACCAGAGACAAACTCATTGGTGGAAGTCTGAAGAAAAACATGAAAAAATATGGCAATGATAGCTCCCCTCTTCTTAGGAGCACCCAGAACATTAAGCACATGAGGATGGAGGATTTAATCAGAACATCAGAAGCAGCTGAAATTATTTAATTCATTTTTGGTTACATAAAACTGACTTGTATATTGCAACCTGGACTTTCTGTTTTCACTTTGGATTAATTTAATAGGTATTCCATTATTAAGCAAAGTTTACAAAAGTCAGTCAGTCATGGATTTTTTCATTTCTGTGGAGGGGTAATGAAAGCTTTTCTGAGAAGTGAGTCTGTTTCAAAAAGGAGGTTTTGATGCTATAAGGGTAGTTTAAATACAGTATAACTAATTTCCTTGTATTAAAGGGGCGTTACATATGCAAGCAAATATTTTTAAGCAACTGAGAACATTTACACCATACTAAGTATATGTGGACAGTCATTGAGATTCTGGATATAGAAGTTTTAAATTAATTATTTTTATACAAACAATATTGTCCTGTTCTAACAAAAACCCCCAGTTAGATTGCAACTTACATTATTAATGCAACTGAGACAGTTAAAAGAAATACCCATTCAAACTTGACATTAGATATAAAAAATCACTGCATTATTTGAAAGTCTAATGTTATCCTCTATAGATTTTGTGTATGCATGAATGCTAATGTTAACTTATATTCAACAAGATAGCACTGAGTGTCTCATAAATATGCCAGCTCATTTAATTGTTGTTTTAAAACACTGCTGTCCAAAACCTCTAGTAGACTTTTAATTTCTGTGATCAAAGCCATAAAAAAAGACAAGCATAAAAAAAAGTCAGCTACAAGTACCTTACTGTCACTGTTACCTCTGGCGCAAATTTCTTCCATGTTGAAAAGAAGATATTATGAGCTTTTCAGTAGTCTGAACTCATTGGACATTAACCACAGCTTTTGTCGTATTGCTTGGCTGTTCAAAGTTGTTAGAAAAATGGATGTAGGGAACTTTTGCTTGTTATAAAATTCACACAGACCAAGGTCAGGCAAAAATTTGAAACATATTTTGGTATACCTCACACTTCCTTCTTGTCTTTTGCTACCCACAGTGATATGTACTGTGTTTGAAAATATACGGTTAGAATTTCAGATGTTGCTGCAACCGTCCCAAAATCCTTTAGTGGATTAAAAATAAGGAAGCATTTTGGAGTGCTTTGATGCTGGGTGTAATTGAAACATCTGGGCTCATTTGTTGTAAGAAGCGATACACGTAAGAAGAGGAACTGCTGCTGAGGTTTTGAAGGGTGTGAACCTTTGCAGGACTCTAAAGACAATGATAAAGAACACACTAAAAGTTCTGCAGCAGCCTTTACTGCTACACTCCATATATTCTCCAAGCCAGCAGAGAATTTCATTTCTGATACCTAATTAATGCTCTCCTCCATCAGCTACTTGTCACTGGTCACAAAGATCTTGAATCTGAAAACCACTCTGGTCATCTCCTGCATTTTTCTCTGTTTTTTTTCTGGCTCTGTGGCCTGTCTAACTACTAGAATGGTGGGGTTTTTCCCCAAGGTTAGCGCCTCTAAGTAATTTTCGTGAAGATAAGTTTCTCTGTAGAGCCAATGCTCCAAATCTTTGTAGATGCATTCCTCACAAATATTTCTCAGTGTTTGAAGTAGCAAAGGATGAGCTATGGAAAGCTCTGCTCCTGTCTGCAATTGCTGCTGGCACTTCAAGATGGGATTGATGGTTTCTTCTGCAGCAGAGACTCAAAGCTAAGACAGTCACTGCAGCGAAAGTCGAGTTGCTGTCTGCAGGGTTGGTTATGACCCTGAAATGTAGCCGTGAGTGCATGACAAAGCTCTTTTGCTTGTGCAAGCTGTTTATTTTACCCCTGGACAAATAGAAATGTGGGAATAGATTAATACCTTAGGATATGGAAATTGTTTTTTGTATCAATCGATAAGTCCCATGCAATTTTGACAGTGCGGGCAATAGCACCAAAATAAGGTGTGCTTTGGCAAAAATGCAGTTAATCAGTATGTTTAAGGAAAACCACTACAGTCAATGAAACATATGAAAATTTAAAACTTTTATTAGGTTTATAAACTATGGTTTATTACTATGATTTTTTCATGGGATGTCCATCCTTCAGACACTCATAGTTTGCTGTCTTTTAAATTTTATGCGTTGTTTTCTGCTACATTTTTCAGAAAGGATGGACAGCAAGGTTTCCCTTCTTGGCCTTTGGCTACCAGGATCTGGAATTCTTCAGAGCCATTTTCTCTATTGCCGGAAACTCCGGCCTGGAAATTAATGAATCATGGTTGCTATTTAGAAAGCAAAAAAGCATTTTGTGAGGGGAAGAAATTAAGAGTGTATAATCTAGGAGAGGAACCTTAGCTATTGGCTATGGCTAATGTGTTATTTAAATAAGAAAAACTAAGTAGGAAAAGTCTGAACTACATGTAGAATGATAAGCCCAGCAGCTCACTCTGCCATCTCTGTTTTCTTTCTTTAAGAAATATGGTGGACTGATCTGTGCAAGGAAAGGCAAATTCAGCACAAATACCTTTTTCTGTATTTCCCCGGAGAAGAACTGAAATTATATTCTTTCATACTGAGACAAAAACTGCAATTCTGTATTCAAATTCATCTCGTGTTGGTGTGAAAGTATGTGAGTTTCAGTTTAGTGCCTCAGATAATCCATTCCCATCTGGAGAAACCGATCCTAAAAAAATGTATTGCCAGCTGCATTCACCTGGGCAGCACTCACCAGAGGCGGTTTTTAGAACCTGTAATTCTCTGGGAAATGTATCGAATGAGTGCATCAATTTGTTTCACTGGTAAGCAGAGACCATTTGCTGAAATCTGTTTGTGTTTTTAAATTTCCACGTCCTCTCTTTAGGGAATTCATAACTTCTGGCCTGCGAGTATGGTTTGTAGTAATCGAAACCAATATGAAACTGTACTGTGCCTTGCTGTTCATTATGACTGCATTAGGTGGGTTTTCCAGTTAGACATTTGAAAAAGAGCTAAGATTAGTGTGAGGTAGATAGCATCCGACCTGTTTTGCTCTTTTGCTCAATAGTATTTTTTAAACATAGAATCATGATGAAGCAGCTACCTTTTTTTGTTGCATTCTCACCTCACAAGAAAGCAGGCTGCAGAAAACTAACTCTACACGGAACATTCAGCAGAGAGCAAGACAGTGCTGGGGTGGGGAGAGAATGTTTGTGGTTTCAACTGGGAAGGCTGTGCTCCTGCTAAAAATACATTATCACAAAACTAGCATGTGGAAGTTTGAGCAAAATAAGCTTTTCAAACTTACCCACTAGTAAGAAGGAAAAAGACTAGAAAACCTCTGATATTTAGCACTCCACTTGGAGTGGCAGTGTGTATCCATTGTACAAATTCATAACAGGAGGATCAGTAACCTCTGTCTCCCAGCAGTGTTATATCAACACATCATGTAATTCCTGATAGCTGCTGTGAGCTGGACTCCCAAGTCCTTGGATTCCAGTTCATGGCTGCTGTAAACAGGTTTGTGTTTTCTCCTACAGGAATTGATGTTCTCGGAAACCCTCCACTTCTCCCCTCCTGGACACATTACCTATGGCCACTGCAGCACTGAAATTATGTGCTTAAAGGCAGTGCTTTCATTCCGATCAAATTTTCTGGCAATTCACTTTGTCACTCATATTCTGCTGTCAGTGGGGGAATGAAAACTCAGCCACTGATTTCAAGTGCCTTGCTCCCTCCTCATAGTAGAAAATCCATAAAGCAAAAGACTGTTTTTTAAAACATATTTTTTACTATTTGTTTCAGACCACCTCATTCTTATCTCTTGGTTGTTTGGGTTTTTTTACAAAGTGTTTTTTATAAACTCTCTGGCTAAATATAAATGAAATATTTTATGTTTTTTTAACAACTCCTTATTTTTATTTAAATCTTCCCATGCAATTTCTTAAAAATCATCTCTGTTTGGGAGGCAAAAAGGTGGTGTGAGTCATCAAGGTCGTGATACTTACCTTTTCTCTTTTGCTCCAGTATGTTTAAAAGTTTTAGCTGTATAAATCCAAATTGCTAAATTGAAAGGAAACATCGAGCATACCATGACTTTGGGCTGGGTTTTTAGAAAAATATGTTCCCTTTGTGTCTATGTGGGTTTCCATTTTCCAAATTTCAGAATTATGTTAGAATTCCTGACTCCTACTTATTTCTATCAGTTTTCCCCTTCTTTACTCATTTTTTTTTTTTTTTTTTTTTGTTGCTATTTGCTCCGCCATTTCTGCTTTCAAGTTGGCATATTTTAATCAATTTATTTTCAGACTGTAGGTGAGACGAACTAGAGGAGATGAGGAAAGCAGTTCTAATATAATTCACATGGTTTAGGCTTTCAGGCTTTTTAATCAGAAACATGTTTTGCTTGATTTGCTATAACAATGACTATCTAGTGATGGACATCTCTATACACCAAAGTTTGCCCTCACACTCCTCAGTATTCATCTGAAGTACTACTGTACTACTGCTAGAATCAGAAAATTACTTATAATTTATAATGCTACAAACAACCGAATGTAGTCTGTATTTATTCTCTTCCTGTGGGTTGTTATTTAGTGGCATTGTTGTGATAATTCAGGAGAAATACAATGTAGTCATTCTCAGATTCATTTATATTTTCTTAGATTTACGACCTTTGTAGTTTTCACTTATCTTTTCTACTTCCTGGAATATTGACTATGCTCTCACTATACTCATGTATATCATCCTCTGACCCTGTCAGCCTTCTTGTTTGAGGTGAGAAAGCAAGATCTGATTGGAGACACACATTTGATGATAAAAAATGAATTCCTGTCTCTTGATTTCTTTATAAGATGCAGTCAGCAAGTGCAAGGACCAGTGAAATAACAAGGGCATTGAATTTTCATGTAGCAGAAGTTACACATTCTGGTGTAATATATAATGAAATTTCTTACAAAAATGCTTAAATCCATCTTCATCTTTAGTCACTGTCTTCATGAATGGAATGTTTAGGCTTATTTCAAAAGTTTACTTTTAGGATCATCTCTCTCTCTCTCTGTCATAATATTTCTGCCATACACCCGTCAGCAAGATAATGAAGCTTTAACTATTAAAGCAATTTCTTCATTGGTCATACATGCATTCTAACATCTCACTTTCCTCTACTAGTACAGTCTTTCAATGTGAAAAATATAGCATTTTTATTGGTAGCCTTCCTAAAGATGTGAAGGATGGTACAGTGGCAATACATCATGCACAAGCTGAAATAAGATGCTCTGTTGCTGGCTAGGGAGACATGAGACTTTTATTACATATGCACCAGTCATGACTGAAATGTCACATTCTTACACATGCAATAAAAGTTAGAAAATGTAGTGTGTTTATTCTACATATAATTAAAATTCCTAGATGTTTTTCTATAAATTTATGCATGCATACTGATCAGTAAGAAAATGCAAAAATGCAACATCATGGGGAAAAAATAACGATTTAATTCCTTGGGAGTGTATTTCAGACTCACGCTAGTCCACCAAGTCATGGTGTGCGTTAAGACCCAAGGCCTTGACTACTCAAATTTCTTTCCAACATCATGTATCCCAGTGCTATAAAGTGCCCTTAAAACCTTATTTTCACTTTTATAATAGCTGTAGTATGCAACTGATTTGTTTGTTAGGGTAAAATCCAGTAGCTAATATTTCTGGGGGTAAGATTCTCCATTGTCTTCCCTGTATAGCCTGGCTTCACCCTCGGTAATTTTAATTCAGTTATTCCAGCAAGGTCTTTGCAGCTGGAAAAGCTCTTCATTAGCTTTGATTGCTCCAGGTCTCAGCTCCACTGAGCCCAGAGCACCAGCTTTCCTTCTGGCTCACCTTAGGCTGGTCTTTGATGTCTGTACATCAGTTTCTTGCTCGCCACCTGCAGAATTAGAGACTGAAGGAAGTGTGCACAGTCGTCTTGTCTGCTTACTGTTTTGTAAAAGCCTGCCACAGATAAGCTGTAACACTGTTTAGATAACTGTGAGAAAATTTGAAAACCTCTTTGGTAGAGGAAATCTGGGAAATTTGATCGTTGGCTCTTGGTATCAGGAAAAGCTGTTTTCTCATCTCAACATTGACTTCAGAGTCCTGCTTTCCTGATGCTTGATATCATCACTAGGCTGTAATATCTCTGCTGTAGATCAGCATTATGCAGATAGAAATAGTTACTACTGAACTAAGGGTTTTTCTACACATGGGAGATAGTGATCTATCAATATTTAAATTACATATATAAAAAAGCTTAACTTTGAAAACACCTCAATTTTAGGATAACATTTTAGTATTAATTTTCTTTACCTAGAAAAGGTTATTAAATGTGCATATTCTTAGGAATATACCTCTCTGTATGTGTAACTATCAAAACTTATATTAATGTGGGTTCATGTCAATGGGTGTTTTGCACCTGATTTTCTTTAAATCTGACTTCAGGATTCTGGCACGTATCTTCTGTATATGTTCACAGGCACAAACATAGAAAAATGCCTCAAAATCCCAGTTCTTCATCTGTTTCTACATTTTAGCTGGCTTTGATGCTGATCAGCATGAGCTCTCCAATAGTGTGGATTAGTCTATTGACAATTACATTGTAATTTCCAAAAAGAAATTTCCGTCCTTCTCTGGGGATCTAATATTTAGAACACAGCACTTCATGTAAGTGAGGGCTGAAGGTTACACAGCTGGCTTTGTGCCTGAGGATATTCCCAAAAGTTTGTCAAGATGTTTGCTATCTTATAATAACAACTTTACAAGTAGAGTATATTTCTGTGTCTCTCGAACAACTGAGCAAGAGCTTTCTGTGTGTGACTTGTGCCTGGTCCAAATAAAATGAGATTCTATCAGCTTTCATGGCTGCATGAAGTTCTTAGGCTCTGATGAAGTCAGGACCGTGATTTTTGCACTGAATCATTTCACTTTTGGAGTGTAAAATGTTAATAAAATAAAGATGTATTCAGGCTGCTGCCACAGGCATTGTCAACACAGAAAAGAGAAAACATTCACTATTCTTTTAACTGTGTTTCCACATATGTATGTTATGGAAGAGTGTAAGATTTCTTCAGGTCTCATAACCTCTGCTAGAAATGAGAATTCCAATGAGAATGAAAGACTATGCCCACAAAAAAGACTTTTTGAAGAAGGACAATGGGGGAACAAATGCAGCACAGCAGTCAAGGAAAATCTTGATGTATCTTTCAAAAGAGAATGGCTCTCCAGGAGGTAATGTCATTCTAATTTATCCATTTTACTCTTAGAAGATGATATAATTGTATCTTATCTCCAAATTACTTTCTAAAAATGTATTTATGGCCTATGTCTGGCCTATGCCTCTTGTATATACTGAATAGATATCAGTGTATTTGTAAAATATGCACAATAAAATTCAGAAACCCCATGTTTCTGTTTTGGTGGTCTTATTTAAGGAAACCTTATCAATCAGTGTTAGAATCACACACACACAAAGAAAATTCCCCAGGGCAGAGCTGGAAACATTGTCATTGTGGTGTTCTCTGTTTTCATGGTTCTCTTTCATCCTTTCTGCAAATCACATCAGCCTCCTCAAGGCCCTGGAGTCATATCACAGAAGGCAATACATTTGATGGTGTATCTGTCATTGAGAGATGAGTTTGGTTAGACAACTCTGACCGGTGGTTTTATACAGATCAAAGTTCTGTTGGCCAAGATCTGGCTTCTTGTTTGAGGTGAAATAGCTGAAAGAGATCAAAGAATAAACTTTATGCCATACTGTGGTCTGGAGGTGCTTCTTCTTACACACTGGGGCAGAAAATTCTGTTCTTCAGATGATCAGGTTTTATTCTGAATGCACAGCTGATTAATGTTTGTTACCTGACAGCCCCATGGAATGTTTCATGCAGCTGAAACAGTGCTTCAGGACAGGACCTTTCCCCCATGACAAACAGAACTATTCCAACCCTAATTTTTCAGGTTTTCTTATAAAATTTGATTTCATGAGAGCCCAAGACTGTGTCCAGCAAACATGTGGAGTTTTGGTTTTTTCCCCTGCATTTTGGCAGTCAGTAAAGTGCTAACTGCTTGAACTTGGTGTTTAAAAACAGCGCTTGCTTTATGCAGATATTAGATCCTTCCATCATCATTGAACTGATCCAGTACAATTTGAATTGGCTTGCACCATGAAAGAGCATAACCCTAAAGATGAGCAGGTATCCCCTTAGGATCCTTCAAAAACTTAATTACCATTCCATGTGAATCTGTTTATCAAGTAATCCTGTTTCCTGGGGATTTGCTGTTGAACATACTTGCACAGAAATAGGATTCTTGTGAGAATGTTCATTTCCACTCTTTTGATTCTAACTTTAAAGATAAGAAGAGAAAATCCCATCTATTTAAATAATCTGCTACTTTTTGAAATTATTTGCTGTAATTTTCTCCAAACGTGCCTTTTAAAGCAGGTGTTGTACATGCTTTCAGATATTAGAGTCTCTCGATTCTGGAGAAATTTATTCATAAATGTATTCACCTACTTCTATTGAGAGCAACAGGAATAAATCTGCAGGCACTCAATGGGTCCTGAGTGAGAAGAAGAGGGTGAACAGCAGTACTTAGGGGTACCTTGTTCTTTGAATGCTCTTTCACATGGGCACCTTCCATCACCACCACAAAGATGACGAGGCAGAGGAAACATCAGTACTGTGTGGGTGGAACTACATGGAATTTGATCCTGTCCCTCCTCCACTCCCTGTTCCTAATTCAAAGTATTTGGATCATTTTATACTTTCACTTTTTCACATATTGCCTCAGTAATTATACTAAAATGGCAACTAGGAGGGAAAGGGGGAAAAATCAAAACGAGTATGTGCCTGCATTTAATCTGAAACACCTCAGATTGTATCCACTGATCCTAAAACAAACTTTCTAGTTACGACATCTGGCTTTCAACCAAAGTGGGTGTTTTTCCTTTGCCTGAAATAAATAAAGATTAATTTAGTTGATCAAAGTCCTTTGGCGCCCTTGTCTGGAAGAATACCAAATGTGTTCAGGGCTTTTTTTCCTACCAATTACTTTTAAAAAACAGGAGATTTTTGAGGGCAAGAAGGTAAACTAATAAATCATAAGGCTGCCACAGAAGATGATATGACAGATTGTCGCCAGCCAAAGGCAAGGGAATCATGGGAAAGGTCTCGAGGAGCAGCTGTATTTCATGGCCTGTGGTCATTTTCTTTCACAGAACCTTCGCTCCTTCACATCACTGATTGTGTGACCAAGGCTGCACGGATGTGTTTGCTGTGTTAGGGACACATGTTAGGGGGCACAGCATCATTTTGCTGCTGTGTGCTCTGCTGAGCCTGTTCTGCTGTTTAGTCTCTCCAGTACCATCGGGTTTTATAATTCCAGGAAGGCATTTGAACTGTAGGCCACTCAATATTATGAAATATGTAAGTTTGCTTTCTTTCCCAGTCTTCAGGATCCCTTACACCTCAGTGGATGTATAACGCTTCATGGATTTTTTTGATTGAGAGGGAAGCTATCTTTCTGACTCTATGTCAATTAACAGGACTCAAAAACCTTCATTATTATTTTTTCTTAATGTTGTTGAGCACGTTCTGTCCTGCCCCTCTATTCTTTCAGTATTTATAATTTGCATGAAAAAGTCATGGCCCATCATTGGAGGTTCCTTTGGGCTGGAAACAGGAAAATGTCGGCTGGCTGCAGTGTGGAGAGGGATACACTTTGCAGCAAGTTGCTTGCAGCAGCAATGGTTCCATTTAGGTCTCTTTTAGACTGAAAAGGGACAAGCTTTCTGAATAAGTGACTTAACCACCCATACTGCCACCTGCCATCACCACATTGAAATCAAAAGTGTTGGTTTCAGAGAATGAGCAAGGTTGTTTTTGAGCACAATGAATTAATGAAGCTGGTTGTTAACAGTTTTGTTCTCATGTTGCTGGGGCTGACTGGATGGCATTCAAAACCCTTATCTTGGAAATATGACTTCTTTGGCTGGATGGATTTCCATTTATCTGTTTTGGTGGTATCTCATGCATGATTTCTAAACACAACTAAAAGTGGACTCAGAGGTTGTCTTAGTTCTTTTGTGCTTCCAGTCATTATCAATGAAGGCATTCATTAAGATTCTGATCCCCTTTATTGCAAATGTAAATAAAATCTGACAAAATTGTAAGTAAATCCTTTAGTGCTGGAAGCTGACAGAATAGGGCAAAAATTAATTTTATGCATGAAAAATCTCATTAAGCAGATCCACGGAATTAAAGCAATTGGCATCAGAGCCCATGGTGTGTGTGGTTCATCATTTTGTCATCACAGCCACTCAGCCCAGTCTGTTCATGCTGCTTATGTGAGCCATGTTCTCATTCACAGGATCCGTGTTAGTCTACCTAGACAGCACTAAGGGCAGTGGGATCTCAGGAAAAATACCCTTCTTTTCTCGTATGTGATCAGAAAGTTAATACAGATCACCTGGAACAGCATTGTTTGCTCAACCACTTTTTTCCCCTGATATGTAGCAGTGACCCGTAGGAGCTACGCAAGTCAGGCAAGACCCAGAAAGGTCATTGAGGACTCATAAAATCCATTAACTAAAGTGCACGAAGCATTGCTTATAATTAAATTGTATTTCACAAAATAAGCAAACACACCATCCTTCAAGGTGCAATTTCAAGGCATTGGCTCCTCTTCTCAGAACACTTCAGATTCTAATTTTAACAGCAGGGAATGTCCTCCAGGTATGAAGGGGAGATAATCAAATGAAGTGGGAGATTTGAAAGGGCCAGAAGAAGCACTTGCTAATTCCCTTATGTTAAGTGTGGAGGAACCTTTATACCTTTGTGGAAATACAAATATGGCTGCTTTTTCTTTCGGGCCAGAGACTGGTAATTTTGATTAATAGCTGACTGGCACTAAGGATGTCTAATCAGTGCATTTTCTGTGTTTGACTCTGATAGTTTTAACATAAATTAATCCTCCAGAATTACCTTTTTAAAAAAAAATATATATCTTATTATAAAGAGGGGTTTAATCTCCTCCTTAATCTACATTATGAAGTCCTATCGATTTTGGTTTTAAATGATATGCCAGCTATGATTAATATTTCATCAAGGAATAGTTGTGTCCCCTGTAATCATTTATGTAAGTATGTATCTGACTAGCTCAGTAATAAGAATTTTCAATTTTTAATGAAGTAGAAGTTAGTAATACAAGTAAATAGATGTAAATTGTCCTCACAAGAATTTAATAATTCCTTTTTTCATTATAAATGTGCATTGTATTCACATACGCACATTGAATGGTGCCACGTTATGGTTTGAAAACAGCAGAAAACCATCTCACTCATGGCTCTGACTCTAAAGCAAGAGCAGTATATCTTGGTAGAACTCTGAAAATATTGCCTCCACCTGTTCTCTCCACCTGCAGGGTCAGACATCTGAGACGCTTGTGCAGATGTTCCTGAAGCACTGTCATTAACAGGATAGTGTTTTAACATAAAGTGGTGCTTCATCCTAAAGAGATGTGGCGCAAGCTCTCTGCAGATGCTCGGCTGAGTTATTAGTGCTCGGCAGTCACAGGATGGAGGCTGACACAGGTGACTGGCAGCAACCTGAGCACCTACAGAAACTGTGTCATCTCTGAGACATGCTCCAGTCATGCTATCTGATGGCTGAAATCCCAACAAATGTGTAAGGCTTGGTTTTTTTCTCTTTTGCAGCAGCTCAGAAATCCTCAGTTATCTCTAGGTATGAGAAAATAATTAGAACAGCGATAGACTGAAGTCCTTTCACAATATCTCTAACTATCATTTTTATTATCTCTTTATCCAGATTGGGATACCCTTTGGATTTCGTTATCTGCTCCTTCCTAATGATAATCCTTTTTAAAATCATTCAGCTCCCTTATTGCTTGGGCCATGTGTTAATCCTGCTGCTGGGTTTGCCCTTTGTTTTGTGTAAGGCTAGAAGAGATAATCTCCTGGCTATTAACACCTCATTTGGGTCTGTCGGGAAACCATCTAACTAGCTATTATCCACAGAACTCATTAGGGAATTAGCTATTTATGTATTAGTGGAGAGATTTTTTTATGTAGTAAAATCTAAAAATCCACTAATATGGGGTGCAGCCTCTTCTTGAAAATAAATTTCTGATAATGCAGCCAAAAGACAAATATGTAAATACTGCTCATACATTTTTAGGAATTTTCATTTTATGTTGTTTGCTAATTTGGCAGCTTGGTAAGGTAATTCTTCCACTATTTTCAAATAACCACACCAGATGAGAAAAGCATGCCAGTAATTTAACATCCTTAATTAAGGAATATTAGGCTGAGTTTGTTGTATTTTATCACATGATTTGAGCTAGAAATTGCACATTTATCTGTTAGTGGAAAGTGATTGGCCAGCTGTAAGTCTGATTTAAAATCTGCCTACAAAAGAGTTTCAGAATGAATTCTCATTTTCTATGTATGGCTATTTTTGCTTGAAAATGACTAATATACCATAAACTGTAATTAAGGGAAAGAGCATCAGACATTGACTATGCATTCTGCAAAATGTAGTACTAAAAAATTCTAAGGGCTCCATGGCTTTTTCCAAATGCATTTCATAGGACTTTTTCTACATGCTCGAGATGCAAAGTAGGGGAGAGGTCCAGCAGGCAGACTTTATGATTACATTAGGTCTATTATTTTTCCACACTTTGCATAAATTCAGGATTAATGATTTGACTGAAAGGAAGAAAGTGCATGAACCTGACAAAATATTTTTTATTATTATGATTCGCAATCTAAAGCCATAATGATCATTTAGCCAGAGCCCGCTCAGGATAAAACGCTCATTAAAAGCTTCAGGTATGAAAACTCTCCTGTGTGAGACTGAGTCCTGCTGAGAAAAACCTAGTGTAACTCCTAATAGTTCTGCTGTGGTGTCAGACACTTCTCTTTTACTCAATGTGCTCCGTGGCCTCTTCAGCCCCTGGGGACCCCAATTTGTGTTCCATCTCTGAAGCTGTGATTGTCACACTTGCAGCAAGTGCAGCCACCAAACAGGGACTGCAGTAATTGCTTGAGTCAGCCCAGAGTGTATATTCTCCTGTCAGCAGACACTACTAGCCTAGCATTTAAGTGGCAGCATGAAGATATACATTAATCCTTTATTTGCCTAGTCATCATGATTTTATTAATTAACATGTGCAGCAGACCCCACCAGCTGTCACTGGAGTTTGCCATCACAGTGTTATAAATGAATTTAGGGGCCGAAATTTTAACTGTATAATATTGAGTATTTATTAATAGAGCAAAGGCAAAACAGCGCTGGGTGCTTAGCAATTCTGCCAGAGGCACACCCATCCATTGTACTGTGAACTTAAGTACTTTCTTTAACTGTTACATATTCATTAAGCCCCGAAGGTAATTTACACTTCACTCAACTCCCCCTCCGATCCTTGCCTCCTTCTGCCAGCGAAGGCGCCTGTCTTGGAATCTTGGGTCCTCTGGATTGTCTCAGAACTGAAGGCCGAAATCCTCCCGTCTGTGTTACAACTTAATTGATAGGCGACAGTTCCTTTTGGGAGGTGTGAGTCGAGATAACAGACTTCCTGGGATGCCAGCAGTTATCTTCTTTGTTTCTTTAAGATGTCTTGATCCCTGGCTCTGTGTTTTATCAACTTGAAAGACATTTATTACTAGGTATTTATTACTACGTTTTTCTAACATATCATAACTATTTCAAAGTTACAACTTACCCTAACCTTTTTCTACTTAATTATATTTTTATCTTAACACTAATTCTTATACAGTATACGTCATTTGTAACTGATAAATTCATTTATGCGAAAGCCAGCATTTATCATTTAATCATTTATCACAACAGTAATTTCCCCACTGGAAAAATATGACTACAAAAGCTTCTATGGTTTGGCTTCATCCTGTTGCAAATATACTTCTTAAGTATTTCTGGTAGCAGTAAACTTATCATCCAAATACCCTTATGTTCTAGGAGGTAGAAATAGTAAGAATTTCAAGATAATATCTCCATGACTAGCTGTAGGAGTAGAAGCTGAAATTACTGTTCTTTCCAAATTTTTGCTCTTTCAGTGTAATGCATTGTGTGGGCAATGTCTATCTCTATTTAATTCAGCTTACAGCCACTGGCCATGCCCTCTTCAGACCTGGGAACTCTTCACATACAAAGGTAAAGAGACAGATATCAAATTTGAGCAAGGGTAAAAGAGGAAAAATATTAATTCCATTACTAGGATCTTCATTTGACCACAGGAGGGCAGGATTTAGGAGAAAAGTTTGTGGTGTCTTAAAATCAGAGAAGATGGAATGAGAAAATATTCTGATGCTACACTGTCAAATATTATTTTGACTGAAATATTGCAAAATACTGAAATACAAATATTTTCATATATCGGCAGCATATCTGCCTGATCTCATCAGCCAACTGTGAGGTTCTGTGAGGTTCTTAAACTGTGAATTTCAGCACCTCAACATCAGAGAATACTCAGGAGCAGAGTATTGCTGTATTTGACAGCACATTACACAGATTACTGTAGTTATCAGCGTTGTGTGTGTGTCCCAAGGTTGATCTTCTCATTCCTGCCATTTCAAGGTGAAGGAAATGATGCAATAATTCTTGTTTAGTAGATGTAAATCTCCAGATGGGTTAATTAGAGCTGGTGTGAGCATTTCTACTCCTTTTCAGATTAACTAGATAACACTTGTGTCTTCAATGTAAGGAGCAGGATCAGACACCTCCCACCTAAGAGGAGTGACCTGATTGCATAAGTGCTCCTCCTTTATTATCCTTTTGCAACAGTGTTGAAAAAAAGCCATTTTAGCCACCGATTTAAGGTCATCCACGTATTCCATCACGAATGGATATGGGCTGAAGATGGCAAGCACAGCTTCTCACCCGCCACATCCTAGGTGGGAGCAGAGGCTCTCTGTCTCTCCTGTCAGGAAAGAGGCACAGAAGTTGTCATCCCTCAGACCCCACGGGATGCGAGCGCTCCCTCTTCCTTTCAGTCTCTGCGAAGAAATGAACAGCTCAGCTCAAAGTCACAGTGTTCTGGTCTGAGCCAGAGGGAAGAACTCAGTCCTGCGCGCTGCTCAGGGGCTGTGATTAACAGCAACAAAGCTGTTGCGCTCCAGTGTAGCACAAAACACTGCTCTTTTGAAGTTAAGGAGTCTGAATTTGTGCTGAAAGGGAGGGAAGCAGAAGGAGCGGCACTCACAGTTGGAGTCAGCTGAGAGGCAGTTTAAGAAGCTACTTCTCCTCAGCTGTAGCTGGTTTCTGACACAGGTGCCTTGCATGAAAGGACTTTTGACAGATGCTCACACCTCAAGTTTGAGAGTCAGTTTGGTGTGCTTGCAGGCAAGTTATGGTAAAGCTGGAGATTGTGACCTCAGCTGCTCTCCTGTGCTGGTGCAGCTCCTGATTCTCTGTATCACAGCCTCCTAGAGCATGTAGTGCTGCTCATGACTGAATTTCCTTCTAGCCCAAGCATGTGCTTGCTGGATACTGCTGTTTCAACTCTGTTGCTGCTTTCTTTTGTAGTGAGAAAGGAGTGGTCAATAGGTAACTCCAGTTAACTATTGAGAGACAGAATATGTGAATTCTAAAAGCTAGAAAAACAGGATTCCCTTTATCTTGTCAAGATGAGAGGGACAAGAACCTGTTTGAAGTCAGCACAGAAACCCTGAATCACCCACCAAGGACTGCCCATGCTCCAGAGACAAAGGTGAAAAGTGCACTTTGATGAAGACTACAGATCTTCATCACGAGAAGACCCCCAAAGACCATCAGAACACACAGCGCATGAGTGGCACACATGCTGGTGATGTTAATGATTTCCGAGAAAAAATTTGTATAACCACTCCTATCCCGGGGAATGTGATGAATATTCATGAATATTACCCATAATATTGTGTGTTGGAAGTGCTGGGGTGTGAGTGTTTGGAGGAGTGAATCCCCCACACCCAGCGCGCTGAGTAAAGCAAATACCCACACTTCTTTGACTTTGTCTCTGAAGTGTCTCTGGGCCTGCTTGGGGCGAATCAGTAGGAGAACAGCAAAAGGGGAATAGAAATTATAGTGACAAAAATACAAGGGTCTGGATAAGGGCCCATCCTTTGAAAGAATGAACTAAGAACAACTTTCTTAGGAGGAAGGAAGAAGATCTTATTAATGACCAGAAATTATTCTGTATGGCAGAGAGACCAAAAAGGAACACTGTAGTTGTTTTGACACATTCAGTTTTATGGTTTAGCACTGAACAAGGAGTCAGATGAGTTATCTTCTGCCAGCTTGTGAAATCTAAACAAAAATCCCAATTCAAACCCAAGTAATAGCCTATGGACTAACTGCCAGTTTCCTGCCTCTAAATATATATATATGAATTTAAGACGCAAATTACAAACTAAATATTTCTAGTTTTCTCATGGCGAACTAAGGAAATAGCAAGAGGTCTGAACAAAAAAGACAACTTTGAAGTGAGAGTGTGATATTATTAGTGAAAAAGGATAATGGTAACTGCAAACTCTGGCAGTATTTTGACGTTTGGATTTTTGTAATATTTGTACCACTTTGAAAGCTTCAAAACCATACTCTAATGAGAGTCTGGTTGACTGTATACGAGTCAATTGGTATACATTGCCAAAATACACAGACAGATCAACCCGGAGCTTTTCAGGCATTGCAGCAAATTAATATATGGTATGTAAATTACTTGGAAAGTGAATACAGAATCTTGCTGTGAACACTCAGCCCACAGTAGTTTTGCCAAAACCTAAAGAGATTTTAGAACTAATGGTTGGTGTAGGGCTCGAGAAGTAACTCTCCAAATTGAACAGGAAAAGTATGAAAGAGGAAAAAGAATTTTAAAAAACTCTGTCAAAGCAACTGTGCAAATACAGACAAAAGAGACAAATACAATCAGAGAATCACAGACTCATTTAGCTTGGAAAAGACCCTTAAGATCAAGCCCAACTGCAAACCTAAATCTTAACAAAACTGACCCAGGTGCAGGACCTTGCGCTTGACCCTGCTGAACTTCATGAGGTTCACTCAGGCCTGTCAAGGTCCCTCTGGGTGACATCCTCTCCCTTCAGTGTGTCCATCACACTGCACAGCTTCTATAATAATCTCGTTAGAATTGTGCTTAGCCTTTCCACTCAGCTATGCGAACACCCCAGAATTCAGCTGTCACTGCATCATAATTGAGAGCACCAGCCTTACAGAAAAGCTGTTCTGACCGCTAAAATCACTGATGCTACCAACAAAAGTTGCAAAAGCAAAATTAAATGTATGGCCAGTAATGTCTGAATTAAGAGTCAGTTTCAGTGGATGTCTTGTCATAATGCTCGATGTTAAGACGTGGCCTCTGGTCCCACAAATATCACAGTCAGCAATGATGAGAGAAATAACCAAGAAAAATGAATCAGTCAAGGGTCAAAGCCTGTAACAACTAAGAAGCCAAACCTCTGAACACTAAAACTTGGTAGTTTAGAAACATAAATTGTCTACAGTGTATAAAAAAGACACTGTTAGGCAAAAGAGCAATCCTTTTAAAGGAAAGATGAAAATTAATTTATTACCAAGCTAGTTAAGATGTATCTAATTACACTAAAACAAAGCACAAGTGTAATGATAGCATCTGAAGTACACATGTACGTTATGATAATCATATTGAATTTTGTTATCTTGTGAAAATATGATAGAAGGCAAGTGAAGAGTAATAGCTTTTCAGTCGAGGTAAATACCAGGACTGGATTGAAAAGCATGTTTATAGATTATTAGCTGGAAATGGTATCCCAGGACAGGGAATAATAGGTTCAATGCTGCACTGCCAGGGCTTCCACTGCCCTTTAATGCTTATACGCTGAATAAGGAAATGACTCCTTTTTGTAGGAGGTCAGATTTATTCCTCAATCAATTTGAAATTTTCACTTTCCATTCAAAAGCTAAAAAAGGAGTGTAATGTAATTTACTCTATAGAAAATGACAACTCTAGAGCCAACAATTGCACCATAGGGGAGCACAGGGAGAAAATGTTACTGCTAAGTGCAGGAAGCTTACTCAAAACAAAAACGTTGTTTTTGCAGAATATAGTCCTTTATTGAATGTTTTCCAAGTATCAAGCAAGTTATGCTAAAGTTTCCTTTCCTGAGGCTTCTGATCTTTCTTGCAGGAGGTAACATCACACAATCTCCCTTATCTACCTCAACATAACTTACTTTATTAAAATAAGCGATGTGTCTCAGCATGCTTATTATCTCCCAGTTGTACAATGGCTCAAGACAAACAGTTGACAGGACACCCAAGCAAGCAGCAGCTCCTTGCTGATAATTTTCTTCTGTACATTTTAAAAAACTGCTAAGAAAAACAAAAGCCTGAGTATCCTACAAGCAGTCCTTTTTATTATTTTTTTAAATGAAATATTGCATGTCTGTATATTGACAAGCAACCATATCTTGCTGCAATTCACCCCAAAACACAACAAAAATTTTACATTTTCACCAAATGAGGCCTGACATCATGAATCTTTTGTGTTGGTTCTTCATAATGAGAGGGATCCTTTTACCCACAGATGATGAGTTTTAAGAGTGTAAATGTACTTAACTACTGAAATCTGTGGTTCTCAGAGGGAGAATTCTGATATTGTCCCACGTAATGGTCCAAATGCCCTCTCATTGTTTCTTCTAAACACACTGGTTTGATATATGGGACTTGAAATAGGGAGTATGTCTGGATAACTGTATTTGAAAATTTTTCCCATTGCAAAGCAGTATTACTTACTTAGCAGCTTGGATATAGAGCTGTTCTCCCAATAATTTTCTGCTATATCAGTATTGGGCAGACAACAGATTTAGTGATGAGCACAACTCATATCATCTGTGATAGGAATCATATAATTCAGATAAACTAATTCTACAAAGAGTTGATTGTAAACTTACCTTTTCACAAAGGCTGAGTCACGATTACATTAATGGCAGAGACACCACTAAGATAATTTCAGTCCATGTTCCCTGTCACTTTTTGCTTTGTTTATCCATCTTTCTGAACACAATCCTGGCAGCTGGCTGTATCTCCTAGGGATTAGCACCAACAACACAACAGGAAATTCTTGGTATTAAAATATCAAATCTTTGTTTGTATTTAAAATCATAATTTGTGCATCGTGCTGGAAACCATTCAGGTTTTTATTGCCGCATGAATTCTAACTCTCTTCTAAGAAACTTGCACAGTTTTGTTAGTTTTAATGTGGTGAATACTTCACACTGAAATGCAAATGTATAAATGGCCAGGAATCAGAATTTTCTTATAGGAGCTATAAAGACAAACATCTTTAAATTTCAAGATTATACTCTCTTTAGTATACCAAATCTACTCTTCAAAGCTTACCACGGAATGAGAGCTAGCCATCCAAATTTGTATGCCCACTGTCCTAATTCAGCTCATTCTTACCTATCTTCATGGATCAGTTGGAGTGGAACAAAAACAAAGCCTTGTGTCCTTCAGTGCATCTGGACTTCAGTGGATATGACTACAGCAGCAAGATTCTGAATAAAAAGTCTAAACACAAGCAACACCCACTCTGATGACTGTTGTTGAGAGACTTGCAGGCAGATCATTCCCAAAAGGTACTGTTTTCTCTAGGAAAATCAGGAAGCTTTCTTTTAACTCAATAGCATCATTCTGCTGGAGGGCAAAAATGGAAACAATTTCCTGAGCAGATGGTTCAGTTGTAGAGATGAAGTCACAGTGTTCGTAAAGGTAAATTCTCTCAGATCAATAACGTTACTCTCTCTGCATTTAATCAGTAAAAAATACACATCTTTTCTACAAATGGTGGACAAGCTTAGCCTGCTTTCATGGAAACAGATTTTTATCAGAGTTCAAGATTAATCATAGCCTGTAAGCTGGGGCAGTTCCACTGTGTTTCATTTGTTGGCAGGAGCCAGGTTCACCACATCTGAGCTGATTAAACAACACTGGCCTGTTGGCTACAGAAACTAAAACAACTGTTTGGTGTAAACTTTGTAGATAATGATTTTGCCCCACTGGTAACTTTTTGTGTGCTGCTTTGGTCTGGTGAGTCATGAAAGCATCCAAGCATCCCAGTGCAGTTATCTGAGAGAGAAGGAACATCTGAGCACTGCACATCTAGAAAATTCAATACAGTTCTGGTGAATATTTACACTTTAAAGAGAAATTTCCAAGTGTAGTAAAGAAATACATGATTCTTCTGCTTGCTTGTTACATAGATACAGATAAACACCTTGCAGCAACAAGAAATGTTGATCATTAGATGAATTTTTGTCACATGGTTATGACTCCTAAATTTTGGCACATTTGCTTTTCATTTCTATTTTATGTTTATATCTTTTCATTCTGGTGTTAATACATTCTGTGCTTACTGTTTGTGGGGCTACACAAAAATAAAGAGTAATGATGAGTGTAAATTTACCTGCTAAATACTGCAAAATCTGGGCTACACCTACATTTCTCCCATCCTTCATGGGGTCTGAATAGTCATCTCATGACACTTTAATTAAATTATATTGCTGTTATAAAATCCATATCATGTGGGATAACTTGTTTTATCAAAGTTTTAGGTTGCCTAAAACAAAAACTGAACCTTTCAGTATTGTGCCAGTCAAAATAATAGGTGACTTTAACACCATTTTTATGTCTGTTTTTTATGTCATGCTCTCTGGTCCTATTATTATTATTATTATTTTTAACACACTACAGGCAGATATCTGATGATGAGTATTTCACATCAGGAATTCACAGGAATTTCACATCAATTCAACCACTTGTTGAAATTCTGAATTGAAATGGCTTGATTTTGAGCAATCTCATTCTCCTGTCCCAAGATACACCAAATCAACCATTGTCCCTGCTTTAGGACAGCCTCAGAACAGTTCCACTGATTAGGGGGACCCCGTCTCCCCATGGGAAAAGAACAAGGAAACACCAGGATCTCTAAAAGTACCTTATCTGGTAAATACATTCAGGACAATCTATTGCACACAGGGTTCTGGGCATCAAATGGAGCAGTCATCATCACTTTCCCAGCTGGAAGAGGAGGCTGTATTCTTTTGATTTTACTGTAATAATCTATCTCAAGCCCTCAGGTAGGAAGACTGCCACTCTGTCATGCAGGAGGGTAAGGAAAGAATTTACCTCCAAATCTCTGAATCTCTGCTATATTTTGAACACTAGTCTCAGGGCTGGATGACTCTCATAAAGCCAAAGCACTCAGCAGAAAGGAATATATGAATCATGGGATTCAGTGGAAAAAGAGAAGATTCCTGAGCCTCTGCTCTTTGCCTGGGGATTCCTGGGATTTGTTACACAATGAGTAAATGCTATTTATTCAAGACTTTGTTATAAAACAGCAAGGTTTTCCCCAGAACAGGAGAACAGAGTCTCTGTTACTCTTTGCACCAGGCTACAGTGCCAGATGCTTTCCTACCTCACCCCATGCTTATTGCACTGCCACTTTCTCCTCACCAAATCTAAAGCAACTCGTTGCATTGATGTATTTAGTGAGCCTCACCTTGCCCTGCATTCTTTCAATGTCAGAGTATCACTAGCCTTCTATATGTTGACCAAAGGTTAACTCAGTTTTTAAAGCTTTATTTGAATTATGTTTAATTTAATCTGAATGAACCATTTATTGATATGTGAGAGAGAAGAGAGAAAAGACATGAATCAAAAGGATTATAAATTCCTAGCATTCCTAGCTGAGTGGTGTGAAAAGAAAGCACTTACAGATTGACGTAACTTTGAATTAATGGAATCTCACCTTGAAATCTCACCTATTTTGTCTGGAAATAGGCAGTGTTTGCTTACTGGCTCAATGACAAGAGGCTCTCCAAACTAGCTACTGTTTCAGCATATGCACATCCTCAAAGAAATTATCTGAAACACATTCAATTTAGTGTCTCAAGAAAGAACTCATCTCTGCATGGAAGCTTACTGGTAATTTCATGACGAAGTTCACACTGATGTAGTTACATGCTGTCACTCACAAAGTTCACATTTTGCCATACACAGAATGTAGACATATTTTAAAATATGACCATGTTTTCCTGATAGCAATGCATGAAGTAAAGCAATAATATGTTGACTTCTAAATATCCAAACTCAGAGACAGATTGAGTAATATTTAATAGTAAAGGGCAATACGATGCCTCACTGCACCAAGACATTTCAGAGAAATACTGTATCTTGTTAGGTATCTGTGGAGTAGTTTGGGTTGAAGAGACCTTTAAAGGTCATCAACTTCAACTAGATCAGATTGCTCAGAGTCCCAATCCTGTCTGACCTTGAACGCTTTGAGGGATGGGGCATCTGCAAGCTCTCTGAACATCCTGTGCCAGTGTTTCACCTCACTGCAAAACAATGTCTTCTTTATATCTAGTCTGAATCTACCCACATGTATCTTAAAACCATTACTCCTTGTTAGGGCAGGTCCTGCTCAAGAGTTTGTCCCCATCATTCTTATAAGCACCCTTTTGTACTAAAAGAATGCCCACTGTGCAAAGTGCAGAGCAATACTGCACAGTCTGCTTCACTCTCCAGGCAGCTCTTCTAGCTATCAGGGAGAAGGGATGGCCCCCTTTAAAACCCAATCCTGCTGCTGTGTTGATTGCCCAGTGAATGCTAAAAGAGTTTTAATAGGAATAGTAACAGTCCTTTTTACAAGAAGCTTATGAATCTTCTGCTCCTCTCTGCAACCACATTGACTGGTGATAAAACCAGGTATAATCCAGCCATCAATTTTTACATTCACCATCTCCCTCTCTCTGGGCAAGACTCTACATTTCTGTTGGTATATGCATTTGATGCTGTGATTTCATTTTTCATCACCCTTAGTACCTTTGACTAATTCAGTTAAGGACCATTGTCCCAGAAAAAAGAAATACTGTTACATAAAACATTATGGTTTCTCCCTGAACAAAGCTAATAAATCCACACTGGTGTTCAGTGGAAGTCTAGGTCTTTAAATAGGCTAATTCCAAATTCACCCCAAAGATCTATTTTAAGATGAACGGTGCAGGTTTGAAATTAAATTAGAATCCCAGTGAAATTACAGGAATAAGATATTCATCTGAAGCCAACTAATGCTATTCACTTCTCAATGCTGTTCAGAAAGTTGCTTGTGAGCTTCTGGCTCTACCTTTATCATCCACCGGCTTTTTGAAAAGATGACAAAAACTGAACAGGCAATGGAAACTGAATTTATGGAGGAATCTTGTAAACCCTGGGTTGGCGTTTCATGCCTTAATCTCAAGGAAGATTGCTTGTCACTTTCACAAGTAGTATATTGAACCTGGACACTGAGTCATAAAAAGTAATCATATTGTTCCATTTTCTCACAGATAAACATGGCCATAGAAGGGAAAAGAGACCCTATAGCAAAAAAAGCTTTCTCCTTCATATAATTACTGATGCAGAAAGACTAATAAAGGATTAACAGCCACATACACATTTAGGTAGGAACTAAAACTGGAGAAGAGCTGGTGAATTTAATGATGTTCTAATCATCATCTAATGCTCTAGGACTTTAAGTAGTGCAAACATATGCAAGCATTCTCTCATTTATCATTTGAGGCAGATCTCCTCTCCTCTCCTCTCCTCTCCTCTCCTCTCCTCTCCTCTCCTCTCCTCTCCTCTCCTCTCCTCTCCTCTCCTCTCCTCTCCTCTCCTCTCCTCTCCTCTCCTCTCCTCTCCTCTCCTCTCCTCTCCTCTCCTCTCCTCTCCTCTCCTCTCCTCTCCTCTCCTCTCCTCTCCTCTCCTCTCCTCTCCTCTCCTCTCCTCTCCTCTCCTCTCCTCTCCTCTCCTTTCCCTTTCTCCCTGAGAAAAGCCTCCATCAAGTTTTACCTCTTTAGGAGACGTTTCCAGTGCCCCTGAGAAGTGGAGATATCACTATGACATGAGTTCATTTCTATACACATGGCACAAGAACTCATAACATCATGTTTCCAAACACTTTGTGTCAGGAAATAATTCGGAAGCTATTGTGATATTTCCACAAGGCAACCTTTCATGAAATAAACTCCATTGTTACTGATCTTGACTTTCATCTCTGAGAAGTACATTGTAAATATAAAATATGAATATTCTGTGTGGAGAAATGATGGGTTCCATCTGGGGCATATCAAATTTTTCCTGCAAAGTTTTTAATTCTAAACTGAACAGGTTAGCTAGTTGCTTCTTCTTTTTAATCCTCTTGACAATTCTTCTCACAGATTACTCTTTAGTTTCTACCAGTCATGCATGAATTCTTACATATTTTCTTCTTTTAATTCCTTTAACAAATGAGTATGTGATTCAAATTACTTTTTCCCTTCAAATCTCAGTAGCCAAAATATGCAGACCTCTAGGTGCTCCAATTATGTGAATATACTCAGTGTTTCAGCTTGTAACTTTAGAACAAATGAGGGGGAAAACATCCTCTCATTTTTACAAGTTCTGTAGAAAGCCTACAGAAAAAAAATATTATAAATCAGCAGCCATTCTTTATATTCTAAGGAAAAAACAAAAGTTCAGTAAAGTAAAATATCCTTGACGTGCAATTTTAACCGAGGGACAAAATGTAATTACACGGGAAATTACACGGGAAGACAGAAGTGGTTTACTTTAGATGTAAACCGTAAATTCATCTTAAATGTACAAATCAAAAATTAATTCCAACACTCCAAATCATTGCCATATCATGATTTCATATGAGTTGTGGTAGCACCTTATAAAATTGCATGTCCAGAATCAAGAAAAGGATGGTGTACTGTGGTGTGAGTTGTAGCAACGTAGACTTTCTTGGGTCTGTGTTTTCTCAGGGTACAAACACCAGAACAGGGTAGCATTGGTTGAAAAGGATGCATTGCCTGACTGGCTGAATCCCATGCTTTTTATGGGCAGGTTCTGGAGTCTAACTTTGAAGATAAAGCTGTTCTTGTGTGTAAGAAATCTCTTAAATCGAATGCCGCTTTTACTGGGTGAATGCCAGCGAAGTAAATGAAACCTATAAATATAGCCATGGTAGAGCACATCCAGGCTCCCAAACATCAAAGATGACACACAATTCATACACAATATGTCTACTGTAATGACTTCTAATTAGGTACTATATCTTTTTTCACTCTTAGGTTTCATGAATCTCTGCATGGTATCAAGGCTGGGAAAATTCCAATATCCTCTGCCAAATTTCTTCTGGATGAGCCTATTGTATTAAACTATCAAGCTTTCATAAGAACATTGTAAAATTCCTTTTTTGCTAATGCATTTTTAAAGTCTTGCTGCATCAGTAGCTTTCCTATCTAGTCTTAATAAGAGATGATGAATAATTGCTAAAACAACTGACAACAAATTGAAGTCACCTTGTCAATCTGATTTGTAAAATTAGTGTTAATATACTGGTATGAAATACTGGTTGTATAACATAAATGGTGTGCAGTTTTATCCAGCTTTGTTCAGGGGTGTAATAGAGCTGGAGCTGTGGCAGATCCTTGATGTCTATTTACAGACAATAATATTCCGCATTCTATATTTTTTTGTCTCTAAATCAAGTATGTTTCTCATTTGGTGTTTCTCCCAGGTGTTTTTATGAATGGACATGATGTTACCTGTGCCATCATTACCACTGCTCTGCTGTCTCTAGAAGAATTTGGAGCCTCACAGGCCAAAGGCTTCTGGAGATCAGGTAGAATGTACAGCCAACTTTAACCTATGGAATTAATGCCTCAGTCTTTGGGGCCTCATGCATTCAGGGCCAATGTGTGTAGCAAAATGTTACATTTCTGTATTTGTTTTTCAGATAAGTTAAAGCTGTAGTTTATATGATGGATGGTATTTGAACCATTTCATCCTGATTGTTTCACATAAAGCTAAAACCTGTAAATACTCTCAATTCTTTTCTTGAGCAACTTCAACAGGAGAAAACTCTCATGTGGTGGCTATTAAAAATAAAAAGCTGATGATTCATTGTTTATGATGAGACTTTGTACAACAGATACAAATGGATGCTTTTAATTTTTTCTTTTAATTAATTGATTAGACGTCAGCTATAGGGCATTTTGTTTCTGTGTTTATTTTTCAGTGAAAATAAACTCCAATTTTTTCACAGAATGACAGTTATTCCTCCACCTTCACTGCTGGAAAAAGGTGTGTAACACCCTTCCAGCTTTCCTTCAGAGAACAGAATTCTCTTCGTTAGCTCATGGAATTAAAGAATACCCATTATCTGAGAAAGTGGTTCAAGATCAGGCGTAAGTGTTTCTCCATCTCTCTTTTTCATGATCTATTAGCAAGACAAGTATTCCCCTTCTTCCCCTGCTTCCAGATTTGGGACTTTAAAGAGATTTGAAATTCATGCCTTCTTTTGCCAAGTTTGCATTTTCACACCCTGCTTAAGTGAAGCTGTTGGAGAAGGCAATACGAAGTTTATTAGACAACAGTTACAGCACGAGTGCTGACAATGGGAACTTCACATCTTCTGCCAGGGTGGTCTTGTGAACTCACTGCTCAGTGGGACACAGCATATTTGTCTCCATGCCTGTAGCTGTATAACACATTTAAAAATCAATCACTAGAAAGGCTTAAATAATGTTTTACCGTGTTGTTTTATAACTCGTGTTTCTGTGGAGAGTGCAGTTGCCTTAGTTTTTAATTATCTTTTTATTACAGGTTGCTAATCTACTCTATTGCATGAAAATTATTTTATTCCAAGTAGTTCAAAATCAGATATTTTCAGAACTAAGTCGCATTTTGTGGTATTTGGTACTCTAACTTGGTATTCTCCCACGACTTTTTGCATGTCTCCTGAGTGCCTTGCCTGAGATTTTTATCTGTACCATTACTGCTGTGGCTTATTCTTATTTCATTTCTGGGGCCAGGTGTTACTCAGTAAGCACTAAGTGCCAAGGAGTAAAAAAGATGACAATCTTTTCCAGTGTCTGTTAACCACTCAGGATTCAGTGACACGAGCTTCAGTGGGCTGCGACAGCCAAGCTCCAGCTAAACTCCTGAAGAGGTTTTCCAGGAAAACTGACTGCCAGCGTTAGGTACTTAACAGACACTCCTTGAACTCTTCTCTGCTGCAGATGTACATGTGCATTTGCACTTAAAGTTTTAAAATTAAACACTGCAGTCCCTGTTCTGGTATTGCTGATGCTTTTCATGCAAATATTGCAGGCTCTAAGCACAAATAAATTGTAGTTGAACTGTTGAACTCTCTATCTGAACTCCTGTGAGACTTCCCGGCTCTCAGGGTGAGAGGTCAGCGTGGTTTGAGGTGTGATATATTTTTGGTTAAGATGTGACAGATATAGTAAGTTGATGAATGTTAATTCAGGCCATCATATTTAATTAGAGCATCAAGACTTGAACGAAGTCCTCACTCGGAAAATGAGCTCTCATGATCAAAGTAGAACTACCTTATTTAAATAATTTAAACGAAGATCAATTTTAATCAAAGTTGATATTGAGTATTGCATATGAAAATTACTACTGGTTTTTTTTCTAATTTTGATGTTACCATGTAAATGAACTACTCCCTTGTTTAGAGATATGTGGCATCTGGCTGGTAATATTTCTTTGGGGTGGAAAATTTGAATTAATATCTACTTAAAGCTGACTGCATAGCTAACACCTTCCATGCAGGTGAGAAGTCAGAAATCTGTCTTTCTGTTTTTACAGGTATATATTCTATATAGTTTAAAATATTATCTGATTCCAAATGTTTTTATTTTTTTCTGTTACTGAGTATAACAATAACATATTTCGAGAAATCAGAGAATAACAATGTGGTCAAATTATTTGCTGCAGAGAGGACAGATATTAATTAAGATAAATTGTAAAAGTGCTGCGTAAATTCTTTTTTTAAGCTTCTGTGAGGAAAAAGATTTTAATCAGAGATGTGTTAATGTGCAAACCCAGAACATCTAATGGATATATGTACATGCAGATATGCGTTCATATGCAGACATTTACATATCCAGAAGCACACCTAAGATCACAAAATTCTTTATTGGGTTTAATAAAAAAAGGAGATGTGTATAAAAATACACATATTTTTACTGGGGTCACTGATGACACTAGGCACAGACATGGAAAGTTTTCTGGTGTACAGATTCACATCAGGTCATGCATAGGATTAAAGCGGTAAACCTTTGAGGGTCAAAGCATGTTTTTGTTCTATTTATCCATCAGTAAATCCTAATCCATAAACCTGACTTCTTGCTGTGTCAACACAAGAGAAGCAACCTGAGCTGGCCTGTTCAGCTGGTTGTAAACCACCCTGCTGTCTCACAGTAAAACAGAGTCCCAAAAGGCATCATTGACACCTTCTTTCACTGTTTCTTTTAACCTTCATGCTCTGTTCTAGTTCACTCCCTGGAGATTTAATAACTCGAATGGTTGAATGTTTCTGAAGGCTACTGAATTATTTTCTCCAGTACGCAATAGTTACGAATATTCAGGCAAAATTTCAAGTTCACTTCACTACAGACCCTGGAAAAAAAGGCAAACTCTTATCCCTGACAAAGTTATATCCGATCCATTCCTTTCTGCTTCATCCAGACACAGAATGGTGGCTTTCCTGGAATGACACAGAGCTTTACGTATTTCAGTTTTTATTCTGTTTTATAATTTTCAAAACTTGAGAGTTTCTTAGTAGGCAAAGGTTATTCTTTTGATCATTGCTACCATTTCAGCAAAAGATTTTGTATCACGTCAAGCATCCCATAAAAATGAGCCAGTTTTACACTCAGTTATTGCTGCCTCTAACTAATCCATTTGTACTAAACAACAGTATGTTCTCCTCAGCTCAGTGTTAAATACCCTCTTGCTTAGTTTCTCCCATCTCTTGCTAACACAAAGAGTCAAGGATGAGCAGAAGTAATTATTACTATTGAATCTTAAGAGGTGTGAGCTTGCAGCATGGGGGCCCAAATGCTGAATTGCTTAGGAGGGAAACCTGAGAAATAGCCTGGTGTATCCTTCAGGTTGCTGAAGTTTCAGTGTAGGAAAAATAAGTTGTCTTTTTATTTTAGAAAATTATTTCTTTCAGAAAAGAGTAGTAGCAATAGTACAACCATATATATACACACATACATACATGCTTACATACATACATACATATCTATATATATATATAAATATATATATATAAAAATAAAAATTCTGTGTTGTGAAGACCTCAGACTGCTTGTCATGTCAAACATATTCATTGTGACCATAACACTGTTTTTCTTGTCTAGAGAATATTCTTGCTTATGGTGGCTCAACCTCAACAGAGTTTAGCCAGCAGCCACCTATTTTAACAGTTCCTCATTCTAAATCATTGGTTAGTAAAACTATAGACAACAAAGATGTTTTGAGTTAATCAGGTGCTCAAAGACCACCGAGCAAAATAGATCAGCCACATTTATCACATAACTCTATATTCAGTAGCAAACGAACAAACAAACAAACAAAAAATAGCGTCTATCAGTCCCAAAAATTAAGAATTGCCACCATGTTTCAGATTATAACAGTGGGTAAAAGAATTAACTTTAATTTTAATTAATTATAGATTATAATTTCATATTAATCTAAATGTTGCCCTCCCTGAGAAGAAGAAGTGCTTATCCATGACAGAAGATTGCAGACTGTTGTCTTAGCTTCAGGTAACTAAACTCTCACAATACTGGTAGTACTCCAAAATCAGTCCTAATAAGAGGTAATGAAAGTAAGGACCGCCCTCCTTCAAAGGTGAACACAAATAAGCAACTTCCTCCCAACACCCAGCATTTTTCCAGATGCAATAAAAAATGCTTATATGAGGAGAAGACAGAATGGAAAAAAAAATAGGGAAAATGAGCACAAGGTTTAAGCTAACCAAAACATGCCTTTTCTTGTTTCTTCTGGGCGCTGCGGATTTTTTCAGGGCTGAGCAACAGTTCCTGTCTAATTTTCAGGTAGAAAGTGAAGAGCAAAAATGAAGTCACAGATTTGCTTCCTAACCCCTTACATTTTGAGAGTGATTGAGACATTTTTTTGCTGCTTGTGACAGTCATGAGCCCTCACACAATTTCTCAGTGTATTTAGATGCACAGTAGGAAAGTTCACACATTTGACTAGGTACAAAGAATCAATTTACAGTAAAAGGAAACATCAGATATTGGCACTTAAACACCACAGCAGTAGATAACTTGGAAATACCTCAAGTAAATTGGAAAGACCTAATGCTTAAAACAGTGAAGTTGGATGAAAAAGAATATAACTTCAGAGGTAATTTGCTTTTGGTTTGGAATGGTGCTTGAGTAAATTTTAATCATATATTAGACTGAGACTAAAAAATATATTTACGACCCCCTTCCTGTAGCATTTGTGTATTTAAAAAGAGCTGATCAAAAATAACCAACGAGAAAGTGTTCCTAATGAAGACTAAATTTTTTTTTTGTAGCAATGCTAGCATGAAGGGGCTCTGTTACAGAATTTTGAAAACCCTGAGTTTATTTTCCTTTTTACTCCCTTATGTTCTGTTGTCTGCAACAGAAGTAATTCTATGTTTTCCTCAGGTTTTGTATTTCATAAATTTCTGCTCTCTTTACCTTCTTAATCCTTCCTCTGTACTTTGATATCATAGAAAAAATAATAAATGAAATGCATTTTAAAAATAAAAATACCAATACAATCCTCTGTAAAGTTGATTTTAATTTTTTGCTCTGATGTTAAAGCTGAATTTCTCTTAAAACTTGCTACAAAATTGATTGTTTATAAA
This sequence comes from Acanthornis magna, assembly GCA_036785705.1. Classification (NCBI taxonomy): domain Eukaryota; kingdom Metazoa; phylum Chordata; class Aves; order Passeriformes; family Acanthizidae; genus Acanthornis; species Acanthornis magna. Next base: position 2,931,140 of record JAWUZG010000141.1, on the reverse strand, counting down.
AGAACAAGTGTAGTTTTCTTAAGGCCTGGAAATGTGTTTTCTCTTTTCTATGAACACTTCAGAAATATAATATATAGAGCTGCACTGAGAAGCACGCAGAAAAGGTTTATACAGCAGACTTATCCTTTTATGTGATCCCACTAAAAGCATGGAGTATGCCTCACCAAATATCCCCGAAATTGCCTGGGTATGAGTAAAATATCATTTCACTGCAGGATAAAGTGTTCCATTTAAAGTGCAAGTCCAGGCTCTAGGGTAATATTGACAAAGTGGGGTTATTATGAACTAAAACCTCATTCTAGAAAACTGGAAAGATATACCAGTAATCCTGAGAGCAATACCTGCTTCCCTCACGGCAGAAATAGTGCATATCAGAGAATTCATTATTTGTACATAACAAGGTCTGTAAATGCATTTTATAAAAGCAAACTATAAAATACTGAGAATAACAGTGCAGGACTGAGAAACAAACTGCTTTCCCAGATGTATTTTCTGGGAGACCATGGAGAGCATAAAATGGACATAATTCTTCATTGGGAATGTTCTCCTTCCAGCAGGGCTCTCCAGCTCAGGAGGGCTGGAGTAACTTGTGCCAGCATGCAACCTCCAGCCTCCGGATTAGGGGGACTACCTGCATGAAGAGGGGACAGGCAGCTTTGGCTGGTGTGTCTGTGATCTTTGCAGAGCAGGCAGTAGATGAAGTGTCCTTTTATCCTAAGGTAGGAAATCTCAAAGGAAGAAGGGAGCACAAAGTCAGAATGAATGTCAGAGTTTTCTTCATTAGAAAGGGAGAATCAGCTGCAGCATTTTGAAAAATACAATGCATTTAAAAGATGTGGTCTAATGGCAAACTGTGACGGGGCCATCTCAGATCTTGTTAATTAACCTTGAGGGAAACAGTTTCCCCATGCAGGCACCCATCATTCTCTGCCTGAAGACCCCTGGCGGCGTTAAGCCTGTGTGGGATGAAGATCAATATATGTAAACCCTTGTTGAATCCAGCTTGTGCCTACACACACAAAAAGGGACCCTTTAAAAAAGAGAATCAAATGACAACATAAGAGAAAATTGCATGTGTCAGGTAAACAACAGAGATATTTGATGAAAGGTGAGCCAGCAGTGATGAGCTGCTTAAAAATACGTGATAAATGCATCTGTTTAAGCAAAGATGCACATTTTACTATTCCCCAGATTTCACAGTTGCCAAACATGGCTCTGATTTCTTGCTTTGCGTTTCTGATCATGCATATTTCTGATTTGTGTGTCTTATATAGGGAAGTGGTCTTGTAATAATCTGTTGCCTGGGGGCAGGTTTTTAGAGGAACCAGACAGGCTTTTATTTCTCACTGGCTGCCTCTAAGCTCCTATGGTCATCTCCCCCTTTCCAGAATTGCTGGTTTTAATTATGTGAATTGGAACTGGTATTACCTTTCAAAGCCTTGTCAAAATCAGTGTTGAAGGAGCTCCGTGGAGGAGTTAGAGGCTGTACTCATGGCTCTGTAACTTTCTTCAATACCACACAGGATACATCTGCATGTGTTGGACATCTAACAGCTGCTGGACTTTGATTTTCTCCCCTCAATGCATCACGAATACTAAAATCTAATAATTTTAAGCTCAATGCAGCATCCATTCAGATCAGAGCATCCAGACAGGCACTGCCACTGGCCTGAGCCTGGCAGTGAGCCCAGTTGGGTAGAAATTGTTTCCCCTGAGTGTCGTAATCCACCTTCTGCCTCTTACATGGAGAATGCAAGTCCAGGTGATCTTCATGAAATAAGTGTTGTGCTCTAAACTCAAATACCAGCTTGCCTCAAGGTAACCACATCATGTGATCATGGACACAACTTTCAAATCTGTTTTTACAGAATTTTTATTTATCTCTTGGTTTGCCCTCTAGAATTTATTGAGATGAGGCAATTTATTATATATATTATAAACAAATTACACAGTCTGTAATAAAGACTAAGCCATTAGTTGTAATAATGGAATGAAGAAAAGAGAAACTGAAGGAAAATTCTTTAGTAAAGTAACATATTTTATCATCTCCTTATCTGAGCAAACTAACAGGTTTCTCAGACCTATCTCACCTAGAATGAACATTTTTTGTTCTTTAGGCCATTCTCCTGTTATACTAACTCTGCTGTAGTTCAGCATTGTTTTTTTGCTGATATTCCTTTCTTAAGTAGTGAATTTTGAAGGATTTATCATGGCAGAAGGTTACATGAAATTATGTACTTTTTTCCCTGTGGTTCCACCTCTTTAGCATTCCTATTAGTTTTTCCATGATGCCATGTATAATGGAGAGGCAATGGTGATTGTCCTGTGGAAGGGGGGGTGATCCAAAGGAAGACCCTTGTGGAAATTTCTGTAGCCCAAAAAAAAAGGTAACTGAAATGAGACTGTGGGAGAGGCAGGAGAAGCAGAATGCATGGACGGAACACAGAACTGAAAGGTGCTCTTTCCAGAGATACTCCCCATATATTTGCACCATTTCCATTTCAGTCCCTTATGCTTCTCAGGTTAAGTTTCATATAAATGTCTCATTGCTTTTAATCTGTGAAAAAAGCTTCTGGAATCTTCTCAGTTCCCTCCATTTACTGACATTTTTGCACTTACTGATCTTTTACGACTTACGTAAAATACAAATGCCATTCTGTATGTCTGGAGAAGCAACCACAAGGTAACTCTGGTAATTTACTCAGTATTTGAGAGTATTAACTGCAGACTCCTGGAACAGGCAGGTATGCTGATATTGTAGAATGTTTGGAGATATTCATGGTTACTTTGCCACTGAAGTTCCTGCACTGTCACATTTCAGCAAAAGTGTGAGAATGCAGTGGCACTACCAAGTGTTAACCAGTGAGTTTGAGGGCTGCTGCTCTTTAAGCTGAGAGGCCGAAAGCCATGTGGCATTATTCTTTTGAACAAAACCCAGTTAATTTCAAAACAATGCACTGCTGGATATGTTTAATTTTGAATTTTCAATTACACTTATGAGGAAAAGGTTAGAAAAAGAGTCATAGGGTCATACACAAGACTCTCTACTAAAAGATGAAATGCCGTAGCATGCCGTCTCTAGTTTTCCCTTTTCTTATCTTTCTATAATATAAACCATAGAATCATAGAACGCTTTAGATAGAAGTGACTCTAAAGATCTCCTACCCACGAGCATGGACACCTTTTACTATACCAGGGAGAAAAAGGTGCCATAAAGTACAATATTCAAACATAAATAAAAATACATATAAGCAAAAGAATGTATGAGCCATCTGTTGAATTTTATAATCCTATACTGGGATTTTGTATCTCCTGAAAGTAAAATTTTACTTAGCTCTAAGACAGTGTGTGGGCCTAATTGCTTTACCCACATTATTTCTGTGTAAAAGGATATTTTATTTCAAAATTCGGTCAAACAAGCTGGTCGTCAGCTTGGTAAAAGCACCAAGCACTGCTGCCCTTGCATCCTTACTGCACTGAAACGCGTCCTTTTGCTTTCATTGAGGAGGCAACGTGGCTGGTTGTCACCAGAGGCATTCCCCCTGCACAGAACCTCAATCTCCAGCTGTTGGCACTTTGGCCACGGAGCCCTTGGCTGTGTTTCCAGCGCAGGTGTGAGCGATGCCTTGCGGTGTCCTTGCGCTGTGTCTCTCAGGCTGGCATCTGGAAGCAGGCGGTGGCACAACCCCTCTGCCTTAGGCAGCACAGGGCTTGGCACAGAGTTGCACGATGCAAAGCTGCACAGCTCAAAAGAAACAACAGCTGCGTTGGAAATAGCTGTTGTGGTGGCTGAAACCATCTCGGAGAAGGTTCCCACAGCAGCAGCAAACTGGTGGGACAATTCTGAGGTGTGAAATACCCTCTGAGTGTTGGCTAAATGGTCTCTCGCTAAGGTTATGTTAATCTTCTCACGTTGATTGGCCTTGACCTGATCCCTGACTCCGCCCTTCCCTTCCCCTCATTGGTTTTCATTGTATCACGCACTCCACGCCTCCCTTCTTCCCATTGGTTGTCATTGTATTTCCCCGCCTCCTCCCTAACCCTATTGGCCCTGGACCCCTATATCAGTAGTCACACTCCTACACTGCTGGATCCCTTCGAGGAATAAATCCCCGGAACAGTCAAGCGTCTGGGCCCTCTGAAGTTCTTTGTTCCTTATTATAAGCTCTGGGGTGTGTGAGTGTGACTGTGCAATACACCCTCACGGGTGATAGAAAAGGTCTACCTGCACGCTGTCAAATGCAGTGGCTGGAAGGGTCTATCTGGGAATCGGGACACTCTTGGAACGCACAGAAGACCACATCTCACCCCACCACCACCCCCACATTAAATAGCATTTAAAAAACTGTACCAAGGATGCGTCAGTTTTCAGTTACATTTTTCTTCGCTATTAAAACAGATCTTCCTAAGCCATTTCTTCTTCTCCCCTCCTGTAATTGTAAAATTAATTTGATCTCATAGTCACTCACCTGACACAAATAGTAAAATGTTATTGTGGAGGAAGACAGCAGGAAAGTGGTTCTACTTGTGTCCTGACAACAGTGGTCACGGAACTTGTCCTAATAAACTCTTCAGAGAAAAAGGGGAGGAGCAGCCCAGGAGTCTCATATGCTTTTTGCCTGCGAATTGAGAATTGGGCATTGAGAATTTGTGGCAGTCTCACCCTTCTAGACCAAACTAAAATTGCAGACCCATACCTTCTTCTCGCAAAGCATGAATCAGAAATTCTTTCATTCATGTCAGTGGAATCACACTCAGTTAACTTGGCACAGGCTAGAAGCAGGGCCATTAAATCTTCAACCACATCATTTACGCATTCTAATAATTTGGAATAGCATTTTGGTCTTACCCTAGTTCTTATCTAACCAATGAAATTAGGAATGGAAGTTTTGACAGCTTTATTTTTAAGTACATTGCACTCCTTCAGGCCAGATTTCTTCTAGTAAAGGATTTTCACAGGGAAATTTAGAGTGAAATAGTGATGCAAAATACAGCTGAAAATTCAGCCACACTCAATATGTGGAGAAACTGCTGAAACCAAGCCAAATTTCTTTTGTCTTATTATTTATATGTAGTAAAAATAAAGACTACCATGTCTTTTCATTTCTGATTGCTTTTAACTTGAATCTGCTTTCCCAAAAGTTTCTGAACTCAAGGCAGTAGGACCAGAAAGAGATGCTGTGGCACAATGTACCAGCACAGAAAGGCAAGATGAGATGCAGGATGCCAAAAAGCAGAAGCGGGAGGATTTGAGCTGTCTGTGCAGGATTAGGAAGCTGCCTGGCCTCTTCTGCCTGTCAACAATAATGGAATTGAGTTCCACACTGAAGATAATTGCCTGAAGTCATTCTCCAGCCACAGGGAAGGTAAGATTAATAAAGAGCATTTGTTATAATTCTGCAACCAATTTATGTAATGGAACACACAATAAATAACCACATACAACACAAGCATTTATCATAGCCAATTTATGCATCCATTTGTTCAGTGTGTGTTAAACCAACCATTTGTATGAATAAGAGTGGTTCTCTTTGTGTCCCTTTTTTCTCTGTTAAATTAAAAATTATTGTTATTGAGGGGTTTGTTGTTGTTGAGGTTTTTCTTTTTTGGGGGTGGTTTCTTTTAGATACCAAAATGACAGTGACACATGCAGACTTCCCAGCAACTAAAATACGGAATAGAGTTCTCCACAGAGCCTAGATCTCTTCCTGTTGCAATTGGAAGATTATTTGAGCAAAATATCAAAAAGGACTAAAGCCCTCTTGCAATTACACTGTATGTATGCCCAAAAAACATACTTAGATTTGAAATGAAACAGCACTGTCACACCTGAGACAGAAATTACTGTGTCCTAAAAATCTGATCTGGAGTTATTTTCTTAAAATGAGGGTCTGATCTGGAGGGCCAGAAGGGTCCTAAGTGCTACAGAAAGTAATCAGCTGGATACGATAAAATACCATAACAAAGGATTCATTTCTGAATACTAAAAAAGTGAAAGAAAATAAAGTATATCTCCTGAATACCATTTAAAGAAAGAGAACCACTATATTAATTTTGTCTTTCTTTCCATCTCTATCTGATTCAGTGGGAAGAGATTTTCTTTAACTTATTTATCGTATTTTTCTCATTAGGCCTTTCTGTTGTAATATGGTCTACAATATTTGGTTTTCCACACCAGTAGCATTACTCTGTGTATTTTGCAGGAGACCCAGTCTCTTAAATTATATGATGCTGCAAATAAAATTATTTAAGCATGCCAGCTAACTGCCTGTGTCTTTTTTATGCCATTCCACCTCTCTGCTGTGAGGTGACATTTTTCATTCCAGTTTATTTTCCAGTGGTTGGTAGCATGTATAGCTCAAAGCTCAGATTACAGTCTAAAAATAGTGTAACCAGACTGCATCTATTGTTACTTAATAGGAACCTGAAATATCAATCTGAGCTTTCCTCAGGCTCTTGCTTCCTCCTCATGTACTTTACATGTGATCACTGAATTATACAACCAAATTTTGTTTATTCAGAGTGGCTTGTTCCTATCTATATACACATATAACAACATTAATGAAGTGACGAAAACTATATACTGTGTTCTATAAATGAATAAATTCTCTGCTATTGTGTGTTGAAAGGAAATGAGGCCAATATTTTTCTCTTCTTTTCCACTTACTTCACCTTTGTACAGTGGTTACTTATATGGTGGCACAACACAGCTCTGATAAATTTTGAACAAAGGACTGTGAAAAGGGTTTGTCCCTTTTTAATTCATTCTTTATACCAGAAAATCTCTGACCAGCAGTCATTGTGAAGTAGAATGAGAAATAAAAAGAACTTTTTATTGCCCTATGAAAAGCCATAATGATCTCGTTTTCATCCTGACTAAAAAGTCTTCCTGATTATTATGGTACCAGGAAAACTATTGTAATAAGTAGATGTTGACTTCTGTTGAGATGCATATCATTATTTATTGATGGAATACATTAATGTAGAACAAGGGGAAGACAAAGTCAATATTTATGATGAGGAAAAATAAACCGATTTTCAATGAAACAAGCCATTTGATCCTCAGTCAGGAAGACAATCCCCCTCTGATGCATGTAAGACAGATTTATAAATCTCATAACTTCCTTGCGGTCAAAATGCTAAATATAAGTATAGAGGCTGTGTAGTTTACATTTGCCATTAATTTATCCAAAACTGTCTCAGCAGTTCAACATTTTCCTATTTTTAGATATTAAGCTAAAATCATCAGATCATAGAATTGTAAAATAATTTATGTTCAAAATTACCTTTAGGACTATTGAATCCAACCGTAAATCTGACACTGCCAACTCTACCACTAAACCATGTCCCTGAGCACCACATCCACACATTTCTTCAGTACCTCCAGGGACAGTGACTCTGCGGCTTCCCTGGGCAGCCTGTTTCTGGGCTTGACAACTTTTCTGTAAAGAAATTTTGCCTAATATCCAGTGTAAACTTCCCCTGGTGAAGCTTGAGGCCTTTTGCTCTTTTCCTATCATTTGTTACTTGGAAGAAGAGACTGATCCCCACCTCACTCCATCCTCCTCTGGGGGAGGTATAGAGAACAAAAAGGTCACCCCTGAGCCTCCTTTTCTCTGGCTGAGCACCCCCAGCTCCCTCAGCTGTTCCTCATCCAACCTGTGCTCCAGACCCTTCCCCAGCTACGTTCCCTTCTCTGGACCTGCTCCACCACCTCAACGTCTTTTTTTCAGTGAGATGCAAATTTTAAGGCTTGAAATATATCTGTACATGGACTGGTGGATATTTTATATGTCATTGAAGCGATCTTGCTTGTTTGTAAAGAAAAGAAAGTTTAGGAGAACATACACTAGCCTGGGCTTTGTTTGTATGATGTCAAAGGAAGAAAAAAACCAAATGATCACCACCCTCTACCTTTGTTAGTTCCAAGCAATTTCTGGGTTTTGGAGAGGTAGAAAAGAAATTTAGGATTCCCTATTTAAATACAGAATTTTCTACTTGAAAAAGAAATTGTTAGAATTAGTTTAGCTGTGAACATTTTGTTTTATTTTGGCATAGTATTTTTAGCCCTGTTTTTAATGTCTCTTTTATATCATACAAAAGATGAACGTGAAACAACTTGAGAATCTGGATGCCAAATACAAAAGGCAACAGCTATTTGTTGCAAATTGCATCTCCAATGGAGAAAACCATCTATAGTTAACTATGACTACCTTTGGGATCTGAAATCAAATTAGATTTCTAACATTTCTTTCCCCAAGAATGTCTTCCAGGAATCAGCTTTGCAAAAGCCCAGGTAACTCACACCTATGGACACAGAGCTGCTGGTGGACAGCACCCTGGGCACTGATTATACCATCAATCCCAGTTTATGATTTCTATTGATTTGTAGTCCATTGCGGTTGGATTGGGTGGATGCACACACCACTGCACTGCACTTTGTGCACTGGGGTAAAAAATGGTGTCTAATGGTTGTCTTGTTACCGGGTGTAAATATAACCACTGTGTTCTGGCTCCAAAGTGTCTGTGACATAAATCATTAACCTAAACATCGATGTCTTTCATATGCTTATCTGAGACCCACTTTGTACTAAAGCCTTGGAGCTGGGATTGTGGCTGGTGCCACAGTAAAAACACTGCAGATCGAACAGCAGCGCAAAAATGGTATCTTAAATTGAAATAAGTAGAAGTATCTCTTCACTTTAGCTGTATCCCTCTGCAACTCCTTTTGTGCCAATTGTTACTCTTTGCAGGGTCTTCTGAGTGAGGACCTCAGCTTCTTCCCTCTGTCCCTGTCTCTTATTGCCTTGCACACTGGGAGAAATAGTATTTTGTTCCTCAGTCAGAGGTAAAAGACTAACTAATTTACAATGGATAAATGAGATTTGTGGCATAAAACTGATGCCATGATAAAATTTTTTTGTGCTTTTATCCTATTAGTAATAGAAATAAAAAGCGAAAATTTTGACAGATTAAATATGATTTCCCATCATGGCTATCCCCCCCCCAAAAAAGTCTTCTTAAGTGTTTGTTTTCCTCTAACAATTTCACATTTAATCTATTTCTTTTTGCTCCTGTCTCCCTATTTCTTATGTAGTCACATTTTGATTTTAATTATTAGCATAAGACATAAATATTGATTACATGCTACAATCCATAGTGCTGATTATCAGCAATTTTGTCTCAAATACTGTAGTCTAGATTCTGACAAATTACATTAGCTTTGCCATTTCTGCTTTGAATGCTTGTTCAGAAGCAATTCCAGTAAGAGAAATCTTACCTCTTAAAATTGAAGGACAAACTCTCTGCTGGAATAAGTTAGGTAACTAACTGGAATAAGTAATATAACCATCTGGTTGCAGCTATTTTTCTCCAGTTTACTGTGTGTGAATGATATAGGGTCCAATGTGCATGATAGATAGTATTTTGCATCTATAAAAACATTTCTTTTGACACTTATAATGCTATCATAGTTCCAGTCAGACAGTACAACTCTGTTGCTTAATGTTTTATGAAGTTGAAGTGGAAGAGACTAAATTATTGAATACCGTCTTAAAAGATATTTAAAACTTTCACATAAAACAGAAATTTTCTCAAGTTCAGGCACTGATTAGAACTTTTTGAACTTCATGAAAATTACCTTTTGTTAGTTGTCTACTTCAGACAACACACCTTATGAATTTGTATGTTGCACATAAAATCAGGAAATTATTCCTGTGTTTATGACTTAACTCTAAACAGAGATTTTTCTTATCAGTGATGAAAGAGAGTAAAACAAGCATGGGCTGTTTCTTAAAAGACTCAATATTGAAAAGAGATTTGGAAAATAATTCAGCAGTCTATATTTTATCAGAATAATCTGACTTCTGACAAAGCTGTTGTGGACCCTCCTGGCATACTCAGCACTTCCTATGTATTTTAAAAATATATAGTAAGATCTCTGCTTTAGTCTTTTAACAGTCCCTTTGCAATATTACCGGAACACAAATAATTTTTTTTTTTTTTAATGCAGAATAAAATCCTTCCCTATTACATCCTGTGTAAAGTCAGGTAGTTTTTTCTGGTTTTTTTTTTTTTTTTTCCAACAGAGTCATTTATTATGTATAGGTGTTCTTTCCTTTTTATAGAGTCCATATGAATTTGACAAGTATCAGCCAGTTGTCACTAGTAAAGAATCCATCCACTTACTTTGTAACCCAGGCACTCTAGTTATTCTTCCCTAGAAGTGATTTCAAATCATAAGGACAGATCATCAGGGACTGTAAATCCGTACAGCTCCATTGACTACCCTGACATATTTACACCTGCAGATGATTTGTTTCAAAATATGCTATAAATAAAAGCAAAATTCTTCTAATGGTATGTCATAATGATTGACACTTTTCATTTTAAAGACCTTAAAGCACTAAGCTTTTCAAGCGAATGTTTGTATTTATGTACAAAGATAGATTAACAGCATTCCCGGAATGAATGTGCCAACTCTCATTTAGTTTGAGTTCATACTGCAGTGGAGTAAGGGCTCCTTAGCAGATAAAATGCCACTTATCCAGCATAAAAACCCCACTGAAGAAATCTTGCACTTAAACAACATATTTATTAGATAATTAGTAAGCATATTGGATATAGAGAAATTGTTAAAAGCATGGAAAAGGGAAACAGACCTAAGTTTTCAGCAATCTGTAAGTCTTCCTCTGTGTGAAATTCCTTTTGCACTGCTCCACAAGATACTAATCCATAACTATGCCTCCAGATACAGAAAATCTCTTTTATTGGGATTTAGCAGGCTAACTGGAAATGCCCCATATTTGTGTTTTGATCTGTGCAGATTCATCTGTCACTGAAATGTCAGTGTTTATAATGTCAGTGTTGCAGCTGGGAGAGAGGAACAATCACTCACCCAAGAGACTTTAAAACTGTACCATGAGACAGTATTTAGAATCTGTGACTTTGTAACACAGCTGCAAACTTTATTAAGGAGGAGGAAGAATTTATGCTGGAGGAAAGAATTATAATAGGACCTCACAGGGATTTATACAGATATATTAAAAATTAAATTGAATTGAATTTGGTTTTATATTGAGCCTGTCAGGCTGAAGACATTCCAAGTGCTTAAAAAAACAATGAGTTACTTACCAGTACCAAAATGACTATGTGATGGCCTTTATACGGATAAAGTGTTTTAAAGCATGATTTTAGATAGTCTTAGATCAGTTCTTCAACTGCCAACAAAACAATAATGGAACATATATATAAATATATATATACCAAACATAGTTTTAAGAGTTAATATATTAAAATAAATGTTTATTTTAAGTAGAAATACCTTGTAGACTTGTTACTTTTATTTATATTCATATCATACATCTTGTATTGTACATGATATACATTATACATAACATCTATTTAAATAATTCTATGAGTTTTATGGACATTAAATCTACTTTTGAAGATGTAAGAGGGATAATTTTGTGGTTATATGTGAAAATGGTTGCCTTGCAAGTGCAGCAGATGTTTATCTACAGTTGGGAAAAAAAACTATATATCAACAATAGAAAGACTGGGTGGTGTGCACCAAGTAAAAACAAGTATCTTTCCCGAAAAACATATTCTTTTTTTTCCTTGAAAAGCTTTTCATGGAAATGACTGATTTTTCTAAAAACAAAAAGAAAATCAAGACTTTCCAGAGTAAATTTGAAAATAAAGAAGTGTTAGATATTTCATTAAACCTTCCAACTCTTCTTCAAAATAATAATGGGCTCTTTCCTGAACAGCTCTACAAGTCAGTGCTGTAATCCCTGTAGGGGGTTTCAAAAAGCTTTATCATTTAGAACAATTTTTACTATTTAAAGGGAAGATTTTTAGGGACTGTATTCTTTACTCTGATTTAAGCAAAACCTTTGTTTTCCTTACTGGCAGCTGCAGAAAGATGGCTTTGCTGCAGAACAAAGAAGACTTAAAGACTTAAAACACTGATGGTAGAACAGAAGCTTGGCTTAGAATGAGGTTGGAGGTCGATACAAGCCTGTTAGGATTTCATGTAGGTGACCACAGGTTCACCAGATAAAATACTGAATGACCTATTTCCCAAAATGCAGTATTTCAACTGAGATTTTGAACCTTATTGGGAAAAAGTAAGAGCATAGTGAACTGTGGTAGAACAAATTCATGTTTGTATTTGTGTTAGAGGCCAATAGTTAACAGAGATAGAGCACTGAACGGTACTAAAGCTGGGGAAGCAAGGACAGTAAAAGCAAATGGATTTGAGTCACTGTGACTTGCAGTGAGCGAAAGAGAAATGCCAGGGAGCACATAAAAGATATGGTGTTTCACAGCAGATGATCTCCAACCTGGCACCGCCAGATGACACTGTGCCTTTCTGTGGAACAGAAAGTCGAGTGGGCAGAAATGCTGAGCTTGTGTCTGTGCTCTTTATGCTGTTATTGTTTGATGGTTTTTGATTTAGCTTTGCTCTACCACTGCAAGTTGTTAATATGCTTCATTTCCAAGTGTATTGCCCCACTCCACACATTTGGGGCTCGGAGTCTACCAACACATTGGCTCCATCAAGAGCTCTCCTATGAATCTGAACTGCAGTGAATGTGTAATTCCTGTTGATTTTTAAATTCATATAATTACTGCAAATAACGGATCACTCCATAGCAGCCATCTCCAGCATGTCCAAAGCAATTTAGCTAGCGAGGGAGGCAGGGAAGCAGTTTTGATCCGCAACATATTTGTTTCTGTGTGACCTGCTGTGAATACATGGAAGTTCTCAATGACTGAGAGATTTTCCTGAGTGGATTTTCCCCCACAGAAAAAGAGGTCACTAGGTCCTCAACACTTCACAGACGGAGTTTGTGAAAAGCATTTGCTTGAAAACTTTCTGGGACTTGGGACATAATTTTTAGTCAACACTGGAGAGACTTCTGAACCATCAGTATCATGGTGGTTAAAGCCAGGATTAAAGTGGGGATTAAAGTGACAGGGATTAAAGTTCAACAGTCCCTTCAGGAGACATAATGACCTGTTTTCCCATCAAGTGCTGAAACCAAAGGGCTGCATTGCTTGTTTTGGGTCAGCTCGTTTTCATTTAAGTCTGAAACAGGAGCAGATTAGTTGTTCCAGCCATGTTAGAGCTGAGAAAACAGGAGGAAAAGTAGGCCTCTGAGAAATATTTGAAAGGCAAAAGGTCTTTCCATTTCAACTCTACAGAAATAAAGTTTCAGATTTTTTTGGCTTCTTCATATTGCCAAAGTAGATTTACTGACATGATGAGGTCTGCTGGGGCAACTTGTAACAACAGTAGAACAGTACATCCATAGATATTCACCACAAAGGGAAAGGTCCAGACCTGTAGATCTGTCTGGGTGTGTAGTCAAGAAAACAAGCAGAACGTAACAGCATCCACAGAACACCTTTACCCCCTTTTTAACTGAGACAGTTAAAGTATTTTTTGCCTGCTTGTTTTCCCAAATAATGAGACGAAATAAAGAAGCAGTACAGCAGCAGGAAATATGGAAATTTTTCCTTAGCTAGGGGCTTTATAAGTCCTCGTAAATAATACTGAAGCTAAATGATCCTTCAAAACTGATACCTCACTAAGAAAATTGCAGCCTGCTCAGAAGTAAAAGAATCACTGGTGGCATTTGTAAAATTCAATGAATATCTTGAATTTCTAGTAGGGCATTTGACATTTCAAAGTTAGCTTTGATGTTAATAAACAAGATTTCAAAAGTGCATACTCTGACAGAACTTAAAACCACTAACATTATAATACTGAGTTTTCAAAAGTGCTTTAAACCTCAGGTGCTCAATCTATCATTTATAGAGTGAATCAGAATTGAATCCATAAGAAAAAAAAACTTCTCAGCATTGAGATTCAGAGCCTGGCAAACAAATATTTCCCCTTCATCCCTGAGAGCAGAGATGATAAGGTGTATCAGTGCAGCAGCAGCACCATGGTGAAGTACTCAGAACTGTTAAGAGGCACTCCTGCTATGCATAACAGAGGAAGAATTGCTGATTGGCAGGGAGACTTATCTAAAGGGTTGATTGTTTTGATGTAATTCTGTTTGATATTAACAAGGAAAACCCCTGCCAGAGGATGTGAGCTTTCCCCTAACACCAGATCAAATGCCACTGTCCATGTCACGGTGGTGGCACTGTGGTGTAAAAGTTTCCTTTCTCCCACCCCACAGAAAATGCTTTATTATCATTCTGGTGGCTGAGGCTGTGAGGAAGGAAAATTGCAGGATTGGAAAGGACAAGGGGAATGTGTTAACTGTGTTTCATAGCACTAAAAAACATACCCTGCTGGGATTTTCACAGAGGGATTGGTGTTATAATAATTGAATCAGTCAGCATGAAGTCCTTTGTGTTCATCCCGGCCACAGAAGATTTTCCCTCTGTGCCTCAAGACAGAACTCGGGACAGCCGCTGGCCTTAGTGTGTGACACAGACCGACTCCTGCCAGAGTCGTGCTGCGCTGCAGAAAAAGGAAACAGATGGTGGCAGGAACACAGGGAATGCTGCAAAGTTGCTGCACCTTGTGTGGTTTATAGTCCTTCCTCGGCTTTCCTAACAGCCTGTGAGAGCATCTTAGGTTGTACAGACCTGTGAAAATAATTTTCCAACTACCAGGGTATGAATGTCTTCACAGGACAAGGGTAGCATTGCATTTAGTCACCTGAAATATGTGTGCTTAGGAAAGTATGAGCTATTTCATTTATCTCAGAGGCCCCATGCTGGAAGACCTAGATCATCAAGCGATGAAAGTGTGTGATCACATACGAAATTTGCAGTGGCATTCAGCTCCAGGAAATGAGGCCACTTGCTGTCACTGAGAAACTGAATGGATTTGGAGAACCTTACATCTCTAGTTCACTATAACAGATAGCTAAGAATGTCGGCCTTTCAAAAACTGCTAATGTTTGAATTCATTTCTAAAGTACTTGACAGATATTATAGTGAGCTTCATTCTTAGATTCCTTGTAATAAAGACAGGGATTAACTGACATTTCTGCTCTTTGTATGACATATCTCTTAAATGCTTCTTATAAAAGATTTACAACTAATTAATGTTTAATTGTTTAGTAATGAATAACAACTACTTCTATTTATAAATGATTAAATGAAATACACTGTGTGATCATAGGTCAAAAGTTAACTGAAAGAAACACTAATTATAGTACAGGAAAACAGGGAAAAATGCACTCTGGCAGGACCCCTTGTTGCAACACATATATTGACTGTTCTTCTGAAAAGCGTAGCAAAAAAAAAAAAAAGTGCTGATTGCATCAACATCTTTTGTGATTAGATAATAACTGATGCTGTAGACCTCTAAATGAACTTTCTTAGCCAGCTTAGCTTAGAATCCATATGAGGCCTAGGTACACAAACCTTAACAAGTCCAAAGTAAACACGGAAGATACATGAACTGTCTCGGTTCATGGTTCTGAGAGCAGTGAGGAAAATCTTAACCACTCCTGTGATGTTGAACCAAAAAGAAGGTGATGTATGGAGGCTTTTGTTTGGCATGAGGATGCTGGAATTGGAAGTTTCGAGAGTCACAAGGACTGAGAACTGTCTTCCTACACACGTAGAGACAAAGTGAATAAGAACTTTACAGCCAAAATCTAGAGCACAACTGAGGGGTGATTTACACTTTCCACAGGGCTGTGATAGTAGTTCCTCAGGACTCTCAGAGGAAGATTATATAAATTTCTGGATTGTTTCACCACTGTTGGGGCTGCCCATAACTTTTAGAGCTGTTTTGGAGCATAGATTTCTGGAGAGCACTATAAAAATATTATTTTATGCCAAAAGGATCTGTGATTTGAAATATGAAAGGAAATGTTGGGCATCTGTGCTGGCCTCCTCAAGGCCAGTGGTCTCACACTACAAATCTCTTGCTATAGGTTTACAAAGAAAGCACAACCAGGCACTGCTGAGGTTGCTGTGTTTTCACATACGCTGAAAATATCAGAATCAAATTGAACATAGGCATTAAAATGATGATTTCTGCTAGCTATCAAAATGTTAATGGTTGGCTGCTCTTGATTTATGAGATACTCACCTTTATTTTTGAAAAGAAACTCATAAAATTCAGTTTTCTTGCAACATTTTTTTTCTCATATTTTTCTAATTTCTCTAAAGTGCTCTTCCTCTCTTCTTCTAGGCATTTTTCCACTTCATTGTTTCCTATCTAAAGCTCTTCCTGCACTGTTCAGAAAATACCTTGGTTTTAAATCCTAAAATAATACAGAAATTATACAGAAATAGATCCATCAACAGGGTGCAAATAAGTTTCTTTTCAGAGAAATTATTCTAGTGTTTGCAGTGTTTAGACATAATATTTCAACATGCTGATAGAAGACTGATGAATTGGCAGTCAGAGGTTCCTTTCATGCTGCTGACATAGGAAAGAAGCACATGAACCTACCAGGCAGCAAGTGCAGCTGTTGTAGAGCACCTTTCAGTTCCTGCTGAGGTCTAAATTAGACATCATACTGTTTGTGTGCTGACAAACCAACAAAACCTGTGAATGGAAGGTATTCACTTTTTCAGTCTTTACAGGGAATCTTAAAATTAAAGTCATTGGGATGAAAAACTGAAAAAGTAAAATGCTGCAATGAAGAAGCAGAAGTTTGTACTCGCTTATTTTTCTTCTGCAGTGTTATTTTTATTTTTGTTATATTGAATGTCCTGCAGGTACAAATTAAGGTGCACAGAAAAATCCAGACCTGAGTAACACAGGAACAGATATACCATTTAATTTGGATATAGGCACCTTTCTTTTTCATTGCCAAAGCTATCTTTACAAAACCAACAATAATGAAGTCACCAAAAAAGGTGAATCACATAGGAAAACAAATGGAGAAATTTTTTACCATTTATTACCATAAGGTGAACACAAGAAAAATTTTGGAGCAAGCAAGCTAAAAGAAATAAAAAGACCTTTTGACTGGCACCAGAAATATGGGTAATTTATTTACTATTTTTCATTGAGACAATTGAAGGCATAGTCTTGACCTAGAAATTCAAAACATGGGTAAAAAGCGCATTCTGTAAAGCTCTATGTGACTGAGAAAATGGTATCTTATGTTCATCCCTAGCAGAACTCATTGTCTTTAGGAATGTAAAATGAGGAACTTGAAAGTTTCAAGAGATCCTAAGAGGTAATTTATTCTATCCCTCTGAAAAATCCTTCTTGAATTTCTCTCTAAACTTCCTTAGGCAGTCATCTCCAGTCTTTCACCATCCTTATTGCTAAAAAGTTTCATAATGTCTGATGTGAATGTGCCTTGCTGCAATTTAAAATTACTGTGTTTGTCTTATGCAACACTGGCAGGAAGAGATTTAAAAAAAAAAATCCCCTTCCTTTTTGCAATAGCCTCTTATGAATCTGAATATTTTTACAACTGTTTTT
Organism: Acanthornis magna; assembly: GCA_036785705.1. Lineage (NCBI taxonomy): Eukaryota > Metazoa > Chordata > Aves > Passeriformes > Acanthizidae > Acanthornis > Acanthornis magna. Next base: position 2,913,712 of record JAWUZG010000141.1, on the reverse strand, counting down.
CTAGAGGTCTTCCCTTCTAGGCTAAACAGCCCTAATTCATTCAGTCTTCCTTTAGACCTAATATCCTGCTTCTTGTTTCCTCTGGACTCTCTTCAGCTCACTTCCTTTCTGGAAGGGTGGCACTTAAGCCAAAGTACAGTATTTAGCTAAGGCCTAGCATTTGCAACAGAGCAAAAGGGCTGCCTAATATTATTAATATCGCTGCTTTTGATTCCGCCTTCCAGCGTACACCTTGCATCTTCTGCATCAGGAGGACATTACGTCCTCATAATCTTTACATTGGAGCAATAGTGCTTTAAAGGTATAGGAATTTGGCAGGATAACAACCTCTGGTGTTCCTGCTGGTCCACAGAGATCAGGGGCTAGGTGCAGCTGGGCTTAGTCTCCAATTATGACAAGTTCAGCACTGTGAAACTGCTCGAGTTCAGTAAGATCTCAGACGTGCCAATATTGAGGGTCACACTACAGGTCTGGTCACACTCACAGCCCCAGATTCACCAGCAGTGTGGTTAACCAATTTGACCCTACAAGCTTGTTTGATTTCAGTAAGAACATTCTCAGTCACAAGTTCACAAAGAGTGAAATTTATTGAAGAAACAGATTATAGAGTGTTGTTGGATTTCCATATCTTGTTAGATTGCACTGTCTACAGCTATTCCTGGGTTCCTGTGTGTTCTCTGATGCAGTCATAGGTGCAAATCTTACCAAAGAAGTGTCCCAACTTTAAGGAGGAAAGAGGATCAAGGCCATTGATTTGGTCTGCAAGGTGGCTGTAGTCTTATCCTCTGCCACAGAGGATTACAAATACCATTCATACTTTTGGGAGAAGTGGAGGCGAGACTATAGTCAAACAAATACACCATTACTGATGTCATAAGGGGTGAGTGGACAGTCATTGCACACATAAATGTGGGATATCGAGAGCAACACAGGGAGGCATTACAAAGCTGTGGGTCTTGCACCAGAGTGGAACAGAGCCATGGAACATTGGTACCATGCCCTCTTCCACCTGCGTGACCACAGCACTCAGGGTCAGATAGCCTCTCAGTGACCAGCGGTCACTCCAGCAGCAGGGCATCATGTCCCCAGTGATGCCTTAACCACGTAACTCATGGCACATCTCTTGGAAATTCCTTCGCCATGTATCTCACAGGATATCTCATAGCTCATTCCCACAAACTGCTGCCTAAAACATTCTATATTCTGTACTTGTGCAGTTGTGACAGATTTCACTTTTCCCTGCGGAAGATCCAATTTTTTCTGTCTCATCCCCAGACTGAAGTAATTAAGTAGCATCCTGAGCTATGGTCTGTCCTCCAGGAAACACTAAATCCCTCCACTAAAAGGAGGTATAGGTATTACCTGTAAATTTACTAAGAACGTTTCTATCTTGTTGTCATAAGCAGTAACAGCTGTTTTGGATGGCAGCAAAACCACACATCTCCTCTTAATACCTATGTCATTTTGATTCAGACTTGTGCACAGAAACATCAAGTGCCATTTGAACACCTGAGACTATTTCCAAAGGCCTGGAAGGTAGAACACACCGCCAATAGCAGACTGTACTCGAAGAGTGAAAAGACAACCTAAAAATGTAAGACAGAAATGCCTCATCTTGGAAGGAATTGGATACGGTTCTTGTTTCTCTTTGTTCAGATTTTTAGACAGACACAAAAACAATCAGGTGAACCTCACATGACTTACCTGTTCTATTGTATTCCTTCCCAGAGAGCTGTCTTGGATGATTAAGAGCAGCAAATTCTACCTGTAACTGGGCAGCAAACCTTTTGTTTCTGATTTATTTTATGTAAACAGTTTGCAAGGCCATGCTCAGTGTCATTAGAGCAGGTGGATGCTCCTGGCCAGGGAGATGCTTCCTCACTCCCAGTGAGCACCTGAGCATGCCTGAGGGGAAGAGAAGCTTCCAGAGGGCAAGGTGGTGCCAACAGGCAAACAAAGATGGATATTGCTTGGACAGCCTGATGCTGCATGACTGATCTGGAGCGGTACATGGCCAAGGAAAATGCTAACAATTTTCACTGGAGAACACGCACATTGCTCAATAGATTTACAGGCACCCAGAGAAGTCGGCATGGGGTGAGAGGAAGTGAGTGATGATCGTAGCATGCAGTCTCATGCTATATTGCTTTCATACTAAAGGAAGGGAAGGAGGCTGAAGTGCTGGCAGTTTATGAAAGAGTTATGGGAGAGATTGAAGGGAATGCAGATTCTACAGTTGAGCTATAGATGCCCTGATATCCATATTGGATGAAGGACAGAAGTAATGTACCTGGAGTCAAATATGCAGGGGAAAAGCTGGCATTGCTTTGTAAGAAGACATTCTATCATGTATTTATGGAAACATTTTGGTTGGTTTGACTGTTTTTCTTTTGGAGCCTAATTAAGAAATGAAGAAAGGATATCTGGTTAATGAAGTCAACCTGGGTACACAAAACATTATCCTAAGTTAGTTCAACAAAGAGGGTTAAGGCCTGTAAACATCCCTGGACTAGTCTGCTTCAGTCCTAGAAAAGCAAAACAATGACAAACTGATTTGTAATTGTATGTGGGGACAAACTTATGAGAATCATGTGAATTTTACAGGGCAACAAGATAGATTAAATTTATCATAGGTAATTGGTAACTGATGCAGGCAGATAAAATCAGCCTGAATTTCATATGTAACATTATCTTAGCAAGCCCTTACTGCTCGTGTGAGACCTTGGTATTTTCACAGAGCTATTATAAACTTAGTTTAGTGCTTAATCAGCAGGGCAAGAAGAGCAAAAACAATGTCAGAAATTACTTGAGAGAAGAAAGAAACTAGAATGGAATGTAAGTTACAGTGAAAATCTATGGTTCACTCCCTCTTCTTTGTTATGTCCTTAGAAAGTGTGTGACAGAATTGGAAAAGATCAGCAAATATTACCAAGAATGAGCAAAGGTTTAGAATAATATCTTTACGAAGATCAACAAAGTACCACAGGGCTATCAACTTTGAAAGGGTAAGTGAGGAACAACAGGGCACAGTCAAGTTTCCACTTTCTCTTCCAATAGTCTATTCTTATAGAAGATACTAAATAGAGCTTGCAGTTTATGGGAAACAAAACAAAGGACACAGATCTTCACAGTTATGGTTAACCTGAAGAATTCCTTTTTTTCAGGAAGCTGTAAATGCTGGCTGTTTACAATGGGGTTCAAGAGTTCAAATGCATAGCAAAAAACCAACTGAGAGTTGCTGAATATAGACAAGTTATTTCTGGAAGTCTCAGCATTACGTGTGACTGGAGCTTGGGGTGCATACAGGGTAAATACCACATGCTTCCCTAGCCTTGTATTTTTTTTCCTAAGTCTATCTACTTTAGGCAAGTGAAAAAGACATGCTTTGGGCATGACCCAGTATGAATGTTCTCTAATGTTAAAAGAGAGATACTTCCAAGGGATCTGAAGAAACTGTAAGATTGTCAGTAACCTGAGTTACAATTTACAGTCAATGAGCAGAGACTGAGAAAAAAAATCTTGAGAAAAGTAGGTGCCTAGGAGAAAAGATATAGTGGTAGGAGGAAGACACTTTTAAATCCTTTTTTATATTTATAATATTTTCTGTAGTCTAAAAAAATACCTTTTGTAATATCTGTTGAAATAAAACATGATATATTACTATTAAAACTCTTCAGGTTTTGGAGTGTTCAGTTCTGAGGTAAAGACCCACTCTGCCCCTATCAAAGGTTTAGCTGACTTATTCCTGTTATACAACTATGCCTTTTGGGTAAGCCTAACAGTTTCACACCAAAACTTCTCTTTTCCTGCTGTCCTGATTTGAAAACACACAGAAAAATGTGGGAACTGCAATACATTCAAATGACAAATTTTCGAAACAGAATCACTGCTGTTTCTTAAAGATAAAATAACCTTAGCTGTGGAAGACGTACAAGCAATGCCTACTTTCCAAAAGTTTCAGAATTATGATAATTTCTCAAATGGGTTCCTTAGACTCAGAGGATGCTTATTCCAGATTACAGGCTAATCGTAAACCCTATCAAGTGACCCGGAAGAAGAATGATTTTAAGTGGGGTCTTAAAAAACAACAAACTTTAGAATAAATTAAACAAGAGGTTGTTCATGCAATATCCCTTGGCCAGTCAGGACAGGAAAAGATGTGAAAAGTATGTTCTATGGTCCTTCATGGAGCCTGTGTAAAAAAGGACCTTGGGAGACCTGAGGATGACCCCTGGGGCTCTGGATTTGGGCATACAGAGGCCAATAACACCCCAGGTGAAAAAGAGATCCTGGCACCTTGTGAAGGGGTTCAAGCTGCCTCGGAAGTGATTGGCACCAAAGCTCAGCTCCTCCTGGCACCCCAACTGCCAGTGCTGGGCTGGACGTCCAAAGGGAAAATGTCCTCTACACATCCATGCCACTGATGCCACACGGAGTAAGTGGAGCACTCTGATCACACAGCAAGCTGGGATAGGAAATCCCAGTCATCCAGGGGTCTTGGAAGACAAACGGGCCTGAAGGTGAAAATTTCATACTATTATCATCAGAGGAGGAGGAGGAAAAGGTAACAAGCACTGAGGAACCCCACCATATAACCAGCTACCAGAAAATGAAAAATAATACTCTCTCTTCACTGACATTTCCTGCCATTATTGTAAGGCATACATCAAAAATGGAAAGCTCCCCTGTGGAGTCCCATACAGCGAATCACAGAAGTTACCAAGGGAAAAGGTGGACAGAGTCAGGCCGCAGAGCTGAAAGCCATCCATCTGTTTTTGAATATAGCTGAATGAGAGCAATGGCTGCACTCTGCCTCTACAGTGACTCGTGTATGGTGTGAAACACTCTCTGGGGGTGGCTGGAACGATGGAAGAAGGCCAATTGGCAGCACAGAGGGAAACCCACCTGGGCTGCTGAGCTGTGGCAAGAAAACGCTGCCTGGGTAGAGAATGTGGCTGTGAAGGTCTGTATCCATGTCTATCCATATAGATGCATGCGTCCCCCAGAATGGAGCCACAGAATGACATTGCAACAATGGACGGGTACGTCAGGCTGCAAAGATTAACGTGTCTCAGGTGGATCTGGACTGGCAGCAAAAGGGTGAATTATTTCTCATTCAGTGAGCCCATGAGACCTCGGATCATGAGGGAAGAGATAAAACATTCGATGGGCTCGTGATCAACAGGTGGGCTTAACCATGGGCACCATCTCCCAGGTTATCCGTAACCGTGAAATATGTGTTGCAATCAAGCAGGCCAAGGGGGTGGAGCCTCTGCAGTATGGGGGGTGATGGTCTAAATGTAAATATGAGTAGTCCTGGTAGATTGATCCCATCACACTCTGCAGACCTGCCAAGGAAAGCGCTGTGTGCTGACAACAGGGGAAAAAAGCAGTGGATGGCTGGAGACATAACCTGCGCCTCACAGCACTGCCTGGAATTCCATCCTGGACCTTGAAAGGCCAGTCCCAAGGAGACATGGCACCCCCAAGAGACCTGAGTCAGACAACAGGACTAATTTCAAGAATAGCCTCATAGACACCTGGACCAGAAAGCACAGGATTAAATATGGTACAGGGTGTGTCTTACTCCCTATCATGCACCGGCCTCTGGGAAAATTGAATGGACTGTTGGAATATAATGGACTGTTGAAAACCACATTGAAAACTCTGGGTGGTGGGACCTGCAAACATTGGGATCTACATTTAGCAAAGGCCACCTTGTTAGTTAGCATCAATTGAGCTGACCCTTCCCACTCAAAACCTCCATCGCTGTAGAAGGGGATAAAGTCCCTGTGGTGCATCTGAGAAATGTGTTAAGGAAGACAGCTTGGATTAGTCCTGCCTTAAGCAAAGACAAATCTGGAGACTCTCACTCACTTTCAAATGAGAAGAGTGTTCCTTCTGGCTGGGAAAAACATAGTGTGCAAAGCCGTGTGGTATTTATTGTCGGGAGTTTTCCATGTGAATAATGTCTATGTCTTATACCTCTTGTTGTTAATAATGTTTCTATTCCTATTTTTCTTATCTCACTGCTGTTCCCAGTAAATTGCTCTTATCTCAACCTTGTCTTTGACTTTTGTGCTTCCAGTGGCAGAGAGAGGAGGTGAGCAAGTGGTGTTGCTTTAGTGGGTGTACTGATTTTGGGAATACCATTCCTAAACCACAACACCATCCCTTGTGGCTCCCCCCAGGCAAATGTGTGGCTGCAATAGCATTTGAAGGTACATAGTGCAATTATACATAGATAAACAGATATGAGAGGCTGAGCAAAGGAATAAAATAGACAGAAGGAGAAGGAAGGTGGCAAGTATGAATACTGACCCTACCATTTCCACTCTTTCAACATTTCCTACGTCAATAAAAATGCTTTCTTCTCTTTCTCTCACAACCTAAACACATTTATCTTATTTTTTATTGTACCTGTCAAAGAAGTTTGACATTTAATAGATATTTTTCTATAATTATGCCTACGTTGCTTTGTACTTTGGAAGCCTGCAGTAAATAATGAATACTGAACCTAGAAAGACAGGTGGTGCTTTAACATCGGTATGGTGTATCACTTGACTGCTAGAGGGAGCAAAGATATAAGAATAATAACTCATAATGATGTAAATACAAAGAAGATAGTCATAAGGATTTCTGGCAAGCCTTCTGTATAAATTACCCTCAAGTGATTGCAAACTCTCACAGAAAGTGTGCATCCAGGCAGTCAGTGCTGGTAGATCAGCTATTAACATAGTCTTTTCTTTTAGACAGCTGAAAGAAAAATGTCTGAAATAAAGGAGGCTTTTTTTCTTGGCTTTAGAAGTCATCATAAAACTTCAATCTAGACAGTCAGAAATTTTCCAGACAATGAAGGAGTTGTTTTCATTTGAATCCTCGTCTTTGACCAGATCTTCTCACAAAGTCATGCAAGTTAAGTGCAATAGTGAACTTTGTGACAGATTTGAAATGCTCAGTGGTGTTAAACAGGAATTGTTCCGGCAGTAACTCTCTTCTGTACAGAATTTCCTCTATTTTTAAATCTTATTTCCTGTCAGTTCCTCAGTAGGTACCTTTCCACACAAAAATCTGATACAAAATTGATTGCCTGTTCATGGGTGAACATGTTTTTGCTGACATCACCACACCAAGTGCCTAGAAAGACGACAAATGCTGAAGTCTTGGAGTGCCTTTCTATTAACTTGTAATTTGTTTGAACTAATTGTCCGTCCAAGGAAAAGCCTTGACTATGTGCCAGCTCTATTAGTTTATCTGAAAGTAGATGTACAACAGAAGGACTACTTATGTTTTACTTGTTCATTTTGTCAGATGCAGATAACTTATTTATAGATATTAAGATTAATTTTCCCATTTAATAGGTAGCTGTGAAAATCCAGTCTAGCAGTAAGCTGCCCAAGGGAAAGCAGCCAATGAAGGGTGAGCACTATGATCCGTATTATGACGTGTGTTGTGCTATAGAAAAGTAGGACATGGAAAACTTGTAGTAAGAATGAACAATGTGAACCTTCACTTTGGAAAAGCTGGATGTTTCCTGCATCCTGAGTTTCTGTGAGAGTACTGCTTAAAGGATGTGAGAAATCTAAGCTATAAAGCCATATAGCCTTTTGAGTATTTTTCGTTAAAGATATATCCTTCACCTTGTTTACTTGCTTCTTTGTGAAGAGGTTTATTTTTGAAAGTTCAAAGCATTAAAAATCTCTAAGAATTTATTGACGGTCTCTGTCATGTCAATGATGATTAATCTACATTTTTAACGCTAAATGGGCTATCTCCAAAATGTGTCTTTGTAAATTAAAAAGTATCACTTCTCTGTTAAGAATAAAAGTGAAATAATAAACCTTTACTTAACTTGCTCACGAGAAACCACATACTCTTTGTTATTAATTTCAATAGTGCCATCTTAAGTGCCTTTCATGCAGAAAGATATTTTTTCTCCCTTTTCTTGCTGTTCTTCATCTCTAAAGAATTGCCAACTCGATAAAGCCAAGAATTTCCATGGCATTCTAGGAAAACTACATGATTGAGGCTTGGTACAGACTGAGATCCTATTATCTAGATTACAAAACCTAAAATTTTAGATGAGAAAAATAAAACTTTCTTTATAGTGGAAGATCAATTCTATTTTTAGTTTATGGTCATGGTCCCATGAATCATTAAATGGAAGCAAGAATTCTACAATGTTTTTGGGTTTTAATGGGAGTTTTGGGGTTTTTTTTGGTTGATTGGTTTGGGGGGCGGTTTCTGGTGGTTTTTTGTGTAGGTTTTTTGGTTGTTTTGGAGGGAGGGTTTGTTGTTTTGTTGTCTGGGGGTTCTTTTTGTCTGTTCTTCATTAAACTTTTTTTCTAACCTTGTCAGTCTAGCCTTGTTACTCCAGATAAAAAGGTTGTAATTTTTGGAAATAATAATATAAAATTAAATCTGACACCCAATTGCCTGGGACACAAATTTAGCATTGCTACAAGTCAGTATCATCTATGACCAGATGATTCTTCCCTCTCCTTAGCTCTACAGCACTTCCTTCTAAATGTCATTCTATGAAACATAGCACAACCTAATTTAAAGAAACGATCCAAATTCCTTGTATTCTCCTGGAATTTCATTGCATCTGAAGTAGAAGTGGTGGTTAGCACAGTTGTTCACTAGGTACCACAAAATCAGTGTAAGATGAATATGGTCTCAGTAGGTCGATTCAGGGCATAGTGACCCACAATTGAAAAAGGTAATACAAATTCTGGCTTAAAAAAATTATAGTGGAAGTAGATGTTGATTTATGTATCAGATTGTTCTTTCCTGTTTCCATGGGATGGATAACATAACCTGAATTCATTCATTCTGAAGCCTTTTCTTGGGGCTGTCAAATGTTAAGAGGGAAAAACCATTGCGTCTTACACACCAAGGGATGGCCCTCATGGAAACAACAGTTCCACCAGTTTACCACCTTGCGATTGTCACCAGCCCTCCAGCACTAAGAAGCCAGAGCAACAAGGAATATCTGAGGAATACTGAAGAGCTGACATTTGAGAATGAGACTTTTCTTTTACGTTGCGGTTACACACTTTCGCACTTTAAATAGGGGTGTTGTGGTGGCTGAAACCATCTTGGAGAAGCCGAGAGGGTCCCACAGCAGCAGCAAACTGGTGGGACAACTCTGAGGTGTGAAACACCTTCTGAGGGTCGGCTAAATGGTCCCTCCCAAAGGTTATGTTAATCCTCCTATGTTGATTGGTTGTTGTTGTATCCCTGACTCCACCCTTCCCTTCCCCTCATTGGTTCTCATTGTATCACACACTCCACCCCTCCCTTCTTCCCATTGGTTGTTATTGTATTCCCCGCCTCCTCCCCAACCCTATTGGCCCTTGACCGCTATATCCGTGGTCACGCAGAGCGGCTCGCCGTCTCTCGCCCTTGAGTCCCTTCGAGGAATAAATGCCTTTGGAACATATCCAGACGACTGAGCCCTCTGAGGTTCTGTATTCCTGGTAACACTGAGCCTATCAAAGGCCCTGGGGTGTGTGTGTGTGTGTCTGTGCTATCCCAACAGCACGAGTGATAGAATAGATCTACCTGTACACTGTGGAATGCAGCGGCCAGAAGGGTCTATCTGGGAATCGGGACTCTCTTGGATCACGCAGGACACCACATCTCACTCCACCACCACTGCCGCATTATAAGGGAAGTGAAATTACTGCCCCAAAAGGGTTTGGTACAGTACCTGAGTGCACCGGTGCCCCTGCAATATTTTGAGCCACCTGGCATAGTGGATCCTCCAGCTGCCCAACAGGAGTCCATGGTATGGACCATCTCTTCAGGCAGCATCTTGTGGTTCAGTGGTTCAGTTCTCCAATGTCAAACCACTCTGACTTCACACAGGAAGCCAAAGCAACAATCGGAGTGAATTTAATGTTCATTCAGCTAACAAGATTAAACTGCCTCACTGCGATCATGTTGATTTATTGCCAAAATCGAGCTTTCCCATCAGAGTGAATAATAGTGGAATATTTAAGTACAGGTAAAGTGAAGAATCCTAAATGTTCTGACATTGTTAATGCATCCTATATGGGCATTATATTTGAAATAATAAAATCTTTAAAACTTCTATAAAAAGCAAGTGTTGCCAGCCTGTCTTGTTAATTTCCCTTATAAATCTTTGTGATTCTGCTCTGAATTCTTAGTTTTCCAATGAAATGCTAATGAATTGTGATAATTAATCTGTTGCTTCTTAACCACACTTTTGCACAGTAATTGGGGAATTCTTCTAAATGCTTCCATACTTAAGGTTCTTAGAAGTTTGAAAAGAGAGCTTCACTACTGCTTTTAGACGCATCCTTTCAGTGAGCAGAGCAAAATCATGTTGAATAGTGTAGTGTAAGTATTGATATTTTCAATGTGAATATTGCCTTCCACCTCTGCTTGTGGCCCTGTCACCTTTTCCTGATTCCAAACTATCCAGCAGCCCTCAAGCAAGCCCAGCTGGTTGCAGAAGAAAGATTTTTGGAGTGAGACTTAGTGTGCAAAAAGATTTGAATCAGACTTTATGCTTTGTCCGAGGAAGGTATTGTGACAATGCCTTTCCTGTAGCTCTAGGGAAGCCAAAGTGTTATAGCAGTACCTTGTAATGTCACTTCATGAATTATAATGTGCTCTTTCCAAGTATGGACAGGTTTTTCATTTATTCTGATCCTATAGCAAAGCATTCTCACTAAGATTTTTTTCCTTTTATTTTTTTTTCTCTGATTTCTATCTGTAACTCCAACCAAAGGCATTCACCCGAAATACCCACATATTTTTAATCTACAAATGTGCAGTAAAGACTCTTGTGTTCTTGGGAAACTAGCAAAATCTGTTCAGTCACCTGCAGCAGCACGAGAAGGTCATTTTTGCAGCTGATGGTCCGAGGCTGTCTCTGGCAACAACATTCCACACATTCCTTCCTTCATGAATTACATCCCATGTACCAAGGTGACAAGAAGCCCTCAGAATGCCTCAATACCATTGCAAATATTCTTCTGTTTTAGGGTAGTTCTAGAATTTGATTTTGTGGCCACATTTAGCCACCTAGATGCTGTAAAGGAGGAGTAATGCAAAAGAGAATCTGGTCTGGTTTTTGAGTCTTTGGGAGGTAAAATATTCCATTCACATATAATTAGTGTCTGGGTATATACCTCAAAAATTTTGATGAAGTAATTGGGAAAAACCTTATACTATGGTATATATAATATAGTTCTTGCATTTCCAGCTGGTTGTTTAATTTCTTTTCTTACACCGAAGCAATTTTTCTTAGACCATTTGTTTTGGTTTTCTTCCAATCATATGTCTGTAAAAGAATTATTTGCACTCTCTGTGAATCAGTGTTTGCACTGTTTATGAATGGTTATTTTGGATGTTTCCTGGTTTTCTCTGGATGCCCTTTAAAATATTGTTTCCTAAGCCTTCTCCTCACTGAGTTATTATAGCTGGATCCCACCCATAAAAACTTCATTTTAAACTATGAAAGAGTTGAGCTGTTATTTCTTAATTTCAGAAATTACTTCTGCTGACTTCGCTGTTTTGGTTACTGCCATCATTTTATTCAAGTTGAGAATGCCTATAGGAACAGCTCTGTCATCTTCCCATGAAGCCTGGCCTCACTTCCTTGAGGTCATACAATTTCTTTTTCCTCAGGTTCCACAAGGAGTTGCCTGTTCAGCCAAACCAGCCTTCTACCCTCTTTGTTTGACTTACAACATAAATTAAACTAATGTAAGCACACCATCTTTTAAGACAGACACAGTTAAATAATTGGTTCCCAAAACTGTGAAGATCAAATGGTCTTCTGTCACAAAATCAAATCAAGTGTTTTGACATAGCAATAACCGTGAAGAAATTTATTTACTAGCTTTGTAAATTTAGCTATATTTTATCATAAAATTGCACCTTTATTTTGTGCTTTAGTCAGGTTATCCCTTCTTGAAAATTCAGGAGTCAAACCCCATAATTATATAGATATTTGAAAATATTATTTACAGGGGAAATGGGTTGGGAGTTAACAATTTGTACTGGTTTTAGTCGGGGTTGATTTAATTTTATTCACAGAGGCAGATACAGGGCTGTGTTTTGGATTTATTCTGAACACAGAATTCATATTACAAAGATGTTTTTGTTATTGTTGAGTGGGGATTTCACAGAGCCAAGGCCTTTTCTGCTTTTCAAATGACCACGCTGGTGAGGCTGGGGGTGCGTGGGAGGCTGGGAGGGGACACAGCTGGGACAGGTGACCCAAACTGACCAAAGGAATATTCCAGACCATATGGCATCATGGTCGGTGTATGAAGTGGGGAGAAGAAGAAGAAAGGGGCAGATGTTTGAACTGATGGTGTTTGTCCTCCCAAGTCACCGCTAGTGCGATCGAGCCGTGGGGATGGCTGAACACCTGCCCAGCCATGGGAAGCAGGGAATTCATTCCCTGTTCTGCTTTGGTTGTGTGTACAGCCTTTGCTTCCCCTATTAAACTGTCTGTATCTCAACTCACAAGCTTTGTAGCTTTTACTCTTTTTATTTCTCCCTGATCCTGCTGGTGGGGGAGTGAGTGAGGGGTGCATGGAGCTTTGCTGCTGAGATTAAAACACAACACAATTTCATTTATCTTGAGAAGTTTATAATTATCTTTCTGAGTATTGTGGAGTCCTAAAATATCATGCACTATGGCAAAGTAGGATGGGAAGCTTGCTTGTGAATGATTGTCACAGTAGCCAGGTCAGACCCCACTGACTAATAATTAATAATTTACACTGCCTCAAACATTGCCCTCATTGCCACTGTTTCAGATGTCTACAAGGCACCTTAAATTCCTCATTTCTCACATCTAAATGAAAGCACAAACACACACATGTTGCTCTGCAGCTAAAAAATTCCTCTAGTTCTGCCATAATGATTCATAGACAAAAAAATCCAGTTAACCAATCAGAAAGTAATTGCTTCACATCAGTTGTCTAACAACAGGAAAAATCACCCTCTTATGTCTAGCAATAAAAAGCAGTCCTATCCTTTGAAAAACAAATGTGAATTGACATCTAAAGAAACACTAACCCAAAAAGGTTCCTTACAGTACTAATATCATTGAAACAAGTGAAGAGCCAAAGTCAGTATCATATGCACATGAATAAATGGTTTCAGATAAGTAGAATTTAAAAACCAAACCTTAGAAAGTAGGGTTTAACTCTTAACAAAAGCTTCAGCAAATTGTCATTGACGTAATTTTTAAATAATGTTCACATTAATGGAGTATGATGTGCTATGCAAATGTGTTCCTCATTTCCAGCTTTATTTGATGGGTTTAATAAGTAACTGCTCCAGTTACAATGGATTTGACAGCCAAGGTGCAGTGCTAGGATGCTTTTTTCTCTGCAGAAAGGTCAGTAGGAAAACTTTCATGTTTCTGCACATGGTGCTCTTTTGCCTTCAGAAAGACTGGCAGTCGGGCCTCAGCAGTGCCAGGATCTGAACTGAGCTGCTTGCAGCGTGAACTTGGATCAGAGGAGGCAAAATGTTTTCACAGAGGGCAGTTGCAAAGCTATTTGTAGAGACAATATTATCTCAGTCACATGTCACTTATCCATTTCCCCTCGGAGAGGAGGAAGAGCTAATAAGGATGGATCCTTCAGCATCACATGAAATGGGTTTCTGCATTGCAAATTCAAGCAATGTTTCTGCACCAGAATGTCAGCTTCAGCCTCCCACTCCTGTACCAGAGATTGCAAACAAGGCAGTTAAGGTGCAGTACTTTGTTTGTCAGGGTTTTCTTCCTAGCAGATTAATAGTCACTTGTCCCAGACAGTGGCTTGGTCACCCTTCGCTGTTGATGGAAAATGAAGATATTGCCAGGGGTCATGCTGGCCTCAAACACCCTCAAATAGGTGGCACAAAAAGAGGTTTCTCTTTATGTAACTGTACTAAATGCCAAAAAAAACCAGCCAGGTGGTTATTTTTCTCTGCTATATGAAGAACGAAAATATCCCTGTCTCTCTGTTGACTTGTGGATTTTTTTTTCTATCCCACAAAGATTTCTTGGATTTTATCTGACAATATATTTTTTCCCTTCTTTTCCAGTTTTTCTTGAGTAGGTTTGATTGTCCTCAGTGCTGTATATAAGAAAATACAGAATCCGTCCCTGCTCTTAGGGAGTGCTATAGGAAGTGAGATGCAACAGATGGAAAAAGACAGACTGATGGAATGAGGAACACTTTGACAACACCAGTCAGCCTGACAGTTGGTAGTCTCAGATCATCAGCATCCTAACAACTGTTGTCAAGCTCCTTGTAAGCACTGCAACAAAGGAAGATTTTAAAGCACATTCTGAAGGAGGAAGATAAGTTTGCTTTGCAGTTATTTTTTGAAAAATATTATCTTACAGAGGACAGACACACAATTTAACAGTATAGGCAATCGAAGTCAGCACCACAAATATGCACTTCTATCTGACTGTCATACACAAGTTTATGCAGACGTGTATCTTATTTTACATTAACCAAGTAAAATTCACAATCTGTATTTTAGAAAAAGCTATATGAATGTAAGATCCCTTCTTTCATTCTTCGAGGAAAGTTCCCTTACAGGCATATTTTTAAAAGTCTTGGTAGCAAAAGAAAATGTTAAATTTTGCATTCCCTTTTCAGCACAATAAGAATGAATTTGTTCAAGAACAGTCAAAAATTTACATATCTTCCCATTTTAAAGGCAATGATGTGAGAATAAAGAGGTCATGCACCGTATTCTGTGTGGGGAAAAATTAGCAACTTACAATGTGTGAGTTCAACACACCTCTGGGGCGCTGGAATTTCAACACTGGAGTTGATGGGTGGCTTAGGTGTTAAGGTTTTTGGATGAGGAGGGAAGGGTGTTTCATCCTCAGATAAAACTGGACTTCAAAAACGGATGGATGCACACATATAATCTCCTAATCCAAGGAACCAAGAGGAGAGAAATTGGAGTCTATCCTGTATGAGGCTATGTTTCTATTTTTGTCATGAACAATGGCAAATTGGCAAGGTAGAGCTCACAATGAACTAAAAAGGTCTGTACATTCAGCAGCAAAAAGGGAATTTCACTGTAACTACTCCAGTTTGAAAGTCACCCTGCTTTGTGGATGCTTCAACTTCCGAAAACATGAACTAAACTCGTGTTGGAAATATGCAGGCTGTGGTGCTTGTGTAAATAGCTGCACATGTTTTGTCATTGCAGGTTTAGTATTTAGTTTGATGCTTGTGGTCGCACACACGCATGCTTATGGAGAGAGGGAGAGAGAGAGAAGGAGATGCACACCTACAATGATAGACTCCACTCTGTACCTTCGGAGTCCTTATGGATTTGTAGCAAAAAGACAAGAAAAAAAAATGCAGTCCTTTTTATGGTGGCCTATAGAACATGCTAAAATTTCTTTAACCAATTTGCTTTCTCCACGAATATCCAATCTTTGTCAATTCTAACATATTTTATAATTGACTATTCTCATATGGTTTCTTTTTAGGCAGCTCTTTAATATGCTCTTGCAATCTGTTACCCTGCAATTACTAATGCCTTATTATTTCATGAAGCAATTGTTGCCATTCTGTGCATCAGATACTACAGGCAGGACTTTAATACATATCCTCAGCTCCTAGACCTTACGGTCACCTGCACCTAAATGTATAAAACTGGCTTGAAAATTCTGTTTTCATGGGTTTTCTTTATTCTAAAGCTCTGATCTACATTGCCAGGGGAAGGACTTTGGGAGGGCAGGTAGAGGCACGCTGCCTGGTGACAAGTGTTTGGGGTGGCACTGTTCATTATGCAGTTTTACACTGGCTGTGCTAGCAAGCTTTGCACTTGCAGTAGCTGGTGTGTAGAAAGGTCATTCCTTTTTTTTATTTCAATATGCCCCTTCCAGGGGTGCCCGGAGGAGATTCGTGTGTCCTGCTTCTCCTCTTCCATTTGTACTTCAGTCCTGAAACTCACACAGAGGCAGAGCACCTGCTCCAGGCCTTGCAGGTGTAATTTAGCTCAAATCTGCCTGTCTCCCTGACACAGCCTTTGGTCCAATGTCTGCTGACTGCTCCAGCAGGAATTCCACCCCGCAAAAGCACTCAGACAAGCTCTTGTTGCATCCTGTGTAGCAGAATATCCTATTTTCCATCTCTTTCCCTGCTAATGCAGCTTTGCTATGTGACTCAACTTTCACTCCAAAGCATGGAAGATATATGGGAGTCCTGGATTTGCCTTATTTTGTGACTTTTGAGGCTCTTTGCCTAATTCCCCTAAAATACATTCCTCATATATTCTCATATGTCTAATATTTCATCAAATCATATTGCCTTGAATGAGATAGGCAAAAGGAGGAGTAACTGATTATTTGTAAAGTTTTGAGTCAGTCTGGTGCAAAATTACTGGGGAAGCTTTGGTGACTTTGTCTTTCCTCCAAGTTCTCATATGTGTCAAGGAATACTGCAGAAAAGTGACTTTTAAACTTCTTTAAAACCTATCCATCGATTTAAAGTAAGCCAAAATTTATGTACATTTTTCATTGGAAATTTGACTCTAAAATATCTTATGCCTGATGAAAATTCTTATCTTGTAAAAATATATAATGGTTCATGATCAATGGATATTGCATACTAAAATTAGAGTAGCATTCAGATAGATAAAATATGTGACAATACTGCTGTAGACAGAGGCCTGGAGATTTTTGAGTTCTGCTCTCTGATCTGTTATCAGCTT
Organism: Acanthornis magna; assembly: GCA_036785705.1. Classification (NCBI taxonomy): domain Eukaryota; kingdom Metazoa; phylum Chordata; class Aves; order Passeriformes; family Acanthizidae; genus Acanthornis; species Acanthornis magna. The sequence continues at coordinate 2,896,981 of JAWUZG010000141.1, read as the reverse complement.
GACCCTATATACTTTCTCTTTTACAAAATGTGTACTTTTATATATAAACTGAACACATTTTGCAGAGCAAATTTCTTGTAAGGAATAACTAGTTTGAATAAACAAGGGCTTTCTTTTCTATTCTGTGTCCTACTCTCACTATTCAGGAGGTTGATTTGTCAATATACATGGGGCGTTTGTCCCAAATGATTTTGCTTAATTTGTCATTATGCTTGTTGTGTACATGCTGTACAGTAGCATGGTTTTTTTGTGAGCGTTCTCTAGTTTGAAATTCCGTTCTTAGTGCGTAAAACTCCCTGTAAAGACGGTAAGACTTCTGATTTTCTTCCTCTACTGAGTACAGCTCCTAATGTCTAACATTGTACCAAAAATATTCTTAGCTGTTGCAGGATTCATATTATTGGTCACTTATGATCTGCTCCCCCATGTTTACACAGTTGATTATTTCTCTGTATAATTCTGTGGTCTCATTATTTGTAAATATATGCTTCAGTGGTCACAAAGTATACAATAACAGGTATAATAAATGTAGCAAGTTTTCAGCTCATAATCATATTCACCCTCTCCTAATTACTGAATGTCCAGTCCTAAGGATTGTTCTTGGTGCTTCACTGCTTCAGTTAGATTTGTAGTTTGAAGCAAAAACACCTGCAGCTGCTCTCAGATGTACACTTTTGAGAACAATCTGAATTCATTTACTGTGAGACATTCAACTGCCTGCCTCCTTCCATGAACCACTCATTTGAACTACAATAATCACACAGTAATCAAAATCTCCTATTGAGATAAAGATGAATGTAAATACTGAAATAGTGTAGGACACCATATCTCCATTTCACTCTTGAAATGGATCGTGTATTAGAGTTTCCAGTGGATATAATTATTTTTAATCTTCTATGGAAATTAAAGTAAGTCTAAAATGGTGAAAAACTGCACACTGGCAAAATGTCAGATTTGTTGCATTATTAGGAGATTTGCATTAGTTCTGAATCATATAAAACAATAACTGCTAAGTTAATTGCTAGGAAACTGCAAATGCTCCCTGGAGAATTCAAGTCACACTCATTTTGTGACACATCTCCTTGGATATTTCAATCACAGACATTACTGCAGCTTTTAAAAAAATAGATGTCTTGGTATACTGCCTTTTTTTTTTAGCTTTTCTTTGTTAAATCATTTAGGTGTGTTCAGAAAGTGCTGACAGTGTTTCCCTTTCAAAATAATTCAACTACTGTGCTGAGGATTTTAGAAACAGCTATAGTTTTGACTCCTTTATGTAAGTCAAAATATATGTAACAGTTTTGAGATGTTGGCGTGATTATTTAAAAAGCCATGGTGGGTTCAGATTCACAGAATGGATTTAACAGAAGTATTTTGAAGGCATTTCCAAGCAGACACCATGCACAACGTAGTTTCTATAGAGGATTGCTTTAGGCGGCCATCTAGTGGTGCAAATTCGGTTCCTGGAAGGAAAGGAGAAAATGATCTTGGTGTTCCTCCAGGTAAGGCTGAAAGAGTGAGAAATCATCTTAACATATACATACTTCAGCCAAAAGGAAATAATCCCTAGGTGAATATTCAGAAGCACATTCATAATAATAATTACATAAGTACCCAATATTGTCATGATTTATCTAGATTAAATTACTTTTCCTGTTTATCTACTATAAACATTTTTTGTCATGACTGTTTTCTAGTTTTTCATAATGTCTAGCATAAATATTAAAAACCAGATGGAATTTCATGTTCAAATTTTTCATACTTGCTTTTTCCTTTTGGCATATATTCATGGAGGATTAACATTTAAAAAAATTAGTCCTACATATTCTGGACAGTAGAAACAAAATCTGCTCTTAGACCCATATAGTCTATTACATCTGCCAATAGATTTCTGCTGTCTTATAAATTAATTTAGTACCACAGAAAAATTTTATTTCCAACTGCATTAACAGTAGCTGCTTTTAAGAGCGGCACAAGACAGTTCCACAAATTTCTCACACTCAACCAGTTTTGCTTATACATAAATGATAAAAGATGCAAGAATAGCAAGATTAGCTCTGTAAAGTGAAATTGTTGTTTCACAGTAACCAAGGAAGCTGTAGGCACTGCTTCCCCAACAAACCTATAAAATCTTGGAAGTGTTGTACGATATTGATTTTTTTCCTTAAAACAGTGTGATGAAGAGACAAGAGGGCTACACTTCATGTGTGTAAATCACATAATCTTAAAAACCAACAGATCTTTCTGTAGAATGTTTCATTGAGTAAGAAAGATGTGCGTGATTGTTCGTCTGGGACCTCACAACTGCTGCTGATTTTATTGCAAGGGTTGCTCGCACAGCTGAGAAATAAGCAAAGCTTAAAGTACAGCCTTTAAGATAAGTAACCACGTTATAATGTTATGTGTGCTTGGTCTGTGCCATGTGGAGGGAAAAGCTGCCCAGAGAAAGAGTCTAACTTTGACCTTGATGGTCCTTGAGAAGCGACTTGCTGCTGTTCAGGCCTTTGTGAAAATGAGCAAGTTGAGAGCGAGCTTTACGAGCCTGGAGGGGAGGACAACTGCAGTTTTCCCTGGTGGAAAACTGCGGTTTTCCAACAGGGAGAAGAGCTCACAGGGGACAGCATAATTGCATAGAAGGTGGAAGGCAGAGTTTTAGCAGCAAAGTTCCTTTCATCACCATTTCAGTCATCCTCCACGAGCACCCCTGGGTGAGATCATCCAGGAGCTGTACGTGTGTCATTTGCCCATCACCTTGTGAAAGCCTCACGTGATGAAAAAACAGCTTTGTTTTGTATTAAATGTGAAACCATGAGTGCCTTGAAGGAAAGGGAGGAAATAACAAGAACGCCTGGCAATGTCCTTTAAGAAGAAAGGCCACTTGGAAGAAGGTTCAGCTTTGCTCCTTTTTGGGAGCCCAGAGCAGATGCTGTGCAGTTGGGTCCTGACAGGTTCGGGGTAGGGAATCATTAAGACAGATGGGGAGAGTCAGGTAGCAGCTGCTGTGTACAGCCTGCTATCCCCCGAGCACTGTCAGGTTTATGAACAGAAATCTGTGTGGTAGCTGACACTGCTGAGGTGTATGGCTATAGCCTTTCCCTCAGAGGGGAAATAGATGCAGTAGTTCTGAGAGTTTGTGAGTGTGGAAAGGGATTTGAGACACTTCTGAAGCCTGCAGGTGAATCAGATGGATAACACTATTGGGACTGAGAGTTTCTGGGGTTTCTGGGTTGTTTTTTGGGGTATTTGTGTGTTTTGTTGTTGGGTGTTTGGTTTGGTGGGGGTTTTGTGATTTGGATTTTTGGGGGGCAGGGGGAAAGATTCTGTTGGTGTTTGTTTGGGGTCCTTTTTGTTGTTGTTTTAGAGAAGTTCAACTTGGAAGCCAGAAGAGTGAAGTATTCTCATTCACTAGATGTTCCAGAGCTTGAAGCAATCCTGAATCTCTTGATTTGTCATTGGGACTCCTTAATGATTAGTGCCACAAACTCTGCTACTTGTCCCATAGCTTTCCTCTCCTGTGCACTTCCTGCTTATGCCTGAGTAGTGACAGGACTTTCTTGTCCATCCAAGCAGGACTCTCCCTCTCACCCCAATTTTTGTTCAGCAGTGTGCGTTGTTCTTTCCCTGGAGGAAGTGATCCTTGAATACCATCCACCTTTCTTGAACTCTTCCATGCAGAGCCTGTTCCCATGGGATTCTTCCAAGAAGGTCTCCATTTAGCTCTCCTGAAATACGTGCTGCAAAATCTTACTTGCTGTCCTGTTTCCTCCTTGCCTGATGCTGAGCTCCACAATCTCACGGTCACTGCAATCAAGGCTGCCCCCAACTTTCACACCTCCAGAAGGCCTCCACTCTGTGTTGGTATAAGGCCGAACAGCACTCCATTCCTCGTGAGAGTCACTGCTACCTGTGTCAGGAAGTTGTCATTAGTGCTTTCCAGGAAAGTCCTGGACTGTTTGTGCTTTACTGTGCTGCTTCTCCAGCAGAGGACAGGGTGGTTAAATTTCCCCGCCAAGGATGAATATCTGTGACTTGAGGAGGCTTCAAACTGCATGTGGAAGGTCCCACTGCCTCCTCCTGATCAGGCAGCGTGGAGCAAATACCCACAGCATTGTCCCCCTGCCCTGTGTTCTCTGGCTGCCTTCTGGATTTAGATCAAGACGGGATGACGACCAGTCTCCTGTGAAATGTGCTACGGCAGCTTAATGACTCCAGTGAGCCAGGAGCCGTGGAAACATGCCATATATAAAGATGGAATATTGTCTCCTGGAACGGCTGTGATTCAGTAATGGTTTCTTAAAAAGAGTGATCCTTCCTGACTCAGCAGTGCTACATCTTTTGTCACTTTGCTCTCATTGACTGCAGTTCCAAAGTTGCCTTAACAGAAAACACAGCTCTGTGGCACAACAAAATATGTCTTTGGCAATGCTTTTGTTTACCCTCTGAATGTTCAAGGGTTCTCCTGAGAAGAAAATGCTTTTTTTGGCTTTATGCTCTGTAGTCTGTTTTTGCCACACAAGAGCAAAGTAAGTAAGTAAGTAGAAGAGAAAACATTAAAGAATGTAGCAGATGCGTACCCGGCTGGAAGCAAGAGGAAATGTCTGCTACTAAGCTATTATTGTCATAACTGTGGTACAATCAACTATGTAATAATTATATACATGCATTCTCCAAAACCAATACAGGAGGTTTAACCTGAACATTTATTGTGATACTTTATTCTGTACTGCAACTATAAAAAACACTAGCAAAAAAATGTGGCCTCATTTTGTAAGATCTAGAGCAGGAACCATAAAAGGCTCCTTCCATACACTGAGCTATCCCATGATAATTATAAAAATGAGGACAAAGTTTGAACCTTACTTGGCGCAGTTTGCATTATTTGTTCCTTCTATGCATGGGCTGGTTTTTTTTCATCCATATCTCGTATTCTGTTGCTCTTTACTAACTGCTCTTTACATTTATAATGTCATTTCTTTTTACATTATGTGCTTTAAGATAGCTCTCCCTCACTAATTAAAATAACTGCCTCTGTTAAAATATAACTGCTTTAAGTAAAATGAATAGTCTGCTGATTAGAATAATTCATTATAATGCCAGACCAAAGGGAAGCATAACCTTTTAGAGTCTGAAGTAAAAGCGGTAGTGGCTGTAGTTAAACTCTTTCTTGACTAGCTCTGCTCCAGCAAGGCTTTCCCATCACTCACTTCAACAGCATTGCAGAACAAATGTGACCTCGGTGCCTGGCAAACATGTAAAGGTCCAGGCTTTGCAACCTGCATAAGGCTGAGTAGCTGCTGAGAGTTAACAAATACTGGCTAAGTCTGTGCAGAAAGACTCATGGTGAAGAGTACCATAATCTAGTTTCTTGATAACTGAATTAAAACAGTTAAGAAGTGCAAAAGGTGCTTTTCATGACTGTGCTTCACTTGCACACCCAGGGAGCTCAGCGGCATCTCATGATGGGAAGGATGTGAACCAAGGTAAGGTCACGGCTGCATGCTTGAAATCAGAAAGCTGAATGAGAAACTTCCCTAGCAGAGTGACAGTGTTGAATTTCTGCCATCCTGAGTTGTGCCTAATATAGCCATTACCTGCAATATTGTAAAACTTCCACTAGCACATTCTGGATGAAGGTTATATATAATAAATCCCATGTAATGAATTAAACAATGGAATTTTTTCACTGAAAGACTCCTTATTCTTTGTATAAACTGTAATGACGCCCTCAATCATGAGCCTTGAAATGGTCCTTTATGCATCTTTGACTGAATGGACTCCCACTTTTGCTGGCTGAGTCATTTCAATGAAGTGTCTTTGCTGCCCATCACCAGCTGATCAGCAGATGGTTGGGATGATGGACTCAGGTGGGTACAGTGTGTCTGGCCACCATTCACATAAGTGTCATACTAGATCTAAAAAAGATTTACTGGCATGTGAAGAAATGGAAAATCTATTACCGTTTTCTTCCAGCACTTGCAACATTAAGGTAATGTTGCTTCTCTAGGAGTTTCCACTGTGATTTATCTAGAACAAAGATGATTTTGAATTGCAAGAGCCAAAGACAAGACAGAAGAGAGACAAAGGGAGGATGAGATGCTGGGAAAAAATTCAATTCTTCCAGTGACATACTTTGCCCTGTGACATGTATTTGCTGATTCTGCTTTTGTATCCTTGCTGCAAAAATGCCCAATGGACAATTTGTTTCACTGGATGGATGATTTTAGACTGTTACACTTGAAACTGAAGAAAGAGCAAGCGGAAATGTCAGCTTGGATATTGTCAGGGCACAGCGTGAGCCAGATGTCCCAGGAAAAGTTGGGCCTCCAGGGGCAGGCAGGACAGGAGGTGGTAGGGCAGCTCCTGGATGGAGAGAACCTGCCCTGCCCATCCCAGCGTGAAAATAGGACTATAAACAGCATATTGCTACTCATGCCACTGAAACCATAAGGGAGAGAAACATCACTTTCTGTTTGTTTCTCTTGGCACACTGGCTTTGGTTCTTCACTCAGAAAAAAATAACAGGCTGTGGCCACCGTGTTCTTGTTAACAGTTAGGGACATTTCACTTTGCATGTGATGGATGATTTACAATTACTAATCTTTAAATTGCAGTAGTGCAGCTGGAGAAGAATGAGGAAGCTACTCAGAAGATAAATGAATATGGCAGTTAATTAAAGATATATAGTTTCCACTTGAAGCAGTTCTGTGCTTTTAAGAAGGAGTTGTAGGTGAGGGAGAGGTGAGGTTGAGGAAGCGTAGGGAAAGAGCTTTGAAAAAGCAAGAATTGTGGTTTCTGAGTGGTGTAATGGAGGGGGATTGCGAATTACAACACATTTCCACTGAGGAAGGTCTTCATATTTATCTCAGTGAGATCACAATTTAGAGGCAGGTATTGTGTTGCTTTACAAAGCTTAGCTTCATGGTTGGGGGCGGAAAAAGGAAGGGAATTTGGCAAAAAGTGAGGAGGAAAAGCTGTTGAAGTAAAACAGATAGAGAGGAACTTCATGGAAAATCAGTACTATGAACAGATCCTCTGCCCAGAATTCAACAGACATTTTACTAGTGACTTAAAAAACAGCAGGATCAAAGACTCTGTTGTAGTATCTGCCAGGCAGAACTATGTGCATATTATCTCTGTCAAAGAAAAATATTCTGAGCACAGTCATCCAATTAAACAAATTACCTATTAGTCACTTGGATGTCAGGAAAGTGAGGTAAGCTGACTAAAGAAATGTCACATAGAAAGACACGTCATCTAAAGAAACGGATCCCAGTACTTCATCCTTTCCTCTTACTTGTTCAATTTTTCAGACCCAAAACTAATTGCAAAAAATCAGCTTTTAGTCTACAGTTCTAGATTTTTTTCTGACCTGGTTGCAGGCCTGGGTTCATTCTGCTGCCAGAGAGTGAGATGTCAAAAATCCCAAAAGAAACCACCACTTGTTTCTTTCTGTGTTGGAGACACCGCAGGCCCTGCCTGAGGTTTAGCCATGCTCTGCAGGTACATAGCTCATGGCTGAAAAGGAACTGGTGGCAGTTTTTACTTCATTGTGACATCAGGATCTATCAAGCCAAAGGGCTGTGGGGTTCCTTGCTTTGCTTTGGTTTTCTGTTTCTCTTTTTCTTGTTCTTGCAGAACACTTTAAGGCGTGAGACAATACACAACAGAACAGAACAAAAACAAGCCAAGTAGATTTTTGTTTGGCTAGGATATAAAATTATTTTGAAAAACTATATTTTCCTCTTGTTTGTCTGTTTGGGTTTTTTACTAGCCTCTTTGTTTTGTAATGTGTTTGAGAGAAAAAAGTTAACAAATCCCTACACATTATGGTGTCAGCAGAACCTCCAGCAGACGCACATGCACATCAGTCGGTGCAGAAATAGCTATATGGGTGGGAGAGGAAAATGCACTACCCATCTGGCTCCAGGATTTTATTTATTCAGGATTTTTAAAATGAAAAAAATATTTAATATATGACCAAAGGGGTCTTTCTTTTCTTTTCTTTTCTTTTCTTTTCTTTTCTTTTCTTTTCTTTTCTTTTCTTTTCTTTTCTTTTCTTTTCTTTTCTTCTCTTCTCTTCTCTTCTCTTCTCTTCTCTTCTCTTCTCTTCTCTTCTCTTCTCTTCTCTTTTCCCTTCTCTTCCCTTCTCTTCCCTTCTCTTCCCTTCCCTTCCCTTCCCTTCCCTTCCCTTCCCTTCCCTTCCCTTCCCTTCCCTTCCCTTCCCTTCCCTTCCCTTCCCTTCCCTTCCCTTCCCTTCCCTTCCCTTCCCTTCCCTTCCCTTCCCTTCCCTTCCCTTCCCTTCCTTTCCCTTTCCCTTTCCCTTTCCCTTTCCCTTCCCAGAACTTCCCAGAACTTCCCTTCCCGGAACTTCCCTTCCCTTTTCTTTTTTCTTTTCTTCTCTTTTTTCTTCTCTTCTCTTCTCCTTTCTCTTCTCTTCTCTTCTCTTCTCTTCTCTTCTCTTCTCTTCTCTTCTCTTCTCTTCTCTTCTCTTCTCTTCTCTTCTCTTCTCTTCTCTTCTCTTCTCTTCTCTTCTCTTCTCTTCTCTTCTCTTCCAGCTGTTGCTGCAGATGCAGTGAAAAGCCATCAGGTGCTCCCAGAGCCAACAGCAGACCCTGGAGCAAATCTCCTCCCAGAGATACCAGGGGAGCTTAGAGGCACAGATTCCAGGAATGGGAATCCTCCTACTAAATGGCAGAAGAGGTCACAGATCTCTAGGGAGAACTCAGTAGGGAGAGAGAAGAAGAGAGAAGAAGAAGCTGCTTTTCAGCTGTTGGATGATGCCCAAGAGAACACCAGGCTCCAGATATTTCTGCTTTGAAGAACTAAAGTAGGATTGCACTATAACACAAAAAAATAATTAAATAAACTGCTTTTGACTAAAATTTAGTCTTAAAGCAGCTGTTCAGTGTATTTATTTCTTTAGAAATTAACAGTGCGTATGCATCAATAAGAAAAATAAATAAGAAGTCAACAGAATACAGCAAAATCCTTATTTATTAACAAGCAAGGCATATTTCTTACCACGAAATTCAATGAAATTCAATGAAAAGGATGCCCAAACAAATAATATGTACTGTGCTCACAGCCTGGCAAATGCAATCTCTGTTAAGCTGTCAGGATATAGGTCAGGCACTGAGCAAGGACTTGCTCCATGATTAGATTTCACAAAATCACAGGGCAGATCCACCAATAGTGTGTGGTTTATACATTGTAGTTAAACAAAACAAAACAAAACCAAACAAAAAACAGAGAAAAAACAGACAAACAAAACCCAAAAAAACCCCTAAACTCCCCCCCCCCGCCAGAAAAACCACCACAAGAAAAACCCAACCAAAACAAAAACTAACACACAAAATAAAACAAACAGAAAATCCCCCGTAATTTACGGCTCTTTCTGTAACTGCCTTGACTGAATAGTGTTTAGAAAGGCATTTTCCCTAGGTTTGAATTTTCTGCTGTGCATCCATGCCTTAGTTCTCCATGAGGATTATTCTAAGAACAATGTATAAGAGAAATCTAACTGTGAGAAGCACTGTAACACGGGGAAACAGCTGTGTTTTACCCTTTTGGATAGACAAGAGCTACGATGCTGAATCTGCGACAGAACTTTAATCCCTTACAAAGGTGAATCTAGTAAAAATGCCTTTGTGTTTATACCAATCTCTTAGGCGCACCTAATGAGAGCAGATTCTTTGCTCTCTTGATGCATCAGTATCGCAAGATGAAGTTCAAATAGCCTTAATAGAATAAAGGATTTCCTGAGGACAAGTGAAAAAGATAATTTGAATTTCCTATACCTCCTGGTGTCTTCCCAACCACAAAAAAGAAAGAGAGGAGTTCAGAGGGGAAGGACATCAAGGGATGATGTACTTAGATGGAGCATCTCTTCGCTGTCTACAGATTTTGTGCTGGATGTTCAGATGACTCAAAAATATCACAGTTTGCTTGGCTTGTGTCTCTTTCCTCACCTCTTCCAGATTCTCCATATTGCTCTGACAATGTTGGCAAAGTGAAATGGATATCTCCGTGTGGCTGCCCAAGTACTCCAGTTCCAGCTCCAGGTGTTGCTGTCAGACGATGTCAAGAGAAAGGGAGATACTTTAGCTGCTGATGTGTTAAAATGATCCTTGGTTGTTACAAACGCTTCTAGGGGGCTGTGACTGTCAGATCCAGACGAAATAAGGCTGGAGTTCAGCTGTGATGACTGGTAGCTCTAGTCAAATTAAATTATTGAGAAATGGGAGAGCAATGAGAACTATGGCTGGCAGTCCTGATTTCCATTACCCATGATTAGTCTATGCACGAAACGTTTGTGAACTTGAAATTCACATCTGTTCATTGAGTAATGCAAATCTCATCTGTAAGGGCCTGGGAATCTGTCTTCATGAAATTGTTTGCTTGCCAGGTTAGCAAGCTGCTGAACCTGCAGACTCCTTCCAGAACACAGGTTATTCCTGCAGTTAGAAACCATTAATTTTTGGATGTCAAGGCAGCTCAATACCACTTTCCAGAGAGCATGGACAGAGTTTCTGGGTTGCGTTCTCCCTTATTTATGCAGCAGACTTTATGCAGCTTCATATCCAATATGATCATGCATGGTCTTGATGCACATGAAAGAAAGAAGCAGCCTTATCTGTTGCCAAAAGCTTTAATATATTTATATGTTGCTACCTCTTCACACAGTATTTTACCATCCCTGAAAAGAGTTCTGATTTCAGGATTAGTTTCACTGAAGAAGTATTAAGGAAAGAAAAATTCTCTGCTCATACTGTAGTATAATCTTTACTATGCTAGTTTGATGATAAATTATTTGTATATCTATTATTTCAAGTCAAGAAGTCTTTTACTTGGTATTGACCATCAAAAGATGTTATAGAGAAGGAGCAGTGGACACACCTCTTGGCCCATGTTTAAGCTGAGAGTAAGAAAATATCTGCAAAACGAAAATTATTTCTTAATTATAATTTTAATTCCTTAATGCCTTTCATCTTCAAGAAACTAGAAATGTGACTTAACAGTGTACATGATAACTGCAAGATATAAGAAAATCATTGCATCACAGGGACCTGAGTAAAACATACAAAATAATGAATCCTAATGACTGAAAATTGCATTGTCTCTAAGATCATCCTGACTTTTGTGTATAATCTTCCCTTCACAGACAAAACTGTCATACAGCATCATGTGTTTTAATTGTATTTTCAACCTTGGTATGTCTTATTCATCTATCATCTCAAGTTTGTTTAAGAATGGTGTTATTCACAGAGATTCAGTAATTAGTTTTATACTTGGCCAAAAAGTGGTATATACACACATTGTCTCTAAAACTCTGATTGAGTTTTCATTGTACTGAGGAGAGGGTTTTTTTGGATGCAAAAGGTTTTTCTGACATTTTTATGGTCAATTCTAAAAGGTTTTTGCATAACAAACACCAGGGATTTCAGTCATGCACATGGAATTTTAACTCACTTGGATTCACTCTGGGAGAATAATATGACTAATATTTTGGGTACAGAACTTTTTTATTTTGTGGCTGAAATGTCAATATTATTACTAGTCCTCCTGGGATAAAATGTCTATTTGCTAGTATTGCTGAAATCCGTGAAGTTACCTTTGTGTGTGCAAGGACTACATGTTCAGCCTGTAAAATCTTTATTTAAACACATTGTACAGTACTGAATGATCTCATTTTATTTTAATTGCTGGTTACCCTCCCAGGAACAAAACTCTAAGAGCACCTGATTTGAATTATATTCAGAATGCACTTTAATCTCAAGCAAGACATTTCCTTATTTAAAAGCTTACTCTTAACTAGGTAATGCACTGGACTGAGAAAACACAGAGACAAGGCTGTCTAAATGCAAAACATGCAAGTGTTTCATCAGAAAGATTAGATATGATTCAGACAGATTAATTTTCCTCAGAACATATTTTGCTGAACATTTTCAGGCATTGAATTCACAGGATCAAGGCTCTCCGTGGCATTATTAAATGCAAATGCCACCACCACGAGACGATCTCCGTGTCTTTGCAGACACGAGGGGAACACAGTGTATGGATGGGTGGGAACAGCCCCTTTCCAGAGAGAATTGTGCTGCTTTTGCCTCTCCACTCTGCTGAATCGTGTGCTGTGTCTGAGCAGGCACACTGAGAGCAGTGGGAGGCAAACAAGCTGCAGGGCACACTGGCAAATCTCCAGCCCGAGTAATAGGGGTGGGTCTCAGGAGCTGATGGAGCTTTCTGAGTTCGAACTGTACCTGCTGAACAAAAAAAGAAAAAGGAAAAAAAAACCCAACCCTGAAGTGAGACACATCATAACAAGCTGCCTGAAATGAGATCATGGCAAAAACAATCTGGGCCACAATCCATCTACAGGGTGCTATAAATAAATCATGGAGGGTTTAATTCTGCTCTCCATAGCTCGCTTCTGTGTCAATGCGTGTGTTTCTATCAATATGGTTACAAAATGCATTCTCATTTATCAGTAATACCTCATATAAATTTTACCTCATGAACATAAGATAATAATTCACATTGCTCTCCTTTTGGATGCTGCCTCATAATTAGGAGCGCTACTTCTAAGCCAAGAGACTACAAGCCAAGAGACTAAATGTTAACTTTCTTTAACCTTAAAAGGTCCTTGTAAGGTGCTCTATGTGCTTTGTCCTTAACATGGGTATTTAAAGACTTTAAATGTTGTGGTTGGTAGTGGTGAGTGTAGGCAGTTTGGTTCCTCCCGGCAAGGGACTATGAAAACAGCAGGCTTTGTATACAAGTGGGTAAAAAAGACCTTTTGAGTACATGATTGGCCTATATTAGTTTATCACAGGCAGAACTGGTAATGTTGAATTTATATATGCAAATATATCTATCTATATAATATACATCTAAAAATTCGTAACACATGCAATATGACCGATCTCCAAAGACCGAAATCATTCTTCATTTCAGGAGCATGGTGGCTTCATAAAGGAGACAAATTACAAACTCCCTCTGTATTTCAGAGAGAGAGAGGAAGACAAAAAGAGAAGGATCTTTTCTCTTCCCATTTATTTGAGTGCATTTTTTCATAACAAAAGTGCAAGCCCTCTAGCATCATGTTTCCCTTCTTGTTCATCTCAAGTTGGTGAGGATGTCCTTGCCTATTTTTTAATTACATTTCTCCTCTAAGTTAAAACATCAAGTAAGATGCCCACAAGGCATATTTTTCTTGGCCATAATTTGGATATAGTAATTGAAGTTGTTAGCTTCAAAATGTCATGTTATGTTATAATCAGTCACTTTTTCTGTACACAACATAATTGCTCTTTCTTGGAAGTAAATAGGATATCGTATCCTGTCAATTTTACTTTCAAATAGCGATGACAAACTATTTACTGAATATTATAAATCTTTATGCAGCCCTTTACCATTCAGTCAGAATTAATTTTATTTACCTATCAATCCTTGAAAAGATAAGCAGATGGAAGAAAGCATGCTGCTGTGTGTTTGCATGTCAATCATTCTTGGCATCATTCAGACCTGTTTATTTTTGTGATGTGTTTATTAATATTGTTTTGCATGTACATCAACTCAATTAAGAAAGTTAATGAGTGTACAACTTATTCCTACAATTTTCTTCAGGTACTCAACATTTTAGTTTCTTTCAGAAAAGCTTTCTCCTAGAATCATTGTCTCATTACAGCAGTGTCAGGACTTCTGTCATAAATCCCATTTTCCAGCATTTATATTAGCTGTAGATAATTACTTCTGTGTTGAGAATTTGCATTTAAGTTCTCGTCTGTTTTCTCTCATCAAGAGGAGATTGTGTGTGTGTGTGTGCACCACTTTTCTTATGCAGTAGAGGTGAGAAATACAGTTAATTGTTTACTTCTTTATTTTTAATAGAAAATAACTCTCATCTTGGAGCTCACAAGGTACCTCTGGACACAAATCAAGTACCCAGGAACTTACTCTCTGCAGTTAATGGGAAATATGTTATTACCATAGCTGCCCTCCCTTTCCTTTACTTTTTGGTTGTTTTGCCTCCACGTTTGCAGAGGACCTGAGATAGACTTATGAAACCACTTACAGGCCTAATACAGGAATTAGCAATATCATGATTACCCAAAAATGTGGGATTTCCTGCCTTCTGATTGAAAAGAGAGAGGCGAGTTTGCATACATATCCTTCGCTTTAGACTCAACCTCAATTCAACCATTTTAGATACAAAGAAAATAATGAAGGTTTCCTTTTTAGTATACAAATTTTTTTGTTTTAACTTTATGAATGTGCTATTTATCCATTTATCTGTAGGGTTCTGGAAGCCAAATGTCAATTTTTGAATTCTATTATTGGGGCTGGATGTCTGAAAATAGGAGCTTCAGGCTTCAACATTGTACCATGTAAATCCTATATTGAAACTAAACATAAGAGCTAAGTGTCATGCTAGCCTCTTTGAGCATAGATCCTGCATTTCCACAAAGACAATTTCTACAGACAAAATAGATCATCTTGAAATGTCTGCATGCTAACAAATTCCCTTCTGTTTGGTTTAGGGTTACCATGCTGAGCTTCTCCTTGCTTGAGATTCTGTTTCTTTGTGAAAATTTCCATGACACACTCTTTTTGAGGTGGGGACCCTAGACAAGTCCTCTTAAAGCAAATTAATTCAGTGTAATATGATGATCAAATAAGAAGTAAATTAGATTAAAGGAAATCTGGCAGCAGCCCTACTCTTATTTTTTAATCATTATCTCAGATTTGAACCCTGAAACTCTTGTGTTAGGACACTGAAATTTTGCTTATCCACCAGCATTCATCCCATATTCTGTTAGAAATCTCTGGAACTGCCCAGAATAGGGTTAATTTCCATCATCCTCGTTTAACGGATCAGCCATTGTAACCAGAGACAGCAAGGACCAGCTGTGGGATCCCTGAAGCAAGACCTGGATTCGAGAATCCATTTTAGACCACAAAAGCAACAGGACAGGCAGAGGTGAGAACAGAAGTGCCTAATTCCAGGGCTTGAAGAGGGGGATATAGGCAAGCTAAGAAAACTGAGCTGATTGACAAATCCATGTCAGTAAAAAAAACTAATTACTGTCCTTGAACTGCACAGTGTGAATGTGAGCACACAAACCAAAGGATTGGTAAGTTGACTCAACCAGAAATCCTTTCATCTTTTACCCGCAGGAAACTGTACAGCGTATTTTCTGTGTATCAGTGTATGGACGTGTATTGCTGTGTATCAATGCATCCATTTGCGTATTTTTCTCTGCAAAAGACTCACGGTAGAGAACTCCACAAGAGCATTAAGAACACAGCATTTAGATTCATGGGTCAAAAGAGATAGGGCTGAAACCAGAGCTACGTACATAAATGCACTGGGGTAAATTGAGAGAAATCTTTCAATATTTCCATTTTCCTAGCAGATGGTAGAAAGTACTTAGACATGATGACTCTTCCTGGATGTGCTAGCATATGCTGTGGAATTGCCCATACAGAAAAGCCTTGCTCATTGCAAATCTCGCAGGAGCTATCACAAACAAAGCACATCAATTAACATTTGCTTATTATGTGACTGTGCGCATGTAGCAATTTTCTATTTTTCTCTCACACATAAGGCCCACAATTTAGTCTGGATGAGAGATACGCCAGATGAAAGTCTCGGCGCTTAGAGTACTGCTCTTTTCCTTTTATTTTTTAAATAGGGATACTTACTGCTTTTTTGTCTCACTGTTTCTCTCTCTCTCTTTTTTTCTTTTTTTATTTTATATTTCATAGCTATCCAAATGTTTTGAGGCTTTTTGCTAAATCCCCTGCCTATAGCAGTTATTTTGGCATGATCTCAGAGTTTGAGGAGGGTAGCACAAGCCGTGCAGCAGCTGCCTGGCCCAGCATTTTAGCTCAGTGAACTTTGGCACAGGTCAGATTTTCAAGTAGTTTCTACCATTATATCAACAGCTCACAGGAATGTAAATTATGCCTACCTGAGATTTGCACCTGCGGGAAGGCACATGTTTTAGGAAAGACAGAATCCAGATCAAAGGCAATTAATGTATCCCAGAAGACTGATCCCAGGGATTGCTTGTATACAGTGCAACAGAAATTGCACATAAGGGTTTGTAGAACCAGCCTCTTACGAGCACAGGAATAGAAGGAACAGCTGAGGTCATCTAATTCCCACAGTCCCAGTCAACTGTGCACAAGACCGAAATCAATCCACAGGACATATGGTCTATGGACCTTGTGACCGTGTCAGAGCAGACCCCCACGGGCCAGCAAAATGTGCATTTTTACAACAGCAACATTACAAAGCACAGAACTCTACGGCTATTTCTTGAAATGCAGAAATTTTGTGTTAAGCACGTATAAAAGTCATGTTTTATGTCTGCAGAGGGTTGTTACTTTATCAAGGAAAGGGAGAGGACAGTGCCATAGCAACATTGCTGATTTCATTTCCTTCCTCAAAGCTGAACTCAGTCACAGTAGTGCCTCTGAGTCTTCCATACCTGCAAACAGCAAACTGTGCATGCTCTCTGGGACTCCACTTGCACTGCCAACTCTGCCTCCCCTCCAGGGATGAGGTAGTGACAAAAGCAGTAAAACGTTGAATCAAGCCCAATACTTCAGCATACAAATTGGGTCTGGGCGCTGCAGCTGAACAGTAAAAAGTGCTTGCCACCATTGTTTGTAACTTTCTGCCAATATTTTCTGTCAACAAAAAGTTTACCAGGTTAGTTAATGCTGGTCATATGTTTACACTTTGCATCTGCCACGAAAAGCCAGTGTGAAGCTCAGAAAAATGCAATCACTAGGTGGTAATAGGCACAAGGACCTTTCTGCTGCCTGGGATCTCTTTGTCCATCCCTCCGAGACCCTTCTTGCAAATAACGAATTTCTTACACCTCAGCAATGCTTTCTGTAAGGTGAAGCTGTGTGTTTCATGCAGAGACATCAGTGGTTCAAGGGCAAAAATTGCTTCCAATGATGTTACTGACTCCGAAAGCTCCTCTAAGGTGTTGATGGAATATTGATGATGCCACAACGTCTGTGTTGAGCAACATGATTAAGAGCTTTGAATAGTGTGACAGAACTAAACATTGCTTTAACCCCACAGAAGGCACATGTAATTTTGTGTGTCATTCTTCCTCAAGCGGCTATTTTGAGAACCTATAGACAAGCAGGAACTCGCCAATGCAGTAAGATTTGCACAGTCTTACTAGTGAGAAATAATTTTTAAAAGACAATTGATACAGATGATAGGGAGAAGGTTATGATTTTTATTTTTCTCTCTTCTATAGATTTCCCTCATGCTTCCCATTGCCTTACTATGGGCATGGGGAGAGGGCAGGATCCTAGTGTCACCACAGTGTTATTTCTGTCAACAGTTTAATTAAAAAACAAACCAAATCAACCAAAGAAACAAACAAACAAACAAAACAAAACAAAAAAACCCAAACAAACCAAAAAACACCAAACCAAACCAAAACCAAAAAACCACACACACAAAAAAAGAAAACCCCACAACCGGAAGGCAGACTGAAGAGGGAAACAGACAGACAAGATTGAAGTAGAGATTTCTCTATTTACATTAATCAGAAGAGAGCCAGAATTCTGTGTTAATAGAACTTAACCTCTACTTCATTTGACTAATTGGTTTAAGTCCTTTGCAGTACCTTCTCATTTCCAGCTCTAGAAATACTGTCTTTTAGACAAAGATTAATTTGGCTGACTACTGAAAAGCAGAATCCCCATTTCTGAGCTGTCTGATGCACAAGCACATTTCCACATGCTGAGAGGGATGGAGCCATTAAAATGTCACAAACCCCCATGCTGAGTGCAGGTTTGGGAACTTCAGGGAATGCAGACAATGCACTAAGTCATGCACCTGTAATTTCAGCTCCTTCACCTTCCATGAACTTCCTAAATTGCTTTGCCTCTCTGACCCACCTCAGTGTTTTGACCATTTGAGCTGAGAAAGTATTTCCAGGAAAAGAAAAAGAAACTAATAAAGAAATTTTTTTAAAATGCCTATATCTGAAGACAAACATACTTCTGTGTTGGCATTACCTGGAATTTCATTAGCACCAGACACAGGATTCCTTGTATCAGCCTATGGAGAAAGAAATTATACTCATGAGCATTTTCCTCTTCACGGAAAGAGGAGTGCACAGTAGCCTAAAAGGGATCTGTTTGGGTTGTCAGAAATCCACAGGCCATCAAAAGGGTGTGCATTTATGGGTCCATTGACTTTCCACAGCAGTCACAATATCCTTCAAGGATAGCCTTGGGAGCCAGACACACAAAACTCAACATGACTCCAATGCATTTTATCATCCTTGGGAGTTGCTTCAGTCAAGATCTCTTAATGAACTGAACACATTCATTCCATTTGTATGCCTGAACTTTTTTAAGACTTGTACATTTCAGAGTATGAAAAAGGCTGTAATGCTAAATTACAATGCTAAAATTTGAAAATTACTTGTATAAGCCATAAGATGTGCTTATCTCACTAAAAAAAAAAAGTTTCTGTGTCCTTCAGAAAACATTGGGGTGCTTGCTATATCTTCTGTTAACTGCCTATGAGCTGTCTCCAGCTAATCATTTCAACACCATTAATGAGTTCTGAACTAGGAGGGGAACAGACAATAATCCAGGGGAAGAAGTATCAAAACTATGTAATATACCAAGAAGTTTTATAGTGAATGGACTAGGAAGCAGATCAGAAAAATAATAGCTTTCAGTGAAGGTAAAGGCATGTGAAAAAATCCAAGATCCCTGTAGGAGCTGTATCCAGCTTTCAGGAAGTATTTTGTCATGTGAGAAACACCCAGAGACAAAAAATCTTTTGGCACCAATACAATAAGTGCAGGTAGAAATAGAGAGTCTCTCTCCTCTGTACAAGCTTGTCTCAAATACCTGAATGCCAATGTTGTCATCATTTGCACCGTGGCATCAAATTCTTATATACTGACTTCGTTCAAATTTCTGCTGAGGTTGGGTTGCTGGCAAACATTACAGGAATCAGCATCTTAATACAACACCCCAGAATGTCAAAAAGCTTCTGCATTAGTCTACTGACCAAAATAATAATTCAGGACATGAAGGAGGGATCTCTCCTACGGCTTTTTGCAGGACAGTGTAAGAATCTTCTGGGGACATGCATGTACATTCCTCCTGCCTCCAGCTGATGGTGGGGAAATGCTCCCTTCCTCTCCCATACAGAGAATTTTCTGCAGGTCCAAAGGAAAGGAGAGGTAATGATAAACAAACCCAGATCCTCCCAGTGCGTCTAAAAATATTGCACAAGTCTTACTGGCTGGGTCTTGAAAACTCACCTGTTCTGAGATACATTGTCCTTGTATTCTCAAAAAAAGAGAAATAGCACACTGGTTACACTTGATCTGTATCATACAGGGAGGGAACAATCTGTATTGTTTCTTCCAGAACTGAAACAAAGTGTTCAGGGAAGTCTGGTGTTGTTGCTCTGAATACGGAGCTTCTCTGAGTTTGAAATAATTTTACTATATTAGCAACACAATGAGCAGGTTTTGTCCTTTTTTATTTCTGTAAGTCAGTGACATTCTGTGTGTGAGAATCCACCAGAATTTAAATGAGAATGGAATTTGCTAACATTTAAGGACACGTAGAAAAACAAAAATTCAGGATAAAACGTGGAGAGAAAATGGTCCTTTCATTTTTACACCTAACAGATATGTGAAAAAAACCTGGGCGCTATTCTGCGCCAATAGGTGGGGAAGTCAGCAAGTGCAATACTCACCATTGCTCTGTAAAAATCTCTAGACAGGCTGCACAGTCTCTCCTTCCTGGGCAGTCTAGTTCTCTCTTTCATGGTAAGTAACAGCCCAAGATGGTCTGTCCACATGTCCAACATTGTTTAAGGCATTGTGCCCACAGTAATACACAAATTTTTTATAATACATTAGAAGTCAGAATTTTAAAAGCAGCGGTCAGTGGCTTCTCTGACTTGATTCTTGAAATTACAGTTATATTTGCATTGCCTTTTGGGCACAGCAGAGTACCATGCCTTTCCCAAGATGTCACACTATAAGCAAGTAGAGCTGGGACTGCAAACCATTACCATGTCATAGTTCAGAGACCTAGCCAAAGGCATCGTGTAATTTTGGGAGCCTGATATTCCCATCTTCTCCTACAGGCTAATCTCCCTGGCTGGGCCATGTGTCCCAATTCACTAAGCAATACCACAAATTAAGGGAATTAAATACAACCCTTCCTGTGTGATAGGAGATAAAACCATGATTTACAAGAACAAAAAAAAAGAAAGATAGTCTGAGCTATGTCTTCCATGAGGAAATGTGACATGGGAAATGGTTTGTATTGCTTTGTTGAATTAAAAAATACCAACATTTTTTTCTGAAAGACGCATTCCAATTATATTTGAAATGAAGCATAATAATGTTTTTACTTTTATTTTTCTATAAAGAAAAGTTACCAATTTCTGAAAGCACAAAATATTCCCGCCTATCATTTAGATTTTTACAGAAAATGCATTTTCAGTAGAAAAACTGTTGTAATAAGATAGATATTTCTAGAGTTTTGTGAGCTGTGGAAAAAGATTTAGAAAGACAAGAAATGTTGGAGACATCTAGCAACAGAGTAAGAGATTCCTATTTTATATCTAGAGAGACGGTTTTCTATAATACACATTAATCCGATATTTTCTTCATCTTTCCCCTCTTATTGGATCTCTATTTTCTGTTGGAACGAGTTCAATCTACTGTGTGCAGACACATTTTGGTGAGACAAGCAGCTGCTTACTCCAAGTCTGAATCAAATGCATCAGAACATTTGTTATTCATCTTTAGGAAGCAGGTGAAGTCATGTCTGTAGCTTTGACCTAACACAGAACTGAAACCAGTGGCTGGTTTATAGCCTAAGAAGCTGCAGGAAGAGTAAGAAGCCACCTTCAGCTTTTGTTCCTGCTCCCAGTCTTGTGGACATAAACCCAATTTTAGAGGAGAGCGAAGGGTCTCTGTGGTGGCATCTGCAGGTGTTTGGGGGGCCAGGGAGGGGGGCAGAGGCTGCACAGTGCTCCTTACAGCCTTTGGTGATACTGTGCATCCTCAAGTACAATCTGTCAGGCGCTGAAATGCATGTGAAACACTTCTTGATAATGCCTCAAACCCAGCCATTAGATTCCTTGTCATTCTGGGCTGCTACAAGTCATGAAAGACTATCACTTACCAGCGTGGGATTTCCCTAGGCTCAGCACTTGTATCCTGCTCTTGCTCCTCCTAAATTAGCTTTTGCCATTCTGGAAAGCAATTTTCTGTCTCTGTGGACATTTTTCTTAAAATGTTCTGCTCATCGCAAAGTAGCAGTCAAGAATCAAAGTAGGAATTATCAAGAAAGGAGCAGAGAAGAAAGTGAAAAGCATTGCTATGGACAGGCTGAGGGAGTGGCCCCTGGGAACCTCCTGAGGTTTAACAAGGCCAAGTGCTGGTGCTGCACCCGGGTCAGGGCAAAGCCCAGTGCCAGCCCAGGCTGGGGATGAACAGATGGAGAGCAGCCCTGCCCAGAAGGGCTTGGGGGTGCTGTGGGTGAGAGCTGGACACGAGCCAGCCATGGGCACTGCCAGCCCAGAGAGCCAAGGGTGTCCTGGGCTGCATCCAAAGCCCCGTGGGCAGCAGGGCAGGGAGGGGATTCTGCCCCTCTGCCCCAATCTGTCAGACCCCACCTGCAGAGCTGCCCCAGCGCTGGGGTACAGCACAGGAAGGACATGGAGCTGCTGGAGAGAGTCCAGAGGAGGCACCAAGGTGATCAGTGGGGTGGAGCACCTCTGCTATGGGGAAAGGCTGAGAGAATTGGGATTGTTCAATTATTAGGAGACCTAATTGTTCCAGTCCCTGAGGGGAGCTCACAACAAAGATGAAGAGGGACTTCTCACAAGTCCATGTAGTGACAGAACAAGGGGGAATGGCTTCAAACTGAGAGTAGGTTTAGATCAGACACCAGGAGAAAATTCCATACTTTGAGAGTGGTGAGGCACTGGGACAGGCTGCCCAGAGAAGCTGTGGCTGCCCCATCCCTGGAAGTGTTCAAGGCAAAGTTGGATGGATGTCTGAGTAATCTGGTCTAGTGAAAGGACAGGGACTGTCCACAGCAGGGTCTTGGAACTGTATGACCTTTAAGGTTGCTTACAACCCCAGCCATTCTATGATTCTATGACCCTATGTTACAATAAATACACAATGTACCTAGATTCTGAATATTTAGTGTTACTTTGGTAGCCCTCATTTCATAGTCAGAAAGCTATGATTAGACTACAAAGTATAAAATGGAAAAAAAAAAAAAGCCACAAGACAAAACCAGATCAGCATGGAACAGAATTTGTATGAGGGGACATGTTGGGCTAGGAGACTTCAACAAGGATAGGAGGCAAGAACATATATGAGAAAGGTCTGTAAAATTTTGGATAGCTGGAAGAAGGTGAATAAGAAGTGATCATTCACTATTCCTTGTAATACAAGAGCTGAGGGTCACCCAATAAATCATGAAGTTTAAAACACTCAGTGGAAAGACTTTATCACTTAATGCATAAATTATGGAACATAGTTCTGTAGAGTGTTGTGGAGGTCAGTAGAGTAAATGGGTTCAGAAATAGATTAGAAAAATTTATGGAGGAAAGCTCCACTAAACACCATCGTCTGGTTGCCTACTCAAAGGTCCTTAAGCCAGGGACTGCCATAAGGGAGAAGGATATGCAAGGAGAAAGACTTCTCTGTGCTTCTCTTGTTATTTTGTAAGATCCTCAGTCTCCTCTTACAGGCTGTCAGAAAATGAGCTGGATGGTCTGAACAGCTGGGAAGGATTAGCTCTTTTTGTTTACACTTCTCTCAGTCATGATACATGCTCCTTTTTGAAGGGTGTGTAAATCGTATCTTGTAGCTTTTTTGGACAAGGGCAAGTTTTTGGTAAACAAAAGTCAAATTTCTTCTTTATACTTCTAAGCTATCAATGAGTTGAATGCTGAATCTCTCTGTCCTTTTTCCATCTTGCTTAAATAAGTCAGACATGCTTATCTAATTTCCTAGGTAATAGGAATGGGTACTGCATCTAAGACAAAATCTATCTTCTCTATTGGCATTACTTTCAACAAGTCTGTTTTCCTTAATTATATCACACTTCATGTAACACAAAAGATTCATTCTATTTTAAAGATATTTATAGAAAATTAAATTTAAGTATTTAAGTTCTAGCAATACATTCCTCCTTCATTTTTTTGTTTGATTTCTTTCCTCTTTTTTTTTTTTTTTATTTTTTTATTTTATTTTATGGAAAGAGGGAGAAAGCTATGTGTCCATAGCCTTCAGATATCATTATATATGTTTTTTTGTCTTCAATTACTATCATGCTGTGATAGATGTCCAAATACATCTCCATTAAGTTAAATGCAGTGTTGTCATAGAGGCATTTATGGAAGGTTTTGCCTCCTCTACACCTAATTAGATTCCAAATTTGCTCACCTAATTGAATCAAAACCATTATTCAAATAGACAAACAGTAACTTACGTAACACTGTATGTGTCCCGTGCTGGTTTCAGCTGAGGTAGAGCTAATTTTATCCAGAGTGGTAGGTATGGGGCTGTGTTTTGGTTTTGCACTGAACACAGGGTTGATAATTCAGAGATTTTTTTGTTATTTCTGAGCAGGGATTGCACAGAGCCAAGGCCTTTTCTGCTTTTCACACAGCCACACTGGTGAGGCTGGGGGGCCTGGGAGGCTGGGAGGGGACACAGCTGGGACAGGTGGCCCAAACTGTCCAGAGGGATATTCCAGACCATGTGACATCATGGTCAGTGTATAAAGTGAGGAAAGAAAGAGGAAGGGGCAGATGTTTGGAGTGAGGGCATTTGTCCTCCCAAGTCACCATCAGTGTGACAGGGCCCTGCTCTGCTGGGCATGGCTGAGCACCTGCCCAGCCATGGGAAACAGTGAATTCATTCCTTGTTTTTCTTTGCTCATGTGCATAGCCTTTGCTTTTCCTATTAAACTGTCTGTATCTCAGCCCACGGGTTTTGTAGGTTTTACCTTTCACATTCTCTACCCAGCCCTGCTGGAGGTGGAGTGAGTGAGTGTCTGCCTGGGGCTGGGCTGGGGTTAATTCTCGACTGCCCTACATGCATGAAAAACTTGTTTGGCCGAGAATGTTGGTGATACAGGAATTTTGAATGTTGTTTCACTTCATAAATTTTGCTGAGCCCAACCTTCTCTACCACAGAAGGATGTTTGGAATTCCCTCATTAGGCTCACAAGAGCACTGAGTCCAGCTCTTGGCTTCTGAGTACAAGCCACACAAGTCCATACCAAAGAGCCCAACAAAGCTCCCCAAAAAATGATTAAGGCATTGGAGTTTCTTATTCCTTGAGACAATAAGGGTGAGAGATCTGGGATTGGAGAGGAGAAGGTTCACAGGGGACCTCCTCGACATGGGCAAATACCCAAAGGGAGAGTGTAGAGGAGATGGCTCCAGGCTCTTTTCAGTGATGGACAAGACACAAAAGGTATTAACTGCACAAGAAGAGGAGGCGCCATCTGAGCACCATCAAAGACCTCTTCTCTGTGAGGGTGGTCAAGTAGTGGCACGGGTTGCCCAGGTAGTTAGTGAAAGAAAAGAAAATAGAAAAGAGGGCCATAAAATGTAACCTTTTGTGTCCAGATAGCCAGTGTTACCATATAATTTCTCTTTAAAGTGATGTAGAGGGCAGTAGAGGAAATGCAAATGAATGATAAAGTGCTTATCTCCACATAAAGGTAGATAGCCGGACTTTTTATCCCTTACTTATTCTCTGAAGGATCCACATAACTCCATGGATACTATCCATTCACATTCCTTTTCCTCTAACATACTCTTATGGCTCCTGCTCAAAATTTTAGCTGATTGTGACATAAATTTTGGTGAAATATGCTGTTTCCTTACACTGAAATATAGAAGTTCATGTTAGAAGTTTTTTGAGGAGACTGTTTCATTACTGGCCTGTGACATGGTAGACCTGAGGTCAAATCCTTGCTCTGCTTAGTTTGAAATGTTCCAGAGTAAAAAACCTTGAGGCAGAGAACTAAGCCTGACATCTAAGGTCAATACCCTAACCATGAAACTATAAAGTGGAGTAGAATTACAGTGCTCCCTTGTAGAATTTAATTTTCATAAAGAAGCACAGAAAGTAATATTTTTTTAATCCACTGAAGAATAAATCCCAACTGTGGATTGACAAATGTTACCACAGAATGGGACTCATCTTCCTTTCAACTCAATTTTAGTACCAAGAATTAGTTTTCTAAACATTTATATTTTTAACTTTCATTTACTGCCTAATCTTGGAAAAAATGAATGGTCTGTGATTTAAGCATTTACTTGGGACTCAAGAGCCACCATTATTTTCCTGACTTTGACAAAACTTTCCTTTGTGTCTTTCCCAGTCCATGTCGCTGATCTCTGTGGGCCTCCCAACTTGTAAAATAAGGTATGAGTCCTCATTCTGTCTTGACTTCTGCTGTGAAAGGAAATGAAATTATTCTTGTCCTTTACTCAGTACTCGGCCAGTTTAGAGTGTTATGTCCAGATTTGGGCAGTTACACTTCAAGAAAAACAGAGACAACTGCAAAATGTTTCATGAAAAGTGGAAGGAATTAACAGAGATGTTGGAAAAAACACTGTATGAGAAATTCTTGAATAAACTGCAGTCCTTTAACGTAAGAAGAAGCATGGAAGAAACTGTTCTCCGTGCCTTATGGTGGACATGATAAGAAAGAATGATTTCAGGTTTCAAACAAATTTAGACTCGGTGTTAAGGATTATGTTATGTGTTACGTGCAGAGGCAATAGGTACAGTGAAGGCCTGGGGAAATTTTCCAAAGAAGTCTGAGGCTCAGAACTTTTAAAAATGTACTAGGTTAGCATCTGTTTGTAGTTACGTACTATTACATGCCTCCCATAACCTTACTAATACATACCAGGTAGTGTTATTAGTTCATACAGGCCATTGGAAATTCTTCTCTGTCACTGACTCGTTCATTAGTGTCCTTAATTCGCCATCTCAGTAAGGACATGTCTGCAAATACCTCCAAGAGTATGGAAGGAAGGATGGCCAGCTTGTGAAAGGGAATCATGCAGGTTTCAGCTGTCATCAAGACGGTACTAGCAAAAACCACAATTTTAAATTCCCGGACAATTAATTTGCAATGTTCCTAAAATCTGTGAGCAGAAAGGCAAAATATCTAATTTGGTTGGCTCCAAGTTTTCTTTTACCTAATATGAAACTGGCAGGTGTTTCAGAGAATCTTAGCTGATTTTCCCCAAGACATAAACCTGTGGGCTGTACTTGCAGGAGGCAGACCAGGACAGGAGGATGTGTAATTTCTTTGTAATACAGACCAATCTTTGGGATCGTTTAGGTGAAAAATTGTCCCTGTGCTCACTTATTATTCATTTATCCAAGAAGGAAAGAACTTAGGCCTTCTTCTCAGAAAAATGAGCCACTTAAAAAATGTTCATAACTCCTGGGCCTGACCTGAATGGTTCCCACTACCTCAATACATGGTTAATAACTTATTTCAGACTTAGCTAAACCTTAAGAATTTAACGTGCTATGAAACACAACAGCTCTTTCCAATGAACTGGTACTGGAACTCTGTAGGAAGATTTTAGTGTATAAATCTGATGTTCCATATACGTACATATATACATATGCACATTTCCTCTGGGCTGGTATTCTTGCCAGCACAGAGACACTCTGATTGGAATGGACACTCCAAATAGCACTGCAGGGAAGGAAATGTACAGTTCTGTGGCCAGCAGAGGTTCAGTGTTGATTTCCAGGACAGTTAGGAAGGCTGGAGGGATTTTGGGAAATGCTTTATGTGTGTGAATTCTCTTTCTGAGCAACAATTTGTGTAACAGCGGTTTTATTCTTCTCTGCCCACCCGCCATCATGAATATCAGTAAAACACAAAGATATCAACACTTAATTGCTTGACAGTAAGCAGGTAAGACCAAGTTCACAAATTTAGTGTTATTTTTGAATAATACAACGAGATCCTCTGTTAAAAATGCAACTGAATTCTCTGGGGGTTTAAAATCCAGAGCAATGTCTCCTTCAAAGCAAACCTAAAATAGGTCACCTAAGCTGTAACTATTTTACAGCAATCACATAGAATGGTGATGTTTGAGCTAGAATCAAACCAACGGTATGTATATCACTAACCAGTGTCCTTGTTCATCATGACTCAGAAGAAATTCTTTTAATTGAAACTACCTACATTTTTCATTTAAAACAAATCCCACCCGTCAGATCAGCTGCAATCAACATTCCAAAGGGATGATCTCGTCCATGAGAACACCTCAGCCACTGTTGATACCAAAGAGAACTCTGTTGTGTTTTTGCCCATGGTTTTCTTCCCATAATGCTACCCATACTGCATGCCATCATCCTTATCAACTCACATCCCCTCTGAGTTCGTAGAAAATCATAGTTAAACTCTAAGCCAGTCCACAGTGAATTACACAGAATACCTCCTCACCTGAAAATAATTATAATTTGCTGCATGATACATGCAATAATTTTGCTATCAGCTGAATACATTTCAGAGAACAACAAAGAAACAGACACCTCTCATTAAATGCAAGCTTTTTTTCAATACCAGCAAAGTACGTTTTCAGATCCTTGTGGGCAGAGTTGAAAAAAATTCAGCTTAGTGATTTGAGGCTTCGTACAGGAGGTATTTAATTTTGAAACAGAAGAATCAAATCTCGTAGCTCGTGAATTTTGTCGGCATAAGCCATTGAAAATTAGTCTGTCCAAGAAAACCATGTTATGCATGTGTGGAACAGAGGAGGAAAGGCTCAGAGGGAGGTTAGATGATACTTTTGCAAGCTGTTAATGGATATCAGTCTCCATTTCTAAATTCACAAACATATTTCTTTTGAAATTATCTCAGTTAAATGTTGTTGAGTTGTTATGGGGAAAAAAATACCCCTATTTGAAACATAGAGGGAAATCAGGTGAATTGTAAGACCACTGCTACAGCAAAAGCATTAAAAAATTAGAGCAGTCATCCGTAAACAAATTTTCAAGTTTCCTTGTGAAACAGTTACTATTGTAGTTTTTAAAGATTCTATTCAAATTGCTAAAGAGAATATTTTGCATATGAACATGCAGGTATTAGTCTTCTGCCAGTCTGAGGCTGCACCATGCAAAAATGCCTTCTAAAAGATGCTCAGCGTTGTTAACTGCTGTTGAAAGCATCCTGACTACAGCTGACTGGATGACTCATAAGAGGGAGCACAGCACTCTCCTGGATGACTGGATTAGACAACCAGGAGAGGAGGCCACTGCATAATCATGTTTGATTTAAAAAAACTAAAAAGGGCCTAGAGGATTTTTTAGTGTTTGCATATTCAGAATTAGAGATATAAATTTAGAAAGTTATCAGTGCTTGTTCAAATTTAGAGGAACTTGGAACCTACAAGCCTTATTTAAATATAAAACATGCATAGCTTTAAGCTAGTAGAAATAAAATTTCCATATGCAATCTTTTGCATATCAGCAAAATAATCTATCCATGCAAAAGAAAATTACATCATAGGAAAAAACACTTAGGTATGTAAACAGTATTACTGAATCATTCTGACCAGCTCCAGCAAGCACCATTTCTGGTTTTCTGAACTTAATAATTTTGGGTTTGAACAGTACTGTGTATGTATTTCTTTTCAGAGTTCTCTAAATAAAGCAGCAGTACTTTGTTCCAACTGATATCAATTTTTGAAGCTATTAATTTCCAAGAAACAGCTCCATTACCCAACTATTTGTGACCATGTATGGCTTGAGGGACAGCCTTAGAAAATTTAGAGTTACTATGTAGAAGTATGAGTATAATTACTCAGATTTTGATAGTGTTACATGTTTCCAGTGTCCACTAGTATAATCTGGCCTAGAAGGTTTAAGAAAAACCGTGCAATGAGTTGAAGATGAGTTATCTACTTTGGAAAACTATAAAATACATAATATTGAGCCTAGTAAGATCTTAACTAGTTTTTACTGAAGACGAAAACCAGACTCACAACTAAAAATCCTGGAAGTGTTTAGGAGAAGTATAAAGAGGTACAGTTAGTTAATTTGTTCCTTCAGTCATAAAATGCGCAGAGAACAGAGAGGCAAAGGGAAGAAACAGAGAAAAAAATCTAGAATGGTTGATAATAGGCAGGGTTTACAAAATAATTATTGGAAGATTAATTAGCTGAGAACAAGACATCACACAAATCATAAGAATGAGCAATGTGTGACATGGCTTGCCCATAATCTATTTCTCTTTCCAGACAACTATATATAAAATATGCTGCAAGATATTTTCTAGCTGTAAATAAACTATTATCATATCAAAAGTAATAGACAAAAAGAGATGCTAAGAGAAACAACACATTTTGACAACAGAGAAAAAAAAATATTTATTTATAAAAAGGTGTTTGGGGTTTTTTTCCTAAGTGGAGATACCTCTGATAAATGCAGCCAAGAGGCACAAGAAGCACTTTCCAGATGGCAGGAACTGCAAAGAAGGCTGTCCGCCCACTGTGTTATACTTCAACAGGGAGCAGACAGGAGATTGAGCTCAGAATCTGAGGAGGGAGTTGAGCAAAGACTGGGAGGTACACGGTCTGTTAAGGGTTTGAATCGGCTCTGGGAAGGTTTCAGATTCCAGAGGAAAGCTTTGCACTCAGTCTCAATGGAAACTGATGGCCCCACTTAATAGGACTCATGTGGCGAGGTTTCAGGCAAACAGGACAGACTGGACAAAATACATCTTTCAAAGTTTTTTCTGGGAGGTGGGGCAGGAAGGAGGAGCGGTCAGAAGAGGAAGAATAGCACAGAGGTTTTCTTACTGAAGTAACAAGGATTAGAAGTCTGATAATGGTATTGAATGTCTGTGCATTTCTTTTGCTATTTTACTAATTGCAAATTGCTAATATCATCTTATGCATACAGAATGGGTTTGCTTTCTTGGCTCGGAAAAAATGGTGCTGTTTTGACAGAAGAGTGAATACAGCCAACTAGAGCTATGGCTAAAAAGAAAGGCATGTAAAATTGAACGTGTCTCTGTACTTATTAGCAGAATATAATTAAAGTCAAATGGTTTACAAAGTTGAATATCTTAGTGAAGATCATCAGCGTACTCTTCCACATAAAAACAGAAGCAAGTTTCACACAAACCTTTTCTTTGCATACCCTAAATCTTATCTAAACAACAATATATTAGAACTGTGATAGAAAATCCATAAATCTGATATGACCTGCTTGAAAATCTGCTAGAGTGATGGCAAATAATAACAATGTTCAGTGAAGTATGTTCCAGCAAGTCACAATTCCTTTTAAAGCCATTGGTGATTCAATAAGAGAGCCATATGGCTCTTCTCTAGTTGATCTAAACTCAGCTACAGGATTCTTGAAGAATATTTGTGAAGAGAATCTATCACGCTCAAATGTCACACAGCTAATTCATCCCCCCCCCAAATCTGTTTATAAAGACAGATGGCAGTATGTTGGTTTGTCATAAAAAAAAAGAAAGTGGACTGCAGTGTAATAACCATATCTAGACCTTTTCTTGGAAGCCTGACTGTTGCAGAACTGCTCATCCAGGTGCCCTACAGAATCACAGAACACTCTTTTCAGGGTGACCTAGCAGCAGCTATCAAAAACGGCGTTCTAAATATATTGAAAGGAAACATGCCCCGGACATCTCAGCAAGTGATATCCTGGCAAAGATATAAAAAGCTGAGCATTAGGAGCCCTTAACTGGGGGTAGTGGAGGAGGGGAGGAAGAGAAGTAAGACAGGAAAATCCTTAGATATCCAAAGAACTTGAAATTATGTCTTGAATTTTCCATTTGCTTTGCTGAGGTGGTAGAATCACCTTCAATTAAATATGCTCCAAACCCAGGAATTTTGTGGTTAATCTCAGCTTATAACTTCTTCATGTCAGAGAGACAAACATTTCATAATTAAAGTCAGTTTTAAAAAAGAAACATTCTTCTGTCTTGACTGTGGTGCTGCAGATTAAGTTTCCCATTTTTTTAAGGATAAAAATGGCAGTTGACTCTCTGTCTCTGTCGACAGTCTCCAAAACTAATTTCAGATTAAATTAATTCTAATGCATGCATGCCCCCACTCAAAGTATTGTAGTTACCTTTTAGGTTAAACTGCATAGGAACTCAGCAACTATACATGGATTTTTGCCTCTCTTAAGCAAGTAATTTACTGCATCTCCATATGTAAATTCCTCATGATGAAATGAACAACAGAAAAGCTCCTAGCACAACACCTCTGTACTGTTGAGACCTTTCAAATAACTTAAGACAAAAGGATGTGCAATTTTATGTATTCAGATTTAAAGAATGTAACCAGCTTCCAAAACCAGAAGCCTTGCAATCTACATTCTACCATGGGAAATTTCAATAAACAATGAGATTAGCTTAATAGATTCTGAACTTTAGTAAATACCCTGCTTTGTTACCCCCTTGTTCTTTGCAATAAAAATTATGGGTGAAAGCACTTTTATTTTTCATATTCTTGAATATATCATATCACACAGTACATACAAGCTTCTATGGTCCAGATCATGAAGCGTGAGTGCAGAAAACTGAAACAGTTACACGGAAATTTGCCTCGCTGGATTGTGTTTGTGTATACTGTAAGTTCATTTTCACTGAGACTTGTTATTTCTATTAGAAACAGGATCTATGTGTACCCTTCTTTAGCTTTAGCTGTTTAAAGCTGTCCAGAATTGCTCTCATGCTCTGTTTTCCTTCAGATATTCCTGAAATTGCAGTATAAATAGGTCATCTACCCTCTGTACACCTTCTTGTCTGTAATGTGAAATGAAAAGCAATTTTTTAAATTTCTTCCCCCAACAGCACGTCAGCCTAACTTCTGCCAGGGATATTACACAAATATTACACAAATATTGTATACACAAATATTTTATTGAATCTCTTCCCTTGGGCAATAATGCTGGTAGGTAGGAAAGGTATGTACCTCTATTGTTTGATGATGTTGGTATGACCCTGAAATGCAAAGCTGGCCATACTAGTTTTCACCAGTCCTCATTAGTATCTGATTTTTCTGGTGTAGCTTCTTTATTCTTGCTGTAGCGGAGATTAAATAGAATGAAAAAGTAATTGTGGGGGAGGGAGTTTTGTATCACCACCTGTAGCGCTATTTTTTGTGACAACAATGTACAGCATTATAATAAAATTAATTCAGCATTATAATAAAATTAATTCACCAATTAAAATAAAACCTTGTCTTAAGCTCTGTTTTGTTTTAAAAAATGGAATATCTATGCTGTAAGTCCTAAATCAAAAACTTATTTAGGAAAACTATCAATCTGTTCTGCAACAAGAAAAGAAAACCAGAGTGGCTGAATTTTTGTATGTCATTACAAAGTCATGCTGTTAAAAAATTAAAAACAAAAGCATTGCTTTTATCATGATTGTTCCTTCATGTTAGTTTTTCTTGAAGGATTAAAGAATGGAAAAATATGTAATACCAAAAGCTGTATTCAAGAGTTCTTTTACTCTCCAGAAATCAATATGACATTTTGGCAAACACATTATAATTTCCTTTGATTGTCAGATTTTATCTTTTGAAAAACTCCTGTATAAAATTTCATGTGCAAATTCAGAGAACCATTTTTTGAGCTACGGTTTAATAATCAGCCCACTAGAATTCTGCAATTACTGTGTTTAATGAAAAGGTTATGGTGGGTGTCATACCTGTCCTCCTCAGTTATTCTGTTATGAAGCTGATATCTATAAAAAAGGTACCCTAAACTTTTGGATTAACCTGCGGTAACTGAAATTATGCAGATAATTTTATAAAGAGTTAATAACAGCCTATCGTCTTCTGCTGGGAGGAGCATAACTTAAAACCTTGTGTCAATAGCAGGACATTGATTTTTTATAGCATCTTTGAGCTTTTCTTTGTGTGTCAGGCACTAGGCAAACAACAGAACTTTACCAGAATATGTCAGTTATGGTTTGGATTCTTCTAGGTTTGTTTCTAATTGGTAACCATGAGGCAGTCAAGAAAGCAAAGGATGAAGGCAATCTGTATGACACAATGAAAGAGTTCACAATTCTCAGGTAGAGCAAAAAAAGAGAGAAACTGGAAAGTTCCAGGATACAAATGGCTGAGTAACAATTACAATATAACATTCAGTGGTAGAGTTGCAATTAGAGCTGATTTACTCCTCAGAGTATGAGGATGGGGGTGCATCTCAAGTGAGATCTGTCAGACCATGTCCTGTATCTGACGCAACTCAACATTCCCAATATTCTCAATATTCTCAGTATTCCCAGTATTCCCAGTATTCCCAGTATTCTCAGTATTCATATATTAGTGATTTGGTTGATAGAGAAAAGGTGAGCTACATTTTCAGGTGACACCAAGTATGCGTCTTCTACAAGACAAGAACACAGAATGACCTGGACAGTGTTGCGGTGGCTGAAACCATCTCGGAGAGGCCGAGACGGGAAACATGCCCTGAGTGTTGGTTGGGTTGTCCCTTCCAAAGATTATGTTAATCTTCCTATGTTGATTGGCCTTGACCTAGTCCCTGACTCCACCCTTCCCTTCCCCTCACTGGTTCTCGTTGTATCACACACTCCACCCCTCCCTTCTTCCATTGGTTGTCATTGTATTTCCCCACCTTCTCCCCAACCCTATTGACCCTGGACCCCTATATCCGTGGTCACTTTGAGTGATTCTTCCTCTTTCACTGCTGGATCCCTTTGAGAATAAACCTACTTCAGAATCTCCACGCGACTGAGCCCTCTGAGTTCTTTTGTCTCCAGTAACGCATGGGCTGAAATAGAAGCTCTGTGGTGTGTGTGTGTGATCGTGCCATACACCAGCACGGGTGAGAGAAAGGGTCTGCTTGCACGGTGTCGGACGCACCGGCCGGGAGTGTCTGTCTGGGCAATCGAGACACTTTCGGAACACGCAGTGGACCTATCTCACCCCACACCTGCTCCTGCGTTAGGACAGATAAGAGAAAGAGGGAGCAGCTTGTGTGTAGCAGGTAGAAATAATTGGCTGCGCTGCCAAACAATGAGTTGTGCAGAAATTAACTGGTATGTGCTAGCAGTCAGCTGTTGAGCTTGAGTCATCAACATCACATCACTGCAAAGCAGTCAAATGTCATACGGAGAGACATCTACAAACCAGCGCATGTAAACAACGTGGGAACTGAGTTGTTCTGCTTACTCAACAGTTTAAAGTTTACAGAAACTAAAATGATCAGAGACCTAGAACAGATGCCTTCTGGGGAAAGACTGAAGGAATTGGGGTTATGGAGCATAGAAGAAAGAAGCTGATTGCTCTCTATGCACAGGAGTTTCAAAACAAACAAACAAACAAAAAGTGCTCTTCAATTTGAATGGAGGTACAGATTCAACATTAAGAAGAGAGTTTTGAGGGCAGTAAGGAGTTGGAGTAAATGCTTAAAATCATGTGTATTAGCACTATATGTAATATTCTTGAACTACATATACAGAAGCAATATCCCTTTAAAATTAATATTTTTGTACCATGACAGGTCAGAAATTTCTATGATTGTTTTAGGATCTTGTATGTCTTTATACATCTAGATGCATTCTATGAACAGATGTTTAAAATACAGGCTCTTTTAGTAAGAATTAATTCACTTTTCAGAACTTTAGTCATTCTTTCAATGCAGATCAGTTAAGAACAAAGGAAGTTAATATGCACAAAACAAGCTATGTGGAAAGTAATTTTTATTTTTCTGATTTTCATTCTTTATTCACTTAATTCTGGCCTGCAATGCATGAGCATACTGCAATTAAAGTAGCCTTAAATTATCGTTATGGGACAAGTACTCCTCTACACTTGTAAAATGTCATTATTTATACAAGTAGATTGTACACCATATGAATGAGTATAATTCCAGCATTAATAACATTTAGAATCACAGTGTGGTAGCTAAAATTAAAGGTAAGAAGCTTGCCAATAGGCTGTAGTAATCAGGTTGCTGATCTTTGTTCTTACTAATGACTAACTACAGCATAATTTCTGTGCCTTGTAATAAAAAATTGTTCCATGGTTCTCTGGACATTCTGCACTCTTTTTCTACCTGGACTTTGAAGCATTTATTGAGACAAAGCAGACACTCAATCTGATGCATACTGGGGTGATATTAAGTATTTGGGAACCATTTGGATGTGGTGCTATAAACCTATGGATTGATGAAATCTTTTTTATGGCTTAATTGGATGTTGAATAAAACCCTTATGTGTCCATGCTTTATTCTGAAGGTCCTGTAGACACTGAACTAAGTAGTGAGTAACACCCAGGGTAAGAGCTTTGTC
Organism: Acanthornis magna; assembly: GCA_036785705.1. Classification (NCBI taxonomy): domain Eukaryota; kingdom Metazoa; phylum Chordata; class Aves; order Passeriformes; family Acanthizidae; genus Acanthornis; species Acanthornis magna. Next base: position 2,861,578 of record JAWUZG010000141.1, on the reverse strand, counting down.
CTCACATGACTCACCTTGTCCTTGAAAGCTACATCTACTATTTTTGGAATAAGTTGACTGTTACCTGGGAAGAAAATCAATCTGTATGTAAGTGACCCTATGTTTGCTGCTGGTATGCTTTGCTTTCTTTAACTGCCATGATGAAATTATAGCTTAAAAAACCAGACTGATAATTCCAATCTTAAAGAGTTAATTTTTTAAAAAGTCTTTAAACAGCTAAACAGCTTTTTCTTAGCTATGTTAAAAACTGTAACTGCTGACAAATGGCACTCTTGACAATAAGAAAAATAACTGACTTCAAATAATCGGAATTATTCTCTCATTTCAAAAAATAATTGCATGTGTTACTTTCATTGCTTCCCTGGGTGTCAGAGGGTACCTTGTATTACAAGCTGAAAAAGAAAAATCATTCAACCTGTGGTTTGAAAAGTATTCTTATTGAATATTAAATCTGAAAATACAAACTAGGCTATAGCATTGCCATTAAAAAGCAAACGGTATTATCAAAAGTCTCAGAGTGAATAAGCAAAATAGAAGCTTCAACGTTTTGGGACTTATGTACAGAAATATCCCCAAAAGCTCTGGAAAATGAGACCTAAACACCAAAAGTCTATTTTCTGTTGCTGGGTTTCTTCTCACTCTTGTAGCATTAACATATGTGCAGGAGTGGCAGAAGTGGACTTTTGACCTCTTTGGCAGTTACAGTCAGTTGGATGGTGGAATTGCAAAAGCTTCCAGAAACTTGCTCCTCTTAGTTCTGCAGGATGCTATTGTGATTTTCTACAAGCATAAAATCCAAATAAAGGCTTTTCTTTTTTTTTTTTTTTTTTTTTTTTAGCAGAGGTAAGAACACTAAACAAATGGTGGCTTGGAGTACAGATACTTGCAGAAAACTATTTCCCAGGGTCAGGATTACAGATTTTTTTGTGGACTTCTCTTGTTGTTAGAAGGAATGGGAAGCATCCAGAAAATCTGTTACATTAAAGAACTTTTATCTCAGCTACCTAAAATGCTGATTGTATCGTTGGCATAAGTACAGAATAATGGAAATGTTGTAAGGGCCTTCTGGTGGTCATCTGGTCCAAACTCATGGCTCCAACAGGGCAATCCATATTGACTCAGTTTCCCAGGACCGTGTCCAGATGTTTTTTTAATATCTCCAAGGATGGAGACACCACCACCTCTCTGGACAACTCGTGCCAGTGCTCAGTCACCCTCACAGGGAAAAGATTTCCGATGTGGAGGGAACCTCCTGTGTTTCAGTGCGTGTCCATCACCTCTGGCACTGTCACTGGGCACCACTGGAAAGAGCCTGGACTCACCCCCTTGCACCCTCCCTGCAGCTGTTTAGGTACATTGGTGAGATCCCCTGAGCCTTCTCTTCTCCAGGGTGAGCCAAATTTTCTCCCAAATCTCTCAGCCTTTTCTCATATGGGAGATCCTCCCACTGCACAGCACCTTCATGCCCTTTGCTGGAGCCCCCAGTCCAACTCTCTTTCCGTGGCTGTGCTGTGCTGGGGAGCCAAGACCTGGACCCAGCGCTCTATCTGTGGCCCCTGCAGTCCTGAATAGAAGAGAAGGTTCACCTCCCTCGACCTCTTGACATCACTCCTCCTGGTGCAGCCCAGGACACCATTGGCCTTTTCATTGCATAACAGAGTCTGAATCCTGTACTGAAATCTAACGTCGTATTTCTTCACGTTAACTCCCCAAAGTAATTGAAGGAACTTAGTGCAGGAGACAACCATTCTGTCATTCCTCTTTTCTGCAATACAGAATTATTTCCCAGATGTTTAATCTATTTTAGTAACTAGCCTTTCTTCTACACTCTATCTCAAAGTACTGAGGTCAGGATGACCTTTGGTTTTACACAGCACAGAAAATAAATGTTCTGCTTCTGTTCAATTTATAATTTCTAAGAAACACACCTCCTCCCATCTCTGAATTTACACTGCTTTTACCTTCTCCCAAACAGACACTGAGGTAAAAATAAAATGTCTTGTTTGGTCCATTAAAATTTTGAAGAAGTACAAGTTCATTTTGGTCATACCTGCAAGTATTAACTGAACTTGCTGAATCCAACCCAGATATTTCAGAACAGAATGAAAAAAAAAAAAAACAAAAAACAAAAAAAAAAACCAAAAACCAAAAACCAAAACCAAACAAAAACAAACAAACAAACAAAAAAAACCACCCCAAAACTGTAAAGTTAAATAAAATAATAATAGATCTACAAAAGGTAAAACCTATTTGTTAGGAAGAGGCAATTACTCTATTACTTCACAAAAAACAATTAGATTCAGGAAATGCTGGTATTTACTGGAGTCAGTTACTATCAAAATCTAACAGAGCAAATGGTATTGTGCTAAGTTTTTACAGAGATTTATTGAATTCAGTGTGAAAGTCTGGCAAAATATATGCCCTGAAAACGTCCTAATTTGTCAGAGTTCTTTTTAGATATGTTGCAGGAATAGACAACATACAACAGGGTGCTAAAAATAGTGTCTGCTAAGTTATATGTTACCCACCCCACTCACTTTGGTTTGCAACAATAATAAATAATTCACTGTTGGAGCTCAGGAATATTATTGTGAGCTATTTTTGTTGTATTGGTGGAGACTGGGCCATTATAACAAGAGCCTCCAAACTTACTTGGGCTCCACGAGTGTTGTCAGGGGTGGAGATGTCTCTGGAACCTGGCAACAAATGTCCAAGTACTCTGGTGATGATTGTGCCCCATTGTAAATTAGTTTGTACATCACAAAGACAGAAAAATTTACAGTCAATGCCACTTTATTCTAATAGGGGAGGACTGTCCTTATGGCTATTAAACACATGCATCTGCTGAAAGAAAGAAATTAGATATTCTTGGCTCCAGCATCCTGGCCTTACTGTAATACACAAGTTAACCAAGAAGAAAGGAAGAAAAATGATTGGTCATCATTTGTTGACAAGTAAACAAGAAAAACACGAACCATCCATGAATCAAATTGGACACATTTCAAGCAAATCACTTAGAAAAATCAATATTATGTCAAGTTTTACCCTCCATCTTCATTAATAACTGACAAATGTAGCAAGCATCAGTGAAGACTGACATATAAAACACAGGCATTGGGAAGGTTAGCACCATGTCCTGAAGAGTAGCAAAATTATTCACCGTGAAATATGCAGGCTGTTGTACTGCAGAAACTGTAATGTGAAATACAAATAAAATATGTATAAGCAGAAACCTGGAAAGAAAAGATGTTGACAGTAACCAAAAAATACCAATGTACAGTTAATGCAACAAGTGCCATGTTGTCTAGGATTAGAGAAAATTTTCCTAGGTGGAAAGTGTTCTGAATAAAACACCTCCCTCACAGCAAAGACTTTTGGCACTCCTTCCCCCACAACGACAGAATATCTCTGCTGAAAGTGGGATAAGAACTGTTTAATTAACAGACCACTCAGTGGAAGGAGAAAGGGAAAAACGGTCATTAAACCTGAATAAACAGCTGATGAACTTTAATGTCCTTTTTCTCAGGTGTAGCTTCCCCTTTCCGGGGTCCCCAGAGGGGCCCGGTGGAGTTCCTGCAGTGGCTCCCTGGACAATTCTCGTCCGCTGTCCTCCGGGGCTCCTCAGGTTCTCGGATGAGACAGTAAGTAGAGGAAAAAGGTCCAAAAATGACAAAAAATAAACTCCGGAAAAAAACAAACAAAAAAAACCCAAGCAGCAGCCACACCAGTAGCAGCAGCAACCAGCAGCAGCAACTGACTGAGGAGAAAAAAAAAACCAGTGTCCCTTCCTTCTCACTCCCCTGTAGAACAGCTGGAGCAAGGGTTTCAAAACACCCTGCGCTGGCAGAGCTTCTCTCAGCTGCAGGACACAGTTAAAGCTACAGGACCATATTTCTGGTCAAACATACAAATGATAGGGAATATAAAATATCATTTACATCACCCCAGGCCACATGTGGCAGAAGAGAAACAATTACAGTTATAAGGTATCTTGCATCTTGTCATGGGTGAAAAGAGGATAATGCAACATGCCACTGCTGCTGTTACAGTTTCATGAGAAGAATTGTATTTAATTGTAAAAAAACTGTCCAAAGGAGCCAATCATCAAACAGAATTCACCAATAAGCAATGAGAATTATTTAAAATTTAGCAACATGTTTCTGACTTATGTTTCAGAAAGAAAAAAAGACCAGGGCACTGGGCACAGGTGAGGCTGCACCTCAAACGCTATGCCCAGTTTTGGGCCCTTCACTGCTAGAAGGCCATTGAGGGGCTGGGGCAGGTCCAGAGAAGAGCAACAGAGCTGGGGAAGGGTTTGGAGCACAACTGGTTTGTGTGGCAGAAAGCGGAAAATCACCGGGCTGCCATTACTCCTAATGCCCAGAGTCCTTTGAGCTCCTGGCTCAAAAAGACGTCAAAAGGACATGTGCTCCTGTTGAGCAGAAAGGTCTTGGTTATGCACTGTATATTTCCTTTCTGAGCTTGAAATTACACATGGAGCTTGAGCACTTATACACCACCATGACTGAATAACAGCTGAGAATTTGTGCTCCGTGGGAAAATAATCAGGTAACAAGTCCACAGGACTTGGGCTGATGTAACCTAAAGCTTTGGGAATTAGAAGAAGGTGGTTTTGCATTTGTAATGAACAGAAAAGCTGTCTGCTTAAATACAAAAGAGATGGAACCACCTGTAGTTTTCTATAGATATGGCTGAAGTCTGTAGAGAAGATGAAAGAGCGTTTCTGAGACTCAAACTTAAAATGTTTCTTTATGGAGAAAACTGTATAGATTTCATGTGGGATGGAATGAAAGGATGTTGAGGTCAACAGAGTCCATAGTAACAACATTCTGTTAAAAATACTTCAGTAGCATACAAAAAATAGCATGCAGAATCATTTTAGATTTGATTTTAAAGCATAGAAGAGTTTTATTTTCCATTATATGTTTTAACACTGTTTAAATTTTCCAGCATTATCTAGACAAATTCTAGGCTACTTTAGGATATTTTGACTCAGCAAACATATCGCTAAAGGGTTATGGGGCCATTTGTCATGACAAATTATATCAGTCCCTGAGCAATGAAGAAGACCTACGTGTTTCTGTCAGCCTTAAGAACAGGACTGGGTATAGGCATTTCATGATTTGTCTATTGTCTCAGAAATTAATGTGACCTGATGCTCACCGATGAAAAGAATTAATTACTTGGTCCCCGTATTGTATGGCTGCACGCAAACCACTACTGTCACAGAACAAAGTGGCCAGAATCAATTACATATTGAACTTTCCAGGAAAGAAAATGCTTTTGTTATATTTATGAAGAAATCATAGACAAACGTGCAGGAAAATTAGGATTAAAAATGAAAGCAGAAACCCTACAGAGAAGAATATATGGCAGAAGCAGAAATAATCCTTAGATCATTTAAAGCACTGTAAACTTCTGCTTCTCAGTTGTGAAACTGTTATTGCAAAGAGTTTCAATAGGAATTCATGTATGTGAAAATCTTGCAGATTGTGATCCTCTGTCTCAAAAATGCGGTAAATTTAGGGCTGTACTTAGCTGAGGATATATACTGTCCTCTGCTTGGAATTTCTGAATAGTTAACTCTCAGAATCTTCTGCCTGCCTGTTGGCTTGACTGATTTGTGTTTAACCAGATGACCAATACCCTTGGATGGATCTGGACTGAAACTTATTTAGTGGTCCATGGAAGGGTAAGTAAGATCTTGTACAAAAATAGCCTTTAAGCAAGGACACCATGACCTTGGGCCAGATTTGCCAGACCTGTGTTCTAAAAAAGTATCATTGAAGGCATATTTTGAATGTTTTGGAGATCACTATGTGGCCTGCATGATCTATAGCAGGGGATAACCAAAACAGAACTTAATGAGCACTTTCTAATTGCCTTAACATTTATGATTTATTTCTTATTGTATGTCCAAGCTAAAAAAAAAAAAAAAAAAAGAGACATGAGAGACATGAGCAGGTTGCCACCAAAGGCTTGTGACAAGGAAGAGAGAATAATCACACAGAAAAGCAATAACCATTAGGCCTCAGAATAACGTTGTTAACAGCACCAGCACCAGGAGGAAAAGTCCAACTCAGAAAAGGGGAAGGCACAGTGGTGGACAAAAGAAGTGCTGGAAACAGAGAGAGAAAAAAGAAAAGCAATTCAGTCTATGCATTTATTAATTGCACACGGAAAATCCATGTGCCTAAAGACATGCCTTGGAAGTGGAAGCACATTTGATCTTTATGTTAACACATGCAAATGGATCAAGTGCTTCTAAAGGTGCAAAGACCATGGATAAAGAATAAAAGTACAAGCAGGATTCAGTAAAGTGCTCCAAGATTACGCTTTTTGAAAGTATTCGCTCATAAAGTTAATGCATAAAAATCCAAGACGCAGTCCTACTTTGTGTTGCTTCAAATTCTAAATTGATTTATTGCAAATTTTAAAACTTTTAAAGGTACAATTAGAACTGGAGATCTTTTCATGTTAGGGATCACATTAAAACCAAATCTTACTCCAGCTGCATATTCAAGCTAGTTCATTATTTGCACACATGAAAATGCAGCAGCTCAGATACAATTTTCCCTAAGGACTCAATGCATACTAAAGGCAATAACAACAAAAATGAAAAACAGCCCTACTAGGGAATAGAAAAATTATATTTCTAAACCATTTTTCACCTGTTTAAACAAAATCCATTACAATGTTCTGCAGCGTCCACAGAACTAGGTGATTCATATACATGCACATGAACATATGTATGTTTTAAATTCCCACTGTTTATTAATTTTGCCCCGGCAATTTGTCTCTTTTTTGTCTCTGAACTCCACTGAGTCCAAATACACTCCTCAGAGCATCTGTCTTTCAAAGCTGGGACAACACTTAATATCCAGCTGTCACTAACATATACAAGTAATAAATAATACAAATAATGAATAATATGAGTAAGTGGCAGGGAAGATTTGGGAGGAAAAATTTACCCCTCAGAGGTCATGTACAAGACCTGATTAAATATCTAACAGACTCAATTTTAGAAGCAGTGAATATGGCTTATTTTAATTATTAGTTTTAGAGGAGTCATCAATTATAGCCTGAGATACAAATCGTCTACTGCTAAAAGCCAATAATGGGGCAGGCACTATACATCCTCAAATACGTCTTTTTTAAAAGCAATTCTCTGGCATGTAACACAGTTCCCTAATCCATTGTATGCGTTATGTTTGCCAAACCCAGCAATAAAATATGGAAAAAATTCTACAGAAGCGGCACATGTTCTTAACATCAGTGTTTGTACAGCGAAAGCATGTGGAGGTGGTTATAGCAGTTTTGTCTGCTGAAGTGTCAGCTGGGTCATTCCTGGTGTAGGTCAAAGTAGGTCAGAGCTTCTTCTGAATATAAAACTGCTCAAAGACAACAGTTCTTGGCCCAGACCTGATGGAGCAGAAGAAAGAATCTTAGACTGAATCTTGGTCGGACCTGTGTTTTTCCCCTGGATTCTGCCAGCACTGTCAGTGTCTCTAAAGGAACAGACATGTAGCACACAGAGTTGTACATTCAGGTTAGTAAGGCCTAAGAACTACTGAAGATTGGAGGTAAATTGGAAATGGGAAGATTTTAAATAGTTATTAAATCATAAGGAAATTCAGTCCCAAAGTAAAAACAAAGTAAAAAGGAAGTATTACTTTACTATGTTGTAGCACTTGCCACATATGTTTGTGACCAAAAAAGCATTACATTATTGCTGTGCAGTAGGAAATGTGGTAGTATGAGATGCTGAAGCTCTACATACATGTGTCTGGAGAAGTTTTGGTCACATCCTCATACAGACAGTCACACTCTGAATTACAGACTGTGAGACAGGTAGTCCCACAGAGGAGCAATCCCACTAGCACACACCTGTGTTAAGAACATGCAACCTTGTGTTAAAAGCTGCGCACCAGACAGCCGTGTTCTCACTTTTCCACTTGGCTTCCAGAAGTCATTGATCCCCACATGGGTCATTCACTTAAGGGTTGGACTCCATAATCCTTCTGGGTCCCTTCCAACTCAAAAGATTCTGTGATTCCTGATTGTGATTTCATACCATCATATCTCACGTCACTGAGCACTGACATGGATGACTCTGTTAGAGGCACATGTCACACATGATGTGCAGTTTCATGGCACCACACTCCTCCCTGGTGTAGGGCTTTTGAAATAATTTGTGACCCTTCTGCCCCCATCCCAGAGAATGAGAAACTGAGTTGGACTGTTTTCCTCTGTTGGAAGAAAGCTTGTCCCCATTCTCTGTCTTCCTTTTCTGGCAATGGCCTAGAAAATCCACCCTCGGCTGGATTGGGCTGGGTTAGAGATGGTTTTACTCACAAGGGCTTTGTTTTGGACAGGAGAGGTGACCCCAACTGACCAGAGGGATACTCCAGGCCACATGACATCATGCTTAGCATGTAAATTTGGGTGAGAAAAAGGAAGAGATGGATGTTTGGAGTGATGGTTTTGTCTTTCCTAGTCACCATTTCACACGACTGAGCCCTGTTTTCCAGGGGATGGCTGAACATTTGCCTTTCCATGTGTCACAATGGATGAATCCCTTTCTCTGGGTGGTTTGTGTGTGTGGCTTTTTCTTTCCCTGCTAAACTGTCTGTATCTCAATCCATGAGTTTGCTCATTTTTACTCACCCCATGAGTTTCCTACCTTCCCAATTCCACTGGTGAGGGAGTGCTCGAGTGGCTCTTGTGGGACTCAGCTGACAGCTACAGTTAAACCGCAGCACACCTGAAAGCCTGGATTTCATATTTGGCTTTGCTTCCATAAAAACAAAATTGAGAGAATATTGTGGATCCAAGTAACACTATTTAAGGAGGAAAAAGGGGACAGAAAAGAAAAACATATCTTCCAAAATCCTTGCCTCAGTCTTAGGAGATATATCCTTTGGATATATCCTTTGCCTACAGGCTGGGTTATTGCTGCCAGACAAAATAAAGCAAGCAAAATGAAGGAAAAGCAACTTCGGAGTCAGATTTTTTATGTCCGGTGATGTGATTTCCTACAGTTTTAACATTTAAATGTAAGTGTTAGAAATCAACATCCTCGATCATTGGGATGCCTGAGATTAGTTGCGAAGTCAGTATCTCCTATCTTTCTGTAAACAGGTCATCTTATAAAGGAATATTTGTAATTGTACATAATATTTGTTCTGGGGAGGTTTTAATTGCTTTAAATATTTTTTTTTCCTCTAGATTTGCTGAACATTACAGATTTAAATCCTGATGTTACATATTTTATGATCAAATCAACAGAAAGCGTATCAGAAAGCATCCTAATGAAAAATTAATTTTACTAATTCTGGATTAGTTTTTGGTTTAGTTCACAAATACAGATACAAAAAAAACAGGTTAAATAAATTTCTCAGAAGACTAGTATGTTTCATTTCTGCTGTCTAAGTAGTCAGAAAATAAGGCAACTTAAAGTGCAGGAACAAAGTTCCTATCAATAACAAATCTAATTTAATAAAAACAAACTAGGAAGGGATTTATATATACTTCAAGAAAAAAAAAAAGGTAGCAGCAATTTATGAATATATTGAAGGCCTACAAAGTACTTACAATGTATCTTCTTTTGTTGCTGAGACTATAAATAATTTCCAGAAGATAGGTAAGTGTCATTAACCTCTAAACACAAAAGTTGTTACCAAGGGAATTATGTCAACTTGGTGTAAGATCCTTACAGAAGAAGAAGCTTCATGAGTTGAGATTTTTTGCATTTAATTATGTCAAAGAAAGTGTTCCGTTTCCGACTCTTCTTGTTGAAACTGTGATGATACTGACAGGTTATGATTCAAAACTTTAAAAAAAAAAGAAAAAGAGAAACAATTATACTGGTAAGATCTTCATATTTGAATTGCTGTTTCTAAATGTACATACTGTTTTGGTTTTGAAAAAGTTACTGTGTATCATTCTTTCGCACTGTGTCTCAAAAAAGACTGTCCACTCTATTTCTTCAGGATTGTTCCCTTCCTGCTTTGTTTCGCACGATGTTTCGGTTTTCTACAGACACAATTTTGTCACAGAGTATGTGTTACAAGTCTACCCACAGCGGGACCTTCCTTTACTCAGATATGAGCTTTATGAAAATAAAGTTTTGATTGGATTAGTTAAAAGCTGTTATCAGTTTCTAACTATCTGGAGTAGTGCAAGTGCCGTTCCAAGCAAATGCATAGTGCAATTAGGCATCAGCAGTGATGGAGATGACTTGAACTTCAGCATCTGGAGTCAACTCTCCATTCTCACATCCCTCTGCTGGTGCAGAGGTTTCCTCTCTGGTAAGCACATAGCAATGAGACTGCATTTACAGCACTGAAAAATACAGTCTAAAGCACTTTTATTTACCACTATGTAATTTAAATGCCAGTGCTACTACTTTGTGTGTCAGAATTCTTCTACCACTTATTCTGTAAAGAATCTGCGGCATCTCAAGAGAGGCATGGCAACTTCAGTGGCTGAACTTAAGTAGAAGAGGATAAATAAACTAAATAAACAGCATCAAACAAAAATCATTGCCTGAGCTTTTACATGTCTGAGTGCAAAGATCCAAGCCCCTTTGAAAGTGTTTCTCTCAACCAATGTGAGAAAAAATGCATTTTAGAATTAATTATGTGCATGAGAGTGGTGCTGTACCCTCTCTAAAGTAACTGATATCTGTTAGATGATCTCCCACACCAGGCTCAAAAGGTCCTGCTAGCCTAATGTCTTGCTTCTGACTATATTTATCATTCAGACCTTGGGGCATGCTGGAGACCTTTGATGTCTGACGTGTGGAAATTTTCCAACAGCTTTTGGTCTCATCCTTCTCTCAAAGAGCTGAAAATTAGCTCTAACCCTGAAACATGGGACTGAATCTTCTGCAGAAAAGTATCATCAATTATTACATCTTCAGAACGTCCAATTCCTTCTAACTGTGAAAATGGCTTTGAACTAAAATAGTTCAGAATGGCTATATATTTGCAATCACTCTGCACAGCCAAATAGGGTAACTTACCACCACTATATCTAGGATCTTGTCCTTAAAGAACTCCTTTGCTGCCAGAGAGTCTGTTCACAGGAAAAGTCAACCGTGTTGAACTTCCCACTCTAAATAACCCCACGGAAGAGCTCTGTAAATGGCAAAGCAGCCCCATGAACTCACAGCCCTCACTTTGCAGGCACATAAGTTCATGCAGCTGACAGGTTGTATTAAGCCTCTGAAGGACTGTATGCATGAATCAGGGACTAAGCAAAATCAGAGAAATGAATTTAGATTGAAATTGGTTTTTAAATTACCCTGGGTAATTCAAAGGTCACTCATTCTTGCATGCCAAAATACCCTACTCCTCATTCTGGTAAACCATGAGGGATAATTTATTACACAGAGTGCTTCTAAATATTTCAAAAATTAAGCTTTACTAATTAATTCACCTCTACAATATGTTTTATCTGTCTATCCTCAACTTGCCTAATATTCTAAATTCTACTCAGCGTTGTTACTTTTACTTAGGGATTTGTAACTGTGACGAAGAACAGTAGACCTTGAAATAAGGAAAATAAAAATAGGCACAAAAGAAGCTGCTGCAATCTACTGTTGAAAAGTGTAGGTGTGTGTCGTCTATAATTTATCAGCAGCATAGTCTGGAGAATTGGTTGCATTCAAAAACCTTAGACATATCTGGATTTCAGAGATTTCCTCAAGTGCCAGATGCTGATGTTATTTCAGCTTTTAAAATGGTTTCATGTTTCAATAAAGGTTGGTAATGGACTATCACTGCAGTGTGCTAGACATTACGTACACTTTGGGAGACTGAAAGGATCTCAAAGTACGTCAGGTAGGTCCCGGTATCAGACTGCTCATTTCTCCCTTGATTTCTTTCTCTAATGATCCGCATATTCAAGACATGCTTATTAATGAATAGAAGCCACTGTTATGAGAGTGCTCACTGTCCTTTTGTCTCCATACTCACTGGGAAAATTGTTCCGAGTGAATTAGTCTAATTAGGTTCTATTTTATCACTTTTTCTTGCAACCTGTTCGTGTGTTGGATTTGGTCACCAACCGAGTGAAAGGTGAAAAGTGTCTGCTGCCAGGCTGCTGCTGCTCTGGAACCACAGAGTTTATAGTGTTTCCCATGCAAAAAGTGAACTCATTTCCTCCTTCTGCCATTTGTTTATGCTGTTCCTCTCTTCCCCACACAAGAGCCTTACATAAACACTTCCCAAAGCCTCCTACCCATGCACCTCAGTTATCCTCATGAAAATATCTCTGTTGCTTGACAACTGTTAGAAACAAGGCACAATATTTTCCTGAAATCTTATGTAATAAACAATCATGTTACTGACACTCTCTCCTCATTGTATTGAAGATTTGAGATTAAGTGGAGGATTAAGTTTAAATTGGTCTGTTTGGTCTTGCAAGATCTCTGCAGAGAGGAATATTCACAGTCTCCATCTACAGCCTTGCCCTGACATAAGGCTTGTAGGATGTGCCACAGTCTCCCTCTTCCCATCTGTTTCAATCCCTTGCTTTTCTCTGACAAATAGTCCTCCCTTCTCCTTAGGAATTTGACTCTCTCTTCCTTTCTTTTTGGAATAAATTATCTTTGGAGAGGAATGTCAGTTTTGTCAACGTGGCAGTTTCTATTTTATGTATTTACCAATTATTCTCCTTCCCCCACCACCATAGAAATATTAAATGTCTTTAAGAGAAAATGAATGAGGTAATGGGGAAAATGAATGTGTAAAGGTATTAAATTACTTGTTCAAGACCACAAAGAGAGTTCATCCAACCACATTAAGGTTTCCTGAATATCAGAACTTTCCAGAAATTATTATCCTTCTTCTGTAAGTAGTGAATATCCAAGAGGCTGTGGTCCTGATAATTTACTTCAGAAACAGAAACAGAAAAACAGATTTAATTGTAGTCCACATGCTCATTTGAGGAGCTGCAATGAGTACAGCTTATGTACACAAACTTAAGTCAAAGCTAACATAACCAACTATATAAAAGTGAGTATAATTGACATTAGCTATGTGTGACCTTCCTTAGGATAGAGAAGATGCACTTACAAAAGAAACTTAGTTAGGTATTTCAGGCTATAAGTTTGAAATAGGCTTTGTCTTTTGGGGCTGTTTATTCCTCATGACAGTTTAAGCTTACAGTTCTGTTTTTCTGTCTATAAAACAGAGATAAATATACTTATCCTTCCTTGAGAAGTTTTGTGAGTTCCTAGGAGAAAAGAACGCAGTAACTGAAAATTATTAATTTATTAAATAGCTTTTGTGTTTAAATTCTGAGAAGAAAGCCAAAATGACTGCTGGTCAGTTCATTCCCAGTGTTTTTCCTTTCTCACTAATTACATGTTTACCTGAGCCAAAGAAGACTTGTTTACCCAAAGGACACTACTGAAGTTATAATAGCCTGTAAACTGGGCACATAATTAGGCAGTTTTAAATTATATAAATGATATGCTATTTTATGTCAAATAATTACGGTCTTATCATTCCCTCGCTACAGACAGAGCTTGGAAAGTAGAAAAATTACTCAGAAATAATCTTCACATGACGTGATCCAACAACCCTCCAGAAGGAAGGATTAGTGATGGAAGAAGTGAGGCATGGGCATCCATATCCACACCTGTGCAAGTCTGCCTTAGAGCAAAGTGAAGAAACAACTTCTTCATCCTTCCTCCCAAACCTATTCCCCCTGGCAGCAAGACTGCTCCAGTCCTGCCCTGTCACAGGATGGCACTGCATTCATTTCCCAGCTTCCTCCACCCACCACACTCCTTCCATTCTTTGGCTCTGCTTCATTCAGAGTTAGTGAGAGCAAACTGGAATCGCAGGGGGTATTGCTGCCACACAAAACATCAGGATCTACATCACTGCATCATGTTGAGACCTCTCTTAAAAATTCTGAATGGTATCTTTGTGAAGTGATCTTGTTTCACAAATTCAGCCTGTAATCTCTGCAAAATAAAAATCTTTCTGTGTCTATCATTTTGCTGAACTAGGAGCAATTTGTCCAGCTAAACTCAGCTTTAATACTTCTCACTGAGCTGCCAGGCATGCTTATTTGATCACTGCAATCCCATCCAATGCATCGTATATCATCTGATTATGTTACCCACCATGCCAAGGAGACTCTGATCTTGTCCTTCTTCCAAGGTTACATCACATGCTGGTAATGATTCAGAAGGTACCACAGCTCAGCATATGTTTTTCTCTGCCTTCAGCGTGAAATGTGTAGGAGAGAGGTTATTTGGATATGGCTCACAGCAGACCATGCAGGCTGAAAGTGTTTTAACAGGAAAAATAAATATCTTATTGCTGTTTTACAATTTGTTCTGTTTGTCTTTCACTTCGTGCATGAGATTTAACTTCACCTTTTTTGCAGATAGAACCATTATCCATTTTTCCACTGCATGGATTTATAAATGTGGTCTGACCTCTTGTGGTGCAATAAAATATTACAGATATTATCCATGTGTCACACGTTTTATTCAACCTGCAATCCATATGCAGCCTATCTGCCTGGATGGTTTGATATCTATTAACCAAAGACTAATTCTTATCTGAGAATTCTCATTAACAACGAATTTCTCTTCAGTCCTTTATTAAGTGCATGTATTTTGAAAAATGCTTAATTACTAGCCAGTTTTCATGAACTAGGTCTATCCTTAGTTTATTTTCTTTTAATTTCCCATTATGACTTTCAAATTCCACATTCAGCAGGACTGTAGAGAGGCTGGTAGTGAAAACACCACTTCATACTTGTCATTAATAACGTTTGTCACTGAAGAAATTCATTAACAAGCAACTTGAATCTGATTGCACGCATAGGAGATCTAACACATGCATGCCAATAACAAATATATAAAAGAAATGCAACTATTTGCAAAATTAGTCGCAGGATGTTATATATCTATGTAGCTACTGGCATTCCTTAAGAAGCACAGGAAGTTGCAAAGGTACTGTCATTGTGTATAGCCACTTTCTATAACCATGCGTAAATCTTGTTAAAAAAAAAATCAGGAAAAAGGTGGTATTTTAAAAAAATCTTCTGAATCTTTGTGCTTCATATTGTATATTACTTGTGGCCATGACAACCAACGATAGCAAGAAGACTGCAATGCCTCTGCAGTCTTACCACAGCAGCAGCCTGATGTGCGTGCAGTGCACCCAAAGGATGTGAGCCATGGGGTCCCACACGAGCACTGCCATTGGGTGTCCGCAGCAGAAACACCGATTCAATAAATGCACTGCAGGTGAAACCAGAAACAACTTCATTTCTGTTTCTAATAAAGCCCAAGTTGTTCAGTTCCCTGAATGACACCTTGCAGGCTTAGTCTACGTGCAATTTCAAAGCTAGGAGAAGCTTAAGGACGCCACAATGTCATCTTTTATCCCTATTTGCAATAGTCTCCTCTCATTACTTGAAATACACAGTGATGTCTAAGAACATTTTCAGAAATGGCCTAACAAGTAATTAGCAATAACCACATTGCAAGGAGGACTTAAATTTGATTAAACTTTTTAAAACATTCACCTTTCCTGCTTGCAGTACAGTATTTTTCAAGATAATAATTCAGAGATGTCAAGTAGTTTTGACTTTCTTTCCATTTTTCATGTACACTTTGTTTCTTTCTATTTTACTGCTTAGTTTTACATGTATCAACTGCTGACTGCTTTCCTGTTTTTGCTGTGGTTCCTGTTTTAGTTAAAATCTTTCAGAAAGACATGTCAATTGTACTGGTAATGTACAGTCCTTTACCTTTTAATTCTATGTAAAGGTCTGATTTAGCAGAAGGGTGGAAGACAAGACACCATTAAAAATCCAGTTTATCAAGCAGTCATTCAAACTGAAAATGGAAAAAATCCAAAGTTTTGTGATGGTACAGCAAACCATTTGATGTGTGTATATAAAGAACACCTTTAACTAAAAAAGAAAACAGTTTATAGTAAAGGGATCCAAAATCTAGCTGAAGGTTACATACATTGTGAAATTATGAACAAATTAATTATTCTAGTGTGGGTCCTCAGTTTTCATTAAGGATGTATAGCATAGTTACAGAGATTCTTTGGAACTTTTGGGGGCAACTTTCACAAAGCTAAAAAGAAAAATAAAACTTCCCAAAGTTATTACATCTTAAGGCACTACAAGCCATTAAGTTACACTTAAAAGAAAAGAAAGAAAAAACAGGCAATATGATTGTGTGATCACTCCCATTCTGAAGAAGAAGAATCATCTCCTGCATTTGATGGCTCATGGACCTGAAGGGTGGCTTTATTAAGAGACAGATCAAAGTAAGAGCTGTATGAAAAGACATAAAGCCTCCAAAAAGAACAAGAAAACTAATTGCTTCTTTATAACTATTGTTATGGAAAATGAACATGATTTTGAAAACCTCTGAAAGCAAATCAGAATTTTAAATGTTAGAAAAATTGGACATCTCCAAGTGACTAGAGAAAATAAACTTACTGCTTTTTTGGAAAAGCACGGTGTAGATATGTTGCAGATTAATGCAGCTGAAGATGAAATAAGAGGATGTTGAAGGAATATCGGGAACTAAAGCATGGGCTACAAGTAAGACCCCTGAGCAAGGCGCAGAAAGAGAAGTCTAATTTACTCTGACAGATGTATGTGACAGAGAGAATTCTGGCTGCAACTAGGAAAATAATGGATATCTTCTATTATAAACATCTTGGGAGATTTTTTTTCAGCCTCAGATCTGAGCCTGTGAACACAGACAAAGTGAGAGAATTTGTTCTTGTAATAAAAGTTCCAGTGTCTGACTTCCCATTCATCAACTTCCAGTTAGACAGGAATGGCAGCAAAAGATCCTATGCATTAAAAAAGAGCATGAAACATACACAAGTATTTTAAACAAGGTTTGTTATTTCCCTTTGACAATTTTTAATTCAGCATTCAAGGATGGGCTACCATCCTTGAATGGTGACTGGAACAAATCCTTCAAAATTACTGGTGTGCTTCTCTTCCCCACTGCCTTCCTTTTCTTCAGCAAAAATCACACCCCCATTTTACCTCTCTTGGATCTCTGCAGCAAATTTCTGTGCAAGGTTTTTTCTCCCCACCTGTCTCTCCTGCCCTACAGGCTCCATTTTTCCCTTGCAGCTCCTTGCAGACATAAATGCCCGCACACAGAAGGGTACAGCTGGCACTGCCACCCCAAGCCACCCCTGCACTGCCCCGTCATCTCAGGTACTGTATCCATCAGTACCCAGAAGCCTGAGGAGCTATTACAAGACAAAATTAACAGCCAGAGGTAAGACAGAGGTTGGCCTCAAGATGAACTGCTCCATAGCTCTGGATACTTCTGTTTTCTTTTCCCTTATTATTGATAGCACCGTGATGAGGGCTTTCCTTATCATAGTCTGTACATAAGGCAGAAGAGCTGTTGTATTTCTCTGGCCCAGTAATCCTGAATTTTGAACACATTGAAGTGAATTGATGGCAGTTAACTTTATAAAATTCTAATGGCAGCAGGCTTCATGCAGACTATGGGTCTACATGAGGCTTGATTGTCTCTCTTTTTTTTTTTAATAATGCCACTCTTCATCTTCGTCAGATTCACAGCAATTAACCTGAGAGTAGATTCAAGGCTTTAATGAGAGATAATCTGAAACTTTCAGTTTTGTTGACCTATATGTCAGTGACGGACACTCTCACAAGTTTTATTTTGATGAGGGCTGGGCTCTCCTGTCCCTTTCCTTGCCATTCATCTGACACCAAAAAAAAAAAAAATCCGAAAATAAATTTGTTTCCTGCTTTCATATTTTAAACAGGTGAAAGGGAGTACATTTCACTTTAAGGAGGCTGCCTTGTGTATAATATTTTTTTTTAAAATCTGGAAAGATCCATACTGGTTTGGCCAGCAGAATTACACATACTACTAAGAAGAGAAACGTCTTGCAGTATCCCTGGGAGAGGCCTTTTATTATAAACACCATTTCCACAGGAAGAGGTAGAACTTACCAAATAACCAGCTGTAGGCCCTGATGGGGCCCTCTAACAGTTTTCAAAAGCTAGGAAAGTTGACAAGTGTACTAAAATATGTGTTGATCTTACAAGCCTGAGCTAAACTCCATATGAGAGAAACTTCAGATCTCAAAAAATGAGTAAAATTCATATAGCACAAAAAACTCCAAACACTAAACGACTGTTCACTGTTCCTGGAAATTATCTGTCTTTCCATAATGTTTCCTAACCTCATGATCCATAGGAACTTGTGCATACCTTTCTCCTGCATTAATAAGTTTAATTCAGCATCAATATATTCTGGAAATTTTGAGATATCATTCCATTAAATTAAATCCAGATGGCATAAATCTCTGGTTACTATTTTGACTGCAAAGGATTCTACTTGCAGCTGTTCATTTTCCATGTAAAATCTTCTTAGAAGATGAAATTTTTCATGTATAAGCCATGCTGAAAGGTGAATATCCTTCTAAATGTTTGAGTAAAATTAATTCAGTCTTCATGAACACGTGCTACAAATACTTCATTCTGTATCTACAGGCATACATAGAGAGCTACTTTATTCTCCATGGTTTACTACTCAAAATAGATTACTCAGTATTGTCTGAACGTCAGATTTGACAGGTCTGAAAGCTGTTCTTCCAGAGATGAGTGGGGAGAGAACACCTTTTTATTCTTCAGGACATATAGGAAATAGCAGAAATTCTCTTGCTTAAACCTCCCATAAGATACCAGAATTTACTTTCATTTTAATTATAGGAGTGTTTTCAGCCAAAATGCTTTTAAGGCAGGTGAAGATGTATAGCAAAATACAAGGTTCAGCAACACCTAATCCCAATTTTCTTTAACCCTGTTAAAGGGGAAAAAAGGGGAAAAACCTCAAACAAACAAACAAGCAAACAAAACCCACACCAAAACAAAACAAACAAAAACCAACAAACAAACAACAACAAAAAAAACCACCGCAGAAAAGCCTTGTTTTATGGTTTTAAATGCACATATAAGCCATCAACACAGGTCTTACCATGTTGTTTGTCTGTATAGCAGTTATCTTACAACAGAATACTGAAGAAAGACTTAAGAGGAAAGATGGGAAAAGGGAAAGTTCTGGGACTTACGTAAAAAAAAGAAACATAAGCATAAATAGTCTCAAACATGGTTGGAATATTTACTCAAAATTGCCAAGAAAGAATCTGTAATTTGGATTAATTCTATGTTCATCAGTCCACAGAATCGTTCTTTCTTCTCCCAGATGAGTTTTTAAAAAAGTGCCTTGATGCTCTGTATCTCAGTTATGGATAGTGCAGGTGTGAGGATAAATAGTTCAAATCATTTATCAGGAAGCACCATCACTTAAAGCAAGATAAAATCTATCAAAAGAGTAGCATGCATTTAATAGTGCTCTGCCAATTACATGATCAATGCAGACTTTTTTTTTCAGCTTTCATTTGGAATTCCAGGAATATGAGTATCTAGCACTATGGACAATAAACTCATTATGTGAGCAAAGAGAAGCAAAGAATTCAAGTACTGAAATGAAAGCATATTAGCAAACTGACTAGAATCTACTCATTTTGTAAAGGTGTAAAACCAAAATTTCTATAGATTTCATAAAATCAGTTAACATTTTTTAATATTGATGGCTATGACATATAATAGAAAATTATTGGCAATTTTAAAAATTGCACAATCTTTGCTAACTTAAGGGGTTTTTTAACATAAGTGCAATTTCTGTCTTACCTCACAGCCAGTTGTAAATAAAATAGACTCTGCAATAAAAAGGCAGAGATGTGCTCTGGATTCATCAGAACATTGTCCAAAAAAATTAAAAAGGTCACTAAGGTTTCTATAGTAGAAACAAAATGGAAAATTAATTCATGAAGCTCCACCCTGGGTGCCTTGTGAGTTTACAGTAGATTTATTATATCATATATTATAGCTGTTAAATTCTAAATGGGTAAAACAGCCTGTTTGAGAAGAGAGGTTCTTTCCTTGAAAAAGTATATTGAACTATTGTTGATGTTTTGTGCTAAGGTGTTACAGAGTTTTATGCAAAATTGGCTGAATTAATATCAAAGAGTTTATTGAAAGAATATAATGAAACCTTTCTGAAGACAATGTCATCTCTTAAAAGTTTGTGTAATATCAGTCTCTAGTAGACGTGGTGATTTTTGTTTCTATTACGTCAGTGAACACAGCCATACAAAATGATGGCTGAGAAGGTAGGATTGCTTTTCATGGTTGAAAAGAGAGTTAAATTGTTCTTGCAACTATTTTTTCTTCTGTGAAAATAAGGTGATGGCTTTCTCAGTTTTTGGCTAACGATTTGTGAGAATCTTCTATTCATGAGAGTGACAGATTTATAGATCTTACAGACAAAATTTAGCCAGGCAGTTACTATGCAAATTTTTCCAAATTTGCCTGTCATTGTGCTTGAATCTTTACTTTATCTGCTTTATCTGCCAAGTTCTGTATAGGAAAAGAAATCTCACGAATCCTGCAAGGAAGAGTGGAACCACAGCCTCACACAAATCTTCCAAGTTCAGCACATTCTCTTCCCCATCTTGATCATCCGTATGCTGTAAGATGAAAAAAATCAGTCTTTTTCCTAGTTAATTTCTCAACATCTTTCTCCTGTCAAAAGAAATGTTATGAATAAATATTATTATTTATAGCACAGTAACACCTAGAGATCATAAGCGAGACAGGAATTCAGGGTGTAATTTACCTCTCTAAAAGTAGATTACTAGTGCTGATTCAAGTATTTTGCTGTTTGGAAAATGTTCATCTGAACTCCTTTCTCCCCTCAAGAAACACTTTTGCTGTCTTCTCCCATGCAGGCAACTACATTCAGATGTCCACAAAAAGCTATGGGTTTGGACTGCTTCCTTCGTACAGATACTTCATGCAAATCCATATTATTCTGTGCATTTAATCCATAGCTGAAACCCTTACTGACAGCTGCAATAAGCTTTTTGATCTTTATATAGCCACTAGTTTTTGTAATGCCAGGACCAGCTGGACGGCTCTTGAATTAGGCACCTTTCAACATGATAATAATATCTAAAATATGCATGTTCCTGCGCCTGGTGTCTAGATCAGCAGCAGTGCAAGAAGCAACAACAAAGAAGAGAATAATCTAATGGAGTTCATGGAAAGTCCATCAGGTAAAAAAAGAGAGAATCGGGAATATCTATAGACAGTTTGGTGGAAGACATTACTGAGGGCAAGGGGAAGTTTCCATTTAGTGGGGGACCCAGCGGGGCTCACATGAGGCATGTTCCAGGTGCCTTGTCTAGTGAGCAGAGATGGACTAATACAGAGGCAGGAAACCCTGGCTGACGTCAGGGTTTCCAAAGCATGTCCCCACCTCTGCCAAACATTATTTTCATACACTACCTGCAAGGAGAGAAAGAGCACATGGACGCAGCACTTCAGGGCAGCTTTTTGCTTGATCAACCTTTAGGTAACACTGGCTGTTTCTGCAGGCCAAAAGGCTGGGGAAGGGTAGCTGTCACATAGAAGGATGAGGGGAAACAAAGCTAGGGATAGCCAGGTGAACAACTGTCTTGGAGGGCAGGCTCATCCTTAGCTACAAAAGAGAGTTGTTTTCCGGCACCACAGGCACCAAAGGCAGGACAGGAATTAAAGTGTCTCATCAGGCACAAGACACCATAGTCACAATCTGCAGTCCTAATCATGAGAGCTCTGATTCAGAAGATGAGAAACCTTTTGGCAAAAGAAATTGAGTGAATTTTATATGGACTGAAAAGGTGATGCTGGATGTAAATAGAGTCACAACAGAAAAAGAGAGGAAGTAATCAAGAATTTATGACTGTCTGGTTTATCTCATTGGTTATTTGCTCTGCCTTCCTCTGAATGGTCCCTCTCCTGAAGAAGGAGCAGATGGCACCATGCCAGGCACTTTGATGCAGTCTGGGCCGGCCCTTATTCAGGGATAGGATTGGTAAAGGCTTTTCCTTTCTGACATTACCTTCCCCTGCTTCACAGCCATGCCTTGCTACTGCTGTCAAGCAGAGATAGTAATAATAGCATCAGCAGGAGCTGCAGTGGCAGCAAAAATTCCTTCAGAGTTGATGTTTACAGTTTCCACTGGGGCCAGTGTCATGGTTGTGTTAATAATAGGAATTTCACTAACAGGGCTGAGTTTGTGCAGCACAACCTCTAAAAAGCCTTGCTTGTCCCTGACTCCCTGCAGTGGGGCCATGTTGCCTCGAACATGAAGACATGGGAGAACACCACTGCTCTTAAAATGATTGCAAAAAACAGCAAGCTCTTGGGAAGGGAGTGTTTGAAGTAATGAGCTTGAGCCCTCATGAGTTTCTGTTAGTGAGAGCACGGCACTGGGAATGCAATATGGTGAACACTAGCAGACTAGGGACAGGCATCTAGAGATCATAAGCAAATCTTTATGCTGAATCACTTCCATGGAAGAATTTCCCATGCTGACCTAATTACTTGGCCTGGGAAATGCAGAGCAGAAATGTTGCTCTGCGGCTGTGCTCCTCTCTTGTGGCCAGGGCTGCGCAGGTGACAAGCAGAGAGGGAGAAGTGTTTGCTTGGGAACACACAGATCACTGGACTGTCTAGGAAATATGGATCAGGAGAGTTCCTAGACTGACAAAAGAGCTCTGGAAATGTGGTACTGATATGCTGAGTTCCCACACACCACATTGCTGTCTTTGTCTGCTGAGATGCTGAGGGCTGGAAGAATTTGTGACAGATGTGAGAATACTTGACCTCTCCCTCTACCATCCTAGTAAAGATGGGGAGAAGGCCCTACCTTTTGAAGCAGATGAGTTCATTATCTGCCAAAGTGCCTCCACCTCAACTTGGGTGAAGCCCATTTTCTAGCACAGGACAATTTAGTGAGAGCTGCTATGAGTGGCACAGTGCTGCCTGCATCGAAACATAGCTTGGACCGTGATCTAGTGTGTCATCAGTTGTTACAAGGCCAATTTAGGGACTCAGAAAGAAGGGCAGCAAAGGAAAGGAGCCTGGAAATGAGGAGACATTGGTATTTCCTGGCGTAAGATGAGATTTCACTGACAGGCCCAAAAATATTCAGCACTAGAAATGTATTGAGATTGGCTCTGATCTTTTAGTAAGTCACCTGAATGATATTGTATGTCTTCATAACACCAAGAATGGAAAGGAGGGGTTCCTTCCACCATGAGGTATGGGACATTTTTCATGTGCTTAGGTATGCTGGTGAAGAGAGGCTTTTTCAAATTTGCTGACCCGCAGTATCTTATCCTAGCCTTTCTCTTGTGAAAAGCAGAGAGAATGTAAGTAGTTAGCTCAGCTCTTAGTTCTCATATAGTCCTAGCTGTCATATTTAAGGCCCCTTCTGTCCAATTCCTTTAGAATTGCCTGATCACATCCATAGCTAAGTCCTCTCCACATGGTTGTATTTATGTTAGTAAGTGGATTTAGCCCCACAGAAGTAGATCTGTAAAAGAGATCAACTGTTGCTGAGTACCAGGTGTCCAGGACACATATTTCACACCACTGGGTATGTGCACAGGTACCTTGCAACAGCACGGTGAAGACAAATCACAGAGGGAGCACAATTTTCCAGATCTAATCCACTGCGCAGACAGGACAGAGGAATTCTTACTCTATAGAAGCTCATATTTAAGAAAGACTTTTAGACTAAATATGGAAGTCTACTCATAGTCACATCAAATTGTATCCTCAGAGTAAGAATCACAGTACAAACTTAAAATATGGTCCTTTTTTTTTTTTGTATAATGTTTGTGAACTTTGCATTAACTCAGATGTTCTGTAAAATTCTTATGGTCCTTTCCTATTCAAAATATCAATATGGGAAGAAAATCATCCTTGATTTCAAAGTAATATTTAAGTTGTTCCTCTCCACAGCCAGTGAAAAAGATATTTATTTATTGCAAGATGAAAGCAAGTTCTTGTACCTCCAAAACAGCATTGTCTGCTTCAGAGGATTCTTGAAGAGCAGAATATTTTACAATTGCATGTTCTTTTGTAGTCGTGTAGCCTGAGATACTCATGCAGTTCCCACACTGTCAACAAGTGGCTCAACCAAGGTTCAGTAACTAAACCATGACGGTTCAATGACACAACAGTTCATTACTGTTATTTTTAAAATGCATAATATATCTTAATAGGCAGGTGATAACACCACTCTTTAGTTTGTTTAGAGGACTGATTTGATTTTAAAAGCACAGATCATTGACTTGCCAGGTAACATGATCCGTGTATTATCAACACAAATCTCCTTTTCTCCTCAGTAGGGTTTTAAAAAGTAGACATGTGAATATATTCTCCCACACAGAAGTCCATTTTTCAATACTACGAAAATGTCCACAGATTTCTACCAGTATTCTACTGGGATGATAAGTAAATAGAATCTCTTAAGGTTTTGTTCTGAATCAGTATATATTCTAACAGATATTTTAACAATAATATGTACTTTGCTAACTGGCAGCCCAGATTTTGCATTTTCATCACAAAAATTTGTAGCTACCAACATCAGCACTTTCTGAACAGGTTACAATATGGCAAACCAAGGTCCCAAACTCAGGCCTCTTTCAAATTCCATACTACTGGAGAACAGCCCTGCCCTTGAGACTAAAATAAAATATAAAATAACACATAGAACTATTTCTCCTACAAAATAAAATCTGAGTGACTTTGCTTTGTCCTACACATCAGCTTTGTGGACTGTACATCATAGACATTGCACACATATTCATCCATCATTCTTGTTTCCTTTCTATAACAGTAAATCACATTTTTTACTCTGCACTTCAGCTGCCAAAAAAACCCCTAAAACATATATGAAGCCTGTTTTAAATTACTTAATAAATTTTGCTTACATAAATCTTATTCTACTTAAAGCTCCATGTGAAAGTAAAGATGCTTTACTGTTCAGGTGAGTGCATAGTTTTTTCTCTTATCTGATTTTACCAAGTGTGATTCACAGTGCTTGAGAGTTCCTCCACAAAGAGCACAATAGGAAGTCTCCCTACTAGTGGATTTACATCTGTACAATCTTGCCACCTCCTCTATAATTTTACTACACTCGGCACCCTCCTATTGCTCTTGCCTCTTCTTCTTTCTCTTCTTCTTCCTCTTCCTCTTCCTCTTCCTCTTCCTCTTCCTCTTCCTCTTCTTCTTCTGCTTCTGCTTCTTCTGCTTCTTCTGCTTCTTCTTCTTCTTCTTCTTCTGCCTCTGCTGCTTCTTCTTCTGCTTCTTCTTCTTCTCCTTCTTCTTCCTCCTCACACTATTTCCCTGCTTCTCCTGATATTCCTACCTCCTTGACTAATGGACTGTCAGCACATGCCAGTTTTGCTTTGGAGCTCTCAAATGCTAAAAGGTCACCTCACATACACAACTTGACTGAGGCATCTGCTTCCTGCCTCAAAATGGATGGGGCTCTGAATTATGAATGCTCCTCCCTCGGTGCACACCGTAGAGCACTGGATCCTCTTCACTAGCTAGATTCTGATTTTTTCAAAGCCTCAGCATCTTCATGTTCTGAAACATCAAGTTTGATTTACAGTAGGTCACTGAAGACAGAAATTTTTTAAGGGGATAGACGAACACACATAAACATTACATAGAAATTTATCGCTTGGAACACCAAACTGTAAACAAGTTAACATTTTTACTTTAAATGATATCTCAATATTCAGCAGCTTTGTTATTAAGAATAATTAAAGAAAAGCGTGAATAATAAATTATTTAAAACTTTTCAGTTTGGGATCATGAAATTCTCTTCTAACAGTAGTAATTGTTATTTCGGAACAGATTATAAAGAAATTATTCCTAAAAACTGTAAGATGACAGGTGCTTGAACAGAAATTATTTTGCAATTTGATAGATTAAACTGAATAAGAGAAGGTTCAGACAAAAGATTTATCTACTTCATTGATACTGTCAGTTTACTTTTCTAAAGTTTTCTTCTTCAAGCAGGAAGTAGAAGGCATTTTCATCTTGGCTTTATTCCAAATTTTGTACTTGAGGAGCAATCAAGTTAGCTTTCACAGCTTAGTTAGAAAGGCTCAGAGTAATTAACAGAAATATAATTTAAGAAAATTGTACCTTCTTGAGTGTCACATTTGCACTGAGACAGCATAATTGCTTCATTCTGGGCTACTGGAAAATTCATGTGTTCCCTAGAATGTGAAGTGCTAAGACCTAATGTTCTCTGTTTGGAAGGAAAAGGGTAAAAGGCTAAAGGAAAGTTAAAATATTTTTGGTTCATTTGTCTAATGGAATATGTTTCTTACATGCAGAAAAAACAGATTCATTTGAAAGAAAAGTGCATATTTTAGAGACAACATTAAATGAGTTTGCTGATGTAAAACACTAGAGCAAGAATTAATGAGGCATCAGTGTTCAAACTCTGAAGTTAGAACTTAAGTAAGAACAGGCATTCACACCTATAATTATAGCTTTATTACACATTTTAAACACATTCCAACAAAAATGATTACTTACTACCTCTTAACAAATCTATAAATCCAGCCAAGGTAGTGCAAGAATACTACTATGATCACCAGTGCAGCAACAAAATGTCTGGGAAATCTGAAAATTTATTACCCTGCACTATGAAGTTCTGTCATTCACATTTTTGCAGATCAAAACACATTTTTCTCACTAGATGTCCATTTACATAATATTTTATAACCACACAAAGTGTTTAATAGCCAAAATGCTGGCACATTCTGGTTATTAAATGGGAAAAACACATAATAATTAGGTTCATTAACATTTTGCATACGATCAGCAATTCCTATAAAAAACAGAAGAGCCGGAACTTTTTTCACCCTTGTAGAAGTGATTCTGGGGGCTGACACCAACAGCTGGCTTCATGCACCAGTAATTACACCTTCAGGAAATTAAAATGTGACCACCCTCCCTCAACACTGTTGCAGTTAACGAGAAGGCAGCAGTTTTTGGACACAAAAGATTGGACCAGCTTCAAGCTTAGGAAAACCAGGCAGCTGTCTGTGGTGGGACTCTAACCTGGGTAAAATCATCCCAGAAAGGGACAGAAAAGTTCTTACCAACTCCTTTGCCTGCACAAGGCAACTGGAGAACTTTTCCTGATGGAGAGTTTAAGGAAAGATCAGACAGGGCAGAGTTAAGAGTGATCGCTGGAAGAAGACGGTTTCACAGCTGTACCACATCTTTTTTCCAAATGAGAAGCATAGTTTGGTTGTTTTTTTTAACCTTAAGGCTACAAATTCAATTTTGTCTACACTGTTTAGAAGGTGTGAGCCGCTTCAGACTGGAGACTGCAGAATTAACATTGTCAGTAAATGCATGAGGCTGAGGCTGATTTTTTTTCATCACTATATTTTGATTCACTAAATGCTGCTTCCTTATTACAAAATGTATTATAAAGCATTCTTCTGGTGCTGAAATGAATCCAGGCTTTATTTGGATAAAAATGGATTGCTAAGCTCAAGCCCAAAAACAGTGAAAGCTCACTAAGTTGCCCATTTTAGGGTGCCAATTATAAGAGTATTTTGAGCTCTTTTAGCCAATGCTTTTTTCCTGCCAAGTTTAAGAAACACAGCACAAAGGATAACCCCCAGAATGAAAGTCCATAATTTGCAAATAGGGCCTTAAGTGTGCTTTATAATCCCTGCATTTTCCATTGAGTGGATGGATGGACGGATGGATATATAGGGATGTAGGATGAATTGTATTCACACCACAACCTTCTCTTTGAGGCTCACTAAATGCCAAATGGATCACATCCATAATAAATTTCCAATTTGAATAACCACTCTGTTTCTATGCATTCTCTATTTTTGGCTTAAGAAGCCCATAAGGAATCATTCTGGATTGTAGAATGTGGTGTTTACTGTTTACTCCTTTCAAAACAGTTGCAAGGATTTTAAGGGAGAGAATAAAAGAAAACATAAAATTCATCAAAGTAGTATTACAGCTAATCTGCTCCTCATAATATTGCTAAAACTCTCTTGCACAAGTTTATATTTATACAACTACAAGCCAGTTAAAAATGTGCATACTTTCCTGCTAAATTCTAAAGTATTAAGGAAGCATTAGGACTGGTACCTCAGACACAAGAGGTCTAAGGAATTATGCATTACCTGACAGTTTAGCAATAAAGCAGTAGACTGAGTTTTCAAACACCCTCTGCTTGCTACTGATGTTACATTACTGCAGGTTAGTGGGTAAATAATGTGGTGATAAGCACATAAACACTAAGACACCTGACTATCAGGCACTGCCTGAATTTCGGTTTGAGGCCAAACTACTCATGGCTTCACAGTGCTCAAGCCAAGCACTGTGTAACTGCAGGGAGGTGCTGCACCAGCTGAGAGTGAGCAGCCTCTGGAACCAAAGCCTGTTTGAAGCTTAACCTGCACTGTCACTGTGCTCCTTTCTAGCCCCTGGTTGCTGCCTTTTGCATGGCTCTGCACAAGGCAGCTCACTTAGCACCAACTCCGGCATTGCTTAATATTATTGTGCTTGGTGCAGCGGAGATGCATCTCAGGAGCTTTTCCATTGATTTGACTGGGTTTTAGATGATCCCTGTAAATACTAAGACAAACTTCAAAAGCTGGCAATTCTAATTATGCCTGGCAGGAAGATTTCCTCTGATATCCAGGCACAATAGTAGCAAGCCTTGCAGAATAAAATCTGTAAAACCCTTTTTTAAGGAACAATGCCACTGTCTGCATACATACCAGTATGCAAGATCACAGCCTGATTTGATTTTGTTTCATATATGTCACTGCTTTTACCATCTCAGCATTTTAATTATTAAAACTTTAAACTTCTGTTTCTACTTCTATGGAAATAGTTGATGGATATGAAAAACCACAGGTGCAAATCAATAAATAATGTATATTATTTATATATCACAGTGCATGGTAGAGAAGTTGTTCCCTTCTTTCAGTACACATACATCTGACAAGCATGGACTTTCTGAGAGATTGGACCTCTGAGTGAATTTTTCTGCAATTTCCTGAAAAATGTAGAAAACATGGCAAAAGTAAGAAAACAAAACTGCAGCTTTGTTTTCCTTTCTTGTTGAATTATTTTCAGTGCTTTGCATTTATGATATAAAATGTATTATTTTCATTGTTTTAAATAAGGTTTTAATTGGGATGTAACTTTAATAATGATACTGTACTAAACAATCTAAATGTTCACAAAGTATTTTTCTTGTACACTGTCTCAAGGGCAAGCGGAAAAATTAGTAAAGAACAAGCTTGTTGCTAGATGCATACTCACTTATATTGTCAAAGAAATCCTGCTTTTCAGGTAGGAATTTTATCACTGCTTCCATAAATTTCCTGCTCCCAGGATTTCACCCCTTTTTCTTGGTATGGTTGGAGTTTGCAGTGTCTGCTGGTCCTCAGACACATCACAAAGCACAGCCCCCTTCAGAGCTGGGTTCTTACCAGGCTATTTCCTTTGTCTGAAAGACTCCAAATAGCTTAGGTGGTCACTGTAAGCTGCCACATCCATAGGACCCCTTCTCTGGCATCAGAGCATAGTCAATACAAGATTTTGTGTCTCAAATATTACACTGTAGGAACAATATAAGTAATTGTAATTTTATCTCAAATTAAACAAGTAAAAAAGAAGGAAAAAAAAAAAGTAGTGTACATCTTGTAGGGCCTTGCTTCATGTTTAAGTCAATTAAATACTACATTTTAAATGGGAAAGAAATGGTCAAACTATTTCCAGTCTGCTGAACCAATATCCCATGGGATAGGGATAGGGCCAGCATGTACACACAGTTTTGGAAATAACCAGAAAGTACACTTGGAAGTAATGGCCTGGCATTAGAAATTAAACAAAGGGGTGAATTAAAACTAACATCAGCACATGAAGACAGGTGAGACATAATGAGCGAGTCACAGCAGGTGAGATACATACAAGGCAAAATGGAATCTGATGGATGCTACGCAAGAGGCATGGAATATGTAACCTGGGATACAGAGGCTTACACAGAAGCCTAGTCCCTGGATATGCTCAGGGCTGGGGAAACAGGAGACTGGCAGCAGGCTGGTGTCACTGCCCTGTGGCACTGTTACCCATGGAGCAGCCCAGCTCAGGGCACAGCCCCTGGGTCCCTGCAGTGCCTAGTTACAAGCTGTTCCTCCCTGTGGCAGAGCCAGTGTAGGGTCTGAGGCAGGACTGCACTGCAGAGGAGGGAGCTGTTTGGTAATGCCTACAGGGAACATAGCTAGCTTTAATGCCTTCTGTCAGTGTGCCAGGGAGGGGTCAGCAGCACAGGCTCACCCTGGGAATCCAGGGAGCTGTTCTGAGCTGCACTGAAGCCTGAACCAATTCACCTCTGCTGTCACCGTTGCTCCAACCAGCTCAGCTCTGTCCTGCCTCTGGCTGCAGCCTGGGCACACTCTCACACACATCCATGGGTGTATCAGTGAGCTAGCTACAAAACAAGATAAACTGTTTAGATCCAAAACATCACTGAGTCTTGCCCGTGACCCAGGCATATTTACTGGTCTGTAACGGTTTCAGGGTGGAAAAAGCCTATGATGTGTTTTCCTGCTCTGGTTTTTAAGACTTAGTAATCCATAATGCATGTCAGAAACAGAAAATATTGAATTATTAGCTACGGCATTTCAGGTTTCCCCAGGCTATGTAAAAATTAAATCAAAGTATGCTGTGCTTTTCCCACAGTCAGAGGAAAGTCCCAAGGCAAAATCATCCCCTCTAATCTACTTTTCTATTTCTAGTATGTATTTTACAAATAACTTTTGCCTTATCAATTATTTTACAGATACTAAAGGCAGCCTGTGATGCATTATTGAAAAGAAAGAAGACTGCTCATTTGTAGCCTTATGTGTGGAAAGTGAACTGCTTAATTGGATGTTTCTCACAGCCTGCCATAACTCAATTTAATGAATATTTAATGGTAATATAATGTAGCTATTTTTAACCAATAGCTGACGACAGCAAAAAAAAAATCCCACCAAAAAAAAGCTTCAAAAATGGTGACATTGGAATTCAATGCAATGCATTGAAACAAAAAAGAGTCACAAAGACAGAAACCAGAAACATGATAAACGATGCAGGAAGTAAGGTCACATAAAACTATTTAAAAATACATTTCTACAACATAAGGACCAGGCACAGACACTTTAACAGCACCAAAATATTCCACCAGAGCTCAACTCACCTCCCGAATTTCTGCTTTAGGCACCCCCTCCACCTTTGACTCCCAGCAAAGAGGCCGAGAGCTCCGTGGAGGCCCTGCCTAAGGCCAAAGCCCTGAGCAGCCTTCCTGAGACAAGCAGGTAAAAGGGGCTCACTCACAGGGGCTCCAACAAAAAGGGACTGAGCTCGTGCCTCCTGCCTGTGCCCATCTAATGCAACCACGTGCGCCAAGCCTTGCAGGTTACCCCCAGGCAGAGGAAAGGAGGAGCAGGAAACAATGGCGACAAGAGGCCTGGGCCAGAGACGGAGAAGAGTAGCCCAAAAGGAAGAGGAGGAAGAGTGGCAGAAGGAGACGCCAGCAACACGGGAGGCTGAGGCAGGCCAAGAAGGCCAGGTATGGATGTGCCAGGCCCTGCTGCCCGCCTTCCTCTCCACACTGCCCTAAGCCAGGCCAAGGCACCGGCAAGGGCCAGCCAGGGCTGCTGCTGCCCAGAGCTTGGCAAGAGCTCCATGGCAGCGCTGCAGGGGCTCTGTGGCCCTTGGCTTCTGACATGGCCATATGCTTGTACCTCTGCAGGAGGAGTGTGTGCACAGGAGAAAGCAGCCCAGAGAGAGGCAGTGAAGATGAGGCAGCTGTAATGTCTCTCCCTCTACTTTTCAAGTGTAGCTGCCTGGAGTTGCACTTTTGATGTACGGTATCAATCTCGAGGCCTCTATTTCAAAAGTTCTAGCTCCATGGCTAATGAGGTAGGTTCCCTGCAATTTGGAGGGGGAGAGGCTGCTTTTTCCCCTCTTGCCACACTCTGCTGCCCCTGCACCCTCTTCCCTTGCCTGCAGGGCCACCTCTGTGCCCAAGGCTGGCCGTGCTGGGCTGTGTCCAGGCTGGCAGCCAGGCCGGGCCGAGCAGCACTGTCAGCCCCAGGTGCCAGCTGCCCACACCTGACAGGAGCAGCGGGAAGCGCCGGTGGCAGCAGGCAGTGTCCCCCTCAGGGGCGCCAGGGCTCAAGGCACCAGGGAGCCACTGAAGGGCTGGTGAGGCTGAGGGCCCCGGGGCTGCCCCAGGCGACAGTGCCACTGAAGGCACGGTGCTGCTGAGCTGCTGTTCTGCTGCTGCTGCTGCCTGTGGCACCGAGGGGACGGTGAGGCTGTGGGGGCTGAGAGGAAGCAGCGGGGCTGGGGGCTCTGGGGGAGCTGAGGGCGGTGGCAGCGGAGGCTCAGTGGGCTGGGAAGAGGCATGGGCAGAGAGGGCTGGCAGGGCTCAGGCCACTGGGGTCACTCGGGGCATTGGCAGTGCTGGGGGTGCTGCTGGGCTTGACAGCTTTGGAGGGGCTGGGGAGGCTGTGGGTGTGCTGAGGCTATGGTGGGGCTGAGGGCATGCTGCGAGTGACTCAGCGTTCCCTTTGCTTCCTACATCTCTGTCTGCTCGACGACATTTCCACAAGGGCTGCTCTGTGCGGGACCGAGCGACCGAGGGGGAGGGAGCGTGGGGAAATGGGCCGGGTTCCCTCTGGACCTTGTGCTAGCCCTGTGCATAGCCGGGTATTATTGTGCCTGTACACTGTTACGTCTCTGCAGGTCTTGAGTTCTAGTTCAAGATGGATACAGTTGTGGAGCTATACCATTCTGTCTTTAGTTCCACAGGGATGTAAATTTCCATCTGCACTTTGCTAGTTGTAGAGTTACGGATCGGTTCCCTCTGTGTATAGCTCCTTTGGTACAGAACTCAATCTATTTACACAGCACCGATTGGCATGTTTATCTATGGACGAAGCTCTTTGGAAAGAGGCGTTGAGCTGTAGTTTCCTTCCATCTCTGGGAATATTTGGAGAGTGCGATGGATGGCTTTGCCTTTCGAGCCAGAGATGTAGCCATACAGGTGCCACTTTCTAAGTCTTTGTCAGACAAGAGCTTGTGTGAAATATTAGGGATCTTTGGATCTTTCCATGTAAGCAGCAGAGATGGAACAATCTGCAGTAAGCTTCTAACAGCACTTGTTAATTGTATGTCAGAAGTGTGGGTGGAGCATACTGCAATCAATTCCCTTTTTCAACTGCAATTGGCTCTGGGGCACTTCTCTCTAGGCAGCGCTGCTGCACCAATGTGCAACCGGTGAAAGTTTGAAAGTGAAACGGGTGTTGATTTGTGTCATTGGGAGCAATTAGCAGATGAGTACCTTGGGATCCAGGATGAGTTTGGCCAGGAGGGGTGACAGGGGCTGGGGGGAAACAGGCAGGCATGCCCTGCCTATCACCCAGGTGTGTAAGGGCAGGCAAGGAAAGCGTCCAAGGCTTTGGGTAGGCAGCAGAGCCCCACGTTCAGGGAGAAGGCACTGCAAGGGCCTGCTAAGGAAAGCTCCACTTGCCATTGGGAAAGTGGGCCAAGGCAAGCGAGCCCCAGTCCCAGAGGGCATCTCACTTCTTTCAGGACACCCTAACCCAAAGCGCTGTGTGCTTCTAGGCCTATCCCGTGTCCCGTTGTTCGTAGCTGAGCATGGGGAAATCAGCTGCCCATCAAAAGCCAGCCCTGAGCTTTAGCCTTGGCCTCCAGAGCCGCAGGCAGCCTCCTGCCGCTGCTGTGAGCACCGTGAGCGCAGCCAAGGTGCCACCTGAGAAGGTGGCCTAGGGGCTCTCCGTGCAGCAATCAAGGGCACAGCACAGCCCCTGTGTCTGATGCACATGTCCTGGCCACACTCGGAAGGGATGGGCCATCCTCATGCCAACTGGGAGCCTTTGGGCAGCCTCAACTAGGACTTAGGGGCATGCAGAGGAGCAGCCCTACATGGCTCATGGCCAAAAGGGATGTGGCTTTTCCCCCTGATCTGCTGATATTTGTTTGATTAGGTCAGTTGTCCTGTGCTTAGCACTTGCCTAAGTTTCACAGTCTGACTGCTTTTGCACAAAAAATGCCAATCCTGTAGGGCGAAGCCTCATGCTACAATGTAGATCTGCTCATCCTGCTCTGCTGCTGCCAGCGTGCCGACATGGCCTTCTACCCCAAGGACCTCAGCACGGTGGTGGAGGCTCCCAGGATCATCCTCTGCTCTGTCAGCCACCTCTTCATGCTGCTGTCTGGGGTGAAGAGCCCGTCTGACGCCTCCCTCGTGCAGCTGGCACAGAGTCTCTTCGTGGTGGAGGAAGGCTATCCCTTCCCCTCGTCCCCCCATGTTGTCCTGCCCTGTGTCCCACCAGTCAGGGTGGTGGTGAAGGATTCTCTCTCCTGCTCTTGTCTCCCAGACATCCTCAGCTTCATTTATTCAGGTACCTGCTGGGAACAGGTCTGGCTACTCATTTCCTATTCTCTCATGAAGGAATATGTGCATCACCCTAAGGAACATAGCTTTGCTCTTGTGAGATGATGTTTCACCTTGTTCCCATACCTAGTTTGTTGGGGCTTGGGTTGTGGAGGAACTGTAAAAGGTATGAAAGAGCAATAGAAAGCACTGTAAAAGGTATAAAAAATGAAGGGACAGTTGCAAACCACTGAAGCAATAAGAAAATCTGCTGAAGTGACAACAGCATGTGGAAGCAAGTAATGAGAATGTGGAAGCAAGTAACAAAATTTTGGGATACTGTAGCAAGTAGTAGTTTTGCTTAGGAACAGCTTGCTAACAGCTTGCTAACAATACTTACCCAATTATTAGAGAAAATTATTCGTGTGAACAAAGCAGCACAGCCAATCATAAGTATACATGATCATGGTACGATCACGTATACAGAACAAAATATGTTATAAAATATAAGCATTTATAGTAATAAATCAGCTATCAGAACATCACACTGGTGTGCTGTAGTCCATTCCTCACTCAGATCCTGACATTCTGCTGACCCTGATGTGATGCTCTATAAAGAAGAAGTCTAACATGATTCTTTGAAAAGAAGAACGAATTGACTCTTTGCAAAAAAGGAGACCGATGTGATGGCAACTTAATTCTTCTAATCAGAAGGCGAAGTACTTCTTTGCAAAGAAGAAGAAGGACATCGGATGAAAACGCGAGGGAAAAACTGCTGTGTTGGAGAAGGTAAGCCGGGCCGTTTGAGAGAGACAGGACTCGTAGGCCTTCGTGATTTATGGCAGAACGGGGGGTGCAGCATCTGCACTAGAAAAGGCAGCTGTAAAATGTATGTTACAGATTGCCGCTAAAACAGAGACTGAGTTGACAAAAGAAGAGATAGAGGCGCTGCTAAGCTGGGGGCAGCAATGGGGATTTTTACAAGATGCAGATCAGTTCTTTTCACTGGACTGCTGGGATACACTTGGAGAAGAGCTTTGGAATGCTGTGACTGTGGGAGGCAAAGAGGCTATAAAGTTAGCTCCTGTGTAGAAAAGAGTGAGAGAAGTTTTACAAACTTTGCCAACTGAGGCTGGCAGAAAGTCAGCTTTTAAACACTGATCTTACTGGATAAGAAGGAAGAAAAAGTGGCAGAAGCAGTTAAGGTATCTTTAGAACAGCAGGTGGCTGAAACGGCTAAGGCAACTTTAGAACAGCAAGGTTCCGCTCCATGTGAAAATTCGTTAATCCCAAAAGCATTCCCTGCAATCGAAATGGGATTGTGGGGTGATGGAATGAAAGTGCCATTAGCACCGCTAATGCCTTCAGAAATGACACAAACTGAGCAAGGGCAGGGAAGACCACCCGAAGCATCGGGTGAGGTCTCTGTATCACAAGGGACCCATCCCCAAGCAATAGACCCTGCTTCTATTCCTCTCCCAATGGATGTGGATGAAAATTCTCCTCCAAATTCTCATTTATATCCAAATTTGCAAGGGGGTGATTTAACAAAGGACTTACGTGAGTTGCTACAGCATCAGGAATGTGAGATGCAGAAAATGTTAAAGCAGATGGAAAGACTGGATGGTGGATCTAGCAAAACTACTCAAATGATAGCTTATCAAAAGGCTGCTAAAGCTATTACAAGTGGCTTAGAGGCAATAGGAGATGTTGTTGAGAAATAAAACCCTGAGTTGAGCCTGAGTTAATTGCAGAAGAGCTAAAGGTTAAGGAAGACCGTACTCGTAGGTGGGCAAAGATGTGTGTGGACAATGGAATGTGGGATGAGAAGGAAGCTGAGGAGTACCTTCATAAAAAATTTGGACAAAAGGGGAATACTCAAAAATCCCTATATGATGGTATGCGGCAAATGATAGACCCTCCGAGTGGGGCAGGAAAAGCTCACCCACAAAGACCACCACATGCTTATTCCTCTGGCTCAGACGATGATGATGATGACGGTAATGATCCTGTGCCACCCACCAGATCTGCAACATATGGTCCTGGGCAAAGATGGAGGGGAGTCATCAAAGAAATAACTATCAAGGGAGTTATGCTGCCTCCTAGTCTCACTGCTATGCCTGTTTATCTTAATCAACAAGGCAATTGTTATTGGGCACCCTTTGGAAGACGGTGAAAGGTATACAAGAAGCTGTAATGCAATATGGCATGGACAAGAAACATGTAATGCAATTGTTGTCGACATTTCTCGTGAGTCGGGTCCTAATGCGGGTTGACATTCGTGCATCAGGAGAACTTTTACTACCACCTACTGCATACTTGTTGTTTTTAGAGAAGTAGCAGCAAAAGACTGAAGTGGCAACTATCGAGAATGTATGCCGACCACAAGGAGATCCATTAAGATTAGCATCGATTGATGCCCTCTTGGGACATGGGCAGTATGTCGAAGGAGCTGTACAAGCTGCTCTTCATCCACAAATATTACAACAATCACAAACACTGGCTTTAGCTGAATTGAAAGAGCTACCTAACATTGGCTCACCTCAACCTCCATACACTACAATAAAAGAGAAGCCAGGAGAACCATATATGCAATTTATTGACCAATTAAAAGAGGCCATTGATGCTTCACCTAATCTTGATGGCACAGCAAAAAATGCAGTAGCAAAAGATCTAGCATTAATAAATGCAAATCCTCAGTGCCAACAGATTATCGCCGGATTAGGGAAAGCTGTAACCGTGGCAAAAATGATCGAAGCCTGCAGTCGAGTTCCAGCAATGCAGTTAGAAGCCAAAAAGGTTCAAATTCATGCAAAAGCCAATGCAGCTGCCCTAGCCACCGCTCTAAAAACCAACACAAAAACTGGAAAAGATGATCGAGGACCAAGAGGTTCAGGATGCTATATATGCGAAGACAAAGGTCATATAAAGAAGAACTGCCCAAAAAGAAGATCACCAAGTGAAGGGCAAGCTCCCAAGACATGAGAAATATTCCAAGGAACTTGTACTTGATGTGACAAGTGTGGACATAAGGCAAAAGACTGTCGATCAAGATTCAAAAAGGATGGAACGCCACTGTCGGGAAACTGGAACAACAGCACCAAGGCACGAGGCGCTACGACAACACAATACCGTCCAACAGCATATCCAGTCCGGGCTGCCTCGCCAGCCTCTCAGCTGCAACCAGAGGAAGCGCAGGCGTCCATTTGGCTGTGGGAACAGACACAACAATAACAGATAAAACTGTGCATGTAATTCCCTCAACAGCCACTGGCCCATTAGGGTAGGGACTAAGTGCATTATTACTAGGAACGACATCCACAACAAAGCAAGGTATTTTTGTATTGCCAGGAGTTATTACTGTAGATTATACCAGCCCAATTGGAATAATGATTCAAGTTTTAACTCCACCAATTACCCTAAAACAAGGGACAAAAATTGCACAATTAATACCATTCTGAGCACTTGTATCCAAAGCAGAAGGAAGAATCTGAGGAGACCAAGGATTTGGTTCTACACGCGCTCCAGTGGTAGCATTTGTGCAAGAAATGACAGCTTCAAAACCATGCCAAACAGTCAATCTTGAAGGACCTCATGGAATAGTCCTAGAAAGAAAAAAGATGCTGTTAGATTCAGGAGCAGATGTGACAATTGTTCCACAAGACGCTTGGCCAATGGAATGGCCACTTGAGGCAGTTAGTACCACCGTTGTTGGAATAGGAGGTGCTTCTCCTACACATGAGTCCACTCTTTATAAAAATCAAAGATTGTCAAGAAGGCCTAGAAACACATCTTAAGCCATATGTCCTGAATACCACCATTTGGATTTTAGGAAGGGATGTGCCTTCCCAGTGGGGCTGCATTTTACAAACACCTTTTTTGAAGTGGCCATTGCAGCGAGCAGCACCCGGCCAACTATGAAGCTCACCTGGTTAACAACAACATCTGTTTGGGTGGATCAATGGCCACTGCCTGAAGAAAAGCTCACACACTTACAAACATTAGTAGAGGAACAGCTTACCACAGGGCATTTTGTATCTTCTACAAGCCCCTGGAATATACCAGTGTTCACTATTGCCGAAAAGTCAGGAAAATGGTGATTATTGCATTACCTTTGAGCTGTTAATGCAGTGATGCAAGACATGGGACCTTCACAACCAGGACTTCCTTCACCAATGATGCTACCTGAGGGATGGGACATTGTTGTCATCGACCCAGAAGATTGGTTTTTTACCATCCCACTACACCCAGATGACTGTGAAAAATTCGCCTTTACTGTTCCATCAATCAGTCGTGCCACTCCAGCAAAAAGATACCAATGGATAGTCTTGCCACAAGGAATGGAGAATTCTCCAACAATATGTCAGTGGTATGTTGACCTCGCTCTACAACCATTTCGTGCAAAACATCAAGATATGTTATTATATCACTATATGGATGATTTGCTACTGTGTCATAAGAATTCTATCCCTACAGCAGAAGCGGAAGATCTCAAAAGTGAGTTGAAAAAATGGGGCCTAGTTATTGCACCTGAAAAGGTTCAAGTATCAGCACCTTGGAAAGACCTTGGAATGACTCTTGCAGAATCACTGGTGCGCCCTCAAAAATTGGCAATATGATCAAATATACAGACACTGAATGATGTTCAAAAACTAGTAGAAGATATTCAGTGGATTCGAAATGTCTGTGGAATTACTAATGAAGACCTACAGCCTTTGTTCAACTTGCTCAAGAAAGGCTCATCACTGCAGGAACCCTGAGAGCTCACCAAAGATGCCCAACAAGCGCTACAAAAAATAGCAAAAAAAGCCGCCACTATTAGTGCATCTCAACTAGTACCTGAGTTGCCAATTACATTGTATATTTACAACACAGACACAGAAGTATCTGGGATCCTAGGACAGTGGGACCCATCCCAAAGAAATCCTTTGAAAATTTTAGAATGGGTATTTTTACCCCCACAAGGAAGAAAAACTATTACAACTCGCTCGGAGGCTATAGCTCAAAGTATTTTGAAGGCATCCTTACAATTATTATCCATTGCAGGGAAAACTCCGGACAAACTAATCATTCCAATTAACTGTGATTATTTACCAGAGTTGTGTCAAAGAGATGAACACATGGCACTTGCTTTGATGGGTATTTCAGAACAAGTAGACAATCATTACCCATCTCATCCAATTTTTAAAATACATTTATCAACAGAAGAACAACCAGTAGTAGTAGATAAGCCTTTCCAAGTTCTTGCAGTCTTTACTGATGCAAGCAGCAAAACCAAAAAAGCAGGATTTGTATGGCAAGAAAAGGAAACTTGGAAAAAACATATCATTGTAGCAGAAGGATCTGCTTAAGCTCTAGAATTACATGCTGTCCCTGAAGCCCTGCAAAGAGGGCACACAAAACCTCTAAATTTGGTAGTAGACTCAGCATATGTTGTCAGAGTAGTGCAACGCATACAATGATCGCTTCTCAAGCGTGTCCACGATGAATTACTTTTCGACATATTTGAGCATTTATGGCATGTTATGCAGCACCAAAGAGAATCTGTGTTTGCCACCCATATCAAAAGCCACACAAATCTGTCTGGTGGATTGGAGGGAGGAAATGCAAGAGTAGATGAAGCAGTTTCTGCTTTTTCTGGAGACAAATCCAGTAAAACCAGGATAGCTGAAGCACAAAAGTCTCATCAATTTTTTCATCAATCTACAGCAGCATTATGTTCTCAGTTTCAATTAACAAAGGCTGATGCAAGAGCCATTGTTGCAGAATGTCCTGATTGTGCTTGTGTTCCAGTTTTACAAACAAGAGGAACAAACCCTAGAAGACTTCAACCTCAACAAGTCTGGCAAATGGATGTTACTGAGTACCCACTGTTTGAAAAACTCAAGTACATTCATGTGTCCATTGACACTTGCTCAGGTGCCATGTGGGCAACAGCTTTGACTTCTACTTCAGCTAAAGCAGTTAAAAAGCATTTACTCCACGCCATAGCAGTTCTAGGCAAAACAAGTCAAATAAAAACTGACAATGGCCCTGCATATCACTCTGAGTTACTAAAGCAGTTTTTGCAAAATTGGGACATTGAACATGTTAGAGGTATTCCATATAACTCCACTGGACAAGCTATTGTGGAGCGTGCTCACCACACACTTAAACAGCATTCAGATATTATTTGAAAACAGGGGGAAATGGGTCCACAAGACGTACTATATAAAACATTATTTGTTCTAAATTGGCTTAACCCAAAACAGGAGACAGAAATGCCTCCTGCAGTACCCCATCCACAGCACAATGAAAGAGACTTTGGAGGAAAGAAGGTTTTGGTAAAGGTATTTATTCCTGAATTACACACTTGGGAAGGACCTAAGCAATTGATAACTTGGGAAAGGGGATATGCTTGTGTCTCTACAGGCAAAGAGTGCTGCTAGGTACCTGCTAAGTGGGTAAAACTCTGGATTAATGGACCAGTTAATACTGCAGGATTAGAATCAAGAGATAATATCCCCGACTCCAGAAGCGTTTCAAAGAAAGACAGAAATATCGACTGAATAAGGCTGTTACACCATAGCTCAATAATTTGCAGCACAAAAATATTAAAGATTTGAGAGATCTGATAGAGACAGGTACATAAGAGATAGGTGCCTATAGAGGATTTATACCAAGAGAGATTATGCCAGAGCAAACAAGGCAGTTAGAATGCACTTGTCCCGAGCATGGATTAGTCTGTAGACCCTGGATAAAACTGCGTTGTTCTATTTGTGATAGTGTTTATTGGCGTGTTACATGAAAAGAGGATAAGGCCAGACATTGGATGTGTCCTACTTCTGAATTGAAAATAACAGAGTTTAGTTTGCACAGATTTTATGAGAAATTTTTAGGGAAACCAGTAAGTGAAGTGGAGGGCACAGAAACTCTTGATTTTGCTTGGCTTTCTACCCCACAAGAAAGACAATTTTTTGCAGCTGTTAATTTGATAGAAGATCTAGAAACTCAAATTGCTGCAGTAATAACTTTTGATTTGATCAAGCTTAACACTTTGCAATGAATTATAGATAAAACGCACACTACAGGGTATCAGTATGGGTGTGGAATTGGTATACCAAGAAACTAGTGGGTAAGGAATAGCAGATGGGAGAGTGAAAAGGAATGATGGGCATGTCAATCTTGGTCCTCGTGCTCTGCGTCATCCAGAGCACTGGGTGGACAGAAGTCACGAGGGCAAGCAATACCATGAGATTTTAAAATTGCCACGGAGGGCAAATGTTTGGCTTACATGGGCTAATGCTACAGGCCAACAAGACTTTTGCTTAAGCGTGACAAACCCATGCTCGATAGAGCTACCAACAGAAGAAAGGCAGATAGACTTTCACAAATGAATTAATAGAACCAATTATAATTACACTCATAATACATGCCAAAGTCAGTATAGTAATAGCAACAGCAACAATTGTGTTGATTATTTCCCATCAATGAATAAATCTTATTAGCAAAAGGCTGTAATTGAATCTTTAAACAAAACAGCTCCTACATACCTCCAAGAGCTTGACTTATTGGCTAGTGTCGCTCCTTGGAACATGACAAATGTTATTCAATTAATACCTCAGTGCAGTTCAACAAGACCCCAAATACAACCTTATAATGGAACAGGCGTGGTCGACTTTGGAAACTCATGGTATCAGTGGTCAGTCAAGCAAAGTAAAAAGAATGTGTGGTTTGCAAGTTATCAGAATGTAACAGGGATATCACTAGGATGACCCCAAACCAAAACAGGGTATTTAACCGGAAAATACTACAGAACATGTCCTCCTGAAGTGTTCCTCACATGCGGAGATCGAGCATGGAATGGCATCCCAAGAAGACCCATGGGGGGACCATGTTATTTAGAGAAGCTTACTCTCTTTACTCCACATATGAGAGATTTGGTAAAACAAAGACAGCTAGGAGCAAGCAACCTCTCTTGGTTCGATGAAACTTGCAACGACAAAGTAGAACTGCCATCATTCGCATCCACTATCTCGCTAGCTTTGTTTTTACCCAGAGGTGGAGTAGGGGTAAATGCAAAAAATATCAAAAGGCTCGCATGTTGGAGTGAAAAACAATTTAATTTAACATCCTGCATGATTTCGGAAATGTTGCAAGACATTAATAGTGTTAGACAATCTACTCTACAAAATCGAGCCGTAATAGACTTTTTGTTGCTAGCACTTGAGCATGGTTGTCAAGAGTTTAAGGGAATGTGTTGTTTTAATTTGTCTGACCACTCTCAAAGCATCCATCAGCAACTGGCCCAAATGAAAGAAAACATGAAGCATATAGCAGTTTCTATGGATCCATTGTCAGAATGGCTACAGGGTTTAGGCTTAAGTGGATGGATAGTCGGTTTGCTAAAAAATTTGCTTATGGTGCTTTTGCCTTTCATATTAATATTGCTATTTTTGCCATGTATCATTTGGTGTATTCAAAGTTTGATTATCTGCTCTGTAAACATTGTATTTAAAGAAAAAGGGGGAGATGTTGGGGCCCGGGTAGTGGAGGAACTGTAAAAGTATGAAAGAATAACAGAAAGCACTGTAAAGAGTATGAAAGAACAATGAAGGAACTGTAAAAGGTATAAAAGAACAATGAAGGACAGTTGCAAACCACTGAAGCAGTAAGAAAATCCGCTGAAGTGACAAGTGAATGGGGAAGCAAGTAATGAGAATGTGGAAGCAAGTAACAAAATTTTGGGATACTGTAGCCAGTAGTAGTTTTGCTTACCAACTGCTTGCGAACAGCTTGTGAACAATAGTTATCCAATCATTAAAGAAAATTGTTCGTGTGAACAAAGCAGTGCAGCCAATCATAAGTATGCATGATCATGGTATGATCACATATACAGAACAAAATATGTTATAAAATACAAGCATTTCTAGTAATAAATCAGCTATCAGAACCTCACACTGGTGTGCTGTAGTCCATTCCTTGCTTGGATCCTGATACTAGTTTATCCCTTGTGATTAATATGGATAAAGAAAAAAACCCGTCACCTAGATTTAACAAATATTAAATTAGTTGTCATTCCAGACATAATGATTTTAAATTAAATTGGTCCGTATGGTAACATTAATAACATTTAAAACCTTTGCCACAAAAAAAATTTGGAATTTGAGCCAGTTTCAGATCCCAGGCTTTTAAAAGATTGTAAATAGTTTCATGTTCTAAACACAAGGACAAGAGTACAGAGTTGCTTAAGAAAACTCAAGAAATTTTTCTTCTGGGCATGACGCTGCTGAAGAGAATACAGCAATGAGTAGCTGGAATATGGAGATCTCTGATGTGTTGCATGAGTTTTGCTACCTGTTTGTATAGGCTGTGATCTCACCTAACTAATACCAGCTATTAAAATGGTACTGATATTTTTTTTTACTTTCCATATGTTAGAAATCCTCAGCTGAAAGATTGGTTTGGGTTTTTTTCTGGAAGTAGCCAATACCTCTTTGCTCTTCATAAAATATTTTTCAACCCGTCAGAGAATCTTTCCACTTTCAGTTGGAGTTTGAACATCAAAGGCATCCCTTTCAGTTCTTTCCAAAACAGTGACATGCATGAAGAAGAGATGCAGAAGTTGTTCAATGTGAATGGATTTTTTTTGTTCTTATTTATTTGAGACATGAATATGGGATTAAAAGTGGAATTTCAGCAGGTGTTGGATAAATACAGTACTATTAATTCATAGAATAATTAGTGTTGGAAAAGACCTCTAAAATTATCAACGGTTTTACAGGTTTTACAACTTTTCTCTGTTGCCTCGTACACACTAATTTCCACCATCAAATTCTACCTGTCCTCTGGTCTCTAGTGCCTCTCCCACAGCTCTTACTAGTTTGTGTTGCACTGGAGCACCTTCCCAGATCCCTCCCAACCTCAGCCCTTTTGTGTGAGTCTGTGCTAAGTTATGACTCCTGAGCAGCGCCTGAGCTCAGCCCTGATGCCTTCTGGCAAGGACTCTGGGGCAAGGGATCATCCCTAGGATTCATCACCAGACGTCTGCCTAGTCCAGAACAACATGCGTCAGACATGGGCAGAAGAGAGAAAAGATCATTTTACTGCTAACATCAACTACAGGGATGGCAGGGCAGGCCCAGGAGACACAGGAGTTAAGCTGGCATCAGGAAACCAGGACCCACAAGGAGTCAGGAAGCGCTGATAAAGGAAGGGCTGCCACAAAGGCAGCAATCGGCGTGGCTTGGTTCCCTCTTTTTGCAGAGCAAAGGACTTGTTTGTGGCCCAGTAGA
Organism: Acanthornis magna; assembly: GCA_036785705.1. NCBI lineage: Eukaryota > Metazoa > Chordata > Aves > Passeriformes > Acanthizidae > Acanthornis > Acanthornis magna. Next base: position 2,816,863 of record JAWUZG010000141.1, on the reverse strand, counting down.
GACGTCTCCTGCTGGCATTGCCCATGGGCCGGTTCTGGGGCCTTATCCCCGTGGGAGATGCCCTCGGAGACCTGTGCAGGTGCAGAGTTACACAGGGCCCCTGTGCCACACAGCAGAGCCACTGCACAGTCCCTGGGGAGCTGCCATGGAGCTCTTGCCAAGCCCTGCTCAGCACCAGCCCTCTCTGGCCATTGCCAGTGACTTGGGCTGACGAGGCAGTGTTGAGAGTTGGCAAGGACGGGCAGCAGAGCCTGGCACATGCCCGGGCTTCTGCACCTGTGTGACCTTCCTGCGTTTTTGTAGTCCAATCTTTTCCCTCTTCCTCCTCTTCCTTTCTGGTTGACATTCCCTTCCCTCTCTCCTCTGCAGGCCTCTTCTCTGTATCTTTTTCTTCTCTTTTCATTTGTCTGGGAAGAGCCAGCAAACCTTGACCTGCAAAGTTTGATTAGATAAGTGTGGTGGTTTTGCTTGGCCCAGTTTTTGCCAGTGAGTAGGGTGGGGTACAAAGATGTCTCCTGCATGTCCTGAGTAAAGATTCTGGAAATTTCTCCACCATGTCCAGCAGAGCCAATCTCTGATGGCTCTGAAGATGATGGACATGCCGCTGGCCAAACCTGGGCCAATTAGAGATGTTAGTTACGCCTCTGTGAAATCATATTTAAGAAGAAATCAAAACAATGTGAGCACGCACTTCTTTTTAGCCAGAGGAGGAGGAGGAGGAGGAAAAAATATGTGAGGGAAACAACACGGAGGCACCAAGGTCAGTGGAGAAGGTGGGGGAGGAGGTGCTCCAGGTGTCAGAGCTGAAAACCCTCTGCCTGTAGTTGCACTGTTTTAAAATCTTTCTCTTCTTTCTCATGGAGAATAGAGATAAGTTGAATTCTTGTGCTTTCTAATCTCATTGTTTTGGTGCTGAATGCTTTAGCGTTGTAACCAATCATTATAGGGAGTGGAAAAACTATTGACCAATAATTATCAGACTATTAATGGATATATAAAGAAGTTCTTGTAAATAAAGTCTCTCTTTTCACCATCTTGTGTGCTGCCTGCCTGACTTCCCTGCCAGCTTCCGCGAATCTCCACGAATATCAGAAAATCAGAGCAACACTCAGCTGGCCGTGGTGAAGACCATGGGGGGAGCAGGTGGTCCCCCTGCAGCCCATGGAGTCCATGGGGGTGCAGAGAACCACCCACAGCCCGTGGGGAGGTGCCCACGCCAGAGGAGCAGGTGGATGCCTGCAGGAAGCTGTGATCCAGTGGCAGTCCCAGAGACTGAGAGTTGCAAAGGTCTTGGAGGAGAGAAAAGGGCCTTGCTCCTGGGATGGAAACAGCCTGGCCTGGAAGTCTGTAACCTGGACAGAAGAATCTCGGACAGCAGCAGATTTTCGGGCGGGTTTGCTGCTCGTGAGATTGGGCTCACACCAAAGAAGTTTGCAGAGGACTGTCTCTCGTGGGAGGGACCCCCATGGCTAAGTAGAGGACTCTTCTCCCTGATGGACTGACCCTGACCAAAGGAAACCCCCATACCCTGCCTCCACCCCGGAGCTGTTGGTTAGAAGGAAGGAGGGAGGGGGTGAGCTGAGAAATGGCCTTAATAGGGAGAGGGGTGAGTAGAGAAACAGCATTTGTAGCAGAAAAATTTTGGTGTTGGACTGACTAAGGGAAACCACATACCTTGCCCCAGCCCGGATCTGTTGGTTGGATGGAGGGAGGGGGTGAGTAGAGAAACAGTGTCTGTAGTAGAAGAATTGTGATGGACTGACCTAAGAGAAAAAAAAAACCCACACCCTGCCCCTGCCCGGGAGTTGTTTGTTAGTTGGAAAGGAGGGAGGGGGTGAGCTGAAAAGCGGTGCCTTTAGAGGGAAGGGGGGTAAGTGAAGAAACAGTGTCTTAAGAGCTTATTTTTACCTCTGATTCATCCTCCAACTCTGTTAGATTGATAAATCACTATCTTTGCAACTTTAAGTTTCCCATCTGGTTTTGCACTCTCCAGTGCGCACCTATCAGTGATCTCATCTCAACTCATGAGCCCCGCATGTTTGTGTTAGTTTTTTTTCCTCTCCTCTGCATAGCTGCAGCAGGAGAGAGCATAGAGAGCAAACGTCGTAGGTGCCTGGCATTTAGCCAGGGTCAAACCCTCGACAATAGGCCAAGCCACAATCTACAGCAATCAGCTCTTCTTTGAACCAACACAAGGTCATTTTACATTCTTGACTTGGAAAGGCTCCAGTGCTTCCATGTGTACCACGACTCTGCTGTGCTATTGGGGGTCTTTGCAGGCAAATCCAGAGGTGCCTAAACCAGAAATTTTGGAGGTAAGAGGTGGCAAGAGACAGCCTTGAGTGATAAGTGACTGGGAGAGACTGGAATTTAATGATCAATGACTCAAAACATTTGCCCATTTGTGCAGGGCCAGGGTGCTTTCCAAGGCTAGGTTTGCATCCCTCCAGGGAGGAGTGAGGTTTTGGTGAGTAATGGCTACTACAGAGGGGGTGAACTATCACTGCTTGGAGGCTACAGCCCAGGCTTTGAGGCTGACAAGAGGCAAATCCTGCAACGCTTCTTCCCTTGCTAAGTGCCCTCGCTCATACAACTCCTAGGTGCCCAGAGGAGGTACCCTGGCATTCCCACTGAGCCTGAGTGTATTTTAACCTATTGGACTTTGTGTTTCATGGGCTTCTTCCCCCATCCCTGACAGATGACGACCGTCACTTTGACCAGCGAACATCTAAGCTGCAACAGTCAAGTCCCATCATAAGATCTATGGGTGGTGACCGACCTCCCTCCCTCCCTCCCTCCCTCCCTGGAAGTTTTATTGCCATGTCCCAGTACTTCAAAGAGGCTTCTAAGGAAGTGGGGGACACCTTTTTTAACACTGCCAGTTGCAATAGGACACGGTATCATATATATAACATATAAAGGGGATCAAGTCAGATTATGTATCAGCAAGAACTTGCTTACTCAAGCATGGTACAACATTGGCCCAGCTTGCCCCGAGAGCTGGTAGGTGCCCCATCCCTGCAAACATTCCAGGTCAGGAAACTCCAGGGGCCCTGAGCAACCTGCTCTCTTTAAAGCTCTTCCTGCTCATTGCAGGGCACTTGGCCTAGATGACCAAGAGAGTTCAAAAAGCACAGGAGAAATGTCAGGCATGGCTGAAGGCCAAAATGGCAGGCTTCTCAGCTACTCGCCGCTTCCAGTGATATTGCAAAGTGCTGCTTTGATATGCTCCTTCCTCCTCAACTATGTGATACTTAACCATGTGCTACATGCTACTGGCTATGTGCTACTTCTCTTCTGAGCCAAGGAACTTCTCCTTAGCTCACCATTTCTACTCCTGCAGTTGCAAAAGGCCACCTTGGGGCCATGGAGCTGTTGCATGACCATATGGCCCCACTTCAGGCCCCGTCCACCAAGACGTCCTAAACACCCAGCTCCGTTGATTTTTCTCAGGGGTGACCTAAGCAGAGAGGTCAAAATCTTTTGCAGAGCCTCTTGCTTCTCAAGCAAGAGATTCATTTCCTCTTCAATTATGTTATGCTCCTTCCTCCTGAACTACGTGCTACTTAACAACGTGCTACCTGCTACTGGTTATGTGCTACGTCTCTTCTGAACTAAGGAACTTCTCCTTTCACCCTTTCCATTCCCACAATTCCAAAAGACCATATGTCCACTTTGGCGCTGAAGGCCAAAATGGCAGGCTTCGGAGCTACATGCTACTTTCTATTTCCAGTAATATTACAAAGTGCTGCTTTGACATGCTACTTCCTGCTGAACTACCTGCTACTTAACTACATGCTACTGGCTATGTGCTACTTCTCTTCTGAGCTAAGGAACTTCTCCTTAGCTCACCATTTCTATTCCTGCAGTTGCCAAAGGCCACCTTGGGGCCACAGAGTTGTCGCATGACAATACGGCCCCACTTCAGGCACCGTCCACCAAGATGTCCCAAACACTGAACTCCCATTTTTCTTCTCAGGGGTGACCTGAGCAGAGAGGCCAAAATCTTTTGCAGATCCTCTTGCTTCTCAAGCAAGAGATTCATTTCCTCTTCAATTATGTTAAGTTCTTCCTCCAGCCTCCTCCCCTTTGCCTTCACACTAGCCTCAGCTCCCTGCAGCTCTGCCTGCACTTGTTCCCTGATGTGCAGTAAAAACTGAGAGCAACTTTCACGGCTAGAGTGGCTGCCACTCTTACAGGCCCCTGGTTTTGTAAATCACCCCTCTGATGATGCAGATTCCACTGCTCTTCAATTCTTCTCCTATCTTCCTCATGCCTCCTCTTCACTACCATGATGCTACTCTGAACTTCAGGCACCTCTGCCTGTGCCTCTGCCTTGATGCTCTGTATACACAAATGCAGAGCACGTGACTGGGAGCTGCCATCACGCTCAACTTTTCCTCTCTCAGACACAAAATCCCATCCATTCAGCCACTTCCTTCTGCTTCTCTGCCCAGCTCTGCTTCCACTGTAACCCTCCTGTCCCACTCCTGGTCTCTGAAGATTAAAGGGCTCTGAGCTTTCAGTGCCTGCCGGACACCTGGCCTCCTCAGTCCCAAAACCTATGTTTTATGCCTGGGACAGGGACACCAGCTATTGAGGAAGAGTAGAAAGGTTTCTGCATTGTAGGGAGAGGTGTGCCTCCTCAGTGAGATGGACCTGATTCAGCTGACACATTCATATCAGCAAATAAGTTTTGCTTCGATGGCATGTCCTCTTCCAACATTATCAGCGAGAAAGTATTTCTCACAGAAATGAAGGGTCAACAGAAACTTTATCTATTTACAGTCCAACTCAACAATCCTCCTTTATGGTCCTCCTCAGCAATCCTATTCTACAATCGGTCTCTAAGCGGGTCGTGGAGAAAACAGTCCCGACGTGATTTTGCCATCAGAGAAAACTGAATACCCCACCAAACTTCAAAAGGGAACAACAGAAACAATCAAGAGGACAGAACACCTCTCCTCTGAGGAAATGAGGAGAGAGTTGGACTTATTCAGCCTGGAGAAGAACAGGCCCCAGGGAAATTTTATTGCCACATTCCTGTACTTCAAGGGGCTTCTAAGGATGTGGGCGACGCCTTTTTTAACAGGGCCACTTGCAATAGGACATGGGGTCATATTTATTATATAAAAAGGAGATTGAGTCAGATTAGGTGTAAGGCAAAACTTGTTTACTCAAGCATGGTACAACATTGGCCCAGCTTGCCCTGAGAGCTGGTAGGTGCCCCATCCCTGCAAACATTCCAGGTCAGGAAACTCCAGGGGCCCTGAGCAACCTGCTCTCTTTAAAGCTCTTCCTGCTCATTGCAGGGCACTTGGACTAGATGACCAAGAGAGTTCAAAAAGCACAGGAGAAATGTCAGGCATGGCTGAAGGCCAAAATGGCAGGCTTCTCAGCTACTCGCTGCTTCCAGTGATATTGCAAAGTGCTGCTTTGATATGCTCCTTCCTCCTCAACTATGTGCTATTTAACCATGTGCTACATGCTACTGGCTATGTGCTACTTCTCTTCTGAGCCAAGGAACTTCTCCTTAGCTCACCATTTCTACTCCCGCAGTTGCAAAAGGCCACCTTGGGGCCATGGAGCTGTTGCATGACCATATGGCCCCACTTCAGGCCCCGTCCACCAAGACGTCCTAAACACCCAGCTCCGTTGATTCTTCTCAGGGGTGACCTAAGCAGAGAGGTCAAAATCTTTTGCAGAACCTCTTGCTTCTCAAGCAAGAGATTCATTTCCTCTTCAATTATGTTATGCTCCTTCCTCCTGAACTACGTGCTACTTAACAACGTGCTACCTGCTACTGGTTATGTGCTACGTCTCTTCTGAACTAAGGAACTTCTCCTTTCACCCTTTCCATTCCCACAATTCCAAAAGACCATATGTCCACTTTGGCGCTGAAGGCCAAAATGGCAGGCTTCGGAGCTACATGCTACTTTCTATTTCCAGTAATATTACAAAGTGCTGCTTTGACATGCTACTTCCTGCTGAACTACCTGCTACTTAACTACATGCTACTGGCTATGTGCTACTTCTCTTCTGAGCTAAGGAACTTCTCCTTAGCTCACCATTTCTATTCCTGCAGTTGCCAAAGGCCACCTTGGGGCCACAGAGTTGTCGCATGACAATACAGCCCCACTTCAGGCACCATCCACCAAGATGTCCCAAACACTGAACTCCCATTTTTCTTCTCAGGGGTGACCTGAGCAGAGAGGCCAAAATCTTTTGCAGATCCTCTTGCTTCTCAAGCAAGAGATTCATTTCCTCTTCAATTATGTTAAGTTCTTCCTCCAGCCTCCTCCCCTTTGCCTTCATACTAGCCTCAGCTCCCTGCAGCTCTGCCTGCACTTGTTCCCTGATGTGCAGTAAAAACTGAGAGCAACTTTCACGGCTAGAGTGGCTGCCACTCTTACAGGCCCCTGGTTTTGTAAATCACCCCTCTGATGATGCAGATTCCACTGCTCTTCAATTCTTCTCCTATCTTCCTCATGCCTCCTCTTCACTACCATGATGCTACTCTGAACTTCAGGCACCTCTGCCTGTGCCTCTGCCTTGATGCTCTGTATACACAAATGCAGAGCACGTGACTGGGAGCTGCCATCACGCTCAACTTTTCCTCTTTCAGACACAAAATCCCATCCATTCAGCCACTTCCTTCTGCTTCTCTGCCCAGCTCTGCTTCCACTGTAACCCTCCTGTCCCACTCCTGGTCTCTGAAGATTAAAGGGCTCTGAGCTTTCAGTGCCTGCCGGACACCTGGCCTCCTCAGTCCCAAAACCTACGTTTTATGCCTGGGACAGGGACACCAGCTATTGAGGAAGAGTAGAAAGGTTTCTGCATTGTAGGGAGAGGTGTGCCTCCTCAGTGAGATGGACCTGACTCAGCTGACACATTCATATCAGCAAATAAGTTTTGCTTCGATGGCATGTCCTCTTCCAACATTATCAGCGAGAAAGTATTTCTCACAGAAATGAAGGGTCAACAGAAACTTTATTTATTCACAGTCCTACTCACCAATCCTCCTTTATAGTCCTACTCGACAATCCCATTCTACAATCGGTCTCTAAGGCGGTAGTGGAGAAACAGTCCCGACGTGATTTTGCCATCAGAGAAAACTGAATACTCCACCAAACTTCAAAAGGGAACAACAGAAACAATCAAGAGGACGGAGCACCTCTCCTCTGAGGAAATGAGGAGAGTTGGACTTATTCAGCCTGGAGAAGAACAGGCCCCAGGGAAACTTTACTGCCACGTTTCAGTACATCAAAGGGGCTTCTAAGGAAGTGGAGGACACCTTTTCAACAGGGCCACTTGCAACAGGGCATGGGGTCATATTTGTAATATATAAAGGAGATTGAGTCAGATTACGTATAAGCAAGAACTTGTTTACTTGCAGCATGGTGCAACACTGGCCGAGCTTGCCCCGAGAGCTGGTAGGTGCCCCATCCCTGCAAAAATCCCAGGTCAGGTAATTCCAGGGGCTCTGAGCAACCTGCTCTTTTCAAGATGGTCCTACTCGTTGCAGGGCACTTGGACTAGATGACCAAGAGAGTTCAAAAAGCACAGGAGAAATGTCAGGCATGGTTGAACGTCAAAATGGCAGGTTTCTCACCTACATACTACTTGCTGTTTCCAGTGATATTTGAAAGTGCTGCTTTGATGTGCTCTTTCCTCCTGAACTATGTGCTGCTTAACGACATGCTACCTGCTACTGGCTATGTGCTACTTCTCTTCTGAGCTAAGGAACTTCTCATTTTACCCTTTCCATTCCCACAATTCCAAAAGATCATATGTCCACTTTGGGGCCATATAGTTGATGGATCACTGCTTCAGGCACCATCCACTCAGACATCCCTAACACTGAACTCCTCTGCTGATTCTGCTCAGGGGTGTGCTGAGCAGAAAGACTAAATCAGCTAAGCTGAAAACAAAATACTGGGAAACTAGGAAAGCAAGCAAAAGTATTCCACACTCTTAAGTCTAAGTCAAAAAAATCCACATTTTTCACAATGCCCACAGCAGCGGCATTTATTTCCCTCAAGGTTTAGATTATAGCTCTCTCCCTCTGCAAGGCACACACACAAGCCAACGCCACTCTTGACTGCCTGTTTCTTTTGACAGCTCTGTGCACTTTGTGCCCTCAGCTCACAGCACGAGTCCCAGAAGTATTCCCAGCCCCACAAGAATCCAGCTGGCCAGCAGCACCAGCCGGGCGATGCTGGAATCATGGCCGAGCCAACAGGTATGAGCTGGCAGTGACTCTGGGGTGAAGCGGCAGCAGTCGGAGAACGCTTGGATGCTCATCTGATTCCCTTCAGAGAAACCCGTTTCTTAGAGAAAAATGAGTAACAGCGACTTGTATATGCACAAGAATCAAGCAATGTAACACAGGAAAGAAGAAACGCTTCCATATCCCAGCCCAGCAAAGAAAGAGACGGGAAACAGCGCCCGGGAAGCGTGTCCCGCCTGCAGCCCCCGGCACTGCCACCACACACAAGACGGCGGCAGGGCTGAGGCCGCGCCTCCCAGCGCGCTCTGCGGCCCCGGCCCCGGCCCCGGCCCCCGGCCCCGAGCAGCGCAGGGCGAGCAGAACTCCCTCTTTCAGCCACCTGTTTCAATGGACATTATAAGACACCGCGGCACTGACAATGTCGCACCTTTGGTCTGTGCGCACAGAGACACACGAGCCAGTTTGTAAGCTCAGCTGGCAGTGCTTTAATCTGGTACCAAAGCAATTCAAATAGGTGGAAATGGGAGGGGAGAAGAGGGCAGGACGCGTGAGGGGAAAAGTGATAAACAAGACAGGAAAAGTGTGACAAAAATGAGGGGGAAAAAGGGTGGGAAAGGTGAGGGGAGAAAAGTGTGGCAAATGTGAAGGGGAAATGGTGAGAAATGTGAGAGGAAAAGGGTAAGAAACATGACTGGAAAAGGAGAGAAAGGTGAAGAAGGGGGAAAGGCGGGAAATGTGAGGGTAAAAGTGTGAGAAATGTGAGAGACAAAGAGTGGGAAATGTGAGAGGAAATGAGAAAAGTGAGGGGAGAAAAGGGTGGGAAATGTGAGTGAAAAAGGAGTGAAACATGAGTGGAAAAGAGTGAGGAACATGGGGGAAAGAGGAAAAGGGAAAATGGTGAGGAAAAAGGGGAGTAACATGCGGGGTGAAAAGGCAGAAGACATGAGTGAAAAAGGAGAGGGAAGCGTGAGAGAAGAAGTGAGAACCATGAGGGGAAATAGGTGAGAAATGTGAGACCAAAAGAGGAAGAAATGGGGGGGAAACTGTAAAAAAAGTGAATGAAAACAGGAGAGAAAGATGAGGGGAGAGGAGCACAGGAAATGTGATAGGAAATTGTAGGAAACAGGAGCAGAAAAGGGTGAAGAATGGGAGTGAAAACAGAGAGGGAAATGTGAGGGGAAAATTGTGAGAAACTTTACTGGAAAAATGAGAGAAACATGAGGGGAGAAGAGGACAGGAAATGGGATTGAAAAAGGGAGGGAAATGTGAGGGGGGAAATGTGAGGAACGTGAGGGGAAAATTGTGAGAAACATGACTGAAGAAAGATAGAAACGTGAGGGTAAAATGAGCAAGAATTGTGAGGGGAAGATTGTGAGAAAGGTGAGGAGGAAAGTTTGAGGAATGTAGGGGAAGAAAAAGAGCAGGAAACATGACTGGAAAATGGTGAGAATTGTGAGTGGGAGGGGTGGGAAGTTGAAGGGGAAAAAGGACAGGAAATGCAAGGAGAGAAAGGGGCAGGAAACGTGAGAGGAAAATATCAGGAACGTCCAGCCAGGTCCCTTGAAGGGGAAGAAGAACAAGCTGCAAAGTCGACTACAAAACCCCCGCATCCTGCAGTGAGGCACTCTGAAAAGCACTGCTTCCAACACTCAGTGTCATGGTGACAATGCCAAGCAGTGCACTGTGACTTGGGCAAGTGCTGCCAGATCCAGACATGACTCCTGCCTTTGCTGGCGCTTCCATTGGGATACAGCTGTTCCAGAAGTCACTGCTGCCCTCTCAATGCTGCCCCTTATCCCCAAATGACTCGCCTGATGCCCGGTGCCCCCCAGGCCAAGATGGCACCCCCTCACTCTATACAGCCTGCAAAGCTGCACAGCACAGCCGCTGACTGCCCCGGGCCAGCTTTGGGGGCAGCTGTGGGCAACATCTGGTGGACACTGCTTTCCTGTTCCCTCAGGGTGACCAAGAAGTTGCCCACAGCAAACCTGCTCCTCCTGAGGCAGCTGCTCTCACTGCTGCGGCACATCGGCCAGCACGAGTCCCCAGCCAAATGAGCTGCAGCAGCCTGGCCATCTGCCTGGGGCCACGCCTGCTGAGCCCAGCCCAGGAGGAGCAGCTGGAGCTCAAGGCCATGTTGGCCGAGAATGAGAAGGTATCACTGTCCTGAGCAGCCGGCTGTGGCCTCCCTGGGCTGTGCGAGCTCAGCTGCCCTGAGCTGCCTGGCAGCCTCCTCTCTCCAACAAATGCCTGCAAGATCTGCCACAGCCACAGCCTTCTGTGCAGAGGAAAAGGCTCAGCAGTGATGGCAAGGACTGCTTGGCACACTGTCAGCAGCTGGCTGAGAGCAAGGCCTTCCTGTGTGCAGGTGAAGGTGCTGGTGGAGTTTATGATGGAAAACTTGGATGATCTTTGGAAGGAGAAGGCTGGCTGGAGGAGCCACCAGCACCCACAGACACATTCACAGCTAGGAGATGGGGTGGAGGGTTGTCACAGCCTTGGACTTGGCATATCAGAACTATCAGCATCAAGAAGATAACCGGGGAAGGGTTAACCGGATTTGCTTTGTGTGTTCTTGTCTTCCAAGAAGTGGCTTTGCTGCACATGCTTTTGCTTTCTTGACCTGTGTTTGGAAGAGCCAAATGTCCCTGCAGGCAGAGCAGACAAGGACCAAAAGGCAAAAAGCTGTCTGGATGTGTCCTCCTGTCTGCCAGACATCCTCAGGGAGATGAGGGAGACACCAAGAGGGAGCCCAAGGGGCAGGGGTATGTCAGCTCCACTAACACTGGGACAATGATGGGGAATTTCTGATGAGGTCGAGTAGCTGCATCCTTTCACCCTGCTGGCAAGACAGGAACACGCTTAGTACCTTCAAGGCTGCACAGCCCTTTGCAGAACCAGCCCAAAATATCAAGATCTGTGGTAGAAAGATGCAGGGAGTTTTGTTGTTTTCTTTCTCACTGGGTGGGAGTTGCTTCAGTTGTTGTTTTGACAGTCTTTCCTGACTTCTTGTTCTAAAATACAGTAAAAAAAGGCTGTGTCCTTGGTGAGTGTAGCAACATTGCATCTGGCTTTCAGAAAGGAATAAAGAACACAGATTGCCTACTGAAATTATTCTGCTCCCTTCCAAATCTGCTCTCTACTCAAGCACAAGCCCCAGGCACATCCCTGACCCCCTCTGTCCCAGGAGCTCAGAGCTGCCTTGCACAGGGCTTGCTGTGCACTGGAGAGCACAAAGCAGGCTGGCCTGGTGCCCCTGAATGTTTCTGCCAAACACTCTCTCTGCATTTCTCACCTTTGCTGTGGCTGAGTGCAGAACTCCAGGATTGCAGGCACTTTCTCCCAGAGCTGTGTGAGGCACTGACTCCTGCACATCTGCCCTGACAAGCTGTCAGTGCCTCACGTTGGCCTCAGTTCCCCTGGCAGAAGCACTGTGCCTGAAGGACGCTGCCGTGTGCTCGAGCCTGCGGAGCAGCCTGGCTCCCTCCCGCTGTGCCCAGAGTGCTGCACTCACTGCTCACCTTTCCCAGGAATTACAGGAGAGTCGGCAGAAGAGTGGGAATGCTCAGCCGCGGCACCAGCCCTCGGCTGCCTTTTGCCTTTCTCTCCTGCTGTGCAGACTGCAGATGGCGATGCCAGCAGTCTGCGCTGCTCCCAGCACAGCTGCACTTCCCACGGAGAGTGGCCAGCTGCCAGTTTGGCTCTGGGATGGGAGGATATGCCCGGTGCCAGGAAGAAGCACCCGGGGCCAGGCTGCTGCCTCTTGCAGCTCCAGGGGCCTCCTTCCAGCCTGGCTCTGCCCATGCTCAGGCTGCTCTGGGCTCTGCTGGGGCTCTGCCCCGAGCAAGGCTGGGCCCGCTCTCACCTCACAGGCACTGACAGCTGTGCATCAGACGAGACCTTTCAGAGCATCCTCACGGATCTTTCTGCTTTCTCAGTGGAGCAACACTCTCCTCCAGCCAAAGAGATTGCACTGAGGGATACAAATCCAAGTGGCAGGAACCTGAGTGCTCTCGAGTCACAGCTGAAGGCCTGCACCTGCACAGGATGTTTTGGCTGCCCCATTCCTCTTCCAGTTTGGGCTGCAAATGCCATTGCTCTTTCTGCCTCAACTAGAAGTACCATGGCTGGGCAAAAACCGCCCAGTGTGCTGTATTCCAAAGGCAGTGTGATCTGGAGAGGACAAATGAAGAAGAGCTTTCCCCACTTTCAATCCATACCTAAGAATCCATAAATGTCACTTTGTACCTTGGAGAAGCAACTGACAATTCAGAAGGAACAACTGACAATTCTCACAGGGTGAGAAGGAGGAGAATCTTCCAGATGAATTGGGGTTTCAGAAACATTATTTATTTACAATCCTACTCTAAAATCCTAGTCTACAATCCTACTAGACAATCCTACTGGACAAGACCACTCTACAGCCCTACTCTAAGCTGGTCATGGAGAAAGCAATCTTGATAAAATTTTCACATTGTGGTCTCCTCCATGCTCTTCTTCACTGACACAATCAGTGGCACGAGGATGGACCCAGGCTTTGCTGATCTTACAAACAGATGCAGTCCAAAGGAAAAAGAAACCAAAAACCAATGAACCATGACTTTCCAAGTTCAGTGCTTCCCATGCTCAATCAGGATTCCTGTGGCTCCTACAAAGATGCAGAAAGAGGACTGACAGGACCATCTGCACCTCCATCTTCATGTGCAGGACCTTGCCATCACAGGCAAACCTGGCCCACAATCCCATGCATCCATGTATCCAGGTGCCTTCATCTTGCTTGGATTTTTGCCCTGCCGGTGTTCTCAAAATGGTGCTTTCTGTCCCCAGGGTTTGTTCCTTTCAGATACTCCAAAGCCTCACATGGGTCCCTCTCTTTGAAAGACAGGCATTGTGGTAAATCCCACAAGGAGACAGAGCAGTATCTGCCTTTCTGTGGGAAGACAGGAATGGGCTGTGGGCAGCCTGGACCTTGATGAGTTACAGCTATGCCCTTGAACAAGACAGATAAACAACTTCAAGGGATAAAGAAGCCTAGAATCCGGATGTGTGTTGACATTTACGACAAGAAGCAGAGAGATTTGTCACCAATTAGAAAAGACGCGTGTGCCTAGTTTGTTAGCCAATTAGAATGCAAAAAGGAGTGCGTTTTATGCGTATGATATAGAGAAAAAGTATAAAAAGTTGCACAGTGGGATAATAAACCGCCGATGCTTGCCACCATCTTCAGTGTCAGTCTTTTGTCCACTGTCACCTTTCCATCCCCTGCCCCTCCTGTGCTGGCTGGCTCCTTCCTTCCCAGCAGGGACAGCCCAGTGGCACTTGGTCCTGCAGCTGCGTCTCTGCCACACAAGCTGGCAGTGACCCTGGGGCACTTCCCATCTGCTTGACCGTGCCAGGCAGCAGATGGGGCTGGGACAAGTCCCTCTCAAGCTGTCCCTGTTTGGGTGGTAGAAACCACTAGGAGTGGGGCTGGGGGCACAAGCCAGGGCCCCTCACAGGCTCACAGTGAGCCCCCACAGCCCCTCCTTCCCACAGCCAAATCTCTGACCGCTGGGCTGGGACTGGCTTCCTTCGGTTCCTCCACCACCATTCCACGCCTATGTACCCACAGTTGCTCTACTTCAATTCTTTTGTCATCAGAGAAAACTGAATACCCCACCAAACTTCAAAAGGAAGCAATAGAAACAATCAAGAGGACGGAGCACCTCTCCTCTGAGGAAATGTGGAGAGAGTTGGGTTTATTCCACCTGGAGAAGAACAGGCCCCAGGGAGATTTTATTGCCACGTTCCAGTACTGCAAAGGGGCTTCTAAGGATGTGGGCGACACCTTTTTTAACAGGGCCAGTTGCAATAGGACATAGGGTCATATTTATAATATATAAGGGGGATTGAGTCAGATTACGTATAAGCAAAAACTTGTTTGCTCCGAGCGTGGTACAGCACTGGCCCAGCTTGCCCCGAGAGCTGGTAGGTGCCCCATCCCTGGAAACATTCCAGGTCAGGTGGCACAGGGCTCTGAGCAACCTGATCTATTTAACAATGTCCCTGCTCATTGCAGGACACTTGGACCAGATGACCTTTACAGGTCCCTGCCAGCCCAGCCCAATCTAGGATTCCTCATCATTTCCATTTGAAAAGCTTCAGGAATGGGAGGTGAGGAGGAGTGGGGCTCATGTGATGCCTTGGAGTTCAGTGGAGGAGGAGCCCATCCCGAAGACCAGCCAGAGGTGCCTTCTCCTCCTGCAGGAGGAACTGGTGGTGGCCAAGTTTCAGTAAGAGCCTGCCAGCCCAGCTGCCTCTGCCCCATTGCTGTCCCTGGGCCTGGGCACAGCCAGCGTGGCCCAAGCCCCAGGCCCCAGCCCCTGGGGGCTGCACGCTACTGCATTTTTGCCTTCTGCTGGTGCTGACCATAGCACCAGCTCCCTTCAGAGTTCCTTCAGGGAGCTTTACCAAATGGGCTTCTGTTGGTTTAGATTTCCTGGGATTCACAGAAGCTGGCAGAGGAAGCAGGCAGGAGAACCCAAGATGGCGAAAAGAGAGACTTTATTTACAGAAACTTCTTTATATATCCATTAATAATCTAGCAACTATTGGTCAGCAGGGAATCCACCTCCTAAAACCATTGGTCACAGCTATACAACACCTAGTATCAAACACAGAGATTAAGAAAGTACAAAAAATGCAGCTTACATCTATTCTCCATGAGAAAGAAGAGAAAGATTTCTAAAACAGTGCAAATACAGGCTTCCATCATTTTTGCGGGTTTGAGAACTTGGTGCTTCCCAGTTCTCTGCCATCCCTGTGGATTTTGCAGCATTTCAGCCCTTGTGTCCATGGCCCTTCCCTCATCCCTAGCCTACAGCAGTGACAGTCACTGTCACCTCCCCCTCGCTCCAGATCATTTGCCCAAGTGCTGCCAAAGGCAGCGGAGCTGGCTCAGCATCCCTGCTTGGTTCTGGGCTCCAGGATGACGCTCAGAGGGACACTTGGAGCGCTTCCTAAAGAACTCCCAGTGTGATGGGCTGTGGATTTCTCCTCCCTGGGTGGCTCCTGCTTGCAGTTCTCCGCTCAGTGGAGTCCCGTTTTCTCAGCAGGCCTTTGCAGCCAGTTCTTCCCGAGCGTGTGGCTCTGCTGCCATCGCCAATCTGTGGTTTCACTGCCCAGCCTGACCGAGACTGGGGGAGCTGCTGGGCACGACTGGAGATTTTCAAGGCCAAAATCCTCCAGCACCATCACGTTTCCACCTGCTCATTGCTTTGAACAGCACAAATTACAAAACACCCATTTCAGCTGACAAATGTAATTTATTGCAGATTGTGACACCTGCACTGCTGATTTGTAAATACACAAAAAACAATTTCAGTTTAAAAATTAAATTTCTTGCAAATTGCTACACCTGCGCTGGCAATATGGAACTATACAAATCTCAGTTAAGATTAAAGAAAAGGAATTTATTCGAATGTTACAACCATGCTATGGAAACATATACAAATAGCAAGTTCTGTTAACAACAATTAATTTATTGCAAACCTCTACAGCCACTCACTATACACAAAGATCAAGTGAAGTTTAACAGCTTAATTTATTACATATTCCTACAACCATACAGCCCATACGGAAATACAAAAATATCCATACCCCTCTCTAAATAGTCCTATAGCAAGACCTCGAGATAGAATTATACAGCTATACAATTCTGTACAGATTTAAATAGAACTGAATACATATATTACCACAACAATATATAGATGTAAATATAGATTAAATATTACATATTACACGCAATACATATGAAAATAGATACATAAAACAAACCTATCTCTAAATAGACAAATATAACTCTACCAATCTAAATATCCATACATCAGTAGACCATACAGCTGTACAAGTTGATACATACATAAATATTGCTACACCTAGAAATAGATCAATAAAATACAGAAATATAAATATAAAAATATAAAAATAGATATATATCTAGAGAAATACCAAAATACATACTTAAAGAGCCATGTACCTTGAAAACTATACATAAAAAAATCGAACTAAACACACATAGAACAGCATACATATAAAACTAGATGTATACACAAACATATATGTCTATATACAAATACATATATAAATAGTACATCCGTAAGGACAGAACAATATACATCTATAAATATACGCATACAAATATCAACAGGCATATATAAATATCCGTATAATTGTCACTCTCGAAACGCCAGTCTATACGTCTTTAAAGAGAACTATAAGCCGAGGGTTTTCAGCCGCCCCATCTTCACATGCTCTCCCATCTGTCACTTCCTCCCGTGCAGCGCAGCCCTCCTGGTGGCCTTCAGCTTCTCTCTGATGGCTCTCGTCACTCGCTGATGTTCTCAGGCACTTCAGGGCAGCTGTGGCAAAAGTGGAGGCTCTTGAATTGGTTCCAAGGCCTGGCAGAGCCACAGTCCCGGACCCCTCTGTGCTCGCTGCTGGCTCCTCCGTCCCCTCAGCCCCACCATCCCCTCAGCAGATGCACAGCCCCCCCTCAGTTTATTCAGACCGCCACAGTCCCTTCAGGCCCATCCTTAGAGCCACCACCCCCCTCAGCCTGTGCCACTTCCCTGTCACCTCACTGCCACCATCCCTTGCAGCTCCCCCAGAACCCACAGCTCCACCGTTCCCCTTTCCTCCCACACACCCCCCAGCCCCACCATCCCCTCAGCCCCACCAGCACCTCAAGGTCACTGTCCCTTCAGTGTCCCCTCTCCTCAGCCTCCTCTGTCTCACCATCCTTCAGCAGCTCCCTGGGGGACACTGGCTGCTCCCAATGCTCCAGGGACACCCGGGCCTGGAACTGCTGCTCCGCCCAGCCCGGCCGCCAGCTCGGACCCAGCACAGGAAGAGGGGACAGAGGGGGCACAGGGGGAAAAGCGAGGGATGCAAGAGGAAGCAGAGCAGGGAAAGAGGTTAAAAAGCAGCCTGGGCCTATACAACTATCAATCCACGTACCTAAATATCCATATATCTCTTACAATGCACATTTATAAATATAACTATATATACACAGAAAGGTTACTCTACATATAGATAAATGTATCTATGCAAATCTAGAAATGGAACTACAGAGATATAAATATAATGACATCTATAATTATATAGATATAAAAATGCATATAAATGAAACTATACTGACCTATAACTATATGCACATATAAAGACAAGTCTATATATCTATCAATAGAACTATAGAGATATAAAAACAGAACTATAGACATTTTAAAATGTAATCTATACAGAGGAACTCCACCTGTCGGATCTTCACAGGCTGTCCCTTGGTCTTTTACTCCTACGCAGGGCAGCCCTCCTGGAGAGGTAGATCAGATGGATATCTGGGAAGCAAAGGCAACACTGAATCAGTAGCAGGCCTTCACACAAGTTTTCCTTTGGAAGGAATTGTACTTCTGTCAAAGACTCTAAAAGATTGCCTGAAAGGCAGACTCTCACTTGGCAATTGGAGAACAGGGATCTTAAAACTCTTGAAGGAACAGGGATCCTTCCAAGTTTTCAAAACTTCTGAAGTTTTGCAGTATCCTGATCAAGTGTCAGCACCCGCAGTGAAAATGGCACCCACGAGAGCTTGGAACACACACAGTCCCAGCTCACACAAAGAACTCAGCCTTGCTCTTTCTCTGTGCTGACAGAAAGACCTTGGCCCTCACTGCAATGGCTGAAGCTGAAGGGTGATGTGAGCTGAGATATGAACTACCACTGATCCCTGGCCTCTAAAAAGTGCCCTGTGCAGTGAGCAACAGCTCCTCCAACTCCACCATCAGCTCTGGGACGAAGAGCTGCGAGAAAAAGAGCTCCCTGCGAGGCCTGCAGGCTGCACCAGCTTTGCTCGAGAGTGCAGATCCAAAGTGCTCTCTCTCTCCTATTAGTTCTCGCTAATCTGACGAAATTTAAATTTTTCCTTTAGCTACTGGATTTGTGATTTGTGATTTGTTTGGCCTCAGGCGCTCTACCTCTTGTATTTTCAATGAGTCTCACTCTAGCTATCAGCAGACTGGTATTACATTGATTTAATGCTTTGAGACAAAAAGCTCAGCCTTCTACCCTGACTTTTTGCTGGGGTTTTCCACAGTTGCTTCAAGAGTCACTCAGAGTTGCCTCCAGAGCATTGTCACCCTGCAGCAAACCTATCCATGGACTTCAGCTGAAAATTGGGACACCCAGCTTGGTGACACAACTGCCAGAAGGTCAGGTTTATTCACTGCTCTCTTGCCACACCACAGGACTCGGTGTCAGTGCCTCTGGAGAAGCGTGGAGGGCAGGGCTTGGGGAGCTTGTGCCAGTGCTGCATTGGAACTCGAGGCCCCAGGAAGCACCAAGCCTGCAGACAAGAACTCAGCTCTTCTGATCTCCCTTCCTGACAGAGGCAGGCTCGCAGCAGCCATCTCAGACCTCTCTCAACCAGGGTGGACTCTCTCCTTACCAGGCTCCTCGGGCTCCAGGGAACTGCTCCCACGGCTCACAGTGCCAGGCAAAGCTCCCTCTGCTGCAGCCTTGTTCTCAGGCTCCCCTCCTGGAGACTCTTGGGCAACACCAATGTTTCCCTTCCAAGAAAACCAGAAAGAAAGAAACCCAAAGATCACTCACTATTTTCTGCAGGGACACAATAGTTCAGAGACTGCAATATTTCCTTCTCTTGAGGAAGAACATGCTTTTGAGAACTGGTATGTGCGACTTTCCAGAAGACAAAAGGTCATCATACTTGGCAATAAATTATGGACAATTCCAAGAAATCCCATGCCCCACCTTGAATCTGCCTCTCCTCAATACTAAACCTATAGCAGGCAATGGGTCTGCATATTAAATGAAGTAGAGGACTTATTTGGCAAAGCTGTATAATGATATGCAAAAAGGCCCATGCCAATACAGACACTGAACAGTTCAGGCAAGTCTGGGAAGAGGCAAGAGTTAAGAGAAAGTGGATTCCTAAGTCAAAGAGGCAATCTGTCAAACAAGGGGGCTAATGGTCTCTGATGGAATTGCTCTCCAACACAGAAGAAGCCCTTGGGCTTAAAGGAGTCCTTAACCATTTCATGTGCAGCACCAACACTGTCCTTCCCCCTAAGTCACAACTCATGGGCCTCCAAACCAACACATCTGCCCCCTAAAGGCTCCAGACCTCACACACTTTCATCTCTTCTTCCTAACAAGGAAGTCTGGCCCCCAAAGGCCTTCAACAATGGAGAAGATTGACTTCTCAAACACCGTCCAAAAGCTGTCAAAGCTGACAAGGTTGAACATGGGTGTGACACTGAACACATGGAGTGGGCACTAAGGAAGGAGTCCTGCCAGCTCCTGGCACAGGGAACTGCTTCTCCCTCCACAGGCCTGAGCACAACAGCCTCAGCCAGGCTGCAGCTTTGCCGGGACTGCATGGGAACACACATCTCTTCCCACACAGATGCCCAAGAGCAACGTGACAAAGCTCGGCAACACGGAGAGCAGTACTGGTTGGTTTAGCCAGCTGAGGATTTCCCAGCTAGAGACTTGACTGGAGGCACTAGGCTACTGAGAGGACAAGAAAGCTGCAGCTGCAGCACGTCCCCAAACACGGCTCTGGGAGCGCCTACACGCACGGCAGGGCTCACACAGCAGCAGCAGCAGCAGCTGCAGCCCAGCCCTTGCTCTGCCTTGGGCTTCCAACCAGAAAGAGGCAGAGCCCACAGCTGGTGCTGCGACAGAGGCACCTCTTGAATGCCCCTCCCTGCTCGGGAGACTTTGCCTTCAGTGGCAATTCTCCAAACACTCTTCTCTTATTTCACATCAAAGACAACCAGCTAGAACCTACAAAGCTTCCACTTGATCACCACAAATGCCCCTGCACTAGGGATTCTTCCCAGGAAAAGAAGAAAGGAGCACCCAAACTTGGCCAACACCTCTCATCCTCACTAAGGATGAGCCCCCTTTTCCTTCCCTCTTCTTTTGGAAATCTGCCTTGACCAAGCAAATCCTTCCCTGTCCACTCACAGCTCAATTCAAGAAGCCTTTCCTTCTCAGCCATGCAACAACTTTCAGAAGCTCTCAGGCCAGCCCCTTTCATCCAATGGAGTTACCTGAGCAAAGGGAGATCTTTCAGGCAGGGAGGAGAATAGCATCTCCTCCAGTGTCTCCAGCACCAGGTCCAGATCCAGCGGTGGCAATTCCTCTTCCCCAGGTGCATTCCATGGCCAGCTGGAGGCCGTCCATGCTGCACAACCAGCACTGCCAGTCGGAGCATCGGCGGCTGAACTGCCCGCTGTGGCTGCAAGAATCCAAACACTTTGGTCAGGCTCCAGAACAGGGCCTTGGGACGCAGAGCTCTGTTGCTGCCTTGGATCAAACATCACAGGAAGCACACAGCAAGCTCAATGCCAGAAATGTATTTGAACTTCCCAGGGGATTGGAAGACTGATTTCTTCCTCTTAAAAGGTATTTATTCTAGTTGATGTGTATGTCTGTTAAAGGATGGATTGTAAAATTGATCACACACACACACACACTGTCACTTTATAATCACAGCCTTTTCTATCTCCCCATCAGTTTTTGGACTGGGCTCCTGAGTTTCTCATCACAACAGACCATGGGGCAGTGCATTCACCTTGGAAGAGCCCAGATCTGCAGACACAAAGGCTAAAATTCAAATGGGATTCTACTGTAAAAAGCAGCCTTATGTGAGGCCGTATTCTACAGCTGCAACTCCTCTGGGGGCACACAGAGCTCAGTGAAATGGAATAGACTTCTTTGCAGGAGAGACAACCTTGAAACTCTGCAATATCCTGTCAGCGTCCTAGGTTGGCCTCATTCAAGGAAAGAGGGGAGTTCACCTGACACTGAGCGGTTGTGGGCAAATGTTTTTCACCTCGGCCTTTCACCTCTCCAGAGAAGCTGTCTGGAAAAGCCCCAGAACACCCTCCAAATCTGGAGGAAGGAGAGGAAAAGCAGACAGAAATTGTTTTTGTTTTCAAGGTCCCCCTTCCGAGTCAACTTGACAATTTCTGTCTGATTCTCACTTGAGATCTACCCCTGACAGAGCACTGCAAAAAAATTCTTCAAACGCTCACTAGCCAGGAAGCTGTTTGAAAAGCAAGAGCAGAAACTCTTTCCCTACCTGATGGGCTGTAGGCTGGCAAGTGCTGCTCTGCAGATGTGCAGCTGCGGCTCTCTGCAAGGGCCCTGGAAGTGCTCGCATGGTCTACGAGAACTGGCGGAATGATGAGCTCAGGCTGGCATTGAAATCTGAGTGTGCCTTCTTCCTCTGATGAATCCCCAAGAAGTCCGGAGGTGACAAACACTTTCTTGGGAGGTGCTGGGGAAGCCTCAGACTCTTGAGCACCTACATGTCGCCTGGAAGGGCCTGGAGGCAGCTCTGAATCATCACGTGAGGCAGCACGGAGATTCTGGCAGGAGGCAGCTGTGTAGCAAGGAGGGAAGAAGAAAGGATGCAAAGGGAAGACTGGCTCACTACTGCTCCTCGGCTACATTTTCTTCAGACACACACACTGAATTTCAACTCTGATTTGTATTAAAAAAGGCCACCCTGTGGGTGAGGCCATATTCTGCAGCTGTAACTGTTCTGGGGCACACAGAGTCCATTTCAATGGCACAGCTGGATGGGCACAACAGACTGTTTTAAAAATCTGCACTATCCCATCACCATCCCGGTTTGGCTTCATTCAAAGAAAGAGGGGAGCTCACCTAACACTGACTACTTGGCAGCCAAGATGTTTTGTCACACACTTGCACCTCGGCAGAGAGGCTGTCTGGAAAAAGGCCCAGGAGATGCACCAAATCGGGTGGAAGGACAGGAAAAGCAGACCGAGAATTCTTTTGCGTTCAAGGTTCCTTTTCCTAGTCGACACCTTCTACCTGATTCTCACTTGAGCTCTACCCATGACAGGGCACTACAGTAAGCAACTAAAAATGGTCACTTGCCAGAAGCTGTTGGAAAAGCAAGGGTAGAAACTCTTTCCCTACCTGATGGGCTGGAGGCTGGCAAGTGCTGCTCTGCAGATGTGCAGCTGCGGCTCTGTGCAAGGGCCCTGGAAATGCTTGCATGGTCTATGCGAAGCAAGCGAACCATGAGCTCAGGGTGGCGTTTAAGGTCCATGCGAACCAGTGGAATGCTGAGACGCTTGAGCTGAAATTTGCGTGTGCCTGGTTCTGCAGACGAATCCCCAAGAAGTCCGGAGGTGACAAACACTTTCTTGGGAGGTGCTGGGGAAGGCTCGGACTCTTGAGCACCTGCATGTCGCCTGGAAGGGCCTGGAGGCAGCTCTGAATCCTCACGTGAGGCAGCACTGAGGTCCTGGCAGGAGGCAGCTGTGTAGCAAGGAGGGAAGAAGAAAGGAAGCAAAGGGAAGACCGTCTCACTATTGCTCCTTGGCTACGTTTCCCTCGGCAGCAACTGTACTTCCATCAGCAAAGAGAAAAGCTCCGATCCTCCCAAGCAGGGTGAGGAAGAAAAAAATCCCCACAAGTTCTGTGGGTTTGCAACAACCAATTCCTTCTCTGTTTAGCTCTCGCCTATTCCCTCAACCGCCTGGGAGAAGCGTCCTGCTGCAATTCCTCGGCAGGAGGCAACTGCCAGAACCCCAACTGCCAGGTCTTTTCCCCTCTGCTCCAAAGGGACAGGAGGCTCCCTCCGGCTGGGCCTGAGCACGACCCAGCCCTCGGCACTCACACGCACGCACGGAGAGCTCCCCAGGCATGCCCATGGCCAGGCAAGGAGCAGCGGCGGCCACGGCGCAGGGCCGGGCCAGCTGCAGAGCCAGCGGGCCAGGCTGCAGTGAGCACAGCCCCGGCGGGACTGGCCCGCAGCCCCCGGCAGCCCGGGGGGCCCTGCCGGCACAGCTGCCTTGCCCAAGGCCAGCCCCGGGGCCAGCCGGGGCAGCTGCGCTGAGCAGCCCCAGCACGGGCAGGGCCCGCTCCTGCCCAGCCGGGCAGTGCCCACGGCCAAAGCCCGCGCCACCCTCACCCCAGCCTGCCTCACCGGCCCTGTGGAGCTGCTGGCAGCGGCTGCGCTGGCGGCTGCGCACCTCCAGCCCGGCCGCCAGCCGCTGCCTGTCGCCCTTGCTCCGCCGCTGGATGCGGATCAGGAGGTCGGGGCGGTCGCGGCGAAAGCTGGGGTTGCTGAAGTGCAGCAGGGCTCCGGCATCGCCCGACACCTTGTGGAAGCCGTAGCGCTTGAGCTGCCGCACGAAGCTGTGGAAGTGCGCGGCTTTGAAGGTGTCCGGCGCCGCCGGCGGCCCCTGGGCGCCCGCCCCTCGGGCGCCGGGCGGGCTGAGCAGCTCCCTCTCGAAGAGCGAGCGCTCGATGAGCAGCCCCCGGGCCAGGCTGTCCCAGCGCACGGAGCGGACGCGGGCGCTGTGGACCAGGCGCCACAGCTTGGCGGGGAAGCTGCGGGCGCTGAGGCCGGCGGGCAGCGGCGGCTCCTCCATGGCGGGGCCGCTGGCCGAGTGTTGCCACAACGCCCTCAGCGCAACGGCCGCGGCTGCGCCGGCACCGCGCGGCCTGAGGGGTGGGCGCGGGCACGGGCCGGACCCGGCGGGCACGAGCGGCACAAAGCCGCGGCTGCGGCACGGCGCGGGCACGGCGCGGGCACGGCGCGGGCACGGCGCGGGCACGGCGCGGGCACGGCGCGGGCACGGCGCGGGCACGGCGCGGACACAGTGGCGGCTCCCGGGGCGCTGCCAGGCACGGCGGGGAAAGGGGCAAGGGGCAAAGCCTTTCTTTCGCTAGGGGAAATCAGCCTTTTTGCTTTGCTCTGCAGCACAACCCACCGAGGCAAGCGCAGCAAGTTGCAGAAAGGGCTCCAGTGGAATCATCCCATGGGAACTGTTCCTGTGTGTCAGGTGAAAGCCACATCGCTCACTCTCCTGCATGGCTGAGGGGAAGAAAGAGATGTTAGACCGAATAGCTTCCTTTTTTTGGTTGGCGTTGCTAACTGAGTTGCTCACTTCAAAGCAGCAGAGATGTCAAATGGGACCAGGGTAAATGATGAAAAGGAGAAACCTGGAGACTTGCTTTTGGCCTCCTGTCCAGCCAGCTGGCTGCTTCTTTCTCACAGTCTCTGCCTGCTTCGGTCAGATTTGGCACATTTCTCGTTCTTTGGAGTCAGCTATAGGAAGGGGCAGCAATTTAGTCAGCATTGTCATCAAAGCTAAAATGCTGCCCTGTGGATCAATGTTGCCGTCAGGAAAACTAATCCACAAACACCAGAGATTTATGTCCAATAAGGAGATAGAGGAGTCCCGTAGCTTTTCTGGAATAAGGGAGAGGTCATGGTGATTCCCCATGGGGTCTCTCAAAGTGTTAAGAGGACACAGCCTCTTTTTATCCTAATTGCCTGTATGTATTTCCCTCTCTCTTTCCCGGTTGAGGTACTTGAGAGGTACAGACTTCCCTTATCACCTAATAGAGATCCTTTTCTAATGTACATCCCCCCTCGCCGCTTTTTGTTTTCTTTGTGTCTCTGTTCTTTTTCACTACGTCCAGGGATTTATTAACTAATGGAATTCCTATGGAATTTATGGTTTCTCCCATTGCTTCTTTCACCTATCAGTATCTGGCCTCATCTTCCAGGAGGCCCACAGTTCATTTGTGAAGACAACTCCCTCTTGTTCCTTTCAATCTCTCCTCTTCTTACCTTTTCAGTAATTGTCGTTACAAACTTTAGTTATCATTGACTTAATTTTCTCTTCCTGGGTATTTTTTTATTATTATTTGCAGTGACATGATTTTCTGTCTTTTTGTAGCCATCTCTGGATCCGTAGGCATGGCTACTGCGTGCATCCCCTTGATCACATGCTGAATGAGCTGCGCTACGCAAGGTATCATGCATGGTAAACAGATCAGAGTTGCTGTAGGACATAAGAAGAAAAAGAGCATTTGTTTAACCCACAATCCACCAGGCAACCACGAAAACATGTCCCATTCCCATCCTTTCCATGTTTGGACTGGCACTTGAGCTAACTTTCTTACTCCCTTTGTTATTTGTTTCACCACTTTTCCATTGTCATTTATTTGCCAACAGCAGTTTGAGTCATTTAGCTTTCTACACACTCCCCCTTCTTCTGCTAATAGATAATCCAATACCATCCGATGCTGGAATACTGCATTCCTTGTCTGAGTGGATTGGTCAGCAAGAAGGTCAAGAGCTGTAGCTGTCTGGTTGGTTATTATTTCAAAGGCAACTTATAACCTTATTGCACAATTCAAGTTATAATTGGGCTCTCAGGCACCTGATATGAATTCATTTGGATTCCAAGTAGCTGGTCCATAGTGCTGTATAATTCACTCTGCTGGCCATTCATCTTTTCCCCATTTTTGGGTGCTCCCTCCAGCCAAGGATGCATCAATCAACTGTCTTTTTTTTAAACAGATCATCATATACTTTGATTCCTAATTGATTTCCCTGAAGTGGTAGCAAAAAGAATAATGGTCTAATATACCGTACATAACATATCCTGAGCAGTTAGGTGGTAACCGGTGATGAGCATGTTGGCCACAAATCCAATAATGCTCTTTCAAAGTCCAGATTCTTTTAGCAAAGGGGCCTTTCCAATTTTCATTATCAATTGGCGAGTGTGAAGAACAAGGCTTCACTGTTCAAAGTTTTAAACTTTTTATTATGAGAATAAAACAATTAACAGTAGGGGATGCCCACAAGACAAACTTGCAGCGCTGGGTGTGGGGCTCGTCTGGCCAGAGGCACACCTCCCAGGGCCCGTGCAGCCGCTTTGATCCTCTCTGAATGTCAATCAAGACACCTGGAGGCATTTGGATACTTTGGTCCAATCATAGGTGTGGACATTCCCAGGCCGCCCCTGTGTCCATCCATCTGGGGTAGTCTGAGCTGGCCCCACCCCATGGAGTGTGCTCAGTTGTGGGGCTGGGAGGGATCTCACCTTCACTGGCGTCCTGATTGACATTCTTCACAGAACCTTCTAGAAATTCTCCGTTGGCCACTTAACCCCTAGTTTCTTAACAGAGTCATTGAGCAGTATTAAATGCACATAAAAGGGAGGGTACAAGGAAAGGGAAATAATAACCAGGACATTGTAATTTACCAAATAGTCAACTAATCAACTCATTAAGGTGTCATAAACATCCAGATTTAACCAATTAACCCAACAACACTGCAACATTCATAACTTAGTAATTTACTTATTAACCGTTCTAATATACGCAAGTCAACTTCTCCTTGGGCATTTATAACAGTGGGTCAAAACACAGCTTCTTTCCTGGGCCTAATGGTCCTCCAACAATAGCTACCTTACCATAAGAGTCACAATATCTGCATTTCCAAGCTCCTACATGAGGTTTCCACCCACAGTTACATCCCAGGTCTGTTTTTTTAGATCTGGACCAGGACCTACTAAAAAGGATTCTGGTTCTGTTCTGGTGTTGCCACTTCCAGTGATAGTCACAGACAGCATGAGTTTTACTTGTGAAATTATCTCAGGGGCAGGTTAAAAATAAGTGGTCAAAAAACCTGTCCCTCCCCACTGCTTTACAGCTTTCAAAATCCCTTCAGTAATTATGGTAGGAACACCTTACCCAGCTAGCATTAGTGAGCTCAACATATGCTTGATTTCATCTGCCTTGATACTTGGAACAATTGTAAGGAGAGCAGTTGAGAGAACAGCAACCTATACCTAAAGACAAAGTCCAGTCACAAACACTTTTCCACATGTATACGCTCCCTGTTCTATTTAGACAAAAAATGCCTCTTTCCAAAGAATGAAGTCGCCATGGACTTCCTTCCTCATCCCAAAATCCTGTTCTGTTATGGACTTCACTCAGGGTGCTGACCCACCATTTAGGTTCAACCAGGCTGGCCACCCATGGCCAGTCTTCAGGTCCTCCTGGCCCTCCACAGACCCAGCAATTGCTAAGGTTAAAGGTTTTTGCTACTTTTTCTTCTAGGACTGAAAAACTGTTCTCCCCCCTCTGGCCTAAACTTAACTGACAATAGAAAAGTAAGATTATTAAGAAAAACATTCTAATCAAATCACCTAATCGTGATTAGATTCTCATGTTGTCTTCTGCACCACCTGTGGCGAGTGCAGGCACAGAAACAACTTAACATAAAGAAAACAATGACAGCAAGGATTAGCCTCCCAGTGACTGGAGATCGGAAAGGAGAGATGCCCACACAGACTATTCCAGCAGGCGATCTGTGGGTAGGCACACGGGGCTTCCCTCAATGTGTGCTCCGATCCACTCCTGTGAGTGTCAGTCGTGGCTTCCTGTCCTTCTCCTCCAGCTGAGATGTCCAAATCTCTGGAGCTTTAGAAGCCTTGACCCGAGTGTTATGGCTCCACCCATGGCCAGCTGTCTTGACGGCTGTTTCTGTGCTCAGTAACACCTGGAAAGGTCCATGCCACTTCGGCACCAGTGGTGCTTCTTTCCACTCCTTAACCAGGAGCCAACCTCCTGGCTGGATGTTGTGAGCAGCAAAGTCCAAGGGCAGGGTCTGTGCCAGCTGAGTTTCCTGTCAAAGAGATTTCACAAGAGACAGTATCCTGGCCACATATTGTTTTCAATATACATCACTTATTTCTACCCCCCTACTAGGCTGAGAATTACAAGGGTAAGGAATTCCAAACATCAGTTCAAAGGGAGATAATTGAATATCTCCTCTGGGTCCTTATTCTACCCAAAGCCAGTGGCAAAAGCCATACCCATGGCATCTTAGTTTCTATCACCACCTTCAAAAGGTGTTTATTTCTCAATTCATTCTTTCTACCCAACCTGAACTCTGGGAGTGCCTGAGTGTTCCATTGTATTCCTAAAGCAGCCATAACTCCTTGAAGGATCTTTCCTATGAAATGAGTTCCCCTATCTGAATCTATTGCTTCCACAATCCCATATCTTGAAATTATTTGTTCCAAAAATGCCTTAATAACAGATCCTGTAGTTGCTGAAATAATTGGGAATGCTTCTGGCCACTCTGTTAGCTGACATACTATTAAAAGAAGATATTTAAACCTTGCCACTCGGCATTTCAGTAAAATCCACCTGGCATCTTTGGAAGGGACGTACAGCCCAAGGCCTCCCTCCCCCTGCACTCTTCTTTGTAACCCTGCTATTAGTTTGAGCACAAATCAAACAACCCTCAATAGCTCGTTTTGCCAGGTCAAACAGACCCACAGTAGCACACATTTTGAGGAAGACTTCTGCCAATCCTTGACAACCCCAATGACTCCCTTCATGGAGTTGTTTTAATATTTGTAAGGCCAGACCCTTTGGTATCCATTGTTTACCATTCCCTGTAAACCAATTATCCTCTCTTTCCTCTGCCCCACTCTTTTTAATTATCTCAAGTCCTTCTGGTGGAAAAGACAGTTTCTCTGGCAGTGGTGGGGCTCCTGGGAGCAAAGGGAAGATCTTAGAGATTTCTGGCAACAGTGCAGCTTTTCGAGCCTCTTCCTCAGCCAGTCGGTTACCTATTGTTTCCTCTGAGCACCCTGCCTGGTGCCCCTTAATGTGTGTTATTGCCACCCCTTTTGGTAAATTCACCACCTCCAGTAGGCTAGAAATTAAGCTCTCATGAGTTAACAGTGTCCCCCTGCAGGTTAATAAACCTCTTTCTTCCCATATTTTCCAAATGCATGTATCACCCCATATGCATACTTAGTAAAAATATTCACTATTCTATCCCGATATAATTCCCAGGCTCTCACAAGTGCATTCAGCTCTGCTGTTTGAGCTGACCATGTGGGCGGCAATCTCCCCCCTTCCTTTAACTCCCTTCCATTAATGATAGCATATCGTGTAAATCGCTTCCCTTCTACTACCCTTGAAGACCCATCGATAAACACATTTTCTCCCTCAGTCCAAGGAGTGTCCTGTAAATCTTCCCTAGCCTGGGTCTGGAGATCTATCACTTGAATGAGTTTTTTCCCGGCCCCCCTCTCCAGGGCGGTTCAAACAGGAGGCTGGGTTAAACCCTTCCCCACATCTCAATGTTAAATCCTCCTGTTCCATTAAACAAGGTTCATACTGTAATAACTGAGCGCTGGTCATCCACTTAGAGGCTCTTTCAGTTAACAAAGCTTTAACGTGATGTGAAACTTTAACAATCAGATATCCTCCCAGTGTCAGTTTTCGAGCCTCAGTTACCATTAAAGCTGTGGCTGCACAATTCTGCAGACAGTGAGGCCAGCCTCTGGCCACTGGGTCTAACAGCTTGGAAAAATAAGCAACAGGCCGCCGTGTCCCCCCATGTTCTTGTACCAAAATTCCTTTAGCATGGCCCTGTTTAACATCCATATAACTCAAATTCCTTTTCTGAGTCTGGAAGAGCTAAGACTAAGGCATTAATCAATTTGTCTTTTTATTTTCTAAGGCTTTGTTCCCCTTCTGGTGTCCATACCACCATGTTAGGGCTGCTTTGGGTTAAAAAGTAGTACAAAGGTCTGGCTACAACAGAAAAATCCTCAGTCCATGCTCTGCAGTACCCCACCACCCCTAAAAACTGCTGTGACCCTTTTTTAGTCTGGGGTAATGCTACTTGTAAAATTCCTTGTATTCTTTCTGGATCAATACACGGTAAACCTCCAGTCACAATGTGTTCTAAATATTCAACCTTCTTCTCTACTAACTCTGCTTTCTTTTCAGACCCTCTTAAGCACCTTTGTAGCAAGAAAATTAAGCAGATTCACAGTAGCCTCTTCAACCATCTCCTCCTGTTCCCCTGATAGAAGTAAATCATCCATGTACTGCAGCAACCTAACTGAGTAAACTCTCTTAATATTTTCTGCAAGGCTTGCCCAAAAAACCCCGGTGACTCTGTATATCCCTGCAGGAGGACTGTTCATGTCAATTGTTGTTTCTCATTAGGCTCAGTGTCTGACCTCAAGAAGTCGGTCTACAAAAATAGGCAAACCTCAGCGTGGAAGTCAGAATGCCAATCTTTCAGCTGCCATTTATGCAGTATGTGCAAACAACTTCTCAACATATTTGCAAAAAAATCTATTTGTTCTTGTTGTACATTTCCAGAACCTGACTCTCCCGTCTTTTTATTTTGATTTGAGATCAAAGCACCATTCTTTTCTGGACAGGGAAGTAAGAACAGGCGGAAAATACAGGCTACACGTGTGAACCTATACTGCAGGAACAGAGCTGTAGCTCAGAATTAGACGCAAGAAGTGCTGCCCTAGCAAATGCAAACATTTAGTGTTGACACAGAAGCCTTGTGCAATGCCCTGCCAGCCCATGGCCCACATTGCTATCAACTCTCTGTCTGGTGTTACAAACAGTGTAGAGAGCTGACTGTAAGTTAAAAAAAATAGCCAAAATGTTCATTTGGTTCATATGGTGAACAATGAGTATCTAATATTACAGTCCTCATAGAAGTGAGTATTCACTTCGATCATGCTGGCAGTTTTACTCAGAAATCAACAGGTCTGTATAAATCATGTTATCAATAAACAATATAATTTGCTCTATGATCTAACTAAAAATACCTCATTGTTGATAAGTTTAGTGGAAGGTTGCAAGATCAGCACTGATTACCTTTTCATTTTTTCTTTAGTGGCTATTCTGCAGGAAAATTACTCTTGTTTACAGAGTAACCAGTTTGGATGTAACTAAAATGCCAGTACATTTCATGATCATTTCAGTATCAGAACAAAGCCATAAGACTTCACAGCCTTTTAAAACACATTTTTAAATGAATTTTAAAATCAACGGCCTGTGTAGGACTCAGAATGAAAACTCTATCAAACCTCAGCTCCAATGGAAGATTCCCTTCCTTGCCACCCTGTGAATAAGTGCTACATTCACTTTCTGAAAAGTCCTTTGCTTTTTCAAGAGACAAAGTCCCACTGATGGTGGTTTTGGTATGGTTAGGACTTGGGGAAGGGTCTCCTTCCTTCATCAGCTCCACACTGCAGTGCCTTTGGAATGCAGCCCACTGGGCATTTTTTGCACAGCCCCGGTGCTTCTACATGAGGCAGAAAGTGCAATTGCATTTCCAGCCCAAAGCCCATGAGGAGTGGGGCAGCCAGAGCATCCTGTGCAGATACAGGCCTGCAGCTGTGACTGCAGAGGCTTTGGGCTCTGCCCAGCGCAGCGGGTGCGGCTCCTCTGCGAGTGCCCCCCTCTTCCCAGGTGCCCATGGCTAGTGGGGAGGAGGCTCTGCAAGGGGAAGGGAACAGGGTGGGCATGTCTGCTGGCAGGAGAGTGCAGTGGAGAGCAAACAGTCCAGGATATTGCTGGAGTGTGTGACAGAGAACTTGTGACACAGCTGGTGACTGAGCCAGTGAGGGAAGGCGCTGCTGGACCTGCTGTGTGTGAAGAGAGAATTGCTGCTGGGGGACGGGAGGGTTGGAGGCTGCCTTGGGCTGGGACATCACAAAGTGCTTGTGTTCAATTCCCAGAGAAGGAAGGAGAGGTGTTGGGAAAATGTTGAACTGTAAGAAATTGCGAAATCCTTAAGCTTTATGAGACACTGCTCAGTCCTGTATTCCCCATTGCAGTAATTAATGTGGGCAAGTGGATATCTTAGCCTTCAGAGTAAAGAGAGATACTTTAGAGTGCCAAGAAGGTAGCTGTAATACATTGAAGGGGAAGAAACTGGTTTGAGGAGGCTCTTGACTGTCCAAGGAGATTTTGAGGTATGGGATGTTCCCCAAATGACCACCAGAGACCCTCAAGAGATCCCTACTCTCAATAACTTCTCATAGGTGATTTAAATATGTTAAAGAATTTTGAGGAAATGTTTTGAATGTGAGTTTCAGCAAAGTAATGAACATGTCTTAGTTCCATGGGCACAAACTAATAGGTGAAATTGCTGGGAGAGCACGTGTCAGGGAAGGGATTGCCCACGCAACCCGTACCAAAATCAAGCCATGCCTGCTTTCTCACACTGAGCTGGCAGCAGGGATCAGGCCCTGCTTGCTAACCTTTCATTTTGATCTATTGAAGGGTAAAGAAAGGTCACAATGAAACAGTTTCAAGCCATTTCCCTCTGGTTTACCTTTTTGGGGGCCAAAGCTCTGTGATGCAGGTGGCCCAGGTGCACACAGAGAAATGCAGCCTCCCCTAAGCCCTTGGTTCTGGCACAAATCGTCAGTTCTTGTTCCCAGGGGAGCCCAGCTCTGGCAGCAGACAGAGCCCACAGCGCAGTGGGCGCCGTGCCCTGCCCAGCCGGGGCTCTCTGGCACAGAGCAGCAGCAGCGCCAGCACCTTGCAACCGCTCCTGCCTTGGCTTCACCTGCCAGCCACAAGCCCCTGGAAATCAGCACCGCCTGTCACATTCCCAGCTTGGAGCAGCTCCTGCTGGCGGGCAAATCCTGCCAGTTCCACTGCTTCCAAAGAGGAATAAAGGCACAGGTACAGACGTTCATACAGAGCAGCCCTGGCAATGTCCAATAAATATGCAAATATGTGGGGAGGTTTGTTAGGAATTATTACAGCTGTTATGCCAACAGTGCCTTCTCTGCTGGTTCTGCACAATGCTTTGGGCCATTTTCTTGGGCTGGTTTCCTTTGCTTGGGCCGTAGACTGGTCTTCTTCCTGTTGGTTGAATCCAGCATCCTTAATATTTTCTTCACTGAGTGACTGCACTCTCTGTGAGAAAGACTGAGGTAAATGGAGTAAATGTAACACTTCTGTTGGAGCTCCTTTACGTCCCTTGCATAAGCTGGTAACTGGCATAGAAATGTTCGTGAGGCAATTAAACTCTTTTTAATGCAACAGAGGGTATGAGAAAGGTATCCTAAGCATAGGGCTATGCTCTGAATAATGAAGACAAAATAAAATATTGAACATGCTCTGTTTCCCTATACCAAACAATAAAATTAAAAATATGTGATCATGATGCATATGAATGGTTGCACAACCTCGTGGTTGGTGTAATTAGGTTTTTGAAGCCATGATGCACCAACAAACATAATTTCAAGGAAGCTGAACGTCTGTAAAGTCTTCAATATATAAACTCAGCAAATAGTTAGTAGAGATGATATTTTTCCTTAAATGGCGTTCAGTCTCCGTGGTGATATGAAAGAGCAATGTTTGTTCATATCATATAGGAAAGCATAACTTAAATTATAGAAAAGTACTAGAGTGACTTATGAATGTATATTTTTAAATTATTTTTTCCTATTACATAGAATAGCCTCAGCTGAAATCTTCTTCCCTCACCATCACTTTTGCCATGCCTGATCTCCTTGAAGAATTGCCTTTTTTCATCAGAAGTTACAGAATTTAGAAGAGTTTGCAATGGGGAGAGGCACATTTTAAACCAGTGAGTTGACAGAAGAGCTCATCAAATTTTTTCTCATGCTTTCTTCATTCTTCAGATAAGTCAGGGAGGGCCCTTGAACTGTCTGCATACACAAATTATCAAATGCTTTGCATTTCACAAGAGTATCTCAAACGGGCCTGCATGGCATTCTCCCTTCTCTGTACAGTTTCCAACATGCACACAGCACGGAACTAAAAGGCACTTGCTCATCCTCGCTTGGAGAGGTTGCCACTTAGGTTTGGAGTTAGCATCACAGCCCTCTGCTTGTTCTGCTTGATTTGCATCTTCCAAAAGCATGTCTGGAAAGCCTCCTCTCACAGAAGCCATCTGGCTAACCAGAGAGGTTCATTAGAGCAGCCATCCATCCTTTGGTATCTGTTTCTTCAGAAGGGGAATGCTCGCTATAAGCATATTTGCAAAAGACATCGGATAATGACTGAACCTATTCTTACATGCTCATTGCTAAATGTCTTCAGGTGCTCATGGTATTTTCAACTGGTCCCTGTTATTTCATTCTGATTTCCACACAAATTCAGATAAATTAAATCTATACTGATCCTCATAGCACTAGCAATGGCATCAAGTCTTTTGCTCTGCTCTAGACACTTTCCTGTGCCTCTCCCAGATTTCTTAAACATCTTACGTTAGATATTGCATCCAAACCTGAACTGACAAGTCAGTTACTGCCAGCAGGGCACACTGAATCTAATCCCGATATAGCACAGAATGATTTACAGTAGCACTGAACTTTATACAAATGGCCTGCACCCTGCTACACTTCCAGCATGCACAGCTA
The DNA here is from genome assembly GCA_036785705.1 of Acanthornis magna. Taxonomy (NCBI): domain Eukaryota; kingdom Metazoa; phylum Chordata; class Aves; order Passeriformes; family Acanthizidae; genus Acanthornis; species Acanthornis magna. The sequence goes on along the minus strand of JAWUZG010000141.1, from coordinate 2,782,546 downwards.
CGAATGAAGAAAAGGAAGCTCAGTCACTATGGCGCAAGCAATTTTTCCTTTTCCATTCTATCAGCAAACTGTTAAGGTTATTTTTGACCAAAAAAAAAAAAAAAAAAGTCAGGGATTATTTGTTTCTTTATTGCTCTGCAAATCAAATCCTTGTGAGTCACCCCCTCTGTTTTGCCTGGCTTCATACCATCCAGTGGACGAGCTTTATGGGATCCTTCAGATCTGTAAACTAAGCCTGGATATCATGGTACAGAGATGCCACAATATAAGGTCTCTGAGTTAGTTTCCACAATTGGAAAAAAAAAAAGAAAAGGAACAAGTGAGCTTCTCCACAAGTAAAATTTTATTAGCAGCACAAGTACATCCAGTAACTTTTAGGCTCCTCAAGCCTATGCACCGCCCAGGCTCAGTGGAGAACCAAGTCAAGAAGTGAAGATTTTAACGTCATGTGGGTATGGGATTTCCAGACCATGCTCTGCTCCTGCTTGGACAACCTCATTCCTCTGTGCAGCTAATTCACAGGAACAGCACAAACTGGCTTTCCAGAACTAAACCTACACTATTCTCAGCCCCAGCCAACCCCTCTCTTATCTGTGCTGCTGCATAACAAAATCTGCAGTGTGTCTGGTTCCTCAGACTCCTCTGTTCAGTTGGGGTACAGGCTGGACGTGCTTGGGGCACTCTTTGAGTTACTCTTGGATCCCTTGAGCAGCAGGGTTGGGCCCACGAGGGGTTTGTGCTGCTGCTTTGGGACACAGGAGAACTTCCCACAGGTGAATTCACAAAGCAACCCCGAGCGGCTGCTTTGTGATGTCAGGGCACGGTTGCCACGTCCCCATGGTGTCAGCAGAAGGTTGCCTTGGCGCACGGCAGGCCTGAGTGTCAGAGCAGCTCTTGGGCTTGCTCAGTGCAGGAGCATCCTGCTGGTTTGAGGCCTTGTTAGTGTGCAGCTGCACTCTGACAGAGCCTTGTTTTCATTGTGTTGGACACAGTGTGCAAACCTGCACAGCAGTGCTACCATCATGGAGCCACTCGCTGCTGCAGTTTGCACTGTTTATGGCATTGCGTATTCCGGATATTACCTAACCAACCTGGCACGTAAGTAGAGGTTTCCCTGGCTGTAGCCTAATCTGGCTTGTGGATCTCTTCCTGCTCTTGCTCAGTAACTGAGTTGATTTTGAAACAAAAACGCCATTAGGATGCCACTGGTTTGGTGAAGCTTCTGTCAACACATTCAGCTTAAAAGGAGGTGTCTGTAGCCAGGGGAGTGTGGGAGCATTTGCAAGGGAATCTGCAGGGGTTCCGTTCCCTCCTTCCCAGGGAGAGTCTGTGGCAGCAGAGTCTGTCCTTTCCTCAGTTTGCTGGGTCAAGCAGGAAAACTTCCAAAAAGGCAGACACGGAGACCTTCTCCAAAGGCCTTCTAAAAACTCTGCAATTCTCCCCAGAATTCAGGGAAAGCTTCTTTTTTCCAATTTTTTTTTCTAATTTTTTTCTAAAGCTAGACAGTCATTAAAGCCTTTGACTGTCTAGCTGACTCCTTCCTGAGTGCTAAACTAGAAATTCCCTTTGCAATGAAGTGAAAACTACACAACAGTGAGGGTCGGCTCCTGAACCCCAGAGTTGCTCCTGTGCTGTTTCACAATAGAACTGCCACAGCTCCGGGGGATTTTGGGGAAGCTTTCCTTGGCAAGCATTCCCAGCAAGTTGTGTAAATTAGTGCATGGGAATTAGTGCAAGCAACTTACTAAAAAAAAAAAACAAAAGTAAAAAGCACCTGAAAGAGAGGAGGGAAAAAAGCTGCTTTAGCTGTTGGGCAGAACAGAAGCTTTGAGTGTTACAGAACAATTTGCATTTTCTTGATCAAGTTGGTATTCATTTACTGGCAAAAGAGGCCAAAGCATAGGCACAACCAAGAGACTTGTCCTGTTCTCTTGCTGGCTATGTGAGAGAACTGTGTCTCCTGGAGGGATGTTGTGGAAGGAAAATACTCTCGGCTTGGCTTGACTTGCTCTCTGGGAGTCACCAGCACAGGCAGTTTGCTCACAGCATCTCGTTCATTTTCCCTTGCCCACCGCAGGTCACCTGAGCCGTGTGTTCAGAGGTGCCGATGCCGAGGTGAGTGAGAAAGGAACCTTTGATGTTGCTGCTGTTTAAGAATTGTGGGGCAAGCTGTGAGCTTGGCCTGTGGCAGTAGAGTGAGGAGGGCCAGCTGGGTGGGCTGAAAGAAAATCCATTTCCATGTCTGCAGCAGCAGTAGCAAAGGCATCACTGGCTTTTCCTGTTTTTCCATTTCAGAGCTTATAAAGAACCAAAAGCCCGATTTTGCAGAGAGAATGTTGCTTGCTGATTGTAGCCAGGGTGCAATATCTAATTCAGAACTATTTGCAGTACTGTTCCATTAGCCCATTTTAATTTAGTTGCAGTGACTTAGAATCCCATTGCTGCCAAAGTTTATGATTTCTCCTTAGGAGAGCTGAGTATAGAGCTGAATAGAAACAAGGTTATAAATGAGAGGTAACTGCCTGTCCCTCATGCTCCTGCCTGTCCACAGAGCACAGAACCAACAGAAGACTCTCCTCTGGCTCCCAGTGGTCCTGGAGAAGAGGCCGAAGAGGAGCAAAATGACCACAGCCCTCCAGCTCTGGCCACACCACAGCCTGAACATCCCGAGCCTGTAAGTGCCAGTTCTCGGTGGTGCTGTCTTTAGAGCAAAGCAGAGCTGCAAGTTCCTGACCAGACAGCACTTGCTGTTGGTGGCTGAAGATGCTCAGTGCTGCAGTCCTGCCAGGACCTAGCGATTCACCCCAGCCAGGGACAGCAGGAAAATGGCCTTTGACCTGTCCCATTTAGCCCCCAGCTTGCTGGGATTCTGACAGGGGCCAGCCTGCATCATGAAGGCTCCCTGTCCCCAGAGGCAGCAGCTGTCCAAAGACACCGCTCTCAGCCTTGCCGCCTACGTAGGTGACACTGTGGCCTGGGGAGAGCTGTCCCACTCCACAGACTGGCCAAGGAGCTGCAGGCACCAAAAATGTTGATCTGAACACACAAGTGCTTTGGGGTGGTTTGTCCCAAAGGGCTTCTTGGGTGTGCTTCCCTGCGAGTAGCTCAGAGACACACCGGGGATGTGGAGTTGCTGCTTGAAGTCAGGGATTTTGGTGCCTTTGTGTCCAGGCTGCTCTTTTGCCTCTTCAGGCAGAGCAGTCTGTGGCAGAGCTGTCTGGCGCTCTGAGTGCGCCTGTCTTTTTGCATTTGATAAGCTGCAAAGAGATGATTGTGTTGTGCATGAACCTGTGTGGGGCCACTCTCCTCCCGTGTGGCAAAAGAAAAAAACTGCGTGGTTCTGAAGCCTTCTTCTGAGGCAAAAAAGCAGAAAATGAGAGTTTCTGTTGATACATTGTGTGGTGAACTGTGCAGCTTTGAAAACCCCATTTGAAAACTCCAGTTGCAGCCTAGGGGCAAAGCTGCAGGTGCTTGGCTGGTGCCTTGTAGTGCTAAGAACAGGAAGGACATCTTGAAATTCTTGGTGCTGTATTTGAAGACAAATATGCAACTTTGTGCCTGGGGAGCTGCCTGGGACAAAAGGACCCAGGAGGGGTGATCAACAGCAGCTGAACATGAGCCAGCGTGTGCCCAGGTGGCCAAGAAGGCCAAGGGCATCCAGGCCGGTGTCAGCACCTGTGGGGCAGCAGGAGCAGGGCAGTGACCATCGCCCGGTGCTGGGCAGCAGTGAGGCCACATCTCAAGTGCTGTGTCCAGTTCTGGGCCCCCGTGAAGCAGGAAGGCATTGAGGGGCTGGAGTGTGGCCACAGAAGGGCAAGGGAGCTGGGGAAGGGTGTGGAGCACAAGTCCAATGAGGAGGTGCTGAGGGAGCTTTAGCCTGGACAAAGGGAGGCTCACGAGCCACCTTCAGCCACACTTCCATAAATCCCTACATGACAGTGCTCAACACAAGGGCCCTTTCCCTGCCAAGCAACTCTTCACTGCATCCAAGGGCTTTAGACACTGGAGTAGGTGACCCTTCCGTCTTTCCATTTGTTGTTTGTTGGTTTGCTAGGAGGAGAAGCCCCGTGTATTTTCTCCTTCTGCAGCAAGCAAAGGTGCTTTTGCTCAACCTTTCCAGCACTGCAAAAGATTGAACTAGAATGTCAGTTTGCAAGGTGGCAGTTCCGGAAGATGCAGACTTTTTGCAAGAGAACACGTAGTTTGGGGCAGGGACATTGGTGCAGAAGGAGCTGTTCTGCTGCCAGGCCAGCCACTAGGGCCTTGCACATCACTTTCAAGTTAACAGGACCTGTGCCTTGTGGCAGCCCAGGGGATCAGTGTGTGTTGTGTTCCAGGTATGGGAATTCAGCAGGAAACCAAGGCCCTTGCATTCCAGCTGGTGCTCAGAGATCAGAGGGGCTGGGAGGGGCTGGGCTTCATTTCTGATTACAGCCACTTTAGCACCCTCAGCCTGGGCGAGTCCAAGAGAAGAACTTGCCCAGGCACAGATGCACAAAGAGTGCAGTTCCCAGTGCAGTGCTCTGGGTCTGATCGCATTCCATAAGGACCTACATGCTCCAGATTCCCCAAGAGTGTGGTTGATTGAAGCAACAGGAGAGCAAGTTCAGGATTGCCACTGATCAGGGCACTGGCTACCGAGTGTTGCTGTGTGTAGCAATAGAAAGTGTAGGAAGAGAGGTTATGAGAGTGAGATAGATCTATCTATCTATCTATCTATCTATCTATCTATCTATCTATCTATCTATCTATCTATCTATCTATCTAATATTGACATAAATTAATCCTCCTGGGTCTGCTGCAAGGCACTTGGAGGTGCAAAGCTCATCTAAGGACATCCCTTCTGGACAGGAGGAGAGACACATTCCAGCGACCGATCCCAAGCAGGCAGAGATGTTTCTCCCTGTAGAGATGGTTGTTTTTTCCCTGCAGAGATATTTTCCTCTTCCTGCCTCTTCTGCCCTGAAGCTCCCTTTTCATGCTGCAAATCTTGGCCTGTCCCAGTGAGGTGGAACAATCCCATGCTCTGGGTGGGGTTTGGTGACTTTAGTCATGCATGCATTACACAACAAATGGTTTCCTTCACTGGCATCCCAAAGGATGTGTAAGTTAATATGTCAATGGGGATAATGAGGGACTCTGTCACTGGTGGTGAGAATTTTTAGTTGATAAAAGTGGGAGAATAAACACCTGGGTCCCCCTCCATGTACTGAGGCACCTGTAGAGGCTCTCTGACCTCCGCCAGAGGCTCTTTGTGCGCATCCTTATCTCCTGAATGAGCAGGATTTCTAACAAGATTGTAGATATCAGAAAGGCAGGAATGGCCATACAGGCTTGAAGAGAACGTGAACTCCGGAAGTGATGCTCACAAGGAGGGAGCTCATACAGGAAGGCACCTGCAGAGCCAGGATGGAGCTGTGGCACAGGGCTGCGTGTCAGTCATGACTGAAAGACAAAGAAGACCCAGCAGAAGAGCAGGGAGGCCCTCAGCAGACCCTTGAGAAATGCCACACATTCCCTGTCTGCTGCCTAAGAGTCTCTTGGAGATTCAGTCCCAGATGGACCATGTTTGTACTGCCAGGCTCACTTTGGAATCTGTGTCTCGCCATGGGCAGACAACGACCCAGGAGAGCAGCAGCACAGTGCTTTGGGCACGTGTGAGCCCATCAGTTTTTGAGTCTTGCCCCACAAATGTTGTATGGGAAGTTTAAATGCATCTTCTCTTGCTTTCTGTGCAGGTCCTTCTAGAACAAGAGCCTGAGCAGATTGCTCAAGCAGAGATGCCGTGTCAGGCTCAGGGAGAGCTGTTCCCAGCCCGAGGGCAGCAAGAGCAGCTCAGGCAGCAGGTGGAAGAGGCAGGAGAGAATGGCCAGGTAAGCCTGACTAGCCAGGTGACAGAGTGAAGGGCAGGCACAGGGGCATGAAACAGCTCATGGGACTGAGGAGGCCAGGAGTCCCACAGGCACTGAAAGCACAGAGCCTTGTAATCTGCAGAGAGCAGCACTGGGACGGGAGGGTTACAATGGCAGCAGAGATGGGTAGAGAAGCAGAAAGAAGTGGCTGAATGAATGGGATTTTGAGGAAAAGAGGGGAAAGCTGAGCCTCATGGCAGCTCCTAGTCACTTGCTCTGCATTTTTGTGTACAGAACATCATGGAAGAGGAACAGGCAGAGCTGCCCGAGGCTCCGAGCACCAGCATGGCAGCGAAGAGCCGGGACCAGGAAGACATCGGAAGGATTCAAGAGCGCTGGAGTCTGCATCGCCAGAGAGACGATCGACAAAACCAGGTGAGTGTAGGAGTGGCGACCACCCCACTCATGAATTTTCCTGTGTCCTCTGTTTTACAGAACATCCTGGATCAACTCCCGGCAGAGCTGCAGGAACGAGGAGCTGCCATCATGGCAAGGGAGAAGAGGCTGAAGGAGGACATGAAGATCATCAGAGAGGAAATTAATCTCCTCCTTCAAAAGCATGAGGCTCTTCAAGAGCGAGTGAGTGAAACAGCGGTAGCCACTGCAGTCACCAGTCTGGGGGTTTCTGCCCTTTTTGCCTTTCCTCTGCACAGCAGCAGGCGAGTGGGGTGATGCCTCTGAGTGCCTCTGAGTGCCATGCTGCTGTGGTCACTATCACAGCTGCTCTGAAGGACACTTCCTGCTCTGCTGAATCTGTGCTGCTGCCCTGGACAGTGGCACTAGTCCTTTGGCCTGTTGGCCAGCAGTCATCCCAATGGATTCCTGCTGGCCTCTTCCTGCTCACCTTGTTTCTCAAGGTGTTTCTACAGGGCAAAATGCTGAGCCAGATGGATTTGGAAACAAGCTGTCTGTATCCCTTGTGAATCTGCTCCTCTCCTCTCCTCTTCTTTCCCTTTCCTCACAGTCTGTGACTCACGGCTGACAGGGACAAGCTGTAGTCTCTGACTGCTTTGTTCTGTTTAACCTGAGGTGGAAGCATTGACTTCTCCCCGGGCAGCCTGCGAAGACTTCCCTGAAGAGATTGGCCGTGAAGAGCCCCAAGGTCGGCGTGAGGCACGGGAAGTGTCCCGACCAGAGGAGCTGAAGGCGGAGCAGGTCCAGAAGAGGGAGTTAAGAAGGACTACATGGGAGGAGGTAGAACACTAGACAGAGGAGCTGCAAGTGTGTCTGCAGCCCTTGGAGGGACAGGGGGCAGGGGGGAAGCAGTCCTTGGGAGGAAGTGGCATGGTCATTGTGGCAGTCATCCTTCAGAAAATCCATGAAAATGGAACGTTAACATGGCCATGAACCAGAGTAAAACCAGCCTTTAGTTTTGACCCATTTCATGTGAGAAACGGACATCCAAAAAGTCCAGTTTAAGAGCTCTGCATGTGGCCAACAGCATTCTCCTAAGAGTTTGCATTTGAAATGGCATCTCGGGACAATCTCTGCCAGCCACCTTTCTGACACAAACTCATTTCTTCTCCCAGAGCCACCCAGGCTCTCTCATGGCACCTCCTGCAGCAGTGGCATTGCTTAGTGACGTCTCCAGTCCCCACGCGGAGAAGTGGAGCTCAAGCTGTTGGGTCAGCTCCAGTGAGATCATGGATGCTCACCAACAGGAGATGGAGGAGAAGTACCTGGAGATACTGAGTATGTCTGTGTATGGCTTGTCTGAGGGACAGTGTATTGTGTGCATGTGTCAGCATAGCTGTACCAAATCTTCCTCCTCAGTTTGGTGTCGCAGGGACATTTAGGAGTCCCTACAGGAACTGCTGTGTTTCGAGGCAGCGAGAGAGCGCTCTGGGTGCTCCTGCTGCCTCTGAGGGCAGCCGGGACTGGCTTGGGTTTGCCTGAGCTTCCCTCTCCACTAAAGGCAGAAGCAGGGATTGTCCCTGCATGAGCAGAAGGCTGTGACTCGGAAAATGTTCTAGGCAAGTCCTGTGTGCTAGTGGCCAAACACAGCAGAATATTTGGCTTCTAAAAATTCCCCTTAGACTCCTGACTTCTCACCAGTCACCAGAGCAAAAATGTTTTGCAGAAATTGATTGGTTTTCTGCTTTTGTCCTTTTGTGCGTTTGTAGGGGTTTTGCTTGGTGTTTTTGGTTGCTTTGGGTTTGGGGGTTTTTTCTGGGTACTTTTGGTGGAGTTGTTTTTTCTCCATCCTGAAGGAGCTCTTCTGACCCAAGGTGTCATCCTGGTGTCATTTTTATGACTGTAGTAGTACCAGTACTATATCTACAGTTTGTTGTTATGAGAATGCTACCTTTTTGCCAGTGAGAACTCCTTTGAAAAAACATCAGGTGGCAGCACCAACAGAGAACAAGAGATGTTTTCCATGAGGCCCCAAAGAAAAAGAAGATATTTTTATAACAATCCCTATTTAGTATCGTAGTTTTATGCTTATAAAGATGTGTCCAAGACACACAGAGACGTGGTGTGATCAAGTAAAACTGCACTGCAAGCATTTCTCAGAACTGAGCCTCCAGCCCATCCACTGTATATTCCTCAGATCCACGGCACTTTGTTGTAGCTGATTCCCACTCATTCCCCATGACTGTTAGAATCCTACCCATTGGCCCAAGCCCTGCACTCATCACTCTCTGGGACACCACATCAAGGCCTTTGTGATTCTGCAGCACAACCCATTTCATCTGCTTCTTGCCCATAACAGCTGCCAGTGCTGTGCTCTCAGAAAGGTCCTGGTGGGCTTGAGAACAGAGCTCAGCTGACTCTGTGTCTGCCATCACCCGTTGGGACAGAAAGGGCATTGATCTGCACCTCGGTGTGTCTGATGGGAAAGCCAATCATGTTGTGTCCTGAGTGGCACTAACAGCTTGGAACGGGGCTCGCACTGGCTGTGCCTTCTTGCCAGGGCCTGTCAGTGCTCATGCTTGGGCTTTGCCAGCCTTGCTGTGGCACCTGCCCTGCCCCTGACGCTGCTGTGACTGCAGAGCCTTCCTTAGCCCAGAGAGTCCCGCTGCCGCCCGGCCGCTGCAGCGCCGAGCTGCCGGGAGGCAGCAGCCCCTCGGCTGGGCTGGCTCCTGCATCGCACGGCCTGCACTCCCCAGAGCCTCAGCATCTCCTCTGCCCACCTGTCCCTGTCCCGCCGGCACAGCCTGAGCAGCACTGCTCTCCTCGCTGCCCATGCCCGCAGTGCCGAGTGGGGAAGATGGCGACGTGGGCGGTGCTGCGAGGGCGAGTGCAATGCGAGCGAGCGATCCGCGCTGTCAGGGCAAGACAAGCAGTGTGCTTCTTCAAATGGGGCACGGCCAAGGGCGGCTGGGAGCTCAGCCTGCCCAGAAAGGGTGAGCATCCTTCTGCTGAAAGCCCCGTCGGCATTGCTTCTAGCCTCAGCTGCTCTGCACTGCAAAGGGAAAGGCATTCTTTTGGCAAAGTGCTGAAAGGTGGAGAAGATGCTCTCCTCTCCTGGGAATGCATCTCCCTGTGCTTTCTTTCATGCCGAAAGATCTCTTCAAAGGATTGTAGAAAATCAGTCTCTGGGCCAGCCTGTCTGCTGTAGGGCTGCCTGAGGTGTTGTTGCTGCTATTGTTGTTGTTGTGGTTTTTTTCTTTTTCTTGTTGTTACCCAGCTGACCACAAAGGCCTCAGAGTCCCAGACAGTGTGGCTGCCTTTTGTATCTCCTGGAAGATGAGATTTCTGCTTTAAAGTGAGCATCTTGCATTTTCTTTCTCTCAGGGACAATGGTGAACATGGAAAATGCCATGATGAAATACACTGAACTGGAAAATATCGGCAGCGGGTGAGTCTAACTGCAGTTATTTCTACAAACCACAGGCCGGGTGTTGTGCTGCTGGAATATCTATCAAGTGTGGAGTCAGGCAAGCTGCAAACATGTTCAGACACTGGGGTTAGATTGCCCCACCTCTCAGGGCTGCTCAGAATTTCTAAATGGGGTCAGAAGGCATTGTCAATGATACTTCGATACTGCCAAGGTCTTGGCAGCTGCAAGGAGCAAAACCTGGAAGATCTCCTGTGTCTGAAGTGTGGGACACCTGTGTGTAAATTTCCTTAGAATTTCTGGATGCATCAAAATCACACAGCCACACTAATGAAAGGAGAAGAATCTTGACTGCCTGGAAGAGCAACCTACCCCCTGACATCTGTCAGATAACGATTCTCAGGAACATTTCTTTCCAAGAGTTTGCTGAAAAAAACACTTGATGGACAGGATTAGAACCACACAGTTTAGAAACTGAAACCTGAGATGAAAGAATAAGCTCTCTGTTTGAGCTGAGGCAGTAAACCCCAAAGCTTCAGGAACACGCCCAGTGCTCCTTGAGAGGAAAATGCATCATCTGCCTTCTGGCAGACCCCTCACGCATCCTGCCCTTTTTAGGCATTTACAGCAGAGATCTCCTGTCTGGGCTGGCTTTCACTCCAAGGTCTAAATGGCTTCTCTTTTCTTTCCTGTTGTTTTGTTTCTAGGGGTTTTGGAGATGTGTGTAGAGCACTCGACACTGCCACAGGGGGAGAGGTAAAATGTCAACAGTCCCCGTGATTCTGCCGCTCTCGAGGGCTTGCCGCTCTCGTGTGAGCTGTGGCTGGGGCTTTGGGTCACCCATAGAGCTGTGCTGCAAAGGCACAGGAAGCGCAGACTGGTGCCAGCCTGCAAAATCCATTTGGGACAGTCTTTGCCCTTGTCAGCTGCCAGAAGGAAGGCACGGAGGGCAGCAGTAGCTTTCAGAGAAGGACACGCTTGCTCGCTCCCAATTGCTGAAACAGAGGTGCTGCCTTAGAGCATCTCACTGCTCTGTGGGGCTACAGCTTAAGAGTCCTGAATTCTCATTTCTGGCTGCCAGCAAATGCATCTGATCCTTACTGCTAGTTCCTTAGCCTCCTGCAGTGCTGCACTTGGGAACTGCACGTACGGAGAGATGTGCAAGGTGTCCCTAGAAGCCCTAAGCCCTTCTTATAGCCCAAGATGTATGTGTAGAGTAGCAAGGTTTGGATGACTTCTTTGGAATCCCAGCCAGGGCAGCAGAGTGTGGTCAGAGCTTTGTGGGTGATAGCTGAGACACCTCTGGTACCAGGTGGACAAGGCAAAACATCAGTGGCCACGTGTCCTGTAACTGGCCCCCAAGCCAGCCCAGAAATGCGCTGGTGGAATGTCAGTTCCTAATGACTCTAATGTCTAATCACAAGGCACTTTGGCAAAGCTCAGCTGTGTCGTTCCAAAATCAGTCCATGTGCTCCATGGAGTGTTGTGCTCTCGTGCCACCAGCTTCACAAGTTACTGACTTTCATTGTCATTTTAGGTGGCCATAAAGAAAATAGATCTTCGAGGACAGAACATGAAGCAAGTAACTGTTAATGAAATCACCATCATGAAGATGAATAGGAATCCCAGTCTTGTGAATTATTTAGACAGGTGAGTGGTTGTGGTCTTATCCATGAGTGTTTGTATACATGCTGCAAGCATGCCAAGTTAAAAAACCAACTTTGGTCACTGGCAGGAAATAGAGCTGTTAATTATTGGTTAGTTATTATTTCTCTACTCATCTCCAGTGCATGGGAAGAGATTACATCTTGTCTGCATTAGTCTTCCCTGGCACACGTAGTTTGAGAATTGTTCTAAAACCTGGATGGTCCCTATCTTACTAAGTCAATACCCTGTAAGTTCACTGCCTCCATGATGTTTGGAGGCTTGATTTTTTTTTCAAGTGCCTTATGTGCTGATCAACCAGCCTAGAAAGGATTTCCCTTGGATTGTTGCCCCTCTTTTCCATTGCTGTGCACGCCAGGAAGACTAGGTGCTTGTTTCCAGAAGCACGTCATAAAAGTCTTTTTGTCTGGGCCGTTAGTAAACCGCATTTTTCCCTTACTGGCCATCTAAGACATCTCTTTTTTCACATATGTGCCTTTCTCCTTGAGACTGCACAGACTGCAAACACTGCCCAGAAGCCTAGAGGCAATGTCTACTCCTTTTATTCTCTTCTTGTTTCAAATTGACCCAGAACAAAGAAGCAACCAAAAAACCAACATAGTCAGGCATGTTCATCTCCACACCCTTGTTTCCTTCTTTCAGCTACATTGTGGGTAAGGAACTCTGGCTGGTTATGGAGTACATGGATGGAGGCACTCTGATGGATGTCATCCGAGAGACGTACATAAGTGAAGTCGAGATTGCAGCCATCAGTCGGCAGGTCAGGGATTCTGCCTGTATTTCCAAGGGCTTGGGCAGGATTGTCTGGGAAACAGGGGCTGAGAACCACAGTGATTCCATGGGCCACGCTTTGTTTCTGTGCTGCTGCTATGCTATGGAGAAGCAAGAGCATCTCAAGTGAACTGCCTGCCAGTGTCCCTGCATTCACTGTACTCTGTTCTCATACTTTCATCTCCTGCTGTCGTATTCTCACTCTGTCTCCTGTATTAGTATTTGCTCTTCTCTACCTTGCCTCTCTAAATGTTTGCCTCCAGCCTGTCTGCACTACATTCCTTGCCTGTAAAAGCAAATGTGCTGGTAGCAGCATTTGAAAGTAATGGCAAAGTAATGGAGGGACTCATTTCTCACAGTCCTCAGCTGAAATGGAGCGCAGTGCACCCAAAATGGCATTTTCTTCTGAGCACATGCACTGCAGCAGCAGTCATTCTGGCTGGTTCACAGGGGACAGTGTAGAACAGCAATTGCTCTTGCTCTTTCAAAAGCTGACTTGCCTTCCTTTAGAAGGGTACTGCTCTGCCAGTGTTGCAGCAGCAAGTTCTTCCTCTCGATGGCACCGTGTTCTGCAATTACTCCCAATCTCCCTGCAAAGGGAATCTTTTAGAGCTGTTTTCTTTCCTGTGTGATGAAATCACATCAGTAATTTTTATCCTGCTCTTTCTCTTTTGTCTCTCAGTGCCTGCAAGGACTGGCTTTTCTTCACTCAAACCATGTGATCCACCGAGATCTGAAGAGCCGCAACATCCTTCTCAGAACTGACGGCTCTGTCAAGTTGGGTGGCTATATTCTTGGCCAGGCACAATGTTGTGGGGATGTAGGGCTTGGGGATGCTTTTGAGTGACTGCCAGTTCCCAAAAGATGGTGCTGGTGGCAGTGGAGGAAGTCCTGCTGTGAGCCGAGGGCAGAGTTGCAATGTGCATAGATGTATTGCAAGGGAAAACCAGTCAAGAGTGGCAGTGATGTGTGTATCTTTTCCAGAGGGAGGGAGCTACGATCTAAATCTTCCAGGGAATGAAAGCCACTGCTGGAGGCAGTGCAAAAAATTGGGGGATTTTGGAAGTGGTCAGTTCCGTATTTCCTTGGCTAAAGTCCTGAGGAAACAGAGCACGGACAGTTTTCCAGGAGTTTCAACAGCACAATCTCATACTTAGAGTGGGGAATTCTTTTGCCTGGTTTCCTAATTGAACAGGATTTGGTTTTCTTCTCAGCTGATTTTGGCCTCTCTGCTCAGCTCACCCCTGAGCAGACAAAAAGGAGTTCAGCTGTTGGGACATCTTGGTGGATGGCACCAGAAGTTGTGACAAGGAAACCATATGGCCCGAAAGCGGACATATGGTCCTTTGGAATTGTGGGCATCGAAATGGTCGACCATGAAGTTCCTTACGAGAACAAAAGTCCCTTCACGGTAAGGTTCAAAAACTCTCTGATCCCACTGTCTTTCTGGCCTCTCCCATGTTCTGTCTGCCATCAGATAAAATCCCACTGCCATCTGCTGCCACTGCTTCCTCCAAGGTCCTCTTCTAACAATGTCCCTGCAGCACATCAGCATCTGCAGGAATTTTGGTTGCCTCAGTGGGGAAACTCACGCCTTACCACACGCAGGCATTCCCCATTCTCAGGCAATATTTTGCTTTCGGTTTCAAGTTGTTCCAGCTCTTCTGTCTGTGAAGATTGTCCTAAAAACAAGAAACAAGCATCTCACAACTGGTGCTATCTTTTCAGAAATGATGAAAAGAAACCCAAACCCAACACGTTTTCCAGAACAGTGGTTTTTCAGAGATGAACTGCAGCCCCATTCTTCTCACTGGGAAACTTGCCTGAAACCAGGGCATGAGGCTGTAAAGGTCACAGAGTCTCCTCTGCTTCTTGTGCAGTGTTGCTGAAACACTTAGGCACCATACTTCTTTCATAGTCCAAGCCACTTTCTCCACGCCACCAAGCTGGAGCCTGGTGACATGGAGAGCCTGCCAAAAGCTCCCGTCTGTTGCCTGGCCCTTTCTGGGATGGGCACACCATTAATGCACTGACTTGACTATCCAAAGGAGCAGAGGGTTACCATAGGAATGGCACTTCTTCTGATTAGACCATGGAAAGTTTTTCTTTTGCTGCATAAGGGAAGCTGAAATTTGGAGACTTCTGAGAGACAGAGCTGCAGGTGGCTCCTGGCTGCCCAAAGAGGCATTTTCATCCCAATACATTTCTGCATACATCTTAATGTGTCTGTGTTGAATATGAGATTCCAAATGTTTGTTTCCTCACCTGAGGAATAACTGATGGATTTCCTTTCTTTTCTTCCAATTCCCATTGTTTTCAACAACAGGACAAAAAGCCTGATGAGTTTTATTTAATGGAAGCTGTGCTTAAGGGACCAAACAAGCACTGCAGAGATGCTTGTCATGTAATAATACTTGGAAATAGATAGTACAAAGTCCCTCTTCCGAATAGCCTGTCAAGCTGGTGTGATTCCTCAGAGAAGCAAAATGTGCTCTTGCTGATGTGGTTCCCCCTAACTAGGTCAGGCAATGAAATCAGCTGCCAAGGCGAGATCCATTGGATGTTGGAAAAGCTGTGGCTGCATTGGGCTTTGGGTTTTGTTGCTCTAGGAAAGTCATCTCTGCCCCTCTGCCAGAGCAGAAAGTGCCTCTGCTGAGTGGAGCTTAAAGAGCAGCTTTGGGGAGAGCAGTTACAGATGTGAAAGAAGCAGGTGGAGCCTTGTGTTTCCTTTTTCTCCAGGCTCGACATCTGATAGCTGAATTAGGGACCCCACAGCTGCGGCAGCCCAAGCTCCTCTCACCTTTCCTGCGTGACTTTCTGAGCTGCTGCCTGCAGACAGACGAGGAGCAGCGCTGGTCTGCCGAGGAGCTCCTGCAGGTAAAATGCAAAGGGGCTGCAGGTGAAAGAGTGTCCGAGGGATGGGCTCCTCCTCCACTGAACTCCAAGGCCTCACATGAGTCCCCCTCCTCCTCACCTCCCACTCTTGCTGCTTTCCAAATGGAAATGGTGAGGAATCCTAGATTGGGCTGGGCTGGCAGGGACCTGTAAATGTCATCTGGTCCAAGTGCTCTGCAATGAGCAGGGACATCTTTAAAGAGATCAGGTTGCTCAGAGCCCCATCCCACCTGAACTGGAATGTTTCCAGGGATGGGGCACCTACCAGCTCTCGGGGCAAGCTGGGCCACTGTTGCACCATGCTCGAGTAAACAAGTTCTGCCTTACACCTAATCAGACTCAATCTCCTTTTTATATAATAAATATGACCCCATGTCCTATTGCAACTGGCCCTGTTAAAAAAGGTGTCGCCCACATCCTTGGAAGCCCCCTTGAAGTACAGGAATGTGGCAATAAAATCTCCCTGGGACCTGTTCTTCTCCAGGCTGAATAAGCCCAACTCTCTCCTCATTTCCTCAGTGGAGAGGTGCTCCGTCCTCTTAATTGTTTCTATTGCTTCCTTTTGAAGTTTGGTGGGGTAATCAGTTTTCTCTGATGACAGAAGAATTGAAGTAGAGCAACTGTGGCTACATAGGCGTGGAATGGTGGTGGAGGAACCGAAGGAAGCCAGTCCCAGCCCAGTGGTCAGAGATTTGGCTGTGGGAAGGAGGGGCTGTGGGGGCTCACTGTGAGCCTGTGAGGGGCCCTGGCTTGTGCCCCCAGCCCCACTCCTAGTGGTTTCTGCCACCCAAACAGGGATAGCTTGAGAGGGACTTGTCCCAGCCCCATCTGCTGCCTGGCATGGTCAAGCAGATGGGAAGTGCCCCAGGGTTACTGCCAGCTTGTGTGGCAGAGAGGCAGCTGCAGGACCAAGTGCCACTGGGCTGTCCCTGCTGGGAAGGAAGGAGCCAGCCAGCACAGGAGGGGCAGGGGATGGAAAGCTATACACTGTTCTGTCTCCCTGTGGGAATTAGCACAGTGCCTGTCTTTCAAAGAGAGGGACCCATGTGAGGCTTTGGAGTTTCTGAAAGGCACAAACCCTGGGGACAGAAAGCACCATTTTGAGAGCACTGGCAGGGCAAAAAATCCCAGCCAGATGAAGGCACCTGGATACATGGATGCATGGGATTGTGGGCCAGGTTTGCCTGTGATGGCAAGGTCCTGCACATGAAGATGGTTCTGTCGGTCCTCTCTCTGCATCATTCCGGAAGCCAGGGGAACTCTGAGTGAGCCTCAGAGCACTGAACTTGGAAAGTCATGGTTCATTGGTTTTTGTTGGTTTTTTTTCCTTTGGACTGCATCCGTTTGTAAGATCAGCAAAGCCTGCATCCATCCTGGTGCCACTGATCATGGCAGTGAAGAACAGCATGGAATAGGCAAGAATGTGGAAATAACATCAGAAGCGTTTTCTCCATGACCAGCTTAGTGTAGGGGTCTAGAGTAGTCTTGTCAAGTAGGATTTTCTCAGAAGATTGTAGACTAGGATTTTAGAGTAGGATTGTAAGTAAATAAAGTTCCTACAACCTCAACTCATCTGGAAGATTCCCTTCCTTCTCACCCTGTGTCAGTTGTTCCTTCTGAATTGTCAGTTGTTTCTTCAAGGTGCAAAGTGACATCTATGGCTTCTTTGGTGGGGTTTGAAAGTGGAGAAGGCTCTTCTTCATTCATCCTCTCCAGACAACACTGCCTTTGGAATACAGCCCACTGGGCGGTTTTTGTCCAGCTGTGGTAATTCAAGTTGAGGCAGAAAGGCTAATGACATTTGCAGCCCAAACTGAAAGAGGAATGGGACAGCCAAAACATCCTGTCCAGGTGCAGGCCTTCAGCTGTGACTTGAGAGCATTCGCGTTCCTGCCACTTGGATTTGTGTCCCTCAGTGCAATCTCTTTGGCTGGAGGAGAGTCTTGCTCCACTGAGAAAGCAGAGAGTCCCGTGAGGGTGCTCCAAAAGGTCTCATGTCATGCAGAGCTGTGAGCGCCTGTGAGGTGAGAGCAGGCCCAGCCTTGGCCGGGGCAGAGCCCCAGCAGAGCCCTGGCAGAGCCCTGGCCAGGGCCAGGCAGAGCCGTGGGTGCAGGGTGGTGCCCCGGCTGCAGACAGCAGAGGCCAGCGGGGAGGGGCAGGTGGTCTCCCTGGCATCCCCCGGTGCAGAGGCCTGGTGGGTCCCCCCTTGCCCCCGCCGACGTCGGCACGCACACGGCTGCATCCAGCACCAAGGGCCTGGGGCCTGGGCCATAGGCCAGGCTGGCTATGGCCTGGCCCAGGGACAGCCATGGGGCAAAGGCAGCTGCGCTCTGAGGCTCTTACCGCAGCTTGGCCACCACCATTTCATCCTGGAGGAGGAGAAGGTGCCTCTCACTCCTCTTCAGGCCACGGCTCAGAGCCACATCCACGCTCAGCACCACCTCATCGCTGCAGAGCAGAGAGCGGCGGCCGTGAGGAAGGCAGCCCCTTCTGCTGCGGCCCCGGCCATGGCCGCGTGTCCCCGGGCTGTGGGGGAGCCCACCTGGAGCCAAAGCAGCTCCCGGCCTGGCCCATCCTGCCTGGCGCAGGAGGATCCTGGCCCTGACACAGTGTCGCAGGCCAGTCTCTGACAGCGAGGATGGGAAGCAGGATGGCAGGACTGGGTTGATGCCACTTTGTCAGAACCTTCTTTCTCACAAAATCAATCAGCAATCATGGCAGCTCTCAGCTGCTGCTGCCGCTCGCTCGTGGACACTAAGTCCAACTGACCAAAGGTCCAAATCCAGTAGACTCTGGACTGGGCAAGGGTGGGGCCCTGGGGCAGGACTTCCTGCCAGGGTGGCCAATGCTGGCTTGGCACTGGGGAGCCCAGAGCTGGACACAGCCGAGGCCAAGGCTCATGTCCCTCCAGCTGCTGCCAAGGCTTTGCCTCCTGCAGCCCTGCCTGCAGTCAGCTGCCTTTGGCCCTGCAGGGACACTTTGGTGGGAAGGTTCCTCTAGCGATCAGCTTGGGCTCAGGGCCTGTTGTTGAGGCCTTTGTCCATCTGTGTTTAGTGGTGCAAATTAATGCCCTGAAGAGCTGGAAACAAACAAGTCCCTCTTTAGCACATTTCACACAGGGAACAGCATTAGCCCAGCCAGGCCATGCCAGGGCCAAGAGCAGAAGGCCACTACCCTGCATTTGCCCACAGACAGCTATCCAGATGATGCCCGAGACCTAGGCAAGAAAATAAAACTCCATAGTTCAATGCCTATAGAGCAGGTATTTGTTCATTTAGTGCCAGGAGTGAGTGGGATAAATCCACTAGAAACTCACTTATCCCTTCTTTGCAAAGTACTATCTTTCCTGTGTTTTTTACTTAATGTGTCTATTATACTTCCATAACTTTCATATTGCAATAGATTTTCTAATCACATCATTATGTAAACCCTTGAAGCTCATGCACAGTTCCTGTATGAGGTGGTCATCAGCCTCCTGGTGGTGGTTTTCTGATGAAGGCTCTTAAGTCTTCCTCGGGCTGGAACTTTTCACTTCTGCTTCCTGCACATGCTCTAGAAGATTGTCTGCTCAAATAGCCAGGGTTGGCTTCTTTGTGGTTAGCTTGTTCTGCTAGTCTTGCTGATTTCTAAAGACTGCTTCATTCGCGTGTCCTGGGGCAAAGTTACGACTCCCTTCTGCCCAGCCACTGCTGCAAGCGTATCTCGGTGCCTGGGCATCCCAGACCAAGAAGGCCACTCATGCCACTGCATCTTTTCCTAAGCCATTGCCTGTGGGGCTTATAGACCATCTCCTAGTGGAGATGCCACCCACGGTGGCCTCTGGCTGTGCTGGGGGGCCGGGGAGGCGTGGCTGGCACAGTGACCTTGTGCACAGGGAAGGCAAGCAAGGCTCCCCGGTGCCAGCAGGCAAGCAGAGGCATCGGGGAGAGGCAGCAGCAGCACGTCCTTGCTGCTGGCACAGGCAGCACTGCTGTTGTGCGGGGCAGACAGGCCGGCAGGCTGGAGGCTGCTGCTGTGTGCCACGCTCAGGCTGCTGGGGCTGGGGGCAGCTGGCCGGTGGCCCTTTGTGCCGCGGGGCTGCTCTGCAAGCGCACCTCTCTTCTTGCAGGCTGATCCCCAGCAAGGGCCTGCCACGGCCCCGTCCGATGAGGGAGGACAACTTGGCCCTTGCCCAGGTGAGTTTGGAAAGGAAAGGCAAGCTTCTGCTGTGGCCGAGCTGCGCTCACTTGGCCTGAGTGTGGCCGGGCAGGTGTGGCAGCCTGAGGGAGGATGTGGGCTGGGGTCCCAGAGTTTGGAGAAGGGCAGGGCCAGGGCTGGGGTGGCTTGTCCCAGCACCACAGCAGCTCTCAACAGCCTCTGAGCTGCAGTGACACTTGCAGCTGCTGGCTCCTTCCCTGGGGTTCCACACAGCTGTGCACAGCACTTAAGGCATGCAGGGCAGGGCAGGGCAGGGCAGGCTGCAGCAGCACTGGCCTGGCAGTCTCCACTGAGGGCCTTTGGTTCTCTTTTCCTTTGCAGCAGGAGAGAGCAGTGATGGCAGCGGCAGCAGCAGAAGGAGGAGGATGTGGCTGCCCTGGCCCTTTGCTCTGTGCTGGGGCTCAGCTGGGGCTGCCCTGGCTCCAGGGCAGGAGGGCTCTGGCTGCAGCAGGGCACTCTTCGGGCAGCCCCTGGCAGCCGTCTGCGCAGGGGACGGCACTGTGCTGCCCTGGCCCATCCAGGTAAGACAGTCTTCACAGGGGCCGCCCATCCCTGCGTCCAGCTGCAGCTCAGCTGCTGTCCCCAGTGCTGCATGTCCTGCAGCCACGGGCCACTGGGCTCACTCTTGCCATGCCTCAGCCTTCTGCTGCCTGCCCCTTGGCTGGAGGCACGAGGCAAAGAGCCCATGCTGGGGAAGAGCTCTGGCCCTGGCCACTGCTCTGGCACCAGCCCAGCTCCTCACACATGTCCCCACCCTCCTGCCTCTCCTGCAGGAGCTGCTGGCTGTCCTGCACTAGCAAGGGCCCACCATGGAAGGCATCTTCTGCAAAGCTGAGAGTGCCATGGCAGTGCGGGAGCTGCGGCAGGCTCTGCACCACGGCCTGCCTGTGAACATGGCAAGCCAGCCGGCGCTGCTGCTGGCCATCGTCCTCAAGGTGAGCCCTCCTGAGCTGCAGCTGCAAAGGCTTCTGCCTGGGCTGCCATCGGCTCCAAGGCTCACTGGCAGTCCATGGCCTTGCAGGACTTCCTGCAGAGCATCCCCGGCAAGCTGCTCATCATGGACCTCTACAAGGACTGGATGGCAGCCATGCAGATGGCCAGCAGGGAGGACAATATCTCGCAACTGAAAGTGAAAGCATTAGTGGGCAGCAGCTTCCAGCTCTGCAGCAGCCACTGCTACAAGCCTGGCCCTGGCCTGCGAGGGGACGCTCTCCCTCTAAGGCTGTGCTTTTGGGCAGCTCCTGGCTCTTGCCGGCTGGCAGTCCCATTCTGGGGACTTCCCTCACCTGGGCTCGGGGCAAATCAGCAGCTGGGAAGCAGAGCCGTGCTTCCTTATTGCGGCAGAGCAGGAGCCCCGACCGCTGGCTGAGAGCTCCCGCAAAGCTGCACAACACAGCTGCCGGCTGCCCCTGCCTGGGGCCAGCTCCGGGGGTGCCTCTGGGCAACGTGGGCCTGCTGATGAACGTTGCCTTCCTGTTCCCTCAGGGTGGCCAAGAAATTGTCCACTGCCGACCTGCTCCTCCTCGAGTGGCTGCTGGCACTGCTGCGCCACATCGGTCAGCACGAGTCCACCAGCTGAATGAGCTGCAGCAGCCTGGCCATCTGCCTGGGGCCAAGCCTGCTGAGCCCAGCGCAGCTCTTGGGCTTGCTCAGCAGCATCCTGCTTGCTGAGGCCTAGTTAGTGTGCAGCTGCACTCTGACAGAGCCTTGTTTTCATTGTGTTGGACACAGTGTGCAAACCTGCACAGCAGTGCTACCATCATGGAGCCACTCGCTGCTGCAGTTTGCACTGTTTATGGCATTGCGTATTCCGGATATTATCTAACCAACCTGGCACGTAAGTAGAGGTTTCCCTGGCTGTAGCCTAATCTGGCTTGTGGATCTCTTCCTGCTCTTGCTCAGTAACTGAGTTGATTTTGAAACAAAAAGGCCTTTAGAATGCCACTGGTTTGGTGAAGCTTCTGTCAACACATTCAGCTTAAAAGGAGGTGTCTGTAGCCAGGGAAGTGTGGGAGCATTTGCAAGGGAATCTGCAGGGGTTCCATTCCCTCCTTCCCAGGGAGAGTCTGTGGCAGCAGAGTCTGTCCTTTCCTCAGTTTGCTGGGTCAAGCAGGACAAGGAGCCCTGCCTGTGGTCAGCTGCCTTTGGCTCTGCAGGGACACTTTGGTGGGAAGGTTCCTCTAGTGGTCAGCTTGGGCTCAGGGCCTGTTGTTGAGGTCTCACTCAGGGACTGTTGTTGAGGCCTTTGTCCATCAGTGTTTTGTGGTGTAAATTCATGCCCTGAAGAGCTGGAAACAAACAAGTCCCTCTTTAGCACATTTCACACAGGGAACAGCATTAGCCCAGCCAGGCCATGCCAGGGCCAAGAGCAGAAGGCCACTACCCTGCATTTGCCCACAGACAGCTATCCAGATGATGCCCGAGACCTAGGCAAGAAAATAAAACTCCATAGTTCAATGCCTATAGAGCAGGTATTTGTTCATTTAGTGCCAGGAGTGAGTGGGATAAATCCACTAGAAACTCACTTATCCCTTCTTTGCAAAGTACTATCTTTCCTGTGTTTTTTACTTAATGTGTCTATTATACTTCCATAACTTTCATATTGCAATAGATTTTCTAATCACATCATTATGTAAACCCTTGAAGCTCATGCACAGTTCCTGTATGAGGTGGTCATCAGCCTCCTGGTGGTGGTTTTCTGATGAATGCTCTTAAGTCTTCCTCGGGCTGGAACTTTTCACTTCTGCTTCCTGCACATGCTCTAGAAGATTGTCTGCTCAAATAGCCAGGGTTGGCTTCTTTGTGGTTAGCTTGTTCTGCTAGTCTTGCTGATTTCTAAAGACTGCTTCATTCGCGTGTCCTGGGGCAAAGTTACGACTCCCTTCTGCCCAGCCACTGCTGCAAGCGTATCTCGGTGCCTGGGCATCCCAGACCAAGAAGGCCACTCATGCCACTGCATCTTTTCCTAAGCCATTGCCTGTGGGGCTTATAGACCATCTCCTAGTGGAGATGCCACCCACGGTGGCCTCTGGCTGTGCTGGGGGGCCGGGGAGGCGTGGCTGGCACAGTGACCTTGTGCACAGGGAAGGCAAGCAAGGCTCCCTGGTGCCAGCAGGCAAGCAGAGGCATCGGGGAGAGGCAGCAGCAGCACGTCCTTGCTGCTGGCACAGGCAGCACTGCTGTTGTGCGGGGCAGACAGGCCGGCAGGCTGGAGGCTGCTGCTGTGTGCCACGCTCAGGCTGCTGGGGCTGGGGGCAGCTGGCCGGTGGCCCTTTGTGCCGCGGGGCTGCTCTGCAAGCGCACCTCTCTTCTTGCAGGCTGATCCCCAGCAAGGGCCTGCCACGGCCCCGTCCGATGAGGGAGGACAACTTGGCCCTTGCCCAGGTGAGTTTGGAAAGGAAAGGCAAGCTTCTGCTGTGGCCGAGCTGCGCTCACTTGGCCTGAGTGTGGCCGGGCAGGTGTGGCAGCCTGAGGGAGGATGTGGGCTGGGGTCCCAGAGTTTGGAGAAGGGCAGGGCCAGGGCTGGGGTGGCTTGTCCCAGCACCACAGCAGCTCTCAACAGCCTCTGAGCTGCAGTGACACTTGCAGCTGCTGGCTCCTTCCCTGGGGTTCCACACAGCTGTGCACAGCACTTAAGGCATGCAGGGCAGGGCAGGGCAGGGCAGGCTGCAGCAGCACTGGCCTGGCAGTCTCCACTGAGGGCCTTTGGTTCTCTTTTCCTTTGCAGCAGGAGAGAGCAGTGATGGCAGCGGCAGCAGCAGAAGGAGGAGGATGTGGCTGCCCTGGCCCTTTGCTCTGTGCTGGGGCTCAGCTGGGGCTGCCCTGGCTCCAGGGCAGGAGGGCTCTGGCTGCAGCAGGGCACTCTTCGGGCAGCCCCTGGCAGCCGTCTGCGCAGGGGACGGCACTGTGCTGCCCTGGCCCATCCAGGTAAGACAGTCTTCACAGGGGCCGCCCATCCCTGCGTCCAGCTGCAGCTCAGCTGCTGTCCCCAGTGCTGCATGTCCTGCAGCCACGGGCCACTGGGCTCACTCTTGCCATGCCTCAGCCTTCTGCTGCCTGCCCCTTGGCTGGAGGCACGAGGCAAAGAGCCCATGCTGGGGAAGAGCTCTGGCCCTGGCCACTGCTCTGGCACCAGCCCAGCTCCTCACACATGTCCCCACCCTCCTGCCTCTCCTGCAGGAGCTGCTGGCTGTCCTGCACTAGCAAGGGCCCACCATGGAAGGCATCTTCTGCAAAGCTGAGAGTGCCATGGCAGTGCGGGAGCTGCGGCAGGCTCTGCACCACGGCCTGCCTGTGAACATGGCAAGCCAGCCGGCGCTGCTGCTGGCCATCGTCCTCAAGGTGAGCCCTCCTGAGCTGCAGCTGCAAAGGCTTCTGCCTGGGCTGCCATCGGCTCCAAGGCTCACTGGCAGTCCATGGCCTTGCAGGACTTCCTGCAGAGCATCCCCGGCAAGCTGCTCATCATGGACCTCTACAAGGACTGGATGGCAGCCATGCAGATGGCCAGCAGGGAGGACAATATCTCGCAACTGAAAGTGAAAGCATTAGTGGGCAGCAGCTTCCAGCTCTGCAGCAGCCACTGCTACAAGCCTGGCCCTGGCCTGCGAGGGGACGCTCTCCCTCTAAGGCTGTGCTTTTGGGCAGCTCCTGGCTCTTGCCGGCTGGCAGTCCCATTCTGGGGACTTCCCTCACCTGGGCTCGGGGCAAATCAGCAGCTGGGAAGCAGAGCCGTGCTTCCTTATTGCGGCAGAGCAGGAGCCCCGACCGCTGGCTGAGAGCTCCCGCAAAGCTGCACAACACAGCTGCCGGCTGCCCCTGCCTGGGGCCAGCTCCGGGGGTGCCTCTGGGCAACGTGGGCCTGCTGATGAACGTTGCCTTCCTGTTCCCTCAGGGTGGCCAAGAAATTGTCCACTGCCGACCTGCTCCTCCTCGAGTGGCTGCTGGCACTGCTGCGCCACATCGGTCAGCACGAGTCCACCAGCTGAATGAGCTGCAGCAGCCTGGCCATCTGCCTGGGGCCAAGCCTGCTGAGCCCAGCGCAGCTCTTGGGCTTGCTCAGCAGCATCCTGCTTGCTGAGGCCTAGTTAGTGTGCAGCTGCACTCTGACAGAGCCTTGTTTTCATTGTGTTGGACACAGTGTGCAAACCTGCACAGCAGTGCTACCATCATGGAGCCACTCGCTGCTGCAGTTTGCACTGTTTATGGCATTGCGTATTCCGGATATTATCTAACCAACCTGGCACGTAAGTAGAGGTTTCCCTGGCTGTAGCCTAATCTGGCTTGTGGATCTCTTCCTGCTCTTGCTCAGTAACTGAGTTGATTTTGAAACAAAAAGGCCTTTAGAATGCCACTGGTTTGGTGAAGCTTCTGTCAACACATTCAGCTTAAAAGGAGGTGTCTGTAGCCAGGGAAGTGTGGGAGCATTTGCAAGGGAATCTGCAGGGGTTCCATTCCCTCCTTCCCAGGGAGAGTCTGTGGCAGCAGAGTCTGTCCTTTCCTCAGTTTGCTGGGTCAAGCAGGACAAGGAGCCCTGCCTGTGGTCAGCTGCCTTTGGCTCTGCAGGGACACTTTGGTGGGAAGGTTCCTCTAGTGGTCAGCTTGGGCTCAGGGCCTGTTGTTGAGGTCTCACTCAGGGACTGTTGTTGAGGCCTTTGTCCATCAGTGTTTTGTGGTGTAAATTCATGCCCTGAAGAGCTGGAAACAAACAAGTCCCTCTTTAGCACATTTCACACAGGGAACAGCATTAGCCCAGCCAGGCCATGCCAGGGCCAAGAGCAGAAGGCCACTACCCTGCATTTGCCCACAGACAGCTATCCAGATGATGCCCGAGACCTAGGCAAGAAAATAAAACTCCATAGTTCAATGCCTATAGAGCAGGTATTTGTTCATTTAGTGCCAGGAGTGAGTGGGATAAATCCACTAGAAACTCACTTATCCCTTCTTTGCAAAGTACTATCTTTCCTGTGTTTTTTACTTAATGTGTCTATTATACTTCCATAACTTTCATATTGCAATAGATTTTCTAATCACATCATTATGTAAACCCTTGAAGCTCATGCACAGTTCCTGTATGAGGTGGTCATCAGCCTCCTGGTGGTGGTTTTCTGATGAATGCTCTTAAGTCTTCCTCGGGCTGGAACTTTTCACTTCTGCTTCCTGCACATGCTCTAGAAGATTGTCTGCTCAAATAGCCAGGGTTGGCTTCTTTGTGGTTAGCTTGTTCTGCTAGTCTTGCTGATTTCTAAAGACTGCTTCATTCGCGTGTCCTGGGGCAAAGTTACGACTCCCTTCTGCCCAGCCACTGCTGCAAGCGTATCTCGGTGCCTGGGCATCCCAGACCAAGAAGGCCACTCATGCCACTGCATCTTTTCCTAAGCCATTGCCTGTGGGGCTTATAGACCATCTCCTAGTGGAGATGCCACCCACGGTGGCCTCTGGCTGTGCTGGGGGGCCGGGGAGGCGTGGCTGGCACAGTGACCTTGTGCACAGGGAAGGCAAGCAAGGCTCCCCGGTGCCAGCAGGCAAGCAGAGGCATCGGGGAGAGGCAGCAGCAGCACGTCCTTGCTGCTGGCACAGGCAGCACTGCTGTTGTGCGGGGCAGACAGGCCGGCAGGCTGGAGGCTGCTGCTGTGTGCCACGCTCAGGCTGCTGGGGCTGGGGGCAGCTGGCCGGTGGCCCTTTGTGCCGCGGGGCTGCTCTGCAAGCGCACCTCTCTTCTTGCAGGCTGATCCCCAGCAAGGGCCTGCCACGGCCCCGTCCGATGAGGGAGGACAACTTGGCCCTTGCCCAGGTGAGTTTGGAAAGGAAAGGCAAGCTTCTGCTGTGGCCGAGCTGCGCTCACTTGGCCTGAGTGTGGCCGGGCAGGTGTGGCAGCCTGAGGGAGGATGTGGGCTGGGGTCCCAGAGTTTGGAGAAGGGCAGGGCCAGGGCTGGGGTGGCTTGTCCCAGCACCACAGCAGCTCTCAACAGCCTCTGAGCTGCAGTGACACTTGCAGCTGCTGGCTCCTTCCCTGGGGTTCCACACAGCTGTGCACAGCACTTAAGGCATGCAGGGCAGGGCAGGGCAGGGCAGGCTGCAGCAGCACTGGCCTGGCAGTCTCCACTGAGGGCCTTTGGTTCTCTTTTCCTTTGCAGCAGGAGAGAGCAGTGATGGCAGCGGCAGCAGCAGAAGGAGGAGGATGTGGCTGCCCTGGCCCTTTGCTCTGTGCTGGGGCTCAGCTGGGGCTGCCCTGGCTCCAGGGCAGGAGGGCTCTGGCTGCAGCAGGGCACTCTTCGGGCAGCCCCTGGCAGCCGTCTGCGCAGGGGACGGCACTGTGCTGCCCTGGCCCATCCAGGTAAGACAGTCTTCACAGGGGCCGCCCATCCCTGCGTCCAGCTGCAGCTCAGCTGCTGTCCCCAGTGCTGCATGTCCTGCAGCCACGGGCCACTGGGCTCACTCTTGCCATGCCTCAGCCTTCTGCTGCCTGCCCCTTGGCTGGAGGCACGAGGCAAAGAGCCCATGCTGGGGAAGAGCTCTGGCCCTGGCCACTGCTCTGGCACCAGCCCAGCTCCTCACACATGTCCCCACCCTCCTGCCTCTCCTGCAGGAGCTGCTGGCTGTCCTGCACTAGCAAGGGCCCACCATGGAAGGCATCTTCTGCAAAGCTGAGAGTGCCATGGCAGTGCGGGAGCTGCGGCAGGCTCTGCACCACGGCCTGCCTGTGAACATGGCAAGCCAGCCGGCGCTGCTGCTGGCCATCGTCCTCAAGGTGAGCCCTCCTGAGCTGCAGCTGCAAAGGCTTCTGCCTGGGCTGCCATCGGCTCCAAGGCTCACTGGCAGTCCATGGCCTTGCAGGACTTCCTGCAGAGCATCCCCGGCAAGCTGCTCATCATGGACCTCTACAAGGACTGGATGGCAGCCATGCAGATGGCCAGCAGGGAGGACAATATCTCGCAACTGAAAGTGAAAGCATTAGTGGGCAGCAGCTTCCAGCTCTGCAGCAGCCACTGCTACAAGCCTGGCCCTGGCCTGCGAGGGGACGCTCTCCCTCTAAGGCTGTGCTTTTGGGCAGCTCCTGGCTCTTGCCGGCTGGCAGTCCCATTCTGGGGACTTCCCTCACCTGGGCTCGGGGCAAATCAGCAGCTGGGAAGCAGAGCCGTGCTTCCTTATTGCGGCAGAGCAGGAGCCCCGACCGCTGGCTGAGAGCTCCCGCAAAGCTGCACAACACAGCTGCCGGCTGCCCCTGCCTGGGGCCAGCTCCGGGGGTGCCTCTGGGCAACGTGGGCCTGCTGATGAACGTTGCCTTCCTGTTCCCTCAGGGTGGCCAAGAAATTGTCCACTGCCGACCTGCTCCTCCTCGAGTGGCTGCTGGCACTGCTGCGCCACATCGGTCAGCACGAGTCCACCAGCTGAATGAGCTGCAACAGCCTGGCCATCTGCCTGGGGCCAAGCCTGCTGAGCCCAGCGCAGCTCTTGGGCTTGCTCAGCAGCATCCTGCTTGCTGAGGCCTAGTTAGTGTGCAGCTGCACTCTGACAGAGCCTTGTTTTCATTGTGTTGGACACAGTGTGCAAACCTGCACAGCAGTGCTACCATCATGGAGCCACTCGCTGCTGCAGTTTGCACTGTTTATGGCATTGCGTATTCCGGATATTATCTAACCAACCTGGCACGTAAGTAGAGGTTTCCCTGGCTGTAGCCTAATCTGGCTTGTGGATCTCTTCCTGCTCTTGCTCAGTAACTGAGTTGATTTTGAAACAAAAAGGCCTTTAGAATGCCACTGGTTTGGTGAAGCTTCTGTCAACACATTCAGCTTAAAAGGAGGTGTCTGTAGCCAGGGAAGTGTGGGAGCATTTGCAAGGGAATCTGCAGGGGTTCCATTCCCTCCTTCCCAGGGAGAGTCTGTGGCAGCAGAGTCTGTCCTTTCCTCAGTTTGCTGGGTCAAGCAGGACAAGGAGCCCTGCCTGTGGTCAGCTGCCTTTGGCTCTGCAGGGACACTTTGGTGGGAAGGTTCCTCTAGTGGTCAGCTTGGGCTCAGGGCCTGTTGTTGAGGTCTCACTCAGGGACTGTTGTTGAGGCCTTTGTCCATCAGTGTTTTGTGGTGTAAATTCATGCCCTGAAGAGCTGGAAACAAACAAGTCCCTCTTTAGCACATTTCACACAGGGAACAGCATTAGCCCAGCCAGGCCATGCCAGGGCCAAGAGCAGAAGGCCACTACCCTGCATTTGCCCACAGACAGCTATCCAGATGATGCCCGAGACCTAGGCAAGAAAATAAAACTCCATAGTTCAATGCCTATAGAGCAGGTATTTGTTCATTTAGTGCCAGGAGTGAGTGGGATAAATCCACTAGAAACTCACTTATCCCTTCTTTGCAAAGTACTATCTTTCCTGTGTTTTTTACTTAATGTGTCTATTATACTTCCATAACTTTCATATTGCAATAGATTTTCTAATCACATCATTATGTAAACCCTTGAAGCTCATGCACAGTTCCTGTATGAGGTGGTCATCAGCCTCCTGGTGGTGGTTTTCTGATGAAGGCTCTTAAGTCTTCCTCGGGCTGGAACTTTTCACTTCTGCTTCCTGCACATGCTCTAGAAGATTGTCTGCTCAAATAGCCAGGGTTGGCTTCTTTGTGGTTAGCTTGTTCTGCTAGTCTTGCTGATTTCTAAAGACTGCTTCATTCGCGTGTCCTGGGGCAAAGTTACGACTCCCTTCTGCCCAGCCACTGCTGCAAGCGTATCTCGGTGCCTGGGCATCCCAGACCAAGAAGGCCACTCATGCCACTGCATCTTTTCCTAAGCCATTGCCTGTGGGGCTTATAGACCATCTCCTAGTGGAGATGCCACCCACGGTGGCCTCTGGCTGTGCTGGGGGGCCGGGGAGGCGTGGCTGGCACAGTGACCTTGTGCACAGGGAAGGCAAGCAAGGCTCCCCGGTGCCAGCAGGCAAGCAGAGGCATCGGGGAGAGGCAGCAGCAGCACGTCCTTGCTGCTGGCACAGGCAGCACTGCTGTTGTGCGGGGCAGACAGGCCGGCAGGCTGGAGGCTGCTGCTGTGTGCCACGCTCAGGCTGCTGGGGCTGGGGGCAGCTGGCCGGTGGCCCTTTGTGCCGCGGGGCTGCTCTGCAAGCGCACCTCTCTTCTTGCAGGCTGATCCCCAGCAAGGGCCTGCCACGGCCCCGTCCGATGAGGGAGGACAACTTGGCCCTTGCCCAGGTGAGTTTGGAAAGGAAAGGCAAGCTTCTGCTGTGGCCGAGCTGCGCTCACTTGGCCTGAGTGTGGCCGGGCAGGTGTGGCAGCCTGAGGGAGGATGTGGGCTGGGGTCCCAGAGTTTGGAGAAGGGCAGGGCCAGGGCTGGGGTGGCTTGTCCCAGCACCACAGCAGCTCTCAACAGCCTCTGAGCTGCAGTGACACTTGCAGCTGCTGGCTCCTTCCCTGGGGTTCCACACAGCTGTGCACAGCACTTAAGGCATGCAGGGCAGGGCAGGGCAGGGCAGGCTGCAGCAGCACTGGCCTGGCAGTCTCCACTGAGGGCCTTTGGTTCTCTTTTCCTTTGCAGCAGGAGAGAGCAGTGATGGCAGCGGCAGCAGCAGAAGGAGGAGGATGTGGCTGCCCTGGCCCTTTGCTCTGTGCTGGGGCTCAGCTGGGGCTGCCCTGGCTCCAGGGCAGGAGGGCTCTGGCTGCAGCAGGGCACTCTTCGGGCAGCCCCTGGCAGCCGTCTGCGCAGGGGACGGCACTGTGCTGCCCTGGCCCATCCAGGTAAGACAGTCTTCACAGGGGCCGCCCATCCCTGCGTCCAGCTGCAGCTCAGCTGCTGTCCCCAGTGCTGCATGTCCTGCAGCCACGGGCCACTGGGCTCACTCTTGCCATGCCTCAGCCTTCTGCTGCCTGCCCCTTGGCTGGAGGCACGAGGCAAAGAGCCCATGCTGGGGAAGAGCTCTGGCCCTGGCCACTGCTCTGGCACCAGCCCAGCTCCTCACACATGTCCCCACCCTCCTGCCTCTCCTGCAGGAGCTGCTGGCTGTCCTGCACTAGCAAGGGCCCACCATGGAAGGCATCTTCTGCAAAGCTGAGAGTGCCATGGCAGTGCGGGAGCTGCGGCAGGCTCTGCACCACGGCCTGCCTGTGAACATGGCAAGCCAGCCGGCGCTGCTGCTGGCCATCGTCCTCAAGGTGAGCCCTCCTGAGCTGCAGCTGCAAAGGCTTCTGCCTGGGCTGCCATCGGCTCCAAGGCTCACTGGCAGTCCATGGCCTTGCAGGACTTCCTGCAGAGCATCCCCGGCAAGCTGCTCATCATGGACCTCTACAAGGACTGGATGGCAGCCATGCAGATGGCCAGCAGGGAGGACAATATCTCGCAACTGAAAGTGAAAGCATTAGTGGGCAGCAGCTTCCAGCTCTGCAGCAGCCACTGCTACAAGCCTGGCCCTGGCCTGCGAGGGGACGCTCTCCCTCTAAGGCTGTGCTTTTGGGCAGCTCCTGGCTCTTGCCGGCTGGCAGTCCCATTCTGGGGACTTCCCTCACCTGGGCTCGGGGCAAATCAGCAGCTGGGAAGCAGAGCCGTGCTTCCTTATTGCGGCAGAGCAGGAGCCCCGACCGCTGGCTGAGAGCTCCCGCAAAGCTGCACAACACAGCTGCCGGCTGCCCCTGCCTGGGGCCAGCTCCGGGGGTGCCTCTGGGCAACGTGGGCCTGCTGATGAACGTTGCCTTCCTGTTCCCTCAGGGTGGCCAAGAAATTGTCCACTGCCGACCTGCTCCTCCTCGAGTGGCTGCTGGCACTGCTGCGCCACATCGGTCAGCACGAGTCCACCAGCTGAATGAGCTGCAGCAGCCTGGCCATCTGCCTGGGGCCAAGCCTGCTGAGCCCAGCGCAGCTCTTGGGCTTGCTCAGCAGCATCCTGCTTGCTGAGGCCTAGTTAGTGTGCAGCTGCACTCTGACAGAGCCTTGTTTTCATTGTGTTGGACACAGTGTGCAAACCTGCACAGCAGTGCTACCATCATGGAGCCACTCGCTGCTGCAGTTTGCACTGTTTATGGCATTGCGTATTCCGGATATTATCTAACCAACCTGGCACGTAAGTAGAGGTTTCCCTGGCTGTAGCCTAATCTGGCTTGTGGATCTCTTCCTGCTCTTGCTCAGTAACTGAGTTGATTTTGAAACAAAAACGCCATTAGGATGCCACTGGTTTGGTGAAGCTTCTGTCAACACATTCAGCTTAAAAGGAGGTGTCTGTAGCCAGGGAAGTGTGGGAGCATTTGCAAGGGAATCTGCAGGGGTTCCATTCCCTCCTTCCCAGGGAGAGTCTGTGGCAGCAGAGTCTGTCCTTTCCTCAGTTTGCTGGGTCAAGCAGGACAAGGAGCCCTGCCTGTGGTCAGCTGCCTTTGGCTCTGCAGGGACACTTTGGTGGGAAGGTTCCTCTAGTGGTCAGCTTGGGCTCAGGGCCTGTTGTTGAGGTCTCACTCAGGGACTGTTGTTGAGGCCTTTGTCCATCAGTGTTTTGTGGTGTAAATTCATGCCCTGAAGAGCTGGAAACAAACAAGTCCCTCTTTAGCACATTTCACACAGGGAACAGCATTAGCCCAGCCAGGCCATGCCAGGGCCAAGAGCAGAAGGCCACTACCCTGCATTTGCCCACAGACAGCTATCCAGATGATGCCCGAGACCTAGGCAAGAAAATAAAACTCCATAGTTCAATGCCTATAGAGCAGGTATTTGTTCATTTAGTGCCAGGAGTGAGTGGGATAAATCCACTAGAAACTCACTTATCCCTTCTTTGCAAAGTACTATCTTTCCTGTGTTTTTTACTTAATGTGTCTATTATACTTCCATAACTTTCATATTGCAATAGATTTTCTAATCACATCATTATGTAAACCCTTGAAGCTCATGCACAGTTCCTGTATGAGGTGGTCATCAGCCTCCTGGTGGTGGTTTTCTGATGAAGGC
Source organism: Acanthornis magna (assembly GCA_036785705.1). Lineage (NCBI taxonomy): Eukaryota > Metazoa > Chordata > Aves > Passeriformes > Acanthizidae > Acanthornis > Acanthornis magna. The sequence continues at coordinate 2,750,398 of JAWUZG010000141.1, read as the reverse complement.
TCTTAAGTCTTCCTCGGGCTGGAACTTTTCACTTCTGCTTCCTGCACATGCTCTAGAAGATTGTCTGCTCAAATAGCCAGGGTTGGCTTCTTTGTGGTTAGCTTGTTCTGCTAGTCTTGCTGATTTCTAAAGACTGCTTCATTCGCGTGTCCTGGGGCAAAGTTACGACTCCCTTCTGCCCAGCCACTGCTGCAAGCGTATCTCGGTGCCTGGGCATCCCAGACCAAGAAGGCCACTCATGCCACTGCATCTTTTCCTAAGCCATTGCCTGTGGGGCTTATAGACCATCTCCTAGTGGAGATGCCACCCACGGTGGCCTCTGGCTGTGCTGGGGGGCCGGGGAGGCGTGGCTGGCACAGTGACCTTGTGCACAGGGAAGGCAAGCAAGGCTCCCCGGTGCCAGCAGGCAAGCAGAGGCATCGGGGAGAGGCAGCAGCAGCACGTCCTTGCTGCTGGCACAGGCAGCACTGCTGTTGTGCGGGGCAGACAGGCCGGCAGGCTGGAGGCTGCTGCTGTGTGCCACGCTCAGGCTGCTGGGGCTGGGGGCAGCTGGCCGGTGGCCCTTTGTGCCGCGGGGCTGCTCTGCAAGCGCACCTCTCTTCTTGCAGGCTGATCCCCAGCAAGGGCCTGCCACGGCCCCGTCCGATGAGGGAGGACAACTTGGCCCTTGCCCAGGTGAGTTTGGAAAGGAAAGGCAAGCTTCTGCTGTGGCCGAGCTGCGCTCACTTGGCCTGAGTGTGGCCGGGCAGGTGTGGCAGCCTGAGGGAGGATGTGGGCTGGGGTCCCAGAGTTTGGAGAAGGGCAGGGCCAGGGCTGGGGTGGCTTGTCCCAGCACCACAGCAGCTCTCAACAGCCTCTGAGCTGCAGTGACACTTGCAGCTGCTGGCTCCTTCCCTGGGGTTCCACACAGCTGTGCACAGCACTTAAGGCATGCAGGGCAGGGCAGGGCAGGGCAGGCTGCAGCAGCACTGGCCTGGCAGTCTCCACTGAGGGCCTTTGGTTCTCTTTTCCTTTGCAGCAGGAGAGAGCAGTGATGGCAGCGGCAGCAGCAGAAGGAGGAGGATGTGGCTGCCCTGGCCCTTTGCTCTGTGCTGGGGCTCAGCTGGGGCTGCCCTGGCTCCAGGGCAGGAGGGCTCTGGCTGCAGCAGGGCACTCTTCGGGCAGCCCCTGGCAGCCGTCTGCGCAGGGGACGGCACTGTGCTGCCCTGGCCCATCCAGGTAAGACAGTCTTCACAGGGGCCGCCCATCCCTGCGTCCAGCTGCAGCTCAGCTGCTGTCCCCAGTGCTGCATGTCCTGCAGCCACGGGCCACTGGGCTCACTCTTGCCATGCCTCAGCCTTCTGCTGCCTGCCCCTTGGCTGGAGGCACGAGGCAAAGAGCCCATGCTGGGGAAGAGCTCTGGCCCTGGCCACTGCTCTGGCACCAGCCCAGCTCCTCACACATGTCCCCACCCTCCTGCCTCTCCTGCAGGAGCTGCTGGCTGTCCTGCACTAGCAAGGGCCCACCATGGAAGGCATCTTCTGCAAAGCTGAGAGTGCCATGGCAGTGCGGGAGCTGCGGCAGGCTCTGCACCACGGCCTGCCTGTGAACATGGCAAGCCAGCCGGCGCTGCTGCTGGCCATCGTCCTCAAGGTGAGCCCTCCTGAGCTGCAGCTGCAAAGGCTTCTGCCTGGGCTGCCATCGGCTCCAAGGCTCACTGGCAGTCCATGGCCTTGCAGGACTTCCTGCAGAGCATCCCCGGCAAGCTGCTCATCATGGACCTCTACAAGGACTGGATGGCAGCCATGCAGATGGCCAGCAGGGAGGACAATATCTCGCAACTGAAAGTGAAAGCATTAGTGGGCAGCAGCTTCCAGCTCTGCAGCAGCCACTGCTACAAGCCTGGCCCTGGCCTGCGAGGGGACGCTCTCCCTCTAAGGCTGTGCTTTTGGGCAGCTCCTGGCTCTTGCCGGCTGGCAGTCCCATTCTGGGGACTTCCCTCACCTGGGCTCGGGGCAAATCAGCAGCTGGGAAGCAGAGCCGTGCTTCCTTATTGCGGCAGAGCAGGAGCCCCGACCGCTGGCTGAGAGCTCCCGCAAAGCTGCACAACACAGCTGCCGGCTGCCCCTGCCTGGGGCCAGCTCCGGGGGTGCCTCTGGGCAACGTGGGCCTGCTGATGAACGTTGCCTTCCTGTTCCCTCAGGGTGGCCAAGAAATTGTCCACTGCCGACCTGCTCCTCCTCGAGTGGCTGCTGGCACTGCTGCGCCACATCGGTCAGCACGAGTCCACCAGCTGAATGAGCTGCAGCAGCCTGGCCATCTGCCTGGGGCCAAGCCTGCTGAGCCCAGCGCAGCTCTTGGGCTTGCTCAGCAGCATCCTGCTTGCTGAGGCCTAGTTAGTGTGCAGCTGCACTCTGACAGAGCCTTGTTTTCATTGTGTTGGACACAGTGTGCAAACCTGCACAGCAGTGCTACCATCATGGAGCCACTCGCTGCTGCAGTTTGCACTGTTTATGGCATTGCGTATTCCGGATATTATCTAACCAACCTGGCACGTAAGTAGAGGTTTCCCTGGCTGTAGCCTAATCTGGCTTGTGGATCTCTTCCTGCTCTTGCTCAGTAACTGAGTTGATTTTGAAACAAAAAGGCCTTTAGAATGCCACTGGTTTGGTGAAGCTTCTGTCAACACATTCAGCTTAAAAGGAGGTGTCTGTAGCCAGGGAAGTGTGGGAGCATTTGCAAGGGAATCTGCAGGGGTTCCATTCCCTCCTTCCCAGGGAGAGTCTGTGGCAGCAGAGTCTGTCCTTTCCTCAGTTTGCTGGGTCAAGCAGGACAAGGAGCCCTGCCTGTGGTCAGCTGCCTTTGGCTCTGCAGGGACACTTTGGTGGGAAGGTTCCTCTAGTGGTCAGCTTGGGCTCAGGGCCTGTTGTTGAGGTCTCACTCAGGGACTGTTGTTGAGGCCTTTGTCCATCAGTGTTTTGTGGTGTAAATTCATGCCCTGAAGAGCTGGAAACAAACAAGTCCCTCTTTAGCACATTTCACACAGGGAACAGCATTAGCCCAGCCAGGCCATGCCAGGGCCAAGAGCAGAAGGCCACTACCCTGCATTTGCCCACAGACAGCTATCCAGATGATGCCTGAGACCTAGGCAAGAAAATAAAACTCCATAGTTCAATGCCTATAGAGCAGGTATTTGTTCATTTAGTGCCAGGAGTGAGTGGGATAAATCCACTAGAAACTCACTTATCCCTTCTTTGCAAAGTACTATCTTTCCTGTGTTTTTTACTTAATGTGTCTATTATACTTCCATAACTTTCATATTGCAATAGATTTTCTAATCACATCATTATGTAAACCCTTGAAGCTCATGCACAGTTCCTGTATGAGGTGGTCATCAGCCTCCTGGTGGTGGTTTTCTGATGAAGGCTCTTAAGTCTTCCTCGGGCTGGAACTTTTCACTTCTGCTTCCTGCACATGCTCTAGAAGATTGTCTGCTCAAATAGCCAGGGTTGGCTTCTTTGTGGTTAGCTTGTTCTGCTAGTCTTGCTGATTTCTAAAGACTGCTTCATTCGCGTGTCCTGGGGCAAAGTTACGACTCCCTTCTGCCCAGCCACTGCTGCAAGCGTATCTCGGTGCCTGGGCATCCCAGACCAAGAAGGCCACTCATGCCACTGCATCTTTTCCTAAGCCATTGCCTGTGGGGCTTATAGACCATCTCCTAGTGGAGATGCCACCCACGGTGGCCTCTGGCTGTGCTGGGGGGCCGGGGAGGCGTGGCTGGCACAGTGACCTTGTGCACAGGGAAGGCAAGCAAGGCTCCCTGGTGCCAGCAGGCAAGCAGAGGCATCGGGGAGAGGCAGCAGCAGCACGTCCTTGCTGCTGGCACAGGCAGCACTGCTGTTGTGCGGGGCAGACAGGCCGGCAGGCTGGAGGCTGCTGCTGTGTGCCACGCTCAGGCTGCTGGGGCTGGGGGCAGCTGGCCGGTGGCCCTTTGTGCCGCGGGGCTGCTCTGCAAGCGCACCTCTCTTCTTGCAGGCTGATCCCCAGCAAGGGCCTGCCACGGCCCCGTCCGATGAGGGAGGACAACTTGGTCCTTGCCCAGGTGAGTTTGGAAAGGAAAGGCAAGCTTCTGCTGTGGCCGAGCTGCGCTCACTTGGCCTGAGTGTGGCCGGGCAGGTGTGGCAGCCTGAGGGAGGATGTGGGCTGGGGTCCCAGAGTTTGGAGAAGGGCAGGGCCAGGGCTGGGGTGGCTTGTCCCAGCACCACAGCAGCTCTCAACAGCCTCTGAGCTGCAGTGACACTTGCAGCTGCTGGCTCCTTCCCTGGGGTTCCACACAGCTGTGCACAGCACTTAAGGCATGCAGGGCAGGGCAGGGCAGGGCAGGCTGCAGCAGCACTGGCCTGGCAGTCTCCACTGAGGGCCTTTGGTTCTCTTTTCCTTTGCAGCAGGAGAGAGCAGTGATGGCAGCGGCAGCAGCAGAAGGAGGAGGATGTGGCTGCCCTGGCCCTTTGCTCTGTGCTGGGGCTCAGCTGGGGCTGCCCTGGCTCCAGGGCAGGAGGGCTCTGGCTGCAGCAGGGCACTCTTCGGGCAGCCCCTGGCAGCCGTCTGCGCAGGGGACGGCACTGTGCTGCCCTGGCCCATCCAGGTAAGACAGTCTTCACAGGGGCCGCCCATCCCTGCGTCCAGCTGCAGCTCAGCTGCTGTCCCCAGTGCTGCATGTCCTGCAGCCACGGGCCACTGGGCTCACTCTTGCCATGCCTCAGCCTTCTGCTGCCTGCCCCTTGGCTGGAGGCACGAGGCAAAGAGCCCATGCTGGGGAAGAGCTCTGGCCCTGGCCACTGCTCTGGCACCAGCCCAGCTCCTCACACATGTCCCCACCCTCCTGCCTCTCCTGCAGGAGCTGCTGGCTGTCCTGCACTAGCAAGGGCCCACCATGGAAGGCATCTTCTGCAAAGCTGAGAGTGCCATGGCAGTGCGGGAGCTGCGGCAGGCTCTGCACCACGGCCTGCCTGTGAACATGGCAAGCCAGCCGGCGCTGCTGCTGGCCATCGTCCTCAAGGTGAGCCCTCCTGAGCTGCAGCTGCAAAGGCTTCTGCCTGGGCTGCCATCGGCTCCAAGGCTCACTGGCAGTCCATGGCCTTGCAGGACTTCCTGCAGAGCATCCCCGGCAAGCTGCTCATCATGGACCTCTACAAGGACTGGATGGCAGCCATGCAGATGGCCAGCAGGGAGGACAATATCTCGCAACTGAAAGTGAAAGCATTAGTGGGCAGCAGCTTCCAGCTCTGCAGCAGCCACTGCTACAAGCCTGGCCCTGGCCTGCGAGGGGACGCTCTCCCTCTAAGGCTGTGCTTTTGGGCAGCTCCTGGCTCTTGCCGGCTGGCAGTCCCATTCTGGGGACTTCCCTCACCTGGGCTCGGGGCAAATCAGCAGCTGGGAAGCAGAGCCGTGCTTCCTTATTGCGGCAGAGCAGGAGCCCCGACCGCTGGCTGAGAGCTCCCGCAAAGCTGCACAACACAGCTGCCGGCTGCCCCTGCCTGGGGCCAGCTCCGGGGGTGCCTCTGGGCAACGTGGGCCTGCTGATGAACGTTGCCTTCCTGTTCCCTCAGGGTGGCCAAGAAATTGTCCACTGCCGACCTGCTCCTCCTCGAGTGGCTGCTGGCACTGCTGCGCCACATCGGTCAGCACGAGTCCACCAGCTGAATGAGCTGCAGCAGCCTGGCCATCTGCCTGGGGCCAAGCCTGCTGAGCCCAGCGCAGCTCTTGGGCTTGCTCAGCAGCATCCTGCTTGCTGAGGCCTAGTTAGTGTGCAGCTGCACTCTGACAGAGCCTTGTTTTCATTGTGTTGGACACAGTGTGCAAACCTGCACAGCAGTGCTACCATCATGGAGCCACTCGCTGCTGCAGTTTGCACTGTTTATGGCATTGCGTATTCCGGATATTATCTAACCAACCTGGCACGTAAGTAGAGGTTTCCCTGGCTGTAGCCTAATCTGGCTTGTGGATCTCTTCCTGCTCTTGCTCAGTAACTGAGTTGATTTTGAAACAAAAACGCCATTAGGATGCCACTGGTTTGGTGAAGCTTCTGTCAACACATTCAGCTTAAAAGGAGGTGTCTGTAGCCAGGGAAGTGTGGGAGCATTTGCAAGGGAATCTGCAGGGGTTCCATTCCCTCCTTCCCAGGGAGAGTCTGTGGCAGCAGAGTCTGTCCTTTCCTCAGTTTGCTGGGTCAAGCAGGACAAGGAGCCCTGCCTGTGGTCAGCTGCCTTTGGCTCTGCAGGGACACTTTGGTGGGAAGGTTCCTCTAGTGGTCAGCTTGGGCTCAGGGCCTGTTGTTGAGGTCTCACTCAGGGACTGTTGTTGAGGCCTTTGTCCATCAGTGTTTTGTGGTGTAAATTCATGCCCTGAAGAGCTGGAAACAAACAAGTCCCTCTTTAGCACATTTCACACAGGGAACAGCATTAGCCCAGCCAGGCCATGCCAGGGCCAAGAGCAGAAGGCCACTACCCTGCATTTGCCCACAGACAGCTATCCAGATGATGCCCGAGACCTAGGCAAGAAAATAAAACTCCATAGTTCAATGCCTATAGAGCAGGTATTTGTTCATTTAGTGCCAGGAGTGAGTGGGATAAATCCACTAGAAACTCACTTATCCCTTCTTTGCAAAGTACTATCTTTCCTGTGTTTTTTACTTAATGTGTCTATTATACTTCCATAACTTTCATATTGCAATAGATTTTCTAATCACATCATTATGTAAACCCTTGAAGCTCATGCACAGTTCCTGTATGAGGTGGTCATCAGCCTCCTGGTGGTGGTTTTCTGATGAAGGCTCTTAAGTCTTCCTCGGGCTGGAACTTTTCACTTCTGCTTCCTGCACATGCTCTAGAAGATTGTCTGCTCAAATAGCCAGGGTTGGCTTCTTTGTGGTTAGCTTGTTCTGCTAGTCTTGCTGATTTCTAAAGACTGCTTCATTCGCGTGTCCTGGGGCAAAGTTACGACTCCCTTCTGCCCAGCCACTGCTGCAAGCGTATCTCGGTGCCTGGGCATCCCAGACCAAGAAGGCCACTCATGCCACTGCATCTTTTCCTAAGCCATTGCCTGTGGGGCTTATAGACCATCTCCTAGTGGAGATGCCACCCACGGTGGCCTCTGGCTGTGCTGGGGGGCCGGGGAGGCGTGGCTGGCACAGTGACCTTGTGCACAGGGAAGGCAAGCAAGGCTCCCTGGTGCCAGCAGGCAAGCAGAGGCATCGGGGAGAGGCAGCAGCAGCACGTCCTTGCTGCTGGCACAGGCAGCACTGCTGTTGTGCGGGGCAGACAGGCCGGCAGGCTGGAGGCTGCTGCTGTGTGCCACGCTCAGGCTGCTGGGGCTGGGGGCAGCTGGCCGGTGGCCCTTTGTGCCGCGGGGCTGCTCTGCAAGCGCACCTCTCTTCTTGCAGGCTGATCCCCAGCAAGGGCCTGCCACGGCCCCGTCCGATGAGGGAGGACAACTTGGTCCTTGCCCAGGTGAGTTTGGAAAGGAAAGGCAAGCTTCTGCTGTGGCCGAGCTGCGCTCACTTGGCCTGAGTGTGGCCGGGCAGGTGTGGCAGCCTGAGGGAGGATGTGGGCTGGGGTCCCAGAGTTTGGAGAAGGGCAGGGCCAGGGCTGGGGTGGCTTGTCCCAGCACCACAGCAGCTCTCAACAGCCTCTGAGCTGCAGTGACACTTGCAGCTGCTGGCTCCTTCCCTGGGGTTCCACACAGCTGTGCACAGCACTTAAGGCATGCAGGGCAGGGCAGGGCAGGGCAGGCTGCAGCAGCACTGGCCTGGCAGTCTCCACTGAGGGCCTTTGGTTCTCTTTTCCTTTGCAGCAGGAGAGAGCAGTGATGGCAGCGGCAGCAGCAGAAGGAGGAGGATGTGGCTGCCCTGGCCCTTTGCTCTGTGCTGGGGCTCAGCTGGGGCTGCCCTGGCTCCAGGGCAGGAGGGCTCTGGCTGCAGCAGGGCACTCTTCGGGCAGCCCCTGGCAGCCGTCTGCGCAGGGGACGGCACTGTGCTGCCCTGGCCCATCCAGGTAAGACAGTCTTCACAGGGGCCGCCCATCCCTGCGTCCAGCTGCAGCTCAGCTGCTGTCCCCAGTGCTGCATGTCCTGCAGCCACGGGCCACTGGGCTCACTCTTGCCATGCCTCAGCCTTCTGCTGCCTGCCCCTTGGCTGGAGGCACGAGGCAAAGAGCCCATGCTGGGGAAGAGCTCTGGCCCTGGCCACTGCTCTGGCACCAGCCCAGCTCCTCACACATGTCCCCACCCTCCTGCCTCTCCTGCAGGAGCTGCTGGCTGTCCTGCACTAGCAAGGGCCCACCATGGAAGGCATCTTCTGCAAAGCTGAGAGTGCCATGGCAGTGCGGGAGCTGCGGCAGGCTCTGCACCACGGCCTGCCTGTGAACATGGCAAGCCAGCCGGCGCTGCTGCTGGCCATCGTCCTCAAGGTGAGCCCTCCTGAGCTGCAGCTGCAAAGGCTTCTGCCTGGGCTGCCATCGGCTCCAAGGCTCACTGGCAGTCCATGGCCTTGCAGGACTTCCTGCAGAGCATCCCCGGCAAGCTGCTCATCATGGACCTCTACAAGGACTGGATGGCAGCCATGCAGATGGCCAGCAGGGAGGACAATATCTCGCAACTGAAAGTGAAAGCATTAGTGGGCAGCAGCTTCCAGCTCTGCAGCAGCCACTGCTACAAGCCTGGCCCTGGCCTGCGAGGGGACGCTCTCCCTCTAAGGCTGTGCTTTTGGGCAGCTCCTGGCTCTTGCCGGCTGGCAGTCCCATTCTGGGGACTTCCCTCACCTGGGCTCGGGGCAAATCAGCAGCTGGGAAGCAGAGCCGTGCTTCCTTATTGCGGCAGAGCAGGAGCCCCGACCGCTGGCTGAGAGCTCCCGCAAAGCTGCACAACACAGCTGCCGGCTGCCCCTGCCTGGGGCCAGCTCCGGGGGTGCCTCTGGGCAACGTGGGCCTGCTGATGAACGTTGCCTTCCTGTTCCCTCAGGGTGGCCAAGAAATTGTCCACTGCCGACCTGCTCCTCCTCGAGTGGCTGCTGGCACTGCTGCGCCACATCGGTCAGCACGAGTCCACCAGCTGAATGAGCTGCAGCAGCCTGGCCATCTGCCTGGGGCCAAGCCTGCTGAGCCCAGCGCAGCTCTTGGGCTTGCTCAGCAGCATCCTGCTTGCTGAGGCCTAGTTAGTGTGCAGCTGCACTCTGACAGAGCCTTGTTTTCATTGTGTTGGACACAGTGTGCAAACCTGCACAGCAGTGCTACCATCATGGAGCCACTCGCTGCTGCAGTTTGCACTGTTTATGGCATTGCGTATTCCGGATATTATCTAACCAACCTGGCACGTAAGTAGAGGTTTCCCTGGCTGTAGCCTAATCTGGCTTGTGGATCTCTTCCTGCTCTTGCTCAGTAACTGAGTTGATTTTGAAACAAAAACGCCATTAGGATGCCACTGGTTTGGTGAAGCTTCTGTCAACACATTCAGCTTAAAAGGAGGTGTCTGTAGCCAGGGAAGTGTGGGAGCATTTGCAAGGGAATCTGCAGGGGTTCCATTCCCTCCTTCCCAGGGAGAGTCTGTGGCAGCAGAGTCTGTCCTTTCCTCAGTTTGCTGGGTCAAGCAGGACAAGGAGCCCTGCCTGTGGTCAGCTGCCTTTGGCTCTGCAGGGACACTTTGGTGGGAAGGTTCCTCTAGTGGTCAGCTTGGGCTCAGGGCCTGTTGTTGAGGTCTCACTCAGGGACTGTTGTTGAGGCCTTTGTCCATCAGTGTTTTGTGGTGTAAATTCATGCCCTGAAGAGCTGGAAACAAACAAGTCCCTCTTTAGCACATTTCACACAGGGAACAGCATTAGCCCAGCCAGGCCATGCCAGGGCCAAGAGCAGAAGGCCACTACCCTGCATTTGCCCACAGACAGCTATCCAGATGATGCCCGAGACCTAGGCAAGAAAATAAAACTCCATAGTTCAATGCCTATAGAGCAGGTATTTGTTCATTTAGTGCCAGGAGTGAGTGGGATAAATCCACTAGAAACTCACTTATCCCTTCTTTGCAAAGTACTATCTTTCCTGTGTTTTTTACTTAATGTGTCTATTATACTTCCATAACTTTCATATTGCAATAGATTTTCTAATCACATCATTATGTAAACCCTTGAAGCTCATGCACAGTTCCTGTATGAGGTGGTCATCAGCCTCCTGGTGGTGGTTTTCTGATGAATGCTCTTAAGTCTTCCTCGGGCTGGAACTTTTCACTTCTGCTTCCTGCACATGCTCTAGAAGATTGTCTGCTCAAATAGCCAGGGTTGGCTTCTTTGTGGTTAGCTTGTTCTGCTAGTCTTGCTGATTTCTAAAGACTGCTTCATTCGCGTGTCCTGGGGCAAAGTTACGACTCCCTTCTGCCCAGCCACTGCTGCAAGCGTATCTCGGTGCCTGGGCATCCCAGACCAAGAAGGCCACTCATGCCACTGCATCTTTTCCTAAGCCATTGCCTGTGGGGCTTATAGACCATCTCCTAGTGGAGATGCCACCCACGGTGGCCTCTGGCTGTGCTGGGGGACCGGGGAGGCGTGGCTGGCACAGTGACCTTGTGCACAGGGAAGGCAAGCAAGGCTCCCCGGTGCCAGCAGGCAAGCAGAGGCATCGGGGAGAGGCAGCAGCAGCACGTCCTTGCTGCTGGCACAGGCAGCACTGCTGTTGTGCGGGGTAGACAGGCCGGCAGGCTGGAGGCTGCTGCTGTGTGCCACGCTCAGGCTGCTGGGGCTGGGGGCAGCTGGCCGGTGGCCCTTTGTGCCGCGGGGCTGCTCTGCAAGCGCACCTCTCTTCTTGCAGGCTGATCCCCAGCAAGGGCCTGCCACGGCCCCGTCCGATGAGGGAGGACAACTTGGCCCTTGCCCAGGTGAGTTTGGAAAGGAAAGGCAAGCTTCTGCTGTGGCCGAGCTGCGCTCACTTGGCCTGAGTGTGGCCGGGCAGGTGTGGCAGCCTGAGGGAGGATGTGGGCTGGGGTCCCAGAGTTTGGAGAAGGGCAGGGCCAGGGCTGGGGTGGCTTGTCCCAGCACCACAGCAGCTCTCAACAGCCTCTGAGCTGCAGTGACACTTGCAGCTGCTGGCTCCTTCCCTGGGGTTCCACACAGCTGTGCACAGCACTTAAGGCATGCAGGGCAGGGCAGGGCAGGGCAGGCTGCAGCAGCACTGGCCTGGCAGTCTCCACTGAGGGCCTTTGGTTCTCTTTTCCTTTGCAGCAGGAGAGAGCAGTGATGGCAGCGGCAGCAGCAGAAGGAGGAGGATGTGGCTGCCCTGGCCCTTTGCTCTGTGCTGGGGCTCAGCTGGGGCTGCCCTGGCTCCAGGGCAGGAGGGCTCTGGCTGCAGCAGGGCACTCTTCGGGCAGCCCCTGGCAGCCGTCTGCGCAGGGGACGGCACTGTGCTGCCCTGGCCCATCCAGGTAAGACAGTCTTCACAGGGGCCGCCCATCCCTGCGTCCAGCTGCAGCTCAGCTGCTGTCCCCAGTGCTGCATGTCCTGCAGCCACGGGCCACTGGGCTCACTCTTGCCATGCCTCAGCCTTCTGCTGCCTGCCCCTTGGCTGGAGGCACGAGGCAAAGAGCCCATGCTGGGGAAGAGCTCTGGCCCTGGCCACTGCTCTGGCACCAGCCCAGCTCCTCACACATGTCCCCACCCTCCTGCCTCTCCTGCAGGAGCTGCTGGCTGTCCTGCACTAGCAAGGGCCCACCATGGAAGGCATCTTCTGCAAAGCTGAGAGTGCCATGGCAGTGCGGGAGCTGCGGCAGGCTCTGCACCACGGCCTGCCTGTGAACATGGCAAGCCAGCCGGCGCTGCTGCTGGCCATCGTCCTCAAGGTGAGCCCTCCTGAGCTGCAGCTGCAAAGGCTTCTGCCTGGGCTGCCATCGGCTCCAAGGCTCACTGGCAGTCCATGGCCTTGCAGGACTTCCTGCAGAGCATCCCCGGCAAGCTGCTCATCATGGACCTCTACAAGGACTGGATGGCAAGCCATGCAGATGGCCAGCAGGGAGGACAATATCTCGCAACTGAAAGTGAAAGCATTAGTGGGCAGCAGCTTCCAGCTCTGCAGCAGCCACTGCTACAAGCCTGGCCCTGGCCTGCGAGGGGACGCTCTCCCTCTAAGGCTGTGCTTTTGGGCAGCTCCTGGCTCTTGCCGGCTGGCAGTCCCATTCTGGGGACTTCCCTCACCTGGGCTCGGGGCAAATCAGCAGCTGGGAAGCAGAGCCGTGCTTCCTTATTGCGGCAGAGCAGGAGCCCCGACCGCTGGCTGAGAGCTCCCGCAAAGCTGCACAACACAGCTGCCGGCTGCCCCTGCCTGGGGCCAGCTCCGGGGGTGCCTCTGGGCAACGTGGGCCTGCTGATGAACGTTGCCTTCCTGTTCCCTCAGGGTGGCCAAGAAATTGTCCACTGCCGACCTGCTCCTCCTCGAGTGGCTGCTGGCACTGCTGCGCCACATCGGTCAGCACGAGTCCACCAGCTGAATGAGCTGCAGCAGCCTGGCCATCTGCCTGGGGCCAAGCCTGCTGAGCCCAGCGCAGCTCTTGGCTTGCTCAGCAGCATCCTGCTTGCTGAGGCCTAGTTAGTGTGCAGCTGCACTCTGACAGAGCCTTGTTTTCATTGTGTTGGACACAGTGTGCAAACCTGCACAGCAGTGCTACCATCATGGAGCCACTCGCTGCTGCAGTTTGCACTGTTTATGGCATTGCGTATTCCGGATATTATCTAACCAACCTGGCACGTAAGTAGAGGTTTCCCTGGCTGTAGCCTAATCTGGCTTGTGGATCTCTTCCTGCTCTTGCTCAGTAACTGAGTTGATTTTGAAACAAAAAGGCCTTTAGAATGCCACTGGTTTGGTGAAGCTTCTGTCAACACATTCAGCTTAAAAGGAGGTGTCTGTAGCCAGGGAAGTGTGGGAGCATTTGCAAGGGAATCTGCAGGGGTTCCATTCCCTCCTTCCCAGGGAGAGTCTGTGGCAGCAGAGTCTGTCCTTTCCTCAGTTTGCTGGGTCAAGCAGGACAAGGAGCCCTGCCTGTGGTCAGCTGCCTTTGGCTCTGCAGGGACACTTTGGTGGGAAGGTTCCTCTAGTGGTCAGCTTGGGCTCAGGGCCTGTTGTTGAGGTCTCACTCAGGGACTGTTGTTGAGGCCTTTGTCCATCAGTGTTTTGTGGTGTAAATTCATGCCCTGAAGAGCTGGAAACAAACAAGTCCCTCTTTAGCACATTTCACACAGGGAACAGCATTAGCCCAGCCAGGCCATGCCAGGGCCAAGAGCAGAAGGCCACTACCCTGCATTTGCCCACAGACAGCTATCCAGATGATGCCTGAGACTAGGCAAGAAAAATAAAACTCCATAGTTCAATGCCTATAGAGCAGGTATTTGTTCATTTAGTGCCAGGAGTGAGTGGGATAAATCCACTAGAAACTCACTTATCCCTTCTTTGCAAAGTACTATCTTTCCTGTGTTTTTTACTTAATGTGTCTATTATACTTCCATAACTTTCATATTGCAATAGATTTTCTAATCACATCATTATGTAAACCCTTGAAGCTCATGCACAGTTCCTGTATGAGGTGGTCATCAGCCTCCTGGTGGTGGTTTTCTGATGAAGGCTCTTAAGTCTTCTCGGGCTGGAACTTTTCACTTCTGCTTCCTGCACATGCTCTAGAAGATTGTCTGCTCAAATAGCCAGGGTTGGCTTCTTTGTGGTTAGCTTGTTCTGCTAGTCTTGCTGATTTCTAAAGACTGCTTCATTCGCGTGTCCTGGGGCAAAGTTACGACTCCCTTCTGCCCAGCCACTGCTGCAAGCGTATCTCGGTGCCTGGGCATCCCAGACCAAGAAGGCCACTCATGCCACTGCATCTTTTCCTAAGCCATTGCCTGTGGGGCTTATAGACCATCTCCTAGTGGAGATGCCACCCACGGTGGCCTCTGGCTGTGCTGGGGGGCCGGGGAGGCGTGGCTGGCACAGTGACCTTGTGCACAGGGAAGGCAAGCAAGGCTCCCTGGTGCCAGCAGGCAAGCAGAGGCATCGGGGAGAGGCAGCAGCAGCACGTCCTTGCTGCTGGCACAGGCAGCACTGCTGTTGTGCGGGGCAGACAGGCCGGCAGGCTGGAGGCTGCTGCTGTGTGCCACGCTCAGGCTGCTGGGGCTGGGGGCAGCTGGCCGGTGGCCCTTTGTGCCGCGGGGCTGCTCTGCAAGCGCACCTCTCTTCTTGCAGGCTGATCCCCAGCAAGGGCCTGCCACGGCCCCGTCCGATGAGGGAGGACAACTTGGTCCTTGCCCAGGTGAGTTTGGAAAGGAAAGGCAAGCTTCTGCTGTGGCCGAGCTGCGCTCACTTGGCCTGAGTGTGGCCGGGCAGGTGTGGCAGCCTGAGGGAGGATGTGGGCTGGGGTCCCAGAGTTTGGAGAAGGGCAGGGCCAGGGCTGGGGTGGCTTGTCCCAGCACCACAGCAGCTCTCAACAGCCTCTGAGCTGCAGTGACACTTGCAGCTGCTGGCTCCTTCCCTGGGGTTCCACACAGCTGTGCACAGCACTTAAGGCATGCAGGGCAGGGCAGGGCAGGGCAGGCTGCAGCAGCACTGGCCTGGCAGTCTCCACTGAGGGCCTTTGGTTCTCTTTTCCTTTGCAGCAGGAGAGAGCAGTGATGGCAGCGGCAGCAGCAGAAGGAGGAGGATGTGGCTGCCCTGGCCCTTTGCTCTGTGCTGGGGCTCAGCTGGGGCTGCCCTGGCTCCAGGGCAGGAGGGCTCTGGCTGCAGCAGGGCACTCTTCGGGCAGCCCCTGGCAGCCGTCTGCGCAGGGGACGGCACTGTGCTGCCCTGGCCCATCCAGGTAAGACAGTCTTCACAGGGGCCGCCCATCCCTGCGTCCAGCTGCAGCTCAGCTGCTGTCCCCAGTGCTGCATGTCCTGCAGCCACGGGCCACTGGGCTCACTCTTGCCATGCCTCAGCCTTCTGCTGCCTGCCCCTTGGCTGGAGGCACGAGGCAAAGAGCCCATGCTGGGGAAGAGCTCTGGCCCTGGCCACTGCTCTGGCACCAGCCCAGCTCCTCACACATGTCCCCACCCTCCTGCCTCTCCTGCAGGAGCTGCTGGCTGTCCTGCACTAGCAAGGGCCCACCATGGAAGGCATCTTCTGCAAAGCTGAGAGTGCCATGGCAGTGCGGGAGCTGCGGCAGGCTCTGCACCA
This sequence comes from Acanthornis magna, assembly GCA_036785705.1. Taxonomy (NCBI): domain Eukaryota; kingdom Metazoa; phylum Chordata; class Aves; order Passeriformes; family Acanthizidae; genus Acanthornis; species Acanthornis magna. The sequence continues at coordinate 2,735,201 of JAWUZG010000141.1, read as the reverse complement.
CGGCCTGCCTGTGAACATGGCAAGCCAGCCGGCGCTGCTGCTGGCCATCGTCCTCAAGGTGAGCCCTCCTGAGCTGCAGCTGCAAAGGCTTCTGCCTGGGCTGCCATCGGCTCCAAGGCTCACTGGCAGTCCATGGCCTTGCAGGACTTCCTGCAGAGCATCCCCGGCAAGCTGCTCATCATGGACCTCTACAAGGACTGGATGGCAGCCATGCAGATGGCCAGCAGGGAGGACAATATCTCGCAACTGAAAGTGAAAGCATTAGTGGGCAGCAGCTTCCAGCTCTGCAGCAGCCACTGCTACAAGCCTGGCCCTGGCCTGCGAGGGGACGCTCTCCCTCTAAGGCTGTGCTTTTGGGCAGCTCCTGGCTCTTGCCGGCTGGCAGTCCCATTCTGGGGACTTCCCTCACCTGGGCTCGGGGCAAATCAGCAGCTGGGAAGCAGAGCCGTGCTTCCTTATTGCGGCAGAGCAGGAGCCCCGACCGCTGGCTGAGAGCTCCCGCAAAGCTGCACAACACAGCTGCCGGCTGCCCCTGCCTGGGGCCAGCTCCGGGGGTGCCTCTGGGCAACGTGGGCCTGCTGATGAACGTTGCCTTCCTGTTCCCTCAGGGTGGCCAAGAAATTGTCCACTGCCGACCTGCTCCTCCTCGAGTGGCTGCTGGCACTGCTGCGCCACATCGGTCAGCACGAGTCCACCAGCTGAATGAGCTGCAGCAGCCTGGCCATCTGCCTGGGGCCAAGCCTGCTGAGCCCAGCGCAGCTCTTGGGCTTGCTCAGCAGCATCCTGCTTGCTGAGGCCTAGTTAGTGTGCAGCTGCACTCTGACAGAGCCTTGTTTTCATTGTGTTGGACACAGTGTGCAAACCTGCACAGCAGTGCTACCATCATGGAGCCACTCGCTGCTGCAGTTTGCACTGTTTATGGCATTGCGTATTCCGGATATTATCTAACCAACCTGGCACGTAAGTAGAGGTTTCCCTGGCTGTAGCCTAATCTGGCTTGTGGATCTCTTCCTGCTCTTGCTCAGTAACTGAGTTGATTTTGAAACAAAAACGCCATTAGGATGCCACTGGTTTGGTGAAGCTTCTGTCAACACATTCAGCTTAAAAGGAGGTGTCTGTAGCCAGGGAAGTGTGGGAGCATTTGCAAGGGAATCTGCAGGGGTTCCATTCCCTCCTTCCCAGGGAGAGTCTGTGGCAGCAGAGTCTGTCCTTTCCTCAGTTTGCTGGGTCAAGCAGGACAAGGAGCCCTGCCTGTGGTCAGCTGCCTTTGGCTCTGCAGGGACACTTTGGTGGGAAGGTTCCTCTAGTGGTCAGCTTGGGCTCAGGGCCTGTTGTTGAGGTCTCACTCAGGGACTGTTGTTGAGGCCTTTGTCCATCAGTGTTTTGTGGTGTAAATTCATGCCCTGAAGAGCTGGAAACAAACAAGTCCCTCTTTAGCACATTTCACACAGGGAACAGCATTAGCCCAGCCAGGCCATGCCAGGGCCAAGAGCAGAAGGCCACTACCCTGCATTTGCCCACAGACAGCTATCCAGATGATGCCCGAGACCTAGGCAAGAAAATAAAACTCCATAGTTCAATGCCTATAGAGCAGGTATTTGTTCATTTAGTGCCAGGAGTGAGTGGGATAAATCCACTAGAAACTCACTTATCCCTTCTTTGCAAAGTACTATCTTTCCTGTGTTTTTTACTTAATGTGTCTATTATACTTCCATAACTTTCATATTGCAATAGATTTTCTAATCACATCATTATGTAAACCCTTGAAGCTCATGCACAGTTCCTGTATGAGGTGGTCATCAGCCTCCTGGTGGTGGTTTTCTGATGAAGGCTCTTAAGTCTTCCTCGGGCTGGAACTTTTCACTTCTGCTTCCTGCACATGCTCTAGAAGATTGTCTGCTCAAATAGCCAGGGTTGGCTTCTTTGTGGTTAGCTTGTTCTGCTAGTCTTGCTGATTTCTAAAGACTGCTTCATTCGCGTGTCCTGGGGCAAAGTTACGACTCCCTTCTGCCCAGCCACTGCTGCAAGCGTATCTCGGTGCCTGGGCATCCCAGACCAAGAAGGCCACTCATGCCACTGCATCTTTTCCTAAGCCATTGCCTGTGGGGCTTATAGACCATCTCCTAGTGGAGATGCCACCCACGGTGGCCTCTGGCTGTGCTGGGGGGCCGGGGAGGCGTGGCTGGCACAGTGACCTTGTGCACAGGGAAGGCAAGCAAGGCTCCCTGGTGCCAGCAGGCAAGCAGAGGCATCGGGGAGAGGCAGCAGCAGCACGTCCTTGCTGCTGGCACAGGCAGCACTGCTGTTGTGCGGGGCAGACAGGCCGGCAGGCTGGAGGCTGCTGCTGTGTGCCACGCTCAGGCTGCTGGGGCTGGGGGCAGCTGGCCGGTGGCCCTTTGTGCCGCGGGGCTGCTCTGCAAGCGCACCTCTCTTCTTGCAGGCTGATCCCCAGCAAGGGCCTGCCACGGCCCCGTCCGATGAGGGAGGACAACTTGGTCCTTGCCCAGGTGAGTTTGGAAAGGAAAGGCAAGCTTCTGCTGTGGCCGAGCTGCGCTCACTTGGCCTGAGTGTGGCCGGGCAGGTGTGGCAGCCTGAGGGAGGATGTGGGCTGGGGTCCCAGAGTTTGGAGAAGGGCAGGGCCAGGGCTGGGGTGGCTTGTCCCAGCACCACAGCAGCTCTCAACAGCCTCTGAGCTGCAGTGACACTTGCAGCTGCTGGCTCCTTCCCTGGGGTTCCACACAGCTGTGCACAGCACTTAAGGCATGCAGGGCAGGGCAGGGCAGGGCAGGCTGCAGCAGCACTGGCCTGGCAGTCTCCACTGAGGGCCTTTGGTTCTCTTTTCCTTTGCAGCAGGAGAGAGCAGTGATGGCAGCGGCAGCAGCAGAAGGAGGAGGATGTGGCTGCCCTGGCCCTTTGCTCTGTGCTGGGGCTCAGCTGGGGCTGCCCTGGCTCCAGGGCAGGAGGGCTCTGGCTGCAGCAGGGCACTCTTCGGGCAGCCCCTGGCAGCCGTCTGCGCAGGGGACGGCACTGTGCTGCCCTGGCCCATCCAGGTAAGACAGTCTTCACAGGGGCCGCCCATCCCTGCGTCCAGCTGCAGCTCAGCTGCTGTCCCCAGTGCTGCATGTCCTGCAGCCACGGGCCACTGGGCTCACTCTTGCCATGCCTCAGCCTTCTGCTGCCTGCCCCTTGGCTGGAGGCACGAGGCAAAGAGCCCATGCTGGGGAAGAGCTCTGGCCCTGGCCACTGCTCTGGCACCAGCCCAGCTCCTCACACATGTCCCCACCCTCCTGCCTCTCCTGCAGGAGCTGCTGGCTGTCCTGCACTAGCAAGGGCCCACCATGGAAGGCATCTTCTGCAAAGCTGAGAGTGCCATGGCAGTGCGGGAGCTGCGGCAGGCTCTGCACCACGGCCTGCCTGTGAACATGGCAAGCCAGCCGGCGCTGCTGCTGGCCATCGTCCTCAAGGTGAGCCCTCCTGAGCTGCAGCTGCAAAGGCTTCTGCCTGGGCTGCCATCGGCTCCAAGGCTCACTGGCAGTCCATGGCCTTGCAGGACTTCCTGCAGAGCATCCCCGGCAAGCTGCTCATCATGGACCTCTACAAGGACTGGATGGCAGCCATGCAGATGGCCAGCAGGGAGGACAATATCTCGCAACTGAAAGTGAAAGCATTAGTGGGCAGCAGCTTCCAGCTCTGCAGCAGCCACTGCTACAAGCCTGGCCCTGGCCTGCGAGGGGACGCTCTCCCTCTAAGGCTGTGCTTTTGGGCAGCTCCTGGCTCTTGCCGGCTGGCAGTCCCATTCTGGGGACTTCCCTCACCTGGGCTCGGGGCAAATCAGCAGCTGGGAAGCAGAGCCGTGCTTCCTTATTGCGGCAGAGCAGGAGCCCCGACCGCTGGCTGAGAGCTCCCGCAAAGCTGCACAACACAGCTGCCGGCTGCCCCTGCCTGGGGCCAGCTCCGGGGGTGCCTCTGGGCAACGTGGGCCTGCTGATGAACGTTGCCTTCCTGTTCCCTCAGGGTGGCCAAGAAATTGTCCACTGCCGACCTGCTCCTCCTCGAGTGGCTGCTGGCACTGCTGCGCCACATCGGTCAGCACGAGTCCACCAGCTGAATGAGCTGCAGCAGCCTGGCCATCTGCCTGGGGCCAAGCCTGCTGAGCCCAGCGCAGCTCTTGGGCTTGCTCAGCAGCATCCTGCTTGCTGAGGCCTAGTTAGTGTGCAGCTGCACTCTGACAGAGCCTTGTTTTCATTGTGTTGGACACAGTGTGCAAACCTGCACAGCAGTGCTACCATCATGGAGCCACTCGCTGCTGCAGTTTGCACTGTTTATGGCATTGCGTATTCCGGATATTATCTAACCAACCTGGCACGTAAGTAGAGGTTTCCCTGGCTGTAGCCTAATCTGGCTTGTGGATCTCTTCCTGCTCTTGCTCAGTAACTGAGTTGATTTTGAAACAAAAACGCCATTAGGATGCCACTGGTTTGGTGAAGCTTCTGTCAACACATTCAGCTTAAAAGGAGGTGTCTGTAGCCAGGGAAGTGTGGGAGCATTTGCAAGGGAATCTGCAGGGGTTCCATTCCCTCCTTCCCAGGGAGAGTCTGTGGCAGCAGAGTCTGTCCTTTCCTCAGTTTGCTGGGTCAAGCAGGACAAGGAGCCCTGCCTGTGGTCAGCTGCCTTTGGCTCTGCAGGGACACTTTGGTGGGAAGGTTCCTCTAGTGGTCAGCTTGGGCTCAGGGCCTGTTGTTGAGGTCTCACTCAGGGACTGTTGTTGAGGCCTTTGTCCATCAGTGTTTTGTGGTGTAAATTCATGCCCTGAAGAGCTGGAAACAAACAAGTCCCTCTTTAGCACATTTCACACAGGGAACAGCATTAGCCCAGCCAGGCCATGCCAGGGCCAAGAGCAGAAGGCCACTACCCTGCATTTGCCCACAGACAGCTATCCAGATGATGCCCGAGACCTAGGCAAGAAAATAAAACTCCATAGTTCAATGCCTATAGAGCAGGTATTTGTTCATTTAGTGCCAGGAGTGAGTGGGATAAATCCACTAGAAACTCACTTATCCCTTCTTTGCAAAGTACTATCTTTCCTGTGTTTTTTACTTAATGTGTCTATTATACTTCCATAACTTTCATATTGCAATAGATTTTCTAATCACATCATTATGTAAACCCTTGAAGCTCATGCACAGTTCCTGTATGAGGTGGTCATCAGCCTCCTGGTGGTGGTTTTCTGATGAATGCTCTTAAGTCTTCCTCGGGCTGGAACTTTTCACTTCTGCTTCCTGCACATGCTCTAGAAGATTGTCTGCTCAAATAGCCAGGGTTGGCTTCTTTGTGGTTAGCTTGTTCTGCTAGTCTTGCTGATTTCTAAAGACTGCTTCATTCGCGTGTCCTGGGGCAAAGTTACGACTCCCTTCTGCCCAGCCACTGCTGCAAGCGTATCTCGGTGCCTGGGCATCCCAGACCAAGAAGGCCACTCATGCCACTGCATCTTTTCCTAAGCCATTGCCTGTGGGGCTTATAGACCATCTCCTAGTGGAGATGCCACCCACGGTGGCCTCTGGCTGTGCTGGGGGACCGGGGAGGCGTGGCTGGCACAGTGACCTTGTGCACAGGGAAGGCAAGCAAGGCTCCCCGGTGCCAGCAGGCAAGCAGAGGCATCGGGGAGAGGCAGCAGCAGCACGTCCTTGCTGCTGGCACAGGCAGCACTGCTGTTGTGCGGGGTAGACAGGCCGGCAGGCTGGAGGCTGCTGCTGTGTGCCACGCTCAGGCTGCTGGGGCTGGGGGCAGCTGGCCGGTGGCCCTTTGTGCCGCGGGGCTGCTCTGCAAGCGCACCTCTCTTCTTGCAGGCTGATCCCCAGCAAGGGCCTGCCACGGCCCCGTCCGATGAGGGAGGACAACTTGGCCCTTGCCCAGGTGAGTTTGGAAAGGAAAGGCAAGCTTCTGCTGTGGCCGAGCTGCGCTCACTTGGCCTGAGTGTGGCCGGGCAGGTGTGGCAGCCTGAGGGAGGATGTGGGCTGGGGTCCCAGAGTTTGGAGAAGGGCAGGGCCAGGGCTGGGGTGGCTTGTCCCAGCACCACAGCAGCTCTCAACAGCCTCTGAGCTGCAGTGACACTTGCAGCTGCTGGCTCCTTCCCTGGGGTTCCACACAGCTGTGCACAGCACTTAAGGCATGCAGGGCAGGGCAGGGCAGGGCAGGCTGCAGCAGCACTGGCCTGGCAGTCTCCACTGAGGGCCTTTGGTTCTCTTTTCCTTTGCAGCAGGAGAGAGCAGTGATGGCAGCGGCAGCAGCAGAAGGAGGAGGATGTGGCTGCCCTGGCCCTTTGCTCTGTGCTGGGGCTCAGCTGGGGCTGCCCTGGCTCCAGGGCAGGAGGGCTCTGGCTGCAGCAGGGCACTCTTCGGGCAGCCCCTGGCAGCCGTCTGCGCAGGGGACGGCACTGTGCTGCCCTGGCCCATCCAGGTAAGACAGTCTTCACAGGGGCCGCCCATCCCTGCGTCCAGCTGCAGCTCAGCTGCTGTCCCCAGTGCTGCATGTCCTGCAGCCACGGGCCACTGGGCTCACTCTTGCCATGCCTCAGCCTTCTGCTGCCTGCCCCTTGGCTGGAGGCACGAGGCAAAGAGCCCATGCTGGGGAAGAGCTCTGGCCCTGGCCACTGCTCTGGCACCAGCCCAGCTCCTCACACATGTCCCCACCCTCCTGCCTCTCCTGCAGGAGCTGCTGGCTGTCCTGCACTAGCAAGGGCCCACCATGGAAGGCATCTTCTGCAAAGCTGAGAGTGCCATGGCAGTGCGGGAGCTGCGGCAGGCTCTGCACCACGGCCTGCCTGTGAACATGGCAAGCCAGCCGGCGCTGCTGCTGGCCATCGTCCTCAAGGTGAGCCCTCCTGAGCTGCAGCTGCAAAGGCTTCTGCCTGGGCTGCCATCGGCTCCAAGGCTCACTGGCAGTCCATGGCCTTGCAGGACTTCCTGCAGAGCATCCCCGGCAAGCTGCTCATCATGGACCTCTACAAGGACTGGATGGCAGCCATGCAGATGGCCAGCAGGGAGGACAATATCTCGCAACTGAAAGTGAAAGCATTAGTGGGCAGCAGCTTCCAGCTCTGCAGCAGCCACTGCTACAAGCCTGGCCCTGGCCTGCGAGGGGACGCTCTCCCTCTAAGGCTGTGCTTTTGGGCAGCTCCTGGCTCTTGCCGGCTGGCAGTCCCATTCTGGGGACTTCCCTCACCTGGGCTCGGGGCAAATCAGCAGCTGGGAAGCAGAGCCGTGCTTCCTTATTGCGGCAGAGCAGGAGCCCCGACCGCTGGCTGAGAGCTCCCGCAAAGCTGCACAACACAGCTGCCGGCTGCCCCTGCCTGGGGCCAGCTCCGGGGGTGCCTCTGGGCAACGTGGGCCTGCTGATGAACGTTGCCTTCCTGTTCCCTCAGGGTGGCCAAGAAATTGTCCACTGCCGACCTGCTCCTCCTCGAGTGGCTGCTGGCACTGCTGCGCCACATCGGTCAGCACGAGTCCACCAGCTGAATGAGCTGCAGCAGCCTGGCCATCTGCCTGGGGCCAAGCCTGCTGAGCCCAGCGCAGCTCTTGGGCTTGCTCAGCAGCATCCTGCTTGCTGAGGCCTAGTTAGTGTGCAGCTGCACTCTGACAGAGCCTTGTTTTCATTGTGTTGGACACAGTGTGCAAACCTGCACAGCAGTGCTACCATCATGGAGCCACTCGCTGCTGCAGTTTGCACTGTTTATGGCATTGCGTATTCCGGATATTATCTAACCAACCTGGCACGTAAGTAGAGGTTTCCCTGGCTGTAGCCTAATCTGGCTTGTGGATCTCTTCCTGCTCTTGCTCAGTAACTGAGTTGATTTTGAAACAAAAACGCCATTAGGATGCCACTGGTTTGGTGAAGCTTCTGTCAACACATTCAGCTTAAAAGGAGGTGTCTGTAGCCAGGGAAGTGTGGGAGCATTTGCAAGGGAATCTGCAGGGGTTCCATTCCCTCCTTCCCAGGGAGAGTCTGTGGCAGCAGAGTCTGTCCTTTCCTCAGTTTGCTGGGTCAAGCAGGACAAGGAGCCCTGCCTGTGGTCAGCTGCCTTTGGCTCTGCAGGGACACTTTGGTGGGAAGGTTCCTCTAGTGGTCAGCTTGGGCTCAGGGCCTGTTGTTGAGGTCTCACTCAGGGACTGTTGTTGAGGCCTTTGTCCATCAGTGTTTTGTGGTGTAAATTCATGCCCTGAAGAGCTGGAAACAAACAAGTCCCTCTTTAGCACATTTCACACAGGGAACAGCATTAGCCCAGCCAGGCCATGCCAGGGCCAAGAGCAGAAGGCCACTACCCTGCATTTGCCCACAGACAGCTATCCAGATGATGCCCGAGACCTAGGCAAGAAAATAAAACTCCATAGTTCAATGCCTATAGAGCAGGTATTTGTTCATTTAGTGCCAGGAGTGAGTGGGATAAATCCACTAGAAACTCACTTATCCCTTCTTTGCAAAGTACTATCTTTCCTGTGTTTTTTACTTAATGTGTCTATTATACTTCCATAACTTTCATATTGCAATAGATTTTCTAATCACATCATTATGTAAACCCTTGAAGCTCATGCACAGTTCCTGTATGAGGTGGTCATCAGCCTCCTGGTGGTGGTTTTCTGATGAAGGCTCTTAAGTCTTCCTCGGGCTGGAACTTTTCACTTCTGCTTCCTGCACATGCTCTAGAAGATTGTCTGCTCAAATAGCCAGGGTTGGCTTCTTTGTGGTTAGCTTGTTCTGCTAGTCTTGCTGATTTCTAAAGACTGCTTCATTCGCGTGTCCTGGGGCAAAGTTACGACTCCCTTCTGCCCAGCCACTGCTGCAAGCGTATCTCGGTGCCTGGGCATCCCAGACCAAGAAGGCCACTCATGCCACTGCATCTTTTCCTAAGCCATTGCCTGTGGGGCTTATAGACCATCTCCTAGTGGAGATGCCACCCACGGTGGCCTCTGGCTGTGCTGGGGGGCCGGGGAGGCGTGGCTGGCACAGTGACCTTGTGCACAGGGAAGGCAAGCAAGGCTCCCTGGTGCCAGCAGGCAAGCAGAGGCATCGGGGAGAGGCAGCAGCAGCACGTCCTTGCTGCTGGCACAGGCAGCACTGCTGTTGTGCGGGGCAGACAGGCCGGCAGGCTGGAGGCTGCTGCTGTGTGCCACGCTCAGGCTGCTGGGGCTGGGGGCAGCTGGCCGGTGGCCCTTTGTGCCGCGGGGCTGCTCTGCAAGCGCACCTCTCTTCTTGCAGGCTGATCCCCAGCAAGGGCCTGCCACGGCCCCGTCCGATGAGGGAGGACAACTTGGTCCTTGCCCAGGTGAGTTTGGAAAGGAAAGGCAAGCTTCTGCTGTGGCCGAGCTGCGCTCACTTGGCCTGAGTGTGGCCGGGCAGGTGTGGCAGCCTGAGGGAGGATGTGGGCTGGGGTCCCAGAGTTTGGAGAAGGGCAGGGCCAGGGCTGGGGTGGCTTGTCCCAGCACCACAGCAGCTCTCAACAGCCTCTGAGCTGCAGTGACACTTGCAGCTGCTGGCTCCTTCCCTGGGGTTCCACACAGCTGTGCACAGCACTTAAGGCATGCAGGGCAGGGCAGGGCAGGGCAGGCTGCAGCAGCACTGGCCTGGCAGTCTCCACTGAGGGCCTTTGGTTCTCTTTTCCTTTGCAGCAGGAGAGAGCAGTGATGGCAGCGGCAGCAGCAGAAGGAGGAGGATGTGGCTGCCCTGGCCCTTTGCTCTGTGCTGGGGCTCAGCTGGGGCTGCCCTGGCTCCAGGGCAGGAGGGCTCTGGCTGCAGCAGGGCACTCTTCGGGCAGCCCCTGGCAGCCGTCTGCGCAGGGGACGGCACTGTGCTGCCCTGGCCCATCCAGGTAAGACAGTCTTCACAGGGGCCGCCCATCCCTGCGTCCAGCTGCAGCTCAGCTGCTGTCCCCAGTGCTGCATGTCCTGCAGCCACGGGCCACTGGGCTCACTCTTGCCATGCCTCAGCCTTCTGCTGCCTGCCCCTTGGCTGGAGGCACGAGGCAAAGAGCCCATGCTGGGGAAGAGCTCTGGCCCTGGCCACTGCTCTGGCACCAGCCCAGCTCCTCACACATGTCCCCACCCTCCTGCCTCTCCTGCAGGAGCTGCTGGCTGTCCTGCACTAGCAAGGGCCCACCATGGAAGGCATCTTCTGCAAAGCTGAGAGTGCCATGGCAGTGCGGGAGCTGCGGCAGGCTCTGCACCACGGCCTGCCTGTGAACATGGCAAGCCAGCCGGCGCTGCTGCTGGCCATCGTCCTCAAGGTGAGCCCTCCTGAGCTGCAGCTGCAAAGGCTTCTGCCTGGGCTGCCATCGGCTCCAAGGCTCACTGGCAGTCCATGGCCTTGCAGGACTTCCTGCAGAGCATCCCCGGCAAGCTGCTCATCATGGACCTCTACAAGGACTGGATGGCAGCCATGCAGATGGCCAGCAGGGAGGACAATATCTCGCAACTGAAAGTGAAAGCATTAGTGGGCAGCAGCTTCCAGCTCTGCAGCAGCCACTGCTACAAGCCTGGCCCTGGCCTGCGAGGGGACGCTCTCCCTCTAAGGCTGTGCTTTTGGGCAGCTCCTGGCTCTTGCCGGCTGGCAGTCCCATTCTGGGGACTTCCCTCACCTGGGCTCGGGGCAAATCAGCAGCTGGGAAGCAGAGCCGTGCTTCCTTATTGCGGCAGAGCAGGAGCCCCGACCGCTGGCTGAGAGCTCCCGCAAAGCTGCACAACACAGCTGCCGGCTGCCCCTGCCTGGGGCCAGCTCCGGGGGTGCCTCTGGGCAACGTGGGCCTGCTGATGAACGTTGCCTTCCTGTTCCCTCAGGGTGGCCAAGAAATTGTCCACTGCCGACCTGCTCCTCCTCGAGTGGCTGCTGGCACTGCTGCGCCACATCGGTCAGCACGAGTCCACCAGCTGAATGAGCTGCAGCAGCCTGGCCATCTGCCTGGGGCCAAGCCTGCTGAGCCCAGCGCAGCTCTTGGGCTTGCTCAGCAGCATCCTGCTTGCTGAGGCCTAGTTAGTGTGCAGCTGCACTCTGACAGAGCCTTGTTTTCATTGTGTTGGACACAGTGTGCAAACCTGCACAGCAGTGCTACCATCATGGAGCCACTCGCTGCTGCAGTTTGCACTGTTTATGGCATTGCGTATTCCGGATATTATCTAACCAACCTGGCACGTAAGTAGAGGTTTCCCTGGCTGTAGCCTAATCTGGCTTGTGGATCTCTTCCTGCTCTTGCTCAGTAACTGAGTTGATTTTGAAACAAAAACGCCATTAGGATGCCACTGGTTTGGTGAAGCTTCTGTCAACACATTCAGCTTAAAAGGAGGTGTCTGTAGCCAGGGAAGTGTGGGAGCATTTGCAAGGGAATCTGCAGGGGTTCCATTCCCTCCTTCCCAGGGAGAGTCTGTGGCAGCAGAGTCTGTCCTTTCCTCAGTTTGCTGGGTCAAGCAGGACAAGGAGCCCTGCCTGTGGTCAGCTGCCTTTGGCTCTGCAGGGACACTTTGGTGGGAAGGTTCCTCTAGTGGTCAGCTTGGGCTCAGGGCCTGTTGTTGAGGTCTCACTCAGGGACTGTTGTTGAGGCCTTTGTCCATCAGTGTTTTGTGGTGTAAATTCATGCCCTGAAGAGCTGGAAACAAACAAGTCCCTCTTTAGCACATTTCACACAGGGAACAGCATTAGCCCAGCCAGGCCATGCCAGGGCCAAGAGCAGAAGGCCACTACCCTGCATTTGCCCACAGACAGCTATCCAGATGATGCCCGAGACCTAGGCAAGAAAATAAAACTCCATAGTTCAATGCCTATAGAGCAGGTATTTGTTCATTTAGTGCCAGGAGTGAGTGGGATAAATCCACTAGAAACTCACTTATCCCTTCTTTGCAAAGTACTATCTTTCCTGTGTTTTTTACTTAATGTGTCTATTATACTTCCATAACTTTCATATTGCAATAGATTTTCTAATCACATCATTATGTAAACCCTTGAAGCTCATGCACAGTTCCTGTATGAGGTGGTCATCAGCCTCCTGGTGGTGGTTTTCTGATGAAGGCTCTTAAGTCTTCCTCGGGCTGGAACTTTTCACTTCTGCTTCCTGCACATGCTCTAGAAGATTGTCTGCTCAAATAGCCAGGGTTGGCTTCTTTGTGGTTAGCTTGTTCTGCTAGTCTTGCTGATTTCTAAAGACTGCTTCATTCGCGTGTCCTGGGGCAAAGTTACGACTCCCTTCTGCCCAGCCACTGCTGCAAGCGTATCTCGGTGCCTGGGCATCCCAGACCAAGAAGGCCACTCATGCCACTGCATCTTTTCCTAAGCCATTGCCTGTGGGGCTTATAGACCATCTCCTAGTGGAGATGCCACCCACGGTGGCCTCTGGCTGTGCTGGGGGGCCGGGGAGGCGTGGCTGGCACAGTGACCTTGTGCACAGGGAAGGCAAGCAAGGCTCCCTGGTGCCAGCAGGCAAGCAGAGGCATCGGGGAGAGGCAGCAGCAGCACGTCCTTGCTGCTGGCACAGGCAGCACTGCTGTTGTGCGGGGCAGACAGGCCGGCAGGCTGGAGGCTGCTGCTGTGTGCCACGCTCAGGCTGCTGGGGCTGGGGGCAGCTGGCCGGTGGCCCTTTGTGCCGCGGGGCTGCTCTGCAAGCGCACCTCTCTTCTTGCAGGCTGATCCCCAGCAAGGGCCTGCCACGGCCCCGTCCGATGAGGGAGGACAACTTGGTCCTTGCCCAGGTGAGTTTGGAAAGGAAAGGCAAGCTTCTGCTGTGGCCGAGCTGCGCTCACTTGGCCTGAGTGTGGCCGGGCAGGTGTGGCAGCCTGAGGGAGGATGTGGGCTGGGGTCCCAGAGTTTGGAGAAGGGCAGGGCCAGGGCTGGGGTGGCTTGTCCCAGCACCACAGCAGCTCTCAACAGCCTCTGAGCTGCAGTGACACTTGCAGCTGCTGGCTCCTTCCCTGGGGTTCCACACAGCTGTGCACAGCACTTAAGGCATGCAGGGCAGGGCAGGGCAGGGCAGGCTGCAGCAGCACTGGCCTGGCAGTCTCCACTGAGGGCCTTTGGTTCTCTTTTCCTTTGCAGCAGGAGAGAGCAGTGATGGCAGCGGCAGCAGCAGAAGGAGGAGGATGTGGCTGCCCTGGCCCTTTGCTCTGTGCTGGGGCTCAGCTGGGGCTGCCCTGGCTCCAGGGCAGGAGGGCTCTGGCTGCAGCAGGGCACTCTTCGGGCAGCCCCTGGCAGCCGTCTGCGCAGGGGACGGCACTGTGCTGCCCTGGCCCATCCAGGTAAGACAGTCTTCACAGGGGCCGCCCATCCCTGCGTCCAGCTGCAGCTCAGCTGCTGTCCCCAGTGCTGCATGTCCTGCAGCCACGGGCCACTGGGCTCACTCTTGCCATGCCTCAGCCTTCTGCTGCCTGCCCCTTGGCTGGAGGCACGAGGCAAAGAGCCCATGCTGGGGAAGAGCTCTGGCCCTGGCCACTGCTCTGGCACCAGCCCAGCTCCTCACACATGTCCCCACCCTCCTGCCTCTCCTGCAGGAGCTGCTGGCTGTCCTGCACTAGCAAGGGCCCACCATGGAAGGCATCTTCTGCAAAGCTGAGAGTGCCATGGCAGTGCGGGAGCTGCGGCAGGCTCTGCACCACGGCCTGCCTGTGAACATGGCAAGCCAGCCGGCGCTGCTGCTGGCCATCGTCCTCAAGGTGAGCCCTCCTGAGCTGCAGCTGCAAAGGCTTCTGCCTGGGCTGCCATCGGCTCCAAGGCTCACTGGCAGTCCATGGCCTTGCAGGACTTCCTGCAGAGCATCCCCGGCAAGCTGCTCATCATGGACCTCTACAAGGACTGGATGGCAGCCATGCAGATGGCCAGCAGGGAGGACAATATCTCGCAACTGAAAGTGAAAGCATTAGTGGGCAGCAGCTTCCAGCTCTGCAGCAGCCACTGCTACAAGCCTGGCCCTGGCCTGCGAGGGGACGCTCTCCCTCTAAGGCTGTGCTTTTGGGCAGCTCCTGGCTCTTGCCGGCTGGCAGTCCCATTCTGGGGACTTCCCTCACCTGGGCTCGGGGCAAATCAGCAGCTGGGAAGCAGAGCCGTGCTTCCTTATTGCGGCAGAGCAGGAGCCCCGACCGCTGGCTGAGAGCTCCCGCAAAGCTGCACAACACAGCTGCCGGCTGCCCCTGCCTGGGGCCAGCTCCGGGGGTGCCTCTGGGCAACGTGGGCCTGCTGATGAACGTTGCCTTCCTGTTCCCTCAGGGTGGCCAAGAAATTGTCCACTGCCGACCTGCTCCTCCTCGAGTGGCTGCTGGCACTGCTGCGCCACATCGGTCAGCACGAGTCCACCAGCTGAATGAGCTGCAGCAGCCTGGCCATCTGCCTGGGGCCAAGCCTGCTGAGCCCAGCGCAGCTCTTGGGCTTGCTCAGCAGCATCCTGCTTGCTGAGGCCTAGTTAGTGTGCAGCTGCACTCTGACAGAGCCTTGTTTTCATTGTGTTGGACACAGTGTGCAAACCTGCACAGCAGTGCTACCATCATGGAGCCACTCGCTGCTGCAGTTTGCACTGTTTATGGCATTGCGTATTCCGGATATTATCTAACCAACCTGGCACGTAAGTAGAGGTTTCCCTGGCTGTAGCCTAATCTGGCTTGTGGATCTCTTCCTGCTCTTGCTCAGTAACTGAGTTGATTTTGAAACAAAAACGCCATTAGGATGCCACTGGTTTGGTGAAGCTTCTGTCAACACATTCAGCTTAAAAGGAGGTGTCTGTAGCCAGGGAAGTGTGGGAGCATTTGCAAGGGAATCTGCAGGGGTTCCATTCCCTCCTTCCCAGGGAGAGTCTGTGGCAGCAGAGTCTGTCCTTTCCTCAGTTTGCTGGGTCAAGCAGGACAAGGAGCCCTGCCTGTGGTCAGCTGCCTTTGGCTCTGCAGGGACACTTTGGTGGGAAGGTTCCTCTAGTGGTCAGCTTGGGCTCAGGGCCTGTTGTTGAGGTCTCACTCAGGGACTGTTGTTGAGGCCTTTGTCCATCAGTGTTTTGTGGTGTAAATTCATGCCCTGAAGAGCTGGAAACAAACAAGTCCCTCTTTAGCACATTTCACACAGGGAACAGCATTAGCCCAGCCAGGCCATGCCAGGGCCAAGAGCAGAAGGCCACTACCCTGCATTTGCCCACAGACAGCTATCCAGATGATGCCCGAGACCTAGGCAAGAAAATAAAACTCCATAGTTCAATGCCTATAGAGCAGGTATTTGTTCATTTAGTGCCAGGAGTGAGTGGGATAAATCCACTAGAAACTCACTTATCCCTTCTTTGCAAAGTACTATCTTTCCTGTGTTTTTTACTTAATGTGTCTATTATACTTCCATAACTTTCATATTGCAATAGATTTTCTAATCACATCATTATGTAAACCCTTGAAGCTCATGCACAGTTCCTGTATGAGGTGGTCATCAGCCTCCTGGTGGTGGTTTTCTGATGAATGCTCTTAAGTCTTCCTCGGGCTGGAACTTTTCACTTCTGCTTCCTGCACATGCTCTAGAAGATTGTCTGCTCAAATAGCCAGGGTTGGCTTCTTTGTGGTTAGCTTGTTCTGCTAGTCTTGCTGATTTCTAAAGACTGCTTCATTCGCGTGTCCTGGGGCAAAGTTACGACTCCCTTCTGCCCAGCCACTGCTGCAAGCGTATCTCGGTGCCTGGGCATCCCAGACCAAGAAGGCCACTCATGCCACTGCATCTTTTCCTAAGCCATTGCCTGTGGGGCTTATAGACCATCTCCTAGTGGAGATGCCACCCACGGTGGCCTCTGGCTGTGCTGGGGGACCGGGGAGGCGTGGCTGGCACAGTGACCTTGTGCACAGGGAAGGCAAGCAAGGCTCCCCGGTGCCAGCAGGCAAGCAGAGGCATCGGGGAGAGGCAGCAGCAGCACGTCCTTGCTGCTGGCACAGGCAGCACTGCTGTTGTGCGGGGTAGACAGGCCGGCAGGCTGGAGGCTGCTGCTGTGTGCCACGCTCAGGCTGCTGGGGCTGGGGGCAGCTGGCCGGTGGCCCTTTGTGCCGCGGGGCTGCTCTGCAAGCGCACCTCTCTTCTTGCAGGCTGATCCCCAGCAAGGGCCTGCCACGGCCCCGTCCGATGAGGGAGGACAACTTGGCCCTTGCCCAGGTGAGTTTGGAAAGGAAAGGCAAGCTTCTGCTGTGGCCGAGCTGCGCTCACTTGGCCTGAGTGTGGCCGGGCAGGTGTGGCAGCCTGAGGGAGGATGTGGGCTGGGGTCCCAGAGTTTGGAGAAGGGCAGGGCCAGGGCTGGGGTGGCTTGTCCCAGCACCACAGCAGCTCTCAACAGCCTCTGAGCTGCAGTGACACTTGCAGCTGCTGGCTCCTTCCCTGGGGTTCCACACAGCTGTGCACAGCACTTAAGGCATGCAGGGCAGGGCAGGGCAGGGCAGGCTGCAGCAGCACTGGCCTGGCAGTCTCCACTGAGGGCCTTTGGTTCTCTTTTCCTTTGCAGCAGGAGAGAGCAGTGATGGCAGCGGCAGCAGCAGAAGGAGGAGGATGTGGCTGCCCTGGCCCTTTGCTCTGTGCTGGGGCTCAGCTGGGGCTGCCCTGGCTCCAGGGCAGGAGGGCTCTGGCTGCAGCAGGGCACTCTTCGGGCAGCCCCTGGCAGCCGTCTGCGCAGGGGACGGCACTGTGCTGCCCTGGCCCATCCAGGTAAGACAGTCTTCACAGGGGCCGCCCATCCCTGCGTCCAGCTGCAGCTCAGCTGCTGTCCCCAGTGCTGCATGTCCTGCAGCCACGGGCCACTGGGCTCACTCTTGCCATGCCTCAGCCTTCTGCTGCCTGCCCCTTGGCTGGAGGCACGAGGCAAAGAGCCCATGCTGGGGAAGAGCTCTGGCCCTGGCCACTGCTCTGGCACCAGCCCAGCTCCTCACACATGTCCCCACCCTCCTGCCTCTCCTGCAGGAGCTGCTGGCTGTCCTGCACTAGCAAGGGCCCACCATGGAAGGCATCTTCTGCAAAGCTGAGAGTGCCATGGCAGTGCGGGAGCTGCGGCAGGCTCTGCACCACGGCCTGCCTGTGAACATGGCAAGCCAGCCGGCGCTGCTGCTGGCCATCGTCCTCAAGGTGAGCCCTCCTGAGCTGCAGCTGCAAAGGCTTCTGCCTGGGCTGCCATCGGCTCCAAGGCTCACTGGCAGTCCATGGCCTTGCAGGACTTCCTGCAGAGCATCCCCGGCAAGCTGCTCATCATGGACCTCTACAAGGACTGGATGGCAGCCATGCAGATGGCCAGCAGGGAGGACAATATCTCGCAACTGAAAGTGAAAGCATTAGTGGGCAGCAGCTTCCAGCTCTGCAGCAGCCACTGCTACAAGCCTGGCCCTGGCCTGCGAGGGGACGCTCTCCCTCTAAGGCTGTGCTTTTGGGCAGCTCCTGGCTCTTGCCGGCTGGCAGTCCCATTCTGGGGACTTCCCTCACCTGGGCTCGGGGCAAATCAGCAGCTGGGAAGCAGAGCCGTGCTTCCTTATTGCGGCAGAGCAGGAGCCCCGACCGCTGGCTGAGAGCTCCCGCAAAGCTGCACAACACAGCTGCCGGCTGCCCCTGCCTGGGGCCAGCTCCGGGGGTGCCTCTGGGCAACGTGGGCCTGCTGATGAACGTTGCCTTCCTGTTCCCTCAGGGTGGCCAAGAAATTGTCCACTGCCGACCTGCTCCTCCTCGAGTGGCTGCTGGCACTGCTGCGCCACATCGGTCAGCACGAGTCCACCAGCTGAATGAGCTGCAGCAGCCTGGCCATCTGCCTGGGGCCAAGCCTGCTGAGCCCAGCGCAGCTCTTGGGCTTGCTCAGCAGCATCCTGCTTGCTGAGGCCTAGTTAGTGTGCAGCTGCACTCTGACAGAGCCTTGTTTTCATTGTGTTGGACACAGTGTGCAAACCTGCACAGCAGTGCTACCATCATGGAGCCACTCGCTGCTGCAGTTTGCACTGTTTATGGCATTGCGTATTCCGGATATTATCTAACCAACCTGGCACGTAAGTAGAGGTTTCCCTGGCTGTAGCCTAATCTGGCTTGTGGATCTCTTCCTGCTCTTGCTCAGTAACTGAGTTGATTTTGAAACAAAAACGCCATTAGGATGCCACTGGTTTGGTGAAGCTTCTGTCAACACATTCAGCTTAAAAGGAGGTGTCTGTAGCCAGGGAAGTGTGGGAGCATTTGCAAGGGAATCTGCAGGGGTTCCATTCCCTCCTTCCCAGGGAGAGTCTGTGGCAGCAGAGTCTGTCCTTTCCTCAGTTTGCTGGGTCAAGCAGGACAAGGAGCCCTGCCTGTGGTCAGCTGCCTTTGGCTCTGCAGGGACACTTTGGTGGGAAGGTTCCTCTAGTGGTCAGCTTGGGCTCAGGGCCTGTTGTTGAGGTCTCACTCAGGGACTGTTGTTGAGGCCTTTGTCCATCAGTGTTTTGTGGTGTAAATTCATGCCCTGAAGAGCTGGAAACAAACAAGTCCCTCTTTAGCACATTTCACACAGGGAACAGCATTAGCCCAGCCAGGCCATGCCAGGGCCAAGAGCAGAAGGCCACTACCCTGCATTTGCCCACAGACAGCTATCCAGATGATGCCCGAGACCTAGGCAAGAAAATAAAACTCCATAGTTCAATGCCTATAGAGCAGGTATTTGTTCATTTAGTGCCAGGAGTGAGTGGGATAAATCCACTAGAAACTCACTTATCCCTTCTTTGCAAAGTACTATCTTTCCTGTGTTTTTTACTTAATGTGTCTATTATACTTCCATAACTTTCATATTGCAATAGATTTTCTAATCACATCATTATGTAAACCCTTGAAGCTCATGCACAGTTCCTGTATGAGGTGGTCATCAGCCTCCTGGTGGTGGTTTTCTGATGAATGCTCTTAAGTCTTCCTCGGGCTGGAACTTTTCACTTCTGCTTCCTGCACATGCTCTAGAAGATTGTCTGCTCAAATAGCCAGGGTTGGCTTCTTTGTGGTTAGCTTGTTCTGCTAGTCTTGCTGATTTCTAAAGACTGCTTCATTCGCGTGTCCTGGGGCAAAGTTACGACTCCCTTCTGCCCAGCCACTGCTGCAAGCGTATCTCGGTGCCTGGGCATCCCAGACCAAGAAGGCCACTCATGCCACTGCATCTTTTCCTAAGCCATTGCCTGTGGGGCTTATAGACCATCTCCTAGTGGAGATGCCACCCACGGTGGCCTCTGGCTGTGCTGGGGGACCGGGGAGGCGTGGCTGGCACAGTGACCTTGTGCACAGGGAAGGCAAGCAAGGCTCCCCGGTGCCAGCAGGCAAGCAGAGGCATCGGGGAGAGGCAGCAGCAGCACGTCCTTGCTGCTGGCACAGGCAGCACTGCTGTTGTGCGGGGTAGACAGGCCGGCAGGCTGGAGGCTGCTGCTGTGTGCCACGCTCAGGCTGCTGGGGCTGGGGGCAGCTGGCCGGTGGCCCTTTGTGCCGCGGGGCTGCTCTGCAAGCGCACCTCTCTTCTTGCAGGCTGATCCCCAGCAAGGGCCTGCCACGGCCCCGTCCGATGAGGGAGGACAACTTGGCCCTTGCCCAGGTGAGTTTGGAAAGGAAAGGCAAGCTTCTGCTGTGGCCGAGCTGCGCTCACTTGGCCTGAGTGTGGCCGGGCAGGTGTGGCAGCCTGAGGGAGGATGTGGGCTGGGGTCCCAGAGTTTGGAGAAGGGCAGGGCCAGGGCTGGGGTGGCTTGTCCCAGCACCACAGCAGCTCTCAACAGCCTCTGAGCTGCAGTGACACTTGCAGCTGCTGGCTCCTTCCCTGGGGTTCCACACAGCTGTGCACAGCACTTAAGGCATGCAGGGCAGGGCAGGGCAGGGCAGGCTGCAGCAGCACTGGCCTGGCAGTCTCCACTGAGGGCCTTTGGTTCTCTTTTCCTTTGCAGCAGGAGAGAGCAGTGATGGCAGCGGCAGCAGCAGAAGGAGGAGGATGTGGCTGCCCTGGCCCTTTGCTCTGTGCTGGGGCTCAGCTGGGGCTGCCCTGGCTCCAGGGCAGGAGGGCTCTGGCTGCAGCAGGGCACTCTTCGGGCAGCCCCTGGCAGCCGTCTGCGCAGGGGACGGCACTGTGCTGCCCTGGCCCATCCAGGTAAGACAGTCTTCACAGGGGCCGCCCATCCCTGCGTCCAGCTGCAGCTCAGCTGCTGTCCCCAGTGCTGCATGTCCTGCAGCCACGGGCCACTGGGCTCACTCTTGCCATGCCTCAGCCTTCTGCTGCCTGCCCCTTGGCTGGAGGCACGAGGCAAAGAGCCCATGCTGGGGAAGAGCTCTGGCCCTGGCCACTGCTCTGGCACCAGCCCAGCTCCTCACACATGTCCCCACCCTCCTGCCTCTCCTGCAGGAGCTGCTGGCTGTCCTGCACTAGCAAGGGCCCACCATGGAAGGCATCTTCTGCAAAGCTGAGAGTGCCATGGCAGTGCGGGAGCTGCGGCAGGCTCTGCACCACGGCCTGCCTGTGAACATGGCAAGCCAGCCGGTGCTGCTGCTGGCCATCGTCCTCAAGGTGAGCCCTCCTGAGCTGCAGCTGCAAAGGCTTCTGCCTGGGCTGCCATCGGCTCCAAGGCTCACTGGCAGTCCATGGCCTTGCAGGACTTCCTGCAGAGCATCCCCGGCAAGCTGCTCATCATGGACCTCTACAAGGACTGGATGGCAGCCATGCAGATGGCCAGCAGGGAGGACAATATCTCGCAACTGAAAGTGAAAGCATTAGTGGGCAGCAGCTTCCAGCTCTGCAGCAGCCACTGCTACAAGCCTGGCCCTGGCCTGCGAGGGGACGCTCTCCCTCTAAGGCTGTGCTTTTGGGCAGCTCCTGGCTCTTGCCGGCTGGCAGTCCCATTCTGGGGACTTCCCTCACCTGGGCTCGGGGCAAATCAGCAGCTGGGAAGCAGAGCCGTGCTTCCTTATTGCGGCAGAGCAGGAGCCCCGACCGCTGGCTGAGAGCTCCCGCAAAGCTGCACAACACAGCTGCCGGCTGCCCCTGCCTGGGGCCAGCTCCGGGGGTGCCTCTGGGCAACGTGGGCCTGCTGATGAACGTTGCCTTCCTGTTCCCTCAGGGTGGCCAAGAAATTGTCCACTGCCGACCTGCTCCTCCTCGAGTGGCTGCTGGCACTGCTGCGCCACATCGGTCAGCACGAGTCCACCAGCTGAATGAGCTGCAGCAGCCTGGCCATCTGCCTGGGGCCAAGCCTGCTGAGCCCAGCGCAGCTCTTGGGCTTGCTCAGCAGCATCCTGCTTGCTGAGGCCTAGTTAGTGTGCAGCTGCACTCTGACAGAGCCTTGTTTTCATTGTGTTGGACACAGTGTGCAAACCTGCACAGCAGTGCTACCATCATGGAGCCACTCGCTGCTGCAGTTTGCACTGTTTATGGCATTGCGTATTCCGGATATTATCTAACCAACCTGGCACGTAAGTAGAGGTTTCCCTGGCTGTAGCCTAATCTGGCTTGTGGATCTCTTCCTGCTCTTGCTCAGTAACTGAGTTGATTTTGAAACAAAAAGGCCTTTAGAATGCCACTGGTTTGGTGAAGCTTCTGTCAACACATTCAGCTTAAAAGGAGGTGTCTGTAGCCAGGGAAGTGTGGGAGCATTTGCAAGGGAATCTGCAGGGGTTCCATTCCCTCCTTCCCAGGGAGAGTCTGTGGCAGCAGAGTCTGTCCTTTCCTCAGTTTGCTGGGTCAAGCAGGACAAGGAGCCCTGCCTGTGGTCAGCTGCCTTTGGCTCTGCAGGGACACTTTGGTGGGAAGGTTCCTCTAGTGGTCAGCTTGGGCTCAGGGCCTGTTGTTGAGGTCTCACTCAGGGACTGTTGTTGAGGCCTTTGTCCATCAGTGTTTTGTGGTGTAAATTCATGCCCTGAAGAGCTGGAAACAAACAAGTCCCTCTTTAGCACATTTCACACAGGGAACAGCATTAGCCCAGCCAGGCCATGCCAGGGCCAAGAGCAGAAGGCCACTACCCTGCATTTGCCCACAGACAGCTATCCAGATGATGCCTGAGACCTAGGCAAGAAAATAAAACTCCATAGTTCAATGCCTATAGAGCAGGTATTTGTTCATTTAGTGCCAGGAGTGAGTGGGATAAATCCACTAGAAACTCACTTATCCCTTCTTTGCAAAGTACTATCTTTCCTGTGTTTTTTACTTAATGTGTCTATTATACTTCCATAACTTTCATATTGCAATAGATTTTCTAATCACATCATTATGTAAACCCTTGAAGCTCATGCACAGTTCCTGTATGAGGTGGTCATCAGCCTCCTGGTGGTGGTTTTCTGATGAAGGCTCTTAAGTCTTCCTCGGGCTGGAACTTTTCACTTCTGCTTCCTGCACATGCTCTAGAAGATTGTCTGCTCAAATAGCCAGGGTTGGCTTCTTTGTGGTTAGCTTGTTCTGCTAGTCTTGCTGATTTCTAAAGACTGCTTCATTCGCGTGTCCTGGGGCAAAGTTACGACTCCCTTCTGCCCAGCCACTGCTGCAAGCGTATCTCGGTGCCTGGGCATCCCAGACCAAGAAGGCCACTCATGCCACTGCATCTTTTCCTAAGCCATTGCCTGTGGGGCTTATAGACCATCTCCTAGTGGAGATGCCACCCACGGTGGCCTCTGGCTGTGCTGGGGGGCCGGGGAGGCGTGGCTGGCACAGTGACCTTGTGCACAGGGAAGGCAAGCAAGGCTCCCTGGTGCCAGCAGGCAAGCAGAGGCATCGGGGAGAGGCAGCAGCAGCACGTCCTTGCTGCTGGCACAGGCAGCACTGCTGTTGTGTGGGGTAGACAGGCCGGCAGGCTGGAGGCTGCTGCTGTGTGCCACGCTCAGGCTGCTGGGGCTGGGGGCAGCTGGCCGGTGGCCCTTTGTGCCGCGGGGCTGCTCTGCAAGCGCACCTCTCTTCTTGCAGGCTGATCCCCAGCAAGGGCCTGCCACGGCCCCGTCCGATGAGGGAGGACAACTTGGTCCTTGCCCAGGTGAGTTTGGAAAGGAAAGGCAAGCTTCTGCTGTGGCCGAGCTGCGCTCACTTGGCCTGAGTGTGGCCGGGCAGGTGTGGCAGCCTGAGGGAGGATGTGGGCTGGGGTCCCAGAGTTTGGAGAAGGGCAGGGCCAGGGCTGGGGTGGCTTGTCCCAGCACCACAGCAGCTCTCAACAGCCTCTGAGCTGCAGTGACACTTGCAGCTGCTGGCTCCTTCCCTGGGGTTCCACACAGCTGTGCACAGCACTTAAGGCATGCAGGGCAGGGCAGGGCAGGGCAGGCTGCAGCAGCACTGGCCTGGCAGTCTCCACTGAGGGCCTTTGGTTCTCTTTTCCTTTGCAGCAGGAGAGAGCAGTGATGGCAGCGGCAGCAGCAGAAGGAGGAGGATGTGGCTGCCCTGGCCCTTTGCTCTGTGCTGGGGCTCAGCTGGGGCTGCCCTGGCTCCAGGGCAGGAGGGCTCTGGCTGCAGCAGGGCACTCTTCGGGCAGCCCCTGGCAGCCGTCTGCGCAGGGGACGGCACTGTGCTGCCCTGGCCCATCCAGGTAAGACAGTCTTCACAGGGGCCGCCCATCCCTGCGTCCAGCTGCAGCTCAGCTGCTGTCCCCAGTGCTGCATGTCCTGCAGCCACGGGCCACTGGGCTCACTCTTGCCATGCCTCAGCCTTCTGCTGCCTGCCCCTTGGCTGGAGGCACGAGGCAAAGAGCCCATGCTGGGGAAGAGCTCTGGCCCTGGCCACTGCTCTGGCACCAGCCCAGCTCCTCACACATGTCCCCACCCTCCTGCCTCTCCTGCAGGAGCTGCTGGCTGTCCTGCACTAGCAAGGGCCCACCATGGAAGGCATCTTCTGCAAAGCTGAGAGTGCCATGGCAGTGCGGGAGCTGCGGCAGGCTCTGCACCACGGCCTGCCTGTGAACATGGCAAGCCAGCCGGCGCTGCTGCTGGCCATCGTCCTCAAGGTGAGCCCTCCTGAGCTGCAGCTGCAAAGGCTTCTGCCTGGGCTGCCATCGGCTCCAAGGCTCACTGGCAGTCCATGGCCTTGCAGGACTTCCTGCAGAGCATCCCCGGCAAGCTGCTCATCATGGACCTCTACAAGGACTGGATGGCAGCCATGCAGATGGCCAGCAGGGAGGACAATATCTCGCAACTGAAAGTGAAAGCATTAGTGGGCAGCAGCTTCCAGCTCTGCAGCAGCCACTGCTACAAGCCTGGCCCTGGCCTGCGAGGGGACGCTCTCCCTCTAAGGCTGTGCTTTTGGGCAGCTCCTGGCTCTTGCCGGCTGGCAGTCCCATTCTGGGGACTTCCCTCACCTGGGCTCGGGGCAAATCAGCAGCTGGGAAGCAGAGCCGTGCTTCCTTATTGCGGCAGAGCAGGAGCCCCGACCGCTGGCTGAGAGCTCCCGCAAAGCTGCACAACACAGCTGCCGGCTGCCCCTGCCTGGGGCCAGCTCCGGGGGTGCCTCTGGGCAACGTGGGCCTGCTGATGAACGTTGCCTTCCTGTTCCCTCAGGGTGGCCAAGAAATTGTCCACTGCCGACCTGCTCCTCCTCGAGTGGCTGCTGGCACTGCTGCGCCACATCGGTCAGCACGAGTCCACCAGCTGAATGAGCTGCAGCAGCCTGGCCATCTGCCTGGGGCCAAGCCTGCTGAGCCCAGCGCAGCTCTTGGGCTTGCTCAGCAGCATCCTGCTTGCTGAGGCCTAGTTAGTGTGCAGCTGCACTCTGACAGAGCCTTGTTTTCATTGTGTTGGACACAGTGTGCAAACCTGCACAGCAGTGCTACCATCATGGAGCCACTCGCTGCTGCAGTTTGCACTGTTTATGGCATTGCGTATTCCGGATATTATCTAACCAACCTGGCACGTAAGTAGAGGTTTCCCTGGCTGTAGCCTAATCTGGCTTGTGGATCTCTTCCTGCTCTTGCTCAGTAACTGAGTTGATTTTGAAACAAAAAGGCCTTTAGAATGCCACTGGTTTGGTGAAGCTTCTGTCAACACATTCAGCTTAAAAGGAGGTGTCTGTAGCCAGGGAAGTGTGGGAGCATTTGCAAGGGAATCTGCAGGGGTTCCATTCCCTCCTTCCCAGGGAGAGTCTGTGGCAGCAGAGTCTGTCCTTTCCTCAGTTTGCTGGGTCAAGCAGGACAAGGAGCCCTGCCTGTGGTCAGCTGCCTTTGGCTCTGCAGGGACACTTTGGTGGGAAGGTTCCTCTAGTGGTCAGCTTGGGCTCAGGGCCTGTTGTTGAGGTCTCACTCAGGGACTGTTGTTGAGGCCTTTGTCCATCAGTGTTTTGTGGTGTAAATTCATGCCCTGAAGAGCTGGAAACAAACAAGTCCCTCTTTAGCACATTTCACACAGGGAACAGCATTAGCCCAGCCAGGCCATGCCAGGGCCAAGAGCAGAAGGCCACTACCCTGCATTTGCCCACAGACAGCTATCCAGATGATGCCTGAGACCTAGGCAAGAAAATAAAACTCCATAGTTCAATGCCTATAGAGCAGGTATTTGTTCATTTAGTGCCAGGAGTGAGTGGGATAAATCCACTAGAAACTCACTTATCCCTTCTTTGCAAAGTACTATCTTTCCTGTGTTTTTTACTTAATGTGTCTATTATACTTCCATAACTTTCATATTGCAATAGATTTTCTAATCACATCATTATGTAAACCCTTGAAGCTCATGCACAGTTCCTGTATGAGGTGGTCATCAGCCTCCTGGTGGTGGTTTTCTGATGAAGGCTCTTAAGTCTTCCTCGGGCTGGAACTTTTCACTTCTGCTTCCTGCACATGCTCTAGAAGATTGTCTGCTCAAATAGCCAGGGTTGGCTTCTTTGTGGTTAGCTTGTTCTGCTAGTCTTGCTGATTTCTAAAGACTGCTTCATTCGCGTGTCCTGGGGCAAAGTTACGACTCCCTTCTGCCCAGCCACTGCTGCAAGCGTATCTCGGTGCCTGGGCATCCCAGACCAAGAAGGCCACTCATGCCACTGCATCTTTTCCTAAGCCATTGCCTGTGGGGCTTATAGACCATCTCCTAGTGGAGATGCCACCCACGGTGGCCTCTGGCTGTGCTGGGGGGCCGGGGAGGCGTGGCTGGCACAGTGACCTTGTGCACAGGGAAGGCAAGCAAGGCTCCCTGGTGCCAGCAGGCAAGCAGAGGCATCGGGGAGAGGCAGCAGCAGCACGTCCTTGCTGCTGGCACAGGCAGCACTGCTGTTGTGTGGGGTAGACAGGCCGGCAGGCTGGAGGCTGCTGCTGTGTGCCACGCTCAGGCTGCTGGGGCTGGGGGCAGCTGGCCGGTGGCCCTTTGTGCCGCGGGGCTGCTCTGCAAGCGCACCTCTCTTCTTGCAGGCTGATCCCCAGCAAGGGCCTGCCACGGCCCCGTCCGATGAGGGAGGACAACTTGGTCCTTGCCCAGGTGAGTTTGGAAAGGAAAGGCAAGCTTCTGCTGTGGCCGAGCTGCGCTCACTTGGCCTGAGTGTGGCCGGGCAGGTGTGGCAGCCTGAGGGAGGATGTGGGCTGGGGTCCCAGAGTTTGGAGAAGGGCAGGGCCAGGGCTGGGGTGGCTTGTCCCAGCACCACAGCAGCTCTCAACAGCCTCTGAGCTGCAGTGACACTTGCAGCTGCTGGCTCCTTCCCTGGGGTTCCACACAGCTGTGCACAGCACTTAAGGCATGCAGGGCAGGGCAGGGCAGGGCAGGCTGCAGCAGCACTGGCCTGGCAGTCTCCACTGAGGGCCTTTGGTTCTCTTTTCCTTTGCAGCAGGAGAGAGCAGTGATGGCAGCGGCAGCAGCAGAAGGAGGAGGATGTGGCTGCCCTGGCCCTTTGCTCTGTGCTGGGGCTCAGCTGGGGCTGCCCTGGCTCCAGGGCAGGAGGGCTCTGGCTGCAGCAGGGCACTCTTCGGGCAGCCCCTGGCAGCCGTCTGCGCAGGGGACGGCACTGTGCTGCCCTGGCCCATCCAGG
Source organism: Acanthornis magna (assembly GCA_036785705.1). Classification (NCBI taxonomy): domain Eukaryota; kingdom Metazoa; phylum Chordata; class Aves; order Passeriformes; family Acanthizidae; genus Acanthornis; species Acanthornis magna. The sequence goes on along the minus strand of JAWUZG010000141.1, from coordinate 2,708,308 downwards.
TAAGACAGTCTTCACAGGGGCCGCCCATCCCTGCGTCCAGCTGCAGCTCAGCTGCTGTCCCCAGTGCTGCATGTCCTGCAGCCACGGGCCACTGGGCTCACTCTTGCCATGCCTCAGCCTTCTGCTGCCTGCCCCTTGGCTGGAGGCACGAGGCAAAGAGCCCATGCTGGGGAAGAGCTCTGGCCCTGGCCACTGCTCTGGCACCAGCCCAGCTCCTCACACATGTCCCCACCCTCCTGCCTCTCCTGCAGGAGCTGCTGGCTGTCCTGCACTAGCAAGGGCCCACCATGGAAGGCATCTTCTGCAAAGCTGAGAGTGCCATGGCAGTGCGGGAGCTGCGGCAGGCTCTGCACCACGGCCTGCCTGTGAACATGGCAAGCCAGCCGGCGCTGCTGCTGGCCATCGTCCTCAAGGTGAGCCCTCCTGAGCTGCAGCTGCAAAGGCTTCTGCCTGGGCTGCCATCGGCTCCAAGGCTCACTGGCAGTCCATGGCCTTGCAGGACTTCCTGCAGAGCATCCCCGGCAAGCTGCTCATCATGGACCTCTACAAGGACTGGATGGCAGCCATGCAGATGGCCAGCAGGGAGGACAATATCTCGCAACTGAAAGTGAAAGCATTAGTGGGCAGCAGCTTCCAGCTCTGCAGCAGCCACTGCTACAAGCCTGGCCCTGGCCTGCGAGGGGACGCTCTCCCTCTAAGGCTGTGCTTTTGGGCAGCTCCTGGCTCTTGCCGGCTGGCAGTCCCATTCTGGGGACTTCCCTCACCTGGGCTCGGGGCAAATCAGCAGCTGGGAAGCAGAGCCGTGCTTCCTTATTGCGGCAGAGCAGGAGCCCCGACCGCTGGCTGAGAGCTCCCGCAAAGCTGCACAACACAGCTGCCGGCTGCCCCTGCCTGGGGCCAGCTCCGGGGGTGCCTCTGGGCAACGTGGGCCTGCTGATGAACGTTGCCTTCCTGTTCCCTCAGGGTGGCCAAGAAATTGTCCACTGCCGACCTGCTCCTCCTCGAGTGGCTGCTGGCACTGCTGCGCCACATCGGTCAGCACGAGTCCACCAGCTGAATGAGCTGCAGCAGCCTGGCCATCTGCCTGGGGCCAAGCCTGCTGAGCCCAGCGCAGCTCTTGGGCTTGCTCAGCAGCATCCTGCTTGCTGAGGCCTAGTTAGTGTGCAGCTGCACTCTGACAGAGCCTTGTTTTCATTGTGTTGGACACAGTGTGCAAACCTGCACAGCAGTGCTACCATCATGGAGCCACTCGCTGCTGCAGTTTGCACTGTTTATGGCATTGCGTATTCCGGATATTATCTAACCAACCTGGCACGTAAGTAGAGGTTTCCCTGGCTGTAGCCTAATCTGGCTTGTGGATCTCTTCCTGCTCTTGCTCAGTAACTGAGTTGATTTTGAAACAAAAAGGCCTTTAGAATGCCACTGGTTTGGTGAAGCTTCTGTCAACACATTCAGCTTAAAAGGAGGTGTCTGTAGCCAGGGAAGTGTGGGAGCATTTGCAAGGGAATCTGCAGGGGTTCCATTCCCTCCTTCCCAGGGAGAGTCTGTGGCAGCAGAGTCTGTCCTTTCCTCAGTTTGCTGGGTCAAGCAGGACAAGGAGCCCTGCCTGTGGTCAGCTGCCTTTGGCTCTGCAGGGACACTTTGGTGGGAAGGTTCCTCTAGTGGTCAGCTTGGGCTCAGGGCCTGTTGTTGAGGTCTCACTCAGGGACTGTTGTTGAGGCCTTTGTCCATCAGTGTTTTGTGGTGTAAATTCATGCCCTGAAGAGCTGGAAACAAACAAGTCCCTCTTTAGCACATTTCACACAGGGAACAGCATTAGCCCAGCCAGGCCATGCCAGGGCCAAGAGCAGAAGGCCACTACCCTGCATTTGCCCACAGACAGCTATCCAGATGATGCCTGAGACCTAGGCAAGAAAATAAAACTCCATAGTTCAATGCCTATAGAGCAGGTATTTGTTCATTTAGTGCCAGGAGTGAGTGGGATAAATCCACTAGAAACTCACTTATCCCTTCTTTGCAAAGTACTATCTTTCCTGTGTTTTTTACTTAATGTGTCTATTATACTTCCATAACTTTCATATTGCAATAGATTTTCTAATCACATCATTATGTAAACCCTTGAAGCTCATGCACAGTTCCTGTATGAGGTGGTCATCAGCCTCCTGGTGGTGGTTTTCTGATGAAGGCTCTTAAGTCTTCCTCGGGCTGGAACTTTTCACTTCTGCTTCCTGCACATGCTCTAGAAGATTGTCTGCTCAAATAGCCAGGGTTGGCTTCTTTGTGGTTAGCTTGTTCTGCTAGTCTTGCTGATTTCTAAAGACTGCTTCATTCGCGTGTCCTGGGGCAAAGTTACGACTCCCTTCTGCCCAGCCACTGCTGCAAGCGTATCTCGGTGCCTGGGCATCCCAGACCAAGAAGGCCACTCATGCCACTGCATCTTTTCCTAAGCCATTGCCTGTGGGGCTTATAGACCATCTCCTAGTGGAGATGCCACCCACGGTGGCCTCTGGCTGTGCTGGGGGGCCGGGGAGGCGTGGCTGGCACAGTGACCTTGTGCACAGGGAAGGCAAGCAAGGCTCCCCGGTGCCAGCAGGCAAGCAGAGGCATCGGGGAGAGGCAGCAGCAGCACGTCCTTGCTGCTGGCACAGGCAGCACTGCTGTTGTGCGGGGCAGACAGGCCGGCAGGCTGGAGGCTGCTGCTGTGTGCCACGCTCAGGCTGCTGGGGCTGGGGGCAGCTGGCCGGTGGCCCTTTGTGCCGCGGGGCTGCTCTGCAAGCGCACCTCTCTTCTTGCAGGCTGATCCCCAGCAAGGGCCTGCCACGGCCCCGTCCGATGAGGGAGGACAACTTGGTCCTTGCCCAGGTGAGTTTGGAAAGGAAAGGCAAGCTTCTGCTGTGGCCGAGCTGCGCTCACTTGGCCTGAGTGTGGCCGGGCAGGTGTGGCAGCCTGAGGGAGGATGTGGGCTGGGGTCCCAGAGTTTGGAGAAGGGCAGGGCCAGGGCTGGGGTGGCTTGTCCCAGCACCACAGCAGCTCTCAACAGCCTCTGAGCTGCAGTGACACTTGCAGCTGCTGGCTCCTTCCCTGGGGTTCCACACAGCTGTGCACAGCACTTAAGGCATGCAGGGCAGGGCAGGGCAGGGCAGGCTGCAGCAGCACTGGCCTGGCAGTCTCCACTGAGGGCCTTTGGTTCTCTTTTCCTTTGCAGCAGGAGAGAGCAGTGATGGCAGCGGCAGCAGCAGAAGGAGGAGGATGTGGCTGCCCTGGCCCTTTGCTCTGTGCTGGGGCTCAGCTGGGGCTGCCCTGGCTCCAGGGCAGGAGGGCTCTGGCTGCAGCAGGGCACTCTTCGGGCAGCCCCTGGCAGCCGTCTGCGCAGGGGACGGCACTGTGCTGCCCTGGCCCATCCAGGTAAGACAGTCTTCACAGGGGCCGCCCATCCCTGCGTCCAGCTGCAGCTCAGCTGCTGTCCCCAGTGCTGCATGTCCTGCAGCCACGGGCCACTGGGCTCACTCTTGCCATGCCTCAGCCTTCTGCTGCCTGCCCCTTGGCTGGAGGCACGAGGCAAAGAGCCCATGCTGGGGAAGAGCTCTGGCCCTGGCCACTGCTCTGGCACCAGCCCAGCTCCTCACACATGTCCCCACCCTCCTGCCTCTCCTGCAGGAGCTGCTGGCTGTCCTGCACTAGCAAGGGCCCACCATGGAAGGCATCTTCTGCAAAGCTGAGAGTGCCATGGCAGTGCGGGAGCTGCGGCAGGCTCTGCACCACGGCCTGCCTGTGAACATGGCAAGCCAGCCGGCGCTGCTGCTGGCCATCGTCCTCAAGGTGAGCCCTCCTGAGCTGCAGCTGCAAAGGCTTCTGCCTGGGCTGCCATCGGCTCCAAGGCTCACTGGCAGTCCATGGCCTTGCAGGACTTCCTGCAGAGCATCCCCGGCAAGCTGCTCATCATGGACCTCTACAAGGACTGGATGGCAGCCATGCAGATGGCCAGCAGGGAGGACAATATCTCGCAACTGAAAGTGAAAGCATTAGTGGGCAGCAGCTTCCAGCTCTGCAGCAGCCACTGCTACAAGCCTGGCCCTGGCCTGCGAGGGGACGCTCTCCCTCTAAGGCTGTGCTTTTGGGCAGCTCCTGGCTCTTGCCGGCTGGCAGTCCCATTCTGGGGACTTCCCTCACCTGGGCTCGGGGCAAATCAGCAGCTGGGAAGCAGAGCCGTGCTTCCTTATTGCGGCAGAGCAGGAGCCCCGACCGCTGGCTGAGAGCTCCCGCAAAGCTGCACAACACAGCTGCCGGCTGCCCCTGCCTGGGGCCAGCTCCGGGGGTGCCTCTGGGCAACGTGGGCCTGCTGATGAACGTTGCCTTCCTGTTCCCTCAGGGTGGCCAAGAAATTGTCCACTGCCGACCTGCTCCTCCTCGAGTGGCTGCTGGCACTGCTGCGCCACATCGGTCAGCACGAGTCCACCAGCTGAATGAGCTGCAGCAGCCTGGCCATCTGCCTGGGGCCAAGCCTGCTGAGCCCAGCGCAGCTCTTGGGCTTGCTCAGCAGCATCCTGCTTGCTGAGGCCTAGTTAGTGTGCAGCTGCACTCTGACAGAGCCTTGTTTTCATTGTGTTGGACACAGTGTGCAAACCTGCACAGCAGTGCTACCATCATGGAGCCACTCGCTGCTGCAGTTTGCACTGTTTATGGCATTGCGTATTCCGGATATTATCTAACCAACCTGGCACGTAAGTAGAGGTTTCCCTGGCTGTAGCCTAATCTGGCTTGTGGATCTCTTCCTGCTCTTGCTCAGTAACTGAGTTGATTTTGAAACAAAAAGGCCTTTAGAATGCCACTGGTTTGGTGAAGCTTCTGTCAACACATTCAGCTTAAAAGGAGGTGTCTGTAGCCAGGGAAGTGTGGGAGCATTTGCAAGGGAATCTGCAGGGGTTCCATTCCCTCCTTCCCAGGGAGAGTCTGTGGCAGCAGAGTCTGTCCTTTCCTCAGTTTGCTGGGTCAAGCAGGACAAGGAGCCCTGCCTGTGGTCAGCTGCCTTTGGCTCTGCAGGGACACTTTGGTGGGAAGGTTCCTCTAGTGGTCAGCTTGGGCTCAGGGCCTGTTGTTGAGGTCTCACTCAGGGACTGTTGTTGAGGCCTTTGTCCATCAGTGTTTTGTGGTGTAAATTCATGCCCTGAAGAGCTGGAAACAAACAAGTCCCTCTTTAGCACATTTCACACAGGGAACAGCATTAGCCCAGCCAGGCCATGCCAGGGCCAAGAGCAGAAGGCCACTACCCTGCATTTGCCCACAGACAGCTATCCAGATGATGCCTGAGACCTAGGCAAGAAAATAAAACTCCATAGTTCAATGCCTATAGAGCAGGTATTTGTTCATTTAGTGCCAGGAGTGAGTGGGATAAATCCACTAGAAACTCACTTATCCCTTCTTTGCAAAGTACTATCTTTCCTGTGTTTTTTACTTAATGTGTCTATTATACTTCCATAACTTTCATATTGCAATAGATTTTCTAATCACATCATTATGTAAACCCTTGAAGCTCATGCACAGTTCCTGTATGAGGTGGTCATCAGCCTCCTGGTGGTGGTTTTCTGATGAAGGCTCTTAAGTCTTCCTCGGGCTGGAACTTTTCACTTCTGCTTCCTGCACATGCTCTAGAAGATTGTCTGCTCAAATAGCCAGGGTTGGCTTCTTTGTGGTTAGCTTGTTCTGCTAGTCTTGCTGATTTCTAAAGACTGCTTCATTCGCGTGTCCTGGGGCAAAGTTACGACTCCCTTCTGCCCAGCCACTGCTGCAAGCGTATCTCGGTGCCTGGGCATCCCAGACCAAGAAGGCCACTCATGCCACTGCATCTTTTCCTAAGCCATTGCCTGTGGGGCTTATAGACCATCTCCTAGTGGAGATGCCACCCACGGTGGCCTCTGGCTGTGCTGGGGGGCCGGGGAGGCGTGGCTGGCACAGTGACCTTGTGCACAGGGAAGGCAAGCAAGGCTCCCCGGTGCCAGCAGGCAAGCAGAGGCATCGGGGAGAGGCAGCAGCAGCACGTCCTTGCTGCTGGCACAGGCAGCACTGCTGTTGTGCGGGGCAGACAGGCCGGCAGGCTGGAGGCTGCTGCTGTGTGCCACGCTCAGGCTGCTGGGGCTGGGGGCAGCTGGCCGGTGGCCCTTTGTGCCGCGGGGCTGCTCTGCAAGCGCACCTCTCTTCTTGCAGGCTGATCCCCAGCAAGGGCCTGCCACGGCCCCGTCCGATGAGGGAGGACAACTTGGTCCTTGCCCAGGTGAGTTTGGAAAGGAAAGGCAAGCTTCTGCTGTGGCCGAGCTGCGCTCACTTGGCCTGAGTGTGGCCGGGCAGGTGTGGCAGCCTGAGGGAGGATGTGGGCTGGGGTCCCAGAGTTTGGAGAAGGGCAGGGCCAGGGCTGGGGTGGCTTGTCCCAGCACCACAGCAGCTCTCAACAGCCTCTGAGCTGCAGTGACACTTGCAGCTGCTGGCTCCTTCCCTGGGGTTCCACACAGCTGTGCACAGCACTTAAGGCATGCAGGGCAGGGCAGGGCAGGGCAGGCTGCAGCAGCACTGGCCTGGCAGTCTCCACTGAGGGCCTTTGGTTCTCTTTTCCTTTGCAGCAGGAGAGAGCAGTGATGGCAGCGGCAGCAGCAGAAGGAGGAGGATGTGGCTGCCCTGGCCCTTTGCTCTGTGCTGGGGCTCAGCTGGGGCTGCCCTGGCTCCAGGGCAGGAGGGCTCTGGCTGCAGCAGGGCACTCTTCGGGCAGCCCCTGGCAGCCATCTGCGCAGGGGACGGCACTGTGCTGCCCTGGCCCATCCAGGTAAGACAGTCTTCACAGGGGCCGCCCATCCCTGCGTCCAGCTGCAGCTCAGCTGCTGTCCCCAGTGCTGCATGTCCTGCAGCCACGGGCCACTGGGCTCACTCTTGCCATGCCTCAGCCTTCTGCTGCCTGCCCCTTGGCTGGAGGCACGAGGCAAAGAGCCCATGCTGGGGAAGAGCTCTGGCCCTGGCCACTGCTCTGGCACCAGCCCAGCTCCTCACACATGTCCCCACCCTCCTGCCTCTCCTGCAGGAGCTGCTGGCTGTCCTGCACTAGCAAGGGCCCACCATGGAAGGCATCTTCTGCAAAGCTGAGAGTGCCATGGCAGTGCGGGAGCTGCGGCAGGCCCTGCACCACGGCCTGCCTGTGAACATGGCAAGCCAGCCGGCGCTGCTGCTGGCCATCGTCCTCAAGGTGAGCCCTCCTGAGCTGCAGCTGCAAAGGCTTCTGCCTGGGCTGCCATCGGCTCCAAGGCTCACTGGCAGTCCATGGCCTTGCAGGACTTCCTGCAGAGCATCCCCGGCAAGCTGCTCATCATGGACCTCTACAAGGACTGGATGGCAGCCATGCAGATGGCCAGCAGGGAGGACAATATCTCGCAACTGAAAGTGAAAGCATTAGTGGGCAGCAGCTTCCAGCTCTGCAGCAGCCACTGCTACAAGCCTGGCCCTGGCCTGCGAGGGGACGCTCTCCCTCTAAGGCTGTGCTTTTGGGCAGCTCCTGGCTCTTGCCGGCTGGCAGTCCCATTCTGGGGACTTCCCTCACCTGGGCTCGGGGCAAATCAGCAGCTGGGAAGCAGAGCCGTGCTTCCTTATTGCGGCAGAGCAGGAGCCCCGACCGCTGGCTGAGAGCTCCCGCAAAGCTGCACAACACAGCTGCCGGCTGCCCCTGCCTGGGGCCAGCTCCGGGGGTGCCTCTGGGCAACGTGGGCCTGCTGATGAACGTTGCCTTCCTGTTCCCTCAGGGTGGCCAAGAAATTGTCCACTGCCGACCTGCTCCTCCTCGAGTGGCTGCTGGCACTGCTGCGCCACATCGGTCAGCACGAGTCCACCAGCTGAATGAGCTGCAGCAGCCTGGCCATCTGCCTGGGGCCAAGCCTGCTGAGCCCAGCGCAGCTCTTGGGCTTGCTCAGCAGCATCCTGCTTGCTGAGGCCTAGTTAGTGTGCAGCTGCACTCTGACAGAGCCTTGTTTTCATTGTGTTGGACACAGTGTGCAAACCTGCACAGCAGTGCTACCATCATGGAGCCACTCGCTGCTGCAGTTTGCACTGTTTATGGCATTGCGTATTCCGGATATTATCTAACCAACCTGGCACGTAAGTAGAGGTTTCCCTGGCTGTAGCCTAATCTGGCTTGTGGATCTCTTCCTGCTCTTGCTCAGTAACTGAGTTGATTTTGAAACAAAAAGGCCTTTAGAATGCCACTGGTTTGGTGAAGCTTCTGTCAACACATTCAGCTTAAAAGGAGGTGTCTGTAGCCAGGGAAGTGTGGGAGCATTTGCAAGGGAATCTGCAGGGGTTCCATTCCCTCCTTCCCAGGGAGAGTCTGTGGCAGCAGAGTCTGTCCTTTCCTCAGTTTGCTGGGTCAAGCAGGACAAGGAGCCCTGCCTGTGGTCAGCTGCCTTTGGCTCTGCAGGGACACTTTGGTGGGAAGGTTCCTCTAGTGGTCAGCTTGGGCTCAGGGCCTGTTGTTGAGGTCTCACTCAGGGACTGTTGTTGAGGCCTTTGTCCATCAGTGTTTTGTGGTGTAAATTCATGCCCTGAAGAGCTGGAAACAAACAAGTCCCTCTTTAGCACATTTCACACAGGGAACAGCATTAGCCCAGCCAGGCCATGCCAGGGCCAAGAGCAGAAGGCCACTACCCTGCATTTGCCCACAGACAGCTATCCAGATGATGCCTGAGACCTAGGCAAGAAAATAAAACTCCATAGTTCAATGCCTATAGAGCAGGTATTTGTTCATTTAGTGCCAGGAGTGAGTGGGATAAATCCACTAGAAACTCACTTATCCCTTCTTTGCAAAGTACTATCTTTCCTGTGTTTTTTACTTAATGTGTCTATTATACTTCCATAACTTTCATATTGCAATAGATTTTCTAATCACATCATTATGTAAACCCTTGAAGCTCATGCACAGTTCCTGTATGAGGTGGTCATCAGCCTCCTGGTGGTGGTTTTCTGATGAAGGCTCTTAAGTCTTCCTCGGGCTGGAACTTTTCACTTCTGCTTCCTGCACATGCTCTAGAAGATTGTCTGCTCAAATAGCCAGGGTTGGCTTCTTTGTGGTTAGCTTGTTCTGCTAGTCTTGCTGATTTCTAAAGACTGCTTCATTCGCGTGTCCTGGGGCAAAGTTACGACTCCCTTCTGCCCAGCCACTGCTGCAAGCGTATCTCGGTGCCTGGGCATCCCAGACCAAGAAGGCCACTCATGCCACTGCATCTTTTCCTAAGCCATTGCCTGTGGGGCTTATAGACCATCTCCTAGTGGAGATGCCACCCACGGTGGCCTCTGGCTGTGCTGGGGGGCCGGGGAGGCGTGGCTGGCACAGTGACCTTGTGCACAGGGAAGGCAAGCAAGGCTCCCTGGTGCCAGCAGGCAAGCAGAGGCATCGGGGAGAGGCAGCAGCAGCACGTCCTTGCTGCTGGCACAGGCAGCACTGCTGTTGTGTGGGGTAGACAGGCCGGCAGGCTGGAGGCTGCTGCTGTGTGCCACGCTCAGGCTGCTGGGGCTGGGGGCAGCTGGCCGGTGGCCCTTTGTGCCGCGGGGCTGCTCTGCAAGCGCACCTCTCTTCTTGCAGGCTGATCCCCAGCAAGGGCCTGCCACGGCCCCGTCCGATGAGGGAGGACAACTTGGTCCTTGCCCAGGTGAGTTTGGAAAGGAAAGGCAAGCTTCTGCTGTGGCCGAGCTGCGCTCACTTGGCCTGAGTGTGGCCGGGCAGGTGTGGCAGCCTGAGGGAGGATGTGGGCTGGGGTCCCAGAGTTTGGAGAAGGGCAGGGCCAGGGTTGGGGTGGCTTGTCCCAGCACCACAGCAGCTCTCAACAGCCTCTGAGCTGCAGTGACACTTGCAGCTGCTGGCTCCTTCCCTGGGGTTCCACACAGCTGTGCACAGCACTTAAGGCATGCAGGGCAGGGCAGGGCAGGGCAGGCTGCAGCAGCACTGGCCTGGCAGTCTCCACTGAGGGCCTTTGGTTCTCTTTTCCTTTGCAGCAGGAGAGAGCAGTGATGGCAGCGGCAGCAGCAGCAGGAGGAGGATGTGGCTGCCCTGGCCCTTTGCTCTGTGCTGGGGCTCAGCTGGGGCTGCCCTGGCTCCAGGGCAGGAGGGCTCTGGCTGCAGCAGGGCACTCTTCGGGCAGCCCCTGGCAGCCGTCTGCGCAGGGGACGGCACTGTGCTGCCCTGGCCCATCCAGGTAAGACAGTCTTCACAGGGGCCGCCCATCCCTGCGTCCAGCTGCAGCTCAGCTGCTGTCCCCAGTGCTGCATGTCCTGCAGCCACGGGCCACTGGGCTCACTCTTGCCATGCCTCAGCCTTCTGCTGCCTGCCCCTTGGCTGGAGGCACGAGGCAAAGAGCCCATGCTGGGGAAGAGCTCTGGCCCTGGCCACTGCTCTGGCACCAGCCCAGCTCCTCACACATGTCCCCACCCTCCTGCCTCTCCTGCAGGAGCTGCTGGCTGTCCTGCACTAGCAAGGGCCCACCATGGAAGGCATCTTCTGCAAAGCTGAGAGTGCCATGGCAGTGCGGGAGCTGCGGCAGGCCCTGCACCACGGCCTGCCTGTGAACATGGCAAGCCAGCCGGCGCTGCTGCTGGCCATCGTCCTCAAGGTGAGCCCTCCTGAGCTGCAGCTGCAAAGGCTTCTGCCTGGGCTGCCATCGGCTCCAAGGCTCACTGGCAGTCCATGGCCTTGCAGGACTTCCTGCAGAGCATCCCCGGCAAGCTGCTCATCATGGACCTCTACAAGGACTGGATGGCAGCCATGCAGATGGCCAGCAGGGAGGACAATATCTCGCAACTGAAAGTGAAAGCATTAGTGGGCAGCAGCTTCCAGCTCTGCAGCAGCCACTGCTACAAGCCTGGCCCTGGCCTGCGAGGGGACGCTCTCCCTCTAAGGCTGTGCTTTTGGGCAGCTCCTGGCTCTTGCCGGCTGGCAGTCCCATTCTGGGGACTTCCCTCACCTGGGCTCGGGGCAAATCAGCAGCTGGGAAGCAGAGCCGTGCTTCCTTATTGCGGCAGAGCAGGAGCCCCGACCGCTGGCTGAGAGCTCCCGCAAAGCTGCACAACACAGCTGCCGGCTGCCCCTGCCTGGGGCCAGCTCCGGGGGTGCCTCTGGGCAACGTGGGCCTGCTGATGAACGTTGCCTTCCTGTTCCCTCAGGGTGGCCAAGAAATTGTCCACTGCCGACCTGCTCCTCCTCGAGTGGCTGCTGGCACTGCTGCGCCACATCGGTCAGCACGAGTCCACCAGCTGAATGAGCTGCAGCAGCCTGGCCATCTGCCTGGGGCCAAGCCTGCTGAGCCCAGCGCAGCTCTTGGGCTTGCTCAGCAGCATCCTGCTTGCTGAGGCCTAGTTAGTGTGCAGCTGCACTCTGACAGAGCCTTGTTTTCATTGTGTTGGACACAGTGTGCAAACCTGCACAGCAGTGCTACCATCATGGAGCCACTCGCTGCTGCAGTTTGCACTGTTTATGGCATTGCGTATTCCGGATATTATCTAACCAACCTGGCACGTAAGTAGAGGTTTCCCTGGCTGTAGCCTAATCTGGCTTGTGGATCTCTTCCTGCTCTTGCTCAGTAACTGAGTTGATTTTGAAACAAAAAGGCCTTTAGAATGCCACTGGTTTGGTGAAGCTTCTGTCAACACATTCAGCTTAAAAGGAGGTGTCTGTAGCCAGGGAAGTGTGGGAGCATTTGCAAGGGAATCTGCAGGGGTTCCATTCCCTCCTTCCCAGGGAGAGTCTGTGGCAGCAGAGTCTGTCCTTTCCTCAGTTTGCTGGGTCAAGCAGGACAAGGAGCCCTGCCTGTGGTCAGCTGCCTTTGGCTCTGCAGGGACACTTTGGTGGGAAGGTTCCTCTAGTGGTCAGCTTGGGCTCAGGGCCTGTTGTTGAGGTCTCACTCAGGGACTGTTGTTGAGGCCTTTGTCCATCAGTGTTTTGTGGTGTAAATTCATGCCCTGAAGAGCTGGAAACAAACAAGTCCCTCTTTAGCACATTTCACACAGGGAACAGCATTAGCCCAGCCAGGCCATGCCAGGGCCAAGAGCAGAAGGCCACTACCCTGCATTTGCCCACAGACAGCTATCCAGATGATGCCTGAGACCTAGGCAAGAAAATAAAACTCCATAGTTCAATGCCTATAGAGCAGGTATTTGTTCATTTAGTGCCAGGAGTGAGTGGGATAAATCCACTAGAAACTCACTTATCCCTTCTTTGCAAAGTACTATCTTTCCTGTGTTTTTTACTTAATGTGTCTATTATACTTCCATAACTTTCATATTGCAATAGATTTTCTAATCACATCATTATGTAAACCCTTGAAGCTCATGCACAGTTCCTGTATGAGGTGGTCATCAGCCTCCTGGTGGTGGTTTTCTGATGAAGGCTCTTAAGTCTTCCTCGGGCTGGAACTTTTCACTTCTGCTTCCTGCACATGCTCTAGAAGATTGTCTGCTCAAATAGCCAGGGTTGGCTTCTTTGTGGTTAGCTTGTTCTGCTAGTCTTGCTGATTTCTAAAGACTGCTTCATTCGCGTGTCCTGGGGCAAAGTTACGACTCCCTTCTGCCCAGCCACTGCTGCAAGCGTATCTCGGTGCCTGGGCATCCCAGACCAAGAAGGCCACTCATGCCACTGCATCTTTTCCTAAGCCATTGCCTGTGGGGCTTATAGACCATCTCCTAGTGGAGATGCCACCCACGGTGGCCTCTGGCTGTGCTGGGGGGCCGGGGAGGCGTGGCTGGCACAGTGACCTTGTGCACAGGGAAGGCAAGCAAGGCTCCCCGGTGCCAGCAGGCAAGCAGAGGCATCGGGGAGAGGCAGCAGCAGCACGTCCTTGCTGCTGGCACAGGCAGCACTGCTGTTGTGCGGGGCAGACAGGCCGGCAGGCTGGAGGCTGCTGCTGTGTGCCACGCTCAGGCTGCTGGGGCTGGGGGCAGCTGGCCGGTGGCCCTTTGTGCCGCGGGGCTGCTCTGCAAGCGCACCTCTCTTCTTGCAGGCTGATCCCCAGCAAGGGCCTGCCACGGCCCCGTCCGATGAGGGAGGACAACTTGGTCCTTGCCCAGGTGAGTTTGGAAAGGAAAGGCAAGCTTCTGCTGTGGCCGAGCTGCGCTCACTTGGCCTGAGTGTGGCCGGGCAGGTGTGGCAGCCTGAGGGAGGATGTGGGCTGGGGTCCCAGAGTTTGGAGAAGGGCAGGGCCAGGGCTGGGGTGGCTTGTCCCAGCACCACAGCAGCTCTCAACAGCCTCTGAGCTGCAGTGACACTTGCAGCTGCTGGCTCCTTCCCTGGGGTTCCACACAGCTGTGCACAGCACTTAAGGCATGCAGGGCAGGGCAGGGCAGGGCAGGCTGCAGCAGCACTGGCCTGGCAGTCTCCACTGAGGGCCTTTGGTTCTCTTTTCCTTTGCAGCAGGAGAGAGCAGTGATGGCAGCGGCAGCAGCAGAAGGAGGAGGATGTGGCTGCCCTGGCCCTTTGCTCTGTGCTGGGGCTCAGCTGGGGCTGCCCTGGCTCCAGGGCAGGAGGGCTCTGGCTGCAGCAGGGCACTCTTCGGGCAGCCCCTGGCAGCCATCTGCGCAGGGGACGGCACTGTGCTGCCCTGGCCCATCCAGGTAAGACAGTCTTCACAGGGGCCGCCCATCCCTGCGTCCAGCTGCAGCTCAGCTGCTGTCCCCAGTGCTGCATGTCCTGCAGCCACGGGCCACTGGGCTCACTCTTGCCATGCCTCAGCCTTCTGCTGCCTGCCCCTTGGCTGGAGGCACGAGGCAAAGAGCCCATGCTGGGGAAGAGCTCTGGCCCTGGCCACTGCTCTGGCACCAGCCCAGCTCCTCACACATGTCCCCACCCTCCTGCCTCTCCTGCAGGAGCTGCTGGCTGTCCTGCACTAGCAAGGGCCCACCATGGAAGGCATCTTCTGCAAAGCTGAGAGTGCCATGGCAGTGCGGGAGCTGCGGCAGGCCCTGCACCACGGCCTGCCTGTGAACATGGCAAGCCAGCCGGCGCTGCTGCTGGCCATCGTCCTCAAGGTGAGCCCTCCTGAGCTGCAGCTGCAAAGGCTTCTGCCTGGGCTGCCATCGGCTCCAAGGCTCACTGGCAGTCCATGGCCTTGCAGGACTTCCTGCAGAGCATCCCCGGCAAGCTGCTCATCATGGACCTCTACAAGGACTGGATGGCAGCCATGCAGATGGCCAGCAGGGAGGACAATATCTCGCAACTGAAAGTGAAAGCATTAGTGGGCAGCAGCTTCCAGCTCTGCAGCAGCCACTGCTACAAGCCTGGCCCTGGCCTGCGAGGGGACGCTCTCCCTCTAAGGCTGTGCTTTTGGGCAGCTCCTGGCTCTTGCCGGCTGGCAGTCCCATTCTGGGGACTTCCCTCACCTGGGCTCGGGGCAAATCAGCAGCTGGGAAGCAGAGCCGTGCTTCCTTATTGCGGCAGAGCAGGAGCCCCGACCGCTGGCTGAGAGCTCCCGCAAAGCTGCACAACACAGCTGCCGGCTGCCCCTGCCTGGGGCCAGCTCCGGGGGTGCCTCTGGGCAACGTGGGCCTGCTGATGAACGTTGCCTTCCTGTTCCCTCAGGGTGGCCAAGAAATTGTCCACTGCCGACCTGCTCCTCCTCGAGTGGCTGCTGGCACTGCTGCGCCACATCGGTCAGCACGAGTCCACCAGCTGAATGAGCTGCAGCAGCCTGGCCATCTGCCTGGGGCCAAGCCTGCTGAGCCCAGCGCAGCTCTTGGGCTTGCTCAGCAGCATCCTGCTTGCTGAGGCCTAGTTAGTGTGCAGCTGCACTCTGACAGAGCCTTGTTTTCATTGTGTTGGACACAGTGTGCAAACCTGCACAGCAGTGCTACCATCATGGAGCCACTCGCTGCTGCAGTTTGCACTGTTTATGGCATTGCGTATTCCGGATATTATCTAACCAACCTGGCACGTAAGTAGAGGTTTCCCTGGCTGTAGCCTAATCTGGCTTGTGGATCTCTTCCTGCTCTTGCTCAGTAACTGAGTTGATTTTGAAACAAAAAGGCCTTTAGAATGCCACTGGTTTGGTGAAGCTTCTGTCAACACATTCAGCTTAAAAGGAGGTGTCTGTAGCCAGGGAAGTGTGGGAGCATTTGCAAGGGAATCTGCAGGGGTTCCATTCCCTCCTTCCCAGGGAGAGTCTGTGGCAGCAGAGTCTGTCCTTTCCTCAGTTTGCTGGGTCAAGCAGGACAAGGAGCCCTGCCTGTGGTCAGCTGCCTTTGGCTCTGCAGGGACACTTTGGTGGGAAGGTTCCTCTAGTGGTCAGCTTGGGCTCAGGGCCTGTTGTTGAGGTCTCACTCAGGGACTGTTGTTGAGGCCTTTGTCCATCAGTGTTTTGTGGTGTAAATTCATGCCCTGAAGAGCTGGAAACAAACAAGTCCCTCTTTAGCACATTTCACACAGGGAACAGCATTAGCCCAGCCAGGCCATGCCAGGGCCAAGAGCAGAAGGCCACTACCCTGCATTTGCCCACAGACAGCTATCCAGATGATGCCTGAGACCTAGGCAAGAAAATAAAACTCCATAGTTCAATGCCTATAGAGCAGGTATTTGTTCATTTAGTGCCAGGAGTGAGTGGGATAAATCCACTAGAAACTCACTTATCCCTTCTTTGCAAAGTACTATCTTTCCTGTGTTTTTTACTTAATGTGTCTATTATACTTCCATAACTTTCATATTGCAATAGATTTTCTAATCACATCATTATGTAAACCCTTGAAGCTCATGCACAGTTCCTGTATGAGGTGGTCATCAGCCTCCTGGTGGTGGTTTTCTGATGAAGGCTCTTAAGTCTTCCTCGGGCTGGAACTTTTCACTTCTGCTTCCTGCACATGCTCTAGAAGATTGTCTGCTCAAATAGCCAGGGTTGGCTTCTTTGTGGTTAGCTTGTTCTGCTAGTCTTGCTGATTTCTAAAGACTGCTTCATTCGCGTGTCCTGGGGCAAAGTTACGACTCCCTTCTGCCCAGCCACTGCTGCAAGCGTATCTCGGTGCCTGGGCATCCCAGACCAAGAAGGCCACTCATGCCACTGCATCTTTTCCTAAGCCATTGCCTGTGGGGCTTATAGACCATCTCCTAGTGGAGATGCCACCCACGGTGGCCTCTGGCTGTGCTGGGGGGCCGGGGAGGCGTGGCTGGCACAGTGACCTTGTGCACAGGGAAGGCAAGCAAGGCTCCCTGGTGCCAGCAGGCAAGCAGAGGCATCGGGGAGAGGCAGCAGCAGCACGTCCTTGCTGCTGGCACAGGCAGCACTGCTGTTGTGCGGGGTAGACAGGCCGGCAGGCTGGAGGCTGCTGCTGTGTGCCACGCTCAGGCTGCTGGGGCTGGGGGCAGCTGGCCGGTGGCCCTTTGTGCCGCGGGGCTGCTCTGCAAGCGCACCTCTCTTCTTGCAGGCTGATCCCCAGCAAGGGCCTGCCACGGCCCCGTCCGATGAGGGAGGACAACTTGGTCCTTGCCCAGGTGAGTTTGGAAAGGAAAGGCAAGCTTCTGCTGTGGCCGAGCTGCGCTCACTTGGCCTGAGTGTGGCCGGGCAGGTGTGGCAGCCTGAGGGAGGATGTGGGCTGGGGTCCCAGAGTTTGGAGAAGGGCAGGGCCAGGGCTGGGGTGGCTTGTCCCAGCACCACAGCAGCTCTCAACAGCCTCTGAGCTGCAGTGACACTTGCAGCTGCTGGCTCCTTCCCTGGGGTTCCACACAGCTGTGCACAGCACTTAAGGCATGCAGGGCAGGGCAGGGCAGGGCAGGCTGCAGCAGCACTGGCCTGGCAGTCTCCACTGAGGGCCTTTGGTTCTCTTTTCCTTTGCAGCAGGAGAGAGCAGTGATGGCAGCGGCAGCAGCAGCAGGAGGAGGATGTGGCTGCCCTGGCCCTTTGCTCTGTGCTGGGGCTCAGCTGGGGCTGCCCTGGCTCCAGGGCAGGAGGGCTCTGGCTGCAGCAGGGCACTCTTCGGGCAGCCCCTGGCAGCCGTCTGCGCAGGGGACGGCACTGTGCTGCCCTGGCCCATCCAGGTAAGACAGTCTTCACAGGGGCCGCCCATCCCTGCGTCCAGCTGCAGCTCAGCTGCTGTCCCCAGTGCTGCATGTCCTGCAGCCACGGGCCACTGGGCTCACTCTTGCCATGCCTCAGCCTTCTGCTGCCTGCCCCTTGGCTGGAGGCACGAGGCAAAGAGCCCATGCTGGGGAAGAGCTCTGGCCCTGGCCACTGCTCTGGCACCAGCCCAGCTCCTCACACATGTCCCCACCCTCCTGCCTCTCCTGCAGGAGCTGCTGGCTGTCCTGCACTAGCAAGGGCCCACCATGGAAGGCATCTTCTGCAAAGCTGAGAGTGCCATGGCAGTGCGGGAGCTGCGGCAGGCTCTGCACCACGGCCTGCCTGTGAACATGGCAAGCCAGCCGGCGCTGCTGCTGGCCATCGTCCTCAAGGTGAGCCCTCCTGAGCTGCAGCTGCAAAGGCTTCTGCCTGGGCTGCCATCGGCTCCAAGGCTCACTGGCAGTCCATGGCCTTGCAGGACTTCCTGCAGAGCATCCCCGGCAAGCTGCTCATCATGGACCTCTACAAGGACTGGATGGCAGCCATGCAGATGGCCAGCAGGGAGGACAATATCTCGCAACTGAAAGTGAAAGCATTAGTGGGCAGCAGCTTCCAGCTCTGCAGCAGCCACTGCTACAAGCCTGGCCCTGGCCTGCGAGGGGACGCTCTCCCTCTAAGGCTGTGCTTTTGGGCAGCTCCTGGCTCTTGCCGGCTGGCAGTCCCATTCTGGGGACTTCCCTCACCTGGGCTCGGGGCAAATCAGCAGCTGGGAAGCAGAGCCGTGCTTCCTTATTGCGGCAGAGCAGGAGCCCCGACCGCTGGCTGAGAGCTCCCGCAAAGCTGCACAACACAGCTGCCGGCTGCCCCTGCCTGGGGCCAGCTCCGGGGGTGCCTCTGGGCAACGTGGGCCTGCTGATGAACGTTGCCTTCCTGTTCCCTCAGGGTGGCCAAGAAATTGTCCACTGCCGACCTGCTCCTCCTCGAGTGGCTGCTGGCACTGCTGCGCCACATCGGTCAGCACGAGTCCACCAGCTGAATGAGCTGCAGCAGCCTGGCCATCTGCCTGGGGCCAAGCCTGCTGAGCCCAGCGCAGCTCTTGGGCTTGCTCAGCAGCATCCTGCTTGCTGAGGCCTAGTTAGTGTGCAGCTGCACTCTGACAGAGCCTTGTTTTCATTGTGTTGGACACAGTGTGCAAACCTGCACAGCAGTGCTACCATCATGGAGCCACTCGCTGCTGCAGTTTGCACTGTTTATGGCATTGCGTATTCCGGATATTATCTAACCAACCTGGCACGTAAGTAGAGGTTTCCCTGGCTGTAGCCTAATCTGGCTTGTGGATCTCTTCCTGCTCTTGCTCAGTAACTGAGTTGATTTTGAAACAAAAAGGCCTTTAGAATGCCACTGGTTTGGTGAAGCTTCTGTCAACACATTCAGCTTAAAAGGAGGTGTCTGTAGCCAGGGAAGTGTGGGAGCATTTGCAAGGGAATCTGCAGGGGTTCCATTCCCTCCTTCCCAGGGAGAGTCTGTGGCAGCAGAGTCTGTCCTTTCCTCAGTTTGCTGGGTCAAGCAGGACAAGGAGCCCTGCCTGTGGTCAGCTGCCTTTGGCTCTGCAGGGACACTTTGGTGGGAAGGTTCCTCTAGTGGTCAGCTTGGGCTCAGGGCCTGTTGTTGAGGTCTCACTCAGGGACTGTTGTTGAGGCCTTTGTCCATCAGTGTTTTGTGGTGTAAATTCATGCCCTGAAGAGCTGGAAACAAACAAGTCCCTCTTTAGCACATTTCACACAGGGAACAGCATTAGCCCAGCCAGGCCATGCCAGGGCCAAGAGCAGAAGGCCACTACCCTGCATTTGCCCACAGACAGCTATCCAGATGATGCCTGAGACCTAGGCAAGAAAATAAAACTCCATAGTTCAATGCCTATAGAGCAGGTATTTGTTCATTTAGTGCCAGGAGTGAGTGGGATAAATCCACTAGAAACTCACTTATCCCTTCTTTGCAAAGTACTATCTTTCCTGTGTTTTTTACTTAATGTGTCTATTATACTTCCATAACTTTCATATTGCAATAGATTTTCTAATCACATCATTATGTAAACCCTTGAAGCTCATGCACAGTTCCTGTATGAGGTGGTCATCAGCCTCCTGGTGGTGGTTTTCTGATGAAGGCTCTTAAGTCTTCCTCGGGCTGGAACTTTTCACTTCTGCTTCCTGCACATGCTCTAGAAGATTGTCTGCTCAAATAGCCAGGGTTGGCTTCTTTGTGGTTAGCTTGTTCTGCTAGTCTTGCTGATTTCTAAAGACTGCTTCATTCGCGTGTCCTGGGGCAAAGTTACGACTCCCTTCTGCCCAGCCACTGCTGCAAGCGTATCTCGGTGCCTGGGCATCCCAGACCAAGAAGGCCACTCATGCCACTGCATCTTTTCCTAAGCCATTGCCTGTGGGGCTTATAGACCATCTCCTAGTGGAGATGCCACCCACGGTGGCCTCTGGCTGTGCTGGGGGGCCGGGGAGGCGTGGCTGGCACAGTGACCTTGTGCACAGGGAAGGCAAGCAAGGCTCCCCGGTGCCAGCAGGCAAGCAGAGGCATCGGGGAGAGGCAGCAGCAGCACGTCCTTGCTGCTGGCACAGGCAGCACTGCTGTTGTGCGGGGCAGACAGGCCGGCAGGCTGGAGGCTGCTGCTGTGTGCCACGCTCAGGCTGCTGGGGCTGGGGGCAGCTGGCCGGTGGCCCTTTGTGCCGCGGGGCTGCTCTGCAAGCGCACCTCTCTTCTTGCAGGCTGATCCCCAGCAAGGGCCTGCCACGGCCCCGTCCGATGAGGGAGGACAACTTGGTCCTTGCCCAGGTGAGTTTGGAAAGGAAAGGCAAGCTTCTGCTGTGGCCGAGCTGCGCTCACTTGGCCTGAGTGTGGCCGGGCAGGTGTGGCAGCCTGAGGGAGGATGTGGGCTGGGGTCCCAGAGTTTGGAGAAGGGCAGGGCCAGGGCTGGGGTGGCTTGTCCCAGCACCACAGCAGCTCTCAACAGCCTCTGAGCTGCAGTGACACTTGCAGCTGCTGGCTCCTTCCCTGGGGTTCCACACAGCTGTGCACAGCACTTAAGGCATGCAGGGCAGGGCAGGGCAGGGCAGGCTGCAGCAGCACTGGCCTGGCAGTCTCCACTGAGGGCCTTTGGTTCTCTTTTCCTTTGCAGCAGGAGAGAGCAGTGATGGCAGCGGCAGCAGCAGCAGGAGGAGGATGTGGCTGCCCTGGCCCTTTGCTCTGTGCTGGGGCTCAGCTGGGGCTGCCCTGGCTCCAGGGCAGGAGGGCTCTGGCTGCAGCAGGGCACTCTTCGGGCAGCCCCTGGCAGCCGTCTGCGCAGGGGACGGCACTGTGCTGCCCTGGCCCATCCAGGTAAGACAGTCTTCACAGGGGCCGCCCATCCCTGCGTCCAGCTGCAGCTCAGCTGCTGTCCCCAGTGCTGCATGTCCTGCAGCCACGGGCCACTGGGCTCACTCTTGCCATGCCTCAGCCTTCTGCTGCCTGCCCCTTGGCTGGAGGCACGAGGCAAAGAGCCCATGCTGGGGAAGAGCTCTGGCCCTGGCCACTGCTCTGGCACCAGCCCAGCTCCTCACACATGTCCCCACCCTCCTGCCTCTCCTGCAGGAGCTGCTGGCTGTCCTGCACTAGCAAGGGCCCACCATGGAAGGCATCTTCTGCAAAGCTGAGAGTGCCATGGCAGTGCGGGAGCTGCGGCAGGCTCTGCACCACGGCCTGCCTGTGAACATGGCAAGCCAGCCGGCGCTGCTGCTGGCCATCGTCCTCAAGGTGAGCCCTCCTGAGCTGCAGCTGCAAAGGCTTCTGCCTGGGCTGCCATCGGCTCCAAGGCTCACTGGCAGTCCATGGCCTTGCAGGACTTCCTGCAGAGCATCCCCGGCAAGCTGCTCATCATGGACCTCTACAAGGACTGGATGGCAGCCATGCAGATGGCCAGCAGGGAGGACAATATCTCGCAACTGAAAGTGAAAGCATTAGTGGGCAGCAGCTTCCAGCTCTGCAGCAGCCACTGCTACAAGCCTGGCCCTGGCCTGCGAGGGGACGCTCTCCCTCTAAGGCTGTGCTTTTGGGCAGCTCCTGGCTCTTGCCGGCTGGCAGTCCCATTCTGGGGACTTCCCTCACCTGGGCTCGGGGCAAATCAGCAGCTGGGAAGCAGAGCCGTGCTTCCTTATTGCGGCAGAGCAGGAGCCCCGACCGCTGGCTGAGAGCTCCCGCAAAGCTGCACAACACAGCTGCCGGCTGCCCCTGCCTGGGGCCAGCTCCGGGGGTGCCTCTGGGCAACGTGGGCCTGCTGATGAACGTTGCCTTCCTGTTCCCTCAGGGTGGCCAAGAAATTGTCCACTGCCGACCTGCTCCTCCTCGAGTGGCTGCTGGCACTGCTGCGCCACATCGGTCAGCACGAGTCCACCAGCTGAATGAGCTGCAGCAGCCTGGCCATCTGCCTGGGGCCAAGCCTGCTGAGCCCAGCGCAGCTCTTGGGCTTGCTCAGCAGCATCCTGCTTGCTGAGGCCTAGTTAGTGTGCAGCTGCACTCTGACAGAGCCTTGTTTTCATTGTGTTGGACACAGTGTGCAAACCTGCACAGCAGTGCTACCATCATGGAGCCACTCGCTGCTGCAGTTTGCACTGTTTATGGCATTGCGTATTCCGGATATTATCTAACCAACCTGGCACGTAAGTAGAGGTTTCCCTGGCTGTAGCCTAATCTGGCTTGTGGATCTCTTCCTGCTCTTGCTCAGTAACTGAGTTGATTTTGAAACAAAAAGGCCTTTAGAATGCCACTGGTTTGGTGAAGCTTCTGTCAACACATTCAGCTTAAAAGGAGGTGTCTGTAGCCAGGGAAGTGTGGGAGCATTTGCAAGGGAATCTGCAGGGGTTCCATTCCCTCCTTCCCAGGGAGAGTCTGTGGCAGCAGAGTCTGTCCTTTCCTCAGTTTGCTGGGTCAAGCAGGACAAGGAGCCCTGCCTGTGGTCAGCTGCCTTTGGCTCTGCAGGGACACTTTGGTGGGAAGGTTCCTCTAGTGGTCAGCTTGGGCTCAGGGCCTGTTGTTGAGGTCTCACTCAGGGACTGTTGTTGAGGCCTTTGTCCATCAGTGTTTTGTGGTGTAAATTCATGCCCTGAAGAGCTGGAAACAAACAAGTCCCTCTTTAGCACATTTCACACAGGGAACAGCATTAGCCCAGCCAGGCCATGCCAGGGCCAAGAGCAGAAGGCCACTACCCTGCATTTGCCCACAGACAGCTATCCAGATGATGCCTGAGACCTAGGCAAGAAAATAAAACTCCATAGTTCAATGCCTATAGAGCAGGTATTTGTTCATTTAGTGCCAGGAGTGAGTGGGATAAATCCACTAGAAACTCACTTATCCCTTCTTTGCAAAGTACTATCTTTCCTGTGTTTTTTACTTAATGTGTCTATTATACTTCCATAACTTTCATATTGCAATAGATTTTCTAATCACATCATTATGTAAACCCTTGAAGCTCATGCACAGTTCCTGTATGAGGTGGTCATCAGCCTCCTGGTGGTGGTTTTCTGATGAAGGCTCTTAAGTCTTCCTCGGGCTGGAACTTTTCACTTCTGCTTCCTGCACATGCTCTAGAAGATTGTCTGCTCAAATAGCCAGGGTTGGCTTCTTTGTGGTTAGCTTGTTCTGCTAGTCTTGCTGATTTCTAAAGACTGCTTCATTCGCGTGTCCTGGGGCAAAGTTACGACTCCCTTCTGCCCAGCCACTGCTGCAAGCGTATCTCGGTGCCTGGGCATCCCAGACCAAGAAGGCCACTCATGCCACTGCATCTTTTCCTAAGCCATTGCCTGTGGGGCTTATAGACCATCTCCTAGTGGAGATGCCACCCACGGTGGCCTCTGGCTGTGCTGGGGGGCCGGGGAGGCGTGGCTGGCACAGTGACCTTGTGCACAGGGAAGGCAAGCAAGGCTCCCCGGTGCCAGCAGGCAAGCAGAGGCATCGGGGAGAGGCAGCAGCAGCACGTCCTTGCTGCTGGCACAGGCAGCACTGCTGTTGTGCGGGGCAGACAGGCCGGCAGGCTGGAGGCTGCTGCTGTGTGCCACGCTCAGGCTGCTGGGGCTGGGGGCAGCTGGCCGGTGGCCCTTTGTGCCGCGGGGCTGCTCTGCAAGCGCACCTCTCTTCTTGCAGGCTGATCCCCAGCAAGGGCCTGCCACGGCCCCGTCCGATGAGGGAGGACAACTTGGTCCTTGCCCAGGTGAGTTTGGAAAGGAAAGGCAAGCTTCTGCTGTGGCCGAGCTGCGCTCACTTGGCCTGAGTGTGGCCGGGCAGGTGTGGCAGCCTGAGGGAGGATGTGGGCTGGGGTCCCAGAGTTTGGAGAAGGGCAGGGCCAGGGCTGGGGTGGCTTGTCCCAGCACCACAGCAGCTCTCAACAGCCTCTGAGCTGCAGTGACACTTGCAGCTGCTGGCTCCTTCCCTGGGGTTCCACACAGCTGTGCACAGCACTTAAGGCATGCAGGGCAGGGCAGGGCAGGGCAGGCTGCAGCAGCACTGGCCTGGCAGTCTCCACTGAGGGCCTTTGGTTCTCTTTTCCTTTGCAGCAGGAGAGAGCAGTGATGGCAGCGGCAGCAGCAGAAGGAGGAGGATGTGGCTGCCCTGGCCCTTTGCTCTGTGCTGGGGCTCAGCTGGGGCTGCCCTGGCTCCAGGGCAGGAGGGCTCTGGCTGCAGCAGGGCACTCTTCGGGCAGCCCCTGGCAGCCGTCTGCGCAGGGGACGGCACTGTGCTGCCCTGGCCCATCCAGGTAAGACAGTCTTCACAGGGGCCGCCCATCCCTGCGTCCAGCTGCAGCTCAGCTGCTGTCCCCAGTGCTGCATGTCCTGCAGCCACGGGCCACTGGGCTCACTCTTGCCATGCCTCAGCCTTCTGCTGCCTGCCCCTTGGCTGGAGGCACGAGGCAAAGAGCCCATGCTGGGGAAGAGCTCTGGCCCTGGCCACTGCTCTGGCACCAGCCCAGCTCCTCACACATGTCCCCACCCTCCTGCCTCTCCTGCAGGAGCTGCTGGCTGTCCTGCACTAGCAAGGGCCC
Source organism: Acanthornis magna (assembly GCA_036785705.1). Lineage (NCBI taxonomy): Eukaryota > Metazoa > Chordata > Aves > Passeriformes > Acanthizidae > Acanthornis > Acanthornis magna. The sequence goes on along the minus strand of JAWUZG010000141.1, from coordinate 2,684,182 downwards.
ACCATGGAAGGCATCTTCTGCAAAGCTGAGAGTGCCATGGCAGTGCGGGAGCTGCGGCAGGCCCTGCACCACGGCCTGCCTGTGAACATGGCAAGCCAGCCGGCGCTGCTGCTGGCCATCGTCCTCAAGGTGAGCCCTCCTGAGCTGCAGCTGCAAAGGCTTCTGCCTGGGCTGCCATCGGCTCCAAGGCTCACTGGCAGTCCATGGCCTTGCAGGACTTCCTGCAGAGCATCCCCGGCAAGCTGCTCATCATGGACCTCTACAAGGACTGGATGGCAGCCATGCAGATGGCCAGCAGGGAGGACAATATCTCGCAACTGAAAGTGAAAGCATTAGTGGGCAGCAGCTTCCAGCTCTGCAGCAGCCACTGCTACAAGCCTGGCCCTGGCCTGCGAGGGGACGCTCTCCCTCTAAGGCTGTGCTTTTGGGCAGCTCCTGGCTCTTGCCGGCTGGCAGTCCCATTCTGGGGACTTCCCTCACCTGGGCTCGGGGCAAATCAGCAGCTGGGAAGCAGAGCCGTGCTTCCTTATTGCGGCAGAGCAGGAGCCCCGACCGCTGGCTGAGAGCTCCCGCAAAGCTGCACAACACAGCTGCCGGCTGCCCCTGCCTGGGGCCAGCTCCGGGGGTGCCTCTGGGCAACGTGGGCCTGCTGATGAACGTTGCCTTCCTGTTCCCTCAGGGTGGCCAAGAAATTGTCCACTGCCGACCTGCTCCTCCTCGAGTGGCTGCTGGCACTGCTGCGCCACATCGGTCAGCACGAGTCCACCAGCTGAATGAGCTGCAGCAGCCTGGCCATCTGCCTGGGGCCAAGCCTGCTGAGCCCAGCGCAGCTCTTGGGCTTGCTCAGCAGCATCCTGCTTGCTGAGGCCTAGTTAGTGTGCAGCTGCACTCTGACAGAGCCTTGTTTTCATTGTGTTGGACACAGTGTGCAAACCTGCACAGCAGTGCTACCATCATGGAGCCACTCGCTGCTGCAGTTTGCACTGTTTATGGCATTGCGTATTCCGGATATTATCTAACCAACCTGGCACGTAAGTAGAGGTTTCCCTGGCTGTAGCCTAATCTGGCTTGTGGATCTCTTCCTGCTCTTGCTCAGTAACTGAGTTGATTTTGAAACAAAAAGGCCTTTAGAATGCCACTGGTTTGGTGAAGCTTCTGTCAACACATTCAGCTTAAAAGGAGGTGTCTGTAGCCAGGGAAGTGTGGGAGCATTTGCAAGGGAATCTGCAGGGGTTCCATTCCCTCCTTCCCAGGGAGAGTCTGTGGCAGCAGAGTCTGTCCTTTCCTCAGTTTGCTGGGTCAAGCAGGACAAGGAGCCCTGCCTGTGGTCAGCTGCCTTTGGCTCTGCAGGGACACTTTGGTGGGAAGGTTCCTCTAGTGGTCAGCTTGGGCTCAGGGCCTGTTGTTGAGGTCTCACTCAGGGACTGTTGTTGAGGCCTTTGTCCATCAGTGTTTTGTGGTGTAAATTCATGCCCTGAAGAGCTGGAAACAAACAAGTCCCTCTTTAGCACATTTCACACAGGGAACAGCATTAGCCCAGCCAGGCCATGCCAGGGCCAAGAGCAGAAGGCCACTACCCTGCATTTGCCCACAGACAGCTATCCAGATGATGCCTGAGACCTAGGCAAGAAAATAAAACTCCATAGTTCAATGCCTATAGAGCAGGTATTTGTTCATTTAGTGCCAGGAGTGAGTGGGATAAATCCACTAGAAACTCACTTATCCCTTCTTTGCAAAGTACTATCTTTCCTGTGTTTTTTACTTAATGTGTCTATTATACTTCCATAACTTTCATATTGCAATAGATTTTCTAATCACATCATTATGTAAACCCTTGAAGCTCATGCACAGTTCCTGTATGAGGTGGTCATCAGCCTCCTGGTGGTGGTTTTCTGATGAAGGCTCTTAAGTCTTCCTCGGGCTGGAACTTTTCACTTCTGCTTCCTGCACATGCTCTAGAAGATTGTCTGCTCAAATAGCCAGGGTTGGCTTCTTTGTGGTTAGCTTGTTCTGCTAGTCTTGCTGATTTCTAAAGACTGCTTCATTCGCGTGTCCTGGGGCAAAGTTACGACTCCCTTCTGCCCAGCCACTGCTGCAAGCGTATCTCGGTGCCTGGGCATCCCAGACCAAGAAGGCCACTCATGCCACTGCATCTTTTCCTAAGCCATTGCCTGTGGGGCTTATAGACCATCTCCTAGTGGAGATGCCACCCACGGTGGCCTCTGGCTGTGCTGGGGGGCCGGGGAGGCGTGGCTGGCACAGTGACCTTGTGCACAGGGAAGGCAAGCAAGGCTCCCCAGTGCCAGCAGGCAAGCAGAGGCATCGGGGAGAGGCAGCAGCAGCACGTCCTTGCTGCTGGCACAGGCAGCACTGCTGTTGTGCGGGGTAGACAGGCCGGCAGGCTGGAGGCTGCTGCTGTGTGCCACGCTCAGGCTGCTGGGGCTGGGGGCAGCTGGCCGGTGGCCCTTTGTGCCGCGGGGCTGCTCTGCAAGCGCACCTCTCTTCTTGCAGGCTGATCCCCAGCAAGGGCCTGCCACGGCCCCGTCCGATGAGGGAGGACAACTTGGTCCTTGCCCAGGTGAGTTTGGAAAGGAAAGGCAAGCTTCTGCTGTGGCCGAGCTGCGCTCACTTGGCCTGAGTGTGGCCGGGCAGGTGTGGCAGCCTGAGGGAGGATGTGGGCTGGGGTCCCAGAGTTTGGAGAAGGGCAGGGCCAGGGCTGGGGTGGCTTGTCCCAGCACCACAGCAGCTCTCAACAGCCTCTGAGCTGCAGTGACACTTGCAGCTGCTGGCTCCTTCCCTGGGGTTCCACACAGCTGTGCACAGCACTTAAGGCATGCAGGGCAGGGCAGGGCAGGGCAGGCTGCAGCAGCACTGGCCTGGCAGTCTCCACTGAGGGCCTTTGGTTCTCTTTTCCTTTGCAGCAGGAGAGAGCAGTGATGGCAGCGGCAGCAGCAGAAGGAGGAGGATGTGGCTGCCCTGGCCCTTTGCTCTGTGCTGGGGCTCAGCTGGGGCTGCCCTGGCTCCAGGGCAGGAGGGCTCTGGCTGCAGCAGGGCACTCTTCGGGCAGCCCCTGGCAGCCGTCTGCGCAGGGGACGGCACTGTGCTGCCCTGGCCCATCCAGGTAAGACAGTCTTCACAGGGGCCGCCCATCCCTGCGTCCAGCTGCAGCTCAGCTGCTGTCCCCAGTGCTGCATGTCCTGCAGCCACGGGCCACTGGGCTCACTCTTGCCATGCCTCAGCCTTCTGCTGCCTGCCCCTTGGCTGGAGGCACGAGGCAAAGAGCCCATGCTGGGGAAGAGCTCTGGCCCTGGCCACTGCTCTGGCACCAGCCCAGCTCCTCACACATGTCCCCACCCTCCTGCCTCTCCTGCAGGAGCTGCTGGCTGTCCTGCACTAGCAAGGGCCCACCATGGAAGGCATCTTCTGCAAAGCTGAGAGTGCCATGGCAGTGCGGGAGCTGCGGCAGGCTCTGCACCACGGCCTGCCTGTGAACATGGCAAGCCAGCCGGCGCTGCTGCTGGCCATCGTCCTCAAGGTGAGCCCTCCTGAGCTGCAGCTGCAAAGGCTTCTGCCTGGGCTGCCATCGGCTCCAAGGCTCACTGGCAGTCCATGGCCTTGCAGGACTTCCTGCAGAGCATCCCCGGCAAGCTGCTCATCATGGACCTCTACAAGGACTGGATGGCAGCCATGCAGATGGCCAGCAGGGAGGACAATATCTCGCAACTGAAAGTGAAAGCATTAGTGGGCAGCAGCTTCCAGCTCTGCAGCAGCCACTGCTACAAGCCTGGCCCTGGCCTGCGAGGGGACGCTCTCCCTCTAAGGCTGTGCTTTTGGGCAGCTCCTGGCTCTTGCCGGCTGGCAGTCCCATTCTGGGGACTTCCCTCACCTGGGCTCGGGGCAAATCAGCAGCTGGGAAGCAGAGCCGTGCTTCCTTATTGCGGCAGAGCAGGAGCCCCGACCGCTGGCTGAGAGCTCCCGCAAAGCTGCACAACACAGCTGCCGGCTGCCCCTGCCTGGGGCCAGCTCCGGGGGTGCCTCTGGGCAACGTGGGCCTGCTGATGAACGTTGCCTTCCTGTTCCCTCAGGGTGGCCAAGAAATTGTCCACTGCCGACCTGCTCCTCCTCGAGTGGCTGCTGGCACTGCTGCGCCACATCGGTCAGCACGAGTCCACCAGCTGAATGAGCTGCAGCAGCCTGGCCATCTGCCTGGGGCCAAGCCTGCTGAGCCCAGCGCAGCTCTTGGGCTTGCTCAGCAGCATCCTGCTTGCTGAGGCCTAGTTAGTGTGCAGCTGCACTCTGACAGAGCCTTGTTTTCATTGTGTTGGACACAGTGTGCAAACCTGCACAGCAGTGCTACCATCATGGAGCCACTCGCTGCTGCAGTTTGCACTGTTTATGGCATTGCGTATTCCGGATATTATCTAACCAACCTGGCACGTAAGTAGAGGTTTCCCTGGCTGTAGCCTAATCTGGCTTGTGGATCTCTTCCTGCTCTTGCTCAGTAACTGAGTTGATTTTGAAACAAAAAGGCCTTTAGAATGCCACTGGTTTGGTGAAGCTTCTGTCAACACATTCAGCTTAAAAGGAGGTGTCTGTAGCCAGGGAAGTGTGGGAGCATTTGCAAGGGAATCTGCAGGGGTTCCATTCCCTCCTTCCCAGGGAGAGTCTGTGGCAGCAGAGTCTGTCCTTTCCTCAGTTTGCTGGGTCAAGCAGGACAAGGAGCCCTGCCTGTGGTCAGCTGCCTTTGGCTCTGCAGGGACACTTTGGTGGGAAGGTTCCTCTAGTGGTCAGCTTGGGCTCAGGGCCTGTTGTTGAGGTCTCACTCAGGGACTGTTGTTGAGGCCTTTGTCCATCAGTGTTTTGTGGTGTAAATTCATGCCCTGAAGAGCTGGAAACAAACAAGTCCCTCTTTAGCACATTTCACACAGGGAACAGCATTAGCCCAGCCAGGCCATGCCAGGGCCAAGAGCAGAAGGCCACTACCCTGCATTTGCCCACAGACAGCTATCCAGATGATGCCCGAGACCTAGGCAAGAAAATAAAACTCCATAGTTCAATGCCTATAGAGCAGGTATTTGTTCATTTAGTGCCAGGAGTGAGTGGGATAAATCCACTAGAAACTCACTTATCCCTTCTTTGCAAAGTACTATCTTTCCTGTGTTTTTTACTTAATGTGTCTATTATACTTCCATAACTTTCATATTGCAATAGATTTTCTAATCACATCATTATGTAAACCCTTGAAGCTCATGCACAGTTCCTGTATGAGGTGGTCATCAGCCTCCTGGTGGTGGTTTTCTGATGAAGGCTCTTAAGTCTTCCTCGGGCTGGAACTTTTCACTTCTGCTTCCTGCACATGCTCTAGAAGATTGTCTGCTCAAATAGCCAGGGTTGGCTTCTTTGTGGTTAGCTTGTTCTGCTAGTCTTGCTGATTTCTAAAGACTGCTTCATTCGCGTGTCCTGGGGCAAAGTTACGACTCCCTTCTGCCCAGCCACTGCTGCAAGCGTATCTCGGTGCCTGGGCATCCCAGACCAAGAAGGCCACTCATGCCACTGCATCTTTTCCTAAGCCATTGCCTGTGGGGCTTATAGACCATCTCCTAGTGGAGATGCCACCCACGGTGGCCTCTGGCTGTGCTGGGGGGCCGGGGAGGCGTGGCTGGCACAGTGACCTTGTGCACAGGGAAGGCAAGCAAGGCTCCCCGGTGCCAGCAGGCAAGCAGAGGCATCGGGGAGAGGCAGCAGCAGCACGTCCTTGCTGCTGGCACAGGCAGCACTGCTGTTGTGCGGGGCAGACAGGCCGGCAGGCTGGAGGCTGCTGCTGTGTGCCACGCTCAGGCTGCTGGGGCTGGGGGCAGCTGGCCGGTGGCCCTTTGTGCCGCGGGGCTGCTCTGCAAGCGCACCTCTCTTCTTGCAGGCTGATCCCCAGCAAGGGCCTGCCACGGCCCCGTCCGATGAGGGAGGACAACTTGGTCCTTGCCCAGGTGAGTTTGGAAAGGAAAGGCAAGCTTCTGCTGTGGCCGAGCTGCGCTCACTTGGCCTGAGTGTGGCCGGGCAGGTGTGGCAGCCTGAGGGAGGATGTGGGCTGGGGTCCCAGAGTTTGGAGAAGGGCAGGGCCAGGGCTGGGGTGGCTTGTCCCAGCACCACAGCAGCTCTCAACAGCCTCTGAGCTGCAGTGACACTTGCAGCTGCTGGCTCCTTCCCTGGGGTTCCACACAGCTGTGCACAGCACTTAAGGCATGCAGGGCAGGGCAGGGCAGGGCAGGCTGCAGCAGCACTGGCCTGGCAGTCTCCACTGAGGGCCTTTGGTTCTCTTTTCCTTTGCAGCAGGAGAGAGCAGTGATGGCAGCGGCAGCAGCAGAAGGAGGAGGATGTGGCTGCCCTGGCCCTTTGCTCTGTGCTGGGGCTCAGCTGGGGCTGCCCTGGCTCCAGGGCAGGAGGGCTCTGGCTGCAGCAGGGCACTCTTCGGGCAGCCCCTGGCAGCCGTCTGCGCAGGGGACGGCACTGTGCTGCCCTGGCCCATCCAGGTAAGACAGTCTTCACAGGGGCCGCCCATCCCTGCGTCCAGCTGCAGCTCAGCTGCTGTCCCCAGTGCTGCATGTCCTGCAGCCACGGGCCACTGGGCTCACTCTTGCCATGCCTCAGCCTTCTGCTGCCTGCCCCTTGGCTGGAGGCACGAGGCAAAGAGCCCATGCTGGGGAAGAGCTCTGGCCCTGGCCACTGCTCTGGCACCAGCCCAGCTCCTCACACATGTCCCCACCCTCCTGCCTCTCCTGCAGGAGCTGCTGGCTGTCCTGCACTAGCAAGGGCCCACCATGGAAGGCATCTTCTGCAAAGCTGAGAGTGCCATGGCAGTGCGGGAGCTGCGGCAGGCCCTGCACCACGGCCTGCCTGTGAACATGGCAAGCCAGCCGGCGCTGCTGCTGGCCATCGTCCTCAAGGTGAGCCCTCCTGAGCTGCAGCTGCAAAGGCTTCTGCCTGGGCTGCCATCGGCTCCAAGGCTCACTGGCAGTCCATGGCCTTGCAGGACTTCCTGCAGAGCATCCCCGGCAAGCTGCTCATCATGGACCTCTACAAGGACTGGATGGCAGCCATGCAGATGGCCAGCAGGGAGGACAATATCTCGCAACTGAAAGTGAAAGCATTAGTGGGCAGCAGCTTCCAGCTCTGCAGCAGCCACTGCTACAAGCCTGGCCCTGGCCTGCGAGGGGACGCTCTCCCTCTAAGGCTGTGCTTTTGGGCAGCTCCTGGCTCTTGCCGGCTGGCAGTCCCATTCTGGGGACTTCCCTCACCTGGGCTCGGGGCAAATCAGCAGCTGGGAAGCAGAGCCGTGCTTCCTTATTGCGGCAGAGCAGGAGCCCCGACCGCTGGCTGAGAGCTCCCGCAAAGCTGCACAACACAGCTGCCGGCTGCCCCTGCCTGGGGCCAGCTCCGGGGGTGCCTCTGGGCAACGTGGGCCTGCTGATGAACGTTGCCTTCCTGTTCCCTCAGGGTGGCCAAGAAATTGTCCACTGCCGACCTGCTCCTCCTCGAGTGGCTGCTGGCACTGCTGCGCCACATCGGTCAGCACGAGTCCACCAGCTGAATGAGCTGCAGCAGCCTGGCCATCTGCCTGGGGCCAAGCCTGCTGAGCCCAGCGCAGCTCTTGGGCTTGCTCAGCAGCATCCTGCTTGCTGAGGCCTAGTTAGTGTGCAGCTGCACTCTGACAGAGCCTTGTTTTCATTGTGTTGGACACAGTGTGCAAACCTGCACAGCAGTGCTACCATCATGGAGCCACTCGCTGCTGCAGTTTGCACTGTTTATGGCATTGCGTATTCCGGATATTATCTAACCAACCTGGCACGTAAGTAGAGGTTTCCCTGGCTGTAGCCTAATCTGGCTTGTGGATCTCTTCCTGCTCTTGCTCAGTAACTGAGTTGATTTTGAAACAAAAAGGCCTTTAGAATGCCACTGGTTTGGTGAAGCTTCTGTCAACACATTCAGCTTAAAAGGAGGTGTCTGTAGCCAGGGAAGTGTGGGAGCATTTGCAAGGGAATCTGCAGGGGTTCCATTCCCTCCTTCCCAGGGAGAGTCTGTGGCAGCAGAGTCTGTCCTTTCCTCAGTTTGCTGGGTCAAGCAGGACAAGGAGCCCTGCCTGTGGTCAGCTGCCTTTGGCTCTGCAGGGACACTTTGGTGGGAAGGTTCCTCTAGTGGTCAGCTTGGGCTCAGGGCCTGTTGTTGAGGTCTCACTCAGGGACTGTTGTTGAGGCCTTTGTCCATCAGTGTTTTGTGGTGTAAATTCATGCCCTGAAGAGCTGGAAACAAACAAGTCCCTCTTTAGCACATTTCACACAGGGAACAGCATTAGCCCAGCCAGGCCATGCCAGGGCCAAGAGCAGAAGGCCACTACCCTGCATTTGCCCACAGACAGCTATCCAGATGATGCCTGAGACCTAGGCAAGAAAATAAAACTCCATAGTTCAATGCCTATAGAGCAGGTATTTGTTCATTTAGTGCCAGGAGTGAGTGGGATAAATCCACTAGAAACTCACTTATCCCTTCTTTGCAAAGTACTATCTTTCCTGTGTTTTTTACTTAATGTGTCTATTATACTTCCATAACTTTCATATTGCAATAGATTTTCTAATCACATCATTATGTAAACCCTTGAAGCTCATGCACAGTTCCTGTATGAGGTGGTCATCAGCCTCCTGGTGGTGGTTTTCTGATGAAGGCTCTTAAGTCTTCCTCGGGCTGGAACTTTTCACTTCTGCTTCCTGCACATGCTCTAGAAGATTGTCTGCTCAAATAGCCAGGGTTGGCTTCTTTGTGGTTAGCTTGTTCTGCTAGTCTTGCTGATTTCTAAAGACTGCTTCATTCGCGTGTCCTGGGGCAAAGTTACGACTCCCTTCTGCCCAGCCACTGCTGCAAGCGTATCTCGGTGCCTGGGCATCCCAGACCAAGAAGGCCACTCATGCCACTGCATCTTTTCCTAAGCCATTGCCTGTGGGGCTTATAGACCATCTCCTAGTGGAGATGCCACCCACGGTGGCCTCTGGCTGTGCTGGGGGGCCGGGGAGGCGTGGCTGGCACAGTGACCTTGTGCACAGGGAAGGCAAGCAAGGCTCCCCGGTGCCAGCAGGCAAGCAGAGGCATCGGGGAGAGGCAGCAGCAGCACGTCCTTGCTGCTGGCACAGGCAGCACTGCTGTTGTGCGGGGTAGACAGGCCGGCAGGCTGGAGGCTGCTGCTGTGTGCCACGCTCAGGCTGCTGGGGCTGGGGGCAGCTGGCCGGTGGCCCTTTGTGCCGCGGGGCTGCTCTGCAAGCGCACCTCTCTTCTTGCAGGCTGATCCCCAGCAAGGGCCTGCCACGGCCCCGTCCGATGAGGGAGGACAACTTGGTCCTTGCCCAGGTGAGTTTGGAAAGGAAAGGCAAGCTTCTGCTGTGGCCGAGCTGCGCTCACTTGGCCTGAGTGTGGCCGGGCAGGTGTGGCAGCCTGAGGGAGGATGTGGGCTGGGGTCCCAGAGTTTGGAGAAGGGCAGGGCCAGGGCTGGGGTGGCTTGTCCCAGCACCACAGCAGCTCTCAACAGCCTCTGAGCTGCAGTGACACTTGCAGCTGCTGGCTCCTTCCCTGGGGTTCCACACAGCTGTGCACAGCACTTAAGGCATGCAGGGCAGGGCAGGGCAGGGCAGGCTGCAGCAGCACTGGCCTGGCAGTCTCCACTGAGGGCCTTTGGTTCTCTTTTCCTTTGCAGCAGGAGAGAGCAGTGATGGCAGCGGCAGCAGCAGAAGGAGGAGGATGTGGCTGCCCTGGCCCTTTGCTCTGTGCTGGGGCTCAGCTGGGGCTGCCCTGGCTCCAGGGCAGGAGGGCTCTGGCTGCAGCAGGGCACTCTTCGGGCAGCCCCTGGCAGCCATCTGCGCAGGGGACGGCACTGTGCTGCCCTGGCCCATCCAGGTAAGACAGTCTTCACAGGGGCCGCCCATCCCTGCGTCCAGCTGCAGCTCAGCTGCTGTCCCCAGTGCTGCATGTCCTGCAGCCACGGGCCACTGGGCTCACTCTTGCCATGCCTCAGCCTTCTGCTGCCTGCCCCTTGGCTGGAGGCACGAGGCAAAGAGCCCATGCTGGGGAAGAGCTCTGGCCCTGGCCACTGCTCTGGCACCAGCCCAGCTCCTCACACATGTCCCCACCCTCCTGCCTCTCCTGCAGGAGCTGCTGGCTGTCCTGCACTAGCAAGGGCCCACCATGGAAGGCATCTTCTGCAAAGCTGAGAGTGCCATGGCAGTGCGGGAGCTGCGGCAGGCTCTGCACCACGGCCTGCCTGTGAACATGGCAAGCCAGCCGGCGCTGCTGCTGGCCATCGTCCTCAAGGTGAGCCCTCCTGAGCTGCAGCTGCAAAGGCTTCTGCCTGGGCTGCCATCGGCTCCAAGGCTCACTGGCAGTCCATGGCCTTGCAGGACTTCCTGCAGAGCATCCCCGGCAAGCTGCTCATCATGGACCTCTACAAGGACTGGATGGCAGCCATGCAGATGGCCAGCAGGGAGGACAATATCTCGCAACTGAAAGTGAAAGCATTAGTGGGCAGCAGCTTCCAGCTCTGCAGCAGCCACTGCTACAAGCCTGGCCCTGGCCTGCGAGGGGACGCTCTCCCTCTAAGGCTGTGCTTTTGGGCAGCTCCTGGCTCTTGCCGGCTGGCAGTCCCATTCTGGGGACTTCCCTCACCTGGGCTCGGGGCAAATCAGCAGCTGGGAAGCAGAGCCGTGCTTCCTTATTGCGGCAGAGCAGGAGCCCCGACCGCTGGCTGAGAGCTCCCGCAAAGCTGCACAACACAGCTGCCGGCTGCCCCTGCCTGGGGCCAGCTCCGGGGGTGCCTCTGGGCAACGTGGGCCTGCTGATGAACGTTGCCTTCCTGTTCCCTCAGGGTGGCCAAGAAATTGTCCACTGCCGACCTGCTCCTCCTCGAGTGGCTGCTGGCACTGCTGCGCCACATCGGTCAGCACGAGTCCACCAGCTGAATGAGCTGCAGCAGCCTGGCCATCTGCCTGGGGCCAAGCCTGCTGAGCCCAGCGCAGCTCTTGGGCTTGCTCAGCAGCATCCTGCTTGCTGAGGCCTAGTTAGTGTGCAGCTGCACTCTGACAGAGCCTTGTTTTCATTGTGTTGGACACAGTGTGCAAACCTGCACAGCAGTGCTACCATCATGGAGCCACTCGCTGCTGCAGTTTGCACTGTTTATGGCATTGCGTATTCCGGATATTATCTAACCAACCTGGCACGTAAGTAGAGGTTTCCCTGGCTGTAGCCTAATCTGGCTTGTGGATCTCTTCCTGCTCTTGCTCAGTAACTGAGTTGATTTTGAAACAAAAAGGCCTTTAGAATGCCACTGGTTTGGTGAAGCTTCTGTCAACACATTCAGCTTAAAAGGAGGTGTCTGTAGCCAGGGAAGTGTGGGAGCATTTGCAAGGGAATCTGCAGGGGTTCCATTCCCTCCTTCCCAGGGAGAGTCTGTGGCAGCAGAGTCTGTCCTTTCCTCAGTTTGCTGGGTCAAGCAGGACAAGGAGCCCTGCCTGTGGTCAGCTGCCTTTGGCTCTGCAGGGACACTTTGGTGGGAAGGTTCCTCTAGTGGTCAGCTTGGGCTCAGGGCCTGTTGTTGAGGTCTCACTCAGGGACTGTTGTTGAGGCCTTTGTCCATCAGTGTTTTGTGGTGTAAATTCATGCCCTGAAGAGCTGGAAACAAACAAGTCCCTCTTTAGCACATTTCACACAGGGAACAGCATTAGCCCAGCCAGGCCATGCCAGGGCCAAGAGCAGAAGGCCACTACCCTGCATTTGCCCACAGACAGCTATCCAGATGATGCCCGAGACCTAGGCAAGAAAATAAAACTCCATAGTTCAATGCCTATAGAGCAGGTATTTGTTCATTTAGTGCCAGGAGTGAGTGGGATAAATCCACTAGAAACTCACTTATCCCTTCTTTGCAAAGTACTATCTTTCCTGTGTTTTTTACTTAATGTGTCTATTATACTTCCATAACTTTCATATTGCAATAGATTTTCTAATCACATCATTATGTAAACCCTTGAAGCTCATGCACAGTTCCTGTATGAGGTGGTCATCAGCCTCCTGGTGGTGGTTTTCTGATGAAGGCTCTTAAGTCTTCCTCAGGCTGGAACTTTTCACTTCTGCTTCCTGCACATGCTCTAGAAGATTGTCTGCTCAAATAGCCAGGGTTGGCTTCTTTGTGGTTAGCTTGTTCTGCTAGTCTTGCTGATTTCTAAAGACTGCTTCATTCGCGTGTCCTGGGGCAAAGTTACGACTCCCTTCTGCCCAGCCACTGCTGCAAGCGTATCTCGGTGCCTGGGCATCCCAGACCAAGAAGGCCACTCATGCCACTGCATCTTTTCCTAAGCCATTGCCTGTGGGGCTTATAGACCATCTCCTAGTGGAGATGCCACCCACGGTGGCCTCTGGCTGTGCTGGGGGACCGGGGAGGCGTGGCTGGCACAGTGACCTTGTGCACAGGGAAGGCAAGCAAGGCTCCCCGGTGCCAGCAGGCAAGCAGAGGCATCGGGGAGAGGCAGCAGCAGCACGTCCTTGCTGCTGGCACAGGCAGCACTGCTGTTGTGCGGGGTAGACAGGCCGGCAGGCTGGAGGCTGCTGCTGTGTGCCACGCTCAGGCTGCTGGGGCTGGGGGCAGCTGGCCGGTGGCCCTTTGTGCCGCGGGGCTGCTCTGCAAGCGCACCTCTCTTCTTGCAGGCTGATCCCCAGCAAGGGCCTGCCACGGCCCCGTCCGATGAGGGAGGACAACTTGGCCCTTGCCCAGGTGAGTTTGGAAAGGAAAGGCAAGCTTCTGCTGTGGCCGAGCTGCGCTCACTTGGCCTGAGTGTGGCCGGGCAGGTGTGGCAGCCTGAGGGAGGATGTGGGCTGGGGTCCCAGAGTTTGGAGAAGGGCAGGGCCAGGGCTGGGGTGGCTTGTCCCAGCACCACAGCAGCTCTCAACAGCCTCTGAGCTGCAGTGACACTTGCAGCTGCTGGCTCCTTCCCTGGGGTTCCACACAGCTGTGCACAGCACTTAAGGCATGCAGGGCAGGGCAGGCTGCAGCAGCACTGGCCTGGCAGTCTCCACTGAGGGCCTTTGGTTCTCTTTTCCTTTGCAGCAGGAGAGAGCAGTGATGGCAGCGGCAGCAGCAGAAGGAGGAGGATGTGGCTGCCCTGGCCCTTTGCTCTGTGCTGGGGCTCAGCTGGGGCTGCCCTGGCTCCAGGGCAGGAGGGCTCTGGCTGCAGCAGGGCACTCTTCGGGCAGCCCCTGGCAGCCGTCTGCGCAGGGGACGGCACTGTGCTGCCCTGGCCCATCCAGGTAAGACAGTCTTCACAGGGGCCGCCCATCCCTGCGTCCAGCTGCAGCTCAGCTGCTGTCCCCAGTGCTGCATGTCCTGCAGCCACGGGCCACTGGGCTCACTCTTGCCATGCCTCAGCCTTCTGCTGCCTGCCCCTTGGCTGGAGGCACGAGGCAAAGAGCCCATGCTGGGGAAGAGCTCTGGCCCTGGCCACTGCTCTGGCACCAGCCCAGCTCCTCACACATGTCCCCACCCTCCTGCCTCTCCTGCAGGAGCTGCTGGCTGTCCTGCACTAGCAAGGGCCCACCATGGAAGGCATCTTCTGCAAAGCTGAGAGTGCCATGGCAGTGCGGGAGCTGCGGCAGGCTCTGCACCACGGCCTGCCTGTGAACATGGCAAGCCAGCCGGCGCTGCTGCTGGCCATCGTCCTCAAGGTGAGCCCTCCTGAGCTGCAGCTGCAAAGGCTTCTGCCTGGGCTGCCATCGGCTCCAAGGCTCACTGGCAGTCCATGGCCTTGCAGGACTTCCTGCAGAGCATCCCCGGCAAGCTGCTCATCATGGACCTCTACAAGGACTGGATGGCAGCCATGCAGATGGCCAGCAGGGAGGACAATATCTCGCAACTGAAAGTGAAAGCATTAGTGGGCAGCAGCTTCCAGCTCTGCAGCAGCCACTGCTACAAGCCTGGCCCTGGCCTGCGAGGGGACGCTCTCCCTCTAAGGCTGTGCTTTTGGGCAGCTCCTGGCTCTTGCCGGCTGGCAGTCCCATTCTGGGGACTTCCCTCACCTGGGCTCGGGGCAAATCAGCAGCTGGGAAGCAGAGCCGTGCTTCCTTATTGCGGCAGAGCAGGAGCCCCGACCGCTGCTGAGAGCTCCCGCAAAGCTGCACAACACAGCTGCCGGCTGCCCCTGCCTGGGGCCAGCTCCGGGGGTGCCTCTGGGCAACGTGGGCCTGCTGATGAACGTTGCCTTCCTGTTCCCTCAGGGTGGCCAAGAAATTGTCCACTGCCGACCTGCTCCTCCTCGAGTGGCTGCTGGCACTGCGGCGCCACATCGGTCAGCACGAGTCCACCAGCTGAATGAGCTGCAGCAGCCTGGCCATCTGCCTGGGGCCAAGCCTGCTGAGCCCAGCGCAGCTCTTGGGCTTGCTCAGCAGCATCCTGCTTGCTGAGGCCTAGTTAGTGTGCAGCTGCACTCTGACAGAGCCTTGTTTTCATTGTGTTGGACACAGTGTGCAAACCTGCACAGCAGTGCTACCATCATGGAGCCACTCGCTGCTGCAGTTTGCACTGTTTATGGCATTGCGTATTCCGGATATTATCTAACCAACCTGGCACGTAAGTAGAGGTTTCCCTGGCTGTAGCCTAATCTGGCTTGTGGATCTCTTCCTGCTCTTGCTCAGTAACTGAGTTGATTTTGAAACAAAAAGGCCTTTAGAATGCCACTGGTTTGGTGAAGCTTCTGTCAACACATTCAGCTTAAAAGGAGGTGTCTGTAGCCAGGGAAGTGTGGGAGCATTTGCAAGGGAATCTGCAGGGGTTCCATTCCCTCCTTCCCAGGGAGAGTCTGTGGCAGCAGAGTCTGTCCTTTCCTCAGTTTGCTGGGTCAAGCAGGACAAGGAGCCCTGCCTGTGGTCAGCTGCCTTTGGCTCTGCAGGGACACTTTGGTGGGAAGGTTCCTCTAGTGGTCAGCTTGGGCTCAGGGCCTGTTGTTGAG
Organism: Acanthornis magna; assembly: GCA_036785705.1. NCBI lineage: Eukaryota > Metazoa > Chordata > Aves > Passeriformes > Acanthizidae > Acanthornis > Acanthornis magna. Next base: position 2,669,159 of record JAWUZG010000141.1, on the reverse strand, counting down.
GTCTCACTCAGGGACTGTTGTTGAGGCCTTTGTCCATCAGTGTTTTGTGGTGTAAATTCATGCCCTGAAGAGCTGGAAACAAACAAGTCCCTCTTTAGCACATTTCACACAGGGAACAGCATTAGCCCAGCCAGGCCATGCCAGGGCCAAGAGCAGAAGGCCACTACCCTGCATTTGCCCACAGACAGCTATCCAGATGATGCCCGAGACCTAGGCAAGAAAATAAAACTCCATAGTTCAATGCCTATAGAGCAGGTATTTGTTCATTTAGTGCCAGGAGTGAGTGGGATAAATCCACTAGAAACTCACTTATCCCTTCTTTGCAAAGTACTATCTTTCCTGTGTTTTTTACTTAATGTGTCTATTATACTTCCATAACTTTCATATTGCAATAGATTTTCTAATCACATCATTATGTAAACCCTTGAAGCTCATGCACAGTTCCTGTATGAGGTGGTCATCAGCCTCCTGGTGGTGGTTTTCTGATGAAGGCTCTTAAGTCTTCCTCGGGCTGGAACTTTTCACTTCTGCTTCCTGCACATGCTCTAGAAGATTGTCTGCTCAAATAGCCAGGGTTGGCTTCTTTGTGGTTAGCTTGTTCTGCTAGTCTTGCTGATTTCTAAAGACTGCTTCATTCGCGTGTCCTGGGGCAAAGTTACGACTCCCTTCTGCCCAGCCACTGCTGCAAGCGTATCTCGGTGCCTGGGCATCCCAGACCAAGAAGGCCACTCATGCCACTGCATCTTTTCCTAAGCCATTGCCTGTGGGGCTTATAGACCATCTCCTAGTGGAGATGCCACCCACGGTGGCCTCTGGCTGTGCTGGGGGACCGGGGAGGCATGGCTGGCACAGTGACCTTGTGCACAGGGAAGGCAAGCAAGGCTCCCCGGTGCCAGCAGGCAAGCAGAGGCATCGGGGAGAGGCAGCAGCAGCACGTCCTTGCTGCTGGCACAGGCAGCACTGCTGTTGTGCGGGGTAGACAGGCCGGCAGGCTGGAGGCTGCTGCTGTGTGCCACGCTCAGGCTGCTGGGGCTGGGGGCAGCTGGCCGGTGGCCCTTTGTGCCGCGGGGCTGCTCTGCAAGCGCACCTCTCTTCTTGCAGGCTGATCCCCAGCAAGGGCCTGCCACGGCCCCGTCCGATGAGGGAGGACAACTTGGCCCTTGCCCAGGTGAGTTTGGAAAGGAAAGGCAAGCTTCTGCTGTGGCCGAGCTGCGCTCACTTGGCCTGAGTGTGGCCGGGCAGGTGTGGCAGCCTGAGGGAGGATGTGGGCTGGGGTCCCAGAGTTTGGAGAAGGGCAGGGCCAGGGCTGGGGTGGCTTGTCCCAGCACCACAGCAGCTCTCAACAGCCTCTGAGCTGCAGTGACACTTGCAGCTGCTGGCTCCTTCCCTGGGGTTCCACACAGCTGTGCACAGCACTTAAGGCATGCAGGGCAGGGCAGGGCAGGGCAGGCTGCAGCAGCACTGGCCTGGCAGTCTCCACTGAGGGCCTTTGGTTCTCTTTTCCTTTGCAGCAGGAGAGAGCAGTGATGGCAGCGGCAGCAGCAGAAGGAGGAGGATGTGGCTGCCCTGGCCCTTTGCTCTGTGCTGGGGCTCAGCTGGGGCTGCCCTGGCTCCAGGGCAGGAGGGCTCTGGCTGCAGCAGGGCACTCTTCGGGCAGCCCCTGGCAGCCGTCTGCGCAGGGGACGGCACTGTGCTGCCCTGGCCCATCCAGGTAAGACAGTCTTCACAGGGGCCGCCCATCCCTGCGTCCAGCTGCAGCTCAGCTGCTGTCCCCAGTGCTGCATGTCCTGCAGCCACGGGCCACTGGGCTCACTCTTGCCATGCCTCAGCCTTCTGCTGCCTGCCCCTTGGCTGGAGGCACGAGGCAAAGAGCCCATGCTGGGGAAGAGCTCTGGCCCTGGCCACTGCTCTGGCACCAGCCCAGCTCCTCACACATGTCCCCACCCTCCTGCCTCTCCTGCAGGAGTTGCTGGCTGTCCTGCACTAGCAAGGGCCCACCATGGAAGGCATCTTCTGCAAAGCTGAGAGTGCCATGGCAGTGCGGGAGCTGCGGCAGGCTCTGCACCACGGCCTGCCTGTGAACATGGCAAGCCAGCCGGCGCTGCTGCTGGCCATCGTCCTCAAGGTGAGCCCTCCTGAGCTGCAGCTGCAAAGGCTTCTGCCTGGGCTGCCATCGGCTCCAAGGCTCACTGGCAGTCCATGGCCTTGCAGGACTTCCTGCAGAGCATCCCCGGCAAGCTGCTCATCATGGACCTCTACAAGGACTGGATGGCAGCCATGCAGATGGCCAGCAGGGAGGACAATATCTCGCAACTGAAAGTGAAAGCATTAGTGGGCAGCAGCTTCCAGCTCTGCAGCAGCCACTGCTACAAGCCTGGCCCTGGCCTGCGAGGGGACGCTCTCCCTCTAAGGCTGTGCTTTTGGGCAGCTCCTGGCTCTTGCCGGCTGGCAGTCCCATTCTGGGGACTTCCCTCACCTGGGCTCGGGGCAAATCAGCAGCTGGGAAGCAGAGCCGTGCTTCCTTATTGCGGCAGAGCAGGAGCCCCGACCGCTGGCTGAGAGCTCCCGCAAAGCTGCACAACACAGCTGCCGGCTGCCCCTGCCTGGGGCCAGCTCCGGGGGTGCCTCTGGGCAACGTGGGCCTGCTGATGAACGTTGCCTTCCTGTTCCCTCAGGGTGGCCAAGAAATTGTCCACTGCCGACCTGCTCCTCCTCGAGTGGCTGCTGGCACTGCTGCGCCACATCGGTCAGCACGAGTCCACCAGCTGAATGAGCTGCAGCAGCCTGGCCATCTGCCTGGGGCCAAGCCTGCTGAGCCCAGCGCAGCTCTTGGGCTTGCTCAGCAGCATCCTGCTTGCTGAGGCCTAGTTAGTGTGCAGCTGCACTCTGACAGAGCCTTGTTTTCATTGTGTTGGACACAGTGTGCAAACCTGCACAGCAGTGCTACCATCATGGAGCCACTCGCTGCTGCAGTTTGCACTGTTTATGGCATTGCGTATTCCGGATATTATCTAACCAACCTGGCACGTAAGTAGAGGTTTTCCCTGGCTGTAGCCTAATCTGGCTTGTGGATCTCTTCCTGCTCTTGCTCAGTAACTGAGTTGATTTTGAAACAAAAAGGCCTTTAGAATGCCACTGGTTTGGTGAAGCTTCTGTCAACACATTCAGCTTAAAAGGAGGTGTCTGTAGCCAGGGAAGTGTGGGAGCATTTGCAAGGGAATCTGCAGGGGTTCCGTTCCCTCCTTCCCAGGGAGAGTCTGTGGCAGCAGAGTCTGTCCTTTCCTCAGTTTGCTGGGTCAAGCAGGACAAGGAGCCCTGCCTGTGGCCAGCTGTCTTTGGCTCTGCAGGGACACTTTTGTGGGAAGGCTCCTCTAGTGGTCAGCTTGGGCTCAGGGCCTGTTGTTGAGGTCTCACTCAGGGACTGTTGTTGAGGCCTTTGTCCATCAGTGTTTTGTGGTGTAAATTCATGCCCTGAAGAGCTGGAAACAAACAAGTCCCTCTTCAGCACATTTCACACAGGGAACAGCATTAGCCTAGCCAGGCCATGCCACGGCCTAGAGCAGAGGGCTACCACCTTGCATTTGCCCACAGGCAGCCATCCAGGTGATGCCCGAGAACTAGGCAAGGAAATAAAACTCCATAGTTCAAAGCCTATAGAGCAGGTATTTGTTCGGGTTTGTCTTTACTTGATGCAGAGTTAACCCACACAGTCGTCCGCAAAAGTCCCTGGACATGCACTGCTGGGACCTTATCTCCATCCACCGTATGCAGGAGTTCGGAGTGCGGAGGGCCTGCTCGGTTGGTGGAGCCCCGGGTGTTGACTAACCATGTGGCCTTAGCCAAGTGCCTCTCCCAGTTTTTAAAAGTTCCCCCACTCAGTGCCTTCAAGGTGGTTTTGAGCAGGCCATTGCACCATTCCACTTTCCTGTTGCTGGTGCATGATAAGGGATATGGTACACCCATTCAATACCACGTTCCCTAGCCCAGGTGTTTATAAGGCTATTCTTGAAATGAGTCCCATTGTCGGACTTGGTTCTCTCGGGTGTACCATGCCTCCAAAGGACCTGCTTTTCAAGGCCCAGGATGGTGTTACGGTCAGTGGCATGAGGCACAGGGTATGTTTCCAGCCATCCAGTGGTGGCTTCTACCGTTGTGAGAACGTAGCGCTTGCCTTGGTGGGTCTGAGGCAGTGTGATGTAGTCAGTCTGCCAGACCTCCCTATACTTGTATTTGGTCCACCTCCCACCATACCACAGGGGTTTCACCCGCTTGGCTTGCTTGATCTCAGCGCATGTCTCACAATCGTGGATAACCTGGGAAATACAGTCCATGGTTAGATCCACCCCTCGGTCTCGTGCCCACTTATAGGTGGCATCTCTGCCTTGATGGCCTGAGGCATCATGGGCCCATCGGGCTAGGAACAATTCTCCCTTGTGCTGCCAGTCCAGATCTACCTCTGACACCTCTATCTTTGCAGCCTGATCTACGCATTTGTTGTTTTGGTGTTCCTCGTTAGCCCGATTCTTGGGGACATGGGCATCTACGTGACGGACTTTCATGGGTATCTTTTCTACCCGAGTGGCGATGTCTTTCCACTCCTCAGCAGCCCAGATTGGTTTTCCCTTACTCTGCCAGTTGGCCTTTTCCCACCTCTCCAGCCACCCCCACAGAGCACTGGTTACCATCCACGAATCGCTGCAAAGGTATAGCTTTGGCCAATTCTCTCTTTCAGCAATGCCCAGGGCCAACTGGATGGCTTTGAGTTCAGCCAGTTGGCTTGATCCACCTTCTCCCTCAGTGGCCTCTGCAACCTGTCGTGTGGGGCTCCATACAGCTGCTTTCCACTTCCGGTTCATCCCTACAATGCGACAGGAACCATCAGTGAAAAGAGCGTGTTTCTTCTAATGGCAGTTGGTTATATGGCGGAGCTTCCTCAGCACGTGTCACTTGTTCTTGTTCTTCTTCACCAGTGAGACCAAAGCTTTCACCTTCAGGTCAATTCGTGATTATTTCTAAAATCCCAGGGCGGTTCGGGTTTCCAATACGGGCATGTTGTGTTATGAGGGCAATCCACTTGCTCCATGTGGCATCGGTGGCATGGTGGGTAGAAGGTACCTTTGCTTTGCTAGGCTGCCAGAATTTCCTTTTCTGTTGGGGTGTAGTTGTCTTCGGACCCTCTGTAACTTTGGCTCCAGAATCCCAGTGGTCGACCCCGAGACTCCCCAGGCACCTTCTGCCAAAGCTCCAGGACAGGCCATTGTTCCCTGCTGCAGAGTAGAGCACAGTTTTTGCCTCTGCTCCTGTCCTAACTGGGCCAAGGGCTACTGCATGAGCAATTTCCTGTTTGATCTGTGTGAAGGCTTGCTGCTGTTCAGGGCCCCAGTGGAAATCGTTCTTCTTGCGGGTAACCTGGTAGAGAGGACTCACAATTTGACTATACGCAGGTATATGCATCCTCCAAAAGCCTATGGCACCTAGGAAAGCTTGGGTTTCCTTTTTGTTGGTTGGTGGGGATATCGCAGTGATCTTATTGATAACCTCCATGGGAATCTGACGCCGTCCATCTTGCCACTTCACCCCCAGGAACTGGATCTCTCTGGCAGGTCCCTTGACTTTGGTCTTTTTTATGGCAAAGCCAGCTTCCAGGAGAAGCTGGTCGATCTTCTTTCGTTTCCCAAATACCTCTGATGCTGTGTTCCCCCACACGATGATATCATCAATGTACTGGAGATGTTCTGGAGCCTCACCCTTTTCCAGTGCAGCCTGGATCAGTCCATGGCTGATGGTGGGACTGTGCTTCCACCCCTGGGGCAGTCGGTTCCAGGTGTACTGCACGCCCCTCCAGGTGAAAGCAAACTGAGGCCAGCACTCTGCTGCCAGAGGAATGAAGAAAAATATGTTTGTGATGTCAATAGTGGCGTACCACTTTGCTGCTTTGGACTCTAGCTCGTACTGGAGCTCCAGCATGTCTGGCACAGCAGCGCTCAGCGGTGGAGTCACCTCATTCAAGGCTCGATAGTCCACTGTCAATCTCCATTCCCTTTCAGACTTGCACACAGGCCAAATGGGGCTATTGAAGGGTCAGTGGGTTTTGCTCACCACCCCTTGACTCTCTAGCTCACGAATCAGCTGGTGGATGGGAATCACAGCGTCTCCATTTGTCCGGTACTGCCGGTGGTGCACTGCCGAGGTGGCAATCGGCACTTGCTGCTCTTCTCCCTTCAGAAGCCCAACTGCAGAAGGATTTTCAGACAGTCCAGGCAAGGTGTTCAATTGCCTAATGCCCTCTGCCTCCACAGCAGCTATTCCAAAGGCCCACCTGAGTCCTTTCGGGTCTTTGAAATACCCTCTCCAGAGGAAGTCTATACCCAGGATACATGGGGCTTCTGGACCAGTCACAATAAGAAGTTTCTTCCACTCCTTTCCAGTTATGTTCATCTTGGCTTCCAGCAGGGTCAACTGTTGAGATCCCCCCGTCACTCCAGAAATAGAAACTGGTTCTGCCCCCATGTGTCTTGATGGGATCAAGGTGCACTGTGCACCCGTGTCAACCAAAGCTCTGTATTTTTGTGGTTCTGATGTGCCAGGCCATCGGACCCACACTGTCCAAAAGACGCAATTTTCCCTGGCCTCTACCTGGCTAGAGGCAGGGCTCCTCTAATTCTGGTTGTCATTTGAAACTCGAGCTACTTCCCTTCTGGTGGAACTCCCTCTCTGTGCATTAGCAACTTTCAGTTCACGCACCCGTGCTGTGAGGACAGAAGTGGGTTGTCCGTCCCACCTCTTCATGCCTTCCCCATGGTCACACAGGAAGAACCATAGCTCAGCTCTTGGGGTGTATCCTCTCTCTCTAGCTGCGGGACATCTGCTTCTAGTAACAGGGCCTCTGGTCTGTACTGATGTCACTTGAAGAAGGCCCCTTCTTCAACTCCTTCCTGAGTTTCTGCTGAGTCTTCTCCATCCTGTCTTCCATCTTCTGTATGGTTTCTGACAGATTCTTCTCCACAGCTGCGATTCTGGCATGTGTTGGTCCATGCACAGTGTCTGCATATGCCCGGAGCTTCCTCACCATGGTGCTCACTGTCTCTTCCCCGTAATTCCATGACATCATTGCAAGAGCAGGGGCGTACTCTGGTGGTGCATGTCTTGCAAGTTTCAGCCACATTACGGGTGTACATTTCACCATGTCAGGGCTCCTAACTGTCTGGTCTTCAGAGAATAGGATCTCTATCACTGCCAGTTCTCTCAGGCACTGAATCCCTTGCTCCATGATCTTCCAGGGGTTTAGCTGCAGCTGGACATCTTCTTGGCAGAGGTATCTATCCCTCACACTTCTTAAGAGCCTTGTCCAGAGGCTAAGAGCTTCAGGCCCCCTTGTCATCGCTTGATCAATATTTGAATCACGTGACAGGGATCCCAAATGCCCTGCTTCAGTGCCATCCAGAATCATACCATCACCTGCAGCATCCCAGATTCCTACCAGCCAACTCAGTATCGTTTCATCAAGCCTCCGGGTGTAGTCTTTTCTCAATGTACGAAGGCTTTCTATGGAGAGGGACTCAGTGATTATTTCTGGCTCAGATTCCAGCATTGGATGCAAAGGTCCTGGCTTCCCCTCATCATCTGCTGGGTGAATGGATTTGGTCTTACACTTTCTTCTCTGGACAGGGGCGACTGTTGTTGGTTTAGGCTCTCCACCTGTCTTCACTCCAGCTGAAATGACTGGGGTGTTAATAGACTTGTTCTTCTGCCCTACGGTATCGAGCAGCATGCAATACACATTAGCCAGGGCCCAACAAAGTGCAATGAGCCGCTTCTTTTCACTGGTATTGTTAATGCAGTTTTCCTTTAAGTACTTCCCCACCTCGGCTGGATTCTTAATCTGGTCAACGGGGAAGTCCCAAGCTACCGGGTCTGAAAACTGCTTTAAGGTCTGGCCTATTTGCTCCCATACCCCACACCACTTAAGATTTTCCATAACTGGGGCAGGTACCTGTGCAACCCCTCTGGAAATTTCAGCCCTTAGTTTAGACACACAGGAAACTACATACAGGAACCCTCCTAGATAACATGACAAAAAGATGGTATCTTTAATATCCAGAGGGAATTGAACATTTTGGAAAGGTGATGGGCCAGACCTGAAGGGGAAGAAGGAGATGAAGGGCTGGGAATTCTCATCCCCTGCTTTCCCCCTAACAACCCGGGTGTAATTACTAATACATTCCAAAAGGAAGTTACCCAGGCCAGAATGGGAAACCGACATAGCATACGTATTCTCAATCGTTTCCATTACATCCATCACACTCCGATAAATTAGTAACATCAGGCACATTAAGATGGTGGACCTGATTCTTATTCCTGACTCGTAAAAGGTATAAGCCAGGGACCCGACTGCCAATAGCTGTGGACATAAGCTTACAACCAGATTACAGAAAAATATTACTGTATCCAACAGCATGGTGACTTCCTATTGCTGGTCTTCAAAACGGTGGTTTTTTCCTCACTTTCACTTGCCCCTTATGTTGGGCGCCAAATTCTTTGTCCCAGATTTGGAGACAAAGGTCTCAGGAGGAGGCACTCCGGAATAGGGCACCTCCTCCCGAGAGGAAGAAAAGGCAGCAAATGGAAGTGACAAAAAACCGGAAATATTTATTAACACAACAAAATGTAACTATTGGTTAACACAAACAATAGCCAGTAAAGAAAAAAAACCAGTAAAGGAAAAAGGGTGCTCGCGGGTGCTCACTAGGGGCTGCAGGTTTCCCTGAGATGGGACCGGGGCCTGCCGGGGCCACTCCACAGCCTCCCCGGGGCCGGAGAGGAGGGGAAGGGGACAGCGAGACCGGGGGAGGAAAAAAGAAAACAAACCAGCAAAAAACCCGTCCTTCAACCACTTGGGGGAGAGCAGGGCAGAAGAGCAGCAGAGCAGGAGAGCAGCAGCGCAGCGCCTTCTCCTCAGGCTCCTCCGGCCGCTGGCCCCAGCCGTTATCACCGTTATCCTCGGCTGCTGCTCGAGCCGCTCCCGTAAACTGCCACAGCTCCGGCCCCGCCCCCCGGGCTCACCTTAAAGGTGCCGCCACCCTGGGCATTAAGCAAACAGTTAAGGAACAGTGGCTTCATGCTGTCACTCCAGGACACAGAGATGACTGAACAATAGGTTTCCCTTTATCTAATCTCTGCAGTTTGGCTTTCAGTCCAAAGTCCCAGTCAGGTATCCTCACCGAAGCTTCTTTGGTTGTAGTTTCTTTTTACAGTTTTTGTTACAATGAGCAAAACTTTATATCAATGTTTGAGGCATGAGTTATTTCAGGTTCTGACAGGCTCACTGGCAGTCCATGGCCTTGCAGGAATTCCTGCGGAGCATCCCCAGCACGCTGCTCGTCACAGACCTCTATGAGGACTGGATGGCAGCCATGCCTGGGGCCAGCTCCAGGGGCACCTCTGGGCCATGTAGGCCTGCTGATGACCATTGCCTTCCTGTTCCATCAGGGTGGCCAAGAAGTTGTCCACTGCCGGCCTGCTCCTCCTCGAGTGGCTGCTGGCACTGCTGCCACACATCGGCCAGCACGAGTCCACCAGCTGAATGAGCTGCAGCAGCCTGGCCATCTGCCTGGGGCCAAGCCTGCTGAGTCCAGAGCAGGAGGAGCAGCTGGCCTTGGAGGCCCTGCTGGCCGAGAACAACAAGGTAATGGTGTCTTCAGCAGCTGGCTGCAGCCTTGCTGACCAAAGGCAAGTAGGCAGCGTGCAGGTGCCCGTGCCTGGTGGCCTCATGTCTCCAGGCAAGGCTGCTGTGGGAGCTGCCTGCAAGAGCTGCCCCACAGCCAGCGCCTTCCTTGCGTGCAGAGGCAAGGGGCTCAGCAGTGATGGCAAGGGCTGCTTGGCACGCTGTCAGGGCCCTGGGCTGATAGCAAAGCTTTCTTTGCTGTGTGCAGGTGAAGGCGCTGGTGGACTTCATGACAGACAACTCAGGCCACATCTTTGGGGACGAGACTGCTGGCCCGGAGGAGTCACCAGTGCCCACTGAGATGTGCACAGGTAGGAGCAACAAGGGAGGCTTGTCCCAGCCTGCCACTTGGGCTCCCAGAAAGCTCCCTGCACATGCACAGAGACAAGTGGCCTGGGGCTTCCCTGTGGCCTTTGCTTTCCACCTTCTTGTCTTCCAAGATGTCGCTTGGCTGCACATTCTTTTGCTTCCTAGAACTGCGCCAGGAAGAGCCAAGTGGCCCTGCAGGCAGAGCAGATGAGGAGCCCCAGGCAGAAGATTGTCCCCACTCATCTCCCTCACTGCCACAAAGCTGTCAAGAAGACAGCAGAGAGGCCACGCTGCTGGAGGCCCAAAAGGCACAGGTACGTCAGCTGCACAACGCAGGGCACCACAACCCGCCCAGGCGCGCAGCTTCTCGGGAGGCCAAGGAGCTGCTGTGCCTCCTGCAGACAGCCCAAGTCTGGAGCCTTTCTTTCGCCTTGCTCGCTTGCTTCCCTTGCTTCCTTGCTGCCCCCGCACCAACACATGCTAGTGCCAAGGGGACAGCTTGCTTCTGCAAAGCTTTAGGCACGTGCCTCACCAACGGAGCGAATACTTGCAAATGGCAGCGACAGCAAGGCAGCTGTCAGCTCAAGGGGCCTTCTGCTGCCATGCCAGCTCCTGCCAGCTCCCTCCAGCCTCTTTGGGGGGCAGCTGTACTCTGCTGAGAGAAGGGCCGGACACAAAGCAGCGTCTTCTCTGCACAGCTATGGGGGCCATCTGGCAATGGCTCCCTTACTCCTCTGGCCTGTCTCTTGCTGCCTCTCACCTCCAGAATTTCTGCTTTAGGCACCCCCTCCACCTTTGACTCCCAGCAAAGAGGCCGAGAGCTCCGTGGAGGCCCTGCCTAAGGCCAAAGCCCTGAGCAGCCTTCCCGAGACAAGCAGGTAAAAGGGGCTCACTCACAGGGGCTCCAACAAAAAGGGACTGAGCTCGTGCCTCCTGCCTGTGCCCATCTAATGCAACCACGTGCGCCAAGCCTTGCAGGTTACCCACAGGCAGAGGAAAGGAGGAGCAGGAAACAATGGCGACAAGAGGCCTGGGCCAGAGACGGAGAAGAGCAGCCCAAAAGGAAGAGGAGGAAGAGTGGCAGAAGGAGACGCCAGCAACACGGGAGGCTGAGGCAGGCCAAGAAGGCCAGGTGTGGATGTGCCAGGCCCTGCTGCCCGCCTTTCTCTCCACACTGCCCTAAGTCAGGCCAAGGCAGCGGCAAGGGCCAGCCAGGGCTGCTGCTGCCCAGAGCTTGGCAAGAGCTCCATGGCAGCGCTGCAGGGGCTCTGCGGCCCTTGGCTTCTGACATGGCCATATGCTTGTACCTCTGCAGGAGGAGTGTGTGCACAGGAGAAAGCAGCCCAGAGAGAGGCAGTGAAGACGAGGCAGCTGTAATGTCTCTCCCTCTACTTTTCAAGTGTGGCTGCCTGGAGCTGCACTTTTGATGTACGGTATCAATCTCGAGGCCTCTATTTCAAAAGTTCTAGCTCCATGGCTAATGAGGTAGGTTCCCTGCAATTTGGAGGGGGAGAGGCTGCTTTTTGCCCTCTTGCCACACTCTGCTGCCCCTGCACCCTCTTCCCTTGCCTGCAGGGCCACCTCTGTGCCCAAGGCTGGCCGTGCTGGGCTGTGTCCAGGCTGGCAGCCAGGCCGGGCCGAGCAGCACTGTCAGCCCCAGGTGCCAGCTGCCCACACCTGACAGGAGCAGCGGGAAGCGCCGGTGGCAGCAGGCAGTGTCCCCCTCAGGGGCGCCAGGGCTCAAGGCACCAGGGAGCCACTGAAGGGCTGGTGAGGCTGAGGGGCCCAGGGCTGCCCCAGGGGACAGTGCCACTGAAGTGCTGCTGCTGCTGCTGCTGCTGCTGTTCTGCTGCTGCTGCTGCCTGTGGCACCGAGGGGACGGTGAGGCTGTGGGGGCTGAGAGGAAGCAGCGGGGCTGGGGGCTCTGGGGGAGCCGAGGGCGGTGGCAGCGGAGGCTCAGTGGGCTGGGAAGAGGCACAGGCAGAGAGGGCTGGCAGGGCTCAGGCCATTGGGGACACTCAGGGCATTGGCAGTGCTGTGGGTGCTGCTGGGCTTGACAGCTTTGGAGGGGCTGGGGAGGCTGTGGGTGTGCTGAGGCTATGGCGGGGCTGAGGGCACGCTGCAAGTGACTCAGTGTTCCCTTTGCTTCCTACATCTCCGTCTGCTCAACAACATTTCCACAAGGGCTGCTCTGTGCGGGACTGAGCGACCGAGGGGGAGGGAGCGTGGGGAAATGGGCCGGGTTCCCTCTGGACCTTGTGCTAGCCCTGTGCATAGCCGGGTATTATTGTGCCTGTACACTGTTACGTCTCTGCAGGTCTTGAGTTCTAGTTCAAGATGGATACAGTTGTGGAGCTATACCACTCTGTCTTTAGTTCCACAGGGATGTAAATTTCCATCTGTACTTTGGTAGTTGTAGAGTTACGGATCGGTTCCCTCTGCGTATAGCTCCTTTGGTATAGAACTCAATCTATTTACACAGCACCGATTGGCATGTTTATCTATGGACGAAGCTCTTTGGAAAGAGGCGTTGAGCTGTAGTTTCCTTCCATCTCTGGGAATATTTGGAGAGTGCGATGGATGGCTTTGCCTTTCAAGCCAGAGATGTAGCCATACAGGTGCCACTTTCTAAGCCTTTGTCAGACAAGAGCTTGTGTGAAATATTAGGGATCTTTGCATCTTTCCATGTAGGCAGCAGAGATGGAACAATCTGCAGTAAGCTTGTAACAGCACTTGTTAATTGTATATCAGAAGTGTGGGTGGAGCATACTGCAATCAATTCCCTTTTTCAACTGCAGTTGGCTCTGGGGCACTTCTCTCTAGGCAAACGCTGCTGCACCAATGTGCAACCGGTGAAAGTTTGAAAGTGAAACGGGTGTTGATTTGTGTCATTGGGAGCAATTAGCAGATGAGTACCTTGGGATCCAGGATGAGTTTGGCCAGGAGGGGTGACAGGGGCTGGGGGGAAACAGGCAGGCATGCCCTGCCTATCACCCAGGTGTGTAAGGGCAGGCAAGGAAAGCGTCCAAGGCTTTGGGTAGGCAGCAGAGCCCCACGTTCAGGGAGAAGGCACTGCAAGGGCCTGCTAAGGAAAGCTCCACTTGCCATTGGGAAAGTGGGCCAAGGCAAGCGAGCCCCAGTCCCAGAGGGCATCTCACTTCTTTCAGGACACCCTAACCCAAAGCGCTGTGTGCTTCTAGGCCTATCCCGTGTCCCGTTGTTCGTAGCTGAGCATGGGGAAATCAGCTGCCCATCAAAAGCCAGCCCTGAGCTTTAGCCTTGGCCTCCAGAGCCGCAGGCAGCCTCCTGCCGCTGCTGTGAGCACCGTGAGTGCAGCCAAGGTGCCACCTGAGAAGGAAAAGGAGCACCCAGACTTGGCCAATATGGGCTCACACCTCTCATCCTCACTAAGGGGGGGAAGACATTTTCACTCCCTCTTCTTTTAGAAATCTTGCTTTACCAAGAATAATTAAATTACTAAATAATACTTAAATAATTTCAATTCAAGAAGCCTTTCCTTCTCAGTCATGCAACAACATTCAAAGCTCTCAGTCCAGCCCCTTCCATTCCCATCCAATGGAATTACCTGATCCCTTTCAGACACAGATCTCCTGATCTCCCCCGGGTTCTTAAACATGACATCTGGATGCCATATTGGCAATTCCTCTTCCTCAGGTGCATGCCATGCCCAGCTGGAAGCTGTCAATGCTGAACTTGCCCTGGAAGGGCCTGGAGGTAACTAAACCTCCAGGTGAGGCAGCACCGAGGTTCTGGCACAAGGGAGCTGTGGGCAACTTCTTGGTCACCCTGGGGGAACAGCAAGGTAGTGTCCATCAGGCAGATGTTGCCCACAGCTGCCTCCAAAGCTGGCCTGAGGCAGCCAGCGGCTGTGCTGTGCAGCTTTGCAGGCTGTATAGAGTGAGGGGGTGCCATCTTGGCCTGGGGGGCACAGGGCATCAGGCGAGTCATTTGGGGATAAGGGGCAGCATTGAGAGGGCAGCAGTGACTTCTGGAACAGCTGTATCCCAATGGAAGCGCCAGCAAAGGCAGGAGTCGTGTCTGGATCTGGCAGCACTTGCCCAAGTCACAGTGCACTGCTTGGCACTGTCACCATGACACTGAGTGTTGGAAGCAGTGCTTTTCAGAGTGCCTCACTGCAGGATGCGGGGGTTTTGTAGTCGACTTTGCAGCTTGTTCTTCTTCCCCTTCAAGGGACCTGGCTGGACTTTCCTGATATTTTCCTCTCATGTTTCCTACCCCTTTCTCCCCTTGCATTTCCTGTCCTTTTCCCCCTTCAACTTCCCACCCCTCCCACTCACAATTCTCACCATTTTCCAGTCATGTTTCCTGCTCTTTTTCTTCCCTTACATTCCTCAAACTTTCCTCCTCACCGTTCTCACAATCTTCCCCTCACAATTCTTGCGCATTTTACCCTCACGTTTCTATCTTTCTTCAGTCATGTTTCTCACAATTTTCCCCTCATGTTCCTCACATTTCCCCCCTCACATTTCCCTCCCTTTTTCAATCCCATTTCCTGTCCTCTTCTCCCCTCATGTTTCTCTCATTTTTCCAGTAAAGTTTCTCACAATTTTCCCCTCACATTTCCCTCTCTGTTTTCACTCCCATTCTTCACCCTTTTCTGCTCCTGTTTCCTACAATTTCCTATCACATTTCCTGTGCTCCTCTCCCCTCATCTTTCTCTCCTGTTTTCATTCACTTTTTTTACAGTTTCCCCCCCATTTCTTCCTCTTTTGGTCTCACATTTCTCACCTATTTCCCCTCATGGTTCTCACTTCTTCTCTCACGCTTCCCTCTCCTTTTTCACTCATGTCTTCTGCCTTTTCACCCCGCATGTTACTCCCCTTTTTCCTCACCATTTTCCCTTTTCCTCTTTCCCCCCATGTTCCTCACCCTTTCCACTCATGCTTCACTCCTTTTTCACTCACATTTCCCGCCCTTTTCTCCCCTCACTTTTCTCGTTTCCTCTCACATTTCCCACCCTTTGCCTCTCACATTTCTCACACTTTTACCCTCACATTTCCTGCCTTTTTCTCTTCTTCACCTTTCTCTCCTTTTCCAGTCATGTTTCTTACCCTTTTCCTCTCACATTTCTCACCATTTCCCCTTCACATTTGCCACACTTTTCTCCCCTCAGCTTTCCCACCCTTTTTCCCCCTCATTCCCCCCCACTTTTCCTGTCTTGTTTATCACTTTTCCCCTCACGCATCCTGCCCTCTTCTCCCCTCCCATTTCCACCTATTCGAATTGATTCGGTATCAGATTAAAGCACTGACAGCTGAGCTTACAAACTGGCTCGTGTATCTCTGTGCGCACAGACCAAAGGTGCGACATTGTCAGTGCCGCGGGTATCTTATAATGTCCATTGAAACAGGTGGCTGAAAGAGGGAGCCCTGCCCGCCCTACGCTGCTCCGGGCTGGGGCCGGGGCCGGGCCGGGAGGGGCCGCAGAGCGCGCTGGGAGGCGCGGCCTCAGCCCCGGCCGCCATCTTGTGGGTGGTGGCAGTGCCGGGGGCTGCAGGTGGGACACGCTTCCTGGATGCTGTTTCCCGTCTCTTTGTTTCCCAGGCTGGGATTTGGAAGGCTTTCTTCTTTGCTATTTTACATTGCTTGATTTTTGTGCATATACAAGTCGCTCTTACTCATACTCATTTTTCTCTAAGAAACGGGTTTCTCTGAGAGGGATCAGATGAGCATCCAAGCGTTCTCCGACTGCTGCCGCATCACCCTCAGTCACTGCCAGCTCATACTTGAGCTGTTGGCTCGGCCATGATTCCAGCATCGCCCAGTTGGTGCTGCCAGCCAGCTGGATTCTTGTGGGGCTGGGAATACTTCTGGGACTCGTGCTGTGAGCTGAGGGCACAGTTACAAAGTGCACAGAGCTGTCAAAAGGAACAGGCAGTCAAGAGTGACATTGGCTTGTGTGTGTGCCTTGCAGAGGGAGAGAGCTATAATCTAAACCTTGAGGGCAATAAATGCTGCTGCTGTGGGCATTGTGAAAAATGTGGGTTTTTTTGACTTAGACTTAAGAGTGTGGAATGCTTTTGTTTGCTTTCCTAGTTTCCCAGCATTTTGTTTTCGGCTCAGCTGATTTTAGTCTCTCTGCTCAGCACACCCCTGAGCAGAATCAGCAGAGGAGCTCAGTGTTTGGAACGTCTGGGTGGATGCTGCCTGAAGCAGTGATCCATCAACCATATGGCCCCAAAGTGGACATATGATCTTTTGGAATTGTGGGAATAGAAATGGTGAAATGAGAAGTTCCTGAGCTCAGAAGAGAAGTAGCACATAGCCAGTAGCAGGTAGCACGTTGTTAAGTAGTGCATAGTTCAGGAGGAAGTAGCATAACATAATAAAAGAGGAAATGAATCTCTTGCTTGAGAAGCAAGAGGTTCTGCAAAAGATTTTGGCCTCTCTGCTCAGGTCACCCCTGAGAAGAATAAACGGAGTTCGGTGTTTGGGACGTCTTGGTGGACGGGGCCTGAAGTGGGGCCATATGGTCATGCAACAGCTCTATGGCCCCAAGGTGGCCTTTTGCAACTGCAGGAGTAGAAATGGTGAGCTAAGGAGAAGTTCCTTAGCTCAGAAGAGAAGTAGCACATAGCCAGTAGCATGTAGCTAAGTAGCACGTAGTTCAGCATGAAGTAGCATGTCAAAGCAGCACTTTGAAATATCACTGGAAATAGAAAGCGGCATGTAACTCAATAACCTGCCATTTTGGCCTTCAGCTCCAAAGTGGACATATGGTCTTTTGGAATTTTGGGAATAGAAATGGTGAAATGAGAAGTTCCTTAGCTCCAAAGAGAAGTAGCACATAGCCAGTAGCAGGTAGCACATCGTTAAGTAGCACATAGTTCAGGAGGAAGGAGCATATCAAAGCAGCACTTTGCAATATCACTGGAAGTAGCATGTAGCTCAGAAACCTGCCATTTTGGCCTTCAGTCATGCCTGACATTTCTCCTGTGCTTTTTGAACTCTCTTAGTCATCTAATCCAAGTGCCCTGCAATGAGTGGGGACATCTTTGAAGAGAGCAGGTTGCTCAGAGACCTGTCCCACTTGACCTGGAATGTTTCCAGGGATGGGGCACCTACCAGGATTTGCCTCTTCTCAGCCTCAAAGCCTGGGCTGTAGCCTCCAAGCAGTGATAGTTCACTCCCTCTGTAGTAGCCATTACTCACCAAAACCTCACTCCTCCCTGGAGGGATGCAAACCTAGCCTTGGAGAGCACCCTGGCCCTGCACAAATGGGCAAAAGTTTTGAGTCATTGATCATTAATGTCCAGTCTCTCCCAGTCACTTATCACTCAAGGCTGTCTCTTGCCACCTCCTACCTCCAAAATTTCTGGTTTGGGCACCTCTGGATTTGCCTCCAAAGACCCCCAACAGCACAGCAAAGTTGTGGGTACACGTGGAAGCACTGGCGCCTTTCCGAGTCAAGATTGTAAAATGAGCTTGTGTTGGCTCAAAGAAGAGCTGATTGCTGTAGATTGTGGCTTTGCCTATCTAATCCAACTTTGCAGGTCAAGGTTTGCTGGCTCTTCCCAGACAAATGAAAAGAGAAGAAAACAATACAGAGAAGAGGCCTGCAGAGGAGAGAGGGAAGGGAATGTCAACCAGAAAGGAAGAGGAGGAAGAGAGAAAAGATGGGACTACAAAAACGCAGGAAGGTCACACAGGTGCAGAAGCCCGAGCATGTGCCAGGCTCTGCTGCCCGTCCTTGCCAACTCTCAACACTGCCCCGTCAGCCCAAGTCACTGGCAATGGCCAGAGAGGGCTGGTGCTGAGCAGGGCTTGGCAAGAGCACCATGGCAGCTCCCCAGGGGCTGTGCAGTGGCTCTGCTGTGTGGCACAGGGGCCCTGTGTAACTCTGCACCTGCACAGGTCTCCGAGGGCATCTCCCACGGGGATAAGGCCCCAGAACCGGCCCATGGGCAATGCCAGCAGGAGACGTCTCTACTGGGCCACAAACAAGTCCTTTGCTCCGCAAAAAGAGGGAACCAAGCCACGCCGATTGCTGCCTTTGTGGCAGCCCTTCCTTTATCAGCGCTTCCTGACTCCTTGTAGGTGCTGGTTTCCTGTTGCCAGCTTAACTCCTGTGTCTCCTGGGCTTGCCCTGCCATCCCTGTAATTGATGTTTGTGGAGGGGAATCTCTGGGTTGCCGCCCTCTCTCAAGACGGTCCCGCCCAAGGCCTCGAGGATAGCCTCGAGGAGGCGGAGACCAAGGCCTAAAGAACGCCCCGGGGACGGCCCCAGGAGGGGCCTCGGCCCTGACCCCGCCCAGTGTTCCAGCTCCTTCCCTGACAATCAGGGACATGGACTGGCCCTGGGAGTGGTTTGGTCCCTGATCCCGCCCCGTCTTCCAGCTCTTTCTACGTTCGGGTTCGGTTGATAGGCTCGTCCCGGAAGGGACCGCCTTTGTTGTTGGATGATTGGTTTTCCCCTTTATGTTTCTGCCCCCCATCTTTGTTCCTATTGGCTGAGGTATCGCCCTTAAAAGGTTGTGCACAGCCCTGCTCGGGGCTGTTCTTGTCCAGTTCCCAGGCTATCCCGTCCTTCTGCACCCATGTTCAATAAAAGCCTGTTGTGGCAAACCAGTCACTCCTATGCCTCTGGTCTTCCTGCGACACCGTTGCTACCGACACCTGATGCGAGTATCGCCAGCCTCGGGCCGCTACGCCTGCAGGTGAAACACCCACCCGTGGCCCCGCGAGGACAAGTAGCGTGCGCTGTTGGCGGAGCTCGCCTTGCTGTCTGTCGACGCCTGACAGAGGATCCTTGTGGATAGTCCTAACCTAGGGCGACCCAGCCGGGAGCGAACACCTGTCTGCTACAGATGTTGGCAGTAAAATGATCTTTTCTCTCTTCTGCCTGTGGGGGCCGTCGGGGGACACAGGATTAGACCTGAATGATCTCCATGCTCTAGAGTTGTCCTGAGCTTTGGTGCAAGTGGGTCCAGGAGCTGGTCCTGGAAATCACCAGTCCAGGACTTGGAAAGCTTTTAGCAGCTGTGGCTGTCCCAGAATAGACTGTGCCACATGCATCATCCACTTAATAGCACTTCTCCTACAAATGGAGGGTTTGTCCTAGGAAAGACTTTTGTTGGGGAAGAGGCACCAGTGAGTGTTTGAGAGGGAGGAAAACTTCCCATAGCATAAGGAATCAGCTGTAAACCATAGTTTTGCTTGTTTAATTTGTCTTTGTTTAATTAAGGAAGAGTGTGGAGGGTGGGGAACTGTGTGTCACAAGCCATCCGTAGGAGCTATGATGTTCAGAGCTGAGTCGTGCACCAGAAGGGAAACAAGCCTTCCCACCAGGAGATGCTGGGGAAGAGCCAGCTGTAAAGCAGCTGTGCAGACACCTGGGGTCATGGGCAACAGCAGGCTGAGCAATTTGGAGCTGCTGAAGTGCCCCTGGGGCAAAGGCAGCTGACCGCAGGCAGGGCTGCAGGAGGCAGTCTTGGCAGCAGCTGGAGGGAGATGAGCCCTGGCCTCAGGTGTGTCTGGGCTCCCCAGTGCAAAGCAGGCATTGGCCACCCTGGCAGTAAGTCCTGCCCCAGTGTCCCTCCTCAGTGCCTAGTGCAGCTTCCCTTGAGCTCTAATTGTTGGTCAGTTGGAGTCAGTGTCCAGAGAAGCAGCAGCAGGGAGCTGTCCTGGCAGATGGACACTGGGAGAAGGCAGGGTCCGGCCAAGTGGCACCAACACAGCCCTGACACTGTGCTTGCCATCGTCACTGTCAGCGACTGGCCCACGTCCTTGTGGCAGGGCCAGGGTCCTCCTGTGCCAGGCAGGATGGGCCAGGCCAGGAGCTGCTTCGGCTCTAGGTGGGCTCTTCCACAGCCCGGGGACACAGCCGTGTTCCGCCCAGCCACGGCCACCTCCCTCAGCAGAAGAAGGGGCTGCCTTTCTCATGGCCGCTGCTCTCTGCTCTGCAGGAAGGTTCCCAGCAGCGATGAGGCTGTGCTGAGCACGGACATGGCTCTGAGCTGCGGCCCAAAGACCAGCGAGAGGCACCTTCTTCTCCTGCAGCAGGAGCTGGGGGTCACCAAGCTGCAGCAAAACCTTCAGAGCCCAGCTGCCTTTGCCCCATGCCTGGCTCTGGGGCCAGGGCAAAGACACCCTGCCATCAATTGCAGGCCCCAGCACCTTGGGGCTGGACGCAGCAGTGTCATTCCAACATTAGCCAGGCAGGATGCCAGGGCTCTGTCCCAGGGCGTGCCGGGGAGGCTACCTGCAATTCACTGCTTGCCTCTCTTCTCTGCAGCCAGGGCACCACCCTGCGCCCACGGCTCTGCCTGGCCCTGGACCAGCTGTACGTGCTGAGCAGCAGTGGTGGAGAGAGAAGAGGAGGAGCAGCAGGAAGGCAGCGATGAGGATGGCACCTCCAGCGTCCTTACATGTCTCACCAGCTCCTGTACTGCCACTTTTGGATGAGCTGTGGTGCCACATGCCATGGCAGGGCAGGAGAGGGTGCCAGCCATGCACACAGCACCCTGGGAATGACCTCTGCCCTCCATGCAGAGCCTGGGCAGGGAGTGGATGGGGCAATTTCCATGTCCTGTATCCCCTGATCACTGTTTGGTCCCCAGAAGGGAAGGGTAAAAGCCTCTTGGCTTTAGGACTTAAAGGATCTTAAAGGACTTGAGCAGCAACTGTGTCCTGTCCCCAGCATGGGGCTTCGTCGTGCCCTTGTCCTTCCTGCAGGGCTGGGCAGGTGCATGTCTGCCCTCGGGCTGGGGCCAGCAGGGCCTGCCCTCGTCTCTTCTTGAGGCTCCCAGGTGCTGAAGGAGCTGTGGGTGGGCACCCTACAGGGCTAAGCTGGGGAGTGCTTCAGAAGCAGCCGGACGCGAGATGCTCAGGAACAGCCATCCTGGGGGAACACAGCTCCCCAGCTGGGGAGAGCTGCCCCTGTGGCTGTGGGCAACTCTCAGCAGAGCTGCCTGACAGAAGAGGAGAGGCAGCTTGGGGCTCAGTCAGCTCTCTCCCTCTTCACTGGACCCAGGGAGCCCGAGTGACCCATGTCCCCTCCAGCCAAGCCCTGGAGAAGGAGTTGAGCCACTGCTGTGCAGTGAGTGTCTCTCTGCTCTGGGCTCTGGGCCTGAGCACTGCTTCCCGCGCCGAGCCGCAGAGGCATCACTGCTCACATTCTTGTAATTCTCTCTTGCCCTGTGGAGAGTGCCAGGAGGCTGGAGAGGCTGATTGAGGAGCTGGCAAATGTGAGAATGGCTGCCTTTCAGCCATGCCTGGCTGTGCTGGGGGCCAGGGCTGTGTGGCTAGGAGGGAGGAAGGGTCCTGGGTGCCACTGGGCGAGCAGAGGCACTGGGGAGCCAGCAGCAGCGCCGGCACGCCCTTGCTGCTGCCACCAGCAGCACTGCTGTTGCACAGGCCAGAGAAGCCATCAGGGCAGAGGCTGCTGCTGTGTGCCACACTCAGGCTGCTGGGGCTGGGGGCAGCTGGCCGGTGGCCCTTTGTGCCGCGGGGCTGCTCTGCAAGCGCACCTCTCTTCTTGCAGACTGATCCCCAGCAAGGGCCTGCCACGGCCCCGTCCGATGAGGGAGGACAACTTGGCCCTTGCCCAAGTGAGTTTGGGAAGGAAAGGCAAGCTTCTGCTGTGGCCGAGCTGCGCTCACTTGGCCTGAGTGTGGCCGGGCAGGTGTGGCAGCCTGAGGGAGAACGTGGGCTGCTGCCCAGAGCTTGGAGAAGGGCAGGGCCAGGGCTGGGGCGGCTTGTCCCAGCACCACAGCAGCTCTCAGGAGCCTCTGAGATGCAGCCACACTTGCAGCTGCTGGCTCCCTGCCGGGGGTGTCACCGAGCTCTGCACGGCGCTGAAGGCAGGGCAGGGCAGGGCAGGGCAGGGCAGGGCAGGGCAGGGCAGGCTGCGCTGGGTTGGTGGTCCCCACTGATGGGCTTTTCCTCTCAAACTGAAGCAACTGTGGCAGCTGTGTTCTGTTCCCTATTCCTTGATCTTACATGACTGCTGCCAGGATTCACCAGACATTCCCTATGCCTGGAACCAAGTGGTACATTATTTAGGAGCTTTGTGCTACAACCGCTACTCACAGCCCAGCAGTAGCAAATGCAGTATGATCACTCACATCTGCAAACTTAGAGACGAGGATATAAATCTCAGAGCAGTGCACTATACAGCACAAGGCAACAAATAGTGATTTTACACCCACACGGTGTCAATTCAGCTTTAAAATGCCTTCTTGGCTTAACAGAAATAAAAGAGAGCCTCCTCTCTAGGTTGCCTTTTAGTGTTTTCAGGACTATTCTCTAACGTTATACAACCCACAATTGGCTTTCCTTAGAACCCATTTGCTTTTAAACGCAGACTTACACTTCCTATTTAGGCAACCCATTTCAACATCTGCCAGAAGAGACAAAACAGCAAAAAAAGCCTTCAATGCAGAGTGGCATCACCTACTTTGTGCACTGGGGTTGCTGTTAGAAGATGCAACAAAGGCAGCAGGAGTGATGCCTGAAAGCAACGCAGCATGACCCACAGGGAAGGAGAACAGAGCAGCTAAGTGTGAACAGGAAGACGCAGAGTAACATGAGACAAAGTGCTCATGTTTTCCAGACAGTGAAAACCAGGACTGAACACATCTAGAAAAGTGGCTACTCTGGAACATGCACCACAGCATCATTCCACAAAACCAAAAGTTAGAATTAGTAGCTGCAAAAACCACTCTTAATTCACTTTCAAGACAAAGCCCCTGGGGATAACTCTGGACTAATCCAAGCACAACCCAGTGGTGGGCCTGCCACAGATGAGCTGTGATTTCATTTCTACAACAGTCGGTATCAAGCACTTACAATGAAAGCTGTGAAAAATTCCTCAATAGAATGAAACCCACAATGTCTCTGTAGATGTGATGATGGAGCCAGAAATGATGCCAGTTCAATAGTGGGAAAAAGAAAATGCAATAAAGCAAATATTGAAAGGAACAGTTGCAACAAATAAGCAATTTTATACCACACCAAATACCATCTGTGGCAAAACAGCTTGCTGCCTTTAGCTCTTCTCAGGAATATGGCCCTGAGGAGGCAGCACACCTCAGCATTTTCTCATGAGACACTGGCAAAGTTCTACCTTCTGTGTGAGGAACATGACTGCAGTTGTCCTGAAGCAGCACTGCTGAGATCAGTTTTGTTCATGTATGAAGAAACTTTGCGAACCTGTGGCGATCCTCCAGAACCCTGTGGATGTTGCCTTCCTCCACACTTGAGTTATGGACAATGGTGTAGTCTGCAAGAACCTCATTTACCCTAACGCAGAGCAATCACTCCCGGCTGACAAACTCCAAACTGGAGTTTTACTGTTGCTGAGGAGATGGCGATAGGTTGTTTCTCCCATTTGTTATCATCCAGGCAAGGATTCTGTTGAATTGCCGGCTCTTGCTGCCTTGTTATTTTTCAGATAGATACAGCTCCTTGCCCTTCCCCCTGCTTTAGTTTTCACTTCAGGTGATGGCACTCAGTCATTAGCAGGGAGGTGGGGCCTCTCTAAAAATGGTGCTGCAGTGCTGGACTTCTTCCACAGGCTGATGATACTGCTGGTGTGATCACCGAAAGTGGCAACTCACTTCTGCTAGCAGAGTGCACAGGCTTTAGGCAGCGCTGCCAAGGAACAGGAGATGCTTACAGACAGCAGAGCAACAGCTGAAGGGATCAACAGTCCTCCTCTAACTGCAATGCATGAGCAAATACTGATCAGCAGTACAGTTCTTTGGGTAATAAGAAGATTAAGTAATTCACCGTGACTGGGCTAGATCTGACACGTGGGCATGCAAAGGCTTACCCATGACCATGTCTGTCAGGCAGGCAGCAGGGTACAGTCCCTTCTCCACACAAGTGACCTGCACTGGCCAGTGGCCTTGGCGAATGCCAGTTCCATGGCTGGACTGTCCTTTTTCTCATCAAGCTGCAGAAGTGCTGTTTGGGCTGGTTAACCAAAAATTACATTGCAGCCATACTTGCCCTGTGTGCCAGCCATGTCCCTGGAGTCACAGGGCCCCGTAAATCTGTACCAGGCAGTAGTGCCACATTCCTGTGTGGGCACAAGCCTGGAAGTAAAAGGCAGAGAGAGCCTCATGGCTCCCTCGTATGCACCATCTGGAGAAACAACGCATTAGGCAGTACCAGCCTTACAAGGACCCAGTTAGCGTTGGCAAAGGTAAAACTGATGGTTCATGTATGGAAGTCACTCCACAGAATGCAGAATGAGTGCACAGGGCAATATCCTGAGCAGACATGAGCAAACATGAGCAAACAGGTGGAGGTTCAGAGGCAGAAAAAACTCTTGGTTTAGCCAAAGCATGACAACAAGCAGTGCTGACAGGGATCACACTGAATTTATATCAGCCTTACAGTACAGTACGCTCAGGCCTAAGAGAAAGCCCAATAAACCAAGACAATAGTGGTACGGAAGAAAAAGAAACAACTTGAAAGCAAGCACGAAGACTATGTTAAATGATCAAGAACGTTCTAATTTTATTTTTTTTGAAGGAGAAATACAAATCTTCTACCAGTGCCTAAGTCAGTGAACTGTTCAACTACCACTTGGCCACAGGCCTCTGAAAGACTTTCAGCTTGTCAAGGTGTGAGTCACACCTTAAAGGAAAAATAACTGAAACCAGAACCATCCAGTGGATGCACACAGTCTCAAAAGTCTCATGCACCTTCTTATTTAAATTAATTAAATTAATGAAATTCAATCATTATTAAATAATAAATAATAAACCAAAATAAATTTAAAATAATTGCATTAAAATAAATTAAAAATTAACATTCTCCTACTGCCTAGCTGTCTGTCAGTTTTTTTCCTGCCAAAGGAATATGGTCCCAAAGCTGCAGCAACTGCTCTCCAACTTGTGGTTCCAGCTCCTAGAAATGACCACGAAATTCAAGAAGTTATTTGCACTGCTACTATTGAGCATACAGAAACAACTTCTTACCAAATTGTTAGATATCTGAAGTTGCTGCTGATTGCTTTCAGCCTTTCTGAAAGAGCTTGTCCCTTTTGCTATTGAGACATACAATAGAGCAATGTCTTTTTACTAGGGCTCAGCAGGCAATAAAAACTTTCCTGTGGTGGTTTTGCTTGGCCCAGGTTTTTCCAGTGAGTAGGGTGGGGTACAAAGATGTCTCCTGCATGTCCTGTGCAAAGATTCTGGAAATTTCTCCACCATGTCCAGCAGAGCCAATCTCTGATGGCTCTGAAGATGATGGACATGCTGCTGGCCAAGCCTGGGCCAATTAGAGAGGTTAGTTATGCCTCTGTGAAAACATATTTAAGAAGAAATCAAAACAATGTGAGCACGCACTTCTTTTTAGCCAGGGAAGAAGGAGGAGGAGGTAAAAATATGTGAGGGAAACAACATGGAAGCACCAAGGTCAGTGGAGAAGGTGGGGGAGGAGGTGCTCCAGGCGCCGGAGCTGAAAACCCTCTGCCGGCCGTGGTGAAAACCATGTGGGGGAGCAGGTGGTCCCCCTGCAGCCCATGGGGTCCATGGGGGTGCAGAGAACCACCCACAGCCGTGGGGAGGTGTCCATGCCAGAGGAGCAGGTGGATACCTGCAGGAAGCTGTGATCCAGTGGGAGTCCCAGTAAAAACTGAGAGTTGCAAAAGCCTTGCAGGAGAGAGAGAGGCCTTGCTCCCGGGATGGAAACAGCCTGGCCTTGGTTCAGCCTTGGCTCGGAAGTCTGCACCCTATGGACACAAACTCATGCTGCAGCAAAATTTGGGTGGGTTTGCTGCTCGTGAGATTGGACCCATGGCAAAGAAGTTCGCAGAGGACTGTCTCTCGTGGGAGGGACCCCGTGGCTAAGTAGAGGACTCTTCTCCCTGATGGACTGACCCTGACCAAAGAAAAACCCCATACCCTGCCCCTGCCCCAGAGCTGTTGGTTGGAAGGAGGGAGGAAGGGGGTGAGCTGAGAAATGGTGTCTTAATAGGGAGGGCGGTGAGTAGAGAAACAGTGCTTGTAGCAGAAGAATTGTGGTGATGGACTGAGTAAGTAGAAAAAAACCCCATACCCTGCCCCTGCCCCAGAGCTGTTGGTTGGAAGGAGGGAGGGGGGTGAGCCAAGAAATGGTGCCTTAAGACGGAAGGAGGGTGAGTGAAGAAACAGTGTCTTAAGAGCTTATTTTTACCTCTGATTTATACTCCCACTCTGTTAGGTTAATAAATCACTTTGCACCTTTAAGTTTTCATGCCTGCTCTGCCCTGTCTCTGTGCGTCCTCCTACCATCAGTGGTTTGTCTCAACTCATGAGTCCAGTGTGCTTGTGTCAGTTTTTTCCCTCTCCTCTGCACAGCTGCAGCAGGAGAGAGCATAGAGAGCAGACGTCGCAGGTGCCTGGCATTTAGCCAGGGTCAAACCTCAACAAGGGCTCAGCAGGAGATAAAAACTTTCCTAAGGCACCCTGCCTACAAGCTGTTTGGGCTGTTTTCATTCACAATGAGATGTCAGTTCTCCCAAAGATAATTCCCAGTCAACACTCTACCACCATACAGAAGAACAGAGACAGCAGATGCTCTGTACCTCCCCCAGGTCACTCACTTACTAACTAAAGATCATGATTTTCCACATCTTTTAAGTTGAAGTCCATCAAGTGTAGTGGAGAATGTGGAAAGAGAGGTCACAGGAAATACAGTGGCCATTCTTTCCTTGTAATTCTCTCTTTCTGATTCTTCCAGCCGGAGAGAGGTTTTGGAGAAGTAATGAGAAGATGACACAAAAACTTTAGCACTTGAATCATCAAGATGCTTTTGGCGGGGATGCGCA
Source organism: Acanthornis magna (assembly GCA_036785705.1). NCBI lineage: Eukaryota > Metazoa > Chordata > Aves > Passeriformes > Acanthizidae > Acanthornis > Acanthornis magna. Next base: position 2,642,323 of record JAWUZG010000141.1, on the reverse strand, counting down.
GAGGGCAGAAACTGCCACAGACAAGTCTTGTGCCAATTGTTTGGCTTTTTCTAGTTGCATTTAGCTTTAACAAATTGGAGAACTCTCCCAAGCTTTACTGTACCTCAAAGCTCAGGATTCTCTTCAGGCTTTGCAGAAAAAACCTATCATTATGAACAGTCACTTGGGTCTGACAGATTATCTCAGAGAGCGCATCTCAACCGAGCAGGGCACAAACCGCAAGAACGAAATTCCAAATTAAAAAAAAAAAAATCCCAAAACATCCTTTTTGGGAGCATCCACCTTTAAATCATTTTTTAAACACATAAGCAAGAAACTGTTTTGATTGTACCAAAACCTCTCCACTGCTTCAGCAATAATTTGGCATTAGCTGTACAATGCACCAATGAACTGTGATTCAGATTAGCAGATACATGAACAAGTGGAGCTAAACGTCAAGGCTGAACAAGCTAATAAAAACGACACAGTTCTACCAAGTAAAGAAACCTTTAGAAGAGAATAACATTACCTGGCCATCCCTACTTATCTGGACTTTCTTACTGTCATTCCACGGGTTGAGCAAATGGTGTGTGAACTGAAAAGGAATGCTCTCTTTTCGGATCCAGTCCACCTTAAATACACCTCCGAAACCTGCAGATCCCCAGTCTTGACTCTTCTCACACCCAATTGCTGAAGCCATTCTAGCAAAGCCCTGGGACAAAAACGGAAGTACCAAAGAACAGACATCATGAGACCATCTCTGTCTACAGTGGAATGAAATAAATGACTGGACTTCCTGTGGAACTTTCAAAGTAGTTTCAGAATGATTCGTATGCTCTCCACCATGAAACTGGGGCTTCTAAAATCTTGACATCTAAGAAGTTGGAAGCGCCATCTGTTTTTCCACTTCAAATATGCCTTGTAGGGTTTGACCATAAGGAATATCTCTCAATGACAAAATTAACATTATAGGTTTTTTAATCTTTGTAACAGGTTAAAAAGCTGCTGCAAAACTACTTGAAGCAGAAGGAAATCAAGATGAATATTCTACTACAGAATAGTCCATTAGATATTCATATTCCTTGTTACTTGCAGGCAATTTTTGCAGAAATCCGTTTGTTCCTTCCTATGTTCCCTTTATGTTAACAACCTTTTTTAGATATTCATATTCTAATCCCAGAGCATCTAAAGACAGAATTAAGAGTGTAGCTGTTCTTCAGAGAAAGGAGTTAAAGTTGCTTTTATTTCCTACTCCAGTGCAGCAGGATGCAATTCCAACATAACAAGTCTTCAGAAAGAGAATGAAAGAAACCCCAAACCCAAGAGAGCATCTAATTGATTTAAGGACAGCCTGATTTGCCCACTCACCAAACCAACCAAAAATAAAGCCAACCCCACACACAATGTAGCAACTATTCAGGCGATTTGATGCCAGTCAGGACTCAGCAGTCCAAAAGACGCAGTTCACAGTGTAAATTACCAGCACACACTGCTGTTGTAAGACATGCAGTCCTAGATAGCTCAAGCCAGACTTCAATGAAAATGAATACAAGGATCAGAGGAAAGAATAAATATGGACTAGGAAGAGACAGCTGGGACAAGAGAAGATTAATAGGGATGTTAATCTCACCTTCCCATGAGGGTTCAAGGGCACTGTCAAAACTGGAAGGGCAGGGCAACATCAACCACCTCCACTCTTGACTTCTGTGTGCCTTCCCTTCCCAGCTTCCTTGTCTGAGAGCACCAATGCAACGGTACATTTTCAGTATCAACTGCCTTCCTGAAAATGACTTTCCAGTATTACCTTTGCATTTGACAGGTCACTGTACATAACACATAGCTGCAGTCCTTCAGTGGTATTGCCAAGGCAGCTGTGTTTTGGTTGGTTGGTTAGACTTTAAGGTCAGCTGACTTTTACAAATAGCTTCTATAGGAAGAAGGAAGTTGAACTTTCTTCACCTGGAACAACTGAGTTTAGCTGGCTCGCAGCTAACCTGCAACTTCGCACTACCAGGTTGTCAGGAATATGTTATGAATTGACACCGACTGTTACTCACCCAAGGACATGTTAAATCCCTGGACTTAGAGAAGAAGAACAGAGACACAAAGAAAACAAAAGGAGGGGGGGAATGTACATTAGAAGGGGCTCTGTATTAGGCGATTCAGAAGGTCCGTACCTCTCGAGTACCTCAGCCAATGGGGAAAGAGAGAGGGAATTTGCAGCCAGGAAATTAGGATAAAAAGAGGCTGCATCCTCTAGCAATTCGAGAGACCCCATGGGAAATGCCCATGACCTTTCCCTTTAGTCATGAATAAAGTCCCAGGTCTCCTCTGTCTCCTTTTTGGACATAAACCTCTGGTGTTTGTGGATTAATTTTTCCCCACAAGGTCAAGACTTTAACTTCAAACTGGCCACAGATTTGACCCGACAAACTGTTGACAAATAAATCTCTCACTAGACACAACATCAAGAAGAAGAATTCATTCTGGAAGAATCATGGCCAGCTTCCTAACTGGAAGTGAACAAAACCGGTTTTTATTAGAATTTGTAATGGCTTCAGAAAGCTATGAATTGACTGTAACGGCTTTTTCACTTACAATACTCATTCTGGCCTGCAAAGAGTAGAAATCCACTAATTTGTTAGGATTTGGGTTTGGTGGTTTCTTGGGGTTTTTTTGGTTGTTGTTCCAGAGGATTAATGTATAAACATTATTCTGACTCATGATGGTTGGAGGCAATTCCATCTCTGAGGGACAAATTGAGCTAACTAGAAGGCCGTCTTTCAGAGAAGAATGACATACTTTTTCTTCAGCAGACACAGATATTTGCGCACTGCTCTGCTGCTCAGAAGGCCAGAAGTCATAAGCAAAGCTGTCCACTCTACACACAGTCATTTGCTGCACTCTCCTAAACCACCAACCATTGCTAATACTTCATTTTAGATTAGGACTCATTACCTGAAAGCATCCAGACCCTTGAACAGAAAATATTAAGTAAACCATGCTACTCTCCCAAAAGGCTCCGTTCAGTTTCCGTTCATTACTTGGCGTAGTGGACCATATGCCCTTCTGCTGAGAAATATCAATGTTTTGCAAGTTGCTACTTTTCATGATGAAGTACCGAACTGGCATATTTTGTCTTGGTGAAGGAGATTTGCAACCCTGGAAAAATTAAATTAAATTAAATTAATAAATATAATAAAATAAACCAGGCTTTAGTTCTAAAGTTTTACACACATGAAGACAGAAACCCCTTGACTGTGCTCCTCCCTTTCTCTTCCAGATTGCAGAAGAACCATAAAATCTATCAGCTGGTCCTGTCTGAAATGGCCTTAAAATGTATTTCACATTTTGGAAGCACATTTCAACATAGTAATTCATCCATGAGGGGCAGAAGACAAGTAGAGCAGAATAGGACTAAGAAGTCTAGTGATTAATTACAATTTATTGAAGTCTGACACACCTTGAGATGATGCCAAAATGAATCATCCTAAACTGCAGCCTATAGCACACTGCTGGCATTTCTACCTTCAGGAAACGTATTTGCTTCCTTTTATACAGTCTGAATTTAAAAGCTGAAAGACTAAAAACGAATTACTAAATCCTCCAACGAGTCCATGAGGTTTCCTCTCAGTGATCTCTTTAATATTACTGCAGTTTCCTATTCAAGTGTAAAGGGACAATTATGACAATAACCTCATTAAAAGTATGTACTGTGTTAAAATAACCATCAGAAAAAACCCCAAGCACTCATAGTAAGGCAGATTACACAATACTTAAAGAGAATCAGTATCAATGTATGCTGTTACAGAAACAGAGGAAGGCAGAACCCAGAAACTTCAGAAGTGCATGTACAATGTATTAGTTTAGTTGAAAAAAAAGTACACCTTGACTTTTTATTAGAAGAAGTTTAAAACAAAAAGTCTCATTTTTTCTGCTTTGGATAGCTTTACCTCAGCAATCTGTAACTATTATTTTTACTGTATTAAACTAGTGTAACAAGGATAGTTAGTGTAAATTTTAAGTTCCAGAAGGAAGGTTTATGCAGCTGTTATAAATGAAAGGTTAGTTTCCTAGTTTATCAGTAAAATACCTCATAGCTGCAGAAAGAGATCAGTAAGAAATTTGATTACTTTTGAAAAGCAGGGTGATACATTTGAGAAGTCTACCTTTCCAGTCACTGGAGGAGAAGGACTAGCACAGGGGCTGGGATAGCTCCCGCTGTCTGCAGGCTTCACTGAGGACTGAGCTGACCTGTCATCTGAGCATCGCCTGGAGAGCAAAATGTCTTTTTCTTTGTACTTCTTTGGCTGCTGCAGTGCGGGAGATGTAGATTTCACTGCAACTCTAAAAAGGACATACCTTGAGTTTTACAAGGTCACCAAACAATTTACATTGACCTGTCAGCCTACTGCGTAACCACGTGTATTATAGCAACTACAAAATCTATTAAACGCTGACTAAAATACCCATACTGATCACGCATTGTTTCTGAATGCTACCTCTTCTGCTGCTTCTCAAAGATCACAATTCATGGACAATATTCCTGACTGCTCTCTCAAAAGGCAGGCCCATGTATGAATTACTTCTCAGTGAAATCAAAACTCAAATGCAGCACAGGATAGTACCAAGCCTTCAACTGTATCTCCAGTGCTTCTACCTCCTTATTCTTATCAGAAATTCAAGTGATTCTTTTCTAGATTAATTGTAACCTACAATGTCAAGAAGACCTCAACATCTTACTTTTCAGCATTAGAGGAGTCAGAGAATTCTGTTTCTGCTGAGCCTTTTCTACTGTTGGTTGACCTCCATGTAGATGCCAAAGGAAGTTCTTCACAAGTCACAGGTCTCGGTCTCTGGCCAATTCCTGAAGGCTGCTGCAGACCTGCAGACTGTTCTTCAGCACTCAGAACAGCTGTAATTGCTCTTACAGTTGTTTCATCCACTTGGGACCATGGCTTAGAAGGAGCTCGCATGCGACGCAGAAATAAGCTGTGCCACTTCTGCCTGAGCTGCAGCAGCATACCAGCAGCCTGTAGTGAATTCCAATTCTGTTAACGACTGACACAAATTCCATCAGCCAGGAAAGAGCAGCCTGTAGCTTTCCTATCAGGCAGTACCTGGCATTCTCATATGAACAGGGTCCAAGCTGAAAGGCAAGACTAAGGTCTGGTGGAGGAGGAATAACCTCACATTTAAACGAAGAAGTTAATTTCCTTTCCTTTCCTTGGGTGCAAGGTAATTTTTGAAACATTTCGTTTAGCTCTGTACTAAAGGTAGCATTGAGTTGTAAACCCACAGGTTTTTTTTTCCCTTCTATCTTTCTAGAAAACCCAGGCTTTTCATGCTTTATGCCCTGCCTTTCAAATCAGGCTATATTCATGCACTCTTCATTCACACCTGACGAATTAAGTGTGGCATAAAGTGGCATATTTTTTATACAGAGACTTCTGCTCAAATGCAGTGACCAAATTTAAAAGACCATAGTCTAATTCCCATGTTATCAGCGATGCTTCCATTAAAATAAAGTTTAAAAAATCAATCGTTTGTCTCTAGGAGAGACAGTATTCTTACTAGATCTGGGAAGTTCAAGAGTTTCATAACCCATAAACTACTCTAACTCCTACCACAGCCACAGCTCCTCAATGGCCTAAAGACTTCTATTTCAAAGACTTTCTAAATCTGACAGCAACTTTCCTTCAGCAACTCCAGCTTCAAGTGCTCCTTTTTTGATCTCATTTTGGTTATCCTCTCACAGAAGGAAAAACACAGCATGCCAGTGTGGCTGTTCTCTCAGCTCCTGTTCAGATTTTGGCTATCCCAGCTCCTGCTATGGCCTGATGGAGCACCACGCAGGCAGGACAGGAGGCCAGAAGGAGCAGAAGGGCCATAGTGCAGCCACTGTCACCTGCAGCTTGCTGTCCCCTGCAGCCATTAGCTCTTGTCTGGCAGTCGCTTCAGAATCTGCTGACTTGTACAAAGGGACCAAACTGCCAAACTCACACATATAAAACACCATATTGCCCCAAAAGTCTCGGAAGCAGACCCAACAGCAGCTGGACTGCTGAGGCCTTCCTGCTCCCCAGTGTGACAGACGGGACACCCACTCCATGACGGAGGAAGAGCAATGAGCACTCTCACTGTTGGCTTGGGTGACTAATTACTTTCTTTTCTCTTTGTTCATAGGTGCAAGAATTGAAAGTTATGGGTGGTAAGTTATGAAACCTTACCGCTTGGATGTTGAATACCTGAATTTACAAATTAGACAATGCTGGGCAAAAGGGGATTGAGGCCCTGGGTGTTTAATTCTTGATGTGCTCAAGAAATCAAGGTTAAATCACGGAGTAGGCTGTTTGAGAGACCCAAACAGACTGTGACATTCTTACAGAAAATTCTTGGTTACTCCAATGTTACAAAAATCTTTTTACATCTTTTTACAATCCTTCTCCAAATACGGGAGTGATTTCTTACTTACTTCAGGGTCCAGTTTGAGATGGAGCCACTCATCCAGCTTCAGCAGAGCCAGATTAGCAGTTGTTTTGTCCTCCATCTCACTGTCACTGCTTTCATTAGATACCACTCCCCCTGAATTAAAGATAAAAGGTGCATTAGCATTTCTATATTGTTTCTACTTACAGACAAAAAACTGAACCCTACCAGCATTGCATTACCAGAAAGAAATATTTTTCCTTCTAAAATGGACTCTAAAATGTAAACATTTGTAAAACTTCTTCTTTTCTGCAAATACACTGAAAAGTCTTTGCTCCAGATAGCAAAAATCAAGTAGCCTGATCACGTAGACCTGCTGAGGTTCCTCCTATGTAAACACCTGTACTGATGTGATCTAACTCATGTACCTTCATCAATACTGACAAGCCACTATCCACCTTTTGCCTGAAGCTGTTTGTAAAACCACACATGGCTCTATTTCCTAGTAAAACAGCAGATTTAAACACCCATTAAGGAAAAAACCAATTATAGATACATATGGCTATTAATTAGGAATCCTTATTTTCTTAAAATGCAATTCAATGAAGACTATTGTAAGGTTAACAGTGTAAACGCAACACAGGAAAGCATCAGAAATAAGCTGGATTTTTATTTTGATTCAAACAAGGAGAATTTGCAGCAGTTATTTTTGCTTCTATTCATATAGGACTCAATTTATGTAAGAAAAAAAGGAAATTTCTATATATTCTTTATTACTTAATAGGATAGGTAACTGACATGAAAAATTTTGAAAATACATGTCACAGCTAGAAGACATATGACTGTCTGCCATATTGATTGTTTCTAAATTATTCTGTTTGAATAACCTGGTTCAAAGAATGCAATTAAGTAGTCTGTAGAAAGAGAACACACATACTACACTTCTCAGTGCTGGTATTATCATTAAACGTGGTGGCTGTATTCTTTCCCTACAAACTAGACTGTAATTTCTGAGACCCCTGAACTGTGCAATTTATGGACATAAATCTGTAAGGAATCCCAAAATGGAGAGATTTGTTACAGAGCCTATAAACTCTTGAATAGCCACAGATAACTGTAACTCTCTTGTTTCCAAAATTAGCCAATCTATGTATTAAATCGTTTTGAAAAATAAGCTTTCCACATCCCAGACTAGTGTGTATCAATGGAAACGTTCAAAAGCCAGGCTCCAGTGTACCTCGAAAGGAGGAAGATGCCTGCAAGGCGTTACTTGGCAGTCTGGCCGGTCCACAGAAGAGGGACACGGTGACAGGTGTCACAACAGAGCAGCACCTGATGTTTGCTGTCTTCTGAGCTCTGGTCATTTCATCGTATATAAGCCAGTCTGTAGGGAGGGCCTGGATGGCTGCAGCTTGTCCATTTGCTGCAGGAATCTGTGCAAGAGCAGGTAAGACAAGGCTCTTTTACCCTCAATCTGTAATTAACATAAATGTTAGCACAGTTCCTATTTTATCCAGGGACATCATGCATGCCTCAAGCTGGCAGTGTTGGAGGCCAGGCTGGGTGGAGCTCTGAGCAGCCTGGTCTAGTGCAAGGTGTCCCTGCCATGGCAGGCATTGGAATGAGATGAGCTTTAAGGTCCCTTCCAACCCAAACCATTCCATCATTCTGCATTTGGAGAAATAAACACACACATACATATATATGTATATATACACATATCAACATATACGTGCAAATAAAAAAGCTCAAGACTATCCAACCGGACTCGCAAATTATCCAACCACCTTGAAACAAAATATTTTGCTTTAAAAGGGGATCTAAAAAAAAATCTGTTTCACAGCAGAACTTCTTCCTATTAAGAGCAGGGATCATTACATCTTTTAAACAATTTTATAAATGGGGGGGTGTTGCCATTTTGTCTTGCTCCATCTGGAGAAAGGACTCATTGAGAAGCAACGGAAAAATGAACCAGCTCCAGCTCCACCAACTGGTAAGAAAAGTGTTTTCTAAACGTGTAGTGTTTAATACCCAAGCTGCTTTTAAAGTACTGACAACTAGGAAAACACATTTCTAAAACGCTTCCGACAGTACAGAGCTCTTTTTTGTGAAATCTAGATTTAAATTTTACCTTTTTATGCTGAGATTGACCAAGAACAGAGGTAGGATGAAATCGCACTTTCTTCTCCTTTGCTTCAGTCAAAACCAGGCCTTCTCTGTCCACATGCACAAGATTGGGATACATCCCGGCCACCAAGGCAGCTTTAATAACAGCCCAGTTCTCAGAGTTCGTATTGACATCTCTAATATCAGCTCCTCCTCTGGCTCTCACAAAACCTGACAAAAGAACAGGACAAAACAGTGCCGTGTTACCTTGTGCTTGGTTCTCAAAAGGAACTTGAAAAGAAAGGTGACATAAACTACTACTTCATTGCATTTTTCACCACTGCCAACCTTAACAGCACCAAGGAGAAACTATTACACTGAAATCCTTCGTGAGAAAGGGTTTTATGCTAACACAGAATACAATCCTTTTCTACAATCCAAAGACATTTCCAGTGGGAATAATTTACTAAAACATAAACATCCAAAGAAATACATCTCCACACTGAAAGGCAGTGGCACGGGGAGATGAGGGTGCTTTCAGTTAGATCAGCCACACCTCCTCATCTACACCACACCCAGCAGGAATGCGGACTGCTGTGTTTCAAATCAAGTAAGGAAAATGACACCAGCGAACACGATTTTTGGTACAATTTCTATATGCTTCATTTAAAACTAGGTTAAGCTTTTTTCCCAGCTATTTACCTGAGGCTCTAAGCTGGCCAAGCAACTGTGTTCTCATTCCTACGATGATTTCCATCGTGGCCTGGGACAGGAAGTTCTTCTCACAGAAGGCTTTCTCCCAGCCATCACTGCGCGCCTTCTGCCATGCCTGAAAAGGATTTTACATTTGCCTATTAATTTGATCAGCTAAATTTTTAAAAATATATTTATGTGAATAAAATTAAGGCCAAATCCACTCTGAAAGTAAATGTATCCATCTAGATTTTTTTCCTGTTTAAGAATTAGACTCTTTACCCGTTCACTACAGTGATCGTTATGTGAAGTTAAAATCATTAAGTTAATGAAGATCATTACATTAGGATCATGATTGGAAGTTATAAGTGGAATAGGGTGTAAGGAGGCACATTGTTGGAACTTTCAGAATTTTTTAAGATTTGAAAACACCAACAAAAGCTATCATAAAAAGTGCTCCCTCACAGATTTATGAGTCCAGTACAGGAAAGACCCTAGGCAAAAAAAAAGTCCTCTCCAAGGACTTAATCACAGTCCACCATTCTACATCCAAGGGGACCGGCACATAATTGCCTCGATGGGTGATGTGTTGTGATCAGTACTGTCCAGAATGAACTCCTACCTGGAAAGCCCTGAGCAGGGCCATGTGGTCACTGAAGGTTCCTGCAGCAAAACGCTTCCTGCACAGCATGGCTGCACGCTTTTGGGAGGCCAGCGTGGGCAGGACAAAAGGGTCTTGGCAGGCAAGAGCACAGGCAATGGTCAGAACAGGGTCCATGCACTTCAGAACAGCAGCGTACAGCACCATTTTACCGAGGTGTGGCTCTACAGGTAATTCAGTGAGGTGATAACCGAGCTCAGTGAGATCTTCCCAAGGGTCCATGGCATCAATGGTCTGTTTAGAAAAAAACCCAAACAAATGAACAAAGGAGAAGGGGACAAAATTAATTTACAGGGAAAGCTGAAAGGATGTGAATACTGGACATCAATTAGACTTGTTCCCAAACACTAAAAAAGCCAGTCCAACTATGAACAGTTGGAGAAAAGATTCAGAAGCACTCTCTCCCCTTGACATGGAAAAACACAAGCCCACACACAAAATGAAAACAGACCATGAACAAAAATTCAAAAGCATGCTTAAGTAACTAAAAACAGTTTCAGTACAAACTGAAGCCAGGAAGACAGGCTGCCAAACCACAAATGTGGAGTCAAACACAATTTCCATCTAAACCCATTCCTTTCCTGACCTTAAGCATGTGCACAGCACTTCTCACAATTATAGCAGGCGGAGGATCAGGAGCTTTCATAAGAAAGTCCACAATCGGACAATTAATTGGAGCCAGAAGTTTTGTATATAAACAAATTTCCTGCAAGTTAAAAGACAGAACAAAAAAGGTTACTAAGATTTTCTGGAACATGGCTTTTTGAAATCATAGTATGGTTTGATGACATTACAATTTTTAAAGTTATAATTTCTAACTGAACATGCACCTGAAGTGGCATTCTTAGGAGTTCTGGAGACTGAAATTCCAGCATATTCTGAAATCGAAGCCTGCTGAAGAGACGAAAACAGACTCCAGGCTGACAGCGCCCAGCCCTTGAAAATAAAAGATGGCAAGTTGTGAAAATGAGCATTTCTTTCTAAAAACAAAGCCAACCAACCAAAAGCCAACACACTAACACAGAAACTTAGAAGGGAAAAGTAGAAGCGATTCTACAAAAAAGATGTCGTTAAGTGGAAGTCACGCACAAAGGGAGAGTTTTCCAGTCATGGATTATTTTTGATCCTATGGACACTTTTGATTGTAATTTCAACCCAACACTGAGAAATCCGGAGCAACAAAAACAAGGCTTATCTAAGTCAAGTGCTGTGGGGTTTTTGCTAACCTAAGAACAATCGAAACCTCAATCGTCCTTTGCTATAAGGAATCTAAGTTGCAAACTTCATTTCTCCCCTTCACATCCCCCAAAGAAAAGTTACCCTTGGAGTAAAGGGTAGAAGGAAGATTAAGTAACTCCTCAGTGAAGGCACAGAGACAGCAAATTCTCACATTCACGCACAAATCCCTGTAGCTGAACGGCAATATGATTGATTAAACAGGCATTTGTTGCTACAGAAACTTCTCAGCCCTCATCCCCAGTGTTGGGAGGAATATGATCATGGCCTTTTAAGTCATGGGCAGTTTGCAGAAAGTGAAACAGGCAGTCCTCTGCCCACAGGCAAAGTGTGAAAACACCTATCGGACACGGTGACTGCTGGTGCCACATGGAAGAGGAAGGAGAACAAACTAATGGGGGAAAACAACCTAGACCTTTGGGAAATGCCTGAGCAGCACTGCTCTACAACTTGGGAAATGACTCCAAGAAATACATGCTGACCCTTACTCATCTGTAAACAACAAGTGCTGGCCAGTGCTGGCCACCATCCAACACCACAGTGCACTAGGCTAGAAATAATTATGCTGTGCGCGTTATTCTTAACATACAGGACGGTGGATATCTGCAAAATAAATACCAGTAGGAGGCATTTCTTACCTGCCTTTCCTCTGGATAGCACTGGCTTTTGAAATCCACCCCATTTTTAGCATTGTAACGCGACTCAGTGCATCAAAAGACTTCTAAAAAGACAAAGAAAGGAACAGAAACTCAGGATTGAACAGAGTACATGAAATAAAAATTACTAGTTATTTAGATTACCAACAACACTTTTCTAAAAAGTGTATGAAATAGTAATAAATACAGCAGCTTCTGGCACAAAGGTATTTCCTTGGTTTCAAGTGTGTGCTACACAGCAGTTTTTGGAAGTAAAGTCTTCTGTCAATAGGTAATTGTAAGTCAGTACAAGATAGGGACTGTGTCTTGAGTCATCACAAAACAAACAAAAATACATTCTTATACCAAATAAAGTTTTCCTCTCTGTCTCACTTGGAAATCGCCTCCTTATCTTCCTAGATTTGATGTAAAATTACAAAAAAAAATTGTATTATGAGAACTTCAGAAATGTGGTGTGCGTATCTCCCGTGAAGTCCAATTTAATTTTCAAAGCCATACACTAAGTCTTAAATTGCCTCATTATGTTATCTCACTTTTCTTAAACAAGTAATTTGGGAATGGGCATTCACCACACCAAAACCAGTGCTTAAAAACTTCATGGAGTCTATTTGGACTTGATACAATAGTAGGACAAAAGGAACTCCCCCAGTGATCTCTAAAGCTCAGGAGGATGGTGGTCTAAACAGAGACCTTGTTTTAAAAATCAAACAGAAATACTAAATCACCAAAAAAAAAAGATACATCAATACATCAACCTACATTAGCTTTTACAGGATTTTTTAACAGCTTGCTATTTACAGTGTTTGTCATAAAACAAATGGAAGTTGAAACCTCTCAGTGAGCTCTGCTGCCTGACAGGCACTAGCTCTCAGCTTACAGTAAAGGAAAAAAAGTATTTCTCCAAAATTGATGCACTGTGTTTTAGAATCACACCAGGGAGTTTATATCCAAAGAAAATTTAAGGCAGTCGTACCTCCTTCACCTTGCCTGAGTCAATGACAAATACAACATCATTGACTGTTAGGCTGGTTTCTGCAATATTAGTAGAAAGAATCTGCAATGAAAAAGAAAAATGTAACTATAGCAACTGTAAAAGCAAAGGCAAAACAGATCCATGCAGCATTTGACAAAGCCTTCTGATACTTGCAATTTTGCGGATGCCAGGAGGTGGAGTTTCAAGCACTTTCTTCTGATCCAAAGTCTGCACACTCGAATGAAGCATGAAAACTTGGTATCTAATGCAAGGCAAAAAGCACCTGTTAAAGATCCTTAAAAGGAGCAATGAAAAGCCACAGAAAGAAAAGGTTTTACCTGTGACCATTATCAGCAAATCTCTTGTCATCAAAAAGAATGCGGTCCCTCAGGCTCACTATCTCATCGTATCCAGGAAGAAATACTAAAATTGCTCCTAAAAAAGGAAGTGGCTTTGCAGAGTGAAATAGAAAATTCAAATATATGTCAGTGCCATGTAGACTAGCACTTGGAAGGTTTTAACTTCTTGGAATTCCTGAGGAAAGAGCACAATTCATCAGAAGCTGCAGCCACAACAATTGACTGGGAGTGTGGGTGTTCACCTACCCGTGTCACAACTATGACAGATGCTGTGCAGCAAGTGCATTATCAGATCCAGATCCACTTTTTCATCATCAAAACTGTGATGATAAGCTGTCAACAGTTCTCTGTCCTCTGCACTAAGGTCACTACCACTTTTTTGGACCAGGGAACTTTCATCCAGATTTCCAAACCCAAATGAAGCACTGTAATAGAAAATACACAGACCAGAGTCAAGGCTGTCCTCTTGGGGTTTGCATTCAGCCACCAACTCCAACTTAGATCAAGATCAACATGACTATTGGTCTTGAATTTTAGTTTTTAAGTGTAGCAGAAGAGAATCACAATACTATTACTGTTCACTGATTTAAATGTTAAGGCAACAGAGCATGCAACTTCAATTTTTAGTGTTAACTTTCATTTTCTTAAACTTCTTTGACACACAACCATAAGTGAATGAAAGTCTAAATACACTTCTCATTTATCTGTTAAAGGAAAAGTATTTAAAAGATATTATTTTCCAAAACATTTCCCACTAGAAGAAACTACACTAAGAGAAATTATAACAATATAATCTTTACAAAACACTACCTCAACTGTAAGTGGAAGTTAATCAAAAAACAATTCTTGAATGGCCTAGTGTACATGTTACTTCTAGAAAGTTTCCTTAATATGTCTGTTCTGTATCAACAATATAAAGATAAAAACACACAACAGATTTGTTTCCAAAATAAGCAGGTGAAAATAAAATGGGACATAGTATAGAATCAGCAACTTGTGCAAACATAAACAATATGATACTGCACACAAATCTTTCTGTTAAGTAAGTTTGTTGTTGAAATATTCCTATTCCCAAAAAAAAGTACTGCTATTCTAGATAGTCCAGATTTTAAACCATAAAAAGCTAAAAGCTGTTCTGATTAAGAAAACACAAACCTCAAAGTTCCCTTCACCATGTCATACAACTTTTTCTGCAAAGCAGTTACAGCTTACCTGTAGGATTCCAACAGATCAACCACCTCTGTCTGCCCATAGCGCCTAGCCCAGTCCACAGCCATCCTGAAAGAATTGTGCAAATATTTTTATTACATTTTTCACTTCAAAAGACGGAGAAGAATAGCACATTATGCAAAGAGACAAGTGACACCACACTTTTTTAGCAATTTCTGTATTGTTTGAAGTGCTGTTATTGCTGGATCTGCGATTTCCCATTTTCAAGTGCTTCAATAGGTGTACAGCTATCTGATTTTCAGAAAACTGCAGCTCTTTACCACAGAAGAATGTCAGTTTTACACAGAAATACATACAAACATGCACAAGGAAATGAGGAGGCAGAATGGGCCATTCCTTTAAAAAGCCCTCACCAAGGTGCAGCAATCAGACATGGCTGTTAGCAGTACCCTTGAAGTCATCCCAAAAAGTCACACCCCAGGTGTTTTTCATCAACATGTGGGAAAAGATTGGGCTATTTCATGTCTTTCAGAAGTTGCCCTCCTCACAATGCAGTTCACTGTTTTACCTTTAAACTGCATTCTTCCCCAAGTTTTTCAAGTGGCAGTACCAAATACCAGACCCCGGAATCCTAATTCTTATCCTTCCATCCTACTAATACTTCCCTGTTTATATGAAGAAGACACACTTCATGACAGAAGTTGGTTTTTTACAGATTCACAAATATTTTTACATGATACAACATATTTAGAAACATAACACAAACATCTTCTGATACAGGGAACTCCACAAAAATAAGAATGGCCAAACATTTTGGTCCTGTTCAGTCAAGCCATCGAAAAAGGTAACGGTTTTTCCTCTAACCGCTGTCTTAAGTAAGACATACTGAAACCAAGTTTATAGCCCATAATCAAGACTGTGTCATTAAGAATACAATTTAGAATTTACAGAAAACTATGTGCTTAAGAGAAGTTAGAAACTGTTAGAAACTGTTTAGGCTGTCAGAATCTGTGGTTTTTACAGCAGTCTAGTACGTTAGCAAATGAATTGAGATGTTACAGAATTTTCTTTCTCTCTCCTATATTGACAAACAAATCTATCTTTTGGGGTTTCTCTCTGTTTTTACCAGCCATTGGATGATTTGCAGTGGATACTTGCTCCCATACTGATCAGCTCTTCCACTTGACCCAAAAAGCCTCTCCCTGAAGAAATCATCAGAGCAGTTGCGCCAGTTTCACTATGCCTATAATCAACTGAGAAGGAAAAAAAAAAATCATCAAATCCAATATAAATGTTATCTTTTAATCTAAATCTAGTACCAATATTGTTTTCAAATTCCAGCCCAAACAGAATTTATTTCCTCACTTTATCTCTGCAGTCAGTTCTGCATGCAGTCATGTGATTTCAACACTGTTTTAGAAACACACTTCTCTCAATACTTCAAAACAACAACAACAACAACAACAAACTCAACAACTTAATTATGCTAGCCCTATTCATTTTTTCAGTAGGCATCAGAAGGCAAAGGTAACAACATTTGAAACTGGAGATAAAAGTAGCCATGGAAATTTAAGTAAATTTGTGGTGGCTTTTTTCTTCATGTTTTAAGATCAGAAACTTACCACTGACATTTTCAGTTAAAATGAGATGGAAAACCTGAGCAAAGGAATCAATATCTTTATGCAACCAGATGTCAGAAAGACAAGAATCCATTTCTTTTACTATCCATGGTTCAAGGCAGTTCACATCCTTTTCAGTCTGAAGATAAAAAACAATATTGAAGGATTCATCTCTTCCAAGAGTTGGCTTTATTCTCATACATTACCCACCAAGAATTTGAACTGTTCGTTTTCCCAGTAACAATCAGAAATCCACCACTCAGATAACAGTTAAAGCACTGATTGTGCCATATGCAATACTTACACAATGGCAGTCGAGCCATTTGAGCTGAGGAAAAGTTATGCACAACCTCCTTAACTGAAAAGCACACTTCAGCTACAGCAGTTCATCCTAATACAGTAATCTTTAAAGTATCTTCACATTCTCTGAGACACTCTACAGCAGTATCTTTAGAAAACAGATTTTAAATGGCTAGCAATAGAACACAAGCTTCTCTTCCAACAAAAGGCAAAACTTACCAGTTGATTAAACACTGTGTCACCACCATCATCCAACAGACTGTACTCTTCATTTGTCCTTGGAACCGACTTTTGTCTCCGAGATTCCACTTTGTTAGTATTTTCTTGAGCAGAACACCACTCAGCAAGAGTGTTTTTCTGTTTCTCTTCTAGAATGCAAAGCATTTCCCAAGAAAGCTTTAGTCATCTTTATTTTATCCATTCTTTTCCATTAAAAAATAGTTCTAGGAGGTCAAAGTTTTGCTTATTGGATTTATTTTATTTAATCTAGAATGCTGCTATCAGTTCTATATAAATCGCATGTTTAAGGTTACCTAAAGTGCATCATTTCAAACAGGTGCTGTAAGAACAGGGTAAAACCCACCATACTGAATTAATAGATCTATTTAATCAACTGAAACCAATCCTATTTAGTTCACAAGTGTTAAGGCTTCTGGCTTCCATATATATGTATGTGAATATATATATCTACACATACATACATAAATACATCCATGTCGGAAGAACGCAGTGAAAAATGTTACTAATAGAAAAGCTTGTACATTTTGTGCAAGATGCACAAAATCCTGCCTCCTTTTACAGCTGCACTTTAATTTGCACCCTGAAGTACATAGTATCCTATGCTTCTTTAGTTTTCATGTGGGCAGAGCCCCAACTAGATGTAATTCTACACTATAATAAAATTAGAAAAAATATGACCTAATTAGAAAAATGTATCAGTCGATAACATTTATCAACTGAAAGCAAGAAGAATGCAACCACTGAATCAAAGTGCATTTTCTCTTTAATTGCATAAACTATTTCAATAATGTAAATACTGAGAGCTTAAATATACTTGCTGTCCTCTAATCACATCTCATCTCATCTCCTGACTTTGGAATTTTAACAGAAAATCACCCCATTAATTGTTTGTTCAATCAATCAATGATTCTCTTTGCCAACCCTTATAATAAAGAAGTCCACCAACCTTGCTGCTGCTCTTTTTGGTACTTTACCATCTCCTTGCTTGTATACCCAGTGCTTCGTAAAATGTCCTCCAGAAACATCTCTTTAACTTCAAAAGGTCTTCCTTGGACTGAAAGTATGAGAAATCCATAAATGACTAGATATTCCCTAGCTTCACTTGGAGCATTCTTTCTTTTTTTTTAATTATCTTCACTGGAATTTATTTTCTTAAAATTCTACAAAACAAAACATTTCCCCAGTAAAATGCCAGCTACCTTGTTTCTCATTGCCCTCTTCAAATAGATCAGGTGTTACAGCAAGAGATGCTCATAAGACTGACAGTTATTAACTGCAATTTGTTTTTAAGTGAGAAAAAGAAAACAGCCGCTTTTGTTTAGGGCTGCAGGCAAGAGCTTGACATGTAAGCCTGCCACCTGGATTAAAAATGGAATTAATTATTAAGCAATTCATATAGATTTGTGCAAGATTCCACAAGGAGACAATACATCTTTGTCTTGAACCACTTTCTTTCATGAGACCTATGGGAGGAGATAGACTTTTCTCAATGTCTTCAACTAATTCAGCACAACTGGGCTTTCTTTACTCAATACTTGGAGATGAGACATCCCAGCGGTCTTTACCTCCTAATCATTGATCCTGATTTCTTTTTCAACACCAGTGTTTTCTACAGCTTCCTTGTGGACATTCAAGGCTTCTTTTTGAATGAAAAATTCAAATCCCTGCATTTTGATTTCTCGTCCCTTAAGCTGAGTTTACATCACTCACGATTTTCCTTCAGAAAGAACAACCTACAGTTCACATACTTTTTGAAGCTGTCATAGAGCAAGTCTTCCAACACTGATCACAAACTCTGTGCTACTACAGCAATCCACAACTACAAAATGTTGGTTTCTGTGGTCAGGATTTTGTCAGCCATATTGCTGAAGGAATCAAACCTTTTTCATTACATCACCAGACAAAAATCTAAAGATATTGTCATCAGAATTTCCAAAACAAATACACTGATCTAAAAGAACAGGAAGCTGTAAGAAGAGTCAACTGGAAAGCCACACAACAATCACGACTGAGGCTCTCCCTTTCAAAAGAAATTCACACAACATGAAATCATGTGTAATTTCTAGATTCCTGTCTCCAACAAGCTGGAAACTTCAGTTTACTAGGCAGAAATTCAGAACTAGAAAGAAACACTTCTATCTGGGGAAAAAAAATAGGAAAGACCTTTCATTCTCATGAACATTTGCTAAAATAAACCAGTAACTGATTCCACCCATTTCCGATAACTGTTGAGATTTTTTAAAAATAGGTTGACATGCAGAGAGTCTACCTGACTGTCAAATAAAGCATTTCTCTTAAAAGCTTCTTTTCAAAACATGTTAAATTTGGACATCATTGTTGAAAAAGGAAGAAGACTCCAAGGTGCCATTGGAGGTTGACCATGTGGAAAACCTGCCAGCCAGGAGGGTGGGAAAAAGAAAACAAACCCACCAAAAACCCCCATCTCCCACACATCTATGTTTTACCTCTACTATAGATCCATCAAATGAAATTAAAACAGTGATGGTAACTTTTCTTTGCATTTGAATATCATCTAACTGCAGATAACTGAGTCTGAACATACACTAACAGAAATTGGCTGTCTTTGCTGACTATTTACCTAGAGGAACAGCTAGTCATTCCCTTGAAAACAAAGAATCGTGTGATTGAAGCATGAAACCCAATCTGCCTAGGCCTGTATTTCAAAGTGAACAGCCAGAGTTATCCATGTTTCCACTGGATAACTAGAGTTATCCATGTTTCCATGTTAGTTATCCACTAACAACCTTTACAAGGCCTGAAGAATTAGAATCTCCTGCAATATATTCATGTGTATCACACTCAGGTCCATCCTAAAGTCTTGTATCACCATGAAGACAGCACTTCAATAACCTTTCCTTACTTCTTGAATTAAACATAGAGGAGGCCAGGACATACCTACATTTACAGAACTCCCAGTGATAAAAACACTTCACTCTGAAGTAGGTGCAAATAGTTAACAAACAAGAAACCTGAATACACAAAAAACACGGATTGCTGTGACTCTCAGTGGATTCATCATTTACCTTTACTCAGAGTAGTTTGCTACAGTTTAATAAGATCTGTGAGTCTTGGGGCAGGTATATTCAGATTTAAGAGTTAAGAGAAATACTCACTGTGTATTACTGGGCAGCTTCCAAAATACCTGATAAAAAGATTTGCATCTAGAGCAGCACTAGAAAGAATCAGTTTTAAATTATTCTGGTTTTGCAGCACATCTCTCAGTTTTATTAGCAAGAAGTCGCTGAACCTATCCCTCTCATGCACTTCATCCTGTAACAGAAGGCAAAAAAATAAGAGACAAACATCACACATTCAAGATCATAACTTCTGACAAATACAAACTTTTTTTTTAAAAACCCAAAATATATGATTTGGTGGCACATTACAGAGGCCTTAAAATGTGCAAGTCTAGTTTAAGTAAGGGTTTTTCTTTTAAACTATTCATAAGCAAAAAAATACTGCAAAAATTTTTATCAGATTGCACTGCAATGCACAAGCCATACACACCTTCATTTCAGAGGCCAAAGTGAATGTCTGAAAACTCTCGTTTTGTATTGAAGCCCACTTTCAAGAAAATGCCACAAACCACAAATCCTACCAATCTTCTTTTAATCAATTCTCACTTCGTAACCAAGGAGCATTTAAAGAAATGTATGACACCACATAATCAGGAAAAAAGACAGATTGCTTAGACAAGTCATACACAAAGCTTATCCGTTAAGGCCCATGACTGATCAATCATCTTTGTCATTCTTCTGTTTTGGTTTGTATTACCAATGAATGAAACAAGGACTCAAATATGAGGTTTGAAGGTTGACATCAAGAATCTATAGATCATTCTCATGCTTTTTTAACTTTGATTAACAGGTAGGCACCTAAACTTAGCATGACTTTTTGTCTTCAGTAGTGACATACTTCAGTCTTCTTGTAAACATTCTGGTTCCCTCAATTCCAAAATTCCACAATAGGAATATTAACATAATCATAAATGAACACGCCTGAATAATTTCCTAGCAATCAGAGTGCACATTCTCTTGAAAATGCTGGGTAAACAAATGGACTGAAAATCTGGTATTGCTAAAACAAATACACGGTAACAGAAATTATGACACGGTCACGTTGTACCACATCTATATAAGCCTCCCTAAGGCTCTTCTGCTGACAGAGGAAGTTCAGAAAAATGTACACTTCTGTTCTCCTCGCCTCCTCCTGATTCCGCAACTAATTATTGGCACGAACCTAAACCAATCTCTTTTTACAGGGAAAAACACACACAAACACATAGAAAAGCATCAAAATCCACCAAACATGTATGCTACACTAAGGACTCACGAAGTCTTTGAAGTTGATTCACATTCTACCAAACAAAAACATCTAAAATGCTCAGCAAATTTCAATAAGGCAAACAAGGACCTCCTTTTCAAGCTACCAAGCAAGACATACTGCCCCACCCCACATGAAAGACCACGGGATGCTCACCACAATAACATGGGTCACAGTGGAGAGGGCGCCGTCTCCTGCCATCAGCGTGCGAAGGAGCATGTCATTAGTGCAGAATGTCACCAGTGTCTTTGGAGAAACCCTACGCAAGAGATCACAGAGACAACTCAGGGGTTTTGCACCTGACTTTAAAGGCTGCTGGCTTTCTAGGGCTCCAAGATTGAAGGAGCTGCTGAGCAGCAGAGGAATTGCACTTATCTCACTGAATACCACTTGTTTTTAAACTATGCTTATTCCCAGACATTTCCTAACCATTCTGAGCGCTTATACTCCAAAACTTTAGACAGTGGATTAACTGAGAAAATTAGATTCAAATTTTAATGAATAAGGAAGTTAAACAGAACTGTGAGAAACTCTCCATGTCCTTCCATTTACTGGAAAATTCAAAGAGGAAAACCAGGTTCCAATTCCTCAGCATATGCTTGGATAGAATAGCCTTTGTATTTGCCCACCTGTGGTGAGATGAGACTGACTGGATGCCAGGTGCCCACCCAAGCCACTCTAGCCCTCCTCTCCTGAGCTGGGCAGGGGAGAGGAAATCCAATGGAAGACTCGGAGGGTCAAGACAAGGACAAGGAGAGAAATGGGTCTCTCCCATGGGTGACAATCCTCCAGGAGCTGCTCCAGTATGAGTCCTTCTCATGGGCTGCAGTTCTTCATGAACTGCTCCAACACGGTCCCCTTGCACAGGGTGCAGTCCTTCAGGAGCAGCCTGCTCCAGCCTGGGACCCCCACAGGGTCCCAATCCTGACAGCAAACCTGCTGCCGTGGGGGCTCCTCTCTCCACAGGGCCACAGGTCTCGCCAGGAGCCTGCTCCAGCACGGCTTCCCAGCGGATCAGAGCCTCCTTCAGGCATCCCACTGCTCCAACACGGAGCCCTGCCCAAGCTGCAGGGGGATCCCTGCTGCTCCAGGCACCTCCGTGGGCTGCAGGGGCACAGCTGCCTCACCATGGGCTGCACCACACGCTGCTCTGGCCCCTGGGGCACCTCCTCCCCTCCACCACTGACCTTCCTGTCTGCACAATTGCTTCTCTCACAAGCTCTCACTCCTCTCCTTGGACTGCTGCCTCGATGGTGCAGGTTTTTTCCCCCATTTCCCACTGTCCCAGAGGCACTACCACCATCACAGATGGGCTCAGCCTTGGAGAGGCAGGTCCGCCTTGGCTCCGTCAGACACGGGGGAGGCTTCTGGCACCTTCTCACACAAGCCACCCCACAGCTCCCAAAGCCTTGCCATGCCAGCCCAATACACTTCAGGTGACTAAATCACAAAGTAATCCGTTGATCCTTTGGTTTTTCAGAACGCCAAAATACTGAAACGTTACTATTCTATACCTGTGGCAGACTTAGCAGTGCCAGTAAAAACAGCAATTCTCACTACTTTCTCTGCTACTGCCATCCTAAACCAACTGAAAAGTTCCTTTGTACTGTACTCTACAGCTCTTTTTGGAAAGACAGTTAAGAAAACTTAAAAATTACACTTCTGTGTTACTGTAAACACCTCTAAACACCTCCACTCTGCATCTTCTTTGCCCACAGCTGGAAATACTGTCATCTCTCCCTTTTAGTCTTTCTCTGGAGTGAAGGTATAGATTTTTCTCAAGCTGGATTTTCTGTACCGTTTCCAGGAATTCTTCCATTTTGATCTGACTTCGCTCCTCTTCTGCCAGCATAGTACTTCCACACATTAATCATCCAGCTTATTTGTGATACATCTTCACTAGCTCTTCTAAGCCCTTAATAGCCTTGTGAGCTTTCATAGACATATTCAAATTGTTATCTTGGCTTTGGTGCTCAAGCACATTCACTTTCATTAGCTATCTGTAACCTTTGTTCATTCAAGCAATACAACCTTTTGCCTTCTCCTCGTCCCTCATATCCCAACCGTTGCCCCTTCCCTGAAAAGTCACTGCTACACAGTTCAGAGATGTAAAAACCCCAACAATCCACTCATGCTCTGCTTTACACACAAACCCATCAAGTGATACCGCAATCTCTCCTTTTACATCACTTCATGTCTTAAATGCAAAAGCTGAAGCAGAGTAAATTTAACCCAAACTAGACTGGTAAATAATGCTCAGCTTCATCAGTCACTTCCCAATTTTGTTGTTTTCCCTTTCACAACCCTTATCAACTCACACTACGGAACATTTGTTACAGCATGCTGATCTTCCTACCTACCTTCAAAGCTTGCAGAACTCTCAGATCCACACATGTTAAAAGCAGAGAGAGAGGGAAAAAAAAGAAGACAGGAAAGTGTAGACCTGATCTGAAAATCAGACAAGGATTTACGTGCACACACTCCATAGAAGGAATCAACAGCAAGCACCTGAAATTCACTTCTGTGAGACAATCTGCTACATGAAACTGCAAAATAGAGGGAGAAAGCTGTCCTTTTCACTCTTAAGCATTCCTTACCTGCAATAACATATGCCACCTATACTTCATGAGGCTGCATCTCAAATATACTGCAGCTTACATGAACACATGATTTATGATACCAACTCAAGATCAACTGATAGTTAGAAATATCTTCATACCTGCTTTCTAACCGGATCTGGTAACCAATTGTCTGGCCAATCTTCTCTCTTCTTTCTGCTGCCACCCTTTCAGCCACAGCAACAGCTGCTAAACGTCTTGGCTGAGTGCAAAACACACGACAGGCAGTTCCATTCTTGGAGCAGTCATCAAGGATAAACTGAGGGATCTGCAAACAAGTGGGTCAA
Organism: Acanthornis magna; assembly: GCA_036785705.1. Lineage (NCBI taxonomy): Eukaryota > Metazoa > Chordata > Aves > Passeriformes > Acanthizidae > Acanthornis > Acanthornis magna. The sequence goes on along the minus strand of JAWUZG010000141.1, from coordinate 2,618,653 downwards.
ATTTACTTCCGGAGAAAGTCACAGCTTTTTGAGCACGGTGGAACAATTTAACTGCATCTCAGTATTACACAAGTTGCAAAAGACTTTTCAATAGGATGATCACTGCAAACATAACTGAATGGGCAGAAAATAAATTTCTAAGTATGACCTCTTTAGGTTTTGCTTTTAAAAAAGTTGAAGTGTCTCTCTCCTGCTTCAGAGCGATCTACAGGAAAAAAGCCCTGTAGACAATCTCTCATTTTAACACCAAAAATACGCTACCCTGGGTACTAAGAACAGAACTAGCCTTAGAAGGAAAAGGGCTATATTAACATCACAGCGACATTCCCTTCAATATTTTATATTGTTTTCATAAACAAAATGTATCCATCAGAAAATTGTGAGGAACCATTTCTATTTTTAGTACATAGCTGCTGGCTTAGTATTTCAAAACCAAGAAAGTGAATTGCAACACAAAGTTTTCAATCATACAGGAAAACAAAAGCCTTAGAACAGTGTTAAAAAATCTCTTATTACCAATATTGCCAAACTGGCTTTAGTTTAGTATCAAAGCTGGTATCTTTTTTATTTCATTAAAGAAACATACCTGAGTAGTTTTGCCTGATCCCGTCTCTCCTAGAATCAAAACTATTTTATTCTCCTTTATTACTTGGACAATTTCTTCCTGTTTTTCAAGAACTGGGAGTGACTGCCTGAAGGAATCAAACTCTGATTCCCCTCTTTTCACTGGGACCTGGGGGATACCATCATTAAGTCGACCACTTGTCTTGTTCGCTTCTTTATTTTCTGTGAAGAAAAGTTAACAATTAACTACTACACAGATACAGAGGAAGGTCACTAAAACACTGCTCAAAAACTGGACTTAAAAATTAGCATTCCTGACTTTTTATGCATCCCCCTGGGTAAAGTTACAAACCCTTCACACATTTAGAAGTCATATGCACAGCAACATGTCCTGTCGTGGTGCTTGAAAGACATATTTTTCTGAACAGTTCTTACTTTCATAGGCATTTTGAACAAAACCAGACTCTCCCAGAGCATTGCTCCAAGTCAAAAAAGCCTACAAAGAGCAAAAGGAGAAAGAGAAACTAAAGCAGAGAAAAGCAGCTGGGCATATTGTCCTGGCCTTTGTATCTGCGTGCACATTGCACATCTGCAGTTCTGCCTAGAAATACCCACTCACAGAGTTAAACCTTCCAGCTATTCTGTGCATTTGCCTTCAATCAGACTAATTCAAGCATGCTGTATCGAGAGCCCCGGAGCCACACAGCACAGTGTGATGTGTTAGAAAGCAATGCCTAAGTAGCCACAACACATGCACATCTTCTGAGGGAACTACTTCCCAGCCAGCACTGCAAATGCTAGTCTGTAATTCCTTGGTAATTATTTTCCACAAGAATTAAAACCTTGCTGCACACTCAATTAGATGTATTTAAAGTGATTAACAGATTCATATACTAAATTGCAAGCTCTGTTGTCCCCAGACAAAAACACTAAGAGATTAGGAGAACTAAAAATACATTCTTGAGAAGCAGAGAAAGATAAATATTAAGACTATTCATTAGCGTATCCCTTGCATTCCTAAGACATTGCGTTTCAGCACTTTTATTAGAACTTAACTGTTCATTAAACAATCGTATTAAACAACTGAAACAACTGAAAAAAATACCAAAGGAAGCGCTTAAAGGATGGACATCACGAATCAGAAATATCCAATTAAACAAGGCATATTGGTGCAAGTGTTTTCTGCTCACTACACCCACCCCTGCACACAGAAACATAGTATAACTCTTTGATTCACAGCCGTTAAAGCAATCATCTTGATAAAAGCATTGCTTTTTTAAAAAAAACTCCAACATTATACCAGAAGTTTGTTTTCCAGTGAACTCTTCTGTATTCTAGAAATCAAGAAGCCTGGACAGTAGTTTCCCAAGGACCAAATCTACTTTGTAGAGATGAAGAAACAAAACCTCTTGCTTTACCAAGTACATGAATTTCTATTAGCAGAACAGCCAACCTCATTTTCTCTTAAGGGTGTTCTTACGTCGCCGTCACGGTAACACCTGACTCTTCAATCCCACCTCACGCAACTCATGGGAACCCCCATTTCACAAATGTACTTCCACAAAGATTTGGCTGGAACTGGCTCAAAGATTCCAAATTACTTAGCACAAGGTAGACATCGCCATGTGCGTGATATGACTGCCCAAGCTCCTCACAACATCAGTTATAAAAGACCTTAAAAGTAAAGAAAATTAATGTGTTCATTTAAAGGGAAAGGTGTCAGTTAGAACAGGTGAGGAGACAGAACAGAAAGGGGTTTGCTGTTTTTTCAACTGGTGGTGATGGACAAGCCCAAATCAGAAGAAACACTGAACGTACCAGATTCAACAGCACACGCATTTCCTCGCTCTGTCCTTGGCAGGAGCTCTGTGCGTTCCTTATTTGTGACAGGAAAGCTCTGAATTAAACTCCGAACGGCGTGTTTTGTGCGGAGAGCCAAGTCACAAGTCATGACTGCGCGTGTTGGTTCTGACACGTCCTTCTTCCTTACAGTCAGGTATCGATTTGCTCCTTTTCTGTGAGGGGGAAAAGAAAGTGATGGTAGGAGTTAGTAACCTTTTACCTGTCAAGGTGAAAGGCTCTAAGCATAACCTTTGAAAACAAACAGAAATCATGGTGAGAAGCATTTTTTACAGACCCATGAAATCCATGAAGTACAAAAGCAAGCTATTTCAAAAAGCATGTCACAAGCTTTTCTGAGCACAGAAAAAGCAATGAACAAAGATACTCCTGTATCTACTTTTAAGCTGTTTTCTCTCATACTATTCCTTGCAACAGAGTAGGGTATGTTGCAAACATGGAACATGTCACCCAGTCATGAAATTACATTAATCTGCACCAAAAAAAAAAAAAAAAATTGGACCCCAGCTTACCCTTTGCTTTTAGATACCAGCCCAAGAGACTGACAGAGACGGTGAACAAATGCTCTTTCAGTACTAGTGAAACTAGAAGGAAATTCCAGCTCTAGAATGAGAAATTAAAAAAAAAAAGGAACAATGCAACAGGTAGTATTCTTGACATATTATCTTGATGTTCCAGCATAACCGTTGTTAGGATTGGAAGGAACCTCTGGAGATCACCCAGTCCAACAACCTGCCAAGGCAGAGTCAACTGGAGCAGGGGACACAGAACACATCCAGGTGGGTTTGGGATGTCTCCAGAGGGGGACACTCCACGCCCTCCCTGAGCAGCTGTTCCACTGCTCTGCCACCCTCCATGGGAAGAAGTTCTTCCTCATGTTGAGGTAGGACTTGTTGTGTTTTAGGTGGTGGACACTGCTCCCTGTCCTGTCACCACACAGTCTGGCACCATCCTCCTGCCACTTGCCTTGGAGATATTTATATGCATTAATGAGATCCCCTCTCGGTCGGCTCTAGGCTAAACAGGTGCAGCTCCCACATCTCCCCCGATCAGCCAGAGATGCTCCAGAGCCCTCATCATCTCTGGGCCCCTGCTGGACCCTCTCCAGCAGCTCGCTGTCCTGAGGCGCCCAGAAGCAGACACAGCAGCCCAGCTGTGCCTCACCGGGGCCGGGCAGAGGGGCACGATGCCCTCGCTGACCTCTGCCAGCGCCCTCCCGACACCCGCAGGCTCCCCCCGGCCCGGGCTGTGCCGCGCACCCGCCTCGTCCCCGCTCCGGAACCGCTCCAGGGCGAGCTGCACCGCCATCTCCACCTCCTCGTCCACGCCGACCTCCCGCAGGGCCTCGCCCCGGGCGCGCACCGCGGCGGCGGCCGCCGAGCCCCCCGCAGCCCCTCGGGGCTGCCGCCGCGGGACCCGCCTGTGTCGCGACATGGCCCCGACACCGCCCGACACCGCTCCGAGACCGCCTCACACAGCCCCGACACCGCCCCAGACCGGCCCACACAGACCCACACCGCCCCACACAGACCCACACCGCCCCGAGAGAGCCCCACACAGACCCACACCGCCCGACACAGCCCCGACAGCGCCCGAGACAGCCTCGACACCGCCCCACAGCGCCCGACAGCGCCCGACACGGCCCCGACAGTGCCCGACAGGGCCCCACAGCCCCGACACGGCCCCGACACGGCCCCGACACGGCCCCGACACGGCCCCGACACGGCCCCGACACGGCCCCACAGCCCCGACACGGGCAGGGCTCGGGGGCCGCTGCTCCTCGGCCCCGGGGGACGCTGGCGCAGGGCGGGGCCTGCGCGGGGTCACCGCCAGCCGCAATGGCCCCGAACGGAAGGAAATTGGCTCCTTGTCCCCCGCTCGGGCGCTGCAGTGTGTGCGTGTGCCGGGGGCTGTGCGCGGCCGTGACCAGAAAGTGCATTAGTGCCCTGTCGGGTCATGAGTTACGGGATTTAATTGAATGGCGTTAAACGGAGGTGTGGCGAAGTTCATCTCAGCCCTCAGCCTCCTCACTCCGTAAAGTGTTATTTGCCCTTGATTTTGGATCATCTTTCTCCGCTGTCCTTTGACTTGACGCGGAGGACATGAGATGGAATAAACCCAAACCTCTTGGGCTTGACGCAGGACTCGCCTCTAAGGCTGCTGCTTTGGAAACATCATTCAGTCAGAAGGAGAGTGCTTTGAAGAAGAACAAACTACTCCTCAATTGTGAATTTAAGTGGAGAATTTACTAAATAGAAAAGAAACATTCCCTGGCTGGTGTAGCTGAAGTGAAAAGCAGTTCTTAAGAGACCTCTAGCAAAGCTGTGGACAAAGCTGACTTCAGCATAGTTTTGCGCTAAGAGGTTGCACTGGAGCTGAAGGATTGATCTATTCTAAGGTTACTTCTAAATTTTTTTCAGATTTTCAGTCCAGGTACCTCCCTGTATATCTTCAACTAAAGTACATGTTGCTAGTCCCTCATTGCTGTTTCCTGTGACGTTCAGTACTGTCACCGCAGAGTACATCACTTTTATTATGGAAAACTAAACACCTCAGCTGAACAAGATGAGGATTCGTCTTATCATCCTTGGTATCAACGGTAATAAATGACAGCTCGTAACTAATTTGAAACAGTCACATCAGAAATCTTCAATTATGAGCCCAGATCTATTACCAGTTTCTGTCTTTTAACAGCATCATCTTGCCTTCCTACAGAAAAAAAAAGCCCATGATTCTGAAAAAATGATTCCTCGGGCCCAATTCCACTCTCCATTTGCAATCCTGTGACTACAGCAGCACACAGAGATAAGAGCTGTCTGTTGGGTTCAGTCTCATCTCTGTGGCTATGAGTGGGGTGAAGCCTGAGTGTGTCCTGCATAATAAATTTCTGAATTCATGCCTTGCTTCATTCACTGCTTCTCTGACTCCCTGATGCTGTTAAGAAGGGAGCAAAGATAGGAGAGTGTGGTCACCCCTGCACTGCCTGCTGCAGCCCTGCTAAATACTGAATTGCAGTCTGCACTCAGCAGATGAAAAAACATGAGCAAAGACAGAACTGTGCTTACCCAAGTTCTTAGACCTGGAGGTTTATATGGACTCTTTATAGAATTCTCTTAATAAAAATTATTAGCTGTGGATTTTCTTATTAGAATTAACAACCTGTAAGTCTTTAAAAATTCCTTTTTCGTGATTGGCCTCAGAAATACCTTCTGGCCAATATTTATTCCAAACAAATAATTCCATGAATAAGAACTATTTCCTTCTATTAACATATGTCCAAATACCCATGTATTTTTTTAATAAGAAGCATTAAGAGGGAGCAGAGTTTTATGCAAAAATATATCTGCACATTTAAATATAATTAGGTATTCTTATTTTACCATCCCTAGAGGCACTTTTATTATGTAGCAGGTTTGCTGACTTCTTTTTAGTTTGCAGGATATTTTCTGTCTTGCAAATACTTTTATATTCCATACAAGGGGCCAATGCTAAGAGAAAAGGAACTGCAAAGTAAGTTTATGGAACAACATTATCTAACTGTGTTAGAATGTGTCAGATTTGACTGCAAAATAGTTAGTCTTTTGGGGGTTTTGTTTGTTTGGGATTTTTAAAAGATTTTAAGTGTTGTGAGACTTGTTAGCTCTTGAAATATCATGCAAGGATCACTGCTGAGTTAATACTGTTTTTCAAGATCAGGTTAATGACAGAACACAAGATTTATTTCTCTTTTCCATTCCTTGATTACAAAAGAAAAAAAGGTGTTGCAGTATGTGGGGGTTTTTTGAGCATCATAGTAAATTTAAGCCCTGGAGAAGCACGGCTGGTGACTGGGCAATCCTGTGGTTTAGCCACGTTTGCCGGCCACGAGGCTTCAGACTGTGCAGGGAGAGCAGCCCGGCTTTGATAGTGCTGTTGTGGTTTGACCCTGGCCAGATGCCAGGCACCTACAACATCTGCTCTCTCCGCTCTCCCCTGCCGCAGCTGGGCAGAGGAGAGGGAAACGAAAGTTAACACACACGCACACACACTAGCCTCATGAGTTAAGGAAGCAAGGAGGATGCACTAAGAAAGGACCAAACTGGTTACAAACATAAAGCTGCAAAGTGATTTATTAACCTAACAGAGTTAGAGGAAGATAATGAGAAAATAAGCTCTTAAGACACTGTTTCTCTGTTCACCCCCCTCCCTCCTTCCCAACAACAGCATGGGGCCGTGGAGGGAAGGGTATGGGGTTTTATGTTTTTTGGTCAGTCCATCCCCAAAATTTCTTCCGCTGCTCAGGGAGAGGAGTCCTCTACGTTGCCATGGGGTCCTGTTCCCATGGGAAACAGTCCTCTGCAAACTTCTTTGGTGTGGGGCCAATCTCACGAGCAGCAGCCTGCCCGAATCTGCTGCAACACGAGTCCTTCTCCACGAGGTGCAGACCTCCGATCCGAGGCCAGGCTGTTCCATCTCAGGAACAAGGACTTTTTCTCTACTGGGACTCCCACTGAATCACCGCTTCCTCCAGGCATCCACCTCCGCTGGTGTGGGTACCTCCCCATGGGCTGCGAGTGTATCTCTGTACCCCCTGTGGACCCCATGGGCTGCAGGGGGACCACCTGCTTCACCATGGTCCTCACCACGGCCGGCAGAGGATTGTTGGCTCTGGTGCCTGGAGCACCTCCTCCCCTAACGCAGAGTGGCTGTGGGGTGGATAGGTCTCTGTGTGTTCCAGAACTGTCTCTATTGCTCAGAGAGACTCACCTTCGACACCGTGCAAGCAGACCCTTTCTCTCACCTGTGCCGCTGGATGGCACAGTCACACACACACCCCAGAGCTTTGATAGCTCGTGCGTTACCAGAGACAAAGAACCAGAGAGCTCAGTCGCATGGAGCTCCGAGGACAGTTTATTCTCAAAGGTGTCCAACAATGAAACAGAGAGAATGGTTGTGAGTGGCCATTCATATAGAGAAACAGGGCCAATAGGGTTGGGGAGAAGGCAGGGACATACAACCACAACCAATGGGAAGAAGGGAAGGGCAGAGCAAGTAATACAACAACCAATGGGGAGAAGGGGAGGGCGGAGCCAGTGATACAACAACAACAACAACCAATCAACATAGGAGGATTAGCATAACTAGAGAGAGACCACCCAACCAACACTCAGAGGTTATTTCACACCTCAGATTTGTCCCAGCAGCGTGCTGCTGCTCTGGGAACCTCTCGGCTGCTCTGAGATGGTTTCAGCCACCGCAACACTCCCCAGCCTTCTCTACTGACCTTGGTGTCTCCATGTTGATTTCCCCTCACATATTCTCTCCTCCTCCTCCTCCTCCTCTGGCTAAAAAGAAGTGCGTGCTCACATGGTTTTGATTGCTTCTTAAATATGTTATCACAGAGGCGTGACTAACATCTCGAATTGGCCCAGACTTGGCCAGCAGCATGTCCATCATCTTCAGAGCCATCAGAGATTGGCTCTGATGGACACAGTGAAAAACTTCCAGAACCTTCACACAGGACACACAGGAACCATCTTTGTACCCCTCCCCACCCACTTGCAAAACTGGGCTAAGCAAAACCAACTCATGAACACAGGGGAGCGTTTTCTCCCAACCTTTCAACCATTTCTTCAGGCCTTCCACAACAGCTTTTGAAGAGTTTAAATTTCTCCTAAATGCTAAAGATACCTTGCTGATGTTCTGGGCTAAGCAAAACCAACACAAGTGCAGAATGACCAATCTGACAGAACTTCTCGTGTGGGAGCATCTGATTTCATTCTCTTCTTGCTTTTCTCCCAAAGCCTGGCCAGGGCTCAAGGAGGAACCAAGGGAGTTGTCTTGGATCCTTCACCCCCAAACAATGCCAGATGTGGCCTTGTCTGGATTCTGAATGTGGAAAGGTAAATACCTGTTTCACCAATGAATGGATACATAGATCCTCTTCCTAATAATACTTGGTTAATGAGCAGATACAGATAACATTTGGTTCATCCAAAGGTCAACTTGGGCTTAGGGCCTGTTGTTGAGGCCTCAGTCACGGCCTGTTGTTGCGGCCTCCGTCCTTCAGTGTTTTATGGTGCAAATTAATGCCCTGGAATGTCACTCTATAGGGACAAACAAGTCCCTCTTGAGCACATTTCACACAGGGAACAGCATTAGCCCAGCCTTGCCGGGCCAGGGCCAAGAGCAGAAGGCCAGCAGCCTGCATTTGCCCACAGGCAGCCGTCCAGAGCAAGAAGGCCACTGGTGCCCAGGGGCGGAGGTGGCCGAAGCTGCCTCTGTGCTGGGCAGCTCTGCAGAGCCCATGGTGCGCAGGGTCCTGGGCAGCCAGGGCAGCCCTCCTGCCTTGGAGAACACGGAGTGTCCCAGAGCAGCTGCGGCCCTTTCTTTTGGAACTCTTTCTCAGAGACTTAGTGTTAGCCCACAGTGTCTGACATGTTTTCCTTTCCTCTGGCAAATGCAAACACAACTTTCCTAGAAAAGTGACCGCCATAGCTTCTGCTGCTGGTGGTGCTGCTTTTGTCTGCAGGTCAGGGCAGGTGATTTTAACTAAGGCCGGAGCCCACAGTTAACCCTCCAGTTTCACCAAGTCAGTCAAACCATTTACAATTGGGCTACTGATGCTGAGCAGCTTTCCTAGTTTTTGGAAAGTTACGATCTAAACAAACCCAGTGCATTTTCTTCCGTGTGGATAATAGCAGTAGTGTGATGCCGACTCTTTGCCTCTCTTTTGGCTATCCTTGGTGCCTTTAAAAGAGTTCCTCAGTCCCCAGCAGGAATGAAAGCACATGTGATAATGGGATTGATCTGAGAGCTCTGTGTTGTGCCTTGCCGCATCCGTGTTCATGACAAGCTGGACTCGCCATTCGTAGGTCTGTGGAGGTAAATTCATCGGAATTCTGTGCGAACAGCAGCCCAGATGCCGAGAAGAGCAAGGCCAGTGGGTGGGTGTGCACGCACACACCCGTGGGCTGACTGCTGTGTGGGCAGAAGGTGTTGGACAGCAGTACCTCTGCACTTTCCCAAGTAGGAAAAATAGTTCCAATAGATATGAAAGTATTTATCAAGATATCAAAATGTATCAAATAATACCTATTAGCTTATGAAATATTTAGTGTATAATCTCTAAGAATATATATTTTATTATAGAATAAACAGAATCTGTGAAATATACACTGCGTCTTTTTCTAAGCCGTTGCCTGTGGGGCTTATAGACCATCTCCTAGTGTCACTGCATTTTTGCCTTCTGCTACTGCTGACCACAGCATCAACTCCCCTGAGAGTTCCTTCAGGGAACTTCACCAAAAGAGCTTGCCTCATTGCCGCGGTTGTGAGAACTTGGTGCTTCCCAGTTCTCCACCATCCCTGTGGATTTTGCACCATTTCAGCCCTTGTGTCCATGGCCCTTCCCTCATCCCTAGCCTGCAGCAGTGACAGTCACTGTCCCCTCCGCCTCGCTCCAGATCATTTGCCCAAGTGCTGCCAAAGGCAGCGGAGCTGGCTCAGCATCCCTGCTTGGTTCTGGGCTCCAGGATGACGCTCAGAGGGACACTTGGAGCGCTTCCTAAAGAACTCCCAGTGTGATGGGCTGTGGATTTCTCCTCCCCGGGTGGCTCCTGCTTGCAGTTCTCCGCTCAGTGGAGTCCCGTTTTCTCAGCAGGCCTTTGCAGCCAGTTCTTCCCGAGCGTGTGGCTCTGCTGCCATCGCCAATCTGTGGTTTCACTGCCCAGCCTGACCGAGACTGGGGGAGCTGCTGGGCACGACTGGAGATTTTCGTGGCCAAAATCCTCCAGCACCATCACGTTTCCACCTGCTCATTGCTTTGAACAGCACAAATCACAAAATACCCATTTCAGCTGGCAAATGTAATTTATTGCAGATTGTGACACCTGCACTGCTGATCTGCAAATACATGAAAAAAGAATTTCAGTTTAAAAATGAAAGTTATTGAAAATTGCTACACCCACACTGGCAATATGGAACTATACAAATCTCAGTTAAGGTTAAAGAAAAGGAATTTATTTGAGTGTTACAACCACCCTATGGAAACATATACAAATAGCAAGTTCTGTTAACAACAATTAATTTATTGCAAACCTCTACAGCCACTCACTATACACAAAGATCAAGTGAAGTTTAACAGCTAAATTTATTACATATTTCTACAACCATACAGCCCATACGGAAATACAAAAATATCCACCACACCCTCTCTAAATAGTCCTATAGCAAGACCTCAAGAGATAGAATTATACAATTATACAATTCCGTACGTATTTAAATAGAACTGAATATATGTATTACCGCAACAATATACAGATGTAAATATAGATGAAATACTACATATTACAGGCAATACATATGAAAACAGATACATAAAACAAACCTATCTCTAAATAGACAAATATAACTCTACCAATCTAAATAGCCCTACGTCAGTAGACCTGTACAGCTGTACAAGTGGATATACACATATAGTTACACCTAGAAATAGATCAAAAAAATATAAAAATCTAAATATAAAAATATAAAAATAGATATATAGCTAGAGAAATACCAATATACCTACTTAAAGAGCCATATATCTTGAAAACTATGCATAGGAAAATAGAACTAAACACACATAGAACATCATATATATAAAACCAGATGTATACACAAACATATATGTCTATATCCAAATACATATATAAATAGTACATCCATAAGGAAAGAACAATATACATCTATAAATATAGGCATAAAATATCAACAGGCATATATAAATATCTGTATAATTATCACTCTCGAAACGCCAGTCTATACGTCTTTAAAGAGAACTATAAGCCGAGGGTTTTCAGCCGCCCCATCTTCACATTCTCTCCCATCTGTCACTTCCTCCCGTGCAGCGCAGCCCTCCTGGTGGCCTTCAGCATCTCTCTGATGGCTCTCGTCACTCTCTGATGTTCTCAGGCACTTCAGGGCAGCTGTGGCAAAAGTGGAGGCTCTCGAATTGGTTCCAAGGCCTGGCAGAACCACAGCCCCAGACCCCTCTGTGCTCACTGCTGGCCCCTTCCCTCCCCTCAGCCCCACCATCCCCTCAGCAGATGCACAGCCCCCCCTCAGTTTATTCAGACCGCCACAGCCCCTTCAGGCCCATCCTGTCCCCTTAGACCTGCCACCCCATCAGCCTGTGCCACTTCCCTGTCACCTCACTGCCACCATCCCTTGCAGCTCCCCCAGAACCCACAGCTCCACCATTCCCCTTTCCTCCCACACACCCCCCAGCCCCACCATCCCCTCAGCCCCACCAGCACCTCAAGGTCACCGTCCCTTCAGTGTCCCCTCTCCTCAGCCTCCTCTGTCTCACCATCCTTCAGCAGCTCCCTGAGGGACACTGGCTGCTCCCAATGCTCCAGGGACACCCGGGCCTGGAACTGCTGCTCCGCCCGGCCCGGCCGCCAGCTCGGACCCAGCACAGGAAGAGGGGACAGAGGGGGCACAGGGGGAAAAGCGAGGGATGCAAAAGAAAGCAGAGCAGGGAAAGAGGTTAAAAAGCAGCCTGGGCGATGCAAATATCAATCCATGTACCTAAATATCCATATACCTCTAGCAATGCACATTTATAAATATAACTATATATACACAGAAAGGTTAGTCTACATATAGATAAATGTATCTATGCAAATCTAGAAATGGAACTACATAGATATAAATATAATCACAACTACAATTATATAGATATAAAAATGGATATAAATTGAACTGTACCAATCTATAACTATATGCACATATACAGACAACTCTATACATCTATCAATGGAACTATAGGGATATAAAAACAGAACTACAGACATTTAAAAATGTAATATATACAGAGGGATTCCACCTGTCTAATCTTCACAGGCTGTCCCTTGGTCTTTTAGTCCTACGCAGGGCAGCCCTCCTGGAGAGGTAGATCAGATGGATATCTGGGAAGCAAAGGCAACACTGAATCAGTAGCAGGCCTTCATGCACGTTTTCCTTGGAAAGGAATTGTACTTCTGTCAGACTCTAAAAGATTGCCTGAAAGGCAGACTCTCACTTGGCAATTGGAGAACGGGGATCTTAAAGCTCTTGGAAGAACAGGGATCCTTCCAAGTTTTCAAAACTTCTGAAGTTTTGCAGTATCCCGATAAAGTTGCAGCACCCGCAGTGAAAATGGCTCCCACGAGAGCTTGGAACACACACAGTCCCAGCTCACACAAAGAACCCAGCCTTGCTCTTTCTCTGTGCTGACAGAGAGACCTTGGCCCTCACTGCAATGGCTGAAGCTGAAGGGTGATGTGAGCTGAGTTAGGAACTACCACTTATCCCTGGCCGCTAAAAAGTGCCCTGTGCAGTGAGCAACAGCTCCTCCAACTCGACCATCAGCTCTGGGATGAAGAGCTGCAAGAGAAAGAGCTCCCTGCGAGGCCTGCAGGCTGCACCAGCTTTGCTTGAGAATGCAGATCCAAAGTGCTCTCTCTCTCCTATTAGTTCTCGCTAATCTGACAAAATTTAAATTTTTCCTTTACCTACTGGATTTGTGATTTGTGATTTGTTTGGCCTCAGGGGCTCTACCCCTTGTATTTTCAATGCATCTCACTATAGCTATCAGCAGACTGGTATTACATTGATTTAACGCTTTGAGACAAAAAGCTTAGCCTTCTACCCTGACTTTTTGCTGGCGTTTTGCCCAGTTGCTTCAAGAGTCACTCAGGGCTGCCTCCAGAGCATTGTCACCCTGCAGCAAACCTATCCACGGACTTCAGCTGAAAATTGGGACACCCAGCTTGGTGACACAACTGCCAGAAGGTCAGGTTTATTCACTGCTCTCTTGCCACACCACAGGACTCGGTGTCAGTGCCTCTGGAGAAGCGTGGAGGGCAGGGCTTGGGGAGCTTGTGCCAGTGCCGCATTGGAACTCGAGGCCCCAGGAAGCACCAAGCCTGCAGACAAGAACTCAACTCTTCTGATCTCCCTTCCTGACAGAGGCAGGCTCGCAGCAGCCATCTCAGACCTCTCTCAACCAGGGTGGACTCTCTCCTTACCAGGCTCCTCGGGCTCCAGGGAACTGCTCCCACGGCTCACAGTGCCAGGCAAAGCTCCCTCTGCTGCAGCCTTGTTCTCAGGCTCCCCTCCTGGAGACTCTTGGGCAACACCAATGTTTCCCTTCCAAGAAAACCAGAAAGAAAGATACCCAAAGATCACTCACTATTTTCTGCCGGGACACAACAGTTCAGAGCCTGCAATATTTCCTTCTCTTGAGGAAGAACATGCTTTTGAGAACTGGTATGTGCGACTTTCCAGAAGACAAAAGGTCATCATACTTGGCAATAAATTATGGACAATTCCAAGAAATCCCATGCCCCACCTTGAATCTGTCTCTCCTCAATAGTAAACCTATAGGAGGCAACGGGTCTGCATATTAAATGAAGTAGAGGACTTATTTGACAAAGCTGTATAACGCTATCCAAAAAGGCCCATGCCAATACAGACACTGAACACTTCAGGCAAGTCTGGGAAGAGGCAAGAGTTAAGAGAAAGTGGATTCCTAAGTCAAAGAGGCAATCTGTCAAACAAGGGGGCTAATGGTCTCTGATGGAATTGCTCTCCAACACAGAAGAAGCCCTTGGGCTTAAAGGAGTCCTTAACCATTTCATGTGCAGCACCAACATTGTCCTTCCCCCTAAGTCACAACTCATGGGCCTCCAAACCAACACATCTGCCCCCTAAAGGCTCCAGGCCTCACACACTTTCATCTCTTCTTCCTAACAAGGAAGTCTGGCCCCCAAAGGCCTTCAACAATGGCGAAGATTGACTTCTCAAACACCGTCCAAAAGCTGTCAAAGCTGACAAGGTTGAACGTGGGCGTGACACTGAACACATGGAGTGGGCACTAAGGAAGGAGTCCTGCCAGCTCCTGGCACAGGGAACTGCTTCTCCCTCCACAGGCCTGAGCACAACAGCCTCAGCCAGGCTGCAGCTTTGCCGGGACTGCATGGGAACACACATCTCTTCCCACACAGATGCCCAAGAGCAACGTGACAAAGCTCGGCAACACGGAGAGCAGTACTGGTTGGTTTAGCCAGCTGAGGATTTCCCAGCTAGAGACTTGACTGGAGGCACTAGGCTACTGAGAGGACAAGAAAGCTGCAGCTGCGGCACATCCCCAAACACGGCTCTGGGAGCGCCTACACGCACGGCAGGGCTCACACAGCGGCAGCAGCAGCAGCTGCAGCCCAGCCCTTGCTCTGCCTTGGGCTTGCAACCAGAAAGGGGCAAAGCCCACAGCTGGTGCTGCGACAGAGGCACCTCTTGAATGCCCCTCCCTGCTCGGGAGACTTTCCCTTGAGTGGCAATTCTCCAAACACTCTTCTCTTATTTCACATCAAAGACAACCAGCTAGAACCTACAAAGCTTCCACCTGATCACCACAAATGCCCCTGCACTAGGGATTCTTCCCAGGAAAAGGAGAAAGGAGCACCCAAACTTGGCCAACACCTCTCATCCTCACTAAGGATGAGCCCCCTTTTCCTTCCCTCTTCTTTTGGAAATCTGCCTTGACCAAGCAAATCCTTCCCTGTCCATTCACAGCTCATTTCAAGAAACTTTTCCTTCTCAGCCATGCAACAACTTTCAGAAGCTCTCAGGCCAGCCCCTTTCATCCAATGGAGTTACCTGAGCAAAGGGAGATCTTTCAGGCAGGGAGGAGAAAAGCATCTCCTCCAGTGTCTCAAGCACCAGGTCCAGATCCAGCAGTGGCAATTCCTCTGCCCCAGGTGCATTCCATGGCCAGCTGGAGGCCGTCCATGCTGCACAACCAGCACTGCCAGTCGGAGCATTGGCGGCTGAACTGCCCGCTGTGGCTGCAAGAATCCAAACACTTTGGTCAGGCTCCAGAACAGGGCCTTGGGACGCAGAGCTCTATTGCTGCCTTGGATCAAACATCACAGGAAGCACACAGCAAACTCAATGCCAGAAAGGTATTTGAACTTCCCAGGGGATTGGAAGACTGATTTCTTCCTCTTAAAAGGTATTTATTCTAACTCCTGTGTCTGGCTATTAAAGTATGTATTGTAAAATTGATCAACACACACAAACACACACACACACACACACACACACACACACACAGAGTCACTTTATAATCACAGCCTTTTCTATCTCCCCATCAGTTTTTGGACTGGGCTCCTTCTGAGTTTCTCATCACAACTGACCACGGAAAGTGCATTCACCTTGGAAGAGCCCAGATCTGCAGACACGCAGGCTAAAATTCAACTGGGATTCTATTGTAGAAAGCAACCTTCGGGGTGAGGCCGTATTCTACAGCTGCAACTTCTCTGGGGACACACAGAGCTCAGTGAAATGGAATAGACTTCTTTGCAGGAGAGACAGCCTTGAAACTCTGCAATATCCTATCAGCATCCTAGGTTGGCTTCATTCAAGGAGAGAGGGGAGTTCACCCGACACTGAGCAGTTGTGGGCAAATGTTTTTCACCTCGGCCTTTCACCCCTCCAGAGAGGCTGTCTGGAAAAGGCCCAGAACACCCTCCAAACTTGGAGGAAGGAGAGGAAAAGCAGACAGAGATTGTTTTTGTTTTCAAGGTCCCCCTTCCGAGTCAACTTGACAATTTCTGTCTGATTCTCACTTGAGATCTACCCCTGACAGAGCACTGCAAAAAAATTCTTCAAATGGTCACTTGCCAGGAAGCTGTTTGCAAAGCAAGGGCAGAAACTCTTTCCCTACCTGATGGGCTGTGGGCTGGCAAGTGCTGCTCTGCAGATGTGCAGCTGTGGCTCCCTGCAAGGGCCCTGGAAGTGCTCGGATGGTCTACGGGAACTGGCGGAATGATGAGCTCAGGCTGGCATTGAAATCTGAGTGTGCCTGCTTCCTCTGATGAATCCCCAAGAAGTCCGGAGGCGACAAACACTTTCTCGGGAGGTGCTGGCAAAGCCTCAGACTCTTGAGCACCTGCACGTCGCCTGGAAGGGCCTGGAGGCAGCTCTGAATCCTCAGGTGAGGCAGTACAGAGATTCTGGCATGAGGCAGCTGTGTAGCAAGGAGGGAAGAAGAAAGGAAGCAAAGGGAAGACCAGCCCACTATTGCTCCTCGGCTACGTTTTCTTCAGACACACACACTGAAATTCAACTCTGATTTGTATTCTAAAAGGCCACCTTGTGGGTGAGGCCATATTCTGCAGCTGCAACTGTTCTGGGGCACAGAGAGTTCATTTCAATGGCACAGCTGGATGGGCACAACAGACTGTCTTAAAAATCTGCAATATCCCATCACCATCCCAGTTTGGCTTCATTCAAAGAAAGAGGGGAGCTCACCTAACACTGACTACTTGGCAGCCAAGATGTTTTGTCTCACACTTGCACCTCAGCAAAGAGGCTGTCTGGAAAAAGGCCCAGGAGATGCATCAAATCGGGTGGAAGGAGAGGAAAAGCAGACCGAGAATTCTTTTGCATTCCAGGTCCCTTTTCCTAGTCGACTTGACACCTTCTACCTGATTCTCACTTCAGCTCTAGCCATGACAGAGCACTGCAGTAAGTAACTTAAAATGGTCACTTGCCAGAAGCTGTTGGAAAAGCAAGGGTAGAAACTCTTTCCCTACCTGATGGGCTGGAGGCTGGCAAGTGCTGCTCTGCAGATGTGCAGCTGCGGCTCTCTGCAAGGGCCCTGGAAGTGCTCGGATGGTCTAAGCGAAGCAGGCGAACCATGAGCTCAGGGTGGCGTTTAAGGTCCATGCGAACCAGTGGAATGCTGAGACGCTTGAGCTGAAATTTGCACGTGCCTGGTTCCGCAGACGAATCCCCAAGAAGTCCGGAGGTGACAAACACTTTCTTGGGAGGTGCTGGGGTAGGCTCGGACTCTTGAGCACCTGCACGTCGCCTGGAAGGGCCTGGAGGCAGCTCTGAATGCTGAGCTGAGGCAGCACTGAGGTCCTGGCAGGAGGCAGCTGTGTAGCAAGGAGGGAAGAAGAAAGGAAGCAAAGGGAAGACCGTCTCACTATTGCTCCTTGGCTACGTTTCCCTCGGCAGCAACTGTACTTCCATCAGCAAAGAGAAAAGCTCCGATCCTCCCAAGCAGGGTGAGGAAGAAAAAAATCCCCACAAGTTCTGTGGGTTTGCAACAACCAATTCCTTCTCTGTTTAGCTCTCGCCTATTCCCTCAACCGCCTGGGAGAAGCGTCCTGCTGCAATTCCTCGGCAGGAGGCAACTGCCAGAACCCCAACTGCCAGGTCTTTTCCCCTCTGCTCCAAAGGGACAGGAGGCTCCCTCCGGCTGGGCCTGAGCACGACCCAGCCCTCGGCACTCACACGCACTCACGGAGAGCTCCCCAGGCATTCCCATGTCCGGGCAAGGAGCAGCGGCAGCCACGGCGCAGGGCCGGGCCAGCTGCAGAGCCAGCGGGCCAGGCTGCAGTGAGCGCAGCCCCGGCGGGACTGGCCCGCAGCCCCCGGCAGCCCGGGGGGCCCTGCCGGCACAGCTGCCTTGCCCAAGGCCAGCCCCGGGGCCAGCCGGGGCAGCTGCGCTGAGCAGCCCCAGCACGGGCAGGGCCCGCTCCTGCCCAGCCGGGCAGTGCCCACGGCCAAAGCCCGCGCCACCCTCACCCCAGCCTGCCTCACCGGCCCTGTGGAGCTGCTGGCAGCGGCTGCGCTGGCGGCTGCGCACCTCCAGCCCGGCCGCCAGCCGCTGCCTGTCGCCCTTGCTCCGCCGCTGGATGCGGATCAGGAGGTCGGGGCGGTCGCGGCGAAAGCTGGGGTTGCTGAAGTGCAGCAGGGCTCCGGCATCGCCCGACACCTTGTGGAAGCCGTAGCGCTTGAGCTGCCGCACGAAGCTGTGGAAGTGCGCGGCTTTGAAGGTGTCCGGCGCCGCCGGCGGCCCCTGGGCGCCCGCCCCTCGGGCGCCGGGCGGGCTGAGCAGCTCCCTCTCGAAGAGCGAGCGCTCGATGAGCAGCCCCCGGGCCAGGCTGTCCCAGCGCACGGAGCGGACGCGGGCGCTGTGGACCAGGCGCCACAGCTTGGCGGGGAAGCTGCGGGCGCTGAGGCCGGCGGGCAGCGGCGGCTCCTCCATGGCGGGGCCGCTGGCCGAGTGTTGCCACAACGCCCTCAGCGCAACGGCCGCGGCTGCGCCGGCACCGCGCGGCCTGAGGGGTGGGCGCGGGCACGGGCCGGACCCGGCGGGCACGAGCGGCACAAAGCCGCGGCTGCGGCACGGCGCGGGCACGGCGCGGGCACGGCGCGGGCACGGCGCGGACACAGTGGCGGCTCCCGGGGCGCTGCCAGGCACGGCGGGGAAAGGGGCAAGGGGCAAAGCCTTTCTTTCGCTAGGGGAAATCAGCCTTCTTGCTTTGCTCTGCAGCACAACCCACCGAGGCAAGCGCAGCAAGTTGCAGAAAGGGCTCCAGTGGAATCATCCCATGGGAACTGTTCCTGTGTGTCAGGTGAAAGCCACATCGCTCACTCTCCTGCATGGCTGAGGGGAAGAAAGAGATGTTAGACCGAATAGCTTCCTTTTTTTGGTTGGCGTTGCTAACTGAGTTGCTCACTTCAAAGCAGCAGAGATGTCAAATGGGACCAGGGTAAATGATGAAAAGGAGAAACCTGGAGACTTGCTTTTGGCCTCCTGTCCAGCCAGCTGGCTGCTTCTTTCTCACAGTCTCTGCCTGCTTCGGTCAGATTTGGCACATTTCTCGTTCTTTGGAGTCAGCTATAGGAAGGGGCAGCAATTTAGTCAGCATTGTCATCAAAGCTAAAATGCTGCCCTGTGGATCAATGTTGCCGTCAGGAAAACTAATCCACAAACACCAGAGATTTATGTCCAATAAGGAGATAGAGGAGTCCCGTAGCTTTTCTGGAATAAGGGAGAGGTCATGGTGATTCCCCATGGGGTCTCTCAAAGTGTTAAGAGGACACAGCCTCTTTTTATCCTAATTGCCTGTATGTATTTCCCTCTCTCTTTCCCGGTTGAGGTACTTGAGAGGTACAGACTTCCCTTATCACCTAATAGAGATCCTTTTCTAATGTACATCCCCCCTCGCCGCTTTTTGTTTTCTTTGTGTCTCTGTTCTTTTTCACTACGTCCAGGGATTTATTAACTAATGGAATTCCTATGGAATTTATGGTTTCTCCCATTGCTTCTTTCACCTATCAGTATCTGGCCTCATCTACCAGGAGGCCCACAGTTCATTTGTGAAGACAACTCCCTCTTGTTCCTTTCAATCTCTCCTCTTCTTACCTTTTCAGTAATTGTCGTTACAAACTTTAGTTATCATTGACTTAATTTTCTCTTCCTGGGTATTTTTTTATTATTATTTGCAGTGACATGATTTTCTGTCTTTTTGTAGCCATCTCTGGATCCGTAGGCATGGCTACTGCGTGCATCCCCTTGATCACATGCTGAATGAGCTGCGCTACGCAAGGTATCATGCATGGTAAACAGATCAGAGTTGCTGTAGGACATAAGAAGAAAAAGAGCATTTGTTTAACCCACAATCCACCAGGCAACCACGAAAACATGTCCCATTCCCATCCTTTCCATGTTTGGACTGGCACTTGAGCTAACTTTCTTACTCCCTTTGTTATTTGTTTCACCACTTTTCCATTGTCATTTATTTGCCAACAGCAGTTTGAGTCATTTAGCTTTCTACACACTCCCCCTTCTTCTGCTAATAGATAATCCAATACCATCCGATGCTGGAATACTGCATTCCTTGTCTGAGTGGATTGGTCAGCAAGAAGGTCAAGAGCTGTAGCTGTCTGGTTGGTTATTATTTCAAAGGCAACTTATAACCTTATTGCACAATTCAAGTTATAATTGGGCTCTCTGGCACCTGATGTGAATTCATTTGGATTCCAAGTAGCTGGTCCATAGTGCTGTATAATTCACTCTGCTGGCCATTCATCTTTTCCCCATTTTTGGGTGCTCCCTCCAGCCAAGGATGCATCAATCAACTGTCTTTTTTTTAAACAGATCATCATATACTTTGATTCCTAATTGATTTCCCTGAAGTGGTAGCAAAAAGAATAATGGTCTAATATACCGTACATAACATATCCTGAGCAGTTAGGTGGTAACCGGTGATGAGCATGTTGGCCACAAATCCAATAATGCTCTTTCAAAGTCCAGATTCTTTTAGCAAAGGGGCCTTTCCAATTTTCATTATCAATTGGCGAGTGTGAAGAACAAGGCTTCACTGTTCAAAGTTTTAAACTTTTTATTATGAGAATAAAACAATTAACAGTAGGGGATGCCCACAAGACAAACTTGCAGCGCTGGGTGTGGGGCTCGTCTGGCCAGAGGCACACCTCCCAGGGCCCGTGCAGCCGCTTTGATCCTCTCTGAATGTCAATCAAGACACCTGGAGGCATTTGGATACTTTGGTCCAATCATAGGTGTGGACATTCCCAGGCCGCCCCTGTGTCCATCCATCTGGGGTAGTCTGAGCTGGCCCCACCCCATGGAGTGTGCTCAGTTGTGGGGCTGGGAGGGATCTCACCTTCACTGGCGTCCTGATTGACATTCTTCACAGAACCTTCTAGAAATTCTCCGTTGGCCACTTAACCCCTAGTTTCTTAACAGAGTCATTGAGCAGTATTAAATGCACATAAAAGGGAGGGTACAAGGAAAGGGAAATAATAACCAGGACATTGTAATTTACCAAATAGTCAACTAATCAACTCATTAAGGTGTCATAAACATCCAGATTTAACCAATTAACCCAACAACACTGCAACATTCATAACTTAGTAATTTACTTATTAACCGTTCTAATATACGCAAGTCAACTTCTCCTTGGGCATTTATAACAGTGGGTCAAAACACAGCTTCTTTCCTGGGCCTAATGGTCCTCCAACAATAGCTACCTTACCATAAGAGTCACAATATCTGCATTTCCAAGCTCCTACATGAGGTTTCCACCCACAGTTACATCCCAGGTCTGTTTTTTTAGATCTGGACCAGGACCTACTAAAAAGGATTCTGGTTCTGTTCTGGTGTTGCCACTTCCAGTGATAGTCACAGACAGCATGAGTTTTACTTGTGAAATTATCTCAGGGGCAGGTTAAAAATAAGTGGTCAAAAAACCTGTCCCTCCCCACTGCTTTACAGCTTTCAAAATCCCTTCAGTAATTATGGTAGGAACACCTTACCCAGCTAGCATTAGTGAGCTCAACATATGCTTGATTTCATCTGCCTTGATACTTGGAACAATTGTAAGGAGAGCAGTTGAGAGAACAGCAACCTATACCTAAAGACAAAGTCCAGTCACAAACACTTTTCCACATGTATACGCTCCCTGTTCTATTTAGACAAAAAATGCCTCTTTCCAAAGAATGAAGTCGCCATGGACTTCCTTCCTCATCCCAAAATCCTGTTCTGTTATGGACTTCACTCAGGGTGCTGACCCACCATTTAGGTTCAACCAGGCTGGCCACCCATGGCCAGTCTTCAGGTCCTCCTGGCCCTCCACAGACCCAGCAATTGCTAAGGTTAAAGGTTTTTGCTACTTTTTCTTCTAGGACTGAAAAACTGTTCTCCCCCCTCTGGCCTAAACTTAACTGACAATAGAAAAGTAAGATTATTAAGAAAAACATTCTAATCAAATCACCTAATCGTGATTAGATTCTCATGTTGTCTTCTGCACCACCTGTGGCGAGTGCAGGCACAGAAACAACTTAACATAAAGAAAACAATGACAGCAAGGATTAGCCTCCCAGTGACTGGAGATCGGAAAGGAGAGATGCCCACACAGACTATTCCAGCAGGCGATCTGTGGGTAGGCACACGGGGCTTCCCTCAATGTGTGCTCCGATCCACTCCTGTGAGTGTCAGTCGTGGCTTCCTGTCCTTCTCCTCCAGCTGAGATGTCCAAATCTCTGGAGCTTTAGAAGCCTTGACCCGAGTGTTATGGCTCCACCCATGGCCAGCTGTCTTGACGGCTGTTTCTGTGCTCAGTAACACCTGGAAAGGTCCATGCCACTTCGGCACCAGTGGTGCTTCTTTCCACTCCTTAACCAGGAGCCAACCTCCTGGCTGGATGTTGTGAGCAGCAAAGTCCAAGGGCAGGGTCTGTGCCAGCTGAGTTTCCTGTCAAAGAGATTTCACAAGAGACAGTATCCTGGCCACATATTGTTTTCAATATACATCACTTATTTCTACCCCCCTACTAGGCTGAGAATTACAAGGGTAAGCAATTCCAAACATCAGTTCAAAGGGAGATAATTGAATATCTCCTCTGGGTCCTTATTCTACCCAAAGCCAGTGGCAAAAGCCATACCCATGGCATCTTAGTTTCTATCACCACCTTCAAAAGGTGTTTATTTCTCAATTCATTCTTTCTACCCAACCTGAACTCTGGGAGTGCCTGAGTGTTCCATTGTATTCCTAAAGCAGCCATAACTCCTTGAAGGATCTTTCCTATGAAATGAGTTCCCCTATCTGAATCTATTGCTTCCACAATCCCATATCTTGAAATTATTTGTTCCAAAAATGCCTTAATAACAGATCCTGTAGTTGCTGAAATAATTGGGAATGCTTCTGGCCACTCTGTTAGCTGACATACTATTAAAAGAAGATATTTAAACCTTGCCACTCGGCATTTCAGTAAAATCCACCTGGCATCTTTGGAAGGGACGTACAGCCCAAGGCCTCCCTCCCCCTGCACTCTTCTTTGTAACCCTGCTATTAGTTTGAGCACAAATCAAACAACCCTCAATAGCTCGTTTTGCCAGGTCAAACAGACCCACAGTAGCACACATTTTGAGGAAGACTTCTGCCAATCCTTGACAACCCCAATGACTCCCTTCATGGAGTTGTTTTAATATTTGTAAGGCCAGAGCCTTTGGTATCCATTGTTTACCATTCCCTGTAAACCAATTATCCTCTCTTTCCTCTGCCCCACTCTTTTTAATTATCTCAAGTCCTTCTGGTGGAAAAGACAGTTTCTCTGGCAGTGGTGGGGCTCCTGGGAGCAAAGGGAAGATCTTAGAGATTTCTGGCAACAGTGCAGCTTTTCGAGCCTCTTCCTCAGCCAGTCGGTTACCTATTGTTTCCTCTGAGCACCCTGCCTGGTGCCCCTTAATGTGTGTTATTGCCACCCCTTTTGGTAAATTCACCACCTCCAGTAGGCTAGAAATTAAGCTCTCATGAGTTAACAGTGTCCCCCTGCAGGTTAATAAACCTCTTTCTTCCCATATTTTCCAAATGCATGTATCACCCCATATGCATACTTAGTAAAAATATTCACTATTCTATCCCGATATAATTCCCAGGCTCTCACAAGTGCATTCAGCTCTGCTGTTTGAGCTGACCATGTGGGCGGCAATCTCCCCCCTTCCTTTAACTCCCTTCCATTAATGATAGCATATCGTGTAAATCGCTTCCCTTCTACTACCCTTGAAGACCCATCGATAAACACATTTTCTCCCTCAGTCCAAGGAGTGTCCTGTAAATCTTCCCTAGCCTGGGTCTGGAGATCTATCACTTGAATGAGTTTTTTCCCGGCCCCCCTCTCCAGGGCGGTTCAAACAGGAGGCTGGGTTAAACCCTTCCCCACATCTCAATGTTAAATCCTCCTGTTCCATTAAACAAGGTTCATACTGTAATAACTGAGCGCTGGTCATCCACTTAGAGGCTCTTTCAGTTAACAAAGCTTTAACGTGATGTGAAACTTTAACAATCAGATATCCTCCCAGTGTCAGTTTTCGAGCCTCAGTTACCATTAAAGCTGTGGCTGCACAATTCTGCAGACAGTGAGACCAGCCTCTGGCCACTGGGTCTAACAGCTTGGAAAAATAAGCAACAGGCCGCCGTGTCCCCCCATGTTCTTGTACCAAAATTCCTTTAGCATGGCCCTGTTTAACATCCATATAACTCAAATTCCTTTTCTGAGTCTGGAAGAGCTAAGACTAAGGCATTAATCAATTTGTCTTTTTATTTTCTAAGGCTTTGTTCCCCTTCTGGTGTCCATACCACCATGTTAGGGCTGCTTTGGGTTAAAAAGTAGTACAAAGGTCTGGCTACAACAGAAAAATCCTCAGTCCATGCTCTGCAGTACCCCACCACCCCTAAAAACTGCTGTGACCCTTTTTTAGTCTGGGGTAATGCTACTTGTAAAATTCCTTGTATTCTTTCTGGATCAATACACGGTAAACCTCCAGTCACAATGTGTTCTAAATATTCAACCTTCTTCTCTACTAACTCTGCTTTCTTTTCAGACCCTCTTAAGCACCTTTGTAGCAAGAAAATTAAGCAGATTCACAGTAGCCTCTTCAACCATCTCCTCCTGTTCCCCTGATAGAAGTAAATCATCCATGTACTGCAGCAACCTAACTGAGTAAACTCTCTTAATATTTTCTGCAAGGCTTGCCCAAAAAACCCCGGTGACTCTGTATATCCCTGCAGGAGGACTGTTCATGTCAATTGTTGTTTCTCATTAGGCTCAGTGTCTGACCTCAAGAAGTCGGTCTACAAAAATAGGCAAACCTCAGCGTGGAAGTCAGAATGCCAATCTTTCAGCTGCCATTTATGCAGTATGTGCAAACAACTTCTCAACATATTTGCAAAAAAATCTATTTGTTCTTGTTGTACATTTCCAGAACCTGACTCTCCCGTCTTTTTATTTTGATTTGAGATCAAAGCACCATTCTTTTCTGGACAGGGAAGTAAGAACAGGCGGAAAATACAGGCTACACGTGTGAACCTATACTGCAGGAACAGAGCTGTAGCTCAGAATTAGACGCAAGAAGTGCTGCCCTAGCAAATGCAAACATTTAGTGTTGACACAGAAGCCTTGTGCAATGCCCTGCCAGCCCATGGCCCACATTGCTATCAACTCTCTGTCTGGTGTTACAAACAGTGTAGAGAGCTGACTGTAAGTTAAAAAAAATAGCCAAAATGTTCATTTGGTTCATATGGTGAACAATGAGTATCTAATATTACAGTCCTCATAGAAGTGAGTATTCACTTCGATCATGCTGGCAGTTTTACTCAGAAATCAACAGGTCTGTATAAATCATGTTATCAATAAACAATAATTTGCTCTATGATCTAACTAAAAATACCTCATTGTTGATAAGTTTAGTGGAAGGTTGCAAGATCAGCACTGATTACCTTTTCATTTTTTCTTTAGTGGCTATTCTGCAGGAAAATTACTCTTGTTTACAGAGTAACCAGTTTGGATGTAACTAAAATGCCAGTACATTTCATGATCATTTCAGTATCAGAACAAAGCCATAAGACTTCACAGCCTTTTAAAACACATTTTTAAATGAATTTTAAAATCAACGGCCTGTGTAGGACTCAGAATGAAAACTCTATCAAACCTCAGCTCCAATGGAAGATTCCCTTCCTTGCCACCCTGTGAATAAGTGCTACATTCACTTTCTGAAAAGTCCTTTGCTTTTTCAAGAGACAAAGTCCCACTGATGGTGGTTTTGGTATGGTTAGGACTTGGGGAAGGGTCTCCTTCCTTCATCAGCTCCACACTGCAGTGCCTTTGGAATGCAGCCCACTGGGCATTTTTTGCACAGCCCCGGTGCTTCTACATGAGGCAGAAAGTGCAATTGCATTTCCAGCCCAAAGCCCATGAGGAGTGGGGCAGCCAGAGCATCCTGTGCAGATACAGGCCTGCAGCTGTGACTGCAGAGGCTTTGGGCTCTGCCCAGCGCAGCGGGTGCGGCTCCTCTGCGAGTGCCCCCCTCTTCCCAGGTGCCCATGGCTAGTGGGGAGGAGGCTCTGCAAGGGGAAGGGAACAGGGTGGGCATGTCTGCTGGCAGGAGAGTGCAGTGGAGAGCAAACAGTCCAGGATATTGCTGGAGTGTGTGACAGAGAACTTGTGACACAGCTGGTGACTGAGCCAGTGAGGGAAGGCGCTGCTGGACCTGCTGTGTGTGAAGAGAGAATTGCTGCTGGGGGACGGGAGGGTTGGAGGCTGCCTTGGGCTGGGACATCACAAAGTGCTTGTGTTCAATTCCCAGAGAAGGAAGGAGAGGTGTTGGGAAAATGTTGAACTGTAAGAAATTGCGAAATCCTTAAGCTTTATGAGACACTGCTCAGTCCTGTATTCCCCATTGCAGTAATTAATGTGGGCAAGTGGATATCTTAGCCTTCAGAGTAAAGAGAGATACTTTAGAGTGCCAAGAAGGTAGCTGTAATACATTGAAGGGGAAGAAACTGGTTTGAGGAGGCTCTTGACTGTCCAAGGAGATTTTGAGGTATGGGATGTTCCCCAAATGACCACCAGAGACCCTCAAGAGATCCCTACTCTCAATAACTTCTCATAGGTGATTTAAATATGTTAAAGAATTTTGAGGAAATGTTTTGAATGTGAGTTTCAGCAAAGTAATGAACATGTCTTAGTTCCATGGGCACAAACTAATAGGTGAAATTGCTGGGAGAGCACGTGTCAGGGAAGGGATTGCCCACGCAACCCGTACCAAAATCAAGCCATGCCTGCTTTCTCACACTGAGCTGGCAGCAGGGATCAGGCCCTGCTTGCTAACCTTTCATTTTGATCTATTGAAGGGTAAAGAAAGGTCACAATGAAACAGTTTCAAGCCATTTCCCTCTGGTTTACCTTTTTGGGGGCCAAAGCTCTGTGATGCAGGTGGCCCAGGTGCACACAGAGAAATGCAGCCTCCCCTAAGCCCTTGGTTCTGGCACAAATCGTCAGTTCTTGTTCCCAGGGGAGCCCAGCTCTGGCAGCAGACAGAGCCCACAGCGCAGTGGGCGCCGTGCCCTGCCCAGCCGGGGCTCTCTGGCACAGAGCAGCAGCAGCGCCAGCACCTTGCAACCGCTCCTGCCTTGGCTTCACCTGCCAGCCACAAGCCCCTGGAAATCAGCACCGCCTGTCACATTCCCAGCTTGGAGCAGCTCCTGCTGGCGGGCAAATCCTGCCAGTTCCACTGCTTCCAAAGAGGAATAAAGGCACAGGTACAGACGTTCATACAGAGCAGCCCTGGCAATGTCCAATAAATATGCAAATATGTGGGGAGGTTTGTTAGGAATTATTACAGCTGTTATGCCAACAGTGCCTTCTCTGCTGGTTCTGCACAATGCTTTGGGCCATTTTCTTGGGCTGGTTTCCTTTGCTTGGGCCGTAGACTGGTCTTCTTCCTGTTGGTTGAATCCAGCATCCTTAATATTTTCTTCACTGAGTGACTGCACTCTCTGTGAGAAAGACTGAGGTAAATGGAGTAAATGTAACACTTCTGTTGGAGCTCCTTTACGTCCCTTGCATAAGCTGGTAACTGGCATAGAAATGTTCGTGAGGCAATTAAACTCTTTTTAATGCAACAGAGGGTATGAGAAAGGTATCCTAAGCATAGGGCTATGCTCTGAATAATGAAGACAAAATAAAATATTGAACATGCTCTGTTTCCCTATACCAAACAATAAAATTAAAAATATGTGATCATGATGCATATGAATGGTTGCACAACCTCGTGGTTGGTGTAATTAGGTTTTTGAAGCCATGATGCACCAACAAACATAATTTCAAGGAAGCTGAACGTCTGTAAAGTCTTCAATATATAAACTCAGCAAATAGTTAGTAGAGATGATATTTTTCCTTAAATGGCGTTCAGTCTCCGTGGTGATATGAAAGAGCAATGTTTGTTCATATCATATAGGAAAGCATAACTTAAATTATAGAAAAGTACTAGAGTGACTTATGAATGTATATTTTTAAATTATTTTTTCCTATTACATAGAATAGCCTCAGCTGAAATCTTCTTCCCTCACCATCACTTTTGCCATGCCTGATCTCCTTGAAGAATTGCCTTTTTTCATCAGAAGTTACAGAATTTAGAAGAGTTTGCAATGGGGAGAGGCACATTTTAAACCAGTGAGTTGACAGAAGAGCTCATCAAATTTTTTCTCATGCTTTCTTCATTCTTCAGATAAGTCAGGGAGGGCCCTTGAACTGTCTGCATACACAAATTATCAAATGCTTTGCATTTTACAAGAGTATCTCAAACGGGCCTGCATGGCATTCTCCCTTCTCTGTACAGTTTCCAACATGCACACAGCACGGAACTAAAAGGCACTTGCTCATCCTCGCTTGGAGAGGTTGCCACTTAGGTTTGGAGTTAGCATCACAGCCCTCTGCTTGTTCTGCTTGATTTGCATCTTCCAAAAGCATGTCTGGAAAGCCTCCTCTCACAGAAGCCATCTGGCTAACCAGAGAGGTTCATTAGAGCAGCCATCCATCCTTTGGTATCTGTTTCTTCAGAAGGGGAATGCTCGCTATAAGCATATTTGCAAAAGACATCGGATAATGACTGAACCTATTCTTACATGCTCATTGCTAAATGTCTTCAGGTGCTCATGGTATTTTCAACTGGTCCCTGTTATTTCATTCTGATTTCCACACAAATTCAGATAAATTAAATCTATACTGATCCTCATAGCACTAGCAATGGCATCAAGTCTTTTGCTCTGCTCTAGACACTTTCCTGTGCCTCTCCCAGATTTCTTAAACATCTTACGTTAGATATTGCATCCAAACCTGAACTGACAAGTCAGTTACTGCCAGCAGGGCACACTGAATCTAATCCCGATATAGCACAGAATGATTTACAGTAGCACTGAACTTTATACAAATGGCCTGCACCCTGCTACACTTCCAGCATGCACAGCTACGAATGAAGAAAAGGAAGCTCAGTCACTATGGCGCAAGCAATTTTTCCTTTTCCATTCTATCAGCAAACTGTTAAGGTTATTTTTGACCAAAAAAAAAAAAAAAAAAGTCAGGGATTATTTGTTTCTTTATTGCTCTGCAAATCAAATCCTTGTGAGTCACCCCCTCTGTTTTGCCTGGCTTCATACCATCCAGTGGACGAGCTTTATGGGATCCTTCAGATCTGTAAACTAAGCCTGGATATCATGGTACAGAGATGCCACAATATAAGGTCTCTGAGTTAGTTTCCACAATTGGAAAAAAAAAAAGAAAAGGAACAAGTGAGCTTCTCCACAAGTAAAATTTTATTAGCAGCACAAGTACATCCAGTAACTTTTAGGCTCCTCAAGCCTATGCACCGCCCAGGCTCAGTGGAGAACCAAGTCAAGAAGTGAAGATTTTAACGTCATGTGGGTATGGGATTTCCAGACCATGCTCTGCTCCTGCTTGGACAACCTCATTCCTCTGTGCAGCTAATTCACAGGAACAGCACAAACTGGCTTTCCAGAACTAAACCTACACTATTCTCAGCCCCAGCCAACCCCTCTCTTATCTGTGCTGCTGCATAACAAAATCTGCAGTGTGTCTGGTTCCTCAGACTCCTCTGTTCAGTTGGGGTACAGGCTGGACATGCTTGGGGCACTCTTTGAGTTACTCTTGGATCCCTTGAGCAGCAGGGTTGGGCCCACGAGGGGTTTGTGCTGCTGCTTTGGGACACAGGAGAACTTCCCACAGGTGAATTCACAGAGCAACCCCGAGCGGCTGCTTTGTGATGTCAGGGCACGGTTGCCACGTCCCCATGGTGTCAGCAGAAGGTTGCCTTGGCGCACGGCAGGCCTGAGTGTCAGAGCAGCTCTTGGGCTTGCTCAGTGCAGGAGCATCCTGCTGGTTTGAGGCCTTGTTAGTGTGCAGCTGCACTCTGACAGAGCCTTGTTTTCATTGTGTTGGACACAGTGTGCAAACCTGCACAGCAGTGCTACCATCATGGAGCCACTCGCTGCTGCAGTTTGCACTGTTTATGGCATTGCGTATTCCGGATATTACCTAACCAACCTGGCACGTAAGTAGAGGTTTCCCTGGCTGTAGCCTAATCTGGCTTGTGGATCTCTTCCTGCTCTTGCTCAGTAACTGAGTTGATTTTGAAACAAAAACGCCATTAGGATGCCACTGGTTTGGTGAAGCTTCTGTCAACACATTCAGCTTAAAAGGAGGTGTCTGTAGCCAGGGGAGTGTGGGAGCATTTGCAAGGGAATCTGCAGGGGTTCCGTTCCCTCCTTCCCAGGGAGAGTCTGTGGCAGCAGAGTCTGTCCTTTCCTCAGTTTGCTGGGTCAAGCAGGAAAACTTCCAAAAAGGCAGACACGGAGACCTTCTCCAAAGGCCTTCTAAAAACTCTGCAATTCTCCCCAGAATTCAGGGAAAGCTTCTTTTTTCCAATTTTTTTTTCTAATTTTTTTCTAAAGCTAGACAGTCATTAAAGCCTTTGACTGTCTAGCTGACTCCTTCCTGAGTGCTAAACTAGAAATTCCCTTTGCAATGAAGTGAAAACTACACAACAGTGAGGGTCGGCTCCTGAACCCCAGAGTTGCTCCTGTGCTGTTTCACAATAGAACTGCCACAGCTCCGGGGGATTTTGGGGAAGCTTTCCTTGGCAAGCATTCCCAGCAAGTTGTGTAAATTAGTGCATGGGAATTAGTGCAAGCAACTTAC
The DNA here is from genome assembly GCA_036785705.1 of Acanthornis magna. NCBI lineage: Eukaryota > Metazoa > Chordata > Aves > Passeriformes > Acanthizidae > Acanthornis > Acanthornis magna. The sequence goes on along the minus strand of JAWUZG010000141.1, from coordinate 2,587,850 downwards.
TAAAAAAAAAAAACAAAAGTAAAAAGCACCTGAAAGAGAGGAGGGAAAAAAGCTGCTTTAGCTGTTGGGCAGAACAGAAGCTTTGAGTGTTACAGAACAATTTGCATTTTCTTGATCAAGTTGGTATTCATTTACTGGCAAAAGAGGCCAAAGCATAGGCACAACCAAGAGACTTGTCCTGTTCTCTTGCTGGCTATGTGAGAGAACTGTGTCTCCTGGAGGGATGTTGTGGAAGGAAAATACTCTCGGCTTGGCTTGACTTGCTCTCTGGGAGTCACCAGCACAGGCAGTTTGCTCACAGCATCTCGTTCATTTTCCCTTGCCCACCGCAGGTCACCTGAGCCGTGTGTTCAGAGGTGCCGATGCCGAGGTGAGTGAGAAAGGAACCTTTGATGTTGCTGCTGTTTAAGAATTGTGGGGCAAGCTGTGAGCTTGGCCTGTGGCAGTAGAGTGAGGAGGGCCAGCTGGGTGGGCTGAAAGAAAATCCATTTCCATGTCTGCAGCAGCAGTAGCAAAGGCATCACTGGCTTTTCCTGTTTTTCCATTTCAGAGCTTATAAAGAACCAAAAGCCCGATTTTGCAGAGAGAATGTTGCTTGCTGATTGTAGCCAGGGTGCAATATCTAATTCAGAACTATTTGCAGTACTGTTCCATTAGCCCATTTTAATTTAGTTGCAGTGACTTAGAATCCCATTGCTGCCAAAGTTTATGATTTCTCCTTAGGAGAGCTGAGTATAGAGCTGAATAGAAACAAGGTTATAAATGAGAGGTAACTGCCTGTCCCTCATGCTCCTGCCTGTCCACAGAGCACAGAACCAACAGAAGACTCTCCTCTGGCTCCCAGTGGTCCTGGAGAAGAGGCCGAAGAGGAGCAAAATGACCACATCCCTCCAGCTCTGGCCACACCACAGCCTGAACATCCCGAGCCTGTAAGTGCCAGTTCTCGGTGGTGCTGTCTTTAGAGCAAAGCAGAGCTGCAAGTTCCTGACCAGACAGCACTTGCTGTTGGTGGCTGAAGATGCTCAGTGCTGCAGTCCTGCCAGGACCTAGCGATTCACCCCAGCCAGGGACAGCAGGAAAATGGCCTTTGACCTGTCCCATTTAGCCCCCAGCTTGCTGGGATTCTGACAGGGGCCAGCCTGCATCATGAAGGCTCCCTGTCCCCAGAGGCAGCAGCTGTCCAAAGACACCGCTCTCAGCCTTGCCGCCTACGTAGGTGACACTGTGGCCTGGGGAGAGCTGTCCCACTCCACAGACTGGCCAAGGAGCTGCAGGCACCAAAAATGTTGATCTGAACACACAAGTGCTTTGGGGTGGTTTGTCCCAAAGGGCTTCTTGGGTGTGCTTCCCTGCGAGTAGCTCAGAGACACACCGGGGATGTGGAGTTGCTGCTTGAAGTCAGGGATTTTGGTGCCTTTGTGTCCAGGCTGCTCTTTTGCCTCTTCAGGCAGAGCAGTCTGTGGCAGAGCTGTCTGGCGCTCTGAGTGCGCCTGTCTTTTTGCATTTGATAAGCTGCAAAGAGATGATTGTGTTGTGCATGAACCTGTGTGGGGCCACTCTCCTCCCGTGTGGCAAAAGAAAAAAACTGCGTGGTTCTGAAGCCTTCTTCTGAGGCAAAAAAGCAGAAAATGAGAGTTTCTGTTGATACATTGTGTGGTGAACTGTGCAGCTTTGAAAACCCCATTTGAAAACTCCAGTTGCAGCCTAGGGGCAAAGCTGCAGGTGCTTGGCTGGTGCCTTGTAGTGCTAAGAACAGGAAGGACATCTTGAAATTCTTGGTGCTGTATTTGAAGACAAATATGCAACTTTGTGCCTGGGGAGCTGCCTGGGACAAAAGGACCCAGGAGGGGTGATCAACAGCAGCTGAACATGAGCCAGCGTGTGCCCAGGTGGCCAAGAAGGCCAAGGGCATCCAGGCCGGTGTCAGCACCTGTGGGGCAGCAGGAGCAGGGCAGTGACCATCGCCCGGTGCTGGGCAGCAGTGAGGCCACATCTCAAGTGCTGTGTCCAGTTCTGGGCCCCCGTGAAGCAGGAAGGCATTGAGGGGCTGGAGTGTGGCCACAGAAGGGCAAGGGAGCTGGGGAAGGGTGTGGAGCACAAGTCCAATGAGGAGGTGCTGAGGGAGCTTTAGCCTGGACAAAGGGAGGCTCACGAGCCACCTTCAGCCACACTTCCATAAATCCCTACATGACAGTGCTCAACACAAGGGCCCTTTCCCTGCCAAGCAACTCTTCACTGCATCCAAGGGCTTTAGACACTGGAGTAGGTGACCCTTCCGTCTTTCCATTTGTTGTTTGTTGGTTTGCTAGGAGGAGAAGCCCCGTGTATTTTCTCCTTCTGCAGCAAGCAAAGGTGCTTTTGCTCAACCTTTCCAGCACTGCAAAAGATTGAACTAGAATGTCAGTTTGCAAGGTGGCAGTTCCGGAAGATGCAGACTTTTTGCAAGAGAACACGTAGTTTGGGGCAGGGACATTGGTGCAGAAGGAGCTGTTCTGCTGCCAGGCCAGCCACTAGGGCCTTGCACATCACTTTCAAGTTAACAGGACCTGTGCCTTGTGGCAGCCCAGGGGATCAGTGTGTGTTGTGTTCCAGGTATGGGAATTCAGCAGGAAATCAAGGCCCTTGCATTCCAGCTGGTGCTCAGAGATCAGAGGGGCTGGGAGGGGCTGGGCTTCATTTCTGATTACAGCCACTTTAGCACCCTCAGCCTGGGCGAGTCCAAGAGAAGAACTTGCCCAGGCACAGATGCACAAAGAGTGCAGTTCCCAGTGCAGTGCTCTGGGTCTGATCGCATTCCATAAGGACCTACATGCTCCAGATTCCCCAAGAGTGTGGTTGATTGAAGCAACAGGAGAGCAAGTTCAGGATTGCCACTGATCAGGGCACTGGCTACCGAGTGTTGCTGTGTGTAGCAATAGAAAGTGTAGGAAGAGAGGTTATGAGAGTGAGATAGATCTATCTATCTATCTATCTATCTATCTATCTATCTATCTATCTATCTATCTATCTATCTATCTAATATTGACATAAATTAATCCTCCTGGGTCTGCTGCAAGGCACTTGGAGGTGCAAAGCTCATCTAAGGACATCCCTTCTGGACAGGAGGAGAGACACATTCCAGCGACCGATCCCAAGCAGGCAGAGATGTTTCTCCCTGTAGAGATGGTTGTTTTTTCCCTGCAGAGATATTTTCCTCTTCCTGCCTCTTCTGCCCTGAAGCTCCCTTTTCATGCTGCAAATCTTGGCCTGTCCCAGTGAGGTGGAACAATCCCATGCTCTGGGTGGGGTTTGGTGACTTTAGTCATGCATGCATTACACAACAAATGGTTTCCTTCACTGGCATCCCAAAGGATGTGTAAGTTAATATGTCAATGGGGATAATGAGGGACTCTGTCACTGGTGGTGAGAATTTTTAGTTGATAAAAGTGGGAGAATAAACACCTGGGTCCCCCTCCATGTACTGAGGCACCTGTAGAGGCTCTCTGACCTCCGCCAGAGGCTCTTTGTGCGCATCCTTATCTCCTGAATGAGCAGGATTTCTAACAAGATTGTAGATATCAGAAAGGCAGGAATGGCCATACAGGCTTGAAGAGAACGTGAACTCCGGAAGTGATGCTCACAAGGAGGGAGCTCATACAGGAAGGCACCTGCAGAGCCAGGATGGAGCTGTGGCACAGGGCTGGGTGTCAGTCATGACTGAAAGACAAAGAAGACCCAGCAGAAGAGCAGGGAGGCCCTCAGCAGACCCTTGAGAAATGCCACACATTCCCTGTCTGCTGCCTAAGAGTCTCTTGGAGATTCAGTCCCAGATGGACCATGTTTGTACTGCCAGGCTCACTTTGGAATCTGTGTCTCGCCATGGGCAGACAACGACCCAGGAGAGCAGCAGCACAGTGCTTTGGGCACGTGTGAGCCCATCAGTTTTTGAGTCTTGCCCCACAAATGTTGTATGGGAAGTTTAAATGCATCTTCTCTTGCTTTCTGTGCAGGTCCTTCTAGAACAAGAGCCTGAGCAGATTGCTCAAGCAGAGATGCCGTGTCAGGCTCAGGGAGAGCTGTTCCCAGCCCGAGGGCAGCAAGAGCAGCTCAGGCAGCAGGTGGAAGAGGCAGGAGAGAATGGCCAGGTAAGCCTGACTAGCCAGGTGACAGAGTGAAGGGCAGGCACAGGGGCATGAAACAGCTCATGGGACTGAGGAGGCCAGGAGTCCCACAGGCACTGAAAGCACAGAGCCTTGTAATCTGCAGAGAGCAGCACTGGGACGGGAGGGTTACAATGGCAGCAGAGATGGGTAGAGAAGCAGAAAGAAGTGGCTGAATGAATGGGATTTTGAGGAAAAGAGGGGAAAGCTGAGCCTCATGGCAGCTCCTAGTCACTTGCTCTGCATTTTTGTGTACAGAACATCATGGAAGAGGAACAGGCAGAGCTGCCCGAGGCTCCGAGCACCAGCATGGCAGCGAAGAGCCGGGACCAGGAAGACATCGGAAGGATTCAAGAGCGCTGGAGTCTGCATCGCCAGAGAGACGATCGACAAAACCAGGTGAGTGTAGGAGTGGCGACCACCCCACTCATGAATTTTCCTGTGTCCTCTGTTTTACAGAACATCCTGGATCAACTCCCGGCAGAGCTGCAGGAACGAGGAGCTGCCATCATGGCAAGGGAGAAGAGGCTGAAGGAGGACATGAAGATCATCAGAGAGGAAATTAATCTCCTCCTTCAAAAGCATGAGGCTCTTCAAGAGCGAGTGAGTGAAACAGCGGTAGCCACTGCAGTCACCAGTCTGGGGGTTTCTGCCCTTTTTGCCTTTCCTCTGCACAGCAGCAGGCGAGTGAGGTGATGCCTCTGAGTGCCTCAGAGTGCCATGCTGCTGTGGTCACTATCACAGCTGCTCTGAAGGACACTTCCTGCTCTGCTGAATCTGTGCTGCTGCCCTGGACAGTGGCACTAGTCCTTTGGCCTGTTGGCCAGCAGTCATCCCAATGGATTCCTGCTGGCCTCTTCCTGCTCACCTTGTTTCTCAAGGTGTTTCTACAGGGCAAAATGCTGAGCCAGATGGATTTGGAAACAAGCTGTCTGTATCCCTTGTGAATCTGCTCCTCTCCTCTCCTCTTCTTTCCCTTTCCTCACAGTCTGTGACTCACGGCTGACAGGGACAAGCTGTAGTCTCTGACTGCTTTGTTCTGTTTAACCTGAGGTGGAAGCATTGACTTCTCCCCGGGCAGCCTGCGAAGACTTCCCTGAAGAGATTGGCCGTGAAGAGCCCCAAGGTCGGCGTGAGGCACGGGAAGTGTCCCGACCAGAGGAGCTGAAGGCGGAGCAGGTCCAGAAGAGGGAGTTAAGAAGGACTACATGGGAGGAGGTAGAACACTAGACAGAGGAGCTGCAAGTGTGTCTGCAGCCCTTGGAGGGACAGGGGGCAGGGGGGAAGCAGTCCTTGGGAGGAAGTGGCATGGTCATTGTGGCAGTCATCCTTCAGAAAATCCATGAAAATGGAACGTTAACATGGCCATGAACCAGAGTAAAACCAGCCTTTAGTTTTGACCCATTTCATGTGAGAAACGGACATCCAAAAAGTCCAGTTTAAGAGCTCTGCATGTGGCCAACAGCATTCTCCTAAGAGTTTGCATTTGAAATGGCATCTCGGGACAATCTCTGCCAGCCACCTTTCTGACACAAACTCATTTCTTCTCCCAGAGCCACCCAGGCTCTCTCATGGCACCTCCTGCAGCAGTGGCATTGCTTAGTGACGTCTCCAGTCCCCACGCGGAGAAGTGGAGCTCAAGCTGTTGGGTCAGCTCCAGTGAGATCATGGATGCTCACCAACAGGAGATGGAGGAGAAGTACCTGGAGATACTGAGTATGTCTGTGTATGGCTTGTCTGAGGGACAGTGTATTGTGTGCATGTGTCAGCATAGCTGTACCAAATCTTCCTCCTCAGTTTGGTGTCGCAGGGACATTTAGGAGTCCCTACAGGAACTGCTGTGTTTTGAGGCAGCGAGAGAGCGCTCTGGGTGCTCCTGCTGCCTCTGAGGGCAGCCGGGACTGGCTTGGGTTTGCCTGAGCTTCCCTCTCCACTAAAGGCAGAAGCAGGGATTGTCCCTGCATGAGCAGAAGGCTGTGACTCGGAAAATGTTCTAGGCAAGTCCTGTGTGCTAGTGGCCAAACACAGCAGAATATTTGGCTTCTAAAAATTCCCCTTAGACTCCTGACTTCTCACCAGTCACCAGAGCAAAAATGTTTTGCAGAAATTGATTGGTTTTCTGCTTTTGTCCTTTTGTGCGTTTGTAGGGGTTTTGCTTGGTGTTTTTGGTTGCTTTGGGTTTGGGGGTTTTTTCTGGGTACTTTTGGTGGAGTTGTTTTTTCTCCATCCTGAAGGAGCTCTTCTGACCCAAGGTGTCATCCTGGTGTCATTTTTATGACTGTAGTAGTACCAGTACTATATCTACAGTTTGTTGTTATGAGAATGCTACCTTTTTGCCAGTGAGAACTCCTTTGAAAAAACATCAGGTGGCAGCACCAACAGAGAACAAGAGATGTTTTCCATGAGGCCCCAAAGAAAAAGAAGATATTTTTATAACAATCCCTATTTAGTATCGTAGTTTTATGCTTATAAAGATGTGTCCAAGACACACAGAGACGTGGTGTGATCAAGTAAAACTGCACTGCAAGCATTTCTCAGAACTGAGCCTCCAGCCCATCCACTGTATATTCCTCAGATCCACGGCACTTTGTTGTAGCTGATTCCCACTCATTCCCCATGACTGTTAGAATCCTACCCATTGGCCCAAGCCCTGCACTCATCACTCTCTGGGACACCACATCAAGGCCTTTGTGATTCTGCAGCACAACCCATTTCATCTGCTTCTTGCCCATAACAGCTGCCAGTGCTGTGCTCTCAGAAAGGTCCTGGTGGGCTTGAGAACAGAGCTCAGCTGACTCTGTGTCTGCCATCACCCGTTGGGACAGAAAGGGCATTGATCTGCACCTCGGTGTGTCTGATGGGAAAGCCAATCATGTTGTGTCCTGAGTGGCACTAACAGCTTGGAACGGGGCTCGCACTGGCTGTGCCTTCTTGCCAGGGCCTGTCAGTGCTCATGCTTGGGCTTTGCCAGCCTTGCTGTGGCACCTGCCCTGCCCCTGACGCTGCTGTGACGGCAGAGCCTTCCTTAGCCCAGAGAGTCCCGCTGCCGCCCGGCCGCTGCAGCGCCGAGCTGCCGGGAGGCAGCAGCCCCTCGGCTGGGCTGGCTCCTGCATCGCACGGCCTGCACTCCCCAGAGCCTCAGCATCTCCTCTGCCCACCTGTCCCTGTCCCGCCGGCACAGCCTGAGCAGCACTGCTCTCCTCGCTGCCCATGCCCGCAGTGCCGAGTGGGGAAGATGGCGACGTGGGCGGTGCTGCGAGGGCGAGTGCAATGCGAGCGAGCGATCCGCGCTGTCAGGGCAAGACAAGCAGTGTGCTTCTTCAAATGGGGCACGGCCAAGGGCGGCTGGGAGCTCAGCCTGCCCAGAAAGGGTGAGCATCCTTCTGCTGAAAGCCCCGTCGGCATTGCTTCTAGCCTCAGCTGCTCTGCACTGCAAAGGGAAAGGCATTCTTTTGGCAAAGTGCTGAAAGGTGGAGAAGATGCTCTCCTCTCCTGGGAATGCATCTCCCTGTGCTTTCTTTCATGCCGAAAGATCTCTTCAAAGGATTGTAGAAAATCAGTCTCTGGGCCAGCCTGTCTGCTGTAGGGCTGCCTGAGGTGTTGTTGCTGCTATTGTTGTTGTTGTGGTTTTTTTCTTTTTCTTGTTGTTACCCAGCTGACCACAAAGGCCTCAGAGTCCCAGACAGTGTGGCTGCCTTTTGTATCTCCTGGAAGATGAGATTTCTGCTTTAAAGTGAGCATCTTGCATTTTCTTTCTCTCAGGGACAATGGTGAACATGGAAAATGCCATGATGAAATACACTGAACTGGAAAATATCGGCAGCGGGTGAGTCTAACTGCAGTTATTTCTACAAACCACAGGCCGGGTGTTGTGCTGCTGGAATATCTATCAAGTGTGGAGTCAGGCAAGCTGCAAACATGTTCAGACACTGGGGTTAGATTGCCCCACCTCTCAGGGCTGCTCAGAATTTCTAAATGGGGTCAGAAGGCATTGTCAATGATACTTCGATACTGCCAAGGTCTTGGCAGCTGCAAGGAGCAAAACCTGGAAGATCTCCTGTGTCTGAAGTGTGGGACACCTGTGTGTAAATTTCCTTAGAATTTCTGGATGCATCAAAATCACACAGCCACGCTAATGAAAGGAGAAGAATCTTGACTGCCTGGAAGAGCAACCTACCCCCTGACATCTGTCAGATAACGATTCTCAGGAACATTTCTTTCCAAGAGTTTGCTGAAAAAAACACTTGATGGACAGGATTAGAACCACACAGTTTAGAAACTGAAACCTGAGATGAAAGAATAAGCTCTCTGTTTGAGCTGAGGCAGTAAACCCCAAAGCTTCAGGAACACGCCCAGTGCTCCTTGAGAGGAAAATGCATCATCTGCCTTCTGGCAGACCCCTCACGCATCCTGCCCTTTTTAGGCATTTACAGCAGAGATCTCCTGTCTGGGCTGGCTTTCACTCCAAGGTCTAAATGGCTTCTCTTTTCTTTCCTGTTGTTTTGTTTCTAGGGGTTTTGGAGATGTGTGTAGAGCACTCGACACTGCCACAGGGGGAGAGGTAAAATGTCAACAGTCCCCGTGATTCTGCCGCTCTCGAGGGCTTGCCGCTCTCGTGTGAGCTGTGGCTGGGGCTTTGGGTCACCCATAGAGCTGTGCTGCAAAGGCACGGGAAGCGCAGACTGGTGCCAGCCTGCAAAATCCATTTGGGACAGTCTTTGCCCTTGTCAGCTGCCAGAAGGAAGGCACGGAGGGCAGCAGTAGCTTTCAGAGAAGGACACGCTTGCTTGCTCCCAATTGCTGAAACAGAGGTGCTGCCTTAGAGCATCTCACTGCTCTGTGGGGCTACAGCTTAAGAGTTCTGAATTCTCATTTCTGGCTGCCAGCAAATGCATCTGATCCTTACTGCTAGTTCCTTAGCCTCCTGCAGTGCTGCACTTGGGAACTGCACGTACGGAGAGATGTGCAAGGTGTCCCTAGAAGCCCTAAGCCCTTCTTATAGCCCAAGATGTATGTGTAGAGTAGCAAGGTTTGGATGACTTCTTTGGAATCCCAGCCAGGGCAGCAGAGTGTGGTCAGAGCTTTGTGGGTGATAGCTGAGACACCTCTGGTACCAGGTGGACAAGGCAAAACATCAGTGGCCACGTGTCCTGTAACTGGCCCCCAAGCCAGCCCAGAAATGCGCTGGTGGAATGTCAGTTCCTAATGACTCTAATGTCTAATCACAAGGCACTTTGGCAAAGCTCAGCTGTGTCGTTCCAAAATCAGTCCATGTGCTCCATGGAGTGTTGTGCTCTCGTGCCACCAGCTTCACAAGTTACTGACTTTCATTGTCATTTTAGGTGGCCATAAAGAAAATAGATCTTCGAGGACAGAACATGAAGCAAGTAACTGTTAATGAAATCACCATCATGAAGATGAATAGGAATCCCAGTCTTGTGAATTATTTAGACAGGTGAGTGGTTGTGGTCTTATCCATGAGTGTTTGTATACATGCTGCAAGCATGCCAAGTTAAAAAACCAACTTTGGTCACTGGCAGGAAATAGAGCTGTTAATTATTGGTTAGTTATTATTTCTCTACTCATCTCCAGTGCATGGGAAGAGATTACATCTTGTCTGCATTAGTCTTCCCTGGCACACGTAGTTTGAGAATTGTTCTAAAACCTGGATGGTCCCTATCTTACTAAGTCAATACCCTGTAAGTTCACTGCCTCCATGATGTTTGGAGGCTTGATTTTTTTTTCAAGTGCCTTATGTGCTGATCAACCAGCCTAGAAAGGATTTCCCTTGGATTGTTGCCCCTCTTTTCCATTGCTGTGCACGCCAGGAAGACTAGGTGCTTGTTTCCAGAAGCACGTCATAAAAGTCTTTTTGTCTGGGCCGTTAGTAAACCGCATTTTTCCCTTACTGGCCATCTAAGACATCTCTTTTTTCACATATGTGCCTTTCTCCTTGAGACTGCACAGACTGCAAACACTGCCCAGAAGCCTAGAGGCAATGTCTACTCCTTTTATTCTCTTCTTGTTTCAAATTGACCCAGAACAAAGAAGCAACCAAAAAACCAACATAGTCAGGCATGTTCATCTCCACACCCTTGTTTCCTTCTTTCAGCTACATTGTGGGTAAGGAACTCTGGCTGGTTATGGAGTACATGGATGGAGGCACTCTGATGGATGTCATCCGAGAGACGTACATAAGTGAAGTCGAGATTGCAGCCATCAGTCGGCAGGTCAGGGATTCTGCCTGTATTTCCAAGGGCTTGGGCAGGATTGTCTGGGAAACAGGGGCTGAGAACCACAGTGATTCCATGGGCCACGCTTTGTTTCTGTGCTGCTGCTATGCTATGGAGAAGCAAGAGCATCTCAAGTGAACTGCCTGCCAGTGTCCCTGCATTCACTGTACTCTGTTCTCATACTTTCATCTCCTGCTGTCGTATTCTCACTCTGTCTCCTGTATTAGTATTTGCTCTTCTCTACCTTGCCTCTCTAAATGTTTGCCTCCAGCCTGTCTGCACTACATTCCTTGCCTGTAAAAGCAAATGTGCTGGTAGCAGCATTTGAAAGTAATGGCAAAGTAATGGAGGGACTCATTTCTCACAGTCCTCAGCTGAAATGGAGCGCAGTGCACCCAAAATGGCATTTTCTTCTGAGCACATGCACTGCAGCAGCAGTCATTCTGGCTGGTTCACAGGGGACAGTGTAGAACAGCAATTGCTCTTGCTCTTTCAAAAGCTGACTTGCCTTCCTTTAGAAGGGTACTGCTCTGCCAGTGTTGCAGCAGCAAGTTCTTCCTCTCGATGGCACCGTGTTCTGCAATTACTCCCAATCTCCCTGCAAAGGGAATCTTTTAGAGCTGTTTTCTTTCCTGTGTGATGAAATCACATCAGTAATTTTTATCCTGCTCTTTCTCTTTTGTCTCTCAGTGCCTGCAAGGACTGGCTTTTCTTCACTCAAACCATGTGATCCACCGAGATCTGAAGAGCCGCAACATCCTTCTCAGAACTGACGGCTCTGTCAAGTTGGGTGGCTATATTCTTGGCCAGGCACAATGTTGTGGGGATGTAGGGCTTGGGGATGCTTTTGAGTGACTGCCAGTTCCCAAAAGATGGTGCTGGTGGCAGTGGAGGAAGTCCTGCTGTGAGCCGAGGGCAGAGTTGCAATGTGCATAGATGTATTGCAAGGGAAAACCAGTCAAGAGTGGCAGTGATGTGTGTATCTTTTCCAGAGGGAGGGAGCTACGATCTAAATCTTCCAGGGAATGAAAGCCACTGCTGGAGGCAGTGCAAAAAATTGGGGGATTTTGGAAGTGGTCAGTTCCGTATTTCCTTGGCTAAAGTCCTGAGGAAACAGAGCACGGACAGTTTTCCAGGAGTTTCAACAGCACAATCTCATACTTAGAGTGGGGAATTCTTTTGCCTGGTTTCCTAATTGAACAGGATTTGGTTTTCTTCTCAGCTGATTTTGGCCTCTCTGCTCAGCTCACCCCTGAGCAGACAAAAAGGAGTTCAGCTGTTGGGACATCTTGGTGGATGGCACCAGAAGTTGTGACAAGGAAACCATATGGCCCGAAAGCGGACATATGGTCCTTTGGAATTGTGGGCATCGAAATGGTCGACCATGAAGTTCCTTACGAGAACAAAAGTCCCTTCACGGTAAGGTTCAAAAACTCTCTGATCCCACTGTCTTTCTGGCCTCTCCCATGTTCTGTCTGCCATCAGATAAAATCCCACTGCCATCTGCTGCCACTGCTTCCTCCAAGGTCCTCTTCTAACAATGTCCCTGCAGCACATCAGCATCTGCAGGAATTTTGGTTGCCTCAGTGGGGAAACTCACGCCTTACCACACGCAGGCATTCCCCATTCTCAGGCAATATTTTGCTTTCGGTTTCAAGTTGTTCCAGCTCTTCTGTCTGTGAAGATTGTCCTAAAAACAAGAAACAAGCATCTCACAACTGGTGCTATCTTTTCAGAAATGATGAAAAGAAACCCAAACCCAACACGTTTTCCAGAACAGTGGTTTTTCAGAGATGAACTGCAGCCCCATTCTTCTCACTGGGAAACTTGCCTGAAACCAGGGCATGAGGCTGTAAAGGTCACAGAGTCTCCTCTGCTTCTTGTGCAGTGTTGCTGAAACACTTAGGCACCATACTTCTTTCATAGTCCAAGCCACTTTCTCCACGCCACCAAGCTGGAGCCTGGTGACATGGAGAGCCTGCCAAAAGCTCCCGTCTGTTGCCTGGCCCTTTCTGGGATGGGCACACCATTAATGCACTGACTTGACTATCCAAAGGAGCAGAGGGTTACCATAGGAATGGCACTTCTTCTGATTAGACCATGGAAAGTTTTTCTTTTGCTGCATAAGGGAAGCTGAAATTTGGAGACTTCTGAGAGACAGAGCTGCAGGTGGCTCCTGGCTGCCCAAAGAGGCATTTTCATCCCAATACATTTCTGCATACATCTTAATGTGTCTGTGTTGAATATGAGATTCCAAATGTTTGTTTCCTCACCTGAGGAATAACTGATGGATTTCCTTTCTTTTCTTCCAATTCCCATTGTTTTCAACAACAGGACAAAAAGCCTGATGAGTTTTATTTAATGGAAGCTGTGCTTAAGGGACCAAACAAGCACTGCAGAGATGCTTGTCATGTAATAATACTTGGAAATAGATAGTACAAAGTCCCTCTTCCGAATAGCCTGTCAAGCTGGTGTGATTCCTCAGAGAAGCAAAATGTGCTCTTGCTGATGTGGTTCCCCCTAACTAGGTCAGGCAATGAAATCAGCTGCCAAGGCGAGATCCATTGGATGTTGGAAAAGCTGTGGCTGCATTGGGCTTTGGGTTTTGTTGCTCTAGGAAAGTCATCTCTGCCCCTCTGCCAGAGCAGAAAGTGCCTCTGCTGAGTGGAGCTTAAAGAGCAGCTTTGGGGAGAGCAGTTACAGATGTGAAAGAAGCAGGTGGAGCCTTGTGTTTCCTTTTTCTCCAGGCTCGACATCTGATAGCTGAATTAGGGACCCCACAGCTGCGGCAGCCCAAGCTCCTCTCACCTTTCCTGCGTGACTTTCTGAGCTGCTGCCTGCAGACAGACGAGGAGCAGCGCTGGTCTGCCGAGGAGCTCCTGCAGGTAAAATGCAAAGGGGCTGCAGGTGAAAGAGTGTCCGAGGGATGGGCTCCTCCTCCACTGAACTCCAAGGCCTCACATGAGTCCCCCTCCTCCTCACCTCCCACTCTTGCTGCTTTCCAAATGGAAATGGTGAGGAATCCTAGATTGGGCTGGGCTGGCAGGGACCTGTAAATGTCATCTGGTCCAAGTGCTCTGCAATGAGCAGGGACATCTTTAAAGAGATCAGGTTGCTCAGAGCCCCATCCCACCTGAACTGGAATGTTTCCAGGGATGGGGCACCTACCAGCTCTCGGGGCAAGCTGGGCCACTGTTGCACCATGCTCGAGTAAACAAGTTCTGCCTTACACCTAATCAGACTCAATCTCCTTTTTATATAATAAATATGACCCCATGTCCTATTGCAACTGGCCCTGTTAAAAAAGGTGTCGCCCACATCCTTGGAAGCCCCCTTGAAGTACAGGAATGTGGCAATAAAATCTCCCTGGGACCTGTTCTTCTCCAGGCTGAATAAGCCCAACTCTCTCCTCATTTCCTCAGTGGAGAGGTGCTCCGTCCTCTTAATTGTTTCTATTGCTTCCTTTTGAAGTTTGGTGGGGTAATCAGTTTTCTCTGATGACAGAAGAATTGAAGTAGAGCAACTGTGGCTACATAGGCGTGGAATGGTGGTGGAGGAACCGAAGGAAGCCAGTCCCAGCCCAGTGGTCAGAGATTTGGCTGTGGGAAGGAGGGGCTGTGGGGGCTCACTGTGAGCCTGTGAGGGGCCCTGGCTTGTGCCCCCAGCCCCACTCCTAGTGGTTTCTGCCACCCAAACAGGGATAGCTTGAGAGGGACTTGTCCCAGCCCCATCTGCTGCCTGGCATGGTCAAGCAGATGGGAAGTGCCCCAGGGTTACTGCCAGCTTGTGTGGCAGAGAGGCAGCTGCAGGACCAAGTGCCACTGGGCTGTCCCTGCTGGGAAGGAAGGAGCCAGCCAGCACAGGAGGGGCAGGGGATGGAAAGCTATACACTGTTCTGTCTCCCTGTGGGAATTAGCACAGTGCCTGTCTTTCAAAGAGAGGGACCCATGTGAGGCTTTGGAGTTTCTGAAAGGCACAAACCCTGGGGACAGAAAGCACCATTTTGAGAGCACTGGCAGGGCAAAAAATCCCAGCCAGATGAAGGCACCTGGATACATGGATGCATGGGATTGTGGGCCAGGTTTGCCTGTGATGGCAAGGTCCTGCACATGAAGATGGTTCTGTCGGTCCTCTCTCTGCATCATTCCGGAAGCCAGGGGAACTCTGAGTGAGCCTCAGAGCACTGAACTTGGAAAGTCATGGTTCATTGGTTTTTGTTGGTTTTTTTTCCTTTGGACTGCATCCGTTTGTAAGATCAGCAAAGCCTGCATCCATCCTGGTGCCACTGATCATGGCAGTGAAGAACAGCATGGAATAGGCAAGAATGTGGAAATAACATCAGAAGCGTTTTCTCCATGACCAGCTTAGTGTAGGGGTCTAGAGTAGTCTTGTCAAGTAGGATTTTCTCAGAAGATTGTAGACTAGGATTTTAGAGTAGGATTGTAAGTAAATAAAGTTCCTACAACCTCAACTCATCTGGAAGATTCCCTTCCTTCTCACCCTGTGTCAGTTGTTCCTTCTGAATTGTCAGTTGTTTCTTCAAGGTGCAAAGTGACATCTATGGCTTCTTTGGTGGGGTTTGAAAGTGGAGAAGGCTCTTCTTCATTCATCCTCTCCAGACAACACTGCCTTTGGAATACAGCCCACTGGGCGGTTTTTGTCCAGCTGTGGTAATTCAAGTTGAGGCAGAAAGGCTAATGACATTTGCAGCCCAAACTGAAAGAGGAATGGGACAGCCAAAACATCCTGTCCAGGTGCAGGCCTTCAGCTGTGACTTGAGAGCATTCGCGTTCCTGCCACTTGGATTTGTGTCCCTCAGTGCAATCTCTTTGGCTGGAGGAGAGTCTTGCTCCACTGAGAAAGCAGAGAGTCCCGTGAGGGTGCTCCAAAAGGTCTCATGTCATGCAGAGCTGTGAGCGCCTGTGAGGTGAGAGCAGGCCCAGCCTTGGCCGGGGCAGAGCCCCAGCAGAGCCCTGGCAGAGCCCTGGCCAGGGCCAGGCAGAGCCGTGGGTGCAGGGTGGTGCCCCGGCTGCAGACAGCAGAGGCCAGCGGGGAGGGGCAGGTGGTCTCCCTGGCATCCCCCGGTGCAGAGGCCTGGTGGGTCCCCCCTTGCCCCCGCCGACGTCGGCACGCACACGGCTGCATCCAGCACCAAGGGCCTGGGGCCTGGGCCATAGGCCAGGCTGGCTATGGCCTGGCCCAGGGACAGCCATGGGGCAAAGGCAGCTGCGCTCTGAGGCTCTTACCGCAGCTTGGCCACCACCATTTCATCCTGGAGGAGGAGAAGGTGCCTCTCACTCCTCTTCAGGCCACGGCTCAGAGCCACATCCACGCTCAGCACCACCTCATCGCTGCAGAGCAGAGAGCGGCGGCCGTGAGGAAGGCAGCCCCTTCTGCTGCGGCCCCGGCCATGGCCGCGTGTCCCCGGGCTGTGGGGGAGCCCACCTGGAGCCAAAGCAGCTCCCGGCCTGGCCCATCCTGCCTGGCGCAGGAGGATCCTGGCCCTGACACAGTGTCGCAGGCCAGTCTCTGACAGCGAGGATGGGAAGCAGGATGGCAGGACTGGGTTGATGCCACTTTGTCAGAACCTTCTTTCTCACAAAATCAATCAGCAATCATGGCAGCTCTCAGCTGCTGCTGCCGCTCGCTCGTGGACACTAAGTCCAACTGACCAAAGGTCCAAATCCAGTAGACTCTGGACTGGGCAAGGGTGGGGCCCTGGGGCAGGACTTCCTGCCAGGGTGGCCAATGCTGGCTTGGCACTGGGGAGCCCAGAGCTGGACACAGCCGAGGCCAAGGCTCATGTCCCTCCAGCTGCTGCCAAGGCTTTGCCTCCTGCAGCCCTGCCTGCAGTCAGCTGCCTTTGGCCCTGCAGGGACACTTTGGTGGGAAGGTTCCTCTAGCGATCAGCTTGGGCTCAGGGCCTGTTGTTGAGGCCTTTGTCCATCTGTGTTTAGTGGTGCAAATTCATGCCCTGAAGAGCTGGAAACAAACAAGTCCCTCTTTAGCACATTTCACACAGGGAACAGCATTAGCCCAGCCAGGCCATGCCAGGGCCAAGAGCAGAAGGCCACTACCCTGCATTTGCCCACAGACAGCTATCCAGATGATGCCCGAGACCTAGGCAAGAAAATAAAACTCCATAGTTCAATGCCTATAGAGCAGGTATTTGTTCATTTAGTGCCAGGAGTGAGTGGGATAAATCCACTAGAAACTCACTTATCCCTTCTTTGCAAAGTACTATCTTTCCTGTGTTTTTTACTTAATGTGTCTATTATACTTCCATAACTTTCATATTGCAATAGATTTTCTAATCACATCATTATGTAAACCCTTGAAGCTCATGCACAGTTCCTGTATGAGGTGGTCATCAGCCTCCTGGTGGTGGTTTTCTGATGAAGGCTCTTAAGTCTTCCTCGGGCTGGAACTTTTCACTTCTGCTTCCTGCACATGCTCTAGAAGATTGTCTGCTCAAATAGCCAGGGTTGGCTTCTTTGTGGTTAGCTTGTTCTGCTAGTCTTGCTGATTTCTAAAGACTGCTTCATTCGCGTGTCCTGGGGCAAAGTTACGACTCCCTTCTGCCCAGCCACTGCTGCAAGCGTATCTCGGTGCCTGGGCATCCCAGACCAAGAAGGCCACTCATGCCACTGCATCTTTTCCTAAGCCATTGCCTGTGGGGCTTATAGACCATCTCCTAGTGGAGATGCCACCCACGGTGGCCTCTGGCTGTGCTGGGGGGCCGGGGAGGCGTGGCTGGCACAGTGACCTTGTGCACAGGGAAGGCAAGCAAGGCTCCCCGGTGCCAGCAGGCAAGCAGAGGCATCGGGGAGAGGCAGCAGCAGCACGTCCTTGCTGCTGGCACAGGCAGCACTGCTGTTGTGCGGGGCAGACAGGCCGGCAGGCTGGAGGCTGCTGCTGTGTGCCACGCTCAGGCTGCTGGGGCTGGGGGCAGCTGGCCGGTGGCCCTTTGTGCCGCGGGGCTGCTCTGCAAGCGCACCTCTCTTCTTGCAGGCTGATCCCCAGCAAGGGCCTGCCACGGCCCCGTCCGATGAGGGAGGACAACTTGGCCCTTGCCCAGGTGAGTTTGGAAAGGAAAGGCAAGCTTCTGCTGTGGCCGAGCTGCGCTCACTTGGCCTGAGTGTGGCCGGGCAGGTGTGGCAGCCTGAGGGAGGATGTGGGCTGGGGTCCCAGAGTTTGGAGAAGGGCAGGGCCAGGGCTGGGGTGGCTTGTCCCAGCACCACAGCAGCTCTCAACAGCCTCTGAGCTGCAGTGACACTTGCAGCTGCTGGCTCCTTCCCTGGGGTTCCACACAGCTGTGCACAGCACTTAAGGCATGCAGGGCAGGGCAGGGCAGGGCAGGCTGCAGCAGCACTGGCCTGGCAGTCTCCACTGAGGGCCTTTGGTTCTCTTTTCCTTTGCAGCAGGAGAGAGCAGTGATGGCAGCGGCAGCAGCAGAAGGAGGAGGATGTGGCTGCCCTGGCCCTTTGCTCTGTGCTGGGGCTCAGCTGGGGCTGCCCTGGCTCCAGGGCAGGAGGGCTCTGGCTGCAGCAGGGCACTCTTCGGGCAGCCCCTGGCAGCCGTCTGCGCAGGGGACGGCACTGTGCTGCCCTGGCCCATCCAGGTAAGACAGTCTTCACAGGGGCCGCCCATCCCTGCGTCCAGCTGCAGCTCAGCTGCTGTCCCCAGTGCTGCATGTCCTGCAGCCACGGGCCACTGGGCTCACTCTTGCCATGCCTCAGCCTTCTGCTGCCTGCCCCTTGGCTGGAGGCACGAGGCAAAGAGCCCATGCTGGGGAAGAGCTCTGGCCCTGGCCACTGCTCTGGCACCAGCCCAGCTCCTCACACATGTCCCCACCCTCCTGCCTCTCCTGCAGGAGCTGCTGGCTGTCCTGCACTAGCAAGGGCCCACCATGGAAGGCATCTTCTGCAAAGCTGAGAGTGCCATGGCAGTGCGGGAGCTGCGGCAGGCTCTGCACCACGGCCTGCCTGTGAACATGGCAAGCCAGCCGGCGCTGCTGCTGGCCATCGTCCTCAAGGTGAGCCCTCCTGAGCTGCAGCTGCAAAGGCTTCTGCCTGGGCTGCCATCGGCTCCAAGGCTCACTGGCAGTCCATGGCCTTGCAGGACTTCCTGCAGAGCATCCCCGGCAAGCTGCTCATCATGGACCTCTACAAGGACTGGATGGCAGCCATGCAGATGGCCAGCAGGGAGGACAATATCTCGCAACTGAAAGTGAAAGCATTAGTGGGCAGCAGCTTCCAGCTCTGCAGCAGCCACTGCTACAAGCCTGGCCCTGGCCTGCGAGGGGACGCTCTCCCTCTAAGGCTGTGCTTTTGGGCAGCTCCTGGCTCTTGCCGGCTGGCAGTCCCATTCTGGGGACTTCCCTCACCTGGGCTCGGGGCAAATCAGCAGCTGGGAAGCAGAGCCGTGCTTCCTTATTGCGGCAGAGCAGGAGCCCCGACCGCTGGCTGAGAGCTCCCGCAAAGCTGCACAACACAGCTGCCGGCTGCCCCTGCCTGGGGCCAGCTCCGGGGGTGCCTCTGGGCAACGTGGGCCTGCTGATGAACGTTGCCTTCCTGTTCCCTCAGGGTGGCCAAGAAATTGTCCACTGCCGGCCTGCTCCTCCTCGAGTGGCTGCTGGCACTGCTGCGCCACATCGGTCAGCACGAGTCCACCAGCTGAATGAGCTGCAGCAGCCTGGCCATCTGCCTGGGGCCAAGCCTGCTGAGCCCAGCGCAGCTCTTGGGCTTGCTCAGCAGCATCCTGCTTGCTGAGGCCTAGTTAGTGTGCAGCTGCACTCTGACAGAGCCTTGTTTTCATTGTGTTGGACACAGTGTGCAAACCTGCACAGCAGTGCTACCATCATGGAGCCACTCGCTGCTGCAGTTTGCACTGTTTATGGCATTGCGTATTCCGGATATTATCTAACCAACCTGGCACGTAAGTAGAGGTTTCCCTGGCTGTAGCCTAATCTGGCTTGTGGATCTCTTCCTGCTCTTGCTCAGTAACTGAGTTGATTTTGAAACAAAAAGGCCTTTAGAATGCCACTGGTTTGGTGAAGCTTCTGTCAACACATTCAGCTTAAAAGGAGGTGTCTGTAGCCAGGGAAGTGTGGGAGCATTTGCAAGGGAATCTGCAGGGGTTCCATTCCCTCCTTCCCAGGGAGAGTCTGTGGCAGCAGAGTCTGTCCTTTCCTCAGTTTGCTGGGTCAAGCAGGACAAGGAGCCCTGCCTGTGGTCAGCTGCCTTTGGCTCTGCAGGGACACTTTGGTGGGAAGGTTCCTCTAGTGGTCAGCTTGGGCTCAGGGCCTGTTGTTGAGGTCTCACTCAGGGACTGTTGTTGAGGCCTTTGTCCATCAGTGTTTTGTGGTGTAAATTCATGCCCTGAAGAGCTGGAAACAAACAAGTCCCTCTTTAGCACATTTCACACAGGGAACAGCATTAGCCCAGCCAGGCCATGCCAGGGCCAAGAGCAGAAGGCCACTACCCTGCATTTGCCCACAGACAGCTATCCAGATGATGCCCGAGACCTAGGCAAGAAAATAAAACTCCATAGTTCAATGCCTATAGAGCAGGTATTTGTTCATTTAGTGCCAGGAGTGAGTGGGATAAATCCACTAGAAACTCACTTATCCCTTCTTTGCAAAGTACTATCTTTCCTGTGTTTTTTACTTAATGTGTCTATTATACTTCCATAACTTTCATATTGCAATAGATTTTCTAATCACATCATTATGTAAACCCTTGAAGCTCATGCACAGTTCCTGTATGAGGTGGTCATCAGCCTCCTGGTGGTGGTTTTCTGATGAAGGCTCTTAAGTCTTCCTCGGGCTGGAACTTTTCACTTCTGCTTCCTGCACATGCTCTAGAAGATTGTCTGCTCAAATAGCCAGGGTTGGCTTCTTTGTGGTTAGCTTGTTCTGCTAGTCTTGCTGATTTCTAAAGACTGCTTCATTCGCGTGTCCTGGGGCAAAGTTACGACTCCCTTCTGCCCAGCCACTGCTGCAAGCGTATCTCGGTGCCTGGGCATCCCAGACCAAGAAGGCCACTCATGCCACTGCATCTTTTCCTAAGCCATTGCCTGTGGGGCTTATAGACCATCTCCTAGTGGAGATGCCACCCACGGTGGCCTCTGGCTGTGCTGGGGGGCCGGGGAGGCGTGGCTGGCACAGTGACCTTGTGCACAGGGAAGGCAAGCAAGGCTCCCCGGTGCCAGCAGGCAAGCAGAGGCATCGGGGAGAGGCAGCAGCAGCACGTCCTTGCTGCTGGCACAGGCAGCACTGCTGTTGTGCGGGGTAGACAGGCCGGCAGGCTGGAGGCTGCTGCTGTGTGCCACGCTCAGGCTGCTGGGGCTGGGGGCAGCTGGCCGGTGGCCCTTTGTGCCGCGGGGCTGCTCTGCAAGCGCACCTCTCTTCTTGCAGGCTGATCCCCAGCAAGGGCCTGCCACGGCCCCGTCCGATGAGGGAGGACAACTTGGCCCTTGCCCAGGTGAGTTTGGAAAGGAAAGGCAAGCTTCTGCTGTGGCCGAGCTGCGCTCACTTGGCCTGAGTGTGGCCGGGCAGGTGTGGCAGCCTGAGGGAGGATGTGGGCTGGGGTCCCAGAGTTTGGAGAAGGGCAGGGCCAGGGCTGGGGTGGCTTGTCCCAGCACCACAGCAGCTCTCAACAGCCTCTGAGCTGCAGTGACACTTGCAGCTGCTGGCTCCTTCCCTGGGGTTCCACACAGCTGTGCACAGCACTTAAGGCATGCAGGGCAGGGCAGGGCAGGGCAGGCTGCAGCAGCACTGGCCTGGCAGTCTCCACTGAGGGCCTTTGGTCCTCTTTTCCTTTGCAGCAGGAGAGAGCAGTGATGGCAGCGGCAGCAGCAGAAGGAGGAGGATGTGGCTGCCCTGGCCCTTTGCTCTGTGCTGGGGCTCAGCTGGGGCTGCCCTGGCTCCAGGGCAGGAGGGCTCTGGCTGCAGCAGGGCACTCTTCGGGCAGCCCCTGGCAGCCGTCTGCGCAGGGGACGGCACTGTGCTGCCCTGGCCCATCCAGGTAAGACAGTCTTCACAGGGGCCGCCCATCCCTGCGTCCAGCTGCAGCTCAGCTGCTGTCCCCAGTGCTGCATGTCCTGCAGCCACGGGCCACTGGGCTCACTCTTGCCATGCCTCAGCCTTCTGCTGCCTGCCCCTTGGCTGGAGGCACGAGGCAAAGAGCCCATGCTGGGGAAGAGCTCTGGCCCTGGCCACTGCTCTGGCACCAGCCCAGCTCCTCACACATGTCCCCACCCTCCTGCCTCTCCTGCAGGAGCTGCTGGCTGTCCTGCACTAGCAAGGGCCCACCATGGAAGGCATCTTCTGCAAAGCTGAGAGTGCCATGGCAGTGCGGGAGCTGCGGCAGGCTCTGCACCACGGCCTGCCTGTGAACATGGCAAGCCAGCCGGCGCTGCTGCTGGCCATCGTCCTCAAGGTGAGCCCTCCTGAGCTGCAGCTGCAAAGGCTTCTGCCTGGGCTGCCATCGGCTCCAAGGCTCACTGGCAGTCCATGGCCTTGCAGGACTTCCTGCAGAGCATCCCCGGCAAGCTGCTCATCATGGACCTCTACAAGGACTGGATGGCAGCCATGCAGATGGCCAGCAGGGAGGACAATATCTCGCAACTGAAAGTGAAAGCATTAGTGGGCAGCAGCTTCCAGCTCTGCAGCAGCCACTGCTACAAGCCTGGCCCTGGCCTGCGAGGGGACGCTCTCCCTCTAAGGCTGTGCTTTTGGGCAGCTCCTGGCTCTTGCCGGCTGGCAGTCCCATTCTGGGGACTTCCCTCACCTGGGCTCGGGGCAAATCAGCAGCTGGGAAGCAGAGCCGTGCTTCCTTATTGCGGCAGAGCAGGAGCCCCGACCGCTGGCTGAGAGCTCCCGCAAAGCTGCACAACACAGCTGCCGGCTGCCCCTGCCTGGGGCCAGCTCCGGGGGTGCCTCTGGGCAACGTGGGCCTGCTGATGAACGTTGCCTTCCTGTTCCCTCAGGGTGGCCAAGAAATTGTCCACTGCCGGCCTGCTCCTCCTCGAGTGGCTGCTGGCACTGCTGCGCCACATCGGTCAGCACGAGTCCACCAGCTGAATGAGCTGCAGCAGCCTGGCCATCTGCCTGGGGCCAAGCCTGCTGAGCCCAGCGCAGCTCTTGGGCTTGCTCAGCAGCATCCTGCTTGCTGAGGCCTAGTTAGTGTGCAGCTGCACTCTGACAGAGCCTTGTTTTCATTGTGTTGGACACAGTGTGCAAACCTGCACAGCAGTGCTACCATCATGGAGCCACTCGCTGCTGCAGTTTGCACTGTTTATGGCATTGCGTATTCCGGATATTATCTAACCAACCTGGCACGTAAGTAGAGGTTTCCCTGGCTGTAGCCTAATCTGGCTTGTGGATCTCTTCCTGCTCTTGCTCAGTAACTGAGTTGATTTTGAAACAAAAAGGCCTTTAGAATGCCACTGGTTTGGTGAAGCTTCTGTCAACACATTCAGCTTAAAAGGAGGTGTCTGTAGCCAGGGAAGTGTGGGAGCATTTGCAAGGGAATCTGCAGGGGTTCCATTCCCTCCTTCCCAGGGAGAGTCTGTGGCAGCAGAGTCTGTCCTTTCCTCAGTTTGCTGGGTCAAGCAGGACAAGGAGCCCTGCCTGTGGTCAGCTGCCTTTGGCTCTGCAGGGACACTTTGGTGGGAAGGTTCCTCTAGTGGTCAGCTTGGGCTCAGGGCCTGTTGTTGAGGTCTCACTCAGGGACTGTTGTTGAGGCCTTTGTCCATCAGTGTTTTGTGGTGTAAATTCATGCCCTGAAGAGCTGGAAACAAACAAGTCCCTCTTTAGCACATTTCACACAGGGAACAGCATTAGCCCAGCCAGGCCATGCCAGGGCCAAGAGCAGAAGGCCACTACCCTGCATTTGCCCACAGACAGCTATCCAGATGATGCCCGAGACCTAGGCAAGAAAATAAAACTCCATAGTTCAATGCCTATAGAGCAGGTATTTGTTCATTTAGTGCCAGGAGTGAGTGGGATAAATCCACTAGAAACTCACTTATCCCTTCTTTGCAAAGTACTATCTTTCCTGTGTTTTTTACTTAATGTGTCTATTATACTTCCATAACTTTCATATTGCAATAGATTTTCTAATCACATCATTATGTAAACCCTTGAAGCTCATGCACAGTTCCTGTATGAGGTGGTCATCAGCCTCCTGGTGGTGGTTTTCTGATGAAGGCTCTTAAGTCTTCCTCGGGCTGGAACTTTTCACTTCTGCTTCCTGCACATGCTCTAGAAGATTGTCTGCTCAAATAGCCAGGGTTGGCTTCTTTGTGGTTAGCTTGTTCTGCTAGTCTTGCTGATTTCTAAAGACTGCTTCATTCGCGTGTCCTGGGGCAAAGTTACGACTCCCTTCTGCCCAGCCACTGCTGCAAGCGTATCTCGGTGCCTGGGCATCCCAGACCAAGAAGGCCACTCATGCCACTGCATCTTTTCCTAAGCCATTGCCTGTGGGGCTTATAGACCATCTCCTAGTGGAGATGCCACCCACGGTGGCCTCTGGCTGTGCTGGGGGGCCGGGGAGGCGTGGCTGGCACAGTGACCTTGTGCACAGGGAAGGCAAGCAAGGCTCCCCGGTGCCAGCAGGCAAGCAGAGGCATCGGGGAGAGGCAGCAGCAGCACGTCCTTGCTGCTGGCACAGGCAGCACTGCTGTTGTGCGGGGTAGACAGGCCGGCAGGCTGGAGGCTGCTGCTGTGTGCCACGCTCAGGCTGCTGGGGCTGGGGGCAGCTGGCCGGTGGCCCTTTGTGCCGCAGGGCTGCTCTGCAAGCGCACCTCTCTTCTTGCAGGCTGATCCCCAGCAAGGGCCTGCCACGGCCCCGTCCGATGAGGGAGGACAACTTGGCCCTTGCCCAGGTGAGTTTGGAAAGGAAAGGCAAGCTTCTGCTGTGGCCGAGCTGCGCTCACTTGGCCTGAGTGTGGCCGGGCAGGTGTGGCAGCCTGAGGGAGGATGTGGGCTGGGGTCCCAGAGTTTGGAGAAGGGCAGGGCCAGGGCTGGGGTGGCTTGTCCCAGCACCACAGCAGCTCTCAACAGCCTCTGAGCTGCAGTGACACTTGCAGCTGCTGGCTCCTTCCCTGGGGTTCCACACAGCTGTGCACAGCACTTAAGGCATGCAGGGCAGGGCAGGGCAGGGCAGGCTGCAGCAGCACTGGCCTGGCAGTCTCCACTGAGGGCCTTTGGTTCTCTTTTCCTTTGCAGCAGGAGAGAGCAGTGATGGCAGCGGCAGCAGCAGAAGGAGGAGGATGTGGCTGCCCTGGCCCTTTGCTCTGTGCTGGGGCTCAGCTGGGGCTGCCCTGGCTCCAGGGCAGGAGGGCTCTGGCTGCAGCAGGGCACTCTTCGGGCAGCCCCTGGCAGCCGTCTGCGCAGGGGACGGCACTGTGCTGCCCTGGCCCATCCAGGTAAGACAGTCTTCACAGGGGCCGCCCATCCCTGCGTCCAGCTGCAGCTCAGCTGCTGTCCCCAGTGCTGCATGTCCTGCAGCCACGGGCCACTGGGCTCACTCTTGCCATGCCTCAGCCTTCTGCTGCCTGCCCCTTGGCTGGAGGCACGAGGCAAAGAGCCCATGCTGGGGAAGAGCTCTGGCCCTGGCCACTGCTCTGGCACCAGCCCAGCTCCTCACACATGTCCCCACCCTCCTGCCTCTCCTGCAGGAGCTGCTGGCTGTCCTGCACTAGCAAGGGCCCACCATGGAAGGCATCTTCTGCAAAGCTGAGAGTGCCATGGCAGTGCGGGAGCTGCGGCAGGCTCTGCACCACGGCCTGCCTGTGAACATGGCAAGCCAGCCGGCGCTGCTGCTGGCCATCGTCCTCAAGGTGAGCCCTCCTGAGCTGCAGCTGCAAAGGCTTCTGCCTGGGCTGCCATCGGCTCCAAGGCTCACTGGCAGTCCATGGCCTTGCAGGACTTCCTGCAGAGCATCCCCGGCAAGCTGCTCATCATGGACCTCTACAAGGACTGGATGGCAGCCATGCAGATGGCCAGCAGGGAGGACAATATCTCGCAACTGAAAGTGAAAGCATTAGTGGGCAGCAGCTTCCAGCTCTGCAGCAGCCACTGCTACAAGCCTGGCCCTGGCCTGCGAGGGGACGCTCTCCCTCTAAGGCTGTGCTTTTGGGCAGCTCCTGGCTCTTGCCGGCTGGCAGTCCCATTCTGGGGACTTCCCTCACCTGGGCTCGGGGCAAATCAGCAGCTGGGAAGCAGAGCCGTGCTTCCTTATTGTGGCAGAGCAGGAGCCCCGACCGCTGGCTGAGAGCTCCCGCAAAGCTGCACAACACAGCTGCCGGCTGCCCCTGCCTGGGGCCAGCTCCGGGGGTGCCTCTGGGCAACGTGGGCCTGCTGATGAACGTTGCCTTCCTGTTCCCTCAGGGTGGCCAAGAAATTGTCCACTGCCGACCTGCTCCTCCTCGAGTGGCTGCTGGCACTGCTGCGCCACATCGGTCAGCACGAGTCCACCAGCTGAATGAGCTGCAACAGCCTGGCCATCTGCCTGGGGCCAAGCCTGCTGAGCCCAGCGCAGCTCTTGGGCTTGCTCAGCAGCATCCTGCTTGCTGAGGCCTAGTTAGTGTGCAGCTGCACTCTGACAGAGCCTTGTTTTCATTGTGTTGGACACAGTGTGCAAACCTGCACAGCAGTGCTACCATCATGGAGCCACTCGCTGCTGCAGTTTGCACTGTTTATGGCATTGCGTATTCCGGATATTATCTAACCAACCTGGCACGTAAGTAGAGGTTTCCCTGGCTGTAGCCTAATCTGGCTTGTGGATCTCTTCCTGCTCTTGCTCAGTAACTGAGTTGATTTTGAAACAAAAAGGCCTTTAGAATGCCACTGGTTTGGTGAAGCTTCTGTCAACACATTCAGCTTAAAAGGAGGTGTCTGTAGCCAGGGAAGTGTGGGAGCATTTGCAAGGGAATCTGCAGGGGTTCCATTCCCTCCTTCCCAGGGAGAGTCTGTGGCAGCAGAGTCTGTCCTTTCCTCAGTTTGCTGGGTCAAGCAGGACAAGGAGCCCTGCCTGTGGTCAGCTGCCTTTGGCTCTGCAGGGACACTTTGGTGGGAAGGTTCCTCTAGTGGTCAGCTTGGGCTCAGGGCCTGTTGTTGAGGTCTCACTCAGGGACTGTTGTTGAGGCCTTTGTCCATCAGTGTTTTGTGGTGTAAATTCATGCCCTGAAGAGCTGGAAACAAACAAGTCCCTCTTTAGCACATTTCACACAGGGAACAGCATTAGCCCAGCCAGGCCATGCCAGGGCCAAGAGCAGAAGGCCACTACCCTGCATTTGCCCACAGACAGCTATCCAGATGATGCCCGAGACCTAGGCAAGAAAATAAAACTCCATAGTTCAATGCCTATAGAGCAGGTATTTGTTCATTTAGTGCCAGGAGTGAGTGGGATAAATCCACTAGAAACTCACTTATCCCTTCTTTGCAAAGTACTATCTTTCCTGTGTTTTTTACTTAATGTGTCTATTATACTTCCATAACTTTCATATTGCAATAGATTTTCTAATCACATCATTATGTAAACCCTTGAAGCTCATGCACAGTTCCTGTATGAGGTGGTCATCAGCCTCCTGGTGGTGGTTTTCTGATGAAGGCTCTTAAGTCTTCCTCGGGCTGGAACTTTTCACTTCTGCTTCCTGCACATGCTCTAGAAGATTGTCTGCTCAAATAGCCAGGGTTGGCTTCTTTGTGGTTAGCTTGTTCTGCTAGTCTTGCTGATTTCTAAAGACTGCTTCATTCGCGTGTCCTGGGGCAAAGTTACGACTCCCTTCTGCCCAGCCACTGCTGCAAGCGTATCTCGGTGCCTGGGCATCCCAGACCAAGAAGGCCACTCATGCCACTGCATCTTTTCCTAAGCCATTGCCTGTGGGGCTTATAGACCATCTCCTAGTGGAGATGCCACCCACGGTGGCCTCTGGCTGTGCTGGGGGGCCGGGGAGGCGTGGCTGGCACAGTGACCTTGTGCACAGGGAAGGCAAGCAAGGCTCCCCGGTGCCAGCAGGCAAGCAGAGGCATCGGGGAGAGGCAGCAGCAGCACGTCCTTGCTGCTGGCACAGGCAGCACTGCTGTTGTGCGGGGCAGACAGGCCGGCAGGCTGGAGGCTGCTGCTGTGTGCCACGCTCAGGCTGCTGGGGCTGGGGGCAGCTGGCCGGTGGCCCTTTGTGCCGCGGGGCTGCTCTGCAAGCGCACCTCTCTTCTTGCAGGCTGATCCCCAGCAAGGGCCTGCCACGGCCCCGTCCGATGAGGGAGGACAACTTGGCCCTTGCCCAGGTGAGTTTGGAAAGGAAAGGCAAGCTTCTGCTGTGGCCGAGCTGCGCTCACTTGGCCTGAGTGTGGCCGGGCAGGTGTGGCAGCCTGAGGGAGGATGTGGGCTGGGGTCCCAGAGTTTGGAGAAGGGCAGGGCCAGGGCTGGGGTGGCTTGTCCCAGCACCACAGCAGCTCTCAACAGCCTCTGAGCTGCAGTGACACTTGCAGCTGCTGGCTCCTTCCCTGGGGTTCCACACAGCTGTGCACAGCACTTAAGGCATGCAGGGCAGGGCAGGGCAGGGCAGGGCAGGGCAGGGCAGGGCAGGCTGCAGCAGCACTGGCCTGGCAGTCTCCACTGAGGGCCTTTGGTTCTCTTTTCCTTTGCAGCAGGAGAGAGCAGTGATGGCAGCGGCAGCAGCAGAAGGAGGAGGATGTGGCTGCCCTGGCCCTTTGCTCTGTGCTGGGGCTCAGCTGGGGCTGCCCTGGCTCCAGGGCAGGAGGGCTCTGGCTGCAGCAGGGCACTCTTCGGGCAGCCCCTGGCAGCCGTCTGCGCAGGGGACAGCACTGTGCTGCCCTGGCCCATCCAGGTAAGACAGTCTTCACAGGGGCCGCCCATCCCTGCGTCCAGCTGCAGCTCAGCTGCTGTCCCCAGTGCTGCATGTCCTGCAGCCACGGGCCACTGGGCTCACTCTTGCCATGCCTCAGCCTTCTGCTGCCTGCCCCTTGGCTGGAGGCACGAGGCAAAGAGCCCATGCTGGGGAAGAGCTCTGGCCCTGGCCACTGCTCTGGCACCAGCCCAGCTCCTCACACATGTCCCCACCCTCCTGCCTCTCCTGCAGGAGCTGCTGGCTGTCCTGCACTAGCAAGGGCCCACCATGGAAGGCATCTTCTGCAAAGCTGAGAGTGCCATGGCAGTGCGGGAGCTGCGGCAGGCCCTGCACCACGGCCTGCCTGTGAACATGGCAAGCCAGCCGGCGCTGCTGCTGGCCATCGTCCTCAAGGTGAGCCCTCCTGAGCTGCAGCTGCAAAGGCTTCTGCCTGGGCTGCCATCGGCTCCAAGGCTCACTGGCAGTCCATGGCCTTGCAGGACTTCCTGCAGAGCATCCCCGGCAAGCTGCTCATCATGGACCTCTACAAGGACTGGATGGCAGCCATGCAGATGGCCAGCAGGGAGGACAATATCTCGCAACTGAAAGTGAAAGCATTAGTGGGCAGCAGCTTCCAGCTCTGCAGCAGCCACTGCTACAAGCCTGGCCCTGGCCTGCGAGGGGACGCTCTCCCTCTAAGGCTGTGCTTTTGGGCAGCTCCTGGCTCTTGCCGGCTGGCAGTCCCATTCTGGGGACTTCCCTCACCTGGGCTCGGGGCAAATCAGCAGCTGGGAAGCAGAGCCGTGCTTCCTTATTGCGGCAGAGCAGGAGCCCCGACCGCTGGCTGAGAGCTCCCGCAAAGCTGCACAACACAGCTGCCGGCTGCCCCTGCCTGGGGCCAGCTCCGGGGGTGCCTCTGGGCAACGTGGGCCTGCTGATGAACGTTGCCTTCCTGTTCCCTCAGGGTGGCCAAGAAATTGTCCACTGCCGACCTGCTCCTCCTCGAGTGGCTGCTGGCACTGCTGCGCCACATCGGTCAGCACGAGTCCACCAGCTGAATGAGCTGCAGCAGCCTGGCCATCTGCCTGGGGCCAAGCCTGCTGAGCCCAGCGCAGCTCTTGGGCTTGCTCAGCAGCATCCTGCTTGCTGAGGCCTAGTTAGTGTGCAGCTGCACTCTGACAGAGCCTTGTTTTCATTGTGTTGGACACAGTGTGCAAACCTGCACAGCAGTGCTACCATCATGGAGCCACTCGCTGCTGCAGTTTGCACTGTTTATGGCATTGCGTATTCCGGATATTATCTAACCAACCTGGCACGTAAGTAGAGGTTTCCCTGGCTGTAGCCTAATCTGGCTTGTGGATCTCTTCCTGCTCTTGCTCAGTAACTGAGTTGATTTTGAAACAAAAAGGCCTTTAGAATGCCACTGGTTTGGTGAAGCTTCTGTCAACACATTCAGCTTAAAAGGAGGTGTCTGTAGCCAGGGAAGTGTGGGAGCATTTGCAAGGGAATCTGCAGGGGTTCCATTCCCTCCTTCCCAGGGAGAGTCTGTGGCAGCAGAGTCTGTCCTTTCCTCAGTTTGCTGGGTCAAGCAGGACAAGGAGCCCTGCCTGTGGTCAGCTGCCTTTGGCTCTGCAGGGACACTTTGGTGGGAAGGTTCCTCTAGTGGTCAGCTTGGGCTCAGGGCCTGTTGTTGAGGTCTCACTCAGGGACTGTTGTTGAGGCCTTTGTCCATCAGTGTTTTGTGGTGTAAATTCATGCCCTGAAGAGCTGGAAACAAACAAGTCCCTCTTTAGCACATTTCACACAGGGAACAGCATTAGCCCAGCCAGGCCATGCCAGGGCCAAGAGCAGAAGGCCACTACCCTGCATTTGCCCACAGACAGCTATCCAGATGATGCCTGAGACCTAGGCAAGAAAATAAAACTCCATAGTTCAATGCCTATAGAGCAGGTATTTGTTCATTTAGTGCCAGGAGTGAGTGGGATAAATCCACTAGAAACTCACTTATCCCTTCTTTGCAAAGTACTATCTTTCCTGTGTTTTTTACTTAATGTGTCTATTATACTTCCATAACTTTCATATTGCAATAGATTTTCTAATCACATCATTATGTAAACCCTTGAAGCTCATGCACAGTTCCTGTATGAGGTGGTCATCAGCCTCCTGGTGGTGGTTTTCTGATGAAGGCTCTTAAGTCTTCCTCGGGCTGGAACTTTTCACTTCTGCTTCCTGCACATGCTCTAGAAGATTGTCTGCTCAAATAGCCAGGGTTGGCTTCTTTGTGGTTAGCTTGTTCTGCTAGTCTTGCTGATTTCTAAAGACTGCTTCATTCGCGTGTCCTGGGGCAAAGTTACGACTCCCTTCTGCCCAGCCACTGCTGCAAGCGTATCTCGGTGCCTGGGCATCCCAGACCAAGAAGGCCACTCATGCCACTGCATCTTTTCCTAAGCCATTGCCTGTGGGGCTTATAGACCATCTCCTAGTGGAGATGCCACCCACGGTGGCCTCTGGCTGTGCTGGGGGGCCGGGGAGGCGTGGCTGGCACAGTGACCTTGTGCACAGGGAAGGCAAGCAAGGCTCCCCGGTGCCAGCAGGCAAGCAGAGGCATCGGGGAGAGGCAGCAGCAGCACGTCCTTGCTGCTGGCACAGGCAGCACTGCTGTTGTGCGGGGCAGACAGGCCGGCAGGCTGGAGGCTGCTGCTGTGTGCCACGCTCAGGCTGCTGGGGCTGGGGGCAGCTGGCCGGTGGCCCTTTGTGCCGCGGGGCTGCTCTGCAAGCGCACCTCTCTTCTTGCAGGCTGATCCCCAGCAAGGGCCTGCCACGGCCCCGTCCGATGAGGGAGGACAACTTGGTCCTTGCCCAGGTGAGTTTGGAAAGGAAAGGCAAGCTTCTGCTGTGGCCGAGCTGCGCTCACTTGGCCTGAGTGTGGCCGGGCAGGTGTGGCAGCCTGAGGGAGGATGTGGGCTGGGGTCCCAGAGTTTGGAGAAGGGCAGGGCCAGGGCTGGGGTGGCTTGTCCCAGCACCACAGCAGCTCTCAACAGCCTCTGAGCTGCAGTGACACTTGCAGCTGCTGGCTCCTTCCCTGGGGTTCCACACAGCTGTGCACAGCACTTAAGGCATGCAGGGCAGGGCAGGGCAGGGCAGGCTGCAGCAGCACTGGCCTGGCAGTCTCCACTGAGGGCCTTTGGTCCTCTTTTCCTTTGCAGCAGGAGAGAGCAGTGATGGCAGCGGCAGCAGCAGAAGGAGGAGGATGTGGCTGCCCTGGCCCTTTGCTCTGTGCTGGGGCTCAGCTGGGGCTGCCCTGGCTCCAGGGCAGGAGGGCTCTGGCTGCAGCAGGGCACTCTTCGGGCAGCCCCTGGCAGCCGTCTGCGCAGGGGACGGCACTGTGCTGCCCTGGCCCATCCAGGTAAGACAGTCTTCACAGGGGCCGCCCATCCCTGCGTCCAGCTGCAGCTCAGCTGCTGTCCCCAGTGCTGCATGTCCTGCAGCCACGGGCCACTGGGCTCACTCTTGCCATGCCTCAGCCTTCTGCTGCCTGCCCCTTGGCTGGAGGCACGAGGCAAAGAGCCCATGCTGGGGAAGAGCTCTGGCCCTGGCCACTGCTCTGGCACCAGCCCAGCTCCTCACACATGTCCCCACCCTCCTGCCTCTCCTGCAGGAGCTGCTGGCTGTCCTGCACTAGCAAGGGCCCACCATGGAAGGCATCTTCTGCAAAGCTGAGAGTGCCATGGCAGTGCGGGAGCTGCGGCAGGCTCTGCACCACGGCCTGCCTGTGAACATGGCAAGCCAGCCGGCGCTGCTGCTGGCCATCGTCCTCAAGGTGAGCCCTCCTGAGCTGCAGCTGCAAAGGCTTCTGCCTGGGCTGCCATCGGCTCCAAGGCTCACTGGCAGTCCATGGCCTTGCAGGACTTCCTGCAGAGCATCCCCGGCAAGCTGCTCATCATGGACCTCTACAAGGACTGGATGGCAGCCATGCAGATGGCCAGCAGGGAGGACAATATCTCGCAACTGAAAGTGAAAGCATTAGTGGGCAGCAGCTTCCAGCTCTGCAGCAGCCACTGCTACAAGCCTGGCCCTGGCCTGCGAGGGGACGCTCTCCCTCTAAGGCTGTGCTTTTGGGCAGCTCCTGGCTCTTGCCGGCTGGCAGTCCCATTCTGGGGACTTCCCTCACCTGGGCTCGGGGCAAATCAGCAGCTGGGAAGCAGAGCCGTGCTTCCTTATTGCGGCAGAGCAGGAGCCCCGACCGCTGGCTGAGAGCTCCCGCAAAGCTGCACAACACAGCTGCCGGCTGCCCCTGCCTGGGGCCAGCTCCGGGGGTGCCTCTGGGCAACGTGGGCCTGCTGATGAACGTTGCCTTCCTGTTCCCTCAGGGTGGCCAAGAAATTGTCCACTGCCGACCTGCTCCTCCTCGAGTGGCTGCTGGCACTGCTGCGCCACATCGGTCAGCACGAGTCCACCAGCTGAATGAGCTGCAGCAGCCTGGCCATCTGCCTGGGGCCAAGCCTGCTGAGCCCAGCGCAGCTCTTGGGCTTGCTCAGCAGCATCCTGCTTGCTGAGGCCTAGTTAGTGTGCAGCTGCACTCTGACAGAGCCTTGTTTTCATTGTGTTGGACACAGTGTGCAAACCTGCACAGCAGTGCTACCATCATGGAGCCACTCGCTGCTGCAGTTTGCACTGTTTATGGCATTGCGTATTCCGGATATTATCTAACCAACCTGGCACGTAAGTAGAGGTTTCCCTGGCTGTAGCCTAATCTGGCTTGTGGATCTCTTCCTGCTCTTGCTCAGTAACTGAGTTGATTTTGAAACAAAAAGGCCTTTAGAATGCCACTGGTTTGGTGAAGCTTCTGTCAACACATTCAGCTTAAAAGGAGGTGTCTGTAGCCAGGGAAGTGTGGGAGCATTTGCAAGGGAATCTGCAGGGGTTCCATTCCCTCCTTCCCAGGGAGAGTCTGTGGCAGCAGAGTCTGTCCTTTCCTCAGTTTGCTGGGTCAAGCAGGACAAGGAGCCCTGCCTGTGGTCAGCTGCCTTTGGCTCTGCAGGGACACTTTGGTGGGAAGGTTCCTCTAGTGGTCAGCTTGGGCTCAGGGCCTGTTGTTGAGGTCTCACTCAGGGACTGTTGTTGAGGCCTTTGTCCATCAGTGTTTTGTGGTGTAAATTCATGCCCTGAAGAGCTGGAAACAAACAAGTCCCTCTTTAGCACATTTCACACAGGGAACAGCATTAGCCCAGCCAGGCCATGCCAGGGCCAAGAGCAGAAGGCCACTACCCTGCATTTGCCCACAGACAGCTATCCAGATGATGCCCGAGACCTAGGCAAGAAAATAAAACTCCATAGTTCAATGCCTATAGAGCAGGTATTTGTTCATTTAGTGCCAGGAGTGAGTGGGATAAATCCACTAGAAACTCACTTATCCCTTCTTTGCAAAGTACTATCTTTCCTGTGTTTTTTACTTAATGTGTCTATTATACTTCCATAACTTTCATATTGCAATAGATTTTCTAATCACATCATTATGTAAACCCTTGAAGCTCATGCACAGTTCCTGTATGAGGTGGTCATCAGCCTCCTGGTGGTGGTTTTCTGATGAAGGCTCTTAAGTCTTCCTCGGGCTGGAACTTTTCACTTCTGCTTCCTGCACATGCTCTAGAAGATTGTCTGCTCAAATAGCCAGGGTTGGCTTCTTTGTGGTTAGCTTGTTCTGCTAGTCTTGCTGATTTCTAAAGACTGCTTCATTCGCGTGTCCTGGGGCAAAGTTACGACTCCCTTCTGCCCAGCCACTGCTGCAAGCGTATCTCGGTGCCTGGGCATCCCAGACCAAGAAGGCCACTCATGCCACTGCATCTTTTCCTAAGCCATTGCCTGTGGGGCTTATAGACCATCTCCTAGTGGAGATGCCACCCACGGTGGCCTCTGGCTGTGCTGGGGGGCCGGGGAGGCGTGGCTGGCACAGTGACCTTGTGCACAGGGAAGGCAAGCAAGGCTCCCCGGTGCCAGCAGGCAAGCAGAGGCATCGGGGAGAGGCAGCAGCAGCACGTCCTTGCTGCTGGCACAGGCAGCACTGCTGTTGTGCGGGGCAGACAGGCCGGCAGGCTGGAGGCTGCTGCTGTGTGCCACGCTCAGGCTGCTGGGGCTGGGGGCAGCTGGCCGGTGGCCCTTTGTGCCGCGGGGCTGCTCTGCAAGCGCACCTCTCTTCTTGCAGGCTGATCCCCAGCAAGGGCCTGCCACGGCCCCGTCCGATGAGGGAGGACAACTTGGCCCTTGCCCAGGTGAGTTTGGAAAGGAAAGGCAAGCTTCTGCTGTGGCCGAGCTGCGCTCACTTGGCCTGAGTGTGGCCGGGCAGGTGTGGCAGCCTGAGGGAGGATGTGGGCTGGGGTCCCAGAGTTTGGAGAAGGGCAGGGCCAGGGCTGGGGTGGCTTGTCCCAGCACCACAGCAGCTCTCAACAGCCTCTGAGCTGCAGTGACACTTGCAGCTGCTGGCTCCTTCCCTGGGGTTCCACACAGCTGTGCACAGCACTTAAGGCATGCAGGGCAGGGCAGGGCAGGGCAGGGCAGGGCAGGGCAGGGCAGGCTGCAGCAGCACTGGCCTGGCAGTCTCCACTGAGGGCCTTTGGTTCTCTTTTCCTTTGCAGCAGGAGAGAGCAGTGATGGCAGCGGCAGCAGCAGAAGGAGGAGGATGTGGCTGCCCTGGCCCTTTGCTCTGTGCTGGGGCTCAGCTGGGGCTGCCCTGGCTCCAGGGCAGGAGGGCTCTGGCTGCAGCAGGGCACTCTTCGGGCAGCCCCTGGCAGCCGTCTGCGCAGGGGACGGCACTGTGCTGCCCTGGCCCATCCAGGTAAGACAGTCTTCACAGGGGCCGCCCATCCCTGCGTCCAGCTGCAGCTCAGCTGCTGTCCCCAGTGCTGCATGTCCTGCAGCCACGGGCCACTGGGCTCACTCTTGCCATGCCTCAGCCTTCTGCTGCCTGCCCCTTGGCTGGAGGCACGAGGCAAAGAGCCCATGCTGGGGAAGAGCTCTGGCCCTGGCCACTGCTCTGGCACCAGCCCAGCTCCTCACACATGTCCCCACCCTCCTGCCTCTCCTGCAGGAGCTGCTGGCTGTCCTGCACTAGCAAGGGCCCACCATGGAAGGCATCTTCTGCAAAGCTGAGAGTGCCATGGCAGTGCGGGAGCTGCGGCAGGCTCTGCACCACGGCCTGCCTGTGAACATGGCAAGCCAGCCGGCGCTGCTGCTGGCCATCGTCCTCAAGGTGAGCCCTCCTGAGCTGCAGCTGCAAAGGCTTCTGCCTGGGCTGCCATCGGCTCCAAGGCTCACTGGCAGTCCATGGCCTTGCAGGACTTCCTGCAGAGCATCCCCGGCAAGCTGCTCATCATGGACCTCTACAAGGACTGGATGGCAGCCATGCAGATGGCCAGCAGGGAGGACAATATCTCGCAACTGAAAGTGAAAGCATTAGTGGGCAGCAGCTTCCAGCTCTGCAGCAGCCACTGCTACAAGCCTGGCCCTGGCCTGCGAGGGGACGCTCTCCCTCTAAGGCTGTGCTTTTGGGCAGCTCCTGGCTCTTGCCGGCTGGCAGTCCCATTCTGGGGACTTCCCTCACCTGGGCTCGGGGCAAATCAGCAGCTGGGAAGCAGAGCCGTGCTTCCTTATTGCGGCAGAGCAGGAGCCCCGACCGCTGGCTGAGAGCTCCCGCAAAGCTGCACAACACAGCTGCCGGCTGCCCCTGCCTGGGGCCAGCTCCGGGGGTGCCTCTGGGCAACGTGGGCCTGCTGATGAACGTTGCCTTCCTGTTCCCTCAGGGTGGCCAAGAAATTGTCCACTGCCGACCTGCTCCTCCTCGAGTGGCTGCTGGCACTGCTGCGCCACATCGGTCAGCACGAGTCCACCAGCTGAATGAGCTGCAGCAGCCTGGCCATCTGCCTGGGGCCAAGCCTGCTGAGCCCAGCGCAGCTCTTGGGCTTGCTCAGCAGCATCCTGCTTGCTGAGGCCTAGTTAGTGTGCAGCTGCACTCTGACAGAGCCTTGTTTTCATTGTGTTGGACACAGTGTGCAAACCTGCACAGCAGTGCTACCATCATGGAGCCACTCGCTGCTGCAGTTTGCACTGTTTATGGCATTGCGTATTCCGGATATTATCTAACCAACCTGGCACGTAAGTAGAGGTTTCCCTGGCTGTAGCCTAATCTGGCTTGTGGATCTCTTCCTGCTCTTGCTCAGTAACTGAGTTGATTTTGAAACAAAAAGGCCTTTAGAATGCCACTGGTTTGGTGAAGCTTCTGTCAACACATTCAGCTTAAAAGGAGGTGTCTGTAGCCAGGGAAGTGTGGGAGCATTTGCAAGGGAATCTGCAGGGGTTCCATTCCCTCCTTCCCAGGGAGAGTCTGTGGCAGCAGAGTCTGTCCTTTCCTCAGTTTGCTGGGTCAAGCAGGACAAGGAGCCCTGCCTGTGGTCAGCTGCCTTTGGCTCTGCAGGGACACTTTGGTGGGAAGGTTCCTCTAGTGGTCAGCTTGGGCTCAGGGCCTGTTGTTGAGGTCTCACTCAGGGACTGTTGTTGAGGCCTTTGTCCATCAGTGTTTTGTGGTGTAAATTCATGCCCTGAAGAGCTGGAAACAAACAAGTCCCTCTTTAGCACATTTCACACAGGGAACAGCATTAGCCCAGCCAGGCCATGCCAGGGCCAAGAGCAGAAGGCCACTACCCTGCATTTGCCCACAGACAGCTATCCAGATGATGCCCGAGACCTAGGCAAGAAAATAAAACTCCATAGTTCAATGCCTATAGAGCAGGTATTTGTTCATTTAGTGCCAGGAGTGAGTGGGATAAATCCACTAGAAACTCACTTATCCCTTCTTTGCAAAGTACTATCTTTCCTGTGTTTTTTACTTAATGTGTCTATTATACTTCCATAACTTTCATATTGCAATAGATTTTCTAATCACATCATTATGTAAACCCTTGAAGCTCATGCACAGTTCCTGTATGAGGTGGTCATCAGCCTCCTGGTGGTGGTTTTCTGATGAAGGCTCTTAAGTCTTCCTCGGGCTGGAACTTTTCACTTCTGCTTCCTGCACATGCTCTAGAAGATTGTCTGCTCAAATAGCCAGGGTTGGCTTCTTTGTGGTTAGCTTGTTCTGCTAGTCTTGCTGATTTCTAAAGACTGCTTCATTCGCGTGTCCTGGGGCAAAGTTACGACTCCCTTCTGCCCAGCCACTGCTGCAAGCGTATCTCGGTGCCTGGGCATCCCAGACCAAGAAGGCCACTCATGCCACTGCATCTTTTCCTAAGCCATTGCCTGTGGGGCTTATAGACCATCTCCTAGTGGAGATGCCACCCACGGTGGCCTCTGGCTGTGCTGGGGGGCCGGGGAGGCGTGGCTGGCACAGTGACCTTGTGCACAGGGAAGGCAAGCAAGGCTCCCTGGTGCCAGCAGGCAAGCAGAGGCATCGGGGAGAGGCAGCAGCAGCACGTCCTTGCTGCTGGCACAGGCAGCACTGCTGTTGTGCGGGGTAGACAGGCCGGCAGGCTGGAGGCTGCTGCTGTGTGCCACGCTCAGGCTGCTGGGGCTGGGGGCAGCTGGCCGGTGGCCCTTTGTGCCGCGGGGCTGCTCTGCAAGCGCACCTCTCTTCTTGCAGGCTGATCCCCAGCAAGGGCCTGCCACGGCCCTGTCCGATGAGGGAGGACAACTTGGTCCTTGCCCAGGTGAGTTTGGAAAGGAAAGGCAAGCTTCTGCTGTGGCCGAGCTGCGCTCACTTGGCCTGAGTGTGGCCGGGCAGGTGTGGCAGCCTGAGGGAGGATGTGGGCTGGGGTCCCAGAGTTTGGAGAAGGGCAGGGCCAGGGCTGGGGTGGCTTGTCCCAGCACCACAGCAGCTCTCAACAGCCTCTGAGCTGCAGTGACACTTGCAGCTGCTGGCTCCTTCCCTGGGGTTCCACACAGCTGTGCACAGCACTTAAGGCATGCAGGGCAGGGCAGGGCAGGGCAGGCTGCAGCAGCACTGGCCTGGCAGTCTCCACTGAGGGCCTTTGGTTCTCTTTTCCTTTGCAGCAGGAGAGAGCAGTGATGGCAGCGGCAGCAGCAGAAGGAGGAGGATGTGGCTGCCCTGGCCCTTTGCTCTGTGCTGGGGCTCAGCTGGGGCTGCCCTGGCTCCAGGGCAGGAGGGCTCTGGCTGCAGCAGGGCACTCTTCGGGCAGCCCCTGGCAGCCGTCTGCGCAGGGGACGGCACTGTGCTGCCCTGGCCCATCCAGGTAAGACAGTCTTCACAGGGGCCGCCCATCCCTGCGTCCAGCTGCAGCTCAGCTGCTGTCCCCAGTGCTGCATGTCCTGCAGCCACGGGCCACTGGGCTCACTCTTGCCATGCCTCAGCCTTCTGCTGCCTGCCCCTTGGCTGGAGGCACGAGGCAAAGAGCCCATGCTGGGGAAGAGCTCTGGCCCTGGCCACTGCTCTGGCACCAGCCCAGCTCCTCACACATGTCCCCACCCTCCTGCCTCTCCTGCAGGAGCTGCTGGCTGTCCTGCACTAGCAAGGGCCCACCATGGAAGGCATCTTCTGCAAAGCTGAGAGTGCCATGGCAGTGCGGGAGCTGCGGCAGGCTCTGCACCACGGCCTGCCTGTGAACATGGCAAGCCAGCCGGCGCTGCTGCTGGCCATCGTCCTCAAGGTGAGCCCTCCTGAGCTGCAGCTGCAAAGGCTTCTGCCTGGGCTGCCATCGGCTCCAAGGCTCACTGGCAGTCCATGGCCTTGCAGGACTTCCTGCAGAGCATCCCCGGCAAGCTGCTCATCATGGACCTCTACAAGGACTGGATGGCAGCCATGCAGATGGCCAGCAGGGAGGACAATATCTCGCAACTGAAAGTGAAAGCATTAGTGGGCAGCAGCTTCCAGCTCTGCAGCAGCCACTGCTACAAGCCTGGCCCTGGCCTGCGAGGGGACGCTCTCCCTCTAAGGCTGTGCTTTTGGGCAGCTCCTGGCTCTTGCCGGCTGGCAGTCCCATTCTGGGGACTTCCCTCACCTGGGCTCGGGGCAAATCAGCAGCTGGGAAGCAGAGCCGTGCTTCCTTATTGCGGCAGAGCAGGAGCCCCGACCGCTGGCTGAGAGCTCCCGCAAAGCTGCACAACACAGCTGCCGGCTGCCCCTGCCTGGGGCCAGCTCCGGGGGTGCCTCTGGGCAACGTGGGCCTGCTGATGAACGTTGCCTTCCTGTTCCCTCAGGGTGGCCAAGAAATTGTCCACTGCCGACCTGCTCCTCCTCGAGTGGCTGCTGGCACTGCTGCGCCACATCGGTCAGCACGAGTCCACCAGCTGAATGAGCTGCAGCAGCCTGGCCATCTGCCTGGGGCCAAGCCTGCTGAGCCCAGCGCAGCTCTTGGGCTTGCTCAGCAGCATCCTGCTTGCTGAGGCCTAGTTAGTGTGCAGCTGCACTCTGACAGAGCCTTGTTTTCATTGTGTTGGACACAGTGTGCAAACCTGCACAGCAGTGCTACCATCATGGAGCCACTCGCTGCTGCAGTTTGCACTGTTTATGGCATTGCGTATTCCGGATATTATCTAACCAACCTGGCACGTAAGTAGAGGTTTCCCTGGCTGTAGCCTAATCTGGCTTGTGGATCTCTTCCTGCTCTTGCTCAGTAACTGAGTTGATTTTGAAACAAAAACGCCATTAGGATGCCACTGGTTTGGTGAAGCTTCTGTCAACACATTCAGCTTAAAAGGAGGTGTCTGTAGCCAGGGAAGTGTGGGAGCATTTGCAAGGGAATCTGCAGGGGTTCCATTCCCTCCTTCCCAGGGAGAGTCTGTGGCAGCAGAGTCTGTCCTTTCCTCAGTTTGCTGGGTCAAGCAGGACAAGGAGCCCTGCCTGTGGTCAGCTGCCTTTGGCTCTGCAGGGACACTTTGGTGGGAAGGTTCCTCTAGTGGTCAGCTTGGGCTCAGGGCCTGTTGTTGAGGTCTCACTCAGGGACTGTTGTTGAGGCCTTTGTCCATCAGTGTTTTGTGGTGTAAATTCATGCCCTGAAGAGCTGGAAACAAACAAGTCCCTCTTTAGCACATTTCACACAGGGAACAGCATTAGCCCAGCCAGGCCATGCCAGGGCCAAGAGCCGAAGGCCACTACCCTGCATTTGCCCACAGACAGCTATCCAGATGATGCCTGAGACCTAGGCAAGAAAATAAAACTCCATAGTTCAATGCCTATAGAGCAGGTATTTGTTCATTTAGTGCCAGGAGTGAGTGGGATAAATCCACTAGAAACTCACTTATCCCTTCTTTGCAAAGTACTATCTTTCCTGTGTTTTTTACTTAATGTGTCTATTATACTTCCATAACTTTCATATTGCAATAGATTTTCTAATCACATCATTATGTAAACCCTTGAAGCTCATGCACAGTTCCTGTATGAGGTGGTCATCAGCCTCCTGGTGGTGGTTTTCTGATGAAGGCTCTTAAGTCTTCCTCGGGCTGGAACTTTTCACTTCTGCTTCCTGCACATGCTCTAGAAGATTGTCTGCTCAAATAGCCAGGGTTGGCTTCTTTGTGGTTAGCTTGTTCTGCTAGTCTTGCTGATTTCTAAAGACTGCTTCATTCGCGTGTCCTGGGGCAAAGTTACGACTCCCTTCTGCCCAGCCACTGCTGCAAGCGTATCTCGGTGCCTGGGCATCCCAGACCAAGAAGGCCACTCATGCCACTGCATCTTTTCCTAAGCCATTGCCTGTGGGGCTTATAGACCATCTCCTAGTGGAGATGCCACCCACGGTGGCCTCTGGCTGTGCTGGGGGGCCGGGGAGGCGTGGCTGGCACAGTGACCTTGTGCACAGGGAAGGCAAGCAAGGCTCCCTGGTGCCAGCAGGCAAGCAGAGGCATCGGGGAGAGGCAGCAGCAGCACGTCCTTGCTGCTGGCACAGGCAGCACTGCTGTTGTGCGGGGTAGACAGGCCGGCAGGCTGGAGGCTGCTGCTGTGTGCCACGCTCAGGCTGCTGGGGCTGGGGGCAGCTGGCCGGTGGCCCTTTGTGCCGCGGGGCTGCTCTGCAAGCGCACCTCTCTTCTTGCAGGCTGATCCCCAGCAAGGGCCTGCCACGGCCCCGTCCGATGAGGGAGGACAACTTGGCCCTTGCCCAGGTGAGTTTGGAAAGGAAAGGCAAGCTTCTGCTGTGGCCGAGCTGCGCTCACTTGGCCTGAGTGTGGCCGGGCAGGTGTGGCAGCCTGAGGGAGGATGTGGGCTGGGGTCCCAGAGTTTGGAGAAGGGCAGGGCCAGGGCTGGGGTGGCTTGTCCCAGCACCACAGCAGCTCTCAACAGCCTCTGAGCTGCAGTGACACTTGCAGCTGCTGGCTCCTTCCCTGGGGTTCCACACAGCTGTGCACAGCACTTAAGGCATGCAGGGCAGGGCAGGGCAGGGCAGGCTGCAGCAGCACTGGCCTGGCAGTCTCCACTGAGGGCCTTTGGTTCTCTTTTCCTTTGCAGCAGGAGAGAGCAGTGATGGCAGCGGCAGCAGCAGAAGGAGGAGGATGTGGCTGCCCTGGCCCTTTGCTCTGTGCTGGGGCTCAGCTGGGGCTGCCCTGGCTCCAGGGCAGGAGGGCTCTGGCTGCAGCAGGGCACTCTTCGGGCAGCCCCTGGCAGCCGTCTGCGCAGGGGACGGCACTGTGCTGCCCTGGCCCATCCAGGTAAGACAGTCTTCACAGGGGCCGCCCATCCCTGCGTCCAGCTGCAGCTCAGCTGCTGTCCCCAGTGCTGCATGTCCTGCAGCCACGGGCCACTGGGCTCACTCTTGCCATGCCTCAGCCTTCTGCTGCCTGCCCCTTGGCTGGAGGCACGAGGCAAAGAGCCCATGCTGGGGAAGAGCTCTGGCCCTGGCCACTGCTCTGGCACCAGCCCAGCTCCTCACACATGTCCCCACCCTCCTGCCTCTCCTGCAGGAGCTGCTGGCTGTCCTGCACTAGCAAGGGCCCACCATGGAAGGCATCTTCTGCAAAGCTGAGAGTGCCATGGCAGTGCGGGAGCTGCGGCAGGCTCTGCACCACGGCCTGCCTGTGAACATGGCAAGCCAGCCGGCGCTGCTGCTGGCCATCGTCCTCAAGGTGAGCCCTCCTGAGCTGCAGCTGCAAAGGCTTCTGCCTGGGCTGCCATCGGCTCCAAGGCTCACTGGCAGTCCATGGCCTTGCAGGACTTCCTGCAGAGCATCCCCGGCAAGCTGCTCATCATGGACCTCTACAAGGACTGGATGGCAGCCATGCAGATGGCCAGCAGGGAGGACAATATCTCGCAACTGAAAGTGAAAGCATTAGTGGGCAGCAGCTTCCAGCTCTGCAGCAGCCACTGCTACAAGCCTGGCCCTGGCCTGCGAGGGGACGCTCTCCCTCTAAGGCTGTGCTTTTGGGCAGCTCCTGGCTCTTGCCGGCTGGCAGTCCCATTCTGGGGACTTCCCTCACCTGGGCTCGGGGCAAATCAGCAGCTGGGAAGCAGAGCCGTGCTTCCTTATTGCGGCAGAGCAGGAGCCCCGACCGCTGGCTGAGAGCTCCCGCAAAGCTGCACAACACAGCTGCCGGCTGCCCCTGCCTGGGGCCAGCTCCGGGGGTGCCTCTGGGCAACGTGGGCCTGCTGATGAACGTTGCCTTCCTGTTCCCTCAGGGTGGCCAAGAAATTGTCCACTGCCGACCTGCTCCTCCTCGAGTGGCTGCTGGCACTGCTGCGCCACATCGGTCAGCACGAGTCCACCAGCTGAATGAGCTGCAGCAGCCTGGCCATCTGCCTGGGGCCAAGCCTGCTGAGCCCAGCGCAGCTCTTGGGCTTGCTCAGCAGCATCCTGCTTGCTGAGGCCTAGTTAGTGTGCAGCTGCACTCTGACAGAGCCTTGTTTTCATTGTGTTGGACACAGTGTGCAAACCTGCACAGCAGTGCTACCATCATGGAGCCACTCGCTGCTGCAGTTTGCACTGTTTATGGCATTGCGTATTCCGGATATTATCTAACCAACCTGGCACGTAAGTAGAGGTTTCCCTGGCTGTAGCCTAATCTGGCTTGTGGATCTCTTCCTGCTCTTGCTCAGTAACTGAGTTGATTTTGAAACAAAAAGGCCTTTAGAATGCCACTGGTTTGGTGAAGCTTCTGTCAACACATTCAGCTTAAAAGGAGGTGTCTGTAGCCAGGGAAGTGTGGGAGCATTTGCAAGGGAATCTGCAGGGGTTCCATTCCCTCCTTCCCAGGGAGAGTCTGTGGCAGCAGAGTCTGTCCTTTCCTCAGTTTGCTGGGTCAAGCAGGACAAGGAGCCCTGCCTGTGGTCAGCTGCCTTTGGCTCTGCAGGGACACTTTGGTGGGAAGGTTCCTCTAGTGGTCAGCTTGGGCTCAGGGCCTGTTGTTGAGGTCTCACTCAGGGACTGTTGTTGAGGCCTTTGTCCATCAGTGTTTTGTGGTGTAAATTCATGCCCTGAAGAGCTGGAAACAAACAAGTCCCTCTTTAGCACATTTCACACAGGGAACAGCATTAGCCCAGCCAGGCCATGCCAGGGCCAAGAGCAGAAGGCCACTACCCTGCATTTGCCCACAGACAGCTATCCAGATGATGCCCGAGACCTAGGCAAGAAAATAAAACTCCATAGTTCAATGCCTATAGAGCAGGTATTTGTTCATTTAGTGCCAGGAGTGAGTGGGATAAATCCACTAGAAACTCACTTATCCCTTCTTTGCAAAGTACTATCTTTCCTGTGTTTTTTACTTAATGTGTCTATTATACTTCCATAACTTTCATATTGCAATAGATTTTCTAATCACATCATTATGTAAACCCTTGAAGCTCATGCACAGTTCCTGTATGAGGTGGTCATCAGCCTCCTGGTGGTGGTTTTCTGATGAAGGCTCTTAAGTCTTCCTCGGGCTGGAACTTTTCACTTCTGCTTCCTGCACATGCTCTAGAAGATTGTCTGCTCAAATAGCCAGGGTTGGCTTCTTTGTGGTTAGCTTGTTCTGCTAGTCTTGCTGATTTCTAAAGACTGCTTCATTCGCGTGTCCTGGGGCAAAGTTACGACTCCCTTCTGCCCAGCCACTGCTGCAAGCGTATCTCGGTGCCTGGGCATCCCAGACCAAGAAGGCCACTCATGCCACTGCATCTTTTCCTAAGCCATTGCCTGTGGGGCTTATAGACCATCTCCTAGTGGAGATGCCACCCACGGTGGCCTCTGGCTGTGCTGGGGGACCGGGGAGGCGTGGCTGGCACAGTGACCTTGTGCACAGGGAAGGCAAGCAAGGCTCCCTGGTGCCAGCAGGCAAGCAGAGGCATCGGGGAGAGGCAGCAGCAGCACGTCCTTGCTGCTGGCACAGGCAGCACTGCTGTTGTGCGGGGTAGACAGGCCGGCAGGCTGGAGGCTGCTGCTGTGTGCCACGCTCAGGCTGCTGGGGCTGGGGGCAGCTGGCCGGTGGCCCTTTGTGCCGCGGGGCTGCTCT
The DNA here is from genome assembly GCA_036785705.1 of Acanthornis magna. Classification (NCBI taxonomy): domain Eukaryota; kingdom Metazoa; phylum Chordata; class Aves; order Passeriformes; family Acanthizidae; genus Acanthornis; species Acanthornis magna. Next base: position 2,543,203 of record JAWUZG010000141.1, on the reverse strand, counting down.
GCAAGCGCACCTCTCTTCTTGCAGGCTGATCCCCAGCAAGGGCCTGCCACGGCCCTGTCCGATGAGGGAGGACAACTTGGTCCTTGCCCAGGTGAGTTTGGAAAGGAAAGGCAAGCTTCTGCTGTGGCCGAGCTGCGCTCACTTGGCCTGAGTGTGGCCGGGCAGGTGTGGCAGCCTGAGGGAGGATGTGGGCTGGGGTCCCAGAGTTTGGAGAAGGGCAGGGCCAGGGCTGGGGTGGCTTGTCCCAGCACCACAGCAGCTCTCAACAGCCTCTGAGCTGCAGTGACACTTGCAGCTGCTGGCTCCTTCCCTGGGGTTCCACACAGCTGTGCACAGCACTTAAGGCATGCAGGGCAGGGCAGGGCAGGGCAGGCTGCAGCAGCACTGGCCTGGCAGTCTCCACTGAGGGCCTTTGGTTCTCTTTTCCTTTGCAGCAGGAGAGAGCAGTGATGGCAGCGGCAGCAGCAGAAGGAGGAGGATGTGGCTGCCCTGGCCCTTTGCTCTGTGCTGGGGCTCAGCTGGGGCTGCCCTGGCTCCAGGGCAGGAGGGCTCTGGCTGCAGCAGGGCACTCTTCGGGCAGCCCCTGGCAGCCGTCTGCGCAGGGGACGGCACTGTGCTGCCCTGGCCCATCCAGGTAAGACAGTCTTCACAGGGGCCGCCCATCCCTGCGTCCAGCTGCAGCTCAGCTGCTGTCCCCAGTGCTGCATGTCCTGCAGCCACGGGCCACTGGGCTCACTCTTGCCATGCCTCAGCCTTCTGCTGCCTGCCCCTTGGCTGGAGGCACGAGGCAAAGAGCCCATGCTGGGGAAGAGCTCTGGCCCTGGCCACTGCTCTGGCACCAGCCCAGCTCCTCACACATGTCCCCACCCTCCTGCCTCTCCTGCAGGAGCTGCTGGCTGTCCTGCACTAGCAAGGGCCCACCATGGAAGGCATCTTCTGCAAAGCTGAGAGTGCCATGGCAGTGCGGGAGCTGCGGCAGGCTCTGCACCACGGCCTGCCTGTGAACATGGCAAGCCAGCCGGCGCTGCTGCTGGCCATCGTCCTCAAGGTGAGCCCTCCTGAGCTGCAGCTGCAAAGGCTTCTGCCTGGGCTGCCATCGGCTCCAAGGCTCACTGGCAGTCCATGGCCTTGCAGGACTTCCTGCAGAGCATCCCCGGCAAGCTGCTCATCATGGACCTCTACAAGGACTGGATGGCAGCCATGCAGATGGCCAGCAGGGAGGACAATATCTCGCAACTGAAAGTGAAAGCATTAGTGGGCAGCAGCTTCCAGCTCTGCAGCAGCCACTGCTACAAGCCTGGCCCTGGCCTGCGAGGGGACGCTCTCCCTCTAAGGCTGTGCTTTTGGGCAGCTCCTGGCTCTTGCCGGCTGGCAGTCCCATTCTGGGGACTTCCCTCACCTGGGCTCGGGGCAAATCAGCAGCTGGGAAGCAGAGCCGTGCTTCCTTATTGCGGCAGAGCAGGAGCCCCGACCGCTGGCTGAGAGCTCCCGCAAAGCTGCACAACACAGCTGCCGGCTGCCCCTGCCTGGGGCCAGCTCCGGGGGTGCCTCTGGGCAACGTGGGCCTGCTGATGAACGTTGCCTTCCTGTTCCCTCAGGGTGGCCAAGAAATTGTCCACTGCCGACCTGCTCCTCCTCGAGTGGCTGCTGGCACTGCTGCGCCACATCGGTCAGCACGAGTCCACCAGCTGAATGAGCTGCAGCAGCCTGGCCATCTGCCTGGGGCCAAGCCTGCTGAGCCCAGCGCAGCTCTTGGGCTTGCTCAGCAGCATCCTGCTTGCTGAGGCCTAGTTAGTGTGCAGCTGCACTCTGACAGAGCCTTGTTTTCATTGTGTTGGACACAGTGTGCAAACCTGCACAGCAGTGCTACCATCATGGAGCCACTCGCTGCTGCAGTTTGCACTGTTTATGGCATTGCGTATTCCGGATATTATCTAACCAACCTGGCACGTAAGTAGAGGTTTCCCTGGCTGTAGCCTAATCTGGCTTGTGGATCTCTTCCTGCTCTTGCTCAGTAACTGAGTTGATTTTGAAACAAAAACGCCATTAGGATGCCACTGGTTTGGTGAAGCTTCTGTCAACACATTCAGCTTAAAAGGAGGTGTCTGTAGCCAGGGAAGTGTGGGAGCATTTGCAAGGGAATCTGCAGGGGTTCCATTCCCTCCTTCCCAGGGAGAGTCTGTGGCAGCAGAGTCTGTCCTTTCCTCAGTTTGCTGGGTCAAGCAGGACAAGGAGCCCTGCCTGTGGTCAGCTGCCTTTGGCTCTGCAGGGACACTTTGGTGGGAAGGTTCCTCTAGTGGTCAGCTTGGGCTCAGGGCCTGTTGTTGAGGTCTCACTCAGGGACTGTTGTTGAGGCCTTTGTCCATCAGTGTTTTGTGGTGTAAATTCATGCCCTGAAGAGCTGGAAACAAACAAGTCCCTCTTTAGCACATTTCACACAGGGAACAGCATTAGCCCAGCCAGGCCATGCCAGGGCCAAGAGCAGAAGGCCACTACCCTGCATTTGCCCACAGACAGCTATCCAGATGATGCCTGAGACCTAGGCAAGAAAATAAAACTCCATAGTTCAATGCCTATAGAGCAGGTATTTGTTCATTTAGTGCCAGGAGTGAGTGGGATAAATCCACTAGAAACTCACTTATCCCTTCTTTGCAAAGTACTATCTTTCCTGTGTTTTTTACTTAATGTGTCTATTATACTTCCATAACTTTCATATTGCAATAGATTTTCTAATCACATCATTATGTAAACCCTTGAAGCTCATGCACAGTTCCTGTATGAGGTGGTCATCAGCCTCCTGGTGGTGGTTTTCTGATGAAGGCTCTTAAGTCTTCCTCGGGCTGGAACTTTTCACTTCTGCTTCCTGCACATGCTCTAGAAGATTGTCTGCTCAAATAGCCAGGGTTGGCTTCTTTGTGGTTAGCTTGTTCTGCTAGTCTTGCTGATTTCTAAAGACTGCTTCATTCGCGTGTCCTGGGGCAAAGTTACGACTCCCTTCTGCCCAGCCACTGCTGCAAGCGTATCTCGGTGCCTGGGCATCCCAGACCAAGAAGGCCACTCATGCCACTGCATCTTTTCCTAAGCCATTGCCTGTGGGGCTTATAGACCATCTCCTAGTGGAGATGCCACCCACGGTGGCCTCTGGCTGTGCTGGGGGGCCGGGGAGGCGTGGCTGGCACAGTGACCTTGTGCACAGGGAAGGCAAGCAAGGCTCCCTGGTGCCAGCAGGCAAGCAGAGGCATCGGGGAGAGGCAGCAGCAGCACGTCCTTGCTGCTGGCACAGGCAGCACTGCTGTTGTGCGGGGTAGACAGGCCGGCAGGCTGGAGGCTGCTGCTGTGTGCCACGCTCAGGCTGCTGGGGCTGGGGGCAGCTGGCCGGTGGCCCTTTGTGCCGCGGGGCTGCTCTGCAAGCGCACCTCTCTTCTTGCAGGCTGATCCCCAGCAAGGGCCTGCCACGGCCCCGTCCGATGAGGGAGGACAACTTGGCCCTTGCCCAGGTGAGTTTGGAAAGGAAAGGCAAGCTTCTGCTGTGGCCGAGCTGCGCTCACTTGGCCTGAGTGTGGCCGGGCAGGTGTGGCAGCCTGAGGGAGGATGTGGGCTGGGGTCCCAGAGTTTGGAGAAGGGCAGGGCCAGGGCTGGGGTGGCTTGTCCCAGCACCACAGCAGCTCTCAACAGCCTCTGAGCTGCAGTGACACTTGCAGCTGCTGGCTCCTTCCCTGGGGTTCCACACAGCTGTGCACAGCACTTAAGGCATGCAGGGCAGGGCAGGGCAGGGCAGGCTGCAGCAGCACTGGCCTGGCAGTCTCCACTGAGGGCCTTTGGTTCTCTTTTCCTTTGCAGCAGGAGAGAGCAGTGATGGCAGCGGCAGCAGCAGAAGGAGGAGGATGTGGCTGCCCTGGCCCTTTGCTCTGTGCTGGGGCTCAGCTGGGGCTGCCCTGGCTCCAGGGCAGGAGGGCTCTGGCTGCAGCAGGGCACTCTTCGGGCAGCCCCTGGCAGCCGTCTGCGCAGGGGACGGCACTGTGCTGCCCTGGCCCATCCAGGTAAGACAGTCTTCACAGGGGCCGCCCATCCCTGCGTCCAGCTGCAGCTCAGCTGCTGTCCCCAGTGCTGCATGTCCTGCAGCCACGGGCCACTGGGCTCACTCTTGCCATGCCTCAGCCTTCTGCTGCCTGCCCCTTGGCTGGAGGCACGAGGCAAAGAGCCCATGCTGGGGAAGAGCTCTGGCCCTGGCCACTGCTCTGGCACCAGCCCAGCTCCTCACACATGTCCCCACCCTCCTGCCTCTCCTGCAGGAGCTGCTGGCTGTCCTGCACTAGCAAGGGCCCACCATGGAAGGCATCTTCTGCAAAGCTGAGAGTGCCATGGCAGTGCGGGAGCTGCGGCAGGCTCTGCACCACGGCCTGCCTGTGAACATGGCAAGCCAGCCGGCGCTGCTGCTGGCCATCGTCCTCAAGGTGAGCCCTCCTGAGCTGCAGCTGCAAAGGCTTCTGCCTGGGCTGCCATCGGCTCCAAGGCTCACTGGCAGTCCATGGCCTTGCAGGACTTCCTGCAGAGCATCCCCGGCAAGCTGCTCATCATGGACCTCTACAAGGACTGGATGGCAGCCATGCAGATGGCCAGCAGGGAGGACAATATCTCGCAACTGAAAGTGAAAGCATTAGTGGGCAGCAGCTTCCAGCTCTGCAGCAGCCACTGCTACAAGCCTGGCCCTGGCCTGCGAGGGGACGCTCTCCCTCTAAGGCTGTGCTTTTGGGCAGCTCCTGGCTCTTGCCGGCTGGCAGTCCCATTCTGGGGACTTCCCTCACCTGGGCTCGGGGCAAATCAGCAGCTGGGAAGCAGAGCCGTGCTTCCTTATTGCGGCAGAGCAGGAGCCCCGACCGCTGGCTGAGAGCTCCCGCAAAGCTGCACAACACAGCTGCCGGCTGCCCCTGCCTGGGGCCAGCTCCGGGGGTGCCTCTGGGCAACGTGGGCCTGCTGATGAACGTTGCCTTCCTGTTCCCTCAGGGTGGCCAAGAAATTGTCCACTGCCGACCTGCTCCTCCTCGAGTGGCTGCTGGCACTGCTGCGCCACATCGGTCAGCACGAGTCCACCAGCTGAATGAGCTGCAGCAGCCTGGCCATCTGCCTGGGGCCAAGCCTGCTGAGCCCAGCGCAGCTCTTGGGCTTGCTCAGCAGCATCCTGCTTGCTGAGGCCTAGTTAGTGTGCAGCTGCACTCTGACAGAGCCTTGTTTTCATTGTGTTGGACACAGTGTGCAAACCTGCACAGCAGTGCTACCATCATGGAGCCACTCGCTGCTGCAGTTTGCACTGTTTATGGCATTGCGTATTCCGGATATTATCTAACCAACCTGGCACGTAAGTAGAGGTTTCCCTGGCTGTAGCCTAATCTGGCTTGTGGATCTCTTCCTGCTCTTGCTCAGTAACTGAGTTGATTTTGAAACAAAAAGGCCTTTAGAATGCCACTGGTTTGGTGAAGCTTCTGTCAACACATTCAGCTTAAAAGGAGGTGTCTGTAGCCAGGGAAGTGTGGGAGCATTTGCAAGGGAATCTGCAGGGGTTCCATTCCCTCCTTCCCAGGGAGAGTCTGTGGCAGCAGAGTCTGTCCTTTCCTCAGTTTGCTGGGTCAAGCAGGACAAGGAGCCCTGCCTGTGGTCAGCTGCCTTTGGCTCTGCAGGGACACTTTGGTGGGAAGGTTCCTCTAGTGGTCAGCTTGGGCTCAGGGCCTGTTGTTGAGGTCTCACTCAGGGACTGTTGTTGAGGCCTTTGTCCATCAGTGTTTTGTGGTGTAAATTCATGCCCTGAAGAGCTGGAAACAAACAAGTCCCTCTTTAGCACATTTCACACAGGGAACAGCATTAGCCCAGCCAGGCCATGCCAGGGCCAAGAGCAGAAGGCCACTACCCTGCATTTGCCCACAGACAGCTATCCAGATGATGCCCGAGACCTAGGCAAGAAAATAAAACTCCATAGTTCAATGCCTATAGAGCAGGTATTTGTTCATTTAGTGCCAGGAGTGAGTGGGATAAATCCACTAGAAACTCACTTATCCCTTCTTTGCAAAGTACTATCTTTCCTGTGTTTTTTACTTAATGTGTCTATTATACTTCCATAACTTTCATATTGCAATAGATTTTCTAATCACATCATTATGTAAACCCTTGAAGCTCATGCACAGTTCCTGTATGAGGTGGTCATCAGCCTCCTGGTGGTGGTTTTCTGATGAATGCTCTTAAGTCTTCCTCGGGCTGGAACTTTTCACTTCTGCTTCCTGCACATGCTCTAGAAGATTGTCTGCTCAAATAGCCAGGGTTGGCTTCTTTGTGGTTAGCTTGTTCTGCTAGTCTTGCTGATTTCTAAAGACTGCTTCATTCGCGTGTCCTGGGGCAAAGTTACGACTCCCTTCTGCCCAGCCACTGCTGCAAGCGTATCTCGGTGCCTGGGCATCCCAGACCAAGAAGGCCACTCATGCCACTGCATCTTTTCCTAAGCCATTGCCTGTGGGGCTTATAGACCATCTCCTAGTGGAGATGCCACCCACGGTGGCCTCTGGCTGTGCTGGGGGACCGGGGAGGCGTGGCTGGCACAGTGACCTTGTGCACAGGGAAGGCAAGCAAGGCTCCCCGGTGCCAGCAGGCAAGCAGAGGCATCGGGGAGAGGCAGCAGCAGCACGTCCTTGCTGCTGGCACAGGCAGCACTACTGTTGTGCGGGGTAGACAGGCCGGCAGGCTGGAGGCTGCTGCTGTGTGCCACGCTCAGGCTGCTGGGGCTGGGGGCAGCTGGCCGGTGGCCCTTTGTGCCGCGGGGCTGCTCTGCAAGCGCACCTCTCTTCTTGCAGGCTGATCCCCAGCAAGGGCCTGCCACGGCCCCGTCCGATGAGGGAGGACAACTTGGCCCTTGCCCAGGTGAGTTTGGAAAGGAAAGGCAAGCTTCTGCTGTGGCCGAGCTGCGCTCACTTGGCCTGAGTGTGGCCGGGCAGGTGTGGCAGCCTGAGGGAGGATGTGGGCTGGGGTCCCAGAGTTTGGAGAAGGGCAGGGCCAGGGCTGGGGTGGCTTGTCCCAGCACCACAGCAGCTCTCAACAGCCTCTGAGCTGCAGTGACACTTGCAGCTGCTGGCTCCTTCCCTGGGGTTCCACACAGCTGTGCACAGCACTTAAGGCATGCAGGGCAGGGCAGGGCAGGGCAGGCTGCAGCAGCACTGGCCTGGCAGTCTCCACTGAGGGCCTTTGGTTCTCTTTTCCTTTGCAGCAGGAGAGAGCAGTGATGGCAGCGGCAGCAGCAGAAGGAGGAGGATGTGGCTGCCCTGGCCCTTTGCTCTGTGCTGGGGCTCAGCTGGGGCTGCCCTGGCTCCAGGGCAGGAGGGCTCTGGCTGCAGCAGGGCACTCTTCGGGCAGCCCCTGGCAGCCGTCTGCGCAGGGGACGGCACTGTGCTGCCCTGGCCCATCCAGGTAAGACAGTCTTCACAGGGGCCGCCCATCCCTGCGTCCAGCTGCAGCTCAGCTGCTGTCCCCAGTGCTGCATGTCCTGCAGCCACGGGCCACTGGGCTCACTCTTGCCATGCCTCAGCCTTCTGCTGCCTGCCCCTTGGCTGGAGGCACGAGGCAAAGAGCCCATGCTGGGGAAGAGCTCTGGCCCTGGCCACTGCTCTGGCACCAGCCCAGCTCCTCACACATGTCCCCACCCTCCTGCCTCTCCTGCAGGAGCTGCTGGCTGTCCTGCACTAGCAAGGGCCCACCATGGAAGGCATCTTCTGCAAAGCTGAGAGTGCCATGGCAGTGCGGGAGCTGCGGCAGGCTCTGCACCACGGCCTGCCTGTGAACATGGCAAGCCAGCCGGCGCTGCTGCTGGCCATCGTCCTCAAGGTGAGCCCTCCTGAGCTGCAGCTGCAAAGGCTTCTGCCTGGGCTGCCATCGGCTCCAAGGCTCACTGGCAGTCCATGGCCTTGCAGGACTTCCTGCAGAGCATCCCCGGCAAGCTGCTCATCATGGACCTCTACAAGGACTGGATGGCAGCCATGCAGATGGCCAGCAGGGAGGACAATATCTCGCAACTGAAAGTGAAAGCATTAGTGGGCAGCAGCTTCCAGCTCTGCAGCAGCCACTGCTACAAGCCTGGCCCTGGCCTGCGAGGGGACGCTCTCCCTCTAAGGCTGTGCTTTTGGGCAGCTCCTGGCTCTTGCCGGCTGGCAGTCCCATTCTGGGGACTTCCCTCACCTGGGCTCGGGGCAAATCAGCAGCTGGGAAGCAGAGCCGTGCTTCCTTATTGCGGCAGAGCAGGAGCCCCGACCGCTGGCTGAGAGCTCCCGCAAAGCTGCACAACACAGCTGCCGGCTGCCCCTGCCTGGGGCCAGCTCCGGGGGTGCCTCTGGGCAACGTGGGCCTGCTGATGAACGTTGCCTTCCTGTTCCCTCAGGGTGGCCAAGAAATTGTCCACTGCCGACCTGCTCCTCCTCGAGTGGCTGCTGGCACTGCTGCGCCACATCGGTCAGCACGAGTCCACCAGCTGAATGAGCTGCAGCAGCCTGGCCATCTGCCTGGGGCCAAGCCTGCTGAGCCCAGCGCAGCTCTTGGGCTTGCTCAGCAGCATCCTGCTTGCTGAGGCCTAGTTAGTGTGCAGCTGCACTCTGACAGAGCCTTGTTTTCATTGTGTTGGACACAGTGTGCAAACCTGCACAGCAGTGCTACCATCATGGAGCCACTCGCTGCTGCAGTTTGCACTGTTTATGGCATTGCGTATTCCGGATATTATCTAACCAACCTGGCACGTAAGTAGAGGTTTCCCTGGCTGTAGCCTAATCTGGCTTGTGGATCTCTTCCTGCTCTTGCTCAGTAACTGAGTTGATTTTGAAACAAAAAGGCCTTTAGAATGCCACTGGTTTGGTGAAGCTTCTGTCAACACATTCAGCTTAAAAGGAGGTGTCTGTAGCCAGGGAAGTGTGGGAGCATTTGCAAGGGAATCTGCAGGGGTTCCATTCCCTCCTTCCCAGGGAGAGTCTGTGGCAGCAGAGTCTGTCCTTTCCTCAGTTTGCTGGGTCAAGCAGGACAAGGAGCCCTGCCTGTGGTCAGCTGCCTTTGGCTCTGCAGGGACACTTTGGTGGGAAGGTTCCTCTAGTGGTCAGCTTGGGCTCAGGGCCTGTTGTTGAGGTCTCACTCAGGGACTGTTGTTGAGGCCTTTGTCCATCAGTGTTTTGTGGTGTAAATTCATGCCCTGAAGAGCTGGAAACAAACAAGTCCCTCTTTAGCACATTTCACACAGGGAACAGCATTAGCCCAGCCAGGCCATGCCAGGGCCAAGAGCAGAAGGCCACTACCCTGCATTTGCCCACAGACAGCTATCCAGATGATGCCCGAGACCTAGGCAAGAAAATAAAACTCCATAGTTCAATGCCTATAGAGCAGGTATTTGTTCATTTAGTGCCAGGAGTGAGTGGGATAAATCCACTAGAAACTCACTTATCCCTTCTTTGCAAAGTACTATCTTTCCTGTGTTTTTTACTTAATGTGTCTATTATACTTCCATAACTTTCATATTGCAATAGATTTTCTAATCACATCATTATGTAAACCCTTGAAGCTCATGCACAGTTCCTGTATGAGGTGGTCATCAGCCTCCTGGTGGTGGTTTTCTGATGAATGCTCTTAAGTCTTCCTCGGGCTGGAACTTTTCACTTCTGCTTCCTGCACATGCTCTAGAAGATTGTCTGCTCAAATAGCCAGGGTTGGCTTCTTTGTGGTTAGCTTGTTCTGCTAGTCTTGCTGATTTCTAAAGACTGCTTCATTCGCGTGTCCTGGGGCAAAGTTACGACTCCCTTCTGCCCAGCCACTGCTGCAAGCGTATCTCGGTGCCTGGGCATCCCAGACCAAGAAGGCCACTCATGCCACTGCATCTTTTCCTAAGCCATTGCCTGTGGGGCTTATAGACCATCTCCTAGTGGAGATGCCACCCACGGTGGCCTCTGGCTGTGCTGGGGGACCGGGGAGGCGTGGCTGGCACAGTGACCTTGTGCACAGGGAAGGCAAGCAAGGCTCCCCGGTGCCAGCAGGCAAGCAGAGGCATCGGGGAGAGGCAGCAGCAGCACGTCCTTGCTGCTGGCACAGGCAGCACTACTGTTGTGCGGGGTAGACAGGCCGGCAGGCTGGAGGCTGCTGCTGTGTGCCACGCTCAGGCTGCTGGGGCTGGGGGCAGCTGGCCGGTGGCCCTTTGTGCCGCGGGGCTGCTCTGCAAGCGCACCTCTCTTCTTGCAGGCTGATCCCCAGCAAGGGCCTGCCACGGCCCCGTCCGATGAGGGAGGACAACTTGGCCCTTGCCCAGGTGAGTTTGGAAAGGAAAGGCAAGCTTCTGCTGTGGCCGAGCTGCGCTCACTTGGCCTGAGTGTGGCCGGGCAGGTGTGGCAGCCTGAGGGAGGATGTGGGCTGGGGTCCCAGAGTTTGGAGAAGGGCAGGGCCAGGGCTGGGGTGGCTTGTCCCAGCACCACAGCAGCTCTCAACAGCCTCTGAGCTGCAGTGACACTTGCAGCTGCTGGCTCCTTCCCTGGGGTTCCACACAGCTGTGCACAGCACTTAAGGCATGCAGGGCAGGGCAGGGCAGGGCAGGCTGCAGCAGCACTGGCCTGGCAGTCTCCACTGAGGGCCTTTGGTTCTCTTTTCCTTTGCAGCAGGAGAGAGCAGTGATGGCAGCGGCAGCAGCAGAAGGAGGAGGATGTGGCTGCCCTGGCCCTTTGCTCTGTGCTGGGGCTCAGCTGGGGCTGCCCTGGCTCCAGGGCAGGAGGGCTCTGGCTGCAGCAGGGCACTCTTCGGGCAGCCCCTGGCAGCCGTCTGCGCAGGGGACGGCACTGTGCTGCCCTGGCCCATCCAGGTAAGACAGTCTTCACAGGGGCCGCCCATCCCTGCGTCCAGCTGCAGCTCAGCTGCTGTCCCCAGTGCTGCATGTCCTGCAGCCACGGGCCACTGGGCTCACTCTTGCCATGCCTCAGCCTTCTGCTGCCTGCCCCTTGGCTGGAGGCACGAGGCAAAGAGCCCATGCTGGGGAAGAGCTCTGGCCCTGGCCACTGCTCTGGCACCAGCCCAGCTCCTCACACATGTCCCCACCCTCCTGCCTCTCCTGCAGGAGCTGCTGGCTGTCCTGCACTAGCAAGGGCCCACCATGGAAGGCATCTTCTGCAAAGCTGAGAGTGCCATGGCAGTGCGGGAGCTGCGGCAGGCTCTGCACCACGGCCTGCCTGTGAACATGGCAAGCCAGCCGGCGCTGCTGCTGGCCATCGTCCTCAAGGTGAGCCCTCCTGAGCTGCAGCTGCAAAGGCTTCTGCCTGGGCTGCCATCGGCTCCAAGGCTCACTGGCAGTCCATGGCCTTGCAGGACTTCCTGCAGAGCATCCCCGGCAAGCTGCTCATCATGGACCTCTACAAGGACTGGATGGCAGCCATGCAGATGGCCAGCAGGGAGGACAATATCTCGCAACTGAAAGTGAAAGCATTAGTGGGCAGCAGCTTCCAGCTCTGCAGCAGCCACTGCTACAAGCCTGGCCCTGGCCTGCGAGGGGACGCTCTCCCTCTAAGGCTGTGCTTTTGGGCAGCTCCTGGCTCTTGCCGGCTGGCAGTCCCATTCTGGGGACTTCCCTCACCTGGGCTCGGGGCAAATCAGCAGCTGGGAAGCAGAGCCGTGCTTCCTTATTGCGGCAGAGCAGGAGCCCCGACCGCTGGCTGAGAGCTCCCGCAAAGCTGCACAACACAGCTGCCGGCTGCCCCTGCCTGGGGCCAGCTCCGGGGGTGCCTCTGGGCAACGTGGGCCTGCTGATGAACGTTGCCTTCCTGTTCCCTCAGGGTGGCCAAGAAATTGTCCACTGCCGACCTGCTCCTCCTCGAGTGGCTGCTGGCACTGCTGCGCCACATCGGTCAGCACGAGTCCACCAGCTGAATGAGCTGCAGCAGCCTGGCCATCTGCCTGGGGCCAAGCCTGCTGAGCCCAGCGCAGCTCTTGGGCTTGCTCAGCAGCATCCTGCTTGCTGAGGCCTAGTTAGTGTGCAGCTGCACTCTGACAGAGCCTTGTTTTCATTGTGTTGGACACAGTGTGCAAACCTGCACAGCAGTGCTACCATCATGGAGCCACTCGCTGCTGCAGTTTGCACTGTTTATGGCATTGCGTATTCCGGATATTATCTAACCAACCTGGCACGTAAGTAGAGGTTTCCCTGGCTGTAGCCTAATCTGGCTTGTGGATCTCTTCCTGCTCTTGCTCAGTAACTGAGTTGATTTTGAAACAAAAAGGCCTTTAGAATGCCACTGGTTTGGTGAAGCTTCTGTCAACACATTCCGCTTAAAAGGAGGTGTCTGTAGCCAGGGAAGTGTGGGAGCATTTGCAAGGGAATCTGCAGGGGTTCCATTCCCTCCTTCCCAGGGAGAGTCTGTGGCAGCAGAGTCTGTCCTTTCCTCAGTTTGCTGGGTCAAGCAGGACAAGGAGCCCTGCCTGTGGTCAGCTGCCTTTGGCTCTGCAGGGACACTTTGGTGGGAAGGTTCCTCTAGTGGTCAGCTTGGGCTCAGGGCCTGTTGTTGAGGTCTCACTCAGGGACTGTTGTTGAGGCCTTTGTCCATCAGTGTTTTGTGGTGTAAATTCATGCCCTGAAGAGCTGGAAACAAACAAGTCCCTCTTTAGCACATTTCACACAGGGAACAGCATTAGCCCAGCCAGGCCATGCCAGGGCCAAGAGCAGAAGGCCACTACCCTGCATTTGCCCACAGACAGCTATCCAGATGATGCCTGAGACCTAGGCAAGAAAATAAAACTCCATAGTTCAATGCCTATAGAGCAGGTATTTGTTCATTTAGTGCCAGGAGTGAGTGGGATAAATCCACTAGAAACTCACTTATCCCTTCTTTGCAAAGTACTATCTTTCCTGTGTTTTTTACTTAATGTGTCTATTATACTTCCATAACTTTCATATTGCAATAGATTTTCTAATCACATCATTATGTAAACCCTTGAAGCTCATGCACAGTTCCTGTATGAGGTGGTCATCAGCCTCCTGGTGGTGGTTTTCTGATGAAGGCTCTTAAGTCTTCCTCGGGCTGGAACTTTTCACTTCTGCTTCCTGCACATGCTCTAGAAGATTGTCTGCTCAAATAGCCAGGGTTGGCTTCTTTGTGGTTAGCTTGTTCTGCTAGTCTTGCTGATTTCTAAAGACTGCTTCATTCGCGTGTCCTGGGGCAAAGTTACGACTCCCTTCTGCCCAGCCACTGCTGCAAGCGTATCTCGGTGCCTGGGCATCCCAGACCAAGAAGGCCACTCATGCCACTGCATCTTTTCCTAAGCCATTGCCTGTGGGGCTTATAGACCATCTCCTAGTGGAGATGCCACCCACGGTGGCCTCTGGCTGTGCTGGGGGGCCGGGGAGGCGTGGCTGGCACAGTGACCTTGTGCACAGGGAAGGCAAGCAAGGCTCCCCGGTGCCAGCAGGCAAGCAGAGGCATCGGGGAGAGGCAGCAGCAGCACGTCCTTGCTGCTGGCACAGGCAGCACTGCTGTTGTGCGGGGCAGACAGGCCGGCAGGCTGGAGGCTGCTGCTGTGTGCCACGCTCAGGCTGCTGGGGCTGGGGGCAGCTGGCCGGTGGCCCTTTGTGCCGCGGGGCTGCTCTGCAAGTGCACCTCTCTTCTTGCAGGCTGATCCCCAGCAAGGGCCTGCCACGGCCCCGTCCGATGAGGGAGGACAACTTGGCCCTTGCCCAGGTGAGTTTGGAAAGGAAAGGCAAGCTTCTGCTGTGGCCGAGCTGCGCTCACTTGGCCTGAGTGTGGCCGGGCAGGTGTGGCAGCCTGAGGGAGGATGTGGGCTGGGGTCCCAGAGTTTGGAGAAGGGCAGGGCCAGGGCTGGGGTGGCTTGTCCCAGCACCACAGCAGCTCTCAACAGCCTCTGAGCTGCAGTGACACTTGCAGCTGCTGGCTCCTTCCCTGGGGTTCCACACAGCTGTGCACAGCACTTAAGGCATGCAGGGCAGGGCAGGGCAGGGCAGGCTGCAGCAGCACTGGCCTGGCAGTCTCCACTGAGGGCCTTTGGTTCTCTTTTCCTTTGCAGCAGGAGAGAGCAGTGATGGCAGCGGCAGCAGCAGAAGGAGGAGGATGTGGCTGCCCTGGCCCTTTGCTCTGTGCTGGGGCTCAGCTGGGGCTGCCCTGGCTCCAGGGCAGGAGGGCTCTGGCTGCAGCAGGGCACTCTTCGGGCAGCCCCTGGCAGCCGTCTGCGCAGGGGACGGCACTGTGCTGCCCTGGCCCATCCAGGTAAGACAGTCTTCACAGGGGCCGCCCATCCCTGCGTCCAGCTGCAGCTCAGCTGCTGTCCCCAGTGCTGCATGTCCTGCAGCCACGGGCCACTGGGCTCACTCTTGCCATGCCTCAGCCTTCTGCTGCCTGCCCCTTGGCTGGAGGCACGAGGCAAAGAGCCCATGCTGGGGAAGAGCTCTGGCCCTGGCCACTGCTCTGGCACCAGCCCAGCTCCTCACACATGTCCCCACCCTCCTGCCTCTCCTGCAGGAGCTGCTGGCTGTCCTGCACTAGCAAGGGCCCACCATGGAAGGCATCTTCTGCAAAGCTGAGAGTGCCATGGCAGTGCGGGAGCTGCGGCAGGCCCTGCACCACGGCCTGCCTGTGAACATGGCAAGCCAGCCGGCGCTGCTGCTGGCCATCGTCCTCAAGGTGAGCCCTCCTGAGCTGCAGCTGCAAAGGCTTCTGCCTGGGCTGCCATCGGCTCCAAGGCTCACTGGCAGTCCATGGCCTTGCAGGACTTCCTGCAGAGCATCCCCGGCAAGCTGCTCATCATGGACCTCTACAAGGACTGGATGGCAGCCATGCAGATGGCCAGCAGGGAGGACAATATCTCGCAACTGAAAGTGAAAGCATTAGTGGGCAGCAGCTTCCAGCTCTGCAGCAGCCACTGCTACAAGCCTGGCCCTGGCCTGCGAGGGGACGCTCTCCCTCTAAGGCTGTGCTTTTGGGCAGCTCCTGGCTCTTGCCGGCTGGCAGTCCCATTCTGGGGACTTCCCTCACCTGGGCTCGGGGCAAATCAGCAGCTGGGAAGCAGAGCCGTGCTTCCTTATTGCGGCAGAGCAGGAGCCCCGACCGCTGGCTGAGAGCTCCCGCAAAGCTGCACAACACAGCTGCCGGCTGCCCCTGCCTGGGGCCAGCTCCGGGGGTGCCTCTGGGCAACGTGGGCCTGCTGATGAACGTTGCCTTCCTGTTCCCTCAGGGTGGCCAAGAAATTGTCCACTGCCGACCTGCTCCTCCTCGAGTGGCTGCTGGCACTGCTGCGCCACATCGGTCAGCACGAGTCCACCAGCTGAATGAGCTGCAGCAGCCTGGCCATCTGCCTGGGGCCAAGCCTGCTGAGCCCAGCGCAGCTCTTGGGCTTGCTCAGCAGCATCCTGCTTGCTGAGGCCTAGTTAGTGTGCAGCTGCACTCTGACAGAGCCTTGTTTTCATTGTGTTGGACACAGTGTGCAAACCTGCACAGCAGTGCTACCATCATGGAGCCACTCGCTGCTGCAGTTTGCACTGTTTATGGCATTGCGTATTCCGGATATTATCTAACCAACCTGGCACGTAAGTAGAGGTTTCCCTGGCTGTAGCCTAATCTGGCTTGTGGATCTCTTCCTGCTCTTGCTCAGTAACTGAGTTGATTTTGAAACAAAAAGGCCTTTAGAATGCCACTGGTTTGGTGAAGCTTCTGTCAACACATTCAGCTTAAAAGGAGGTGTCTGTAGCCAGGGAAGTGTGGGAGCATTTGCAAGGGAATCTGCAGGGGTTCCATTCCCTCCTTCCCAGGGAGAGTCTGTGGCAGCAGAGTCTGTCCTTTCCTCAGTTTGCTGGGTCAAGCAGGACAAGGAGCCCTGCCTGTGGTCAGCTGCCTTTGGCTCTGCAGGGACACTTTGGTGGGAAGGTTCCTCTAGTGGTCAGCTTGGGCTCAGGGCCTGTTGTTGAGGTCTCACTCAGGGACTGTTGTTGAGGCCTTTGTCCATCAGTGTTTTGTGGTGTAAATTCATGCCCTGAAGAGCTGGAAACAAACAAGTCCCTCTTTAGCACATTTCACACAGGGAACAGCATTAGCCCAGCCAGGCCATGCCAGGGCCAAGAGCAGAAGGCCACTACCCTGCATTTGCCCACAGACAGCTATCCAGATGATGCCTGAGACCTAGGCAAGAAAATAAAACTCCATAGTTCAATGCCTATAGAGCAGGTATTTGTTCATTTAGTGCCAGGAGTGAGTGGGATAAATCCACTAGAAACTCACTTATCCCTTCTTTGCAAAGTACTATCTTTCCTGTGTTTTTTACTTAATGTGTCTATTATACTTCCATAACTTTCATATTGCAATAGATTTTCTAATCACATCATTATGTAAACCCTTGAAGCTCATGCACAGTTCCTGTATGAGGTGGTCATCAGCCTCCTGGTGGTGGTTTTCTGATGAAGGCTCTTAAGTCTTCCTCGGGCTGGAACTTTTCACTTCTGCTTCCTGCACATGCTCTAGAAGATTGTCTGCTCAAATAGCCAGGGTTGGCTTCTTTGTGGTTAGCTTGTTCTGCTAGTCTTGCTGATTTCTAAAGACTGCTTCATTCGCGTGTCCTGGGGCAAAGTTACGACTCCCTTCTGCCCAGCCACTGCTGCAAGCGTATCTCGGTGCCTGGGCATCCCAGACCAAGAAGGCCACTCATGCCACTGCATCTTTTCCTAAGCCATTGCCTGTGGGGCTTATAGACCATCTCCTAGTGGAGATGCCACCCACGGTGGCCTCTGGCTGTGCTGGGGGGCCGGGGAGGCGTGGCTGGCACAGTGACCTTGTGCACAGGGAAGGCAAGCAAGGCTCCCCGGTGCCAGCAGGCAAGCAGAGGCATCGGGGAGAGGCAGCAGCAGCACGTCCTTGCTGCTGGCACAGGCAGCACTGCTGTTGTGCGGGGCAGACAGGCCGGCAGGCTGGAGGCTGCTGCTGTGTGCCACGCTCAGGCTGCTGGGGCTGGGGGCAGCTGGCCGGTGGCCCTTTGTGCCGCGGGGCTGCTCTGCAAGCGCACCTCTCTTCTTGCAGGCTGATCCCCAGCAAGGGCCTGCCACGGCCCCGTCCGATGAGGGAGGACAACTTGGCCCTTGCCCAGGTGAGTTTGGAAAGGAAAGGCAAGCTTCTGCTGTGGCCGAGCTGCGCTCACTTGGCCTGAGTGTGGCCGGGCAGGTGTGGCAGCCTGAGGGAGGATGTGGGCTGGGGTCCCAGAGTTTGGAGAAGGGCAGGGCCAGGGCTGGGGTGGCTTGTCCCAGCACCACAGCAGCTCTCAACAGCCTCTGAGCTGCAGTGACACTTGCAGCTGCTGGCTCCTTCCCTGGGGTTCCACACAGCTGTGCACAGCACTTAAGGCATGCAGGGCAGGGCAGGGCAGGGCAGGCTGCAGCAGCACTGGCCTGGCAGTCTCCACTGAGGGCCTTTGGTTCTCTTTTCCTTTGCAGCAGGAGAGAGCAGTGATGGCAGCGGCAGCAGCAGAAGGAGGAGGATGTGGCTGCCCTGGCCCTTTGCTCTGTGCTGGGGCTCAGCTGGGGCTGCCCTGGCTCCAGGGCAGGAGGGCTCTGGCTGCAGCAGGGCACTCTTCGGGCAGCCCCTGGCAGCCGTCTGCGCAGGGGACGGCACTGTGCTGCCCTGGCCCATCCAGGTAAGACAGTCTTCACAGGGGCCGCCCATCCCTGCGTCCAGCTGCAGCTCAGCTGCTGTCCCCAGTGCTGCATGTCCTGCAGCCACGGGCCACTGGGCTCACTCTTGCCATGCCTCAGCCTTCTGCTGCCTGCCCCTTGGCTGGAGGCACGAGGCAAAGAGCCCATGCTGGGGAAGAGCTCTGGCCCTGGCCACTGCTCTGGCACCAGCCCAGCTCCTCACACATGTCCCCACCCTCCTGCCTCTCCTGCAGGAGCTGCTGGCTGTCCTGCACTAGCAAGGGCCCACCATGGAAGGCATCTTCTGCAAAGCTGAGAGTGCCATGGCAGTGCGGGAGCTGCGGCAGGCTCTGCACCACGGCCTGCCTGTGAACATGGCAAGCCAGCCGGCGCTGCTGCTGGCCATCGTCCTCAAGGTGAGCCCTCCTGAGCTGCAGCTGCAAAGGCTTCTGCCTGGGCTGCCATCGGCTCCAAGGCTCACTGGCAGTCCATGGCCTTGCAGGACTTCCTGCAGAGCATCCCCGGCAAGCTGCTCATCATGGACCTCTACAAGGACTGGATGGCAGCCATGCAGATGGCCAGCAGGGAGGACAATATCTCGCAACTGAAAGTGAAAGCATTAGTGGGCAGCAGCTTCCAGCTCTGCAGCAGCCACTGCTACAAGCCTGGCCCTGGCCTGCGAGGGGACGCTCTCCCTCTAAGGCTGTGCTTTTGGGCAGCTCCTGGCTCTTGCCGGCTGGCAGTCCCATTCTGGGGACTTCCCTCACCTGGGCTCGGGGCAAATCAGCAGCTGGGAAGCAGAGCCGTGCTTCCTTATTGCGGCAGAGCAGGAGCCCCGACCGCTGGCTGAGAGCTCCCGCAAAGCTGCACAACACAGCTGCCGGCTGCCCCTGCCTGGGGCCAGCTCCGGGGGTGCCTCTGGGCAACGTGGGCCTGCTGATGAACGTTGCCTTCCTGTTCCCTCAGGGTGGCCAAGAAATTGTCCACTGCCGACCTGCTCCTCCTCGAGTGGCTGCTGGCACTGCTGCGCCACATCGGTCAGCACGAGTCCACCAGCTGAATGAGCTGCAGCAGCCTGGCCATCTGCCTGGGGCCAAGCCTGCTGAGCCCAGCGCAGCTCTTGGGCTTGCTCAGCAGCATCCTGCTTGCTGAGGCCTAGTTAGTGTGCAGCTGCACTCTGACAGAGCCTTGTTTTCATTGTGTTGGACACAGTGTGCAAACCTGCACAGCAGTGCTACCATCATGGAGCCACTCGCTGCTGCAGTTTGCACTGTTTATGGCATTGCGTATTCCGGATATTATCTAACCAACCTGGCACGTAAGTAGAGGTTTCCCTGGCTGTAGCCTAATCTGGCTTGTGGATCTCTTCCTGCTCTTGCTCAGTAACTGAGTTGATTTTGAAACAAAAAGGCCTTTAGAATGCCACTGGTTTGGTGAAGCTTCTGTCAACACATTCAGCTTAAAAGGAGGTGTCTGTAGCCAGGGAAGTGTGGGAGCATTTGCAAGGGAATCTGCAGGGGTTCCATTCCCTCCTTCCCAGGGAGAGTCTGTGGCAGCAGAGTCTGTCCTTTCCTCAGTTTGCTGGGTCAAGCAGGACAAGGAGCCCTGCCTGTGGTCAGCTGCCTTTGGCTCTGCAGGGACACTTTGGTGGGAAGGTTCCTCTAGTGGTCAGCTTGGGCTCAGGGCCTGTTGTTGAGGTCTCACTCAGGGACTGTTGTTGAGGCCTTTGTCCATCAGTGTTTTGTGGTGTAAATTCATGCCCTGAAGAGCTGGAAACAAACAAGTCCCTCTTTAGCACATTTCACACAGGGAACAGCATTAGCCCAGCCAGGCCATGCCAGGGCCAAGAGCAGAAGGCCACTACCCTGCATTTGCCCACAGACAGCTATCCAGATGATGCCTGAGACCTAGGCAAGAAAATAAAACTCCATAGTTCAATGCCTATAGAGCAGGTATTTGTTCATTTAGTGCCAGGAGTGAGTGGGATAAATCCACTAGAAACTCACTTATCCCTTCTTTGCAAAGTACTATCTTTCCTGTGTTTTTTACTTAATGTGTCTATTATACTTCCATAACTTTCATATTGCAATAGATTTTCTAATCACATCATTATGTAAACCCTTGAAGCTCATGCACAGTTCCTGTATGAGGTGGTCATCAGCCTCCTGGTGGTGGTTTTCTGATGAAGGCTCTTAAGTCTTCCTCGGGCTGGAACTTTTCACTTCTGCTTCCTGCACATGCTCTAGAAGATTGTCTGCTCAAATAGCCAGGGTTGGCTTCTTTGTGGTTAGCTTGTTCTGCTAGTCTTGCTGATTTCTAAAGACTGCTTCATTCGCGTGTCCTGGGGCAAAGTTACGACTCCCTTCTGCCCAGCCACTGCTGCAAGCGTATCTCGGTGCCTGGGCATCCCAGACCAAGAAGGCCACTCATGCCACTGCATCTTTTCCTAAGCCATTGCCTGTGGGGCTTATAGACCATCTCCTAGTGGAGATGCCACCCACGGTGGCCTCTGGCTGTGCTGGGGGGCCGGGGAGGCGTGGCTGGCACAGTGACCTTGTGCACAGGGAAGGCAAGCAAGGCTCCCCGGTGCCAGCAGGCAAGCAGAGGCATCGGGGAGAGGCAGCAGCAGCACGTCCTTGCTGCTGGCACAGGCAGCACTGCTGTTGTGCGGGGCAGACAGGCCGGCAGGCTGGAGGCTGCTGCTGTGTGCCACGCTCAGGCTGCTGGGGCTGGGGGCAGCTGGCCGGTGGCCCTTTGTGCCGCGGGGCTGCTCTGCAAGCGCACCTCTCTTCTTGCAGGCTGATCCCCAGCAAGGGCCTGCCACGGCCCCGTCCGATGAGGGAGGACAACTTGGCCCTTGCCCAGGTGAGTTTGGAAAGGAAAGGCAAGCTTCTGCTGTGGCCGAGCTGCGCTCACTTGGCCTGAGTGTGGCCGGGCAGGTGTGGCAGCCTGAGGGAGGATGTGGGCTGGGGTCCCAGAGTTTGGAGAAGGGCAGGGCCAGGGCTGGGGTGGCTTGTCCCAGCACCACAGCAGCTCTCAACAGCCTCTGAGCTGCAGTGACACTTGCAGCTGCTGGCTCCTTCCCTGGGGTTCCACACAGCTGTGCACAGCACTTAAGGCATGCAGGGCAGGGCAGGGCAGGGCAGGCTGCAGCAGCACTGGCCTGGCAGTCTCCACTGAGGGCCTTTGGTTCTCTTTTCCTTTGCAGCAGGAGAGAGCAGTGATGGCAGCGGCAGCAGCAGAAGGAGGAGGATGTGGCTGCCCTGGCCCTTTGCTCTGTGCTGGGGCTCAGCTGGGGCTGCCCTGGCTCCAGGGCAGGAGGGCTCTGGCTGCAGCAGGGCACTCTTCGGGCAGCCCCTGGCAGCCGTCTGCGCAGGGGACGGCACTGTGCTGCCCTGGCCCATCCAGGTAAGACAGTCTTCACAGGGGCCGCCCATCCCTGCGTCCAGCTGCAGCTCAGCTGCTGTCCCCAGTGCTGCATGTCCTGCAGCCACGGGCCACTGGGCTCACTCTTGCCATGCCTCAGCCTTCTGCTGCCTGCCCCTTGGCTGGAGGCACGAGGCAAAGAGCCCATGCTGGGGAAGAGCTCTGGCCCTGGCCACTGCTCTGGCACCAGCCCAGCTCCTCACACATGTCCCCACCCTCCTGCCTCTCCTGCAGGAGCTGCTGGCTGTCCTGCACTAGCAAGGGCCCACCATGGAAGGCATCTTCTGCAAAGCTGAGAGTGCCATGGCAGTGCGGGAGCTGCGGCAGGCTCTGCACCACGGCCTGCCTGTGAACATGGCAAGCCAGCCGGCGCTGCTGCTGGCCATCGTCCTCAAGGTGAGCCCTCCTGAGCTGCAGCTGCAAAGGCTTCTGCCTGGGCTGCCATCGGCTCCAAGGCTCACTGGCAGTCCATGGCCTTGCAGGACTTCCTGCAGAGCATCCCCGGCAAGCTGCTCATCATGGACCTCTACAAGGACTGGATGGCAGCCATGCAGATGGCCAGCAGGGAGGACAATATCTCGCAACTGAAAGTGAAAGCATTAGTGGGCAGCAGCTTCCAGCTCTGCAGCAGCCACTGCTACAAGCCTGGCCCTGGCCTGCGAGGGGACGCTCTCCCTCTAAGGCTGTGCTTTTGGGCAGCTCCTGGCTCTTGCCGGCTGGCAGTCCCATTCTGGGGACTTCCCTCACCTGGGCTCGGGGCAAATCAGCAGCTGGGAAGCAGAGCCGTGCTTCCTTATTGCGGCAGAGCAGGAGCCCCGACCGCTGGCTGAGAGCTCCCGCAAAGCTGCACAACACAGCTGCCGGCTGCCCCTGCCTGGGGCCAGCTCCGGGGGTGCCTCTGGGCAACGTGGGCCTGCTGATGAGCGTTGCCTTCCTGTTCCCTCAGGGTGGCCAAGAAATTGTCCACTGCCGACCTGCTCCTCCTCGAGTGGCTGCTGGCACTGCTGCGCCACATCGGTCAGCACGAGTCCACCAGCTGAATGAGCTGCAGCAGCCTGGCCATCTGCCTGGGGCCAAGCCTGCTGAGCCCAGCGCAGCTCTTGGGCTTGCTCAGCAGCATCCTGCTTGCTGAGGCCTAGTTAGTGTGCAGCTGCACTCTGACAGAGCCTTGTTTTCATTGTGTTGGACACAGTGTGCAAACCTGCACAGCAGTGCTACCATCATGGAGCCACTCGCTGCTGCAGTTTGCACTGTTTATGGCATTGCGTATTCCGGATATTATCTAACCAACCTGGCACGTAAGTAGAGGTTTCCCTGGCTGTAGCCTAATCTGGCTTGTGGATCTCTTCCTGCTCTTGCTCAGTAACTGAGTTGATTTTGAAACAAAAAGGCCTTTAGAATGCCACTGGTTTGGTGAAGCTTCTGTCAACACATTCCGCTTAAAAGGAGGTGTCTGTAGCCAGGGAAGTGTGGGAGCATTTGCAAGGGAATCTGCAGGGGTTCCATTCCCTCCTTCCCAGGGAGAGTCTGTGGCAGCAGAGTCTGTCCTTTCCTCAGTTTGCTGGGTCAAGCAGGACAAGGAGCCCTGCCTGTGGTCAGCTGCCTTTGGCTCTGCAGGGACACTTTGGTGGGAAGGTTCCTCTAGTGGTCAGCTTGGGCTCAGGGCCTGTTGTTGAGGTCTCACTCAGGGACTGTTGTTGAGGCCTTTGTCCATCAGTGTTTTGTGGTGTAAATTCATGCCCTGAAGAGCTGGAAACAAACAAGTCCCTCTTTAGCACATTTCACACAGGGAACAGCATTAGCCCAGCCAGGCCATGCCAGGGCCAAGAGCAGAAGGCCACTACCCTGCATTTGCCCACAGACAGCTATCCAGATGATGCCTGAGACCTAGGCAAGAAAATAAAACTCCATAGTTCAATGCCTATAGAGCAGGTATTTGTTCATTTAGTGCCAGGAGTGAGTGGGATAAATCCACTAGAAACTCACTTATCCCTTCTTTGCAAAGTACTATCTTTCCTGTGTTTTTTACTTAATGTGTCTATTATACTTCCATAACTTTCATATTGCAATAGATTTTCTAATCACATCATTATGTAAACCCTTGAAGCTCATGCACAGTTCCTGTATGAGGTGGTCATCAGCCTCCTGGTGGTGGTTTTCTGATGAAGGCTCTTAAGTCTTCCTCGGGCTGGAACTTTTCACTTCTGCTTCCTGCACATGCTCTAGAAGATTGTCTGCTCAAATAGCCAGGGTTGGCTTCTTTGTGGTTAGCTTGTTCTGCTAGTCTTGCTGATTTCTAAAGACTGCTTCATTCGCGTGTCCTGGGGCAAAGTTACGACTCCCTTCTGCCCAGCCACTGCTGCAAGCGTATCTCGGTGCCTGGGCATCCCAGACCAAGAAGGCCACTCATGCCACTGCATCTTTTCCTAAGCCATTGCCTGTGGGGCTTATAGACCATCTCCTAGTGGAGATGCCACCCACGGTGGCCTCTGGCTGTGCTGGGGGGCCGGGGAGGCGTGGCTGGCACAGTGACCTTGTGCACAGGGAAGGCAAGCAAGGCTCCCCGGTGCCAGCAGGCAAGCAGAGGCATCGGGGAGAGGCAGCAGCAGCACGTCCTTGCTGCTGGCACAGGCAGCACTGCTGTTGTGCGGGGCAGACAGGCCGGCAGGCTGGAGGCTGCTGCTGTGTGCCACGCTCAGGCTGCTGGGGCTGGGGGCAGCTGGCCGGTGGCCCTTTGTGCCGCGGGGCTGCTCTGCAAGCGCACCTCTCTTCTTGCAGGCTGATCCCCAGCAAGGGCCTGCCACGGCCCCGTCCAATGAGGGAGGACAACTTGGTCCTTGCCCAGGTGAGTTTGGAAAGGAAAGGCAAGCTTCTGCTGTGGCCGAGCTGCGCTCACTTGGCCTGAGTGTGGCCGGGCAGGTGTGGCAGCCTGAGGGAGGATGTGGGCTGGGGTCCCAGAGTTTGGAGAAGGGCAGGGCCAGGGCTGGGGTGGCTTGTCCCAGCACCACAGCAGCTCTCAACAGCCTCTGAGCTGCAGTGACACTTGCAGCTGCTGGCTCCTTCCCTGGGGTTCCACACAGCTGTGCACAGCACTTAAGGCATGCAGGGCAGGGCAGGGCAGGGCAGGCTGCAGCAGCACTGGCCTGGCAGTCTCCACTGAGGGCCTTTGGTTCTCTTTTCCTTTGCAGCAGGAGAGAGCAGTGATGGCAGCGGCAGCAGCAGAAGGAGGAGGATGTGGCTGCCCTGGCCCTTTGCTCTGTGCTGGGGCTCAGCTGGGGCTGCCCTGGCTCCAGGGCAGGAGGGCTCTGGCTGCAGCAGGGCACTCTTCGGGCAGCCCCTGGCAGCCGTCTGCGCAGGGGACGGCACTGTGCTGCCCTGGCCCATCCAGGTAAGACAGTCTTCACAGGGGCCGCCCATCCCTGCGTCCAGCTGCAGCTCAGCTGCTGTCCCCAGTGCTGCATGTCCTGCAGCCACGGGCCACTGGGCTCACTCTTGCCATGCCTCAGCCTTCTGCTGCCTGCCCCTTGGCTGGAGGCACGAGGCAAAGAGCCCATGCTGGGGAAGAGCTCTGGCCCTGGCCACTGCTCTGGCACCAGCCCAGCTCCTCACACATGTCCCCACCCTCCTGCCTCTCCTGCAGGAGCTGCTGGCTGTCCTGCACTAGCAAGGGCCCACCATGGAAGGCATCTTCTGCAAAGCTGAGAGTGCCATGGCAGTGCGGGAGCTGCGGCAGGCTCTGCACCACGGCCTGCCTGTGAACATGGCAAGCCAGCCGGCGCTGCTGCTGGCCATCGTCCTCAAGGTGAGCCCTCCTGAGCTGCAGCTGCAAAGGCTTCTGCCTGGGCTGCCATCGGCTCCAAGGCTCACTGGCAGTCCATGGCCTTGCAGGACTTCCTGCAGAGCATCCCCGGCAAGCTGCTCATCATGGACCTCTACAAGGACTGGATGGCAGCCATGCAGATGGCCAGCAGGGAGGACAATATCTCGCAACTGAAAGTGAAAGCATTAGTGGGCAGCAGCTTCCAGCTCTGCAGCAGCCACTGCTACAAGCCTGGCCCTGGCCTGCGAGGGGACGCTCTCCCTCTAAGGCTGTGCTTTTGGGCAGCTCCTGGCTCTTGCCGGCTGGCAGTCCCATTCTGGGGACTTCCCTCACCTGGGCTCGGGGCAAATCAGCAGCTGGGAAGCAGAGCCGTGCTTCCTTATTGCGGCAGAGCAGGAGCCCCGACCGCTGGCTGAGAGCTCCCGCAAAGCTGCACAACACAGCTGCCGGCTGCCCCTGCCTGGGGCCAGCTCCGGGGGTGCCTCTGGGCAACGTGGGCCTGCTGATGAACGTTGCCTTCCTGTTCCCTCAGGGTGGCCAAGAAATTGTCCACTGCCGACCTGCTCCTCCTCGAGTGGCTGCTGGCACTGCTGCGCCACATCGGTCAGCACGAGTCCACCAGCTGAATGAGCTGCAGCAGCCTGGCCATCTGCCTGGGGCCAAGCCTGCTGAGCCCAGCGCAGCTCTTGGGCTTGCTCAGCAGCATCCTGCTTGCTGAGGCCTAGTTAGTGTGCAGCTGCACTCTGACAGAGCCTTGTTTTCATTGTGTTGGACACAGTGTGCAAACCTGCACAGCAGTGCTACCATCATGGAGCCACTCGCTGCTGCAGTTTGCACTGTTTATGGCATTGCGTATTCCGGATATTATCTAACCAACCTGGCACGTAAGTAGAGGTTTCCCTGGCTGTAGCCTAATCTGGCTTGTGGATCTCTTCCTGCTCTTGCTCAGTAACTGAGTTGATTTTGAAACAAAAAGGCCTTTAGAATGCCACTGGTTTGGTGAAGCTTCTGTCAACACATTCAGCTTAAAAGGAGGTGTCTGTAGCCAGGGAAGTGTGGGAGCATTTGCAAGGGAATCTGCAGGGGTTCCATTCCCTCCTTCCCAGGGAGAGTCTGTGGCAGCAGAGTCTGTCCTTTCCTCAGTTTGCTGGGTCAAGCAGGACAAGGAGCCCTGCCTGTGGTCAGCTGCCTTTGGCTCTGCAGGGACACTTTGGTGGGAAGGTTCCTCTAGTGGTCAGCTTGGGCTCAGGGCCTGTTGTTGAGGTCTCACTCAGGGACTGTTGTTGAGGCCTTTGTCCATCAGTGTTTTGTGGTGTAAATTCATGCCCTGAAGAGCTGGAAACAAACAAGTCCCTCTTTAGCACATTTCACACAGGGAACAGCATTAGCCCAGCCAGGCCATGCCAGGGCCAAGAGCAGAAGGCCACTACCCTGCATTTGCCCACAGACAGCTATCCAGATGATGCCCGAGACCTAGGCAAGAAAATAAAACTCCATAGTTCAATGCCTATAGAGCAGGTATTTGTTCATTTAGTGCCAGGAGTGAGTGGGATAAATCCACTAGAAACTCACTTATCCCTTCTTTGCAAAGTACTATCTTTCCTGTGTTTTTTACTTAATGTGTCTATTATACTTCCATAACTTTCATATTGCAATAGATTTTCTAATCACATCATTATGTAAACCCTTGAAGCTCATGCACAGTTCCTGTATGAGGTGGTCATCAGCCTCCTGGTGGTGGTTTTCTGATGAAGGCTCTTAAGTCTTCCTCGGGCTGGAACTTTTCACTTCTGCTTCCTGCACATGCTCTAGAAGATTGTCTGCTCAAATAGCCAGGGTTGGCTTCTTTGTGGTTAGCTTGTTCTGCTAGTCTTGCTGATTTCTAAAGACTGCTTCATTCGCGTGTCCTGGGGCAAAGTTACGACTCCCTTCTGCCCAGCCACTGCTGCAAGCGTATCTCGGTGCCTGGGCATCCCAGACCAAGAAGGCCACTCATGCCACTGCATCTTTTCCTAAGCCATTGCCTGTGGGGCTTATAGACCATCTCCTAGTGGAGATGCCACCCACGGTGGCCTCTGGCTGTGCTGGGGGACCGGGGAGGCGTGGCTGGCACAGTGACCTTGTGCACAGGGAAGGCAAGCAAGGCTCCCCGGTGCCAGCAGGCAAGCAGAGGCATCGGGGAGAGGCAGCAGCAGCACGTCCTTGCTGCTGGCACAGGCAGCACTGCTGTTGTGCGGGGTAGACAGGCCGGCAGGCTGGAGGCTGCTGCTGTGTGCCACGCTCAGGCTGCTGGGGCTGGGGGCAGCTGGCCGGTGGCCCTTTGTGCCGCGGGGCTGCTCTGCAAGCGCACCTCTCTTCTTGCAGGCTGATCCCCAGCAAGGGCCTGCCACGGCCCCGTCCGATGAGGGAGGACAACTTGGCCCTTGCCCAGGTGAGTTTGGAAAGGAAAGGCAAGCTTCTGCTGTGGCCGAGCTGCGCTCACTTGGCCTGAGTGTGGCCGGGCAGGTGTGGCAGCCTGAGGGAGGATGTGGGCTGGGGTCCCAGAGTTTGGAGAAGGGCAGGGCCAGGGCTGGGGTGGCTTGTCCCAGCACCACAGCAGCTCTCAACAGCCTCTGAGCTGCAGTGACACTTGCAGCTGCTGGCTCCTTCCCTGGGGTTCCACACAGCTGTGCACAGCACTTAAGGCATGCAGGGCAGGGCAGGCTGCAGCAGCACTGGCCTGGCAGTCTCCACTGAGGGCCTTTGGTTCTCTTTTCCTTTGCAGCAGGAGAGAGCAGTGATGGCAGCGGCAGCAGCAGAAGGAGGAGGATGTGGCTGCCCTGGCCCTTTGCTCTGTGCTGGGGCTCAGCTGGGGCTGCCCTGGCTCCAGGGCAGGAGGGCTCTGGCTGCAGCAGGGCACTCTTCGGGCAGCCCCTGGCAGCCGTCTGCGCAGGGGACGGCACTGTGCTGCCCTGGCCCATCCAGGTAAGACAGTCTTCACAGGGGCCGCCCATCCCTGCGTCCAGCTGCAGCTCAGCTGCTGTCCCCAGTGCTGCATGTCCTGCAGCCACGGGCCACTGGGCTCACTCTTGCCATGCCTCAGCCTTCTGCTGCCTGCCCCTTGGCTGGAGGCACGAGGCAAAGAGCCCATGCTGGGGAAGAGCTCTGGCCCTGGCCACTGCTCTGGCACCAGCCCAGCTCCTCACACATGTCCCCACCCTCCTGCCTCTCCTGCAGGAGCTGCTGGCTGTCCTGCACTAGCAAGGGCCCACCATGGAAGGCATCTTCTGCAAAGCTGAGAGTGCCATGGCAGTGCGGGAGCTGCGGCAGGCTCTGCACCACGGCCTGCCTGTGAACATGGCAAGCCAGCCGGCGCTGCTGCTGGCCATCGTCCTCAAGGTGAGCCCTCCTGAGCTGCAGCTGCAAAGGCTTCTGCCTGGGCTGCCATCGGCTCCAAGGCTCACTGGCAGTCCATGGCCTTGCAGGACTTCCTGCAGAGCATCCCCGGCAAGCTGCTCATCATGGACCTCTACAAGGACTGGATGGCAGCCATGCAGATGGCCAGCAGGGAGGACAATATCTCGCAACTGAAAGTGAAAGCATTAGTGGGCAGCAGCTTCCAGCTCTGCAGCAGCCACTGCTACAAGCCTGGCCCTGGCCTGCGAGGGGACGCTCTCCCTCTAAGGCTGTGCTTTTGGGCAGCTCCTGGCTCTTGCCGGCTGGCAGTCCCATTCTGGGGACTTCCCTCACCTGGGCTCGGGGCAAATCAGCAGCTGGGAAGCAGAGCTGTGCTTCCTTATTGCGGCAGAGCAGGAGCCCCGACCGCTGCTGAGAGCTCCCGCAAAGCTGCACAACACAGCTGCCGGCTGCCCCTGCCTGGGGCCAGCTCCGGGGGTGCCTCTGGGCAACGTGGGCCTGCTGATGAACGTTGCCTTCCTGTTCCCTCAGGGTGGCCAAGAAATTGTCCACTGCCGACCTGCTCCTCCTCGAGTGGCTGCTGGCACTGCGGCGCCACATCGGTCAGCACGAGTCCACCAGCTGAATGAGCTGCAGCAGCCTGGCCATCTGCCTGGGGCCAAGCCTGCTGAGCCCAGCGCAGCTCTTGGGCTTGCTCAGCAGCATCCTGCTTGCTGAGGCCTAGTTAGTGTGCAGCTGCACTCTGACAGAGCCTTGTTTTCATTGTGTTGGACACAGTGTGCAAACCTGCACAGCAGTGCTACCATCATGGAGCCACTCGCTGCTGCAGTTTGCACTGTTTATGGCATTGCGTATTCCGGATATTATCTAACCAACCTGGCACGTAAGTAGAGGTTTCCCTGGCTGTAGCCTAATCTGGCTTGTGGATCTCTTCCTGCTCTTGCTCAGTAACTGAGTTGATTTTGAAACAAAAAGGCCTTTAGAATGCCACTGGTTTGGTGAAGCTTCTGTCAACACATTCAGCTTAAAAGGAGGTGTCTGTAGCCAGGGAAGTGTGGGAGCATTTGCAAGGGAATCTGCAGGGGTTCCATTCCCTCCTTCCCAGGGAGAGTCTGTGGCAGCAGAGTCTGTCCTTTCCTCAGTTTGCTGGGTCAAGCAGGACAAGGAGCCCTGCCTGTGGTCAGCTGCCTTTGGCTCTGCAGGGACACTTTGGTGGGAAGGTTCCTCTAGTGGTCAGCTTGGGCTCAGGGCCTGTTGTTGAGGTCTCACTCAGGGACTGTTGTTGAGGCCTTTGTCCATCAGTGTTTTGTGGTGTAAATTCATGCCCTGAAGAGCTGGAAACAAACAAGTCCCTCTTTAGCACATTTCACACAGGGAACAGCATTAGCCCAGCCAGGCCATGCCAGGGCCAAGAGCAGAAGGCCACTACCCTGCATTTGCCCACAGACAGCTATCCAGATGATGCCCGAGACCTAGGCAAGAAAATAAAACTCCATAGTTCAATGCCTATAGAGCAGGTATTTGTTCATTTAGTGCCAGGAGTGAGTGGGATAAATCCACTAGAAACTCACTTATCCCTTCTTTGCAAAGTACTATCTTTCCTGTGTTTTTTACTTAATGTGTCTATTATACTTCCATAACTTTCATATTGCAATAGATTTTCTAATCACATCATTATGTAAACCCTTGAAGCTCATGCACAGTTCCTGTATGAGGTGGTCATCAGCCTCCTGGTGGTGGTTTTCTGATGAAGGCTCTTAAGTCTTCCTCGGGCTGGAACTTTTCACTTCTGCTTCCTGCACATGCTCTAGAAGATTGTCTGCTCAAATAGCCAGGGTTGGCTTCTTTGTGGTTAGCTTGTTCTGCTAGTCTTGCTGATTTCTAAAGACTGCTTCATTCGCGTGTCCTGGGGCAAAGTTACGACTCCCTTCTGCCCAGCCACTGCTGCAAGCGTATCTCGGTGCCTGGGCATCCCAGACCAAGAAGGCCACTCATGCCACTGCATCTTTTCCTAAGCCATTGCCTGTGGGGCTTATAGACCATCTCCTAGTGGAGATGCCACCCACGGTGGCCTCTGGCTGTGCTGGGGGACCGGGGAGGCATGGCTGGCACAGTGACCTTGTGCACAGGGAAGGCAAGCAAGGCTCCCCGGTGCCAGCAGGCAAGCAGAGGCATCGGGGAGAGGCAGCAGCAGCACGTCCTTGCTGCTGGCACAGGCAGCACTGCTGTTGTGCGGGGTAGACAGGCCGGCAGGCTGGAGGCTGCTGCTGTGTGCCACGCTCAGGCTGCTGGGGCTGGGGGCAGCTGGCCGGTGGCCCTTTGTGCCGCGGGGCTGCTCTGCAAGCGCACCTCTCTTCTTGCAGGCTGATCCCCAGCAAGGGCCTGCCACGGCCCCGTCCGATGAGGGAGGACAACTTGGCCCTTGCCCAGGTGAGTTTGGAAAGGAAAGGCAAGCTTCTGCTGTGGCCGAGCTGCGCTCACTTGGCCTGAGTGTGGCCGGGCAGGTGTGGCAGCCTGAGGGAGGATGTGGGCTGGGGTCCCAGAGTTTGGAGAAGGGCAGGGCCAGGGCTGGGGTGGCTTGTCCCAGCACCACAGCAGCTCTCAACAGCCTCTGAGCTGCAGTGACACTTGCAGCTGCTGGCTCCTTCCCTGGGGTTCCACACAGCTGTGCACAGCACTTAAGGCATGCAGGGCAGGGCAGGCTGCAGCAGCACTGGCCTGGCAGTCTCCACTGAGGGCCTTTGGTTCTCTTTTCCTTTGCAGCAGGAGAGAGCAGTGATGGCAGCGGCAGCAGCAGAAGGAGGAGGATGTGGCTGCCCTGGCCCTTTGCTCTGTGCTGGGGCTCAGCTGGGGCTGCCCTGGCTCCAGGGCAGGAGGGCTCTGGCTGCAGCAGGGCACTCTTCGGGCAGCCCCTGGCAGCCGTCTGCGCAGGGGACGGCACTGTGCTGCCCTGGCCCATCCAGGTAAGACAGTCTTCACAGGGGCCGCCCATCCCTGCATCCAGCTGCAGCTCAGCTGCTGTCCCCAGTGCTGCATGTCCTGCAGCCACGGGCCACTGGGCTCACTCTTGCCATGCCTCAGCCTTCTGCTGCCTGCCCCTTGGCTGGAGGCACGAGGCAAAGAGCCCATGCTGGGGAAGAGCTCTGGCCCTGGCCACTGCTCTGGCACCAGCCCAGCTCCTCACACATGTCCCCACCCTCCTGCCTCTCCTGCAGGAGTTGCTGGCTGTCCTGCACTAGCAAGGGCCCACCATGGAAGGCATCTTCTGCAAAGCTGAGAGTGCCATGGCAGTGCGGGAGCTGCGGCAGGCTCTGCACCACGGCCTGCCTGTGAACATGGCAAGCCAGCCGGCGCTGCTGCTGGCCATCGTCCTCAAGGTGAGCCCTCCTGAGCTGCAGCTGCAAAGGCTTCTGCCTGGGCTGCCATCGGCTCCAAGGCTCACTGGCAGTCCATGGCCTTGCAGGACTTCCTGCAGAGCATCCCCGGCAAGCTGCTCATCATGGACCTCTACAAGGACTGGATGGCAGCCATGCAGATGGCCAGCAGGGAGGACAATATCTCGCAACTGAAAGTGAAAGCATTAGTGGGCAGCAGCTTCCAGCTCTGCAGCAGCCACTGCTACAAGCCTGGCCCTGGCCTGCGAGGGGACGCTCTCCCTCTAAGGCTGTGCTTTTGGGCAGCTCCTGGCTCTTGCCGGCTGGCAGTCCCATTCTGGGGACTTCCCTCACCTGGGCTCGGGGCAAATCAGCAGCTGGGAAGCAGAGCTGTGCTTCCTTATTGCGGCAGAGCAGGAGCCCCGACCGCTGCTGAGAGCTCCCGCAAAGCTGCACAACACAGCTGCCGGCTGCCCCTGCCTGGGGCCAGCTCCGGGGGTGCCTCTGGGCAACGTGGGCCTGCTGATGAACGTTGCCTTCCTGTTCCCTCAGGGTGGCCAAGAAATTGTCCACTGCCGACCTGCTCCTCCTCGAGTGGCTGCTGGCACTGCGGCGCCACATCGGTCAGCACGAGTCCACCAGCTGAATGAGCTGCAGCAGCCTGGCCATCTGCCTGGGGCCAAGCCTGCTGAGCCCAGCGCAGCTCTTGGGCTTGCTCAGCAGCATCCTGCTTGCTGAGGCCTAGTTAGTGTGCAGCTGCACTCTGACAGAGCCTTGTTTTCATTGTGTTGGACACAGTGTGCAAACCTGCACAGCAGTGCTACCATCATGGAGCCACTCGCTGCTGCAGTTTGCACTGTTTATGGCATTGCGTATTCCGGATATTATCTAACCAACCTGGCACGTAAGTAGAGGTTTCCCTGGCTGTAGCCTAATCTGGCTTGTGGATCTCTTCCTGCTCTTGCTCAGTAACTGAGTTGATTTTGAAACAAAAAGGCCTTTAGAATGCCACTGGTTTGGTGAAGCTTCTGTCAACACATTCAGCTTAAAAGGAGGTGTCTGTAGCCAGGGAAGTGTGGGAGCATTTGCAAGGGAATCTGCAGGGGTTCCATTCCCTCCTTCCCAGGGAGAGTCTGTGGCAGCAGAGTCTGTCCTTTCCTCAGTTTGCTGGGTCAAGCAGGACAAGGAGCCCTGCCTGTGGTCAGCTGCCTTTGGCTCTGCAGGGACACTTTGGTGGGAAGGTTCCTCTAGTGGTCAGCTTGGGCTCAGGGCCTGTTGTTGAGGTCTCACTCAGGGACTGTTGTTGAGGCCTTTGTCCATCAGTGTTTTGTGGTGTAAATTCATGCCCTGAAGAGCTGGAAACAAACAAGTCCCTCTTTAGCACATTTCACACAGGGAACAGCATTAGCCCAGCCAGGCCATGCCAGGGCCAAGAGCAGAAGGCCACTACCCTGCATTTGCCCACAGACAGCTATCCAGATGATGCCCGAGACCTAGGCAAGAAAATAAAACTCCATAGTTCAATGCCTATAGAGCAGGTATTTGTTCATTTAGTGCCAGGAGTGAGTGGGATAAATCCACTAGAAACTCACTTATCCCTTCTTTGCAAAGTACTATCTTTCCTGTGTTTTTTACTTAATGTGTCTATTATACTTCCATAACTTTCATATTGCAATAGATTTTCTAATCACATCATTATGTAAACCCTTGAAGCTCATGCACAGTTCCTGTATGAGGTGGTCATCAGCCTCCTGGTGGTGGTTTTCTGATGAAGGCTCTTAAGTCTTCCTCGGGCTGGAACTTTTCACTTCTGCTTCCTGCACATGCTCTAGAAGATTGTCTGCTCAAATAGCCAGGGTTGGCTTCTTTGTGGTTAGCTTGTTCTGCTAGTCTTGCTGATTTCTAAAGACTGCTTCATTCGCGTGTCCTGGGGCAAAGTTACGACTCCCTTCTGCCCAGCCACTGCTGCAAGCGTATCTCGGTGCCTGGGCATCCCAGACCAAGAAGGCCACTCATGCCACTGCATCTTTTCCTAAGCCATTGCCTGTGGGGCTTATAGACCATCTCCTAGTGGAGATGCCACCCACGGTGGCCTCTGGCTGTGCTGGGGGACCGGGGAGGCATGGCTGGCACAGTGACCTTGTGCACAGGGAAGGCAAGCAAGGCTCCCCGGTGCCAGCAGGCAAGCAGAGGCATCGGGGAGAGGCAGCAGCAGCACGTCCTTGCTGCTGGCACAGGCAGCACTGCTGTTGTGCGGGGTAGACAGGCCGGCAGGCTGGAGGCTGCTGCTGTGTGCCACGCTCAGGCTGCTGGGGCTGGGGGCAGCTGGCCGGTGGCCCTTTGTGCCGCGGGGCTGCTCTGCAAGCGCACCTCTCTTCTTGCAGGCTGATCCCCAGCAAGGGCCTGCCACGGCCCCGTCCGATGAGGGAGGACAACTTGGCCCTTGCCCAGGTGAGTTTGGAAAGGAAAGGCAAGCTTCTGCTGTGGCCGAGCTGCGCTCACTTGGCCTGAGTGTGGCCGGGCAGGTGTGGCAGCCTGAGGGAGGATGTGGGCTGGGGTCCCAGAGTTTGGAGAAGGGCAGGGCCAGGGCTGGGGTGGCTTGTCCCAGCACCACAGCAGCTCTCAACAGCCTCTGAGCTGCAGTGACACTTGCAGCTGCTGGCTCCTTCCCTGGGGTTCCACACAGCTGTGCACAGCACTTAAGGCATGCAGGGCAGGGCAGGGCAGGGCAGGCTGCAGCAGCACTGGCCTGGCAGTCTCCACTGAGGGCCTTTGGTTCTCTTTTCCTTTGCAGCAGGAGAGAGCAGTGATGGCAGCGGCAGCAGCAGAAGGAGGAGGATGTGGCTGCCCTGGCCCTTTGCTCTGTGCTGGGGCTCAGCTGGGGCTGCCCTGGCTCCAGGGCAGGAGGGCTCTGGCTGCAGCAGGGCACTCTTCGGGCAGCCCCTGGCAGCCGTCTGCGCAGGGGACGGCACTGTGCTGCCCTGGCCCATCCAGGTAAGACAGTCTTCACAGGGGCCGCCCATCCCTGCGTCCAGCTGCAGCTCAGCTGCTGTCCCCAGTGCTGCATGTCCTGCAGCCACGGGCCACTGGGCTCACTCTTGCCATGCCTCAGCCTTCTGCTGCCTGCCCCTTGGCTGGAGGCACGAGGCAAAGAGCCCATGCTGGGGAAGAGCTCTGGCCCTGGCCACTGCTCTGGCACCAGCCCAGCTCCTCACACATGTCCCCACCCTCCTGCCTCTCCTGCAGGAGCTGCTGGCTGTCCTGCACTAGCAAGGGCCCACCATGGAAGGCATCTTCTGCAAAGCTGAGAGTGCCATGGCAGTGCGGGAGCTGCGGCAGGCTCTGCACCACGGCCTGCCTGTGAACATGGCAAGCCAGCCGGCGCTGCTGCTGGCCATCGTCCTCAAGGTGAGCCCTCCTGAGCTGCAGCTGCAAAGGCTTCTGCCTGGGCTGCCATCGGCTCCAAGGCTCACTGGCAGTCCATGGCCTTGCAGGACTTCCTGCAGAGCATCCCCGGCAAGCTGCTCATCATGGACCTCTACAAGGACTGGATGGCAGCCATGCAGATGGCCAGCAGGGAGGACAATATCTCGCAACTGAAAGTGAAAGCATTAGTGGGCAGCAGCTTCCAGCTCTGCAGCAGCCACTGCTACAAGCCTGGCCCTGGCCTGCGAGGGGACGCTCTCCCTCTAAGGCTGTGCTTTTGGGCAGCTCCTGGCTCTTGCCGGCTGGCAGTCCCATTCTGGGGACTTCCCTCACCTGGGCTCGGGGCAAATCAGCAGCTGGGAAGCAGAGCCGTGCTTCCTTATTGCGGCAGAGCAGGAGCCCCGACCGCTGGCTGAGAGCTCCCGCAAAGCTGCACAACACAGCTGCCGGCTGCCCCTGCCTGGGGCCAGCTCCGGGGGTGCCTCTGGGCAACGTGGGCCTGCTGATGAACGTTGCCTTCCTGTTCCCTCAGGGTGGCCAAGAAATTGTCCACTGCCGACCTGCTCCTCCTCGAGTGGCTGCTGGCACTGCTGCGCCACATCGGTCAGCACGAGTCCACCAGCTGAATGAGCTGCAGCAGCCTGGCCATCTGCCTGGGGCCAAGCCTGCTGAGCCCAGCGCAGCTCTTGGGCTTGCTCAGCAGCATCCTGCTTGCTGAGGCCTAGTTAGTGTGCAGCTGCACTCTGACAGAGCCTTGTTTTCATTGTGTTGGACACAGTGTGCAAACCTGCACAGCAGTGCTACCATCATGGAGCCACTCGCTGCTGCAGTTTGCACTGTTTATGGCATTGCGTATTCCGGATATTATCTAACCAACCTGGCACGTAAGTAGAGGTTTCCCTGGCTGTAGCCTAATCTGGCTTGTGGATCTCTTCCTGCTCTTGCTCAGTAACTGAGTTGATTTTGAAACAAAAAGGCCTTTAGAATGCCACTGGTTTGGTGAAGCTTCTGTCAACACATTCCGCTTAAAAGGAGGTGTCTGTAGCCAGGGAAGTGTGGGAGCATTTGCAAGGGAATCTGCAGGGGTTCCATTCCCTCCTTCCCAG
Source organism: Acanthornis magna (assembly GCA_036785705.1). Taxonomy (NCBI): domain Eukaryota; kingdom Metazoa; phylum Chordata; class Aves; order Passeriformes; family Acanthizidae; genus Acanthornis; species Acanthornis magna. The sequence continues at coordinate 2,506,993 of JAWUZG010000141.1, read as the reverse complement.
GGAGAGTCTGTGGCAGCAGAGTCTGTCCTTTCCTCAGTTTGCTGGGTCAAGCAGGACAAGGAGCCCTGCCTGTGGTCAGCTGCCTTTGGCTCTGCAGGGACACTTTGGTGGGAAGGTTCCTCTAGTGGTCAGCTTGGGCTCAGGGCCTGTTGTTGAGGTCTCACTCAGGGACTGTTGTTGAGGCCTTTGTCCATCAGTGTTTTGTGGTGTAAATTCATGCCCTGAAGAGCTGGAAACAAACAAGTCCCTCTTTAGCACATTTCACACAGGGAACAGCATTAGCCCAGCCAGGCCATGCCAGGGCCAAGAGCAGAAGGCCACTACCCTGCATTTGCCCACAGACAGCTATCCAGATGATGCCTGAGACCTAGGCAAGAAAATAAAACTCCATAGTTCAATGCCTATAGAGCAGGTATTTGTTCATTTAGTGCCAGGAGTGAGTGGGATAAATCCACTAGAAACTCACTTATCCCTTCTTTGCAAAGTACTATCTTTCCTGTGTTTTTTACTTAATGTGTCTATTATACTTCCATAACTTTCATATTGCAATAGATTTTCTAATCACATCATTATGTAAACCCTTGAAGCTCATGCACAGTTCCTGTATGAGGTGGTCATCAGCCTCCTGGTGGTGGTTTTCTGATGAAGGCTCTTAAGTCTTCCTCGGGCTGGAACTTTTCACTTCTGCTTCCTGCACATGCTCTAGAAGATTGTCTGCTCAAATAGCCAGGGTTGGCTTCTTTGTGGTTAGCTTGTTCTGCTAGTCTTGCTGATTTCTAAAGACTGCTTCATTCGCGTGTCCTGGGGCAAAGTTACGACTCCCTTCTGCCCAGCCACTGCTGCAAGCGTATCTCGGTGCCTGGGCATCCCAGACCAAGAAGGCCACTCATGCCACTGCATCTTTTCCTAAGCCATTGCCTGTGGGGCTTATAGACCATCTCCTAGTGGAGATGCCACCCACGGTGGCCTCTGGCTGTGCTGGGGGGCCGGGGAGGCGTGGCTGGCACAGTGACCTTGTGCACAGGGAAGGCAAGCAAGGCTCCCCGGTGCCAGCAGGCAAGCAGAGGCATCGGGGAGAGGCAGCAGCAGCACGTCCTTGCTGCTGGCACAGGCAGCACTGCTGTTGTGCGGGGCAGACAGGCCGGCAGGCTGGAGGCTGCTGCTGTGTGCCACGCTCAGGCTGCTGGGGCTGGGGGCAGCTGGCCGGTGGCCCTTTGTGCCGCGGGGCTGCTCTGCAAGCGCACCTCTCTTCTTGCAGGCTGATCCCCAGCAAGGGCCTGCCACGGCCCCGTCCGATGAGGGAGGACAACTTGGTCCTTGCCCAGGTGAGTTTGGAAAGGAAAGGCAAGCTTCTGCTGTGGCCGAGCTGCGCTCACTTGGCCTGAGTGTGGCCGGGCAGGTGTGGCAGCCTGAGGGAGGATGTGGGCTGGGGTCCCAGAGTTTGGAGAAGGGCAGGGCCAGGGCTGGGGTGGCTTGTCCCAGCACCACAGCAGCTCTCAACAGCCTCTGAGCTGCAGTGACACTTGCAGCTGCTGGCTCCTTCCCTGGGGTTCCACACAGCTGTGCACAGCACTTAAGGCATGCAGGGCAGGGCAGGGCAGGGCAGGCTGCAGCAGCACTGGCCTGGCAGTCTCCACTGAGGGCCTTTGGTTCTCTTTTCCTTTGCAGCAGGAGAGAGCAGTGATGGCAGCGGCAGCAGCAGAAGGAGGAGGATGTGGCTGCCCTGGCCCTTTGCTCTGTGCTGGGGCTCAGCTGGGGCTGCCCTGGCTCCAGGGCAGGAGGGCTCTGGCTGCAGCAGGGCACTCTTCGGGCAGCCCCTGGCAGCCGTCTGCGCAGGGGACGGCACTGTGCTGCCCTGGCCCATCCAGGTAAGACAGTCTTCACAGGGGCCGCCCATCCCTGCGTCCAGCTGCAGCTCAGCTGCTGTCCCCAGTGCTGCATGTCCTGCAGCCACGGGCCACTGGGCTCACTCTTGCCATGCCTCAGCCTTCTGCTGCCTGCCCCTTGGCTGGAGGCACGAGGCAAAGAGCCCATGCTGGGGAAGAGCTCTGGCCCTGGCCACTGCTCTGGCACCAGCCCAGCTCCTCACACATGTCCCCACCCTCCTGCCTCTCCTGCAGGAGCTGCTGGCTGTCCTGCACTAGCAAGGGCCCACCATGGAAGGCATCTTCTGCAAAGCTGAGAGTGCCATGGCAGTGCGGGAGCTGCGGCAGGCTCTGCACCACGGCCTGCCTGTGAACATGGCAAGCCAGCCGGCGCTGCTGCTGGCCATCGTCCTCAAGGTGAGCCCTCCTGAGCTGCAGCTGCAAAGGCTTCTGCCTGGGCTGCCATCGGCTCCAAGGCTCACTGGCAGTCCATGGCCTTGCAGGACTTCCTGCAGAGCATCCCCGGCAAGCTGCTCATCATGGACCTCTACAAGGACTGGATGGCAGCCATGCAGATGGCCAGCAGGGAGGACAATATCTCGCAACTGAAAGTGAAAGCATTAGTGGGCAGCAGCTTCCAGCTCTGCAGCAGCCACTGCTACAAGCCTGGCCCTGGCCTGCGAGGGGACGCTCTCCCTCTAAGGCTGTGCTTTTGGGCAGCTCCTGGCTCTTGCCGGCTGGCAGTCCCATTCTGGGGACTTCCCTCACCTGGGCTCGGGGCAAATCAGCAGCTGGGAAGCAGAGCCGTGCTTCCTTATTGCGGCAGAGCAGGAGCCCCGACCGCTGGCTGAGAGCTCCCGCAAAGCTGCACAACACAGCTGCCGGCTGCCCCTGCCTGGGGCCAGCTCCGGGGGTGCCTCTGGGCAACGTGGGCCTGCTGATGAACGTTGCCTTCCTGTTCCCTCAGGGTGGCCAAGAAATTGTCCACTGCCGACCTGCTCCTCCTCGAGTGGCTGCTGGCACTGCTGCGCCACATCGGTCAGCACGAGTCCACCAGCTGAATGAGCTGCAGCAGCCTGGCCATCTGCCTGGGGCCAAGCCTGCTGAGCCCAGCGCAGCTCTTGGGCTTGCTCAGCAGCATCCTGCTTGCTGAGGCCTAGTTAGTGTGCAGCTGCACTCTGACAGAGCCTTGTTTTCATTGTGTTGGACACAGTGTGCAAACCTGCACAGCAGTGCTACCATCATGGAGCCACTCGCTGCTGCAGTTTGCACTGTTTATGGCATTGCGTATTCCGGATATTATCTAACCAACCTGGCACGTAAGTAGAGGTTTCCCTGGCTGTAGCCTAATCTGGCTTGTGGATCTCTTCCTGCTCTTGCTCAGTAACTGAGTTGATTTTGAAACAAAAAGGCCTTTAGAATGCCACTGGTTTGGTGAAGCTTCTGTCAACACATTCAGCTTAAAAGGAGGTGTCTGTAGCCAGGGAAGTGTGGGAGCATTTGCAAGGGAATCTGCAGGGGTTCCATTCCCTCCTTCCCAGGGAGAGTCTGTGGCAGCAGAGTCTGTCCTTTCCTCAGTTTGCTGGGTCAAGCAGGACAAGGAGCCCTGCCTGTGGTCAGCTGCCTTTGGCTCTGCAGGGACACTTTGGTGGGAAGGTTCCTCTAGTGGTCAGCTTGGGCTCAGGGCCTGTTGTTGAGGTCTCACTCAGGGACTGTTGTTGAGGCCTTTGTCCATCAGTGTTTTGTGGTGTAAATTCATGCCCTGAAGAGCTGGAAACAAACAAGTCCCTCTTTAGCACATTTCACACAGGGAACAGCATTAGCCCAGCCAGGCCATGCCAGGGCCAAGAGCAGAAGGCCACTACCCTGCATTTGCCCACAGACAGCTATCCAGATGATGCCCGAGACCTAGGCAAGAAAATAAAACTCCATAGTTCAATGCCTATAGAGCAGGTATTTGTTCATTTAGTGCCAGGAGTGAGTGGGATAAATCCACTAGAAACTCACTTATCCCTTCTTTGCAAAGTACTATCTTTCCTGTGTTTTTTACTTAATGTGTCTATTATACTTCCATAACTTTCATATTGCAATAGATTTTCTAATCACATCATTATGTAAACCCTTGAAGCTCATGCACAGTTCCTGTATGAGGTGGTCATCAGCCTCCTGGTGGTGGTTTTCTGATGAAGGCTCTTAAGTCTTCCTCGGGCTGGAACTTTTCACTTCTGCTTCCTGCACATGCTCTAGAAGATTGTCTGCTCAAATAGCCAGGGTTGGCTTCTTTGTGGTTAGCTTGTTCTGCTAGTCTTGCTGATTTCTAAAGACTGCTTCATTCGCGTGTCCTGGGGCAAAGTTACGACTCCCTTCTGCCCAGCCACTGCTGCAAGCGTATCTCGGTGCCTGGGCATCCCAGACCAAGAAGGCCACTCATGCCACTGCATCTTTTCCTAAGCCATTGCCTGTGGGGCTTATAGACCATCTCCTAGTGGAGATGCCACCCACGGTGGCCTCTGGCTGTGCTGGGGGACCGGGGAGGCGTGGCTGGCACAGTGACCTTGTGCACAGGGAAGGCAAGCAAGGCTCCCCGGTGCCAGCAGGCAAGCAGAGGCATCGGGGAGAGGCAGCAGCAGCACGTCCTTGCTGCTGGCACAGGCAGCACTGCTGTTGTGCGGGGTAGACAGGCCGGCAGGCTGGAGGCTGCTGCTGTGTGCCACGCTCAGGCTGCTGGGGCTGGGGGCAGCTGGCCGGTGGCCCTTTGTGCCGCGGGGCTGCTCTGCAAGCGCACCTCTCTTCTTGCAGGCTGATCCCCAGCAAGGGCCTGCCACGGCCCCGTCCGATGAGGGAGGACAACTTGGCCCTTGCCCAGGTGAGTTTGGAAAGGAAAGGCAAGCTTCTGCTGTGGCCGAGCTGCGCTCACTTGGCCTGAGTGTGGCCGGGCAGGTGTGGCAGCCTGAGGGAGGATGTGGGCTGGGGTCCCAGAGTTTGGAGAAGGGCAGGGCCAGGGCTGGGGTGGCTTGTCCCAGCACCACAGCAGCTCTCAACAGCCTCTGAGCTGCAGTGACACTTGCAGCTGCTGGCTCCTTCCCTGGGGTTCCACACAGCTGTGCACAGCACTTAAGGCATGCAGGGCAGGGCAGGCTGCAGCAGCAATGGCCTGGCAGTCTCCACTGAGGGCCTTTGGTTCTCTTTTCCTTTGCAGCAGGAGAGAGCAGTGATGGCAGCGGCAGCAGCAGAAGGAGGAGGATGTGGCTGCCCTGGCCCTTTGCTCTGTGCTGGGGCTCAGCTGGGGCTGCCCTGGCTCCAGGGCAGGAGGGCTCTGGCTGCAGCAGGGCACTCTTCGGGCAGCCCCTGGCAGCCGTCTGCGCAGGGGACGGCACTGTGCTGCCCTGGCCCATCCAGGTAAGACAGTCTTCACAGGGGCCGCCCATCCCTGCGTCCAGCTGCAGCTCAGCTGCTGTCCCCAGTGCTGCATGTCCTGCAGCCACGGGCCACTGGGCTCACTCTTGCCATGCCTCAGCCTTCTGCTGCCTGCCCCTTGGCTGGAGGCACGAGGCAAAGAGCCCATGCTGGGGAAGAGCTCTGGCCCTGGCCACTGCTCTGGCACCAGCCCAGCTCCTCACACATGTCCCCACCCTCCTGCCTCTCCTGCAGGAGCTGCTGGCTGTCCTGCACTAGCAAGGGCCCACCATGGAAGGCATCTTCTGCAAAGCTGAGAGTGCCATGGCAGTGCGGGAGCTGCGGCAGGCTCTGCACCACGGCCTGCCTGTGAACATGGCAAGCCAGCCGGCGCTGCTGCTGGCCATCGTCCTCAAGGTGAGCCCTCCTGAGCTGCAGCTGCAAAGGCTTCTGCCTGGGCTGCCATCGGCTCCAAGGCTCACTGGCAGTCCATGGCCTTGCAGGACTTCCTGCAGAGCATCCCCGGCAAGCTGCTCATCATGGACCTCTACAAGGACTGGATGGCAGCCATGCAGATGGCCAGCAGGGAGGACAATATCTCGCAACTGAAAGTGAAAGCATTAGTGGGCAGCAGCTTCCAGCTCTGCAGCAGCCACTGCTACAAGCCTGGCCCTGGCCTGCGAGGGGACGCTCTCCCTCTAAGGCTGTGCTTTTGGGCAGCTCCTGGCTCTTGCCGGCTGGCAGTCCCATTCTGGGGACTTCCCTCACCTGGGCTCGGGGCAAATCAGCAGCTGGGAAGCAGAGCTGTGCTTCCTTATTGCGGCAGAGCAGGAGCCCCGACCGCTGCTGAGAGCTCCCGCAAAGCTGCACAACACAGCTGCCGGCTGCCCCTGCCTGGGGCCAGCTCCGGGGGTGCCTCTGGGCAACGTGGGCCTGCTGATGAACGTTGCCTTCCTGTTCCCTCAGGGTGGCCAAGAAATTGTCCACTGCCGACCTGCTCCTCCTCGAGTGGCTGCTGGCACTGCGGCGCCACATCGGTCAGCACGAGTCCACCAGCTGAATGAGCTGCAGCAGCCTGGCCATCTGCCTGGGGCCAAGCCTGCTGAGCCCAGCGCAGCTCTTGGGCTTGCTCAGCAGCATCCTGCTTGCTGAGGCCTAGTTAGTGTGCAGCTGCACTCTGACAGAGCCTTGTTTTCATTGTGTTGGACACAGTGTGCAAACCTGCACAGCAGTGCTACCATCATGGAGCCACTCGCTGCTGCAGTTTGCACTGTTTATGGCATTGCGTATTCCGGATATTATCTAACCAACCTGGCACGTAAGTAGAGGTTTCCCTGGCTGTAGCCTAATCTGGCTTGTGGATCTCTTCCTGCTCTTGCTCAGTAACTGAGTTGATTTTGAAACAAAAAGGCCTTTAGAATGCCACTGGTTTGGTGAAGCTTCTGTCAACACATTCAGCTTAAAAGGAGGTGTCTGTAGCCAGGGAAGTGTGGGAGCATTTGCAAGGGAATCTGCAGGGGTTCCATTCCCTCCTTCCCAGGGAGAGTCTGTGGCAGCAGAGTCTGTCCTTTCCTCAGTTTGCTGGGTCAAGCAGGACAAGGAGCCCTGCCTGTGGTCAGCTGCCTTTGGCTCTGCAGGGACACTTTGGTGGGAAGGTTCCTCTAGTGGTCAGCTTGGGCTCAGGGCCTGTTGTTGAGGTCTCACTCAGGGACTGTTGTTGAGGCCTTTGTCCATCAGTGTTTTGTGGTGTAAATTCATGCCTGAAGAGCTGGAACAAACAAGTCCTCTTTAGCACATTTCACACAGGGAACAGCATTAGCCCAGCCAGGCCATGCCAGGGCCAAGAGCAGAAGGCCACTACCCTGCATTTGCCCACAGACAGCTATCCAGATGATGCCCGAGACCTAGGCAAGAAAATAAAACTCCATAGTTCAATGCCTATAGAGCAGGTATTTGTTCATTTAGTGCCAGGAGTGAGTGGGATAAATCCACTAGAAACTCACTTATCCCTTCTTTGCAAAGTACTATCTTTCCTGTGTTTTTTACTTAATGTGTCTATTATACTTCCATAACTTTCATATTGCAATAGATTTTCTAATCACATCATTATGTAAACCCTTGAAGCTCATGCACAGTTCCTGTATGAGGTGGTCATCAGCCTCCTGGTGGTGGTTTTCTGATGAAGGCTCTTAAGTCTTCCTCGGGCTGGAACTTTTCACTTCTGCTTCCTGCACATGCTCTAGAAGATTGTCTGCTCAAATAGCCAGGGTTGGCTTCTTTGTGGTTAGCTTGTTCTGCTAGTCTTGCTGATTTCTAAAGACTGCTTCATTCGCGTGTCCTGGGCAAAGTTACGACTCCCTTCTGCCCAGCCACTGCTGCAAGCGTATCTCGGTGCCTGGGCATCCCACCCAGACCAAGAAGGCCACTCATGCCACTGCATCTTTTCCTAAGCCATTGCCTGTGGGGCTTATAGACCATCTCCTAGTGGAGATGCCACCCACGGTGGCCTCTGGCTGTGCTGGGGGACCGGGGAGGCATGGCTGGCACAGTGACCTTGTGCACAGGGAAGGCAAGCAAGGCTCCCCGGTGCCAGCAGGCAAGCAGAGGCATCGGGGAGAGGCAGCAGCAGCACGTCCTTGCTGCTGGCACAGGCAGCACTGCTGTTGTGCGGGGTAGACAGGCCGGCAGGCTGGAGGCTGCTGCTGTGTGCCACGCTCAGGCTGCTGGGGCTGGGGGCAGCTGGCCGGTGGCCCTTTGTGCCGCGGGGCTGCTCTGCAAGCGCACCTCTCTTCTTGCAGGCTGATCCCCAGCAAGGGCCTGCCACGGCCCCGTCCGATGAGGGAGGACAACTTGGCCCTTGCCCAGGTGAGTTTGGAAAGGAAAGGCAAGCTTCTGCTGTGGCCGAGCTGCGCTCACTTGGCCTGAGTGTGGCCGGGCAGGTGTGGCAGCCTGAGGGAGGATGTGGGCTGGGGTCCCAGAGTTTGGAGAAGGGCAGGGCCAGGGCTGGGGTGGCTTGTCCCAGCACCACAGCAGCTCTCAACAGCCTCTGAGCTGCAGTGACACTTGCAGCTGCTGGCTCCTTCCCTGGGGTTCCACACAGCTGTGCACAGCACTTAAGGCATGCAGGGCAGGGCAGGCTGCAGCAGCACTGGCCTGGCAGTCTCCACTGAGGGCCTTTGGTTCTCTTTTCCTTTGCAGCAGGAGAGAGCAGTGATGGCAGCGGCAGCAGCAGAAGGAGGAGGATGTGGCTGCCCTGGCCCTTTGCTCTGTGCTGGGGCTCAGCTGGGGCTGCCCTGGCTCCAGGGCAGGAGGGCTCTGGCTGCAGCAGGGCACTCTTCGGGCAGCCCCTGGCAGCCGTCTGCGCAGGGGACGGCACTGTGCTGCCCTGGCCCATCCAGGTAAGACAGTCTTCACAGGGGCCGCCCATCCCTGCATCCAGCTGCAGCTCAGCTGCTGTCCCCAGTGCTGCATGTCCTGCAGCCACGGGCCACTGGGCTCACTCTTGCCATGCCTCAGCCTTCTGCTGCCTGCCCCTTGGCTGGAGGCACGAGGCAAAGAGCCCATGCTGGGGAAGAGCTCTGGCCCTGGCCACTGCTCTGGCACCAGCCCAGCTCCTCACACATGTCCCCACCCTCCTGCCTCTCCTGCAGGAGTTGCTGGCTGTCCTGCACTAGCAAGGGCCCACCATGGAAGGCATCTTCTGCAAAGCTGAGAGTGCCATGGCAGTGCGGGAGCTGCGGCAGGCTCTGCACCACGGCCTGCCTGTGAACATGGCAAGCCAGCCGGCGCTGCTGCTGGCCATCGTCCTCAAGGTGAGCCCTCCTGAGCTGCAGCTGCAAAGGCTTCTGCCTGGGCTGCCATCGGCTCCAAGGCTCACTGGCAGTCCATGGCCTTGCAGGACTTCCTGCAGAGCATCCCCGGCAAGCTGCTCATCATGGACCTCTACAAGGACTGGATGGCAGCCATGCAGATGGCCAGCAGGGAGGACAATATCTCGCAACTGAAAGTGAAAGCATTAGTGGGCAGCAGCTTCCAGCTCTGCAGCAGCCACTGCTACAAGCCTGGCCCTGGCCTGCGAGGGGACGCTCTCCCTCTAAGGCTGTGCTTTTGGGCAGCTCCTGGCTCTTGCCGGCTGGCAGTCCCATTCTGGGGACTTCCCTCACCTGGGCTCGGGGCAAATCAGCAGCTGGGAAGCAGAGCTGTGCTTCCTTATTGCGGCAGAGCAGGAGCCCCGACCGCTGCTGAGAGCTCCCGCAAAGCTGCACAACACAGCTGCCGGCTGCCCCTGCCTGGGGCCAGCTCCGGGGGTGCCTCTGGGCAACGTGGGCCTGCTGATGAACGTTGCCTTCCTGTTCCCTCAGGGTGGCCAAGAAATTGTCCACTGCCGACCTGCTCCTCCTCGAGTGGCTGCTGGCACTGCGGCGCCACATCGGTCAGCACGAGTCCACCAGCTGAATGAGCTGCAGCAGCCTGGCCATCTGCCTGGGGCCAAGCCTGCTGAGCCCAGCGCAGCTCTTGGGCTTGCTCAGCAGCATCCTGCTTGCTGAGGCCTAGTTAGTGTGCAGCTGCACTCTGACAGAGCCTTGTTTTCATTGTGTTGGACACAGTGTGCAAACCTGCACAGCAGTGCTACCATCATGGAGCCACTCGCTGCTGCAGTTTGCACTGTTTATGGCATTGCGTATTCCGGATATTATCTAACCAACCTGGCACGTAAGTAGAGGTTTCCCTGGCTGTAGCCTAATCTGGCTTGTGGATCTCTTCCTGCTCTTGCTCAGTAACTGAGTTGATTTTGAAACAAAAAGGCCTTTAGAATGCCACTGGTTTGGTGAAGCTTCTGTCAACACATTCAGCTTAAAAGGAGGTGTCTGTAGCCAGGGAAGTGTGGGAGCATTTGCAAGGGAATCTGCAGGGGTTCCATTCCCTCCTTCCCAGGGAGAGTCTGTGGCAGCAGAGTCTGTCCTTTCCTCAGTTTGCTGGGTCAAGCAGGACAAGGAGCCCTGCCTGTGGTCAGCTGCCTTTGGCTCTGCAGGGACACTTTGGTGGGAAGGTTCCTCTAGTGGTCAGCTTGGGCTCAGGGCCTGTTGTTGAGGTCTCACTCAGGGACTGTTGTTGAGGCCTTTGTCCATCAGTGTTTTGTGGTGTAAATTCATGCCCTGAAGAGCTGGAAACAAACAAGTCCCTCTTTAGCACATTTCACACAGGGAACAGCATTAGCCCAGCCAGGCCATGCCAGGGCCAAGAGCAGAAGGCCACTACCCTGCATTTGCCCACAGACAGCTATCCAGATGATGCCCGAGACCTAGGCAAGAAAATAAAACTCCATAGTTCAATGCCTATAGAGCAGGTATTTGTTCATTTAGTGCCAGGAGTGAGTGGGATAAATCCACTAGAAACTCACTTATCCCTTCTTTGCAAAGTACTATCTTTCCTGTGTTTTTTACTTAATGTGTCTATTATACTTCCATAACTTTCATATTGCAATAGATTTTCTAATCACATCATTATGTAAACCCTTGAAGCTCATGCACAGTTCCTGTATGAGGTGGTCATCAGCCTCCTGGTGGTGGTTTTCTGATGAAGGCTCTTAAGTCTTCCTCGGGCTGGAACTTTTCACTTCTGCTTCCTGCACATGCTCTAGAAGATTGTCTGCTCAAATAGCCAGGGTTGGCTTCTTTGTGGTTAGCTTGTTCTGCTAGTCTTGCTGATTTCTAAAGACTGCTTCATTCGCGTGTCCTGGGGCAAAGTTACGACTCCCTTCTGCCCAGCCACTGCTGCAAGCGTATCTCGGTGCCTGGGCATCCCAGACCAAGAAGGCCACTCATGCCACTGCATCTTTTCCTAAGCCATTGCCTGTGGGGCTTATAGACCATCTCCTAGTGGAGATGCCACCCACGGTGGCCTCTGGCTGTGCTGGGGGACCGGGGAGGCATGGCTGGCACAGTGACCTTGTGCACAGGGAAGGCAAGCAAGGCTCCCCGGTGCCAGCAGGCAAGCAGAGGCATCGGGGAGAGGCAGCAGCAGCACGTCCTTGCTGCTGGCACAGGCAGCACTGCTGTTGTGCGGGGTAGACAGGCCGGCAGGCTGGAGGCTGCTGCTGTGTGCCACGCTCAGGCTGCTGGGGCTGGGGGCAGCTGGCCGGTGGCCCTTTGTGCCGCGGGGCTGCTCTGCAAGCGCACCTCTCTTCTTGCAGGCTGATCCCCAGCAAGGGCCTGCCACGGCCCCGTCCGATGAGGGAGGACAACTTGGCCCTTGCCCAGGTGAGTTTGGAAAGGAAAGGCAAGCTTCTGCTGTGGCCGAGCTGCGCTCACTTGGCCTGAGTGTGGCCGGGCAGGTGTGGCAGCCTGAGGGAGGATGTGGGCTGGGGTCCCAGAGTTTGGAGAAGGGCAGGGCCAGGGCTGGGGTGGCTTGTCCCAGCACCACAGCAGCTCTCAACAGCCTCTGAGCTGCAGTGACACTTGCAGCTGCTGGCTCCTTCCCTGGGGTTCCACACAGCTGTGCACAGCACTTAAGGCATGCAGGGCAGGGCAGGGCAGGGCAGGCTGCAGCAGCACTGGCCTGGCAGTCTCCACTGAGGGCCTTTGGTTCTCTTTTCCTTTGCAGCAGGAGAGAGCAGTGATGGCAGCGGCAGCAGCAGAAGGAGGAGGATGTGGCTGCCCTGGCCCTTTGCTCTGTGCTGGGGCTCAGCTGGGGCTGCCCTGGCTCCAGGGCAGGAGGGCTCTGGCTGCAGCAGGGCACTCTTCGGGCAGCCCCTGGCAGCCGTCTGCGCAGGGGACGGCACTGTGCTGCCCTGGCCCATCCAGGTAAGACAGTCTTCACAGGGGCCGCCCATCCCTGCGTCCAGCTGCAGCTCAGCTGCTGTCCCCAGTGCTGCATGTCCTGCAGCCACGGGCCACTGGGCTCACTCTTGCCATGCCTCAGCCTTCTGCTGCCTGCCCCTTGGCTGGAGGCACGAGGCAAAGAGCCCATGCTGGGGAAGAGCTCTGGCCCTGGCCACTGCTCTGGCACCAGCCCAGCTCCTCACACATGTCCCCACCCTCCTGCCTCTCCTGCAGGAGCTGCTGGCTGTCCTGCACTAGCAAGGGCCCACCATGGAAGGCATCTTCTGCAAAGCTGAGAGTGCCATGGCAGTGCGGGAGCTGCGGCAGGCTCTGCACCACGGCCTGCCTGTGAACATGGCAAGCCAGCCGGCGCTGCTGCTGGCCATCGTCCTCAAGGTGAGCCCTCCTGAGCTGCAGCTGCAAAGGCTTCTGCCTGGGCTGCCATCGGCTCCAAGGCTCACTGGCAGTCCATGGCCTTGCAGGACTTCCTGCAGAGCATCCCCGGCAAGCTGCTCATCATGGACCTCTACAAGGACTGGATGGCAGCCATGCAGATGGCCAGCAGGGAGGACAATATCTCGCAACTGAAAGTGAAAGCATTAGTGGGCAGCAGCTTCCAGCTCTGCAGCAGCCACTGCTACAAGCCTGGCCCTGGCCTGCGAGGGGACGCTCTCCCTCTAAGGCTGTGCTTTTGGGCAGCTCCTGGCTCTTGCCGGCTGGCAGTCCCATTCTGGGGACTTCCCTCACCTGGGCTCGGGGCAAATCAGCAGCTGGGAAGCAGAGCCGTGCTTCCTTATTGCGGCAGAGCAGGAGCCCCGACCGCTGGCTGAGAGCTCCCGCAAAGCTGCACAACACAGCTGCCGGCTGCCCCTGCCTGGGGCCAGCTCCGGGGGTGCCTCTGGGCAACGTGGGCCTGCTGATGAACGTTGCCTTCCTGTTCCCTCAGGGTGGCCAAGAAATTGTCCACTGCCGACCTGCTCCTCCTCGAGTGGCTGCTGGCACTGCTGCGCCACATCGGTCAGCACGAGTCCACCAGCTGAATGAGCTGCAGCAGCCTGGCCATCTGCCTGGGGCCAAGCCTGCTGAGCCCAGCGCAGCTCTTGGGCTTGCTCAGCAGCATCCTGCTTGCTGAGGCCTAGTTAGTGTGCAGCTGCACTCTGACAGAGCCTTGTTTTCATTGTGTTGGACACAGTGTGCAAACCTGCACAGCAGTGCTACCATCATGGAGCCACTCGCTGCTGCAGTTTGCACTGTTTATGGCATTGCGTATTCCGGATATTATCTAACCAACCTGGCACGTAAGTAGAGGTTTCCCTGGCTGTAGCCTAATCTGGCTTGTGGATCTCTTCCTGCTCTTGCTCAGTAACTGAGTTGATTTTGAAACAAAAAGGCCTTTAGAATGCCACTGGTTTGGTGAAGCTTCTGTCAACACATTCCGCTTAAAAGGAGGTGTCTGTAGCCAGGGAAGTGTGGGAGCATTTGCAAGGGAATCTGCAGGGGTTCCATTCCCTCCTTCCCAGGGAGAGTCTGTGGCAGCAGAGTCTGTCCTTTCCTCAGTTTGCTGGGTCAAGCAGGACAAGGAGCCCTGCCTGTGGTCAGCTGCCTTTGGCTCTGCAGGGACACTTTGGTGGGAAGGTTCCTCTAGTGGTCAGCTTGGGCTCAGGGCCTGTTGTTGAGGTCTCACTCAGGGACTGTTGTTGAGGCCTTTGTCCATCAGTGTTTTGTGGTGTAAATTCATGCCCTGAAGAGCTGGAAACAAACAAGTCCCTCTTTAGCACATTTCACACAGGGAACAGCATTAGCCCAGCCAGGCCATGCCAGGGCCAAGAGCAGAAGGCCACTACCCTGCATTTGCCCACAGACAGCTATCCAGATGATGCCTGAGACCTAGGCAAGAAAATAAAACTCCATAGTTCAATGCCTATAGAGCAGGTATTTGTTCATTTAGTGCCAGGAGTGAGTGGGATAAATCCACTAGAAACTCACTTATCCCTTCTTTGCAAAGTACTATCTTTCCTGTGTTTTTTACTTAATGTGTCTATTATACTTCCATAACTTTCATATTGCAATAGATTTTCTAATCACATCATTATGTAAACCCTTGAAGCTCATGCACAGTTCCTGTATGAGGTGGTCATCAGCCTCCTGGTGGTGGTTTTCTGATGAAGGCTCTTAAGTCTTCCTCGGGCTGGAACTTTTCACTTCTGCTTCCTGCACATGCTCTAGAAGATTGTCTGCTCAAATAGCCAGGGTTGGCTTCTTTGTGGTTAGCTTGTTCTGCTAGTCTTGCTGATTTCTAAAGACTGCTTCATTCGCGTGTCCTGGGGCAAAGTTACGACTCCCTTCTGCCCAGCCACTGCTGCAAGCGTATCTCGGTGCCTGGGCATCCCAGACCAAGAAGGCCACTCATGCCACTGCATCTTTTCCTAAGCCATTGCCTGTGGGGCTTATAGACCATCTCCTAGTGGAGATGCCACCCACGGTGGCCTCTGGCTGTGCTGGGGGGCCGGGGAGGCGTGGCTGGCACAGTGACCTTGTGCACAGGGAAGGCAAGCAAGGCTCCCCGGTGCCAGCAGGCAAGCAGAGGCATCGGGGAGAGGCAGCAGCAGCACGTCCTTGCTGCTGGCACAGGCAGCACTGCTGTTGTGCGGGGCAGACAGGCCGGCAGGCTGGAGGCTGCTGCTGTGTGCCACGCTCAGGCTGCTGGGGCTGGGGGCAGCTGGCCGGTGGCCCTTTGTGCCGCGGGGCTGCTCTGCAAGCGCACCTCTCTTCTTGCAGGCTGATCCCCAGCAAGGGCCTGCCACGGCCCCGTCCGATGAGGGAGGACAACTTGGTCCTTGCCCAGGTGAGTTTGGAAAGGAAAGGCAAGCTTCTGCTGTGGCCGAGCTGCGCTCACTTGGCCTGAGTGTGGCCGGGCAGGTGTGGCAGCCTGAGGGAGGATGTGGGCTGGGGTCCCAGAGTTTGGAGAAGGGCAGGGCCAGGGCTGGGGTGGCTTGTCCCAGCACCACAGCAGCTCTCAACAGCCTCTGAGCTGCAGTGACACTTGCAGCTGCTGGCTCCTTCCCTGGGGTTCCACACAGCTGTGCACAGCACTTAAGGCATGCAGGGCAGGGCAGGGCAGGGCAGGCTGCAGCAGCACTGGCCTGGCAGTCTCCACTGAGGGCCTTTGGTTCTCTTTTCCTTTGCAGCAGGAGAGAGCAGTGATGGCAGCGGCAGCAGCAGAAGGAGGAGGATGTGGCTGCCCTGGCCCTTTGCTCTGTGCTGGGGCTCAGCTGGGGCTGCCCTGGCTCCAGGGCAGGAGGGCTCTGGCTGCAGCAGGGCACTCTTCGGGCAGCCCCTGGCAGCCGTCTGCGCAGGGGACGGCACTGTGCTGCCCTGGCCCATCCAGGTAAGACAGTCTTCACAGGGGCCGCCCATCCCTGCGTCCAGCTGCAGCTCAGCTGCTGTCCCCAGTGCTGCATGTCCTGCAGCCACGGGCCACTGGGCTCACTCTTGCCATGCCTCAGCCTTCTGCTGCCTGCCCCTTGGCTGGAGGCACGAGGCAAAGAGCCCATGCTGGGGAAGAGCTCTGGCCCTGGCCACTGCTCTGGCACCAGCCCAGCTCCTCACACATGTCCCCACCCTCCTGCCTCTCCTGCAGGAGCTGCTGGCTGTCCTGCACTAGCAAGGGCCCACCATGGAAGGCATCTTCTGCAAAGCTGAGAGTGCCATGGCAGTGCGGGAGCTGCGGCAGGCTCTGCACCACGGCCTGCCTGTGAACATGGCAAGCCAGCCGGCGCTGCTGCTGGCCATCGTCCTCAAGGTGAGCCCTCCTGAGCTGCAGCTGCAAAGGCTTCTGCCTGGGCTGCCATCGGCTCCAAGGCTCACTGGCAGTCCATGGCCTTGCAGGACTTCCTGCAGAGCATCCCCGGCAAGCTGCTCATCATGGACCTCTACAAGGACTGGATGGCAGCCATGCAGATGGCCAGCAGGGAGGACAATATCTCGCAACTGAAAGTGAAAGCATTAGTGGGCAGCAGCTTCCAGCTCTGCAGCAGCCACTGCTACAAGCCTGGCCCTGGCCTGCGAGGGGACGCTCTCCCTCTAAGGCTGTGCTTTTGGGCAGCTCCTGGCTCTTGCCGGCTGGCAGTCCCATTCTGGGGACTTCCCTCACCTGGGCTCGGGGCAAATCAGCAGCTGGGAAGCAGAGCCGTGCTTCCTTATTGCGGCAGAGCAGGAGCCCCGACCGCTGGCTGAGAGCTCCCGCAAAGCTGCACAACACAGCTGCCGGCTGCCCCTGCCTGGGGCCAGCTCCGGGGGTGCCTCTGGGCAACGTGGGCCTGCTGATGAACGTTGCCTTCCTGTTCCCTCAGGGTGGCCAAGAAATTGTCCACTGCCGACCTGCTCCTCCTCGAGTGGCTGCTGGCACTGCTGCGCCACATCGGTCAGCACGAGTCCACCAGCTGAATGAGCTGCAGCAGCCTGGCCATCTGCCTGGGGCCAAGCCTGCTGAGCCCAGCGCAGCTCTTGGGCTTGCTCAGCAGCATCCTGCTTGCTGAGGCCTAGTTAGTGTGCAGCTGCACTCTGACAGAGCCTTGTTTTCATTGTGTTGGACACAGTGTGCAAACCTGCACAGCAGTGCTACCATCATGGAGCCACTCGCTGCTGCAGTTTGCACTGTTTATGGCATTGCGTATTCCGGATATTATCTAACCAACCTGGCACGTAAGTAGAGGTTTCCCTGGCTGTAGCCTAATCTGGCTTGTGGATCTCTTCCTGCTCTTGCTCAGTAACTGAGTTGATTTTGAAACAAAAAGGCCTTTAGAATGCCACTGGTTTGGTGAAGCTTCTGTCAACACATTCAGCTTAAAAGGAGGTGTCTGTAGCCAGGGAAGTGTGGGAGCATTTGCAAGGGAATCTGCAGGGGTTCCATTCCCTCCTTCCCAGGGAGAGTCTGTGGCAGCAGAGTCTGTCCTTTCCTCAGTTTGCTGGGTCAAGCAGGACAAGGAGCCCTGCCTGTGGTCAGCTGCCTTTGGCTCTGCAGGGACACTTTGGTGGGAAGGTTCCTCTAGTGGTCAGCTTGGGCTCAGGGCCTGTTGTTGAGGTCTCACTCAGGGACTGTTGTTGAGGCCTTTGTCCATCAGTGTTTTGTGGTGTAAATTCATGCCCTGAAGAGCTGGAAACAAACAAGTCCCTCTTTAGCACATTTCACACAGGGAACAGCATTAGCCCAGCCAGGCCATGCCAGGGCCAAGAGCAGAAGGCCACTACCCTGCATTTGCCCACAGACAGCTATCCAGATGATGCCCGAGACCTAGGCAAGAAAATAAAACTCCATAGTTCAATGCCTATAGAGCAGGTATTTGTTCATTTAGTGCCAGGAGTGAGTGGGATAAATCCACTAGAAACTCACTTATCCCTTCTTTGCAAAGTACTATCTTTCCTGTGTTTTTTACTTAATGTGTCTATTATACTTCCATAACTTTCATATTGCAATAGATTTTCTAATCACATCATTATGTAAACCCTTGAAGCTCATGCACAGTTCCTGTATGAGGTGGTCATCAGCCTCCTGGTGGTGGTTTTCTGATGAAGGCTCTTAAGTCTTCCTCGGGCTGGAACTTTTCACTTCTGCTTCCTGCACATGCTCTAGAAGATTGTCTGCTCAAATAGCCAGGGTTGGCTTCTTTGTGGTTAGCTTGTTCTGCTAGTCTTGCTGATTTCTAAAGACTGCTTCATTCGCGTGTCCTGGGGCAAAGTTACGACTCCCTTCTGCCCAGCCACTGCTGCAAGCGTATCTCGGTGCCTGGGCATCCCAGACCAAGAAGGCCACTCATGCCACTGCATCTTTTCCTAAGCCATTGCCTGTGGGGCTTATAGACCATCTCCTAGTGGAGATGCCACCCACGGTGGCCTCTGGCTGTGCTGGGGGACCGGGGAGGCGTGGCTGGCACAGTGACCTTGTGCACAGGGAAGGCAAGCAAGGCTCCCCGGTGCCAGCAGGCAAGCAGAGGCATCGGGGAGAGGCAGCAGCAGCACGTCCTTGCTGCTGGCACAGGCAGCACTGCTGTTGTGCGGGGTAGACAGGCCGGCAGGCTGGAGGCTGCTGCTGTGTGCCACGCTCAGGCTGCTGGGGCTGGGGGCAGCTGGCCGGTGGCCCTTTGTGCCGCGGGGCTGCTCTGCAAGCGCACCTCTCTTCTTGCAGGCTGATCCCCAGCAAGGGCCTGCCACGGCCCCGTCCGATGAGGGAGGACAACTTGGCCCTTGCCCAGGTGAGTTTGGAAAGGAAAGGCAAGCTTCTGCTGTGGCCGAGCTGCGCTCACTTGGCCTGAGTGTGGCCGGGCAGGTGTGGCAGCCTGAGGGAGGATGTGGGCTGGGGTCCCAGAGTTTGGAGAAGGGCAGGGCCAGGGCTGGGGTGGCTTGTCCCAGCACCACAGCAGCTCTCAACAGCCTCTGAGCTGCAGTGACACTTGCAGCTGCTGGCTCCTTCCCTGGGGTTCCACACAGCTGTGCACAGCACTTAAGGCATGCAGGGCAGGGCAGGCTGCAGCAGCAATGGCCTGGCAGTCTCCACTGAGGGCCTTTGGTTCTCTTTTCCTTTGCAGCAGGAGAGAGCAGTGATGGCAGCGGCAGCAGCAGAAGGAGGAGGATGTGGCTGCCCTGGCCCTTTGCTCTGTGCTGGGGCTCAGCTGGGGCTGCCCTGGCTCCAGGGCAGGAGGGCTCTGGCTGCAGCAGGGCACTCTTCGGGCAGCCCCTGGCAGCCGTCTGCGCAGGGGACGGCACTGTGCTGCCCTGGCCCATTCAGGTAAGACAGTCTTCACAGGGGCCGCCCATCCCTGCGTCCAGCTGCAGCTCAGCTGCTGTCCCCAGTGCTGCATGTCCTGCAGCCACGGGCCACTGGGCTCACTCTTGCCATGCCTCAGCCTTCTGCTGCCTGCCCCTTGGCTGGAGGCACGAGGCAAAGAGCCCATGCTGGGGAAGAGCTCTGGCCCTGGCCACTGCTCTGGCACCAGCCCAGCTCCTCACACATGTCCCCACCCTCCTGCCTCTCCTGCAGGAGCTGCTGGCTGTCCTGCACTAGCAAGGGCCCACCATGGAAGGCATCTTCTGCAAAGCTGAGAGTGCCATGGCAGTGCGGGAGCTGCGGCAGGCTCTGCACCACGGCCTGCCTGTGAACATGGCAAGCCAGCCGGCGCTGCTGCTGGCCATCGTCCTCAAGGTGAGCCCTCCTGAGCTGCAGCTGCAAAGGCTTCTGCCTGGGCTGCCATCGGCTCCAAGGCTCACTGGCAGTCCATGGCCTTGCAGGACTTCCTGCAGAGCATCCCCGGCAAGCTGCTCATCATGGACCTCTACAAGGACTGGATGGCAGCCATGCAGATGGCCAGCAGGGAGGACAATATCTCGCAACTGAAAGTGAAAGCATTAGTGGGCAGCAGCTTCCAGCTCTGCAGCAGCCACTGCTACAAGCCTGGCCCTGGCCTGCGAGGGGACGCTCTCCCTCTAAGGCTGTGCTTTTGGGCAGCTCCTGGCTCTTGCCGGCTGGCAGTCCCATTCTGGGGACTTCCCTCACCTGGGCTCGGGGCAAATCAGCAGCTGGGAAGCAGAGCTGTGCTTCCTTATTGCGGCAGAGCAGGAGCCCCGACCGCTGCTGAGAGCTCCCGCAAAGCTGCACAACACAGCTGCCGGCTGCCCCTGCCTGGGGCCAGCTCCGGGGGTGCCTCTGGGCAACGTGGGCCTGCTGATGAACGTTGCCTTCCTGTTCCCTCAGGGTGGCCAAGAAATTGTCCACTGCCGACCTGCTCCTCCTCGAGTGGCTGCTGGCACTGCGGCGCCACATCGGTCAGCACGAGTCCACCAGCTGAATGAGCTGCAGCAGCCTGGCCATCTGCCTGGGGCCAAGCCTGCTGAGCCCAGCGCAGCTCTTGGGCTTGCTCAGCAGCATCCTGCTTGCTGAGGCCTAGTTAGTGTGCAGCTGCACTCTGACAGAGCCTTGTTTTCATTGTGTTGGACACAGTGTGCAAACCTGCACAGCAGTGCTACCATCATGGAGCCACTCGCTGCTGCAGTTTGCACTGTTTATGGCATTGCGTATTCCGGATATTATCTAACCAACCTGGCACGTAAGTAGAGGTTTCCCTGGCTGTAGCCTAATCTGGCTTGTGGATCTCTTCCTGCTCTTGCTCAGTAACTGAGTTGATTTTGAAACAAAAAGGCCTTTAGAATGCCACTGGTTTGGTGAAGCTTCTGTCAACACATTCAGCTTAAAAGGAGGTGTCTGTAGCCAGGGAAGTGTGGGAGCATTTGCAAGGGAATCTGCAGGGGTTCCATTCCCTCCTTCCCAGGGAGAGTCTGTGGCAGCAGAGTCTGTCCTTTCCTCAGTTTGCTGGGTCAAGCAGGACAAGGAGCCCTGCCTGTGGTCAGCTGCCTTTGGCTCTGCAGGGACACTTTGGTGGGAAGGTTCCTCTAGTGGTCAGCTTGGGCTCAGGGCCTGTTGTTGAGGTCTCACTCAGGGACTGTTGTTGAGGCCTTTGTCCATCAGTGTTTTGTGGTGTAAATTCATGCCCTGAAGAGCTGGAAACAAACAAGTCCCTCTTTAGCACATTTCACACAGGGAACAGCATTA
Organism: Acanthornis magna; assembly: GCA_036785705.1. Taxonomy (NCBI): domain Eukaryota; kingdom Metazoa; phylum Chordata; class Aves; order Passeriformes; family Acanthizidae; genus Acanthornis; species Acanthornis magna. The sequence continues at coordinate 2,486,309 of JAWUZG010000141.1, read as the reverse complement.
GCCCAGCCAGGCCATGCCAGGGCCAAGAGCAGAAGGCCACTACCCTGCATTTGCCCACAGACAGCTATCCAGATGATGCCCGAGACCTAGGCAAGAAAATAAAACTCCATAGTTCAATGCCTATAGAGCAGGTATTTGTTCATTTAGTGCCAGGAGTGAGTGGGATAAATCCACTAGAAACTCACTTATCCCTTCTTTGCAAAGTACTATCTTTCCTGTGTTTTTTACTTAATGTGTCTATTATACTTCCATAACTTTCATATTGCAATAGATTTTCTAATCACATCATTATGTAAACCCTTGAAGCTCATGCACAGTTCCTGTATGAGGTGGTCATCAGCCTCCTGGTGGTGGTTTTCTGATGAAGGCTCTTAAGTCTTCCTCGGGCTGGAACTTTTCACTTCTGCTTCCTGCACATGCTCTAGAAGATTGTCTGCTCAAATAGCCAGGGTTGGCTTCTTTGTGGTTAGCTTGTTCTGCTAGTCTTGCTGATTTCTAAAGACTGCTTCATTCGCGTGTCCTGGGGCAAAGTTACGACTCCCTTCTGCCCAGCCACTGCTGCAAGCGTATCTCGGTGCCTGGGCATCCCAGACCAAGAAGGCCACTCATGCCACTGCATCTTTTCCTAAGCCATTGCCTGTGGGGCTTATAGACCATCTCCTAGTGGAGATGCCACCCACGGTGGCCTCTGGCTGTGCTGGGGGACCGGGGAGGCATGGCTGGCACAGTGACCTTGTGCACAGGGAAGGCAAGCAAGGCTCCCCGGTGCCAGCAGGCAAGCAGAGGCATCGGGGAGAGGCAGCAGCAGCACGTCCTTGCTGCTGGCACAGGCAGCACTGCTGTTGTGCGGGGTAGACAGGCCGGCAGGCTGGAGGCTGCTGCTGTGTGCCACGCTCAGGCTGCTGGGGCTGGGGGCAGCTGGCCGGTGGCCCTTTGTGCCGCGGGGCTGCTCTGCAAGCGCACCTCTCTTCTTGCAGGCTGATCCCCAGCAAGGGCCTGCCACGGCCCCGTCCGATGAGGGAGGACAACTTGGCCCTTGCCCAGGTGAGTTTGGAAAGGAAAGGCAAGCTTCTGCTGTGGCCGAGCTGCGCTCACTTGGCCTGAGTGTGGCCGGGCAGGTGTGGCAGCCTGAGGGAGGATGTGGGCTGGGGTCCCAGAGTTTGGAGAAGGGCAGGGCCAGGGCTGGGGTGGCTTGTCCCAGCACCACAGCAGCTCTCAACAGCCTCTGAGCTGCAGTGACACTTGCAGCTGCTGGCTCCTTCCCTGGGGTTCCACACAGCTGTGCACAGCACTTAAGGCATGCAGGGCAGGGCAGGCTGCAGCAGCACTGGCCTGGCAGTCTCCACTGAGGGCCTTTGGTTCTCTTTTCCTTTGCAGCAGGAGAGAGCAGTGATGGCAGCGGCAGCAGCAGAAGGAGGAGGATGTGGCTGCCCTGGCCCTTTGCTCTGTGCTGGGGCTCAGCTGGGGCTGCCCTGGCTCCAGGGCAGGAGGGCTCTGGCTGCAGCAGGGCACTCTTCGGGCAGCCCCTGGCAGCCGTCTGCGCAGGGGACGGCACTGTGCTGCCCTGGCCCATCCAGGTAAGACAGTCTTCACAGGGGCCGCCCATCCCTGCATCCAGCTGCAGCTCAGCTGCTGTCCCCAGTGCTGCATGTCCTGCAGCCACGGGCCACTGGGCTCACTCTTGCCATGCCTCAGCCTTCTGCTGCCTGCCCCTTGGCTGGAGGCACGAGGCAAAGAGCCCATGCTGGGGAAGAGCTCTGGCCCTGGCCACTGCTCTGGCACCAGCCCAGCTCCTCACACATGTCCCCACCCTCCTGCCTCTCCTGCAGGAGTTGCTGGCTGTCCTGCACTAGCAAGGGCCCACCATGGAAGGCATCTTCTGCAAAGCTGAGAGTGCCATGGCAGTGCGGGAGCTGCGGCAGGCTCTGCACCACGGCCTGCCTGTGAACATGGCAAGCCAGCCGGCGCTGCTGCTGGCCATCGTCCTCAAGGTGAGCCCTCCTGAGCTGCAGCTGCAAAGGCTTCTGCCTGGGCTGCCATCGGCTCCAAGGCTCACTGGCAGTCCATGGCCTTGCAGGACTTCCTGCAGAGCATCCCCGGCAAGCTGCTCATCATGGACCTCTACAAGGACTGGATGGCAGCCATGCAGATGGCCAGCAGGGAGGACAATATCTCGCAACTGAAAGTGAAAGCATTAGTGGGCAGCAGCTTCCAGCTCTGCAGCAGCCACTGCTACAAGCCTGGCCCTGGCCTGCGAGGGGACGCTCTCCCTCTAAGGCTGTGCTTTTGGGCAGCTCCTGGCTCTTGCCGGCTGGCAGTCCCATTCTGGGGACTTCCCTCACCTGGGCTCGGGGCAAATCAGCAGCTGGGAAGCAGAGCTGTGCTTCCTTATTGCGGCAGAGCAGGAGCCCCGACCGCTGCTGAGAGCTCCCGCAAAGCTGCACAACACAGCTGCCGGCTGCCCCTGCCTGGGGCCAGCTCCGGGGGTGCCTCTGGGCAACGTGGGCCTGCTGATGAACGTTGCCTTCCTGTTCCCTCAGGGTGGCCAAGAAATTGTCCACTGCCGACCTGCTCCTCCTCGAGTGGCTGCTGGCACTGCGGCGCCACATCGGTCAGCACGAGTCCACCAGCTGAATGAGCTGCAGCAGCCTGGCCATCTGCCTGGGGCCAAGCCTGCTGAGCCCAGCGCAGCTCTTGGGCTTGCTCAGCAGCATCCTGCTTGCTGAGGCCTAGTTAGTGTGCAGCTGCACTCTGACAGAGCCTTGTTTTCATTGTGTTGGACACAGTGTGCAAACCTGCACAGCAGTGCTACCATCATGGAGCCACTCGCTGCTGCAGTTTGCACTGTTTATGGCATTGCGTATTCCGGATATTATCTAACCAACCTGGCACGTAAGTAGAGGTTTCCCTGGCTGTAGCCTAATCTGGCTTGTGGATCTCTTCCTGCTCTTGCTCAGTAACTGAGTTGATTTTGAAACAAAAAGGCCTTTAGAATGCCACTGGTTTGGTGAAGCTTCTGTCAACACATTCAGCTTAAAAGGAGGTGTCTGTAGCCAGGGAAGTGTGGGAGCATTTGCAAGGGAATCTGCAGGGGTTCCATTCCCTCCTTCCCAGGGAGAGTCTGTGGCAGCAGAGTCTGTCCTTTCCTCAGTTTGCTGGGTCAAGCAGGACAAGGAGCCCTGCCTGTGGTCAGCTGCCTTTGGCTCTGCAGGGACACTTTGGTGGGAAGGTTCCTCTAGTGGTCAGCTTGGGCTCAGGGCCTGTTGTTGAGGTCTCACTCAGGGACTGTTGTTGAGGCCTTTGTCCATCAGTGTTTTGTGGTGTAAATTCATGCCCTGAAGAGCTGGAAACAAACAAGTCCCTCTTTAGCACATTTCACACAGGGAACAGCATTAGCCCAGCCAGGCCATGCCAGGGCCAAGAGCAGAAGGCCACTACCCTGCATTTGCCCACAGACAGCTATCCAGATGATGCCCGAGACCTAGGCAAGAAAATAAAACTCCATAGTTCAATGCCTATAGAGCAGGTATTTGTTCATTTAGTGCCAGGAGTGAGTGGGATAAATCCACTAGAAACTCACTTATCCCTTCTTTGCAAAGTACTATCTTTCCTGTGTTTTTTACTTAATGTGTCTATTATACTTCCATAACTTTCATATTGCAATAGATTTTCTAATCACATCATTATGTAAACCCTTGAAGCTCATGCACAGTTCCTGTATGAGGTGGTCATCAGCCTCCTGGTGGTGGTTTTCTGATGAAGGCTCTTAAGTCTTCCTCGGGCTGGAACTTTTCACTTCTGCTTCCTGCACATGCTCTAGAAGATTGTCTGCTCAAATAGCCAGGGTTGGCTTCTTTGTGGTTAGCTTGTTCTGCTAGTCTTGCTGATTTCTAAAGACTGCTTCATTCGCGTGTCCTGGGGCAAAGTTACGACTCCCTTCTGCCCAGCCACTGCTGCAAGCGTATCTCGGTGCCTGGGCATCCCAGACCAAGAAGGCCACTCATGCCACTGCATCTTTTCCTAAGCCATTGCCTGTGGGGCTTATAGACCATCTCCTAGTGGAGATGCCACCCACGGTGGCCTCTGGCTGTGCTGGGGGACCGGGGAGGCATGGCTGGCACAGTGACCTTGTGCACAGGGAAGGCAAGCAAGGCTCCCCGGTGCCAGCAGGCAAGCAGAGGCATCGGGGAGAGGCAGCAGCAGCACGTCCTTGCTGCTGGCACAGGCAGCACTGCTGTTGTGCGGGGTAGACAGGCCGGCAGGCTGGAGGCTGCTGCTGTGTGCCACGCTCAGGCTGCTGGGGCTGGGGGCAGCTGGCCGGTGGCCCTTTGTGCCGCGGGGCTGCTCTGCAAGCGCACCTCTCTTCTTGCAGGCTGATCCCCAGCAAGGGCCTGCCACGGCCCCGTCCGATGAGGGAGGACAACTTGGCCCTTGCCCAGGTGAGTTTGGAAAGGAAAGGCAAGCTTCTGCTGTGGCCGAGCTGCGCTCACTTGGCCTGAGTGTGGCCGGGCAGGTGTGGCAGCCTGAGGGAGGATGTGGGCTGGGGTCCCAGAGTTTGGAGAAGGGCAGGGCCAGGGCTGGGGTGGCTTGTCCCAGCACCACAGCAGCTCTCAACAGCCTCTGAGCTGCAGTGACACTTGCAGCTGCTGGCTCCTTCCCTGGGGTTCCACACAGCTGTGCACAGCACTTAAGGCATGCAGGGCAGGGCAGGCTGCAGCAGCACTGGCCTGGCAGTCTCCACTGAGGGCCTTTGGTTCTCTTTTCCTTTGCAGCAGGAGAGAGCAGTGATGGCAGCGGCAGCAGCAGAAGGAGGAGGATGTGGCTGCCCTGGCCCTTTGCTCTGTGCTGGGGCTCAGCTGGGGCTGCCCTGGCTCCAGGGCAGGAGGGCTCTGGCTGCAGCAGGGCACTCTTCGGGCAGCCCCTGGCAGCCGTCTGCGCAGGGGACGGCACTGTGCTGCCCTGGCCCATCCAGGTAAGACAGTCTTCACAGGGGCCGCCCATCCCTGCATCCAGCTGCAGCTCAGCTGCTGTCCCCAGTGCTGCATGTCCTGCAGCCACGGGCCACTGGGCTCACTCTTGCCATGCCTCAGCCTTCTGCTGCCTGCCCCTTGGCTGGAGGCACGAGGCAAAGAGCCCATGCTGGGGAAGAGCTCTGGCCCTGGCCACTGCTCTGGCACCAGCCCAGCTCCTCACACATGTCCCCACCCTCCTGCCTCTCCTGCAGGAGTTGCTGGCTGTCCTGCACTAGCAAGGGCCCACCATGGAAGGCATCTTCTGCAAAGCTGAGAGTGCCATGGCAGTGCGGGAGCTGCGGCAGGCTCTGCACCACGGCCTGCCTGTGAACATGGCAAGCCAGCCGGCGCTGCTGCTGGCCATCGTCCTCAAGGTGAGCCCTCCTGAGCTGCAGCTGCAAAGGCTTCTGCCTGGGCTGCCATCGGCTCCAAGGCTCACTGGCAGTCCATGGCCTTGCAGGACTTCCTGCAGAGCATCCCCGGCAAGCTGCTCATCATGGACCTCTACAAGGACTGGATGGCAGCCATGCAGATGGCCAGCAGGGAGGACAATATCTCGCAACTGAAAGTGAAAGCATTAGTGGGCAGCAGCTTCCAGCTCTGCAGCAGCCACTGCTACAAGCCTGGCCCTGGCCTGCGAGGGGACGCTCTCCCTCTAAGGCTGTGCTTTTGGGCAGCTCCTGGCTCTTGCCGGCTGGCAGTCCCATTCTGGGGACTTCCCTCACCTGGGCTCGGGGCAAATCAGCAGCTGGGAAGCAGAGCCGTGCTTCCTTATTGCGGCAGAGCAGGAGCCCCGACCGCTGGCTGAGAGCTCCCGCAAAGCTGCACAACACAGCTGCCGGCTGCCCCTGCCTGGGGCCAGCTCCGGGGGTGCCTCTGGGCAACGTGGGCCTGCTGATGAACGTTGCCTTCCTGTTCCCTCAGGGTGGCCAAGAAATTGTCCACTGCCGACCTGCTCCTCCTCGAGTGGCTGCTGGCACTGCTGCGCCACATCGGTCAGCACGAGTCCACCAGCTGAATGAGCTGCAGCAGCCTGGCCATCTGCCTGGGGCCAAGCCTGCTGAGCCCAGCGCAGCTCTTGGGCTTGCTCAGCAGCATCCTGCTTGCTGAGGCCTAGTTAGTGTGCAGCTGCACTCTGACAGAGCCTTGTTTTCATTGTGTTGGACACAGTGTGCAAACCTGCACAGCAGTGCTACCATCATGGAGCCACTCGCTGCTGCAGTTTGCACTGTTTATGGCATTGCGTATTCCGGATATTATCTAACCAACCTGGCACGTAAGTAGAGGTTTTCCCTGGCTGTAGCCTAATCTGGCTTGTGGATCTCTTCCTGCTCTTGCTCAGTAACTGAGTTGATTTTGAAACAAAAAGGCCTTTAGAATGCCACTGGTTTGGTGAAGCTTCTGTCAACACATTCAGCTTAAAAGGAGGTGTCTGTAGCCAGGGAAGTGTGGGAGCATTTGCAAGGGAATCTGCAGGGGTTCCGTTCCCTCCTTCCCAGGGAGAGTCTGTGGCAGCAGAGTCTGTCCTTTCCTCAGTTTGCTGGGTCAAGCAGGACAAGGAGCCCTGCCTGTGGCCAGCTGTCTTTGGCTCTGCAGGGACACTTTGGTGGGAAGGCTCCTCTAGTGGTCAGCTTGGGCTCAGGGCCTGTTGTTGAGGTCTCACTCAGGGACTGTTGTTGAGGCCTTTGTCCATCAGTGTTTTGTGGTGTAAATTCATGCCCTGAAGAGCTGGAAACAAACAAGTCCCTCTTCAGCACATTTCACACAGGGAACAGCATTAGCCTAGCCAGGCCATGCCACGGCCTAGAGCAGAGGGCTACCACCTTGCATTTGCCCACAGGCAGCCATCCAGGTGATGCCCGAGAACTAGGCAAGGAAATAAAACTCCATAGTTCAAAGCCTATAGAGCAGGTATTTGTTCGGGTTTGTCTTTACTTGATGCAGAGTTAACCCACACAGTCGTCCGCAAAAGTCCCTGGACATGCACTGCTGGGACCTTATCTCCATCCACCGTATGCAGGAGTTCGGAGTGCGGAGGGCCTGCTCGGTTGGTGGAGCCCCGGGTGTTGACTAACCATGTGGCCTTAGCCAAGTGCCTCTCCCAGTTTTTAAAAGTTCCCCCACTCAGTGCCTTCAAGGTGGTTTTGAGCAGGCCATTGCACCATTCCACTTTCCTGTTGCTGGTGCATGATAAGGGATATGGTACACCCATTCAATACCACGTTCCCTAGCCCAGGTGTTTATAAGGCTATTCTTGAAATGAGTCCCATTGTCGGACTTGATTCTCTCGGGTGTACCATGCCTCCAAAGGACCTGCTTTTCAAGGCCCAGGATGGTGTTACGGTCAGTGGCATGAGGCACAGGGTATGTTTCCAGCCATCCAGTGGTGGCTTCTACCGTTGTGAGAACGTAGCGCTTGCCTTGGTGGGTCTGAGGCAGTGTGATGTAGTCAGTCTGCCAGACCTCCCTATACTTGTATTTGGTCCACCTCCCACCATACCACAGGGGTTTCACCCGCTTGGCTTGCTTGATCTCAGCGCATGTCTCACAATCGTGGATAACCTGGGAAATACAGTCCATGGTTAGATCCACCCCTCGGTCTCGTGCCCACTTATAGGTGGCATCTCTGCCTTGATGGCCTGAGGCATCATGGGCCCATCGGGCTAGGAACAATTCTCCCTTGTGCTGCCAGTCCAGATCTACCTCTGACACCTCTATCTTTGCAGCCTGATCTACGCATTTGTTGTTTTGGTGTTCCTCGTTAGCCCGATTCTTGGGGACATGGGCATCTACGTGACGGACTTTCATGGGTATCTTTTCTACCCGAGTGGCGATGTCTTTCCACTCCTCAGCAGCCCAGATTGGTTTTCCCTTACTCTGCCAGTTGGCCTTTTCCCACCTCTCCAGCCACCCCCACAGAGCACTGGTTACCATCCACGAATCGCTGCAAAGGTATAGCTTTGGCCAATTCTCTCTTTCAGCAATGCCCAGGGCCAACTGGATGGCTTTGAGTTCAGCCAGTTGGCTTGATCCACCTTCTCCCTCAGTGGCCTCTGCAACCTGTCGTGTGGGGCTCCATACAGCTGCTTTCCACTTCCGGTTCATCCCTACAATGCGACAGGAACCATCAGTGAAAAGAGCGTGTTTCTTCTAATGGCAGTTGGTTATATGGCGGAGCTTCCTCAGCACGTGTCACTTGTTCTTGTTCTTCTTCACCAGTGAGACCAAAGCTTTCACCTTCAGGTCAATTCGTGATTATTTCTAAAATCCCAGGGCGGTTCGGGTTTCCAATACGGGCATGTTGTGTTATGAGGGCAATCCACTTGCTCCATGTGGCATCGGTGGCATGGTGGGTAGAAGGTACCTTTGCTTTGCTAGGCTGCCAGAATTTCCTTTTCTGTTGGGGTGTAGTTGTCTTCGGACCCTCTGTAACTTTGGCTCCAGAATCCCAGTGGTCGACCCCGAGACTCCCCAGGCACCTTCTGCCAAAGCTCCAGGACAGGCCATTGTTCCCTGCTGCAGAGTAGAGCACAGTTTTTGCCTCTGCTCCTGTCCTAACTGGGCCAAGGGCTACTGCATGAGCAATTTCCTGTTTGATCTGTGTGAAGGCTTGCTGCTGTTCAGGGCCCCAGTGGAAATCGTTCTTCTTGCGGGTAACCTGGTAGAGAGGACTCACAATTTGACTATACGCAGGTATATGCATCCTCCAAAAGCCTATGGCACCTAGGAAAGCTTGGGTTTCCTTTTTGTTGGTTGGTGGGGATATCGCAGTGATCTTATTGATAACCTCCATGGGAATCTGACGCCGTCCATCTTGCCACTTCACCCCCAGGAACTGGATCTCTCTGGCAGGTCCCTTGACTTTGGTCTTTTTTATGGCAAAGCCAGCTTCCAGGAGAAGCTGGTCGATCTTCTTTCGTTTCCCAAATACCTCTGATGCTGTGTTCCCCCACACGATGATATCATCAATGTACTGGAGATGTTCTGGAGCCTCACCCTTTTCCAGTGCAGCCTGGATCAGTCCATGGCTGATGGTGGGACTGTGCTTCCACCCCTGGGGCAGTCGGTTCCAGGTGTACTGCACGCCCCTCCAGGTGAAAGCAAACTGAGGCCAGCACTCTGCTGCCAGAGGAATGAAGAAAAATATGTTTGTGATGTCAATAGTGGCGTACCACTTTGCTGCTTTGGACTCTAGCTCGTACTGGAGCTCCAGCATGTCTGGCACAGCAGCGCTCAGCGGTGGAGTCACCTCATTCAAGGCTCGATAGTCCACTGTCAATCTCCATTCCCTTTCAGACTTGCACACAGGCCAAATGGGGCTATTGAAGGGTCAGTGGGTTTTGCTCACCACCCCTTGACTCTCTAGCTCACGAATCAGCTGGTGGATGGGAATCACAGCGTCTCCATTTGTCCGGTACTGCCGGTGGTGCACTGCCGAGGTGGCAATCGGCACTTGCTGCTCTTCTCCCTTCAGAAGCCCAACTGCAGAAGGATTTTCAGACAGTCCAGGCAAGGTGTTCAATTGCCTAATGCCCTCTGCCTCCACAGCAGCTATTCCAAAGGCCCACCTGAGTCCTTTCGGGTCTTTGAAATACCCTCTCCAGAGGAAGTCTATACCCAGGATACATGGGGCTTCTGGACCAGTCACAATAAGAAGTTTCTTCCACTCCTTTCCAGTTATGTTCATCTTGGCTTCCAGCAGGGTCAACTGTTGAGATCCCCCCGTCACTCCAGAAATAGAAACTGGTTCTGCCCCCATGTGTCTTGATGGGATCAAGGTGCACTGTGCACCCGTGTCAACCAAAGCTCTGTATTTTTGTGGTTCTGATGTGCCAGGCCATCGGACCCACACTGTCCAAAAGACGCAATTTTCCCTGGCCTCTACCTGGCTAGAGGCAGGGCTCCTCTAATTCTGGTTGTCATTTGAAACTCGAGCTACTTCCCTTCTGGTGGAACTCCCTCTCTGTGCATTAGCAACTTTCAGTTCACGCACCCGTGCTGTGAGGACAGAAGTGGGTTGTCCGTCCCACCTCTTCATGCCTTCCCCATGGTCACACAGGAAGAACCATAGCTCAGCTCTTGGGGTGTATCCTCTCTCTCTAGCTGCGGGACATCTGCTTCTAGTAACAGGGCCTCTGGTCTGTACTGATGTCACTTGAAGAAGGCCCCTTCTTCAACTCCTTCCTGAGTTTCTGCTGAGTCTTCTCCATCCTGTCTTCCATCTTCTGTATGGTTTCTGACAGATTCTTCTCCACAGCTGCGATTCTGGCATGTGTTGGTCCATGCACAGTGTCTGCATATGCCCGGAGCTTCCTCACCATGGTGCTCACTGTCTCTTCCCCGTAATTCCATGACATCATTGCAAGAGCAGGGGCGTACTCTGGTGGTGCATGTCTTGCAAGTTTCAGCCACATTACGGGTGTACATTTCACCATGTCAGGGCTCCTAACTGTCTGGTCTTCAGAGAATAGGATCTCTATCACTGCCAGTTCTCTCAGGCACTGAATCCCTTGCTCCATGATCTTCCAGGGGTTTAGCTGCAGCTGGACATCTTCTCGGCAGAGGTATCTATCCCTCACACTTCTTAAGAGCCTTGTCCAGAGGCTAAGAGCTTCAGGCCCCCTTGTCATCGCTTGATCAATATTTGAATCACGTGACAGGGATCCCAAATGCCCTGCTTCAGTGCCATCCAGAATCATACCATCACCTGCAGCATCCCAGATTCCTACCAGCCAACTCAGTATCGTTTCATCAAGCCTCCGGGTGTAGTCTTTTCTCAATGTACGAAGGCTTTCTATGGAGAGGGACTCAGTGATTATTTCTGGCTCAGATTCCAGCATTGGATGCAAAGGTCCTGGCTTCCCCTCATCATCTGCTGGGTGAATGGATTTGGTCTTACACTTTCTTCTCTGGACAGGGGCGACTGTTGTTGGTTTAGGCTCTCCACCTGTCTTCACTCCAGCTGAAATGACTGGGGTGTTAATAGACTTGTTCTTCTGCCCTACGGTATCGAGCAGCATGCAATACACATTAGCCAGGGCCCAACAAAGTGCAATGAGCCGCTTCTTTTCACTGGTATTGTTAATGCAGTTTTCCTTTAAGTACTTCCCCACCTCGGCTGGATTCTTAATCTGGTCAACGGGGAAGTCCCAAGCTACCGGGTCTGAAAACTGCTTTAAGGTCTGGCCTATTTGCTCCCATACCCCACACCACTTAAGATTTTCCATAACTGGGGCAGGTACCTGTGCAACCCCTCTGGAAATTTCAGCCCTTAGTTTAGACACACAGGAAACTACATACAGGAACCCTCCTAGATAACATGACAAAAAGATGGTATCTTTAATATCCAGAGGGAATTGAACATTTTGGAAAGGTGATGGGCCAGACCTGAAGGGGAAGAAGGAGATGAAGGGCTGGGAATTCTCATCCCCTGCTTTCCCCCTAACAACCCGGGTGTAATTACTAATACATTCCAAAAGGAAGTTACCCAGGCCAGAATGGGAAACCGACATAGCATACGTATTCTCAATCGTTTCCATTACATCCATCACACTCCGATAAATTAGTAACATCAGGCACATTAAGATGGTGGACCTGATTCTTATTCCTGACTCGTAAAAGGTATAAGCCAGGGACCCGACTGCCAATAGCTGTGGACATAAGCTTACAACCAGATTACAGAAAAATATTACTGTATCCAACAGCATGGTGACTTCCTATTGCTGGTCTTCAAAACGGTGGTTTTTTCCTCACTTTCACTTGCCCCTTATGTTGGGCGCCAAATTCTTTGTCCCAGATTTGGAGACAAAGGTCTCAGGAGGAGGCACTCCGGAATAGGGCACCTCCTCCCGAGAGGAAGAAAAGGCAGCAAATGGAAGTGACAAAAAACCGGAAATATTTATTAACACAACAAAATGTAACTATTGGTTAACACAAACAATAGCCAGTAAAGAAAAAAAACCAGTAAAGGAAAAAGGGTGCTCGCGGGTGCTCACTAGGGGCTGCAGGTTTCCCTGAGATGGGACCGGGGCCTGCCGGGGCCACTCCACAGCCTCCCCGGGGCCGGAGAGGAGGGGAAGGGGACAGCGAGACCGGGGGAGGAAAAAAGAAAACAAACCAGCAAAAAACCCGTCCTTCAACCACTTGGGGGAGAGCAGGGCAGAAGAGCAGCAGAGCAGGAGAGCAGCAGCGCAGCGCCTTCTCCTCAGGCTCCTCCGGCCGCTGGCCCCAGCCGTTATCACCGTTATCCTCGGCTGCTGCTCGAGCCGCTCCCGTAAACTGCCACAGCTCCGGCCCCGCCCCCCGGGCTCACCTTAAAGGTGCCGCCACCCTGGGCATTAAGCAAACAGTTAAGGAACAGTGGCTTCATGCTGTCACTCCAGGACACAGAGATGACTGAACAATAGGTTTCCCTTTATCTAATCTCTGCAGTTTGGCTTTCAGTCCAAAGTCCCAGTCAGGTATCCTCACCGAAGCTTCTTTGGTTGTAGTTTCTTTTTACAGTTTTTGTTACAATGAGCAAAACTTTATATCAATGTTTGAGGCATGAGTTATTTCAGGTTCTGACAGGCTCACTGGCAGTCCATGGCCTTGCAGGAATTCCTGCGGAGCATCCCCAGCACGCTGCTCGTCACAGACCTCTATGAGGACTGGATGGCAGCCATGCCTGGGGCCAGCTCCAGGGGCACCTCTGGGCCATGTAGGCCTGCTGATGACCATTGCCTTCCTGTTCCATCAGGGTGGCCAAGAAGTTGTCCACTGCCGGCCTGCTCCTCCTCGAGTGGCTGCTGGCACTGCTGCCACACATCGGCCAGCACGAGTCCACCAGCTGAATGAGCTGCAGCAGCCTGGCCATCTGCCTGGGGCCAAGCCTGCTGAGCCCAGAGCAGGAGGAGCAGCTGGCCTTGGAGGCCCTGCTGGCCGAGAACAACAAGGTAATGGTGTCTTCAGCAGCTGGCTGCAGCCTTGCTGACCAAAGGCAAGTAGGCAGCGTGCAGGTGCCTGTGCCTGGTGGCCTCATGTCTCCAGGCAAGGCTGCTGTGGGAGCTGCCTGCAAGAGCTGCCCCACAGCCAGCGCCTTCCTTGCGTGCAGAGGCAAAGGGCTCAGCAGTGATGGCAAGGGCTGCTTGGCACGCTGTCAGGGCCCTGGGCTGATAGCAAAGCTTTCTTTGCTGTGTGCAGGTGAAGGCGCTGGTGGACTTCATGACAGACAACTCAGGCCACATCTTTGGGGACGAGACTGCTGGCCCGGAGGAGTCACCAGTGCCCACTGAGATGTGCACAGGTAGGAGCAACAAGGGAGGCTTGTCCCAGCCTGCCACTTGGGCTCCCAGAAAGCTCCCTGCACATGCACAGAGACAAGTGGCCTGGGGCTTCCCTGTGGCCTTTGCTTTCCACCTCCTTGTCTTCCAAGATGTCGCTTGGCTGCACATTCTTTTGCTTCCTAGAACTGCGCCAGGAAGAGCCAAGTGGCCCTGCAGGCAGAGCAGATGAGGAGCCCCAGGCAGAAGATTGTCCCCACTCATCTCCCTCACTGCCACAAAGCTGTCAAGAAGACAGCAGAGAGGCCACGCTGCTGGAGGCCCAAAAGGCACAGGTACGTCAGCTGCACAACGCAGGGCACCACAACCCGCCCAGGCGCGCAGCTTCTCGGGAGGCCAAGGAGCTGCTGTGCCTCCTGCAGACAGCCCAAGTCTGGAGCCTTTCTTTCGCCTTGCTCGCTTGCTTCCCTTGCTTCCTTGCTGCCCCCGCACCAACACATGCTAGTGCCAAGGGGACAGCTTGCTTCTGCAAAGCTTTAGGCACGTGCCTCACCAACGGAGCGAATACTTGCAAATGGCAGCGACAGCAAGGCAGCCGTCAGCTCAAGGGGCCTTCTGCTGCCATGCCAGCTCCTGCCAGCTCCCTCCAGCCTCTTTGGGGGGCAGCTGTACTCTGCTGAGAGAAGGGCCGGACACAAAGCAGCGTCTTCTCTGCACAGCTATGGGGGCCATCTGGCAATGGCTCCCTTACTCCTCTGGCCTGTCTCTTGCTGCCTCTCACCTCCAGAATTTCTGCTTTAGGCACCCCCTCCACCTTTGACTCCCAGCAAAGAGGCCGAGAGCTCCGTGGAGGCCCTGCCTAAGGCCAAAGCCCTGAGCAGCCTTCCCGAGACAAGCAGGTAAAAGGGGCTCACTCACAGGGGCTCCAACAAAAAGGGACTGAGCTCGTGCCTCCTGCCTGTGCCCATCTAATGCAACCACGTGCGCCAAGCCTTGCAGGTTACCCACAGGCAGAGGAAAGGAGGAGCAGGAAACAATGGCGACAAGAGGCCTGGGCCAGAGACGGAGAAGAGCAGCCCAAAAGGAAGAGGAGGAAGAGTGGCAGAAGGAGACGCCAGCAACACGGGAGGCTGAGGCAGGCCAAGAAGGCCAGGTGTGGATGTGCCAGGCCCTGCTGCCCGCCTTTCTCTCCACACTGCCCTAAGTCAGGCCAAGGCAGCGGCAAGGGCCAGCCAGGGCTGCTGCTGCCCAGAGCTTGGCAAGAGCTCCATGGCAGCGCTGCAGGGGCTCTGCGGCCCTTGGCTTCTGACATGGCCATATGCTTGTACCTCTGCAGGAGGAGTGTGTGCACAGGAGAAAGCAGCCCAGAGAGAGGCAGTGAAGACGAGGCAGCTGTAATGTCTCTCCCTCTACTTTTCAAGTGTGGCTGCCTGGAGCTGCACTTTTGATGTACGGTATCAATCTCGAGGCCTCTATTTCAAAAGTTCTAGCTCCATGGCTAATGAGGTAGGTTCCCTGCAATTTGGAGGGGGAGAGGCTGCTTTTTGCCCTCTTGCCACACTCTGCTGCCCCTGCACCCTCTTCCCTTGCCTGCAGGGCCACCTCTGTGCCCAAGGCTGGCCGTGCTGGGCTGTGTCCAGGCTGGCAGCCAGGCCGGGCCGAGCAGCACTGTCAGCCCCAGGTGCCAGCTGCCCACACCTGACAGGAGCAGCGGGAAGCGCCGGTGGCAGCAGGCAGTGTCCCCCTCAGGGGCGCCAGGGCTCAAGGCACCAGGGAGCCACTGAAGGGCTGGTGAGGCTGAGGGGCCCAGGGCTGCCCCAGGGGACAGTGCCACTGAAGTGCTGCTGCTGCTGCTGCTGCTGCTGTTCTGCTGCTGCTGCTGCCTGTGGCACCGAGGGGACGGTGAGGCTGTGGGGGCTGAGAGGAAGCAGCGGGGCTGGGGGCTCTGGGGGAGCCGAGGGCGGTGGCAGCGGAGGCTCAGTGGGCTGGGAAGAGGCACAGGCAGAGAGGGCTGGCAGGGCTCAGGCCATTGGGGACACTCAGGGCATTGGCAGTGCTGTGGGTGCTGCTGGGCTTGACAGCTTTGGAGGGGCTGGGGAGGCTGTGGGTGTGCTGAGGCTATGGCGGGGCTGAGGGCACGCTGCAAGTGACTCAGTGTTCCCTTTGCTTCCTACATCTCCGTCTGCTCAACAACATTTCCACAAGGGCTGCTCTGTGCGGGACTGAGCGACCGAGGGGGAGGGAGCGTGGGGAAATGGGCCGGGTTCCCTCTGGACCTTGTGCTAGCCCTGTGCATAGCCGGGTATTATTGTGCCTGTACACTGTTACGTCTCTGCAGGTCTTGAGTTCTAGTTCAAGATGGATACAGTTGTGGAGCTATACCACTCTGTCTTTAGTTCCACAGGGATGTAAATTTCCATCTGTACTTTGGTAGTTGTAGAGTTACGGATCGGTTCCCTCTGCGTATAGCTCCTTTGGTATAGAACTCAATCTATTTACACAGCACCGATTGGCATGTTTATCTATGGACGAAGCTCTTTGGAAAGAGGCGTTGAGCTGTAGTTTCCTTCCATCTCTGGGAATATTTGGAGAGTGCGATGGATGGCTTTGCCTTTCAAGCCAGAGATGTAGCCATACAGGTGCCACTTTCTAAGCCTTTGTCAGACAAGAGCTTGTGTGAAATATTAGGGATCTTTGCATCTTTCCATGTAGGCAGCAGAGATGGAACAATCTGCAGTAAGCTTGTAACAGCACTTGTTAATTGTATATCAGAAGTGTGGGTGGAGCATACTGCAATCAATTCCCTTTTTCAACTGCAGTTGGCTCTGGGGCACTCCTCTCTAGGCAAACGCTGCTGCACCAATGTGCAACCGGTGAAAGTTTGAAAGTGAAACGGGTGTTGATTTGTGTCATTGGGAGCAATTAGCAGATGAGTACCTTGGGATCCAGGATGAGTTTGGCCAGGAGGGGTGACAGGGGCTGGGGGGAAACAGGCAGGCATGCCCTGCCTATCACCCAGGTGTGTAAGGGCAGGCAAGGAAAGCGTCCAAGGCTTTGGGTAGGCAGCAGAGCCCCACGTTCAGGGAGAAGGCACTGCAAGGGCCTGCTAAGGAAAGCTCCACTTGCCATTGGGAAAGTGGGCCAAGGCAAGCGAGCCCCAGTCCCAGAGGGCATCTCACTTCTTTCAGGACACCCTAACCCAAAGCGCTGTGTGCTTCTAGGCCTATCCCGTGTCCCGTTGTTCGTAGCTGAGCATGGGGAAATCAGCTGCCCATCAAAAGCCAGCCCTGAGCTTTAGCCTTGGCCTCCAGAGCCGCAGGCAGCCTCCTGCCGCTGCTGTGAGCACCGTGAGTGCAGCCAAGGTGCCACCTGAGAAGGAAAAGGAGCACCCAGACTTGGCCAATATGGGCTCACACCTCTCATCCTCACTAAGGGGGGGAAGACATTTTCACTCCCTCTTCTTTTAGAAATCTTGCTCTACCAAGAATAATTAAATTACTAAATAATACTTAAATAATTTCAATTCAAGAAGCCTTTCCTTCTCAGTCATGCAACAACATTCAAAGCTCTCAGTCCAGCCCCTTCCATTCCCATCCAATGGAATTACCTGATCCCTTTCAGACACAGATCTCCTGATCTCCCCCGGGTTCTTAAACATGACATCTGGATGCCATATTGGCAATTCCTCTTCCTCAGGTGCATGCCATGCCCAGCTGGAAGCTGTCAATGCTGAACTTGCCCTGGAAGGGCCTGGAGGTAACTAAACCTCCAGGTGAGGCAGCACCGAGGTTCTGGCACAAGGGAGCTGTGGGCAACTTCTTGGTCACCCTGGGGGAACAGCAAGGTAGTGTCCATCAGGCAGATGTTGCCCACAGCTGCCTCCAAAGCTGGCCTGAGGCAGCCAGCGGCTGTGCTGTGCAGCTTTGCAGGCTGTATAGAGTGAGGGGGTGCCATCTTGGCCTGGGGGGCACAGGGCATCAGGCGAGTCATTTGGGGATAAGGGGCAGCATTGAGAGGGCAGCAGTGACTTCTGGAACAGCTGTATCCCAATGGAAGCGCCAGCAAAGGCAGGAGTCGTGTCTGGATCTGGCAGCACTTGCCCAAGTCACAGTGCACTGCTTGGCACTGTCACCATGACACTGAGTGTTGGAAGCAGTGCTTTTCAGAGTGCCTCACTGCAGGATGCGGGGGTTTTGTAGTCGACTTTGCAGCTTGTTCTTCTTCCCCTTCAAGGGACCTGGCTGGACTTTCCTGATATTTTCCTCTCATGTTTCCTACCCCTTTCTCCCCTTGCATTTCCTGTCCTTTTCCCCCTTCAACTTCCCACCCCTCCCACTCACAATTCTCACCATTTTCCAGTCATGTTTCCTGCTCTTTTTCTTCCCTTACATTCCTCAAACTTTCCTCCTCACCGTTCTCACAATCTTCCCCTCACAATTCTTGCGCATTTTACCCTCACGTTTCTATCTTTCTTCAGTCATGTTTCTCACAATTTTCCCCTCATGTTCCTCACATTTCCCCCCTCACATTTCCCTCCCTTTTTCAATCCCATTTCCTGTCCTCTTCTCCCCTCATGTTTCTCTCATTTTTCCAGTAAAGTTTCTCACAATTTTCCCCTCACATTTCCCTCTCTGTTTTCACTCCCATTCTTCACCCTTTTCTGCTCCTGTTTCCTACAATTTCCTATCACATTTCCTGTGCTCCTCTCCCCTCATCTTTCTCTCCTGTTTTCATTCACTTTTTTTACAGTTTCCCCCCCATTTCTTCCTCTTTTGGTCTCACATTTCTCACCTATTTCCCCTCATGGTTCTCACTTCTTCTCTCACGCTTCCCTCTCCTTTTTCACTCATGTCTTCTGCCTTTTCACCCCGCATGTTACTCCCCTTTTTCCTCACCATTTTCCCTTTTCCTCTTTCCCCCCATGTTCCTCACCCTTTCCACTCATGCTTCACTCCTTTTTCACTCACATTTCCCGCCCTTTTCTCCCCTCACTTTTCTCGTTTCCTCTCACATTTCCCACCCTTTGCCTCTCACATTTCTCACACTTTTACCCTCACATTTCCTGCCTTTTTCTCTTCTTCACCTTTCTCTCCTTTTCCAGTCATGTTTCTTACCCTTTTCCTCTCACATTTCTCACCATTTCCCCTTCACATTTGCCACACTTTTCTCCCCTCAGCTTTCCCACCCTTTTTCCCCCTCATTCCCCCCCACTTTTCCTGTCTTGTTTATCACTTTTCCCCTCACGCATCCTGCCCTCTTCTCCCCTCCCATTTCCACCTATTCGAATTGATTCGGTATCAGATTAAAGCACTGACAGCTGAGCTTACAAACTGGCTCGTGTGTCTCTGTGCGCACAGACCAAAGGTGCGACATTGTCAGTGCCGCGGGTATCTTATAATGTCCATTGAAACAGGTGGCTGAAAGAGGGAGCCCTGCCCGCCCTACGCTGCTCCGGGCTGGGGCCGGGGCCGGGCCGGGAGGGGCCGCAGAGCGCGCTGGGAGGCGCGGCCTCAGCCCTGCCGCCATCTTGTGGGTGGTGGCAGTGCCGGGGGCTGCAGGCGGGACACGCTTCCTGGATGCTGTTTCCCGTCTCTTTGTTTCCCAGGCTGGGATTTGGAAGGCTTTCTTCTTTGCTATTTTACATTGCTTGATTTTTGTGCATATACAAGTCGCTCTTACTCATACTCATTTTTCTCTAAGAAACGGGTTTCTCTGAGAGGGATCAGATGAGCATCCAAGCGTTCTCCGACTGCTGCCGCATCACCCTCAGTCACTGCCAGCTCATACTTGAGCTGTTGGCTCGGCCATGATTCCAGCATCGCCCAGTTGGTGCTGCCAGCCAGCTGGATTCTTGTGGGGCTGGGAATACTTCTGGGACTCGTGCTGTGAGCTGAGGGCACAGTTACAAAGTGCACAGAGCTGTCAAAAGGAACAGGCAGTCAAGAGTGACATTGGCTTGTGTGTGTGCCTTGCAGAGGGAGAGAGCTATAATCTAAACCTTGAGGGCAATAAATGCTGCTGCTGTGGGCATTGTGAAAAATGTGGGTTTTTTTGACTTAGACTTAAGAGTGTGGAATGCTTTTGTTTGCTTTCCTAGTTTCCCAGCATTTTGTTTTCGGCTCAGCTGATTTTAGTCTCTCTGCTCAGCACACCCCTGAGCAGAATCAGCAGAGGAGCTCAGTGTTTGGAACGTCTGGGTGGATGCTGCCTGAAGCAGTGATCCATCAACCATATGGCCCCAAAGTGGACATATGATCTTTTGGAATTGTGGGAATAGAAATGGTGAAATGAGAAGTTCCTGAGCTCAGAAGAGAAGTAGCACATAGCCAGTAGCAGGTAGCACGTTGTTAAGTAGTGCATAGTTCAGGAGGAAGTAGCATAACATAATAAAAGAGGAAATGAATCTCTTGCTTGAGAAGCAAGAGGTTCTGCAAAAGATTTTGGCCTCTCTGCTCAGGTCACCCCTGAGAAGAATAAACGGAGTTCGGTGTTTGGGACGTCTTGGTGGACGGGGCCTGAAGTGGGGCCATATGGTCATGCAACAGCTCTATGGCCCCAAGGTGGCCTTTTGCAACTGCAGGAGTAGAAATGGTGAGCTAAGGAGAAGTTCCTTAGCTCAGAAGAGAAGTAGCACATAGCCAGTAGCATGTAGCTAAGTAGCACGTAGTTCAGCATGAAGTAGCATGTCAAAGCAGCACTTTGAAATATCACTGGAAATAGAAAGCGGCATGTAACTCAATAACCTGCCATTTTGGCCTTCAGCTCCAAAGTGGACATATGGTCTTTTGGAATTTTGGGAATAGAAATGGTGAAATGAGAAGTTCCTTAGCTCCAAAGAGAAGTAGCACATAGCCAGTAGCAGGTAGCACATCGTTAAGTAGCACATAGTTCAGGAGGAAGGAGCATATCAAAGCAGCACTTTGCAATATCACTGGAAGTAGCATGTAGCTCAGAAACCTGCCATTTTGGCCTTCAGTCATGCCTGACATTTCTCCTGTGCTTTTTGAACTCTCTTAGTCATCTAATCCAAGTGCCCTGCAATGAGTGGGGACATCTTTGAAGAGAGCAGGTTGCTCAGAGACCTGTCCCACTTGACCTGGAATGTTTCCAGGGATGGGGCACCTACCAGGATTTGCCTCTTCTCAGCCTCAAAGCCTGGGCTGTAGCCTCCAAGCAGTGATAGTTCACTCCCTCTGTAGTAGCCATTACTCACCAAAACCTCACTCCTCCCTGGAGGGATGCAAACCTAGCCTTGGAGAGCACCCTGGCCCTGCACAAATGGGCAAAAGTTTTGAGTCATTGATCATTAAAGTCCAGTCTCTCCCAGTCACTTATCACTCAAGGCTGTCTCTTGCCACCTCCTACCTCCAAAATTTCTGGTTTGGGCACCTCTGGATTTGCCTCCAAAGACCCCCAACAGCACAGCAAAGTTGTGGGTACACGTGGAAGCACTGGCGCCTTTCCGAGTCAAGATTGTAAAATGAGCTTGTGTTGGCTCAAAGAAGAGCTGATTGCTGTAGATTGTGGCTTTGCCTATCTAATCCAACTTTGCAGGTCAAGGTTTGCTGGCTCTTCCCAGACAAATGAAAAGAGAAGAAAACAATACAGAGAAGAGGCCTGCAGAGGAGAGAGGGAAGGGAATGTCAACCAGAAAGGAAGAGGAGGAAGAGAGAAAAGATGGGACTACAAAAACGCAGGAAGGTCACACAGGTGCAGAAGCCCGAGCATGTGCCAGGCTCTGCTGCCCGTCCTTGCCAACTCTCAACACTGCCCCGTCAGCCCAAGTCACTGGCAATGGCCAGAGAGGGCTGGTGCTGAGCAGGGCTTGGCAAGAGCACCATGGCAGCTCCCCAGGGGCTGTGCAGTGGCTCTGCTGTGTGGCACAGGGGCCCTGTGTAACTCTGCACCTGCACAGGTCTCCGAGGGCATCTCCCACGGGGATAAGGCCCCAGAACCGGCCCATGGGCAATGCCAGCAGGAGACGTCTCTACTGGGCCACAAACAAGTCCTTTGCTCCGCAAAAAGAGGGAACCAAGCCACGCCGATTGCTGCCTTTGTGGCAGCCCTTCCTTTATCAGCGCTTCCTGACTCCTTGTAGGTGCTGGTTTCCTGTTGCCAGCTTAACTCCTGTGTCTCCTGGGCTTGCCCTGCCATCCCTGTAATTGATGTTTGTGGAGGGGAATCTCTGGGTTGCCGCCCTCTCTCAAGACGGTCCTGCCCAAGGCCTCGAGGATAGCCTCGAGGAGGCGGAGACCAAGGCCTAAAGAACGCCCCGGGGACGGCCCCAGGAGGGGCCTCGGCCCTGACCCCGCCCAGTGTTCCAGCTCCTTCCCTGACAATCAGGGACATGGACTGGCCCTGGGAGTGGTTTGGTCCCTGATCCCGCCCCGTCTTCCAGCTCTTTCTACGTTCGGGT
Source organism: Acanthornis magna (assembly GCA_036785705.1). Taxonomy (NCBI): domain Eukaryota; kingdom Metazoa; phylum Chordata; class Aves; order Passeriformes; family Acanthizidae; genus Acanthornis; species Acanthornis magna. The sequence goes on along the minus strand of JAWUZG010000141.1, from coordinate 2,464,620 downwards.
TCGGTTGATAGGCTCGTCCCGGAAGGGACCGCCTTTGTTGTTGGATGATTGGTTTTCCCCTTTATGTTTCTGCCCCCCATCTTTGTTCCTATTGGCTGAGGTATCGCCCTTAAAAGGTTGTGCACAGCCCTGCTCGGGGCTGTTCTTGTCCAGTTCCCAGGCTATGCAGTCCTTCTGCACCCATGTTCAATAAAAGCCTGTTGTGGCAAACCAGTCACTCCTATGCCTCTGGTCTTCCTGCGACACCGTTGCTACCGACACCTGATGCGAGTATCGCCAGCCTCGGGCCGCTACGCCTGCAGGTGAAACACCCACCTGTGGCCCCGCGAGGACAAGTAGCGTGCGCTGTTGGCGGAGCTCGCCTTGCTGTCTGTCGACGCCTGACAGAGGATCCTTGTGGATAGTCCTAACCTAGGGCGACCCAGCCGGGAGCGAACACCTGTCTGCTACAGATGTTGGCAGTAAAATGATCTTTTCTCTCTTCTGCCTGTGGGGGCCGTCGGGGGACACAGGATTAGACCTGAATGATCTCCATGCTCTAGAGTTGTCCTGAGCTTTGGTGCAAGTGGGTCCAGGAGCTGGTCCTGGAAATCACCAGTCCAGGACTTGGAAAGCTTTTAGCAGCTGTGGCTGTCCCAGAATAGACTGTGCCACATGCATCATCCACTTAATAGCACTTCTCCTACAAATGGAGGGTTTGTCCTAGGAAAGACTTTTGTTGGGGAAGAGGCACCAGTGAGTGTTTGAGAGGGAGGAAAACTTCCCATAGCATAAGGAATCAGCTGTAAACCATAGTTTTGCTTGTTTAATTTGTCTTTGTTTAATTAAGGAAGAGTGTGGAGGGTGGGGAACTGTGTGTCACAAGCCATCCGTAGGAGCTATGATGTTCAGAGCTGAGTCGTGCACCAGAAGGGAAACAAGCCTTCCCACCAGGAGATGCTGGGGAAGAGCCAGCTGTAAAGCAGCTGTGCAGACACCTGGGGTCATGGGCAACAGCAGGCTGAGCAATTTGGAGCTGCTGAAGTGCCCCTGGGGCAAAGGCAGCTGACCGCAGGCAGGGCTGCAGGAGGCAGTCTTGGCAGCAGCTGGAGGGAGATGAGCCCTGGCCTCAGGTGTGTCTGGGCTCCCCAGTGCAAAGCAGGCATTGGCCACCCTGGCAGTAAGTCCTGCCCCAGTGTCCCTCCTCAGTGCCTAGTGCAGCTTCCCTTGAGCTCTAATTGTTGGTCAGTTGGAGTCAGTGTCCAGAGAAGCAGCAGCAGGGAGCTGTCCTGGCAGATGGACACTGGGAGAAGGCAGGGTCCGGCCAAGTGGCACCAACACAGCCCTGACACTGTGCTTGCCATCGTCACTGTCAGCGACTGGCCCACGTCCTTGTGGCAGGGCCAGGGTCCTCCTGTGCCAGGCAGGATGGGCCAGGCCAGGAGCTGCTTCGGCTCTAGGTGGGCTCTTCCACAGCCCGGGGACACAGCCGTGTTCCGCCCAGCCACGGCCACCTCCCTCAGCAGAAGAAGGGGCTGCCTTTCTCATGGCCGCTGCTCTCTGCTCTGCAGGAAGGTTCCCAGCAGCGATGAGGCTGTGCTGAGCACGGACATGGCTCTGAGCTGCGGCCCAAAGACCAGCGAGAGGCACCTTCTTCTCCTGCAGCAGGAGCTGGGGGTCACCAAGCTGCAGCAAAACCTTCAGAGCCCAGCTGCCTTTGCCCCATGCCTGGCTCTGGGGCCAGGGCAAAGACACCCTGCCATCAATTGCAGGCCCCAGCACCTTGGGGCTGGACGCAGCAGTGTCATTCCAACATTAGCCAGGCAGGATGCCAGGGCTCTGTCCCAGGGCGTGCCGGGGAGGCTACCTGCAATTCACTGCTTGCCTCTCTTCTCTGCAGCCAGGGCACCACCCTGCGCCCACGGCTCTGCCTGGCCCTGGACCAGCTGTACGTGCTGAGCAGCAGTGGTGGAGAGAGAAGAGGAGGAGCAGCAGGAAGGCAGCGATGAGGATGGCACCTCCAGCGTCCTTACATGTCTCACCAGCTCCTGTACTGCCACTTTTGGATGAGCTGTGGTGCCACATGCCATGGCAGGGCAGGAGAGGGTGCCAGCCATGCACACAGCACCCTGGGAATGACCTCTGCCCTCCATGCAGAGCCTGGGCAGGGAGTGGATGGGGCAATTTCCATGTCCTGTATCCCCTGATCACTGTTTGGTCCCCAGAAGGGAAGGGTAAAAGCCTCTTGGCTTTAGGACTTAAAGGATCTTAAAGGACTTGAGCAGCAACTGTGTCCTGTCCCCAGCATGGGGCTTCGTCGTGCCCTTGTCCTTCCTGCAGGGCTGGGCAGGTGCATGTCTGCCCTCGGGCTGGGGCCAGCAGGGCCTGCCCTCGTCTCTTCTTGAGGCTCCCAGGTGCTGAAGGAGCTGTGGGTGGGCACCCTACAGGGCTAAGCTGGGGAGTGCTTCAGAAGCAGCCGGACGCGAGATGCTCAGGAACAGCCATCCTGGGGGAACACAGCTCCCCAGCTGGGGAGAGCTGCCCCTGTGGCTGTGGGCAACTCTCAGCAGAGCTGCCTGACAGAAGAGGAGAGGCAGCTTGGGGCTCAGTCAGCTCTCTCCCTCTTCACTGGACCCAGGGAGCCCGAGTGACCCATGTCCCCTCCAGCCAAGCCCTGGAGAAGGAGTTGAGCCACTGCTGTGCAGTGAGTGTCTCTCTGCTCTGGGCTCTGGGCCTGAGCACTGCTTCCCGCGCCGAGCCGCAGAGGCATCACTGCTCACATTCTTGTAATTCTCTCTTGCCCTGTGGAGAGTGCCAGGAGGCTGGAGAGGCTGATTGAGGAGCTGGCAAATGTGAGAATGGCTGCCTTTCAGCCATGCCTGGCTGTGCTGGGGGCCAGGGCTGTGTGGCTAGGAGGGAGGAAGGGTCCTGGGTGCCACTGGGCGAGCAGAGGCACTGGGGAGCCAGCAGCAGCGCCGGCACGCCCTTGCTGCTGCCACCAGCAGCACTGCTGTTGCACAGGCCAGAGAAGCCATCAGGGCAGAGGCTGCTGCTGTGTGCCACGCTCAGGCTGCTGGGGCTGGGGGCAGCTGGCCGGTGGCCCTTTGTGCCGCGGGGCTGCTCTGCAAGCGCACCTCTCTTCTTGCAGACTGATCCCCAGCAAGGGCCTGCCACGGCCCCGTCCGATGAGGGAGGACAACTTGGCCCTTGCCCAAGTGAGTTTGGGAAGGAAAGGCAAGCTTCTGCTGTGGCCGAGCTGCGCTCACTTGGCCTGAGTGTGGCCGGGCAGGTGTGGCAGCCTGAGGGAGAACGTGGGCTGCTGCCCAGAGCTTGGAGAAGGGCAGGGCCAGGGCTGGGGCGGCTTGTCCCAGCACCACAGCAGCTCTCAGGAGCCTCTGAGATGCAGCCACACTTGCAGCTGCTGGCTCCCTGCCGGGGGTGTCACCGAGCTCTGCACGGCGCTGAAGGCAGGGCAGGGCAGGGCAGGGCAGGGCAGGGCAGGGCAGGGCAGGCTGCGCTGGGTTGGTGGTCCCCACTGATGGGCTTTTCCTCTCAAACTGAAGCAACTGTGGCAGCTGTGTTCTGTTCCCTATTCCTTGATCTTACATGACTGCTGCCAGGATTCACCAGACATTCCCTATGCCTGGAACCAAGTGGTACATTATTTAGGAGCTTTGTGCTACAACCGCTACTCACAGCCCAGCAGTAGCAAATGCAGTATGATCACTCACATCTGCAAACTTAGAGACGAGGATATAAATCTCAGAGCAGTGCACTATACAGCACAAGGCAACAAATAGTGATTTTACACCCACACGGTGTCAATTCAGCTTTAAAATGCCTTCTTGGCTTAACAGAAATAAAAGAGAGCCTCCTCTCTAGGTTGCCTTTTAGTGTTTTCAGGACTATTCTCTAACGTTATACAACCCACAATTGGCTTTCCTTAGAACCCATTTGCTTTTAAACGCAGACTTACACTTCCTATTTAGGCAACCCATTTCAACATCTGCCAGAAGAGACAAAACAGCAAAAAAAGCCTTCAATGCAGAGTGGCATCACCTACTTTGTGCACTGGGGTTGCTGTTAGAAGATGCAACAAAGGCAGCAGGAGTGATGCCTGAAAGCAACGCAGCATGACCCACAGGGAAGGAGAACAGAGCAGCTAAGTGTGAACAGGAAGACGCAGAGTAACATGAGACAAAGTGCTCATGTTTTCCAGACAGTGAAAACCAGGACTGAACACATCTAGAAAAGTGGCTACTCTGGAACATGCACCACAGCATCATTCCACAAAACCAAAAGTTAGAATTAGTAGCTGCAAAAACCACTCTTAATTCACTTTCAAGACAAAGCCCCTGGGGATAACTCTGGACTAATCCAAGCACAACCCAGTGGTGGGCCTGCCACAGATGAGCTGTGATTTCATTTCTACAACAGTCGGTATCAAGCACTTACAATGAAAGCTGTGAAAAATTCCTCAATAGAATGAAACCCACAATGTCTCTGTAGATGTGATGATGGAGCCAGAAATGATGCCAGTTCAATAGTGGGAAAAAGAAAATGCAATAAAGCAAATATTGAAAGGAACAGTTGCAACAAATAAGCAATTTTATACCACACCAAATACCATCTGTGGCAAAACAGCTTGCTGCCTTTAGCTCTTCTCAGGAATATGGCCCTGAGGAGGCAGCACACCTCAGCATTTTCTCATGAGACACTGGCAAAGTTCTACCTTCTGTGTGAGGAACATGACTGCAGTTGTCCTGAAGCAGCACTGCTGAGATCAGTTTTGTTCATGTATGAAGAAACTTTGCGAACCTGTGGCGATCCTCCAGAACCCTGTGGATGTTGCCTTCCTCCACACTTGAGTTATGGACAATGGTGTAGTCTGCAAGAACCTCATTTACCCTAACGCAGAGCAATCACTCCCGGCTGACAAACTCCAAACTGGAGTTTTACTGTTGCTGAGGAGATGGCGATAGGTTGTTTCTCCCATTTGTTATCATCAAGGCAAGGATTCTGTTGAATTGCCGGCTCTTGCTGCCTTGTTATTTTTCAGATAGATACAGCTCCTTGCCCTTCCCCCTGCTTTAGTTTTCACTTCAGGTGATGGCACTCAGTCATTAGCAGAGAGGTGGGGCCTCTCTAAAAATGGTGCTGCAGTGCTGGACTTCTTCCACAGGCTGATGATACTGCTGGTGTGATCACCGAAAGTGGCAACTCACTTCTGCTAGCAGAGTGCACAGGCTTTAGGCAGCGCTGCCAAGGAACAGGAGATGCTTACAGACAGCAGAGCAACAGCTGAAGGGATCAACAGTCCTCCTCTAACTGCAATGCATGAGCAAATACTGATCAGCAGTACAGTTCTTTGGGTAATAAGAAGATTAAGTAATTCACCGTGACTGGGCTAGATCTGACACGTGGGCATGCAAAGGCTTACCCATGACCATGTCTGTCAGGCAGGCAGCAGGGTACAGTCCCTTCTCCACACAAGTGACCTGCACTGGCCAGTGGCCTTGGCGAATGCCAGTTCCATGGCTGGACTGTCCTTTTTCTCATCAAGCTGCAGAAGTGCTGTTTGGGCTGGTTAACCAAAAATTACATTGCAGCCATACTTGCCCTGTGTGCCAGCCATGTCCCTGGAGTCACAGGGCCCCGTAAATCTGTACCAGGCAGTAGTGCCACATTCCTGTGTGGGCACAAGCCTGGAAGTAAAAGGCAGAGAGAGCCTCATGGCTCCCTCGTATGCACCATCTGGAGAAACAACGCATTAGGCAGTACCAGCCTTACAAGGACCCAGTTAGCGTTGGCAAAGGTAAAACTGATGGTTCATGTATGGAAGTCACTCCACAGAATGCAGAATGAGTGCACAGGGCAATATCCTGAGCAGACATGAGCAAACATGAGCAAACAGGTGGAGGTTCAGAGGCAGAAAAAACTCTTGGTTTAGCCAAAGCATGACAACAAGCAGTGCTGACAGGGATCACACTGAATTTATATCAGCCTTACAGTACAGTACGCTCAGGCCTAAGAGAAAGCCCAATAAACCAAGACAATAGTGGTACGGAAGAAAAAGAAACAACTTGAAAGCAAGCACGAAGACTATGTTAAATGATCAAGAACGTTCTAATTTTATTTTTTTTGAAGGAGAAATACAAATCTTCTACCAGTGCCTAAGTCAGTGAACTGTTCAACTACCACTTGGCCACAGGCCTCTGAAAGACTTTCAGCTTGTCAAGGTGTGAGTCACACCTTAAAGGAAAAATAACTGAAACCAGAACCATCCAGTGGATGCACACAGTCTCAAAAGTCTCATGCACCTTCTTATTTAAATTAATTAAATTAATGAAATTCAATCATTATTAAATAATAAATAATAAACCAAAATAAATTTAAAATAATTGCATTAAAATAAATTAAAAATTAACATTCTCCTACTGCCTAGCTGTCTGTCAGTTTTTTTCCTGCCAAAGGAATATGGTCCCAAAGCTGCAGCAACTGCTCTCCAACTTGTGGTTCCAGCTCCTAGAAATGACCACGAAATTCAAGAAGTTATTTGCACTGCTACTATTGAGCATACAGAAACAACTTCTTACCAAATTGTTAGATATCTGAAGTTGCTGCTGATTGCTTTCAGCCTTTCTGAAAGAGCTTGTCCCTTTTGCTATTGAGACATACAATAGAGCAATGTCTTTTTACTAGGGCTCAGCAGGCAATAAAAACTTTCCTGTGGTGGTTTTGCTTGGCCCAGGTTTTTCCAGTGAGTAGGGTGGGGTACAAAGATGTCTCCTGCATGTCCTGTGCAAAGATTCTGGAAATTTCTCCACCATGTCCAGCAGAGCCAATCTCTGATGGCTCTGAAGATGATGGACATGCTGCTGGCCAAGCCTGGGCCAATTAGAGAGGTTAGTTACGCCTCTGTGAAAACATATTTAAGAAGAAATCAAAACAATGTGAGCACGCACTTCTTTTTAGCCAGGGAAGAAGGAGGAGGAGGTAAAAATATGTGAGGGAAACAACATGGAAGCACCAAGGTCAGTGGAGAAGGTGGGGGAGGAGGTGCTCCAGGCGCCGGAGCTGAAAACCCTCTGCCGGCCGTGGTGAAAACCATGTGGGGGAGCAGGTGGTCCCCCTGCAGCCCATGGGGTCCATGGGGGTGCAGAGAACCACCCACAGCCGTGGGGAGGTGTCCATGCCAGAGGAGCAGGTGGATACCTGCAGGAAGCTGTGATCCAGTGGGAGTCCCAGTAAAAACTGAGAGTTGCAAAAGCCTTGCAGGAGAGAGAGAGGCCTTGCTCCCGGGATGGAAACAGCCTGGCCTTGGTTCAGCCTTGGCTCGGAAGTCTGCACCCTATGGACACAAACTCATGCTGCAGCAAAATTTGGGTGGGTTTGCTGCTCGTGAGATTGGACCCATGCCAAAGAAGTTCGCAGAGGACTGTCTCTCGTGGGAGGGACCCCGTGGCTAAGTAGAGGACTCTTCTCCCTGATGGACTGACCCTGACCAAAGAAAAACCCCATACCCTGCCCCTGCCCCAGAGCTGTTGGTTGGAAGGAGGGAGGAAGGGGGTGAGCTGAGAAATGGTGTCTTAATAGGGAGGGCGGTGAGTAGAGAAACAGTGCTTGTAGCAGAAGAATTGTGGTGATGGACTGAGTAAGTAGAAAAAAACCCCATACCCTGCCCCTGCCCCAGAGCTGTTGGTTGGAAGGAGGGAGGGGGGTGAGCCAAGAAATGGTGCCTTAAGACGGAAGGAGGGTGAGTGAAGAAACAGTGTCTTAAGAGCTTATTTTTACCTCTGATTTATACTCCCACTCTGTTAGGTTAATAAATCACTTTGCACCTTTAAGTTTTCATGCCTGCTCTGCCCTGTCTCTGTGCGTCCTCCTACCATCAGTGGTTTGTCTCAACTCATGAGTCCAGTGTGCTTGTGTCAGTTTTTTCCCTCTCCTCTGCACAGCTGCAGCAGGAGAGAGCATAGAGAGCAGACGTCGCAGGTGCCTGGCATTTAGCCAGGGTCAAACCTCAACAAGGGCTCAGCAGGAGATAAAAACTTTCCTAAGGCACCCTGCCTACAAGCTGTTTGGGCTGTTTTCATTCACAATGAGATGTCAGTTCTCCCAAAGATAATTCCCAGTCAACACTCTACCACCATACAGAAGAACAGAGACAGCAGATGCTCTGTACCTCCCCCAGGTCACTCACTTACTAACTAAAGATCATGATTTTCCACATCTTTTAAGTTGAAGTCCATCAAGTGTAGTGGAGAATGTGGAAAGAGAGGTCACAGGAAATACAGTGGCCATTCTTTCCTTGTAATTCTCTCTTTCTGATTCTTCCAGCCGGAGAGAGGTTTTGGAGAAGTAATGAGAAGATGACACAAAAACTTTAGCACTTGAATCATCAAGATGCTTTTGGCGGGGATGCGCAGAGGGCAGAAACTGCCACAGACAAGTCTTGTGCCAATTGTTTGGCTTTTTCTAGTTGCATTTAGCTTTAACAAATTGGAGAACTCTCCCAAGCTTTACTGTACCTCAAAGCTCAGGATTCTCTTCAGGCTTTGCAGAAAAAACCTATCATTATGAACAGTCACTTGGGTCTGACAGATTATCTCAGAGAGCGCATCTCAACCGAGCAGGGCACAAACCGCAAGAACGAAATTCCAAATTAAAAAAAAAAAAATCCCAAAACATCCTTTTTGGGAGCATCCACCTTTAAATCATTTTTTAAACACATAAGCAAGAAACTGTTTTGATTGTACCAAAACCTCTCCACTGCTTCAGCAATAATTTGGCATTAGCTGTACAATGCACCAATGAACTGTGATTCAGATTAGCAGATACATGAACAAGTGGAGCTAAACGTCAAGGCTGAACAAGCTAATAAAAACGACACAGTTCTACCAAGTAAAGAAACCTTTAGAAGAGAATAACATTACCTGGCCATCCCTACTTATCTGGACTTTCTTACTGTCATTCCACGGGTTGAGCAAATGGTGTGCAAACTGAAAAGGAATGCTCTCTTTTCGGATCCAGTCCACCTTAAATACACCTCCGAAACCTGCAGATCCCCAGTCTTGACTCTTCTCACACCCAATTGCTGAAGCCATTCTAGCAAAGCCCTGGGACAAAAACGGAAGTACCAAAGAACAGACATCATGAGACCATCTCTGTCTACAGTGGAATGAAATAAATGACTGGACTTCCTGTGGAACTTTCAAAGTAGTTTCAGAATGATTCGTATGCTCTCCACCATGAAACTGGGGCTTCTAAAATCTTGACATCTAAGAAGTTGGAAGCGCCATCTGTTTTTCCACTTCAAATATGCCTTGTAGGGTTTGACCATAAGGAATATCTCTCAATGACAAAATTAACATTATAGGTTTTTTAATCTTTGTAACAGGTTAAAAAGCTGCTGCAAAACTACTTGAAGCAGAAGGAAATCAAGATGAATATTCTACTACAGAATAGTCCATTAGATATTCATATTCCTTGTTACTTGCAGGCAATTTTTGCAGAAATCCGTTTGTTCCTTCCTATGTTCCCTTTATGTTAACAACCTTTTTTAGATATTCATATTCTAATCCCAGAGCATCTAAAGACAGAATTAAGAGTGTAGCTGTTCTTCAGAGAAAGGAGTTAAAGTTGCTTTTATTTCCTACTCCAGTGCAGCAGGATGCAATTCCAACATAACAAGTCTTCAGAAAGAGAATGAAAGAAACCCCAAACCCAAGAGAGCATCTAATTGATTTAAGGACAGCCTGATTTGCCCACTCACCAAACCAACCAAAAATAAAGCCAACCCCACACACAATGTAGCAACTATTCAGGCGATTTGATGCCAGTCAGGACTCAGCAGTCCAAAAGACGCAGTTCACAGTGTAAATTACCAGCACACACTGCTGTTGTAAGACATGCAGTCCTAGATAGCTCAAGCCAGACTTCAATGAAAATGAATACAAGGATCAGAGGAAAGAATAAATATGGACTAGGAAGAGACAGCTGGGACAAGAGAAGATTAATAGGGATGTTAATCTCACCTTCCCATGAGGGTTCAAGGGCACTGTCAAAACTGGAAGGGCAGGGCAACATCAACCACCTCCACTCTTGACTTCTGTGTGCCTTCCCTTCCCAGCTTCCTTGTCTGAGAGCACCAATGCAACGGTACATTTTCAGTATCAACTGCCTTGCTGAAAATGACTTTCCAGTATTACCTTTGCATTTGACAGGTCACTGTACATAACACATAGCTGCAGTCCTTCAGTGGTATTGCCAAGGCAGCTGTGTTTTGGTTGGTTGGTTAGACTTTAAGGTCAGCTGACTTTTACAAATAGCTTCTATAGGAAGAAGGAAGTTGAACTTTCTTCACCTGGAACAACTGAGTTTAGCTGGCTCGCAGCTAACCTGCAACTTCGCACTACCAGGTTGTCAGGAATATGTTATGAATTGACACCGACTGTTACTCACCCAAGGACATGTTAAATCCCTGGACTTAGAGAAGAAGAACAGAGACACAAAGAAAACAAAAGGAGGGGGGGAATGTACATTAGAAGGGGCTCTGTATTAGGCGATTCAGAAGGTCCGTACCTCTCGAGTACCTCAGCCAATGGGGAAAGAGAGAGGGAATTTGCAGCCAGGAAATTAGGATAAAAAGAGGCTGCATCCTCTAGCAATTCGAGAGACCCCATGGGAAATGCCCATGACCTTTCCCTTTAGTCATGAATAAAGTCCCAGGTCTCCTCTGTCTCCTTTTTGGACATAAACCTCTGGTGTTTGTGGATTAATTTTTCCCCACAAGGTCAAGACTTTAACTTCAAACTGGCCACAGATTTGACCCGACAAACTGTTGACAAATAAATCTCTCACTAGACACAACATCAAGAAGAAGAATTCATTCTGGAAGAATCATGGCCAGCTTCCTAACTGGAAGTGAACAAAACCGGTTTTTATTAGAATTTGTAATGGCTTCAGAAAGCTATGAATTGACTGTAACGGCTTTTTCACTTACAATACTCATTCTGGCCTGCAAAGAGTAGAAATCCACTAATTTGTTAGGATTTGGGTTTGGTGGTTTCTTGGGGTTTTTTTGGTTGTTGTTCCAGAGGATTAATGTATAAACATTATTCTGACTCATGATGGTTGGAGGCAATTCCATCTCTGAGGGACAAATTGAGCTAACTAGAAGGCCGTCTTTCAGAGAAGAATGACATACTTTTTCTTCAGCAGACACAGATATTTGCGCACTGCTCTGCTGCTCAGAAGGCCAGAAGTCATAAGCAAAGCTGTCCACTCTACACACAGTCATTTGCTGCACTCTCCTAAACCACCAACCATTGCTAATACTTCATTTTAGATTAGGACTCATTACCTGAAAGCATCCAGACCCTTGAACAGAAAATATTAAGTAAACCATGCTGCTCTCCCAAAAGGCTCCGTTCAGTTTCCGTTCATTACTTGGCGTAGTGGACCATATGCCCTTCTGCTGAGAAATATCAATGTTTTGCAAGTTGCTACTTTTCATGATGAAGTACCGAACTGGCATATTTTGTCTTGGTGAAGGAGATTTGCAACCCTGGAAAAATTAAATTAAATTAAATTAATAAATATAATAAAATAAACCAGGCTTTAGTTCTAAAGTTTTACACACATGAAGACAGAAACCCCTTGACTGTGCTCCTCCCTTTCTCTTCCAGATTGCAGAAGAACCATAAAATCTATCAGCTGGTCCTGTCTGAAATGGCCTTAAAATGTATTTCACATTTTGGAAGCACATTTCAACATAGTAATTCATCCATGAGGGGCAGAAGACAAGTAGAGCAGAATAGGACTAAGAAGTCTAGTGATTAATTACAATTTATTGAAGTCTGACACACCTTGAGATGATGCCAAAATGAATCATCCTAAACTGCAGCCTATAGCACACTGCTGGCATTTCTACCTTCAGGAAACGTATTTGCTTCCTTTTATACAGTCTGAATTTAAAAGCTGAAAGACTAAAAACGAATTACTAAATCCTCCAACGAGTCCATGAGGTTTCCTCTCAGTGATCTCTTTAATATTACTGCAGTTTCCTATTCAAGTGTAAAGGGACAATTATGACAATAACCTCATTAAAAGTATGTACTGTGTTAAAATAACCATCAGAAAAAACCTCAAGCACTCATAGTAAGGCAGATTACACAATACTTAAAGAGAATCAGTATCAATGTATGCTGTTACAGAAACAGAGGAAGGCAGAACCCAGAAACTTCAGAAGTGCATGTACAATGTATTAGTTTAGTTGAAAAAAAAGTACACCTTGACTTTTTATTAGAAGAAGTTTAAAACAAAAAGTCTCATTTTTTCTGCTTTGGATAGCTTTACCTCAGCAATCTGTAACTATTATTTTTACTGTATTAAACTAGTGTAACAAGGATAGTTAGTGTAAATTTTAAGTTCCAGAAGGAAGGTTTATGCAGCTGTTATAAATGAAAGGTTAGTTTCCTAGTTTATCAGTAAAATACCTCATAGCTGCAGAAAGAGATCAGTAAGAAATTTGATTACTTTTGAAAAGCAGGGTGATACATTTGAGAAGTCTACCTTTCCAGTCACTGGAGGAGAAGGACTAGCACAGGGGCTGGGATAGCTCCCGCTGTCTGCAGGCTTCACTGAGGACTGAGCTGACCTGTCATCTGAGCATCGCCTGGAGAGCAAAATGTCTTTTTCTTTGTACTTCTTTGGCTGCTGCAGTGCGGGAGATGTAGATTTCACTGCAACTCTAAAAAGGACATACCTTGAGTTTTACAAGGTCACCAAACAATTTACATTGACCTGTCAGCCTACTGCGTAACCACGTGTATTATAGCAACTACAAAATCTATTAAACGCTGACTAAAATACCCATACTGATCACGCATTGTTTCTGAATGCTACCTCTTCTGCTGCTTCTCAAAGATCACAATTCATGGACAATATTCCTGACTGCTCTCTCAAAAGGCAGGCCCATGTATGAATTACTTCTCAGTGAAATCAAAACTCAAATGCAGCACAGGATAGTACCAAGCCTTCAACTGTATCTCCAGTGCTTCTACCTCCTTATTCTTATCAGAAATTCAAGTGATTCTTTTCTAGATTAATTGTAACCTACAATGTCAAGAAGACCTCAACATCTTACTTTTCAGCATTAGAGGAGTCAGAGAATTCTGTTTCTGCTGAGCCTTTTCTACTGTTGGTTGACCTCCATGTAGATGCCAAAGGAAGTTCTTCACAAGTCACAGGTCTCGGTCTCTGGCCAATTCCTGAAGGCTGCTGCAGACCTGCAGACTGTTCTTCAGCACTCAGAACAGCTGTAATTGCTCTTACAGTTGTTTCATCCACTTGGGACCATGGCTTAGAAGGAGCTCGCATGCGACGCAGAAATAAGCTGTGCCACTTCTGCCTGAGCTGCAGCAGCATACCAGCAGCCTGTAGTGAATTCCAATTCTGTTAAAGACTGACACAAATTCCATCAGCCAGGAAAGAGCAGCCTGTAGCTTTCCTATCAGGCAGTACCTGGCATTCTCATATGAACAGGGTCCAAGCTGAAAGGCAAGACTAAGGTCTGGCGGAGGAGGAATAACCTCACATTTAAACGAAGAAGTTAATTTCCTTTCCTTTCCTTGGGTGCAAGGTAATTTTTGAAACATTTCGTTTAGCTCTGTACTAAAGGTAGCATTGAGTTGTAAACCCACAGGTTTTTTTTTCCCTTCTATCTTTCTAGAAAACCCAGGCTTTTCATGCTTTATGCCCTGCCTTTCAAATCAGGCTATATTCATGCACTCTTCATTCACACCTGACGAATTAAGTGTGGCATAAAGTGGCATATTTTTTATACAGAGACTTCTGCTCAAATGCAGTGACCAAATTTAAAAGACCATAGTCTAATTCCCATGTTATCAGCGATGCTTCCATTAAAATAAAGTTTAAAAAATCAATCGTTTGTCTCTAGGAGAGACAGTATTCTTACTAGATCTGGGAAGTTCAAGAGTTTCATAACCCATAAACTACTCTAACTCCTACCACAGCCACAGCTCCTCAATGGCCTAAAGACTTCTATTTCAAAGACTTTCTAAATCTGACAGCAACTTTCCTTCAGCAACTCCAGCTTCAAGTGCTCCTTTTTTGATCTCATTTTGGTTATCCTCTCACAGAAGGAAAAACACAGCATGCCAGTGTGGCTGTTCTCTCAGCTCCTGTTCAGATTTTGGCTATCCCAACTCCTGCTATGGCCTGATGGAGCACCACGCAGGCAGGACAGGAGGCCAGAAGGAGCAGAAGGGCCATAGTGCAGCCACTGTCACCTGCAGCTTGCTGTCCCCTGCAGCCATTAGCTCTTGTCTGGCAGTCGCTTCAGAATCTGCTGACTTGTACAAAGGGACCAAACTGCCAAACTCACACATATAAAACACCATATTGCCCCAAAAGTCTCGGAAGCAGACCCAACAGCAGCTGGACTGCTGAGGCCTTCCTGCTCCCCAGTGTGACAGACGGGACACCCACTCCATGACGGAGGAAGAGCAATGAGCACTCTCACTGTTGGCTTGGGTGACTAATTACTTTCTTTTCTCTTTGTTCATAGGTGCAAGAATTGAAAGTTATGGGTGGTAAGTTATGAAACCTTACCGCTTGGATGTTGAATACCTGAATTTACAAATTAGACAATGCTGGGCAAAAGGGGATTGAGGCCCTGGGTGTTTAATTCTTGATGTGCTCAAGAAATCAAGGTTAAATCACGGAGTAGGCTGTTTGAGAGACCCAAACAGACTGTGACATTCTTACAGAAAATTCTTGGTTACTCCAATGTTACAAAAATCTTTTTACATCTTTTTACAATCCTTCTCCAAATACGGGAGTGATTTCTTACTTACTTCAGGGTCCAGTTTGAGATGGAGCCACTCATCCAGCTTCAGCAGAGCCAGATTAGCAGTTGTTTTGTCCTCCATCTCACTGTCACTGCTTTCATTAGATACCACTCCCCCTGAATTAAAGATAAAAGGTGCATTAGCATTTCTATATTGTTTCTACTTACAGACAAAAAACTGAACCCTACCAGCATTGCATTACCAGAAAGAAATATTTTTCCTTCTAAAATGGACTCTAAAATGTAAACATTTGTAAAACTTCTTCTTTTCTGCAAATACACTGAAAAGTCTTTGCTCCAGATAGCAAAAATCAAGTAGCCTGATCACGTAGACCTGCTGAGGTTCCTCCTATGTAAACACCTGTACTGATGTGATCTAACTCATGTACCTTCATCAATACTGACAAGCCACTATCCACCTTTTGCCTGAAGCTGTTTGTAAAACCACACATGGCTCTATTTCCTAGTAAAACAGCAGATTTAAACACCCATTAAGGAAAAAACCAATTATAGATACATATGGCTATTAATTAGGAATCCTTATTTTCTTAAAATGCAATTCAATGAAGACTATTGTAAGGTTAACAGTGTAAACGCAACACAGGAAAGCATCAGAAATAAGCTGGATTTTTATTTTGATTCAAACAAGGAGAATTTGCAGCAGTTATTTTTGCTTCTATTCATATAGGACTCAATTTATGTAAGAAAAAAAGGAAATTTCTATATATTCTTTATTACTTAATAGGATAGGTAACTGACATGAAAAATTTTGAAAATACATGTCACAGCTAGAAGACATATGACTGTCTGCCATATTGATTGTTTCTAAATTATTCTGTTTGAATAACCTGGTTCAAAGAATGCAATTAAGTAGTCTGTAGAAAGAGAACACACATACTACACTTCTCAGTGCTGGTATTATCATTAAACATGGTGGCTGTATTCTTTCCCTACAAACTAGACTGTAATTTCTGAGACCCCTGAACTGTGCAATTTATGGACATAAATCTGTAAGGAATCCCAAAATGGAGAGATTTGTTACAGAGCCTATAAACTCTTGAATAGCCACAGATAACTGTAACTCTCTTGTTTCCAAAATTAGCCAATCTATGTATTAAATCGTTTTGAAAAATAAGCTTTCCACATCCCAGACTAGTGTGTATCAATGGAAACGTTCAAAAGCCAGGCTCCAGTGTACCTCGAAAGGAGGAAGATGCCTGCAAGGCGTTACTTGGCAGTCTGGCCGGTCCACAGAAGAGGGACACGGTGACAGGTGTCACAACAGAGCAGCACCTGATGTTTGCTGTCTTCTGAGCTCTGGTCATTTCATCGTATATAAGCCAGTCTGTAGGGAGGGCCTGGATGGCTGCAGCTTGTCCATTTGCTGCAGGAATCTGTGCAAGAGCAGGTAAGACAAGGCTCTTTTACCCTCAATCTGTAATTAACATAAATGTTAGCACAGTTCCTATTTTATCCAGAGACATCATGCATGCCTCAAGCTGGCAGTGTTGGAGGCCAGGCTGGGTGGAGCTCTGAGCAGCCTGGTCTAGTGCAAGGTGTCCCTGCCATGGCAGGCATTGGAATGAGATGAGCTTTAAGGTCCCTTCCAACCCAAACCATTCCATCATTCTGCATTTGGAGAAATAAACACACACATACATATATATGTATATATACACATATCAACATATACGTGCAAATAAAAAAGCTCAAGACTATCCAACCGGACTCGCAAATTATCCAACCACCTTGAAACAAAATATTTTGCTTTAAAAGGGGATCTAAAAAAAAATCTGTTTCACAGCAGAACTTCTTCCTATTAAGAGCAGGGATCATTACATCTTTTAAACAATTTTATAAATGGGGGGGTGTTGCCATTTTGTCTTGCTCCATCTGGAGAAAGGACTCATTGAGAAGCAACGGAAAAATGAACCAGCTCCAGCTCCACCAACTGGTAAGAAAAGTGTTTTCTAAACGTGTAGTGTTTAATACCCAAGCTGCTTTTAAAGTACTGACAACTAGGAAAACACATTTCTAAAACGCTTCCTACAGTACAGCGCTCTTTTTTGTGAAATCTAGATTTAAATTTTACCTTTTTATGCTGAGATTGACCAAGAACAGAGGTAGGATGAAATCGCACTTTCTTCTCCTTTGCTTCAGTCAAAACCAGGCCTTCTCTGTCCACATGCACAAGATTGGGATACATCCCGGCCACCAAGGCAGCTTTAATAACAGCCCAGTTCTCAGAGTTCGTATTGACATCTCTAATATCAGCTCCTCCTCTGGCTCTCACAAAACCTGACAAAAGAACAGGACAAAACAGTGCCGTGTTACCTTGTGCTTGGTTCTCAAAAGGAACTTGAAAAGAAAGGTGACATAAACTACTACTTCATTGCATTTTTCACCACTGCCAACCTTAACAGCACCAAGGAGAAACTATTACACTGAAATCCTTCGTGAGAAAGGGTTTTATGCTAACACAGAATACAATCCTTTTCTACAATCCAAAGACATTTCCAGTGGGAATAATTTACTAAAACATAAACATCCAAAGAAATACATCTCCACACTGAAAGGCAGTGGCACGGGGAGATGAGGGTGCTTTCAGTTAGATCAGCCACACCTCCTCATCTACACCACACCCAGCAGGAATGCGGACTGCTGTGTTTCAAATCAAGTAAGGAAAATGACACCAGCGAACACGATTTTTGGTACAATTTCTATATGCTTCATTTAAAACTAGGTTAAGCTTTTTTCCCAGCTATTTACCTGAGGCTCTAAGCTGGCCAAGCAACTGTGTTCTCATTCCTACGATGATTTCCATCGTGGCCTGGGACAGGAAGTTCTTCTCACAGAAGGCTTTCTCCCAGCCATCACTGCGCGCCTTCTGCCATGCCTGAAAAGGATTTTACATTTGCCTATTAATTTGATCAGCTAAATTTTTAAAAATATATTTATGTGAATAAAATTAAGGCCAAATCCACTCTGAAAGTAAATGTATCCATCTAGATTTTTTTCCTGTTTAAGAATTAGACTCTTTACCCGTTCACTACAGTGATCGTTATGTGAAGTTAAAATCATTAAGTTAATGAAGATCATTACATTAGGATCATGATTGGAAGTTATAAGTGGAATAGGGTGTAAGGAGGCACATTGTTGGAACTTTCAGAATTTTTTAAGATTTGAAAACACCAACAAAAGCTATCATAAAAAGTGCTCCCTCACAGATTTATGAGTCCAGTACAGGAAAGATCCTAGGCAAAAAAAAAGTCCTCTCCAAGGACTTAATCACAGTCCACCATTCTACATCCAAGGGGACCGGCACATAATTGCCTCGATGGGTGATGTGTTGTGATCAGTACTGTCCAGAATGAACTCCTACCTGGAAAGCCCTGAGCAGGGCCATGTGGTCACTGAAGGTTCCTGCAGCAAAACGCTTCCTGCACAGCATGGCTGCACGCTTTTGGGAGGCCAGCGTGGGCAGGACAAAAGGGTCTTGGCAGGCAAGAGCACAGGCAATGGTCAGAACAGGGTCCAGGCACTTCAGAACAGCAGCGTACAGCACCATTTTACCGAGGTGTGGCTCTACAGGTAATTCAGTGAGGTGATAACCGAGCTCAGTGAGATCTTCCCAAGGGTCCATGGCATCAATGGTCTGTTTAGAAAAAAACCCAAACAAATGAACAAAGGAGAAGGGGACAAAATTAATTTACAGGGAAAGCTGAAAGGATGTGAATACTGGACATCAATTAGACTTGTTCCCAAACACTAAAAAAGCCAGTCCAACTATGAACAGTTGGAGAAAAGATTCAGAAGCACTCTCTCCCCTTGACATGGAAAAACACAAGCCCACACACAAAATGAAAACAGACCATGAACAAAAATTCAAAAGCATGCTTAAGTAACTAAAAACAGTTTCAGTACAAACTGAAGCCAGGAAGACAGGCTGCCAAACCACAAATGTGGAGTCAAACACAATTTCCATCTAAACCCATTCCTTTCCTGACCTTAAGCATGTGCACAGCACTTCTCACAATTATAGCAGGCGGAGGATCAGGAGCTTTCATAAGAAAGTCCACAATCGGACAATTAATTGGAGCCAGAAGTTTTGTATATAAACAAATTTCCTGCAAGTTAAAAGACAGAACAAAAAAGGTTACTAAGATTTTCTGGAACATGGCTTTTTGAAATCATAGTATGGTTTGATGACATTACAATTTTTAAAGTTATAATTTCTAACTGAACATGCACCTGAAGTGGCATTCTTAGGAGTTCTGGAGACTGAAATTCCAGCATATTCTGAAATCGAAGCCTGCTGAAGAGACGAAAACAGACTCCAGGCTGACAGCGCCCAGCCCTTGAAAATAAAAGATGGCAAGTTGTGAAAATGAGCATTTCTTTCTAAAAACAAAGCCAACCAACCAAAAGCCAACACACTAACACAGAAACTTAGAAGGGAAAAGTAGAAGCGATTCTACAAAAAAGATGTCGTTAAGTGGAAGTCACGCACAAAGGGAGAGTTTTCCAGTCATGGATTATTTTTGATCCTATGGACACTTTTGATTGTAATTTCAACCCAACACTGAGAAATCCGGAGCAACAAAAACAAGGCTTATCTAAGTCAAGTGCTGTGGGGTTTTTGCTAACCTAAGAACAATCGAAACCTCAATCGTCCTTTGCTATAAGGAATCTAAGTTGCAAACTTCATTTCTCCCCTTCACATCCCCCAAAGAAAAGTTACCCTTGGAGTAAAGGGTAGAAGGAAGATTAAGTAACTCCTCAGTGAAGGCACAGAGACAGCAAATTCTCACATTCACGCACAAATACCTGTAGCTGAACGGCAATATGATTGATTAAACAGGCATTTGTTGCTACAGAAACTTCTCAGCCCTCATCCCCAGTGTTGGGAGGAATATGATCATGGCCTTTTAAGTCATGGGCAGTTTGCAGAAAGTGAAACAGGCAGTCCTCTGCCCACAGGCAAAGTGTGAAAACACCTATCGGACACGGTGACTGCTGGTGCCACATGGAAGAGGAAGGAGAACAAACTAATGGGGGAAAACAACCTAGACCTTTGGGAAATGCCTGAGCAGCACTGCTCTACAACTTGGGAAATGACTCCAAGAAATACATGCTGACCCTTACTCATCTGTAAACAACAAGTGCTGGCCAGTGCTGGCCACCATCCAACACCACAGTGCACTAGGCTAGAAATAATTATGCTGTGCGCGTTATTCTTAACATACAGGACGGTGGATATCTGCAAAATAAATACCAGTAGGAGGCATTTCTTACCTGCCTTTCCTCTGGATAGCACTGGCTTTTGAAATCCACCCCATTTTTAGCATTGTAACGCGACTCAGTGCATCAAAAGACTTCTAAAAAGACAAAGAAAGGAACAGAAACTCAGGATTGAACAGGGTACATGAAATAAAAATTACTAGTTATTTAGATTACCAACAACACTTTTCTAAAAAGTGTATGAAATAGTAATAAATACAGCAGCTTCTGGCACAAAGGTATTTCCTTGGTTTCAAGTGTGTGCTACACAGCAGTTTTTGGAAGTAAAGTCTTCTGTCAATAGGTAATTGTAAGTCAGTACAAGATAGGGACTGTGTCTTGAGTCATCACAAAACAAACAAAAATACATTCTTATACCAAATAAAGTTTTCCTCTCTGTCTCACTTGGAAATCGCCTCCTTATCTTCCTAGATTTGATGTAAAATTACAAAAAAAAATTGTATTATGAGAACTTCAGAAATGTGGTGTGCGTATCTCCCGTGAAGTCCAATTTAATTTTCAAAGCCATACACTAAGTCTTAAATTGCCTCATTATGTTATCTCACTTTTCTTAAACAAGTAATTTGGGAATGGGCATTCACCACACCAAAACCAGTGCTTAAAAACTTCATGGAGTCTATTTGGACTTGATACAATAGTAGGACAAAAGGAACTCCCCCAGTGATCTCTAAAGCTCAGGAGGATGGTGGTCTAAACAGAGACCTTGTTTTAAAAATCAAACAGAAATACTAAATCACCAAAAAAAAAAGATACATCAATACATCAACCTACATTAGCTTTTACAGGATTTTTTAACAGCTTGCTATTTACAGTGTTTGTCATAAAACAAATGGAAGTTGAAACCTCTCAGTGAGCTCTGCTGCCTGACAGGCACTAGCTCTCAGCTTACAGTAAAGGAAAAAAAGTATTTCTCCAAAATTGATGCACTGTGTTTTAGAATCACACCAGGGAGTTTATATCCAAAGAAAATTTAAGGCAGTCGTACCTCCTTCACCTTGCCTGAGTCAATGACAAATACAACATCATTGACTGTTAGGCTGGTTTCTGCAATATTAGTAGAAAGAATCTGCAATGAAAAAGAAAAATGTAACTATAGCAACTGTAAAAGCAAAGGCAAAACAGATCCATGCAGCATTTGACAAAGCCTTCTGATACTTGCAATTTTGCGGATGCCAGGAGGTGGAGTTTCAAGCACTTTCTTCTGATCCAAAGTCTGCACACTCGAATGAAGCATGAAAACTTGGTATCTAATGCAAGGCAAAAAGCACCTGTTAAAGATCCTTAAAAGGAGCAATGAAAAGCCACAGAAAGAAAAGGTTTTACCTGTGACCATTATCAGCAAATCTCTTGTCATCAAAAAGAATGCGGTCCCTCAGGCTCACTATCTCATCGTATCCAGGAAGAAATACTAAAATTGCTCCTAAAAAAGGAAGTGGCTTTGCAGAGTGAAATAGAAAATTCAAATATATGTCAGTGCCATGTAGACTAGCACTTGGAAGGTTTTAACTTCTTGGAATTCCTGAGGAAAGAGCACAATTCATCAGAAGCTGCAGCCACAACAATTGACTGGGAGTGTGGGTGTTCACCTACCCGTGTCACAACTATGACAGATGCTGTGCAGCAAGTGCATTATCAGATCCAGATCCACTTTTTCATCATCAAAACTGTGATGATAAGCTGTCAACAGTTCTCTGTCCTCTGCACTAAGGTCACTACCACTTTTTTGGACCAGGGAACTTTCATCCAGATTTCCAAACCCAAATGAAGCACTGTAATAGAAAATACACAGACCAGAGTCAAGGCTGTCCTCTTGGGGTTTGCATTCAGCCACCAACTCCAACTTAGATCAAGATCAACATGACTATTGGTCTTGAATTTTAGTTTTTAAGTGTAGCAGAAGAGAATCACAATACTATTACTGTTCACTGATTTAAATGTTAAGGCAACAGAGCATGCAACTTCAATTTTTAGTGTTAACTTTCATTTTCTTAAACTTCTTTGACACACAACCATAAGTGAATGAAAGTCTAAATACACTTCTCATTTATCTGTTAAAGGAAAAGTATTTAAAAGATATTATTTTCCAAAACATTTCCCACTAGAAGAAACTACACTAAGAGAAATTATAACAATATAATCTTTACAAAACACTACCTCAACTGTAAGTGGAAGTTAATCAAAAAACAATTCTTGAATGGCCTAGTGTACATGTTACTTCTAGAAAGTTTCCTTAATATGTCTGTTCTGTATCAACAATATAAAGATAAAAGCACACAACAGATTTGTTTCCAAAATAAGCAGGTGAAAATAAAATGGGACATAGTATAGAATCAGCAACTTGTGCAAACATAAACAATATGATACTGCACACAAATCTTTCTGTTAAGTAAGTTTGTTGTTGAAATATTCCTATTCCCAAAAAAAAGTACTGCTATTCTAGATAGTCCAGATTTTAAACCATAAAAAGCTAAAAGCTGTTCTGATTAAGAAAACACAAACCTCAAAGTTCCCTTCACCATGTCATACAACTTTTTCTGCAAAGCAGTTACAGCTTACCTGTAGGATTCCAACAGATCAACCACCTCTGTCTGCCCAAAGCGCCTAGCCCAGTCCACAGCCATCCTGAAAGAATTGTGCAAATATTTTTATTACATTTTTCACTTCAAAAGACGGAGAAGAATAGCACATTATGCAAAGAGACAAGTGACACCACACTTTTTTAGCAATTTCTGTATTGTTTGAAGTGCTGTTATTGCTGGATCTGCGATTTCCCATTTTCAAGTGCTTCAATAGGTGTACAGCTATCTGATTTTCAGAAAACTGCAGCTCTTTACCACAGAAGAATGTCAGTTTTACACAGAAATACATACAAACATGCACAAGGAAATGAGGAGGCAGAATGGGCCATTCCTTTAAAAAGCCCTCACCAAGGTGCAGCAATCAGACATGGCTGTTAGCAGTACCCTTGAAGTCATCCCAAAAAGTCACACCCCAGGTGTTTTTCATCAACATGTGGGAAAAGATTGGGCTATTTCATGTCTTTCAGAAGTTGCCCTCCTCACAATGCAGTTCACTGTTTTACCTTTAAACTGCATTCTTCCCCAAGTTTTTCAAGTGGCAGTACCAAATACCAGACCCCGGAATCCTAATTCTTATCCTTCCATCCTACTAATACTTCCCTGTTTATATGAAGAAGACACACTTCATGACAGAAGTTGGTTTTTTACAGATTCACAAATATTTTTACATGATACAACATATTTAGAAACATAACACAAACATCTTCTGATACAGGGAACTCCACAAAAATAAGAATGGCCAAACATTTTGGTCCTGTTCAGTCAAGCCATCGAAAAAGGTAACGGTTTTTCCTCTAACCGCTGTCTTAAGTAAGACATACTGAAACCAAGTTTATAGCCCATAATCAAGACTGTGTCATTAAGAATACAATTTAGAATTTACAGAAAACTATGTGCTTAAGAGAAGTTAGAAACTGTTAGAAACTGTTTAGGCTGTCAGAATCTGTGGTTTTTACAGCAGTCTAGTACGTTAGCAAATGAATTGAGATGTTACAGAATTTTCTTTCTCTCTCCTATATTGACAAACAAATCTATCTTTTGGGGTTTCTCTCTGTTTTTACCAGCCATTGGATGATTTGCAGTGGATACTTGCTCCCATACTGATCAGCTCTTCCACTTGACCCAAAAAGCCTCTCCCTGAAGAAATCATCAGAGCAGTTGCGCCAGTTTCACTATGCCTATAATCAACTGAGAAGGAAAAAAAAAAATCATCAAATCCAATATAAATGTTATCTTTTAATCTAAATCTAGTACCAATATTGTTTTCAAATTCCAGCCCAAACAGAATTTATTTCCTCACTTTATCTCTGCAGTCAGTTCTGCATGCAGTCATGTGATTTCAACACTGTTTTAGAAACACACTTCTCTCAATACTTCAAAACAACAACAACAACAACAACAAACTCAACAACTTAATTATGCTAGCCCTATTCATTTTTTCAGTAGGCATCAGAAGGCAAAGGTAACAACATTTGAAACTGGAGATAAAAGTAGCCATGGAAATTTAAGTAAATTTGTGGTGGCTTTTTTCTTCATGTTTTAAGATCAGAAACTTACCACTGACATTTTCAGTTAAAATGAGATGGAAAACCTGAGCAAAGGAATCAATATCTTTATGCAACCAGATGTCAGAAAGACAAGAATCCATTTCTTTTACTATCCATGGTTCAAGGCAGTTCACATCCTTTTCAGTCTGAAGATAAAAAACAATATTGAAGGATTCATCTCTTCCAAGAGTTGGCTTTATTCTCATACATTACCCACCAAGAATTTGAACTGTTCGTTTTCCCAGTAACAATCAGAAATCCACCACTCAGATAACAGTTAAAGCACTGATTGTGCCATATGCAATACTTACACAATGGCAGTCGAGCCATTTGAGCTGAGGAAAAGTTATGCACAACCTCCTTAACTGAAAAGCACACTTCAGCTACAGCAGTTCATCCTAATACAGTAATCTTTAAAGTATCTTCACATTCTCTGAGACACTCTACAGCAGTATCTTTAGAAAACAGATTTTAAATGGCTAGCAATAGAACACAAGCTTCTCTTCCAACAAAAGGCAAAACTTACCAGTTGATTAAACACTGTGTCACCACCATCATCCAACAGACTGTACTCTTCATTTGTCCTTGGAACCGACTTTTGTCTCCGAGATTCCACTTTGTTAGTATTTTCTTGAGCAGAACACCACTCAGCAAGAGTGTTTTTCTGTTTCTCTTCTAGAATGCAAAGCATTTCCCAAGAAAGCTTTAGTCATCTTTATTTTATCCATTCTTTTCCATTAAAAAATAGTTCTAGGAGGTCAAAGTTTTGCTTATTGGATTTATTTTATTTAATCTAGAATGCTGCTATCAGTTCTATATAAATCGCATGTTTAAGGTTACCTAAAGTGCATCATTTCAAACAGGTGCTGTAAGAACAGGGTAAAACCCACCATACTGAATTAATAGATCTATTTAATCAACTGAAACCAATCCTATTTAGTTCACAAGTGTTAAGGCTTCTGGCTTCCATATATATGTATGTGAATATATATATCTACACATACATACATAAATACATCCATGTCGGAAGAACGCAGTGAAAAATGTTACTAATAGAAAAGCTTGTACATTTTGTGCAAGATGCACAAAATCCTGCCTCCTTTTACAGCTGCACTTTAATTTGCACCCTGAAGTACATAGTATCCTATGCTTCTTTAGTTTTCATGTGGGCAGAGCCCCAACTAGATGTAATTCTACACTATAATAAAATTAGAAAAAATATGACCTAATTAGAAAAATGTATCAGTCGATAACATTTATCAACTGAAAGCAAGAAGAATGCAACCACTGAATCAAAGTGCATTTTCTCTTTAATTGCATAAACTATTTCAATAATGTAAATACTGAGAGCTTAAATATACTTGCTGTCCTCTAATCACATCTCATCTCATCTCCTGACTTTGGAATTTTAACAGAAAATCACCCCATTAATTGTTTGTTCAATCAATCAATGATTCTCTTTGCCAACCCTTATAATAAAGAAGTCCACCAACCTTGCTGCTGCTCTTTTTGGTACTTTACCATCTCCTTGCTTGTATACCCAGTGCTTCGTAAAATGTCCTCCAGAAACATCTCTTTAACTTCAAAAGGTCTTCCTTGGACTGAAAGTATGAGAAATCCATAAATGACTAGATATTCCCTAGCTTCACTTGGAGCATTCTTTCTTTTTTTTTAATTATCTTCACTGGAATTTATTTTCTTAAAATTCTACAAAACAAAACATTTCCCCAGTAAAATGCCAGCTACCTTGTTTCTCATTGCCCTCTTCAAATAGATCAGGTGTTACAGCAAGAGATGCTCATAAGACTGACAGTTATTAACTGCAATTTGTTTTTAAGTGAGAAAAAGAAAACAGCCGCTTTTGTTTAGGGCTGCAGGCAAGAGCTTGACATGTAAGCCTGCCACCTGGATTAAAAATGGAATTAATTATTAAGCAATTCATATAGATTTGTGCAAGATTCCACAAGGAGACAATACATCTTTGTCTTGAACCACTTTCTTTCATGAGACCTATGGGAGGAGATAGACTTTTCTCAATGTCTTCAACTAATTCAGCACAACTGGGCTTTCTTTACTCAATACTTGGAGATGAGACATCCCAGCGGTCTTTACCTCCTAATCATTGATCCTGATTTCTTTTTCAACACCAGTGTTTTCTACAGCTTCCTTGTGGACATTCAAGGCTTCTTTTTGAATGAAAAATTCAAATCCCTGCATTTTGATTTCTCGTCCCTTAAGCTGAGTTTACATCACTCACGATTTTCCTTCAGAAAGAACAACCTACAGTTCACATACTTTTTGAAGCTGTCATAGAGCAAGTCTTCCAACACTGATCACAAAC
Organism: Acanthornis magna; assembly: GCA_036785705.1. Lineage (NCBI taxonomy): Eukaryota > Metazoa > Chordata > Aves > Passeriformes > Acanthizidae > Acanthornis > Acanthornis magna. The sequence continues at coordinate 2,437,998 of JAWUZG010000141.1, read as the reverse complement.
TCTGTGCTACTACAGCAATCCACAACTACAAAATGTTGGTTTCTGTGGTCAGGATTTTGTCAGCCATATTGCTGAAGGAATCAAACCTTTTTCATTACATCACCAGACAAAAATCTAAAGATATTGTCATCAGAATTTCCAAAACAAATACACTGATCTAAAAGAACAGGAAGCTGTAAGAAGAGTCAACTGGAAAGCCACACAACAATCACGACTGAGGCTCTCCCTTTCAAAAGAAATTCACACAACATGAAATCATGTGTAATTTCTAGATTCCTGTCTCCAACAAGCTGGAAACTTCAGTTTACTAGGCAGAAATTCAGAACTAGAAAGAAACACTTCTATCTGGGGAAAAAAAATAGGAAAGACCTTTCATTCTCATGAACATTTGCTAAAATAAACCAGTAACTGATTCCACCCATTTCCGATAACTGTTGAGATTTTTTAAAAATAGGTTGACATGCAGAGAGTCTACCTGACTGTCAAATAAAGCATTTCTCTTAAAAGCTTCTTTTCAAAACATGTTAAATTTGGACATCATTGTTGAAAAAGGAAGAAGACTCCAAGGTGCCATTGGAGGTTGACCATGTGGAAAACCTGCCAGCCAGGAGGGTGGGAAAAAGAAAACAAACCCACCAAAAACCCCCATCTCCCACACATCTATGTTTTACCTCTACTATAGATCCATCAAATGAAATTAAAACAGTGATGGTAACTTTTCTTTGCATTTGAATATCATCTAACTGCAGATAACTGAGTCTGAACATACACTAACAGAAATTGGCTGTCTTTGCTGACTATTTACCTAGAGGAACAGCTAGTCATTCCCTTGAAAACAAAGAATCGTGTGATTGAAGCATGAAACCCAATCTGCCTAGGCCTGTATTTCAAAGTGAACAGCCAGAGTTATCCATGTTTCCACTGGATAACTAGAGTTATCCATGTTTCCATGTTAGTTATCCACTAACAACCTTTACAAGGCCTGAAGAATTAGAATCTCCTGCAATATATTCATGTGTATCACACTCAGGTCCATCCTAAAGTCTTGTATCACCATGAAGACAGCACTTCAATAACCTTTCCTTACTTCTTGAATTAAACATAGAGGAGGCCAGGACATACCTACATTTACAGAACTCCCAGTGATAAAAACACTTCACTCTGAAGTAGGTGCAAATAGTTAACAAACAAGAAACCTGAATACACAAAAAACACGGATTGCTGTGACTCTCAGTGGATTCATCATTTACCTTTACTCAGAGTAGTTTGCTACAGTTTAATAAGATCTGTGAGTCTTGGGGCAGGTATATTCAGATTTAAGAGTTAAGAGAAATACTCACTGTGTATTACTGGGCAGCTTCCAAAATACCTGATAAAAAGATTTGCATCTAGAGCAGCACTAGAAAGAATCAGTTTTAAATTATTCTGGTTTTGCAGCACATCTCTCAGTTTTATTAGCAAGAAGTCGCTGAACCTATCCCTCTCATGCACTTCATCCTGTAACAGAAGGCAAAAAAATAAGAGACAAACATCACACATTCAAGATCATAACTTCTGACAAATACAAACTTTTTTTTTAAAAACCCAAAATATATGATTTGGTGGCACATTACAGAGGCCTTAAAATGTGCAAGTCTAGTTTAAGTAAGGGTTTTTCTTTTAAACTATTCATAAGCAAAAAAATACTGCAAAAATTTTTATCAGATTGCACTGCAATGCACAAGCCATACACACCTTCATTTCAGAGGCCAAAGTGAATGTCTGAAAACTCTCGTTTTGTATTGAAGCCCACTTTCAAGAAAATGCCACAAACCACAAATCCTACCAATCTTCTTTTAATCAATTCTCACTTCGTAACCAAGGAGCATTTAAAGAAATGTATGACACCACATAATCAGGAAAAAAGACAGATTGCTTAGACAAGTCATACACAAAGCTTATCCGTTAAGGCCCATGACTGATCAATCATCTTTGTCATTCTTCTGTTTTGGTTTGTATTACCAATGAATGAAACAAGGACTCAAATATGAGGTTTGAAGGTTGACATCAAGAATCTATAGATCATTCTCATGCTTTTTTAACTTTGATTAACAGGTAGGCACCTAAACTTAGCATGACTTTTTGTCTTCAGTAGTGACATACTTCAGTCTTCTTGTAAACATTCTGGTTCCCTCAATTCCAAAATTCCACAATAGGAATATTAACATAATCATAAATGAACACGCCTGAATAATTTCCTAGCAATCAGAGTGCACATTCTCTTGAAAATGCTGGGTAAACAAATGGACTGAAAATCTGGTATTGCTAAAACAAATACACGGTAACAGAAATTATGACACAGTCACGTTGTACCACATCTATATAAGCCTCCCTAAGGCTCTTCTGCTGACAGAGGAAGTTCAGAAAAATGTACACTTCTGTTCTCCTCGCCTCCTCCTGATTCCGCAACTAATTATTGGCACGAACCTAAACCAATCTCTTTTTACAGGGAAAAACACACACAAACACATAGAAAAGCATCAAAATCCACCAAACATGTATGCTACACTAAGGACTCACGAAGTCTTTGAAGTTGATTCACATTCTACCAAACAAAAACATCTAAAATGCTCAGCAAATTTCAATAAGGCAAACAAGGACCTCCTTTTCAAGCTACCAAGCAAGACATACTGCCCCACCCCACATGAAAGACCACGGGATGCTCACCACAATAACATGGGTCACAGTGGAGAGGGCGCCGTCTCCTGCCATCAGCGTGCGAAGGAGCATGTCATTAGTGCAGAATGTCACCAGTGTCTTTGGAGAAACCCTACGCAAGAGATCACAGAGACAACTCAGGGGTTTTGCACCTGACTTTAAAGGCTGCTGGCTTTCTAGGGCTCCAAGATTGAAGGAGCTGCTGAGCAGCAGAGGAATTGCACTTATCTCACTGAATACCACTTGTTTTTAAACTATGCTTATTCCCAGACATTTCCTAACCATTCTGAGCGCTTATACTCCAAAACTTTAGACAGTGGATTAACTGAGAAAATTAGATTCAAATTTTAATGAATAAGGAAGTTAAACAGAACTGTGAGAAACTCTCCATGTCCTTCCATTTACTGGAAAATTCAAAGAGGAAAACCAGGTTCCAATTCCTCAGCATATGCTTGGATAGAATAGCCTTTGTATTTGCCCACCTGTGGTGAGATGAGACTGACTGGATGCCAGGTGCCCACCCAAGCCACTCTAGCCCTCCTCTCCTGAGCTGGGCAGGGGAGAGGAAATCCAATGGAAGACTCGGAGGGTCAAGACAAGGACAAGGAGAGAAATGGGTCTCTCCCATGGGTGACAATCCTCCAGGAGCTGCTCCAGTATGAGTCCTTCTCATGGGCTGCAGTTCTTCATGAACTGCTCCAACACGGTCCCCTTGCACAGGGTGCAGTCCTTCAGGAGCAGCCTGCTCCAGCCTGGGACCCCCACAGGGTCCCAATCCTGACAGCAAACCTGCTGCCGTGGGGGCTCCTCTCTCCACAGGGCCACAGGTCTCGCCAGGAGCCTGCTCCAGCACGGCTTCCCAGCGGATCAGAGCCTCCTTCAGGCATCCCACTGCTCCAACACGGAGCCCTGCCCAAGCTGCAGGGGGATCCCTGCTGCTCCAGGCACCTCCGTGGGCTGCAGGGGCACAGCTGCCTCACCATGGGCTGCACCACACGCTGCTCTGGCCCCTGGGGCACCTCCTCCCCTCCACCACTGACCTTCCTGTCTGCACAATTGCTTCTCTCACAAGCTCTCACTCCTCTCCTTGGACTGCTGCCTCGATGGTGCAGGTTTTTTCCCCCATTTCCCACTGTCCCAGAGGCACTACCACCATCACAGATGGGCTCAGCCTTGGAGAGGCAGGTCCGCCTTGGCTCCGTCAGACACGGGGGAGGCTTCTGGCACCTTCTCACACAAGCCACCCCACAGCTCCCAAAGCCTTGCCATGCCAGCCCAATACACTTCAGGTGACTAAATCACAAAGTAATCCGTTGATCCTTTGGTTTTTCAGAACGCCAAAATACTGAAACGTTACTATTCTATACCTGTGGCAGACTTAGCAGTGCCAGTAAAAACAGCAATTCTCACTACTTTCTCTGCTACTGCCATCCTAAACCAACTGAAAAGTTCCTTTGTACTGTACTCTACAGCTCTTTTTGGAAAGACAGTTAAGAAAACTTAAAAATTACACTTCTGTGTTACTGTAAACACCTCTAAACACCTCCACTCTGCATCTTCTTTGCCCACAGCTGGAAATACTGTCATCTCTCCCTTTTAGTCTTTCTCTGGAGTGAAGGTATAGATTTTTCTCAAGCTGGATTTTCTGTACCGTTTCCAGGAATTCTTCCATTTTGATCTGACTTCGCTCCTCTTCTGCCAGCATAGTACTTCCACACATTAATCATCCAGCTTATTTGTGATACATCTTCACTAGCTCTTCTAAGCCCTTAATAGCCTTGTGAGCTTTCATAGACATATTCAAATTGTTATCTTGGCTTTGGTGCTCAAGCACATTCACTTTCATTAGCTATCTGTAACCTTTGTTCATTCAAGCAATACAACCTTTTGCCTTCTCCTCGTCCCTCATATCCCAACCGTTGCCCCTTCCCTGAAAAGTCACTGCTACACAGTTCAGAGATGTAAAAACCCCAACAATCCACTCATGCTCTGCTTTACACACAAACCCATCAAGTGATACCGCAATCTCTCCTTTTACATCACTTCATGTCTTAAATGCAAAAGCTGAAGCAGAGTAAATTTAACCCAAACTAGACTGGTAAATAATGCTCAGCTTCATCAGTCACTTCCCAATTTTGTTGTTTTCCCTTTCACAACCCTTATCAACTCACACTACGGAACATTTGTTACAGCATGCTGATCTTCCTACCTACCTTCAAAGCTTGCAGAACTCTCAGATCCACACATGTTAAAAGCAGAGAGAGAGGGAAAAAAAAGAAGACAGGAAAGTGTAGACCTGATCTGAAAATCAGACAAGGATTTACGTGCACACACTCCATAGAAGGAATCAACAGCAAGCACCTGAAATTCACTTCTGTGAGACAATCTGCTACATGAAACTGCAAAATAGAGGGAGAAAGCTGTCCTTTTCACTCTTAAGCATTCCTTACCTGCAATAACATATCCCACCTATACTTCATGAGGCTGCATCTCAAATATACTGCAGCTTACATGAACACATGATTTATGATACCAACTCAAGATCAACTGATAGTTAGAAATATCTTCATACCTGCTTTCTAACCGGATCTGGTAACCAATTGTCTGGCCAATCTTCTCTCTTCTTTCTGCTGCCACCCTTTCAGCCACAGCAACAGCTGCTAAACGTCTTGGCTGAGTGCAAAACACACGACAGGCAGTTCCATTCTTGGAGCAGTCATCAAGGATAAACTGAGGGATCTGCAAACAAGTGGGTCAAATTTACTTCCGGAGAAAGTCACAGCTTTTTGAGCACGGTGGAACAATTTAACTGCATCTCAGTATTACACAAGTTGCAAAAGACTTTTCAATAGGATGATCACTGCAAACATAACTGAATGGGCAGAAAATAAATTTCTAAGTATGACCTCTTTAGGTTTTGCTTTTAAAAAAGTTGAAGTGTCTCTCTCCTGCTTCAGAGCGATCTACAGGAAAAAAGCCCTGTAGACAATCTCTCATTTTAACACCAAAAATACGCTACCCTGGGTACTAAGAACAGAACTAGCCTTAGAAGGAAAAGGGCTATATTAACATCACAGCGACATTCCCTTCAATATTTTATATTGTTTTCATAAACAAAATGTATCCATCAGAAAATTGTGAGGAACCATTTCTATTTTTAGTACATAGCTGCTGGCTTAGTATTTCAAAACCAAGAAAGTGAATTGCAACACAAAGTTTTCAATCATACAGGAAAACAAAAGCCTTAGAACAGTGTTAAAAAATCTCTTATTACCAATATTGCCAAACTGGCTTTAGTTTAGTATCAAAGCTGGTATCTTTTTTATTTCATTAAAGAAACATACCTGAGTAGTTTTGCCTGATCCCGTCTCTCCTAGAATCAAAACTATTTTATTCTCCTTTATTACTTGGACAATTTCTTCCTGTTTTTCAAGAACTGGGAGTGACTGCCTGAAGGAATCAAACTCTGATTCCCCTCTTTTCACTGGGACCTGGGGGATACCATCATTAAGTCGACCACTTGTCTTGTTCGCTTCTTTATTTTCTGTGAAGAAAAGTTAACAATTAACTACTACACAGATACAGAGGAAGGTCACTAAAACACTGCTCAAAAACTGGACTTAAAAATTAGCATTCCTGACTTTTTATGCATCCCCCTGGGTAAAGTTACAAACCCTTCACACATTTAGAAGTCATATGCACAGCAACATGTCCTGTCGTGGTGCTTGAAAGACATATTTTTCTGAACAGTTCTTACTTTCATAGGCATTTTGAACAAAACCAGACTCTCCCAGAGCATTGCTCCAAGTCAAAAAAGCCTACAAAGAGCAAAAGGAGAAAGAGAAACTAAAGCAGAGAAAAGCAGCTGGGCATATTGTCCTGGCCTTTGTATCTGCGTGCACATTGCACATCTGCAGTTCTGCCTAGAAATACCCACTCACAGAGTTAAACCTTCCAGCTATTCTGTGCATTTGCCTTCAATCAGACTAATTCAAGCATGCTGTATCGAGAGCCCCGGAGCCACACAGCACAGTGTGATGTGTTAGAAAGCAATGCCTAAGTAGCCACAACACATGCACATCTTCTGAGGGAACTACTTCCCAGCCAGCACTGCAAATGCTAGTCTGTAATTCCTTGGTAATTATTTTCCACAAGAATTAAAACCTTGCTGCACACTCAATTAGATGTATTTAAAGTGATTAACAGATTCATATACTAAATTGCAAGCTCTGTTGTCCCCAGACAAAAACACTAAGAGATTAGGAGAACTAAAAATACATTCTTGAGAAGCAGAGAAAGATAAATATTAAGACTATTCATTAGCGTATCCCTTGCATTCCTAAGACATTGCGTTTCAGCACTTTTATTAGAACTTAACTGTTCATTAAACAATCGTATTAAACAACTGAAACAACTGAAAAAAATACCAAAGGAAGCGCTTAAAGGATGGACATCACGAATCAGAAATATCCAATTAAACAAGGCATATTGGTGCAAGTGTTTTCTGCTCACTATACCCACCCCTGCACACAGAAACATAGTATAACTCTTTGATTCACAGCCGTTAAAGCAATCATCTTGATAAAAGCATTGCTTTTTTAAAAAAAACTCCAACATTATACCAGAAGTTTGTTTTCCAGTGAACTCTTCTGTATTCTAGAAATCAAGAAGCCTGGACAGTAGTTTCCCAAGGACCAAATCTACTTTGTAGAGATGAAGAAACAAAACCTCTTGCTTTACCAAGTACATGAATTTCTATTAGCAGAACAGCCAACCTCATTTTCTCTTAAGGGTGCTCTTACATCGCCGTCACGGTAACACCTGACTCTTCAATCCCACCTCACGCAACTCATGGGAACCCCCATTTCACAAATGTACTTCCACAAAGATTTGGCTGGAACTGGCTCAAAGATTCCAAATTACTTAGCACAAGGTAGACATCGCCATGTGCGTGATATGACTGCCCAAGCTCCTCACAACATCAGTTATAAAAGACCTTAAAAGTAAAGAAAATTAATGTGTTCATTTAAAGGGAAAGGTGTCAGTTAGAACAGGTGAGGAGACAGAACAGAAAGGGGTTTGCTGTTTTTTCAACTGGTGGTGATGGACAAGCCCAAATCAGAAGAAACACTGAACGTACCAGATTCAACAGCACACGCATTTCCTCGCTCTGTCCTTGGCAGGAGCTCTGTGCGTTCCTTATTTGTGACAGGAAAGCTCTGAATTAAACTCCGAACGGCGTGTTTTGTGCGGAGAGCCAAGTCACAAGTCATGACTGCGCGTGTTGGTTCTGACACGTCCTTCTTCCTTACAGTCAGGTATCGATTTGCTCCTTTTCTGTGAGGGGGAAAAGAAAGTGATGGTAGGAGTTAGTAACCTTTTACCTGTCAAGGTGAAAGGCTCTAAGCATAACCTTTGAAAACAAACAGAAATCATGGTGAGAAGCATTTTTTACAGACCCATGAAATCCATGAAGTACAAAAGCAAGCTATTTCAAAAAGCATGTCACAAGCTTTTCTGAGCACAGAAAAAGCAATGAACAAAGATACTCCTGTATCTACTTTTAAGCTGTTTTCTCTCATACTATTCCTTGCAACAGAGTAGGGTATGTTGCAAACATGGAACATGTCACCCAGTCATGAAATTACATTAATCTGCACCAAAAAAAAAAAAAAAAATTGGACCCCAGCTTACCCTTTGCTTTTAGATACCAGCCCAAGAGACTGACAGAGACGGTGAACAAATGCTCTTTCAGTACTAGTGAAACTAGAAGGAAATTCCAGCTCTAGAATGAGAAATTAAAAAAAAAAAGGAACAATGCAACAGGTAGTATTCTTGACATATTATCTTGATGTTCCAGCATAACCGTTGTTAGGATTGGAAGGAACCTCTGGAGATCACCCAGTCCAACAACCTGCCAAGGCAGAGTCAACTGGAGCAGGGGACACAGAACACATCCAGGTGGGTTTGGGATGTCTCCAGAGGGGGACACTCCACGCCCTCCCTGAGCAGCTGTTCCACTGCTCTGCCACCCTCCATGGGAAGAAGTTCTTCCTCATGTTGAGGTAGGACTTGTTGTGTTTTAGGTGGTGGACACTGCTCCCTGTCCTGTCACCACACAGTCTGGCACCATCCTCCTGCCACTTGCCTTGGAGATATTTATATGCATTAATGAGATCCCCTCTCGGTCGGCTCTAGGCTAAACAGGTGCAGCTCCCACATCTCCCCCGATCAGCCAGAGATGCTCCAGAGCCCTCATCATCTCTGGGCCCCTGCTGGACCCTCTCCAGCAGCTCGCTGTCCTGAGGCGCCCAGAAGCAGACACAGCAGCCCAGCTGTGCCTCACCGGGGCCGGGCAGAGGGGCACGATGCCCTCGCTGACCTCTGCCAGCGCCCTCCCGACACCCGCAGGCTCCCCCCGGCCCGGGCTGTGCCGCGCACCCGCCTCGTCCCCGCTCCGGAACCGCTCCAGGGCGAGCTGCACCGCCATCTCCACCTCCTCGTCCACGCCGACCTCCCGCAGGGCCTCGCCCCGGGCGCGCACCGCGGCGGCGGCCGCCGAGCCCCCCGCAGCCCCTCGGGGCTGCCGCCGCGGGACCCGCCTGTGTCGCGACATGGCCCCGACACCGCCCGACACCGCTCCGAGACCGCCTCACACAGCCCCGACACCGCCCCAGACCGGCCCACACAGACCCACACCGCCCCACACAGACCCACACCGCCCCGAGAGAGCCCCACACAGACCCACACCGCCCGACACAGCCCCGACAGCGCCCGAGACAGCCTCGACACCGCCCCACAGCGCCCGACAGCGCCCGACACGGCCCCGACAGTGCCCGACAGGGCCCCACAGCCCCGACACGGCCCCGACACGGCCCCGACACGGCCCCGACACGGCCCCGACACGGCCCCGACACGGCCCCGACACGGCCCCGACACGGCCCCACAGCCCCGACACGGGCAGGGCTCGGGGGCCGCTGCTCCTCGGCCCCGGGGGACGCTGGCGCAGGGCGGGGCCTGCGCGGGGTCACCGCCAGCCGCAATGGCCCCGAACGGAAGGAAATTGGCTCCTTGTCCCCCGCTCGGGCGCTGCAGTGTGTGCGTGTGCCGGGGGCTGTGCGCGGCCGTGACCAGAAAGTGCATTAGTGCCCTGTCGGGTCATGAGTTACGGGATTTAATTGAATGGCGTTAAACGGAGGTGTGGCGAAGTTCATCTCAGCCCTCAGCCTCCTCACTCCGTAAAGTGTTATTTGCCCTTGATTTTGGATCATCTTTCTCCGCTGTCCTTTGACTTGACGCGGAGGACATGAGATGGAATAAACCCAAACCTCTTGGGCTTGACGCAGGACTCGCCTCTAAGGCTGCTGCTTTGGAAACATCATTCAGTCAGAAGGAGAGTGCTTTGAAGAAGAACAAACTACTCCTCAATTGTGAATTTAAGTGGAGAATTTACTAAATAGAAAAGAAACATTCCCTGGCTGGTGTAGCTGAAGTGAAAAGCAGTTCTTAAGAGACCTCTAGCAAAGCTGTGGACAAAGCTGACTTCAGCATAGTTTTGCGCTAAGAGGTTGCACTGGAGCTGAAGGATTGATCTATTCTAAGGTTACTTCTAAATTTTTTTCAGATTTTCAGTCCAGGTACCTCCCTGTATATCTTCAACTAAAGTACATGTTGCTAGTCCCTCATTGCTGTTTCCTGTGACGTTCAGTACTGTCACCGCAGAGTACATCACTTTTATTATGGAAAACTAAACACCTCAGCTGAACAAGATGAGGATTCGTCTTATCATCCTTGGTATCAACGGTAATAAATGACAGCTCGTAACTAATTTGAAACAGTCACATCAGAAATCTTCAATTATGAGCCCAGATCTATTACCAGTTTCTGTCTTTTAACAGCATCATCTTGCCTTCCTACAGAAAAAAAAAGCCCATGATTCTGAAAAAATGATTCCTCGGGCCCAATTCCACTCTCCATTTGCAATCCTGTGACTACAGCAGCACACAGAGATAAGAGCTGTCTGTTGGGTTCAGTCTCATCTCTGTGGCTATGAGTGGGGTGAAGCCTGAGTGTGTCCTGCATAATAAATTTCTGAATTCATGCCTTGCTTCATTCACTGCTTCTCTGACTCCCTGATGCTGTTAAGAAGGGAGCAAAGATAGGAGAGTGTGGTCACCCCTGCACTGCCTGCTGCAGCCCTGCTAAATACTGAATTGCAGTCTGCACTCAGCAGATGAAAAAACATGAGCAAAGACAGAACTGTGCTTACCCAAGTTCTTAGACCTGGAGGTTTATATGGACTCTTTATAGAATTCTCTTAATAAAAATTATTAGCTGTGGATTTTCTTATTAGAATTAACAACCTGTAAGTCTTTAAAAATTCCTTTTTCGTGATTGGCCTCAGAAATACCTTCTGGCCAATATTTATTCCAAACAAATAATTCCATGAATAAGAACTATTTCCTTCTATTAACATATGTCCAAATACCCATGTATTTTTTTAATAAGAAGCATTAAGAGGGAGCAGAGTTTTATGCAAAAATATATCTGCACATTTAAATATAATTAGGTATTCTTATTTTACCATCCCTAGAGGCACTTTTATTATGTAGCAGGTTTGCTGACTTCTTTTTAGTTTGCAGGATATTTTCTGTCTTGCAAATACTTTTATATTCCATACAAGGGGCCAATGCTAAGAGAAAAGGAACTGCAAAGTAAGTTTATGGAACAACATTATCTAACTGTGTTAGAATGTGTCAGATTTGACTGCAAAATAGTTAGTCTTTTGGGGGTTTTGTTTGTTTGGGATTTTTAAAAGATTTTAAGTGTTGTGAGACTTGTTAGCTCTTGAAATATCATGCAAGGATCACTGCTGAGTTAATACTGTTTTTCAAGATCAGGTTAATGACAGAACACAAGATTTATTTCTCTTTTCCATTCCTTGATTACAAAAGAAAAAAAGGTGTTGCAGTATGTGGGGGTTTTTTGAGCATCATAGTAAATTTAAGCCCTGGAGAAGCACGGCTGGTGACTGGGCAATCCTGTGGTTTAGCCACGTTTGCCGGCCACGAGGCTTCAGACTGTGCAGGGAGAGCAGCCCGGCTTTGATAGTGCTGTTGTGGTTTGACCCTGGCCAGATGCCAGGCACCTACAACATCTGCTCTCTCCGCTCTCCCCTGCCGCAGCTGGGCAGAGGAGAGGGAAACGAAAGTTAACACACACGCACACACACAAGCCTCATGAGTTAAGGAAGCAAGGAGGATGCACTAAGAAAGGACCAAACTGGTTACAAACATAAAGCTGCAAAGTGATTTATTAACCTAACAGAGTTAGAGGAAGATAATGAGAAAATAAGCTCTTAAGACACTGTTTCTCTGTTCACCCCCCTCCCTCCTTCCCAACAACAGCATGGGGCCGTGGAGGGAAGGGTATGGGGTTTTATGTTTTTTGGTCAGTCCATCCCCAAAATTTCTTCCGCTGCTCAGGGAGAGGAGTCCTCTACGTTGCCATGGGGTCCTGTTCCCATGGGAAACAGTCCTCTGCAAACTTCTTTGGTGTGGGGCCAATCTCACGAGCAGCAGCCTGCCCGAATCTGCTGCAACACGAGTCCTTCTCCACGAGGTGCAGACCTCCGATCCGAGGCCAGGCTGTTCCATCTCAGGAACAAGGACTTTTTCTCTACTGGGACTCCCACTGAATCACCGCTTCCTCCAGGCATCCACCTCCGCTGGTGTGGGTACCTCCCCATGGGCTGCGAGTGTATCTCTGTACCCCCTGTGGACCCCATGGGCTGCAGGGGGACCACCTGCTTCACCATGGTCCTCACCACGGCCGGCAGAGGATTGTTGGCTCTGGTGCCTGGAGCACCTCCTCCCCTAACGCAGAGTGGCTGTGGGGTGGATAGGTCTCTGTGTGTTCCAGAACTGTCTCTATTGCTCAGAGAGACTCACCTTCGACACCGTGCAAGCAGACCCTTTCTCTCACCTGTGCCGCTGGATGGCACAGTCACACACACACCCCAGAGCTTTGATAGCTCGTGCGTTACCAGAGACAAAGAACCAGAGAGCTCAGTCGCATGGAGTTCCGAGGACAGTTTATTCTCAAAGGTGTCCAACAATGAAACAGAGGGAATGGCTGTGAGTGGCCATTCATATAGAGAAACAGGGCCAATAGGGTTGGGGAGAAGGCAGGGACATACAACCACAACCAATGGGAAGAAGGGAAGGGCAGAGCAAGTAATACAACAACCAATGGGGAGAAGGGGAGGGCGGAGCCAGTGATACAACAACAACAACAACCAATCAACATAGGAGGATTAGCATAACTAGAGAGAGACCACCCAACCAACACTCAGAGGTTATTTCACACCTCAGATTTGTCCCAGCAGCGTGCTGCTGCTCTGGGAACCTCTCGGCTGCTCTGAGATGGTTTCAGCCACCGCAACACTCCCCAGCCTTCTCTACTGACCTTGGTGTCTCCATGTTGATTTCCCCTCACATATTCTCTCCTCCTCCTCCTCCTCCTCTGGCTAAAAAGAAGTGCGTGCTCACATGGTTTTGATTGCTTCTTAAATATGTTATCACAGAGGCGTGACTAACATCTCGAATTGGCCCAGACTTGGCCAGCAGCATGTCCATCATCTTCAGAGCCATCAGAGATTGGCTCTGATGGACACAGTGAAAAACTTCCAGAACCTTCACACAGGACACACAGGAACCATCTTTGTACCCCTCCCCACCCACTTGCAAAACTGGGCTAAGCAAAACCAACTCATGAACACAGGGGAGCGTTTTCTCCCAACCTTTCAACCATTTCTTCAGGCCTTCCACAACAGCTTTTGAAGAGTTTAAATTTCTCCTAAATGCTAAAGATACCTTGCTGATGTTCTGGGCTAAGCAAAACCAACACAAGTGCAGAATGACCAATCTGACAGAACTTCTCGTGTGGGAGCATCTGATTTCATTCTCTTCTTGCTTTTCTCCCAAAGCCTGGCCAGGGCTCAAGGAGGAACCAAGGGAGTTGTCTTGGATCCTTCACCCCCAAACAATGCCAGATGTGGCCTTGTCTGGATTCTGAATGTGGAAAGGTAAATACCTGTTTCACCAATGAATGGATACATAGATCCTCTTCCTAATAATACTTGGTTAATGAGCAGATACAGATAACATTTGGTTCATCCAAAGGTCAACTTGGGCTTAGGGCCTGTTGTTGAGGCCTCAGTCACGGCCTGTTGTTGCGGCCTCCGTCCTTCAGTGTTTTATGGTGCAAATTAATGCCCTGGAATGTCACTCTATAGGGACAAACAAGTCCCTCTTGAGCACATTTCACACAGGGAACAGCATTAGCCCAGCCTTGCCGGGCCAGGGCCAAGAGCAGAAGGCCAGCAGCCTGCATTTGCCCACAGGCAGCCGTCCAGAGCAAGAAGGCCACTGGTGCCCAGGGGCGGAGGTGGCCGAAGCTGCCTCTGTGCCGGGCAGCTCTGCAGAGCCCATGGTGCGCAGGGTCCTGGGCAGCCAGGGCAGCCCTCCTGCCTTGGAGAACACGGAGTGTCCCAGAGCAGCTGCGGCCCTTTCTTTTGGAACTCTTTCTCAGAGACTTAGTGTTAGCCCACAGTGTCTGACATGTTTTCCTTTCCTCTGGCAAATGCAAACACAACTTTCCTAGAAAAGTGACCGCCATAGCTTCTGCTGCTGGTGGTGCTGCTTTTGTCTGCAGGTCAGGGCAGGTGATTTTAACTAAGGCCGGAGCCCACAGTTAACCCTCCAGTTTCACCAAGTCAGTCAAACCATTTACAATTGGGCTACTGATGCTGAGCAGCTTTCCTAGTTTTTGGAAAGTTACGATCTAAACAAACCCAGTGCATTTTCTTCCGTGTGGATAATAGCAGTAGTGTGATGCCGACTCTTTGCCTCTCTTTTGGCTATCCTTGGTGCCTTTAAAAGAGTTCCTCAGTCCCCAGCAGGAATGAAAGCACATGTGATAATGGGATTGATCTGAGAGCTCTGTGTTGTGCCTTGCCGCATCCGTGTTCATGACAAGCTGGACTCGCCATTCGTAGGTCTGTGGAGGTAAATTCATCGGAATTCTGTGCGAACAGCAGCCCAGATGCCGAGAAGAGCAAGGCCAGTGGGTGGGTGTGCACGCACACACCCGTGGGCTGACTGCTGTGTGGGCAGAAGGTGTTGGACAGCAGTACCTCTGCACTTTCCCAAGTAGGAAAAATAGTTCCAATAGATATGAAAGTATTTATCAAGATATCAAAATGTATCAAATAATACCTATTAGCTTATGAAATATTTAGTGTATAATCTCTAAGAATATATATTTTATTATAGAATAAACAGAATCTGTGAAATATACACTGCGTCTTTTTCTAAGCCGTTGCCTGTGGGGCTTATAGACCATCTCCTAGTGTCACTGCATTTTTGCCTTCTGCTACTGCTGACCACAGCATCAACTCCCCTGAGAGTTCCTTCAGGGAACTTCACCAAAAGAGCTTGCCTCATTGCCGCGGTTGTGAGAACTTGGTGCTTCCCAGTTCTCCACCATCCCTGTGGATTTTGCAGCATTTCAGCCCTTGTGTCCATGGCCCTTCCCTCATCCCTAGCCTGCAGCAGTGACAGTCACTGTCCCCTCCGCCTCGCTCCAGATCATTTGCCCAAGTGCTGCCAAAGGCAGCGGAGCTGGCTCAGCATCCCTGCTTGGTTCTGGGCTCCAGGATGACGCTCAGAGGGACACTTGGAGCGCTTCCTAAAGAACTCCCAGTGTGATGGGCTGTGGATTTCTCCTCCCTGGGTGGCTCCTGCTTGCAGTTCTCCGCTCAGTGGAGTCCCGTTTTCTCAGCAGGCCTTTGCAGCCAGTTCTTCCCGAGCGTGTGGCTCTGCTGCCATCGCCAATCTGTGGTTTCACTGCCCAGCCTGACCGAGACTGGGGGAGCTGCTGGGCACGACTGGAGATTTTCGTGGCCAAAATCCTCCAGCACCATCACGTTTCCACCTGCTCATTGCTTTGAACAGCACAAATCACAAAATACCCATTTCAGCTGGCAAATGTAATTTATTGCAGATTGTGACACCTGCACTGCTGATCTGCAAATACATGAAAAAAGAATTTCAGTTTAAAAATGAAAGTTATTGAAAATTGCTACACCCACACTGGCAATATGGAACTATACAAATCTCAGTTAAGGTTAAAGAAAAGGAATTTATTTGAGTGTTACAACCACCCTATGGAAACATATACAAATAGCAAGTTCTGTTAACAACAATTAATTTATTGCAAACCTCTACAGCCACTCACTATACACAAAGATCAAGTGAAGTTTAACAGCTAAATTTATTACATATTTCTACAACCATACAGCCCATACGGAAATACAAAAATATCCACCACACCCTCTCTAAATAGTCCTATAGCAAGACCTCAAGAGATAGAATTATACAATTATACAATTCCGTACGTATTTAAATAGAACTGAATATATGTATTACCGCAACAATATACAGATGTAAATATAGATGAAATACTACATATTACAGGCAATACATATGAAAACAGATACATAAAACAAACCTATCTCTAAATAGACAAATATAACTCTACCAATCTAAATAGCCCTACGTCAGTAGACCTGTACAGCTGTACAAGTGGATATACACATATAGTTACACCTAGAAATAGATCAAAAAAATATAAAAATCTAAATATAAAAATATAAAAATAGATATATAGCTAGAGAAATACCAATATACCTACTTAAAGAGCCATATATCTTGAAAACTATGCATAGGAAAATAGAACTAAACACACATAGAACATCATATATATAAAACCAGATGTATACACAAACATATATGTCTATATCCAAATACATATATAAATAGTACATCCATAAGGAAAGAACAATATACATCTATAAATATAGGCATAAAATATCAACAGGCATATATAAATATCTGTATAATTATCACTCTCGAAACGCCAGTCTATACGTCTTTAAAGAGAACTATAAGCCGAGGGTTTTCAGCCGCCCCATCTTCACATTCTCTCCCATCTGTCACTTCCTCCCGTGCAGCGCAGCCCTCCTGGTGGCCTTCAGCTTCTCTCTGATGGCTCTCGTCACTCTCTGATGTTCTCAGGCACTTCAGGGCAGCTGTGGCAAAAGTGGAGGCTCTCGAATTGGTTCCAAGGCCTGGCAGAACCACAGCCCCAGACCTCTCTGTGCTCACTGCTGGCCCCTTCCCTCCCCTCAGCCCCACCATCCCCTCAGCAGATGCACAGCCCCCCCCCCTCAGTTTATTCAGACCGCCACAGCCCCTTCAGGCCCATCCTGTCCCCTTAGACCTGCCACCCCATCAGCCTGTGCCACTTCCCTGTCACCTCACTGCCACCATCCCTTGCAGCTCCCCCAGAACCCACAGCTCCACCATTCCCCTTTCCTCCCACACACCCCCCAGCCCCACCATCCCCTCAGCCCCACCAGCACCTCAAGGTCACCGTCCCTTCAGTGTCCCCTCTCCTCAGCCTCCTCTGTCTCACCATCCTTCAGCAGCTCCCTGAGGGACACTGGCTGCTCCCAATGCTCCAGGGACACCCGGGCCTGGAACTGCTGCTCCGCCCGGCCCGGCCGCCAGCTCGGACCCAGCACAGGAAGAGGGGACAGAGGGGGCACAGGGGGAAAAGCGAGGGATGCAAAAGAAAGCAGAGCAGGGAAAGAGGTTAAAAAGCAGCCTGGGCGATGCAAATATCAATCCATGTACCTAAATATCCATATACCTCTAGCAATGCACATTTATAAATATAACTATATATACACAGAAAGGTTAGTCTACATATAGATAAATGTATCTATGCAAATCTAGAAATGGAACTACATAGATATAAATATAATCACAACTACAATTATATAGATATAAAAATGGATATAAATTGAACTGTACCAATCTATAACTATATGCACATATACAGACAACTCTATACATCTATCAATGGAACTATAGGGATATAAAAACAGAACTACAGACATTTAAAAATGTAATATATACAGAGGGATTCCACCTGTCTAATCTTCACAGGCTGTCCCTTGGTCTTTTAGTCCTACGCAGGGCAGCCCTCCTGGAGAGGTAGATCAGATGGATATCTGGGAAGCAAAGGCAACACTGAATCAGTAGCAGGCCTTCATGCACGTTTTCCTTGGAAAGGAATTGTACTTCTGTCAGACTCTAAAAGATTGCCTGAAAGGCAGACTCTCACTTGGCAATTGGAGAACGGGGATCTTAAAGCTCTTGGAAGAACAGGGATCCTTCCAAGTTTTCAAAACTTCTGAAGTTTTGCAGTATCCCGATAAAGTTGCAGCACCCGCAGTGAAAATGGCTCCCACGAGAGCTTGGAACACACACAGTCCCAGCTCACACAAAGAACCCAGCCGTGCTCTTTCTCTGTGCTGACAGAGAGACCTTGGCCCTCACTGCAATGGCTGAAGCTGAAGGGTGATGTGAGCTGAGTTAGGAACTACCACTTATCCCTGGCCGCTAAAAAGTGCCCTGTGCAGTGAGCAACAGCTCCTCCAACTCGACCATCAGCTCTGGGATGAAGAGCTGCAAGAGAAAGAGCTCCCTGCGAGGCCTGCAGGCTGCACCAGCTTTGCTTGAGAATGCAGATCCAAAGTGCTCTCTCTCTCCTATTAGTTCTCGCTAATCTGACAAAATTTAAATTTTTCCTTTACCTACTGGATTTGTGATTTGTGATTTGTTTGGCCTCAGGGGCTCTACCCCTTGTATTTTCAATGCATCTCACTATAGCTATCAGCAGACTGGTATTACATTGATTTAACGCTTTGAGACAAAAAGCTTAGCCTTCTACCCTGACTTTTTGCTGGCGTTTTGCCCAGTTGCTTCAAGAGTCACTCAGGGCTGCCTCCAGAGCATTGTCACCCTGCAGCAAACCTATCCACGGACTTCAGCTGAAAATTGGGACACCCAGCTTGGTGACACAACTGCCAGAAGGTCAGGTTTATTCACTGCTCTCTTGCCACACCACAGGACTCGGTGTCAGTGCCTCTGGAGAAGCGTGGAGGGCAGGGCTTGGGGAGCTTGTGCCAGTGCCGCATTGGAACTCGAGGCCCCAGGAAGCACCAAGCCTGCAGACAAGAACTCAACTCTTCTGATCTCCCTTCCTGACAGAGGCAGGCTCGCAGCAGCCATCTCAGACCTCTCTCAACCAGGGTGGACTCTCTCCTTACCAGGCTCCTCGGGCTCCAGGGAACTGCTCCCACGGCTCACAGTGCCAGGCAAAGCTCCCTCTGCTGCAGCCTTGTTCTCAGGCTCCCCTCCTGGAGACTCTTGGGCAACACCAATGTTTCCCTTCCAAGAAAACCAGAAAGAAAGATACCCAAAGATCACTCACTATTTTCTGCCGGGACACAACAGTTCAGAGCCTGCAATATTTCCTTCTCTTGAGGAAGAACATGCTTTTGAGAACTGGTATGTGCGACTTTCCAGAAGACAAAAGGTCATCATACTTGGCAATAAATTATGGACAATTCCAAGAAATCCCATGCCCCACCTTGAATCTGTCTCTCCTCAATAGTAAACCTATAGGAGGCAACGGGTCTGCATATTAAATGAAGTAGAGGACTTATTTGACAAAGCTGTATAACGCTATCCAAAAAGGCCCATGCCAATACAGACACTGAACACTTCAGGCAAGTCTGGGAAGAGGCAAGAGTTAAGAGAAAGTGGATTCCTAAGTCAAAGAGGCAATCTGTCAAACAAGGGGGCTAATGGTCTCTGATGGAATTGCTCTCCAACACAGAAGAAGCCCTTGGGCTTAAAGGAGTCCTTAACCATTTCATGTGCAGCACCAACATTGTCCTTCCCCCTAAGTCACAACTCATGGGCCTCCAAACCAACACATCTGCCCCCTAAAGGCTCCAGGCCTCACACACTTTCATCTCTTCTTCCTAACAAGGAAGTCTGGCCCCCAAAGGCCTTCAACAATGGCGAAGATTGACTTCTCAAACACCGTCCAAAAGCTGTCAAAGCTGACAAGGTTGAACGTGGGCGTGACACTGAACACATGGAGTGGGCACTAAGGAAGGAGTCCTGCCAGCTCCTGGCACAGGGAACTGCTTCTCCCTCCACAGGCCTGAGCACAACAGCCTCAGCCAGGCTGCAGCTTTGCCGGGACTGCGTGGGAACACACATCTCTTCCCACACAGATGCCCAAGAGCAACGTGACAAAGCTCGGCAACACGGAGAGCAGTACTGGTTGGTTTAGCCAGCTGAGGATTTCCCAGCTAGAGACTTGACTGGAGGCACTAGGCTACTGAGAGGACAAGAAAGCTGCAGCTGCAGCACGTCCCCAAACACGGCTCTGGGAGCGCCTACACGCACGGCAGGGCTCACACAGCGGCAGCAGCAGCAGCTGCAGCCCAGCCCTTGCTCTGCCTTGGGCTTGCAACCAGAAAGAGGCAGAGCCCACAGCTGGTGCTGCGACAGAGGCACCTCTTGAATGCCCCTCCCTGCTCGGGAGACTTTCCCTTGAGTGGCAATTCTCCAAACACTCTTCTCTTATTTCACATCAAAGACAACCAGCTAGAACCTACAAAGCTTCCACCTGATCACCACAAATGCCCCTGCACTAGGGATTCTTCCCAGGAAAAGGAGAAAGGAGCACCCAAACTTGGCCAACACCTCTCATCCTCACTAAGGATGAGCCCCCTTTTCCTTCCCTCTTCTTTTGGAAATCTGCCTTGACCAAGCAAATCCTTCCCTGTCCATTCACAGCTCATTTCAAGAAACTTTTCCTTCTCAGCCATGCAACAACTTTCAGAAGCTCTCAGGCCAGCCCCTTTCATCCAATGGAGTTACCTGAGCAAAGGGAGATCTTTCAGGCAGGGAGGAGAAAAGCATCTCCTCCAGTGTCTCAAGCACCAGGTCCAGATCCAGCAGTGGCAATTCCTCTGCCCCAGGTGCATTCCATGGCCAGCTGGAGGCCGTCCATGCTGCACAACCAGCACTGCCAGTCGGAGCATTGGCGGCTGAACTGCCCGCTGTGGCTGCAAGAATCCAAACACTTTGGTCAGGCTCCAGAACAGGGCCTTGGGACGCAGAGCTCTATTGCTGCCTTGGATCAAACATCACAGGAAGCACACAGCAAACTCAATGCCAGAAAGGTATTTGAACTTCCCAGGGGATTGGAAGACTGATTTCTTCCTCTTAAAAGGTATTTATTCTAACTCCTGTGTCTGGCTATTAAAGTATGTATTGTAAAATTGATCAACACACACAAACACACACACACACACACACACACACACACACACAGAGTCACTTTATAATCACAGCCTTTTCTATCTCCCCATCAGTTTTTGGACTGGGCTCCTTCTGAGTTTCTCATCACAACTGACCACGGAAAGTGCATTCACCTTGGAAGAGCCCAGATCTGCAGACACGCAGGCTAAAATTCAACTGGGATTCTATTGTAGAAAGCAACCTTCGGGGTGAGGCCGTATTCTACAGCTGCAACTTCTCTGGGGACACACAGAGCTCAGTGAAATGGAATAGACTTCTTTGCAGGAGAGACAACCTTGAAACTCTGCAATATCCTATCAGCATCCTAGGTTGGCTTCATTCAAGGAGAGAGGGGAGTTCACCCGACACTGAGCAGTTGTGGGCAAATGTTTTTCACCTCGGCCTTTCACCCCTCCAGAGAGGCTGTCTGGAAAAGGCCCAGAACACCCTCCAAACTTGGAGGAAGGAGAGGAAAAGCAGACAGAGATTGTTTTTGTTTTCAAGGTCCCCCTTCCGAGTCAACTTGACAATTTCTGTCTGATTCTCACTTGAGATCTACCCCTGACAGAGCACTGCAAAAAAATTCTTCAAATGGTCACTTGCCAGGAAGCTGTTTGCAAAGCAAGGGCAGAAACTCTTTCCCTACCTGATGGGCTGTGGGCTGGCAAGTGCTGCTCTGCAGATGTGCAGCTGTGGCTCTCTGCAAGGGCCCTGGAAGTGCTCGGATGGTCTACGGGAACTGGCGGAATGATGAGCTCAGGCTGGCATTGAAATCTGAGTGTGCCTGCTTCCTCTGATGAATCCCCAAGAAGTCCGGAGGCGACAAACACTTTCTCGGGAGGTGCTGGCAAAGCCTCAGACTCTTGAGCACCTGCACGTCGCCTGGAAGGGCCTGGAGGCAGCTCTGAATCCTCAGGTGAGGCAGTACAGAGATTCTGGCATGAGGCAGCTGTGTAGCAAGGAGGGAAGAAGAAAGGAAGCAAAGGGAAGACCAGCCCACTATTGCTCCTCGGCTACGTTTTCTTCAGACACACACACTGAAATTCAACTCTGATTTGTATTCTAAAAGGCCACCTTGTGGGTGAGGCCATATTCTGCAGCTGCAACTGTTCTGGGGCACAGAGAGTTCATTTCAATGGCACAGCTGGATGGGCACAACAGACTGTCTTAAAAATCTGCAATATCCCATCACCATCCCAGTTTGGCTTCATTCAAAGAAAGAGGGGAGCTCACCTAACACTGACTACTTGGCAGCCAAGATGTTTTGTCTCACACTTGCACCTCAGCAAAGAGGCTGTCTGGAAAAAGGCCCAGGAGATGCATCAAATCGGGTGGAAGGAGAGGAAAAGCAGACCGAGAATTCTTTTGCATTCCAGGTCCCTTTTCCTAGTCGACTTGACACCTTCTACCTGATTCTCACTTCAGCTCTAGCCATGACAGAGCACTGCAGTAAGTAACTTAAAATGGTCACTTGCCAGAAGCTGTTGGAAAAGCAAGGGTAGAAACTCTTTCCCTACCTGATGGGCTGGAGGCTGGCAAGTGCTGCTCTGCAGATGTGCAGCTGCGGCTCTCTGCAAGGGCCCTGGAAGTGCTCGGATGGTCTAAGCGAAGCAGGCGAACCATGAGCTCAGGGTGGCGTTTAAGGTCCATGCGAACCAGTGGAATGCTGAGACGCTTGAGCTGAAATTTGCACGTGCCTGGTTCCGCAGACGAATCCCCAAGAAGTCCGGAGGTGACAAACACTTTCTTGGGAGGTGCTGGGGTAGGCTCGGACTCTTGAGCACCTGCACGTCGCCTGGAAGGGCCTGGAGGCAGCTCTGAATGCTGAGCTGAGGCAGCACTGAGGTCCTGGCAGGAGGCAGCTGTGTAGCAAGGAGGGAAGAAGAAAGGAAGCAAAGGGAAGACCGTCTCACTATTGCTCCTTGGCTACGTTTCCCTCGGCAGCAACTGTACTTCCATCAGCAAAGAGAAAAGCTCCGATCCTCCCAAGCAGGGTGAGGAAGAAAAAAATCCCCACAAGTTCTGTGGGTTTGCAACAACCAATTCCTTCTCTGTTTAGCTCTCGCCTATTCCCTCAACCGCCTGGGAGAAGCGTCCTGCTGCAATTCCTCGGCAGGAGGCAACTGCCAGAACCCCAACTGCCAGGTCTTTTCCCCTCTGCTCCAAAGGGACAGGAGGCTCCCTCCGGCTGGGCCTGAGCACGACCCAGCCCTCGGCACTCACACGCACTCACGGAGAGCTCCCCAGGCATTCCCATGTCCGGGCAAGGAGCAGCGGCAGCCACGGCGCAGGGCCGGGCCAGCTGCAGAGCCAGCGGGCCAGGCTGCAGTGAGCGCAGCCCCGGCGGGACTGGCCCGCAGCCCCCGGCAGCCCGGGGGGCCCTGCCGGCACAGCTGCCTTGCCCAAGGCCAGCCCCGGGGCCAGCCGGGGCAGCTGCGCTGAGCAGCCCCAGCACGGGCAGGGCCCGCTCCTGCCCAGCCGGGCAGTGCCCACGGCCAAAGCCCGCGCCACCCTCACCCCAGCCTGCCTCACCGGCCCTGTGGAGCTGCTGGCAGCGGCTGCGCTGGCGGCTGCGCACCTCCAGCCCGGCCGCCAGCCGCTGCCTGTCGCCCTTGCTCCGCCGCTGGATGCGGATCAGGAGGTCGGGGCGGTCGCGGCGAAAGCTGGGGTTGCTGAAGTGCAGCAGGGCTCCGGCATCGCCCGACACCTTGTGGAAGCCGTAGCGCTTGAGCTGCCGCACGAAGCTGTGGAAGTGCGCGGCTTTGAAGGTGTCCGGCGCCGCCGGCGGCCCCTGGGCGCCCGCCCCTCGGGCGCCGGGCGGGCTGAGCAGCTCCCTCTCGAAGAGCGAGCGCTCGATGAGCAGCCCCCGGGCCAGGCTGTCCCAGCGCACGGAGCGGACGCG
This sequence comes from Acanthornis magna, assembly GCA_036785705.1. Lineage (NCBI taxonomy): Eukaryota > Metazoa > Chordata > Aves > Passeriformes > Acanthizidae > Acanthornis > Acanthornis magna. Next base: position 2,414,106 of record JAWUZG010000141.1, on the reverse strand, counting down.
GGCGCTGTGGACCAGGCGCCACAGCTTGGCGGGGAAGCTGCGGGCGCTGAGGCCGGCGGGCAGCGGCGGCTCCTCCATGGCGGGGCCGCTGGCCGAGTGTTGCCACAACGCCCTCAGCGCAACGGCCGCGGCTGCGCCGGCACCGCGCGGCCTGAGGGGTGGGCGCGGGCACGGGCCGGACCCGGCGGGCACGAGCGGCACAAAGCCGCGGCTGCGGCACGGCGCGGGCACGGCGCGGGCACGGCGCGGGCACGGCGCGGGCACGGCGCGGGCACGGCGCGGACACAGTGGCGGCTCCCGGGGCGCTGCCAGGCACGGCGGGGAAAGGGGCAAGGGGCAAAGCCTTTCTTTCGCTAGGGGAAATCAGCCTTCTTGCTTTGCTCTGCAGCACAACCCACCGAGGCAAGCGCGGCAAGTTGCAGAAAGGGCTCCAGTGGAATCATCCCATGGGAACTGTTCCTATGTGTCAGGTGAAAGCCACATCGCTCACTCTCCTGCACGGCTTAAGGTAAGAAAGTGATGCTAGACCGAGTAGCTTCCTCATTTTGGTTGCCGTTGCTAACAGAGTTGCCCACTTCAAAGCAGACAAGTCAAACAGGACCAGGGTAAATGATGGAAATTGAGAAACCTGAAGCCTTGCTTTTGGCCTCTTGTCCAGCCAACTGGCTGCTTCTTTCTCACAGTCTCTGCCTGCCTCGGTCAGATTTGGCACATTTCTCGTTCTTTGGAGTCAGCTACAGGAAGGGGCAGCAATTTAGTCAGCATTGTCATCAAAGCTAAAATGCTGCCCTGTGGATCAATGTTGCCGTCAGGAAAACTAATCCACAAACACCAGAGATTTATGTCCAGTAAGGAGACAGGAGTCCCGTAGCTTTGTTTCAATAAAGGGAGAGGTCATTGTCATTTCCCATGGGGTCTCTCAATATGTTAGAGGACAAAGCCTCTTTTTATCCTTATTGCCTGTGTGCATTTCCCTCTCTCTTTCCCCATTGAGGTACTTGAGAGGTACAGACTTCCCTTATCACCTAATAGAGATCCTTTTCTAATGTACATCCCCCCTCCCCTGTTTTTGTTTTGTGTCTCTGTTCTTTTTTACTACGTCCAGGGATTTATTAATTAATGGAATTCCTATGGAATTTATGGTTCCTCCCATTGCTTCTTTCACCTATCAGTATCTGGCCTCATCTTCCAGGAGGCCCACAGTTCATTTGTGAAGACATTTCCCTCTTGTTCCTTTCAATCCCTCCTCTTCTTACCTTTTCAGTAATTGTCTTTACAAACTTTAGTTATCATTGACTTAATTTTCTCTTCCTGGGTATTTTTTTATTATTATTTGCAGTGACATGATTTTCTGTCTTTTTGTAGCCATTTCTAGATCCGTAGGCATGGCTACTGCGTGCATCCCCTTGATCACATGCTGAATGAGCTGCGCTACGCAAGGTATCATGCATGGTAAACAGATCAGAGTTGCTGTAGGACATAAGAAGAAAAAGAGCATTTGTTTAACCCACAATCCACCAAGCAACCACGAAAACTTGTCCCATTCCCATCCTTTCCACATTTGGATTGGCACATGAGCTAACTTTCTTACTCCCTTTGTTATTTGTTTCACCACTTTTCCATTGTCATTTATTTGCCAACAGCAGTTTGAGTCATTTAGCTTTCTACACACTCCCCCTTCTTCTGCTAATAGATAATCCAATACCATCCGATGTTGGAATACTGCATTCCTCGTCTGAGTGGATTGGTCAGCAAGAAGGTCAAGAGCTGTAGCTGTCTGGTTGGTTATTATTTCAAAGGCAACTTGTAACCTTATTGCACAATTCAAGTTATAATTGGGTTCTCTGGCACCTGATGTGAATTCGTTTGGATTCCAAGTAGCTGGTCCATAGTGCTGTATAATTCGCTCTGCTGGCCATTCATCTTTTCCCCATTTTTGGGTGCTCCCTCCAGCCAAGGATGCATCAATTGACTGCATTTTTTTAAAGAGATCATAATATACCTTGATTCCTGGTATTGATTTCCCTGAAGTGGTAGCAAAAAAGAATAATGGTCTAATATACCATACATAGCATATCCTGAGCAGTTAGGTGGTAACCAGCAATAAGCATGTTGGCCACAAATCCAATAATGCTCTTTCAAAGCCCAGATTCTGTTAGCAAAGGGGCCTTTCCAATTTTCATTATCAATTGGCAGGTGTGAAAAACGAGGCTTCACTGTTCAAAGTTTTAAACTTTTTATTATGAGAAGAAAACAAGTAACAGTAGGGAATGCCCGCAAGACAAACCTGCAGCGCTGGGTGTGGGGCTCGTCTGGCCAGAGGCACACCTCCCAGGGCCCGTGCAGCCGCTTTGATCCTCTCTGAATGTCAATCAAGACACCTGGAGGCATTTGGATACTTTGGTCCAATCATAGGTGTGGACATTCCCAGGCCGCCCCTGTGTCCATCCATCTGGGGCAGTCTGAGCTGTCCCCACCCCATGGAGTGTGCTCAGTTGTGGGGCCGGGAGGGATCTCACCTTCACTGGCATCCTGATTGACATTCTTCACAGAACCTTCTAGAAATTCTTCTTCATCAGCCCTTTAACCCCTAGTTTCTTAACAGAGTCATTGAACAGTATTAAATGCACATAAAAGGGAGGGTACAAGGAAAGGGAAATAATAACCAGGACATTGTAATTTACCAAACAGTCAACTAATCAACTCATTAAGGTGTCGTAAACATCCAGATTTAACCAATTAACCCATCAACACTGCAACATTCATAACTTAGTAATTTACTTATTAACCATTCTAATATACGCAAGTCAACTTCTCCTTGGGCATTTATAACAGTGGGTCAAAACACAGCTTCTTTCCTGGGCCTAATGGTCCTCCAACAATAGCTACCTTACCATAAGAGTCACAATATCTGCATTTCCAAGCTCCTACATGAGGTTTCCACCCACAGTTACATCCCAGGTCTGTTTTTTTAGATCTGGACCAGGACCTACTAAAAAGGATTCTGGTTCTGTTCTGGTGTTGCCACTTCCAGTGATAGTCACAGACAGCATGAGTTTTACTTGTGAAATTGTCTCAGGGGCAGGTTAAAAATAAGTGGTCAAAAAACCTGTCCCTCCCCACTGCTTTACAGCTTTCAAAATCCCTTCAGTAATTATGGTAGGAACACCTTACCCAGCTAGCATTAGTGAGCTCAACATATGCTTGATTTCATCTGCCTTGATACTTGGAACAATTGTAAGGAGAGCAGTTGGGGGAGCAACAACCTAAACCTAAAGACAAAGTCCCATCACAAACACTTTTCCACATGTATACGCTCCCTGTTCTATTTAGACAAAAAATGCCTCTTTCCAAAGAATGAAGTTGCCATGGACTTCCTTCCTCATCCCAAAATCCTGTTCTGTTATGGACTTCACTCAGGGTGCTGACCCACCATTTAGGTTCAACCAGGCTGGCCACCCATGGCCAGTCTTCAGGTCCTCCTGGCCCTCCACAGACCCAGCAATTGCTAAGGTTAAAGGTTTTTGCTACTTTTTCTTCTAGGACTGAAAAACTGTTCTCCCCCCTCTGGCCTAAACTTAACTGACAATAGAAAAGTAAGATTATTAAGAAAAACATTCTAATCAAATCACCTAATCGTGATTAGATTCTCATGTTGTCTTCTGCACCACCTGTGGCAAGTGAAAGCACAGAAACAACTTAACATAAAGAAAACAATGACAGCAAGGATTAGCCTCCCAGTGACTGGAGATTGGAAAGGAGGGATGCCCACACAGACTATTCCAGCAGGCGATCTGTGGTAGGCACACGGGGCTTCCCCCGATGTGTGCTCCGATCCACTCCTGTGAGTGTCAGTCGTGGCTTCCTGTCCTTCTCCTCCAGCTGAGATGTCCAAATCTCTGGAGCTTTAGAAGCCTTGACCCGAGTGTTATGGCTCCACCCATGGCCAGCTGTCTTGACGGCTGTTTCTGTGCTCAGTAACACCTGGAAAGGTCCATGCCACTTCGGCACCAGTGGTGCTTCTTTCCACTCCTTAACCAGGAGCCAACCTCCTGGCTGGATGTTGTGAACAGCAAAGTCCAAGGGCAGGGTCTGTGCCAGCTGAGTTTCCTGTCAAAGAGATTTCACAAGAGACAGTATCCTGGCCACATATTGTTTTCAATATACATCACTTATTTCTACCCCCCTACTAGGCTGGGAATTACAAGGGTAAGGAATTCCAAACATCAGTTCAAAGGGAGATAATTGAGTATCTCCTCTGGGTCCTTATTCTACCCAAAGCCAGTGGCAAAAGCCATACCCATGGCATCTTAGTTTCTATCACCACCTTCAAAAGGTGTTTATTTCTCAATTCATTCTTTCTACCCAACCTGAACTCTGGGAGTGCCAGGGTGTTCCATTGTATTCCTAAAGCAGCCATAACTCCTTGAAGGATCTTTCCTATGAAATGAGTTCCCCTATCTGAATCTATTGCTTCCACAATCCCATATCTTGAAATTATTTGTTCCAAAAATGCCTTAATAACAAATCCTGTAGTTGCTGAAATAATTGGGAATGCTTCTGGCCACTCTGTTAGCTGACATACTGTTAAAAGAAGATATTTAAACCTTGCCACTCAGGGCATTTCAGTAAAATCCACCTGGCATCTTTGGAAGGGACGTACAGCCCAAGGCCTCCCTCCCCTGGCAGTCTTCTTTGTAACCCTGTTATTAGTTTGAGCACAAATCAAACAACCCTCAATAGCTCGTTTTGCCAGGTCAAACAGACCCACAGTAGCACACATTTTGAGGAAGACTTCTGCCAATCCTTGAAAACCCCAATGACTCCCTTCATGGAGTTGTTTTAATATTTGTAAGGCCAGAGCCTTTGGTATCCATTGTTTACCATTCCTTGTAAACCAATTATCCTCTCTTTCCTCTGCCCTGCTCTTTTTAATTATCTCAAGCTCTTCTGGTGGAAAAGACAGTTTCTCTGGCAGTGGTGAGGCTCCTGGGAGCAAAGGGAAGATCTTAGAGATTTCTGGCAACAGTGCTGCTTTTCGAGCCTCTTCCTCAGCCAGTCGGTTACCTATTGCTTTCTCTGAGCACCCTGCCTGGTGCCCCTTAATGTGTGTTATTGCCACCCCTTTTGGTAAATTCACCACCTCCAGTAGGCTAGAAATTAAGCTCTCATGAGTTAACATTTTTCCCCTGCAGGTTAATAAACCTCTTTCTTCCCATAATTTTCCAAATGCATGTATCACCCCATGTGCATGCTTAGTAAAAATATTCACTATTCTATCCCGATATAATTCCCAGGCTCTCACAAGTGCATACAGCTCTGCTGTTTGAGCTGACCATGTGGGTGGCAATCTCCCCCCTTCCTTTAACTCCCTTCCATTAATGATAGCATATCCTGTAAATCGCTTCCCTTCTACTACCCTTGAAGACCCATCGATAAACACATTTTCTCCCTCAGTCCAGGGAGTGTCCTGTAAATCTTCCCTAGCCTGGGTCTGGAGATCTATCACTTGAATGGGTTTCTTCCCGGCCCCCCTCTCCAGGGCGGTTCAAACAGGAGGCTGGGTTAAACCCTTCCCCACATCTCAATGTTAAATCCTCCTGTTCCATTAAACAAGGTTCATACTGTAATAACTGAGCGCTGGTCATCCACTTAGAGGCTCTTTCAGTTAACAAAGCTTTAACTTGATGTGAAACTTTAACAATCAGATATCCTCCCAGTGTCAGTTTTCGAGCCTCAGTTACCATCAAAGCTGTGGCTGCACAATTCTGCAGACAGTGAGGCCAGCCTCTGGCCACTGGGTCTAACAGCTTGGAAAAATAAGCAACAGGCCGCCGTGTCCCCCCATGTTCTTGTACCAAAATTCCTTTAGCATGGCCCTGTTTAACATCCATATAATTCAAATTCCTTTTCTGAGTCTGGAAGAGTTAAGACTGGGGCGTTAATCAATCTGTCTTTTAATTTTCTAAAGCTTCGTTCCGCGTCTGGTGTCCATACCACCATGTTAGGGCTGCTTTGGGTTAAAAAGTAATACAAAGGTCTGGCTACAACAGAAAAATCCTCAGTCCATGCTCTGCAGTACCCCACCACCCCTAAAAACTGCTGTAACTCTTTTTTAGTCTGGGGTAATGGTACTTGTAAAATTCCTTGTATTCTTTCCGGATCAATACACCATAAACCTCCAGTCACAATGTGTTCTAAATATTTAACCTTTTTCTCTACTAACTCTGCTTTCTTTTCAGACACCCTTAAGCACCTTTGGAGCAAGAAAATTAAGCAGATTCACAGTAGCCTCTTCAACGACCTCCTCCTGTTCCCCTGATAGAAGTAAATCATCCATGTACTGCAGCAACCTAACTGCTGAGAGTGGAGTAAACTCTCTTAATATTTTCTGCAAGGCTTGCCCAAAACACCCCGGTGACTCTGTATATCCCTGCGGGAGGACTGTCCATGTCAATTGTTCTTTCTCATTAGGTTCAGTGTCTGACCTCAAGAAATCAGTCGAGAAAAATAGACATACCTCAGCGTGGAAGTCAGAGTGCCAATCTTTCAGCTGCCATTTATGCAGTATGTTAAACAACTTCTCAACATATTTGAAAAAAAATCTATTTGTTCTTGCTGTACGTTTCCAGAACCTGGCTCTCCCCTCTTTTTATTTGGATTTGAGATCAAAGCATCGTTATTTTCTGCACAGGGAAGTAAGAACCAGCTGCAAATACAGCCTACACGTGTGAATCTATACTGCAGGAATGGAGCTGTAGCTCAGAATTAGAGGCAAGAAGTGCAGCCATGGCAAATGCAAACATTTAGTGTTGACACAGAAGCCTTGTGCAATGCCCTACCAGCCCATGGCCCACATTGCTATCAACTCTCTGTCTGGTGTTACAAACAGTGTAGAGAGCTGACTATAAGTTCAAAAAATAGCCAAAATGTTCATTTGGTTCATATGGTGAACAACGAGTATCTAATATTACAGCCCTCATAGAAGTGAGTATTCACTTAGTACATGCTGGCAGTTTTACTCGGAAATCAACAGGTCTGTATAAATCAAGTTATCAAAACAAAACAATTTGCTCTATGATCGAACTAAAAATACCTCATTGTTGATAAGTTTAGTGGAAGGTTGCAAGGTCAGCACTGATTACCTTTTCATTTTCTCTTTAGTGGCTATTCTGCAGGAAAATTACTCTTGTTTACAGAGTAACCAGTTTGGATGTAACTAAAATGCCAGTACATTTCATATAGCCATTTCAGTATCAGAACAAAGCCACAAGACTTCACAGCCCTTTAAAACACATTTTTAAATGAATTTTAAAATCAATGGCCTGAGTAGGACTCAGAATAAAAACTCTATCAAACCTCAGCTCCACTGGAAGATTTTCTTCCTTGCCACCCTGTGAATAAGTGCTACATTCACTTTCTGAAAAGTCCATTGCTTTTTCAAGAGACAAAGTCCCACTGATGGTGGTTTTGGTATGGTTAGGACTTGGGGAAGGGTCTTCTTCCTTCATCAGCTCCACACTGCAGTGCCTTTGGAATGCAGCCCACTGGGCATTTTTTGCACAGCCCCGGTGCTTCTACATGAGGCAGAAAGTGCAATTGCATTTCCAGCCCAAAGCCCATGAGGAGTGGGGCAGCCAGAGCATCCTGTGCAGATACAGGCCTGCAGCTGTGACTGCAGAGGCTTTGGGCTCTGCCCAGCGCAGCGGGTGCGGCTCCTCTGGGAGTGCCCCCCTCTTCCCAGGTGCCCATGGCTAGTGGGGAGGAGGCTCTGCAAGGGGAAGGGAACAGGGTGGGCATGTCTGCTGGCAGGAGAGTGCAGCGCAGAGCAAACAGTCCAGGATATTGCTGGAGTGTGTGACAGAGAACTTGTGACACAGCTGGTGACTGAGCCAGTGAGGGAAGGCGCTGCTGGACCTGCTGTGTGTGAAGAGAGAATTGCTGCTGGGGGACAGGAGGGTTGGAGGCCACCTTGGGCTGGGACATCACAAAGTGCTTGTGTTCAATTCCCAGAGAAGGAAGGAGAGGTGTTAGGAAAATGTTGAACTGTAAGAAATTGTGAATTCCTTAAGCTTTAAGAGACACTGCTCAGTCCTGTATTCCCCATTGCAGTAATTAATGTGGGCAAGTGGATACCTTAGCCTTGAGAGTAAAGAGAGATACTTTAGAGTGCCCGGAAGGTAGCTGCAATGAATTAAAGGGGAAGAAACTGGTCTGAGGAGGCTCTTGGACTGTCCGAGGAGAATTGGAGGCATGGGATGTTCCCCAAATGACCACCAGAGACCCTCAAGAGATCCCTACCCTCATGTCAGTAACTTCTCATATGTGATTTAAATATGTCAAAGAATTTTGAGGAAATGTTTTGAATGTGTGTTTCAGCAAAGTAATGACTATGTCTTAGTTCCATGGACACAAACTAATAGGTGAAATTGCTGGGAGAGCACGTGTCAGGGAAGGGATTGCCCACTTAACCCGTACCAAAATCAAGCCATGCCTGCTTTCTCACACGGAGCTGGCAGCAGGGATCAGGCCCTGCTTGCTAACCTTTCATTTTGGTCACTTCTGTTGAAGAGTAAAGAAAGGTCACAATGAAACAGTTTCAAGCCATTTCCCTCTGCGGTTTACCTTTTTGGGGGCCAAAGCTCTCTGCTGCAGGTGGCCCAGGTGCACACAGAAATACAGCCTCCCCTAAGCCCTTGGTTCTGGCACAAATCGTCAGTTCTTGTTCCCAGGGGAGCCCAGCTCTGGCAGCAGACAGAGCCTGCAGCGCAGTGGGTGCCGTGCCCTGCCCAGCCGGGGCTCTCTGGCACAGAGCAGCAGCAGCGCCAGCACCTTGCAACCATTCCTGCCTTGGCTTCACCTGCCAGCCACAAGCCTCTGGAAATCAGCACCGCCTGTCACATTCCCAGCTTGGAGCAGCTCCTGCTGGCGGGCAAATCCTGCCAGTTCCACTGCTTCCAAAGAGGAATAAAGGCAGAGGTACAGACGTACATACAGAGCAGCCCTGGCAATGTCCAATAAATATGCAAATATGTGGGGAGATTTGTTAGGAATTATTACAGCTGTTATGCCAACAGTGCCTTCTCTGCTGGTTCTGCACAATGCTTTGGGCCATTTTCTTGGTCTGGTTTCCTTTGCTTTGGGCCCATCTCAGTGTTCAGTTGGGGTACAGGCTGGACGTGCTTGGGGCACTCTTTGAGTTACTCTTGGATCCCTTGAGCAGCAGGGTTGGGCCTACGAGGGGTTTGTGCTGCTGCTTTGGGACACAGAAGAACTTCCCAGGCCATTTTGTCTTTGCTCTAGGGAAGGCTGGGCTGCTTTCTATGAATTCACAGAGCAACACCAAGCGGCTGCTTTGTGATGTCAGGGCATGGTTGCCACGTCCCCGTGGTGTCAGCAGAAGGTTGCCTTGCGCACGGCAGGCCTGAGTGTCAGAGCAGCTCTTGGGCTTGCTCAGTGCAGCAGCATCCTGCTGGTTGAGGCGTTGTCAGTGTGCAGCTGCACTCTGACAGAGCCTTGTTTTCACTGTGTTGGACACAGTGTGCAAACCTGCACAGCAGTGCTACCATCATGGAGCCACTCGCTGCTGCAGTTTGCACTGTTTATGGCATTGCATATTCCGGATATTATCTAACCAACCTGGCACGTAAGTAGAGGTTTCCCTGGCTGTAGCCTAATCTAGCTTGTCTATCTCTTCCTGCTCTTGCTCAGTAACTGAGTTGATTTTGAAACAAAAAGGCCATTAGGATGCCACTGGTTTGGTGAAGCTTCTGTCAACACATTCAGCTTAAAAGGAGGTGTCTGTAGCCAGGGGAGTGTGGGAGCATTTGCAAGGGAATCTGCAGGGGTTCTGTTCCCTCCTTCCCAGGGAGAGTCTGTGGCAGCAGAGTCTGTCCTTTCCTCAGTTTGCTGGGTCAAGCAAGACAACTTCCAAAAAGGCAGACAGGGAGACCTTCTCCAAAGGCCTTCTAAAAACTCTTCAATTCTCCCCAGAATTCAGGGAAAGTTTCTTTTTTTCTAATTTTTTTTTCTAAATTTTTTCTAAAGCTAGACAGTCATTAAAGCCTTTGACTGTCTAGCTGACTCTTTCCTGAGTGCTAAACTAGAAATTTCCTTTGCAATGAAGTGCAAACTCCACAACAGTGAGTGTGTCTGCTCCTGAACCCCAGAGCTGCTCTTGTACTGTTTCACAATAGAACTGCCACAGCTCTGGGGGATTTTGGGGAAGCTTTTCTGGGCAAGCGTTCCCAGCAAGTTAATGGAAATTAGTGCATGCAACTTAAAAAAAAAAAAAAAAAAAAAGGCACCTGAAAGAGAGGAGGGGAAAAAAAGCTGCTTTAGCTGTTGGGCAGAACAGAAGCTTTGAGTGTTAAAGAACAATTTGCATTTTCTTGATCAAGTTGGTATTCATTTACTGGCAAAAGAGGCCAAAGCAGAGGCACAACCACGAATGTTGGAATGTTGTCCTGTTCTCTTGCCGGCTGTGTGAGACAGCTGTGTCTCCTGGAGGGATGTTGTGGAAGGAAAATACTCTCGGCTTGGCTTGACTTGCTCTCTGGGAGTCACCAGCACAGGCAGTTTGCTCACAGCATCTCGTTCATTTTCCCTTGCCCACCGCAGGTCACCTGAGCCGTGTGTTCAGAGGTGCCGATGCCGAGGTGAGTGAGAAAGGAACCTTTGATGTTGCTGCTGTTTGAGAATTGTGGGGCAAGCTGTGAGCTTGGCCTGTGGCAGTAGAGTGAGGAGGGCTTGACTTGCTCTCTGGGAGTCACCAGCACAGGCAGTTTGCTCACAGCATCTCGTTCATTTTCCCTTGCCCACCGCAGGTCACCTGAGCCGTGTGTTCAGAGGTGCCGATGCCGAGGTGAGTGAGAAAGGAACCTTTGATGTTGCTGCTGTTTGAGAATTGTGGGGCAAGCTGTGAGCTTGGCCTGTGGCAGTAGAGTGAGGAGGGCCAGCTGGGTGGGCTGAAAGAAAATCCATTTCCATGTCTGCAGCAGCAGTAGCAAAGGCATCACTGGCTTTTCCAAATTTTCCATCAGAGCTTATAAAGAAACAAAAGCCCAGTTTTGCAGACGGAATGTTGCTTGCTGATTGTAGCCAGGGTGCAATATCTAATTCAGAACTATTTGCAGAACTGTTCCATTAGCCCATTTTAATTTAGTTGCAGTGACTTAGAATCCAATTGCTACCAAAGTTTATGATTTCTCCTGGGTATAGAGCTGGGTGTAGAGCTGAATAGAAACAAGGTTATAAATGAGAGGTAACTGCCTGTCCCTCATGCTCCTGCCTGTCCACAGAGCACAGAACCAACAGAAGACTCTCCTCTGGCTCCCAATGCTTCTGGAGAAGAGGCCGAAGAGGAGCAAAATGACCACAGCCCTCCAGCTCTGGCCACACCACAGCCTGAACATCCCGAGCCTGTAAGTGCCAGTTCTCGGTGGTGCTGTCTTTAGAGCAAAGCAGAGCTGCAAGTTCCTGACCAGACAGCACTTGCTGTTGGTGGCTGAAGATGCTCAGTGCTGCAGTCCTGCCAGGACCTAGCGATTCACCCCAGCCAGGGACAGCAGGAAAATGGCCTTTGACCTGTCCCATTTAGCCCCCAGCTTGCTGGGATTCTGACAGGGGCCAGCCTGCATCATGAAGGCTCCTGTCCCCAGAGGCAGCAGCTGTCCAAAGACACCGCTCTCAGCCTTGCCGCCTACGTAGGTGACACTGTGGCCTGGGGAGAGCTGTCCCACTCCACAGACTGGCCAAGGAGCTGCAGGCACCGAAAATGTTGATCTGAACACACAAGTGCTTTGGGCTGGTTTGTCCCAAAGGGCTTCTTGGGTGTGCTTCCCTGCGAGTAGCTCAGGGACACACCGGGGATGTGGAGAGCAGCAGCACAGTGCTTTGGAATGCATGAGCCCATCAGTCTTTGAGTCTTGCCCCACAAATGTTGTACGGGAAGTTTAAATGCATCTTCTCTTGCCTTCTGTGCAGGTCCTTCTAGAACAAGAGCCTGAGCAGACTGCTCAAGCAGAGATGCCGTGTCAGGCTCAGGGAGAGCTGTTCCCAGCCCGAGGGCAGCAAGAGCAGCTCAGGCAGCAGGTGGAAGAGGAAGGAGAGAATGGCCAGGTAAGCCTGACTAGCCAGGTGACAGAGTGAACGGGAGGCACAGGGGCATGAAACAGAGCTCTTGGGACTGAGGAGGCCAGGAGCCCCACAGGCACTGAAAGCACAGAGCCTTGTAATCTGCAGAGAGCAGCACTGGGACGGGAGGGTCACCATGGTAGCAGAGCTGGGTAGAGAAGAAGAAAGAAGTGGCTGAATGGATGGGATTTTGAGGAAAAGAGGGGAAATCTGAGCCTCATGGCAGCTCCTAGTCACTTGCTCTGCATTTGTGTACAGAACATCAAGGTAGAGGAACAGGCAGAGCTGCCCGAAGCTCCCAGCACCAGCATGGCAGCGAAGAGCCGGAACAAGGAAGACATGACAAGAATGGAAGAGCGCTGGAGTCTGCATCGTCTGAGGGGCGATCGACAGAACCAGGTGAGTGTGGGAGTGGCGACCACCCCACTCATGAATCTTCCTGTGTCTTGTGTTTTACAGAATATCATGGATCAACTACCGGCAGAGCTGCAGGAACAAGGAGCTGCCATCATGGCAAGGGAGAAGAGGCTCAAGGAAGACCTGAAAATGATCAGAGCGGAAATTAATCTCCTCCTCCAGAAGCAAGAGGCTCTTCAAGAGCGAGTGAGTGAAATAGCGGTAGCCACTGCAGTCACCAAACTGGGGGTTTCTGCCCTTCTTGCCTCTCCTCTGCACAGCAGCAGGCGAGTGAGGTGATGCCTCTGAGTGCCTCTGAGTGCCATGCTGCTGTGGTCACTATCACAGCTGCTCTGAAGGACACTTCCTGCTCTGCTGAATCTGTGCTGCTGCCCTGGACAGTGGCACTAGGCCTTTGGCCTGTTGGCCAGCAGTCATCCCAATGGATTCCTGCTGGCCTCTTCCTGCTCACCTTGTTTCTCAAGGTGTTTTTACAGGGCAACATGCTGAGCCAGATGGATTTGGAAACAAGCTGTCTGTATCCCTTGTGAATCTGCTCCTCCTGTTCTTTCCCTTTCCTCACAGTCTGTGACTCATGGCTAACAGGGACAAGCTGTAGTCTCTGACTGCTTTGTTCTGTTTGCCTTGAGGTGGAAGCATTGACTTCTCCCCGGGCAGCCTGCGAAGACTTCCAAGAAGTGATTGGCCATGAAGAGCCCCAAGGTCGGCGTGAGGCACGGGAAGTGTCCCGACCAGAGGAGCTGAAGGTGGAGCAGGTCCAGAAGAGGGAGTTAAGAAGGACTACATGGGAGGAGGTAGAACACTAGCCAGAGGAGCTGCAAGTGTGTCTGCAGCCCTTGGAGGGGCAGGGGGCAGGGGGAAGCAGTCCTTGGGAGGAAGTGGCATGGTCATTGTGGCAGTCATCCTTCCGAAAATCCATGAAAATGGAATGTTAATCTGCCCATGAACTCGAGTAAAACCAGCATTTAGTTTTGACCCATTTGATTTGAGAAGTCCACATCCCAAAAAGTCCAGTTTAAGAGCCCTGCATGTGGCCAACAGCATCTTCCTAAGGGCTTGCATTTGAAATGGCATCTTGGGGCAATCTCTGCCAGCCACTTTTCTGACACAAACTCATTTCTTCTCCCAGAGCCACCCAGGCTCTCTCATAGAACCTCCTGTAGCAGAGGCATTGTTCAGTGACGTCTCCAGTCCCCAGCCGGAGAAATGGAGCCCGAGCAGTTCATTCAGCTCCAGCGACGTCACAGATGCTCACCAACAGGAGATGGAGGAGAAGTACCTAGAGATACTGAGTATGTCTGTGTACGGCTTGTCTGAGGGACAGTGTATTGTGTGCACGTGTCAGCATAGCTGTACCAAATCTTCCTTCTCAGTTTGGTGTCGCAGGGACATTTAGGAGTCCCCACAGGAACTGCTGTGTTTTGAGGCAGCGAGAGAGCACTCTGGCTGCTCCTGCTGCCTCTGAGGGCAGCCTGGACTGGCTGGGGTTTGCCTGAGCTTCCCTCTCCACTAAAGGCAGAAGCAGGGATTGTCCCTGCATGAGCAGAAGGTGGT